>CM062813.1:1155265150-1157665150 GCA_031772625.1 Pinus tabuliformis | reverse complement strand
GACCAGGTACGAGATAAACCTGAGCTCTTCAGTTTCATTCTTTCCTTTATGAATTCTGAGCATGTTTTATGGTTTTTCTGAGCCTCTGGGGTTTGAAAAACTCGCCCTGGCCCCATCGAACCCTTTCTACATCGAAAGGTGCGTTGCATGTTGGCCTATCCATTGGCCAGTTAGCATGCAACGTACCCAGAACACTGCTGGGGGTGCGATGAGCGCAAGGAGGGAAATTTGTGCATAGTTTTTCATCGAAATTTTTGCCTGCTTTTCACCAAATCAGGATCTGACTCTTCTCTTGTTTGTTTTCAGAGATTCATTGGAGCATAATGCCTGTTACATGGTGAGAACGTGAGCATGAAGAAGAGGACATGCTTGCTTTACATGATCCGGTTATGGTAACTGCACTGTGAAATTGTGGCCTGTTGAAGTTTTTTCGTATCTCTAGTACGAGGCAACATATCAACTCGTTGCAATATTTGCTCGATGCATGGGATCCTACCAGCCAGGTGTTCCAAATTAGGGGTAAATCTGTCCCCTTGACTGTCATGGACATCTATTTTCTGGCCAACTTATCGAGGCGAGGTGCCCCTATCTCATTATCAGGTTCGGCCCGTGGGGGTGAATCTGTGAGAGATTACATTCACAGGTATTGCAGAGAGGGATCTCAGCCGAGTAAGGATGGCAAGATCAATATCCGAGATGTCACTGACAAGCCCTTGAGGACCATTCTATTCACTTTTGGTAGGATGGCTGGTAGTGCGGCTCTTCATGTGGCCAACCGGTCTTATATGCAGTATGCCTTAGAATGCCTTGAACCAAAGGTGTTCAACTGGTGTGATGCAGTACTCTTTGTGATGAAAGAACAATTGACCAAGGTGAAAAGTGGAAGATTGAAGAACTTTGGATATGGTTCTATTTTTACCGCTTTTTCCTTGGAGAAGATCCCGCTGATGCAGCCGCAGTATATTTCACTTGGTTTACCTCCACCGACTAAGCCACGGATGCAGCAATGGGTCGACCATATGTCCAGACATGCTGGTAAATCTTAGATCTCCTTTTCTAATACCTTCTTCGGGTGGTTCAATCGTCAGGAGATGGTTTATTCTGAGTATCCATATGCTGGTATGGATTTCCAAGGTGACCCAGATTTGGTACTGTCGGCTGGCGAGCAGTGGGGCGGCATTGGTAAATTCTTTGACCATATCTTTGTTTATCGTTTCTATTTATAATGTCCTTGTGCTTTCTTCTATCAAGAATAATCAAAACTCATGTGCTCATGCAGATGTTGGACCTGTTCGGCCAGTAGTACGCCTGAGAGTGCCAACTGCTGCTCCAGCAGGAGAGGCTATGGGAAGGGCTATCCTTTGCAACCTAGATGTGGCCGAGACTCTTTCAGCATTACAGGATTAGGTCGAAGGCCTCACTCTTGGTATTCCAGATGTGAGGAATGGCGAGCTGCCTTTGAGGTTGCAGCGACATACTACCGGCGTGCCGAGTCGATGGACTAGGCTTTTACGCATGATTGCACAGGCAGTGACTTGCTATCACCAGCATCATTAGACTAGGGTGCCCCCTAGCGTTTTGAGTTTTGGGTCATTTGACCAATTTAGTCTTGGTTACAGAAAATTATGTGTAAACCATAAACAGTTATATATATATATATATTTTTGGTTTTCAGAGCTTTATTTTGGTTAAGTTATATGATCCTGATGCAAATATTGATGAAATGCTTCTTTTTATAAATGTTTCAAATGTCTATCTAACACATAATTTTCTTATTTTTATAAATGTTTCAAATTTATATCTAACACTATAGCCTGTGGAATGCCAAATCTGGTGACTACATGATTGAAAAAGAAAAGGGCAGCTGTTTCACCAGTATTGTTTAATGTAGGCATCGCCTCGGCCCATTTGGTAAAATAGTCTACCGCGACTATGATATACCCATGCCCCCCGGTCGAGGTGGGGTTACATGTCATGAAATCAATGCCCCATTTGGCGAATGGCCCAACAGCAACTATTGGCTGCAGAGGTGCGGGTGGTCTTCTGGTTCTGCTATCGAAAATTTGACATGCATGGCAACTTCTGACTGCAGTTATGCAATCTTTGAACATTGTTGGCCAGAAGTATCTTGCTCGTAAAATTTTTTGTGCCATAGCATAACCAGATTGATGCCCTCCACACATGCCTGAATGGCAATCATTCAGGACTTTTTCGGCCTCCTCATGGGTGAGGCATCTCCTCAGAATTATATCGACACCAAGATGGTAAAGTGTATCGTCGACAATCATGTAGTCTTTTGATTGGTATCGAATACGCTTTTGTTCAGAGCGGGAGGTATTAGACCTATATTTTTGGGTTTGGAGATATATGATTATATCTCCATACACGGATTGCTTGAAGATATCAGAAACAAAGATTCATCCACGATTGTTTCTTCGGATGCTTCATCGTTGGACGATCATGGGAGATCGCATTGTAATTCTGCGAAATCCAGGGATTTCTTTGACTTGGATTTTACAAATTCCAGATCAAACTCTTGAAGAATTGCTATCCAATTTGAATATTTGTCCCCCAGCAATTGTCGCAACAATATGTAAGTCATGGGGTTGCAATCTGACAGAATGGTAGTTTTTCAGAAGAGGACATAATGTCGAAATATCTGTATCGCTTGAAAAGCTGCGAGAGCCAACTTTTCAACATAGGAATACTTGCTTTCTGTATCATTTAAGTTTCTACTTAAATAATATATGGGATGTTCAATTCCATTTTCTTCTTGAACTAAAACCATTGCTATGGTTGTATCCGCTGCAGCCAGATACAGGTTAAAGTCTTTTTGATAATCAGGAGCATACATTAATGATGCTTTCATTAGGGATTATTTTAGAGCATCAAAGGAAGCTTGCGCAACCTGATCCCAGTCAAAGGGTACTTCTTTTTTCAATAGACGTGTATAACCTTTAGCAAGTTCTGCGTAATTTGGAATGAACCTCCTCAGAAAGTTTGCTTTCCCTTGGAGTTTCTGAATCTGAAGCAAATTTGAAGGTGGAGGCAAATTAATGATTGCCTGAACCTTACATGGGTCGAGACGAATCCCATCCTTTGAGACTACAAAGCCAAGTAAACGACCAGAACTGACACAGAACACACATTTGTGTGGATTGAGTCGTATCTTGTAATGTCGGCAATGTAGAAATATCGCTCTTAAATGCTGCAGATGATCCGTCCGCTTTCGTGAATGAGCCGAAAGATCATCGAGATATGGTTGAATGATGTTTTTGATGTCATGGAAGGCATAATTCATTGCCCTCTGAAAAGTTTCCCCTGCATTCTTTAAACCAAAGGGTAATTTGCGATATGCGAATGTGCCCCACAGACAAATAAATGCAGTCTTTGACTGGTCCTGTGGGCGTATATTTATTTGATTATACTCGGAGAATCCATCCATGAATGAAAAGATTTCACATCTGGCGCATTCATCAATTATCTGGTCAATAAAGGGTGTAGGATAGTTGTCTTTTGGACAAGCTTGATTTACATCCCTATAATCGACGCATACTCTAATCGTTCCTTGTTTTTTCATTACAGGAACAATGTTCGATACCCAATCGGTTAGAGGAATCGGGTAAATGAAACCAGCATGGAGAAGCTTTTCAACTTCTTCCTTGATGGCAGTAGCTTTCTTGGGGTGCACCTGCCGTAGCCGTTGTCATACTGGTTTGACATCTGGATACATCTTGATTTCGTGTTCAACTATACTCGAGTCAATGCCTGGCATTTCATCATATGACCAAGCAAAGACATCTCTAAATTCACGAAAAAGAGTGTTATATATTTCAAGTTCTGAAGGAGAACAACATTTTCCAACATAAATATTTTCTACAACATCTATTTTGGTAGAGATATTTATGGCGATAGTCTCTTCAATATTGGACAAGTTTCACTCGGAATCCACCGTGTTTACAGTATTTGATAAGAAATCAAAAACTGAAGGATGATGAAGGTCATTAGGAGTATCTTCTTGACGATCTGGAAGATGGGAACGATGGTGTTAATCTTCCCATGGCGCCCCGTCAGTTATCATTGACTGAACAATTCCTTCATCGGTGTGATGGACTTGTGACCAAGGATCTAAAGGGGTGTCATATTCCTTAGACCTATCTATCCAAATGCTTGACGAGCGTTTATTTGGGTTTTCCTCCCATGCTAGAAACATTGATTGCTACAATATTTCTATTTGACTTGGAGGTAACACAGATAGATGATCCATGTTAATATCGTTTTTTGAGATCTTGTGAATAGAAGATATCCTATTGCAGGTTCCTACCACTGCCACTTTCGCCAGATTGATTGGAGGTTGTAGGGCAAAAGTACCCATTAATATAGGGTCTTTTAGTAGGCCTACTCTGATATTTTGAAGCGAATGGGGGCTTCCATGGATCATTGGAATGCTCCTGTAACTTGGGAACCATTGGGGAGAAAAGTTTGTTGGTCGACGATTGTAATCCCTCCTTGAAAGGGAAATGCAATCTTCCTGAAGTAAGTCGACACAACTGCGGCCATAGCATATATCCAGGGCCTTCCAAGTAGGATGTTGTAATTGAGGTTTCCATCGATTACTTCAACATCAATTTCTATTGTTTTCCCCCCTAGTTCTACTTGCAAGTTACTTAGAATACCATATGGGGTATATGTTCATCCGTTAAATGCTTTTAATGTCGTCGAAGATCGTGACAAGGTTGGAGATCCTAAAGTTTTCCAACAACTCATCGACATAATACATGTAGATGCCCCCTCATCAATAATTGTTCTATGAACAGTTTTGTTGAGGGATTTCACCTAAATGAGGAAAGCTAGTTGAGCTGGTAACTGAGGATCAACAATATAAACAATATAGGACCAGATGTATATTGACCACACAACACTGCTAATCTTTGGGTACTACAACCCCAAGACATTTAATTCAGAAACATTTTTAATGTCTATAAAATGTCTACTTCAATATACCTGGGGGCATGCAAACCTTTTGGCATGCAAGCGAAGAGCGACCATTTATTTTTTAAATTTATAGGTCCTCTAACCCTTTAAACTCGTAGGATTGGTCATTTCCTAACTTGCATAAAGAAAGGATGTGGGGCAAAGCTTTGAAAAAATGTCGTTTTTAGATGAGACATCCTTATTATATGACTCGATTGAGCAGTTTTAACGCGGACTTAAAGCTCGTTAAAAAATAAACATAAGCAATGAGAAAATGTTCCTCCAGAGTTTAAGCTCATTTTAAAATAAAAAATGAACCGATTTCTGGTAAATAACCATCGTGAATGTATTATCATTAGCCTTTGAAGCCTTGGTCGTGTTCTCATCATCACCTCCACTCTGTATTGGCTGATTATTCACCTACACTTGATTATTTACCCTTTTTGAGGAACAGCTGCGAAGAGTGATCCTGTTAGCAATCCTTGTGACATTGTCGTGACTGGAAAATTCCAAACCTCACCTGGAATTAACTGCTACCCAAATTTATCACTCGTTCCTCAAAAGACGAGTCTCCTTTAAGCTCTTTTCAACTGACTCATAAAATATGAAAAGATTGCCAAGCGATTGGCCTCTCCAGCTCGTTAAAGTGACCGGAAGTGCTATCCCTCCTTTAGATTTTAATCTTTTTGGACCTGAGGGATTATTACACAAAAAGATCGAGCTCTTGCTTTGTTCGGCTCGTTAAAATTACCGAAAATTCATCCCTTTTGTATCTTTTTATACTTTTTTGGACTCAAGGGATTATATGACGAAAAAGGTTTGTTGGAGTATTCTTTACGTCCCTTTTCAGACTCTCTAAAATTGAAAAGGACCGAGTTATCTTTGTCGTTAAACTCATTAAAACTGAATAGCGACAAACTTGTCCATAACAGACAAGAACGAGTTTCACTATCGCTAGGCTCGTTAAAACATAGCGATGGGTTTGCCCGAAGGGCAGATTTTAGAACAAGCATACGTTATCCTCCTCAAGCTTGACAAAAATAAAGAGGTACTGGTCAGCAATGACTGGGGAAAATTTGGGAAGAAAACTTGAAGAAACTTCATTGGTAGCAAGTTGCTCTTGAACATGACACTTTCACTCCATGTCCGAGTCAGGTTGGGTTGTTCCATTCACTGGTCACATCACCATGGTTCTGTCACACCATCCATACTTGGGGTTAATGCTACCAATCCATCATGTCAGTGTCGCCGATATGTTCAACGGAAGTCGCTCAGAGAATTCACCTGTGTCTCATCCACTGCAATACATTCACGCTCCATTCTTTCATGTTCGCCATCCTGAAACTTATGTCATCAGATTGTTTTCACCTCTAGTAAAGTCATTTGCTCCATTCCGTGTCATTGATGTGGGATTCACTAAGGACCTCCTATGACAGATCACTTCTTCTCGAAATCAACTCATTATCCAAGAAGTTTATCTAGGAACAACCCTTTCAGTACTTTGAAGCTTGCATTCCTCAATGGCAAGTTTCTCACTTCCGGCGACAGGTTTACATCAATGGCCTTCAACCAAAATATTTTTCATGGTGTTCGATGCCAAGTCCCTTATTCACACCACGTGAATTGTACTGTAGTACCTTGAGGGTCATCATCATTATCGGTGATTCCTCTTGTGCCTGTTAACAACTTACATCATTGTTTGGTAATTAGGCGATGTCTTTCCATGTTCGACACCAGAACATCTCTCACATGGATCGAATTGTACTTTGAGTGAAGATCGAACGAGATTGAAGACCCCAGATCTAGTTTCATCAATCTCCAAGTGGAATCAAGCACTATAAGAGGGAGGACACTAATCAAATCTCAAAAGCTGACTCACCCCCCTTGCAAACATCTATATATGGATCCCTCATCCCAAAGATCATTCGCGATGCAAGTTATCTTTTTTCTTTCGTTTGCTTGCATGTCACAGTCAAGATTGTTCTTATGCTGTTACCGGGAATAGTGTCTACGCAGAGCTGCTAATCCCACTAGGGCTGGTAGCTACCTTAGAAACAAACAAACTAAAACCACTTTCGTTTTCCTTTATGAGAAACAGATGAGAAAAGAATAAAGGAGACCAACCTCTGTCTTGTGCTTTGTTCCTTGCTCGATTCCTCTCCCTTCTGATAGATCTTTGCTACTCGCTTCCTTGTCTACCCAACTTCACAGGGCACCTATAGAATCAAAGTAGCATAATACTATCCAAGAACATAGATCTATTATCATAAAAAATATAGGACCAGATGTATATTGACCACACAAGTGCATAAAACATCAATCATACAAGAATGTGGAGGAAAACTTGAATAGCTTTATTGATAATCAAGAAAGAGCAAAGAGGATTACAACCAATTGTTCTGACCCAGCATCATCCTCTCAGCAAGAAGCCCTTCTTCACCTCATGAAAAGCTTAGATCACCCAACACTATGATATTGCACCAAGAAACCAGCAGCACTTCCTTACTAGATACAAAATTCCAACCTCTGGATCTCTGGGATGAGAGATCCATATATAGATGTTTGCAAGGGGGGTGAGTTAGCTTTTGAGATTTGATTAGTGTCCTCCCTCTGATAGTTCTTGATTCCACTTGGAGATTGATGATCTCTTACTCATCCTTGGGCGAATGCAGAGAGGCAAGTGTCATAGGAGAAGTTTCTGGAAAATTCCATGATTCTTATAAAACATCAATCATACAACAATAGAACATAGATCTATTATCATAAACAATATAGGACTAGATGTATATTGACCACACAAGTGCATAAAACATCAAGCATACAAGAATGTGGAGGAAAACTTGAATAGCTTTATTGATAATCAAGAAAGAGCAAAGAGGATTACAACCAATTGTTCTGACCCAGCATCATCCTCTCAGCAAGAAGCCCTTCTTCACCTCATGAAAAGCTTAGATCACCCAACACTATGATATTGCACCAAGAAACCGACAGCACTTCCTTACTAGATACAAAATTCCAGCCTCTAGATCTCTGGGATGAGGGATCCATATATAGATGTTTGCAAGGGAGGTGAGTCAGCTTTTGAGATTTGATTAGTGTCCTCCCTCTGATAGTTCTTGATTCCACTTGGAGATTGATGATCTCTTACTCATTCCTAGGCTAATGCAGAGAGGCAAGTGTCACAGGAGAAGTTTCTGGAAGGCTCTTATATTTATTTTAATCGGAATAAATATCACCTCTCCTACGTTGGTCTTAGGTTGAGAAAAATGGAGTCCACCAACCAAGGAATTCCCCTTGGAGGAAATCCTAGTCCCTTCTCCTCTTGGGGAGATGTTGGTGCACCCCATATGGCCACATTGTCGCTTCGAGGATTGACAGTCAATATGATAGTGAAACTACCAAAAGATGCTTTAATCAGTTGACCTTGTTCTTTTAGGGGTTGGAACAACACCTTTAGGGACTTAGAAGCCCTTGGTTTATGGACATTTATGATTGGGGTTGCAGTGCCCAAAAATGTCTATAACAGTCTGCAAGGTGGAGAATCATGGAATCTTCCTGAAACTTCTCCTGTGACACTTGCCTCTCTGCATTCGCCCAGGAATGAGTAAGAGATCATTAATCTCCAAGTGGAATCAAGAACTATCAGAGGGAGGACACTAATCAAATCTCAAAAGCTGACTCACCCCCCTTGCAAACATCTCTATATGGATCCCTCATCCCAGAGATCCAGAGGCTGTAATTTTGTATCTAGTAAGGAAGTGTTGCTGGTTTCTTGGTGCAATATCATAGTGTTGGGTGATCTAAGCTTTTCATGAAGTGAAGAAGGGCTTCTTGCTGAGAGGATGAGGTTGGGTCAGAACAATTGGTTGTAATCCTCTTTGCTCTTTCTTGATTATCAATAAATCTATTCAAGTTTTCCTCCACATTCTTGTATGATTGATGTTTTATGCACTTGTGTGGTCAATATACATCTAGTCCTATATTTTTTATGATAATAGATCTATGTTCTTGGATAGTATTATGCTGCTTTGATTCTACAGGTTCTCTGTGAAGCTGGGTAGACAAGGAAGCGAGTAGCAAAGATCAATCAAAAGGGAGAGGAATTGAGCAAGGAACCAAGCGCAAGACAAAGGTTGGTCTCCTTTATTCTTCTCTCATCTATTTCTCATAAAGGAAAATGAAAGTGGCTTTAGTTTGTTTGTTTCTAAGGTAGCTACCAGCCTTAGTGGGATTAGAAGCTCTGCATAGACACTATTCCCAGTAACAAAATGGCGACTCCACTGGGGAGCAAATAGATTGTTTGTTTATCTACATTTGTTTACTTTATAAACTTACAGACGGAGCCTGAAGTCAAGCCAGCTAGCCTTCGAACTGCATTTGCTATGCAAGTGCAAAGTAGATCAACGCTGCTTCAGTCTATCTCCAGGTTTTGTTTATGAATTGAACAATTGATTTACAAGCTCTCTAATTGCCCTTGTGGTGGCTCTAGTAACCTCTTTAGATCTACCCCTGTGATTGATTTACTGATTACCACTTGCTCGGCCTAAATCCCTGAACTGAACTGCAAACTGTGACCCAAAACCCAGTCAAAGTCTCGTCCCTGGTCCATCGCACTGTTTCTTATTTGGATCCTGAATGCATCGCACTTCCTGAGTGTGATAAGTGCGTTGCATTTCATTTTCCCAGTGCTGTGCGCTAATTAGACCTCTTCTTCTCTTAGATTTTGATTTCTGTGTTTACTCCTTTCAGTTCTATTCAGAATTTTTTTTGTTAGTAGCCAGTACACCTCTGTTGAAACCCCCTTCCTTTCCATTATTCCGCCTCCATTGTGAAAAGAACTGTAAATGTTTTTATGTATTTTGAGTCATTATCAGTTCTCTTTTGCAAAGTAGCGTAATTGAATTGTCGTTTCTTGTTTTAAAAGTGTCACAAGTGTCGTTTTCAGTCATAGAAGAGAATCTGATTGTTCTTGATAGTCAGTTACACGGTTACTCTTGTATTTGATCTGAATTAGTAGTTTTTCTAGTGTCGAAAGCAAGTTTTCAATTCCAAATCGCAAAGTGTCGTCGTTGTCTTCATTTCGTTTTGAAAAGAAGCTTGTTAGTAATTATCGCTTTGAAAAATAATTCAGATTTGTGCATTAGCTTTCTTATTATCATTCACACATTAAGAAGGCTGAAAACAAATACATGCATGTGCATTTGCATTTAGACTGTTTGTTGGTTTGATTTAGGACAGTGCATATAGTGTGTGCTCTCTGCTCTATGTTGAAAGAATGATCATCTCTCTTTCTTTAGTAGCTAGGATTTTCATTGCACAAAGAAGATAAAACGATTGTTTGTCATCTTAGATTGCATTTTAGGAATTGTACATATACTGCTGGAAATACTGAGAGGGGGGTGAATCAGTATTTCGTTTTCTCACTATTGTTTTACTAGTTAAAACATATATGTTCAGAACACAAAATGAACAACAGGAATAAATGCTTTTATTAATATAACTGTGCAGTAAAATAAATACAATAAATAGATTGTCACAATTGGTTGCCAAGCTCCAACGTGGACTTTGGTGAGGCTCCAACCTCCTGAGCACCAACTCTATTTTGCCAAGACACCAATCTTGGACTTAGGAGCACCAACTCCCAAGGACTTCAATCCTTTTCAATTCTAAGGCTCCAACCTCTTTGGTATACACTGGTGTGTTGCTGCGCTCTTTTCAGCTTCCACTGCTTCTACTGCCCCCTTTTCTTTTGCTGCTTCCACTATCTCATGCTTAGGTTATACCGTCCACGAACAACCATTACAGTTCTCTGTTTTTGCTGCTTTTATATGCCCCATGCCCCTGTCCATTCGTTTCCTCTTACATGTTGGCTCTTTGGCTTCCTCCTCACTTGATCGCTTGACACTTCGGCTTCCATTCCTTTGCTTCTTCTGTCTATACAAGTGTTCCAAAATCTGAGTAGAAAAACCCAAACTCCCCTTTCTTAAATAAAACTCGGCCCTTGACCTATGGTTAATACCTTACAGGCTTTATCGGAGGCGTTTAATCACCCATCGGAAGCCACCACCCGAGCGTTTTAATCAACCATCGGAAGCCACCACCCGAGCGTTTTAATCACCCATCGGAAGCCACCACCTGAGCGTTTTATCCACCATCGGAAGCCACCAACCGAGCCTTTAATCAACCATCACCGAGCGCTTTAATCAACCATCACCGAGTGCTTTAATCGACTATCGGAAGCCACCTTTTATTCAGCGCTTTCTATCAATAATCAACCATCGGAAGCCACCACCCGAGCCATTAATCAACCATCACACAGGCTTTATCAACCATTGCACAGGTTTTAATATATACCTTAACCCCGCGGCCATGTATCATATAATACACGGAAAACATTATAAACCCCCGCTCTAATTCAAATGCCGGACTTCAATTATTCTGCACCCGCCTTTACAATTGTCGGCGGGTCCGGATTTCGGCGATCGCAATAACTCTTAAGCCCAGACCTCCGATGAGGTGCGGACCCGATATGGCTTTAGACTCCCTTTAATATTGTTTCGGGTCCGATGAACATCGGCGTTCGCTGTAAACAATAGACCCATTCCTCCGATGTAACGCGGACCCGATGCCTCCTTACATTTCTTCCTAAACTGAATTCGGATCCGTCATATCGGCGGATTCCTTATCGGCGAGTCTTGATGGGTTGCGGACCCGATCTCCTTTAGGCTGCTCCAAATATAATTTCGGCTCCGGATGATTTCGGCGATCACTACCTCCGCTGCTCCGATGCGATACAAGAGTTCTGCGGACCCGATATGATTTTACACTTCACTTTATAAGAGTTTTGGCTCCAGATTTCGGAGCTTGCACCTTGAACAGTTCCAACATTCTGGATGCGATATATTATAGACTGTTTTTAATAAGTCCATTGGGTCCATGCCTCTATCGCAATCGGCAGATTATAGCGCCATCCCTTATGACTTGCGATCACTGCGGATGCGATATGATATTAAGCCACAGTCTATATTCCCGTCGGGTCCACAACCGTATATCGCAATCGGGGGTTTCGGGAGTGACAGCCCTTTGAGACCAGCGACATAGCGGATGCGATATTACATTTAGCCAGTTTATAATGGAGCCGCGGGTCCGTGTTATTATATCGCCTCTCTCTCTCTCTCTATATATATATATATATACTCCTCAGTACTCCCGATAGTTCTTCCTTTGGCATTGTTGTTTGTAATATGTGCCCACCGATAGTGTTAAGGCATATATATATGGGTTTTCTCCTCCGATGGCCCTATTTGCTTGTAATATATACATGGCTCCTCTTGGCTCCTCTTGCTCCATCTGCTCCTCTCGGTCCATTTTCTCCATTTGCTCCATATATATTGCTCCTCTTGGCTCCTCTTGCTCCATCTGCTCCTCTCGGTCCACTCTGTTTGCTCCTATAGCTCCTCCGATGGCTCCTCTTGCTCTGACACTCCTTCAATATGGCTCCTCTTGCTCTGGCACTCCTCGATATATGTGGCTCCTCTGGCTTGGTCCGCTCCTCTTGGCTCCTTTTTCTCCTCTTGGCTCCGATATTGTTGGGTCCCTATAATACTAGTAATTACCCCATTACTATTGTAGTTATACCCCTTATTTATATTGTTGTGCCCCTATTACCCCCATATTGTTATTTCTGTGCCCCATAGAATCCCTCTATTGTTATTTTTGTGGCTTTATATTATTATTGTTAGGTCGGCTGGATTATATTGTGACTCCTTAGACTCCTATATATAGAAAGGAGGTTTTGTCATTTGTATCATCCAAGAATTGTTCATTTATGTAATGTAAAGGAGGTTGCCCCCTCGAAGAGGCTGAATTCTAAGGCGTTGATCTCTCTTTTCTATCTTTTCTTGAGCTGGTTTCATAACATTTGGTATCAGAGCTTTGGATTCTAGGGTTTCGCTGCTCCAAACAGGTCATCGTGGCATTTTCGCTATAACCTTTTTTCTGTGACGTTTCAGAAGTCGCAAAAAAAACCCATTTGAGAAGAAATCGCGCTGAACCGTGGGTCTGAATTTCAGAGCTTTTCGCACGATATTTTTGGAGATATGATCTGAGGAAGTTGGTCTTTTTGCAGACTCCTGAATTACACTCAAAACAGGTGACCTGGGGAAAATCGTCATAACTTTCTTTCTGAGCATCGGATTGAAATTTCGTAAGAAGGTCACTGCGGGAGATTGTGCATAACTCTTTCTTGGAGAATCCAATTTGGATCAGACTAGTGGCATTGGAAAGAGGACATAGAAGGCTACTACAGGTCACAATTTCAGAACTGGATGATTCGAAATTACAGAGATACATCAGATTCAATATCAGGCTTCTACAAAGTGAAAAAAGGTGTGTAGTTTTTTTTTTAATTTTTGCATAAGCTTGGTTTGAAGGAATTCAAAGGGCATAGTAAAGCATTATTATCGGTAACTGATGCCCCGAGGAAAGAAAATGCAAACACCTAGTAAGGAACCTGAAAGCTCTAGCATGACTCATGAAGAAGAGGAAGAAATGCTACATGATATATCAAAATTACAAGAACAAGTGCAACAAATGTCACGCTCACAAAAGCTAACAGATGCTAAGATAAATGGCGTGGAATCTAAGATAAAGGGCATGGAAGCTAAGATGAATGGCATGGACGCTAAAATTGATGGCATGGATGATAAGATGGAAGAATTGAAGATAAATATGAATAAGTTGCTACAAGAAATGGTCACTAAGGGTGAAAGAGTACTAAAGGAAACTCATGATGAGAACAAAAGAAATGTTAATCATGATTCCATAGACTCTAATGTTGGATCGAAGACTCACCATGTTCCAAAAATCGATATGAGGAAGTTTGATGGCAAGGATCCCGCCACATGGATATTACAGATGGAGCAATTCTTCGATCTCAATAATGTGCAAAACACACAAAAGGTACGTATGGCAACTTTATATTTGGAACCAAATCAGTTTGTATGGTATCAATGGCTTTGTTCTCGTAAACAATTTATCACTTGGGCAATTTTTACGGAAGAATTGATAGCACATTATGAGGATACAAAAAGCAACACTTTTTTTAGCCAATTGATAAGTCTCAAACAAAAGGGTTCAATAATGGAGCACATTGAGGAGTTCCAAAAATTGAACATAAGGGTAAAAGATATTCCAGAGGAGCATAGGATTGATGTGTTCATAGGGTCTTTAAAGGATAATATCCAACATGATGTGCGCCTTTGGGAACCTGATTCATTAGAGAAGGCATTCAGGTTAGCAAGAAAAATGGAAAGCAAAATTATGGCAACTAGGAAGCATACCATTCACAACTATAAAGACGGAAGTGTTGTTGCCCATAGTCTTCCACAACCTACAAGGTTGACACCACAACAATTGGAAGAAAAAAGAGCAAAAGGGCTTTGTTACAATTGTGATAGCAAATACACAAAGGTCATAAGTGTGCTGAGAAGAAATTATTCTACATAGATTGTGAAGAGGAAGAAGAAAAGGAGCAAGAAAGGTCAAAAGAAGAGGATATATTCCAGGAACAAAGCCTAGATGAAGAACAAATAAATCCGACCATATCTTGTAATGCATTGGCGGGAATTACCACTCCTCAAACCATCAAGATAGAAGGACAAATCAAGAAGAAAAAGGTAATAGTGTTGATTGATTCAGGAAGCACCCACAATTTTATTCATTGTAGGGTAGCAAAAGAATTGAATTGCTTCCTATATCCAGCACCAGAGTGTCAAGTGATGATTGCAAATGGAGGAACAATAAATTGTTCTGGAAAGTGCCATAATATCAAGCTATCCATGGGAGAATATGTATTGACTAGCCCAATGCTTTCCATTCCAATGGGAGGTGCTGATGTTGTACTAGGAGTCCAATGGCTACAATCCTTGGGTACAATAGCTTTTAATTTTCAAGAACTTTTCATGAAATTTTCTGTGGAAGGAAAGGAAGTTGAATTAAGGGGTATTGCAGGGAAACCAGGAAAGATAATCAGCTCTAATGGCATGACAAAGCTTCTAAAAAAGGAGCAAAGAGGTGTAATTGCACAATTATGTTCGCTAGATGTTTCCACATTGGAATCATCTATTTCTCCAGATCTCCAAAAAGTCCTGGACAATCATTCCAAGGTATTTGAGACTCCCAAAGGTCTCCCACCTATGCGTGATCATGATCATGCTATTCATCTGATTCCAGGAAGTGTTCCTCCAAACATCAGGCCGTACAGATATCCATATGTCCAAAAAAGTGAAATTGAACGTATGGTTGCAGAAATGCTAGAGGCTGGTATAATTCAACCGAGTCAAAGTTCTTTCTCAGCTCCAGTAGTATTGGTGCACAAGAAGGATGGATCATGGCGCATGTGTCCAGATTATAGGGAGCTCAACAAGCTCACTATTAAAGATAAGTTCCCCATTCCTGTCATTGATGAATTACTGGATGAATTGCATGGATCAATTTACTTCACCAAGTTGGATCTTCGTTCGGGATATCATCAAATCAGAATGAAGATTGAAGACATTCCGAAAACGGCATTTAGAACTCATGAGGGTCATTATGAATTTTTGGTCATGCCTTTTGGCCTTACCAATGCACCTTCAACATTTCAAGGTTTGATGAATTCAATTTTCAAACCATTCCTTAGAAAATTTGTGTTAGTATTTTTTGATGATATACTAATCTACAACAAGTCTTGGAAGGATCATGTTGAACATGTTGACAAGGTGCTACAACTATTGGAGGAGAAACAATTATATGCAAAAAGATCCAAATGTTTCTTTGGAGTCCAGGAGGTGGAATATTTGGGTCATATTGTATCTCATGAAGGAGTTAAGGTAGACCCTAGCAAAATTAAAGCCATTAAGGAATGGAAAATCCCCACATCCATAAAGCATCTGCGAGGATTTCTTGGGTTGACAGGGTATTATCGCAAGTTTGTTAAGAATTATGGGAGAATAGCAGCACCTCTAACAACATTATTGAAGAAAGATTCATTTTCATGGACTCCGGAAGCAACAAAGGCCTTTGAACATCTTAAAGAGGCAATGTGCCAAGCACCGGTCTTAGCTACACCGGACTTCACAAAAACCTTTATTGTGGAATGTGATGCTTCAGGAAATGGAATTGGTGCTGTTCTAATGCAAGATGAAAGACCCATTGCTTTTGAAAGTCGTCCAATCAAGGGAAAGTTTTTAAGCAAAGCTATTTATGAGAAGGAAATGTTGGCAATACTCCATGCACTTAAGAAATGGCGACCCTACCTAATGGGAAGACACTTCAAGGTAAAAACGGATCATGATAGCCTTAAATACTTTTTAGAACAAAGATTATCCTCTGAAGAGCAACAAAAGTGGGTCACAAAGATGTTGGGTTATGACTTTGAAATCATCTACAAAAAAGGGAAGCAAAATGTGGTGGCAGATGCACTCTCAAGAAAGGATGAGGATGTGGAAGCATTGTTGTGTGCCATTTCTATTATCCAACCAGATTGGATAAACGAAGCAAAGGAGGAATGGAAGAATGACGAAGAAGTGTGGGCACTTATTCGAAAGCTACAACAAGATTCCAGTACTTCTGATACATTTAGCTGGAAAAATGATTCGTTATGGTACAAAGATCGCTTATACCTCTGTAAGAATTCCCAGCTAAAACAAAAGATTCTTATGGAATTGCACACTTCTCCCTTAGGAGGGCACTCAGGATTTTTAAAAACTTACCACAGGGTTAAGAAGGAATTTTTTTGGGATGGCCTTAAATCAGATATTCAAAAGTTTGTGGCGGAATGTTTGGTTTGCCAACAAAATAAAGTTGAAACAATTAAGACACCGGGTCTATTACAACCTTTATCCATTCCAAGCCAACGTTGGGAGGAGGTTTCAATGGATTTTATCACAGGTTTACCCAAGTCTGAGGGAAAGAGTGTCATCATGGTGGTAGTTGACAGACTTACCAAGTATGCACACTTTTGTGCATTATCACATCCATTTAAAGCCAGTACAGTTTCTACTGCATTTATGGAAACAGTTCAAAAGCTACATGGAAACCCAAAGATTATTGTAAGTGACAGAGATCCCATTTTCACTGGAAATTTTTGGACAAAATTATTTTCTTGTCTTGGTACTCAGTTAGCTCATAGCTCATCTTATCATCCTCAATCTGATGGGCAAACTGAGATAGTAAACAAATGTTTGGAAGGATATCTTCGTTGCTTTGTATCTGATAAACAGACACAATGGGTCAAATGGTTGCCTCTGGCTGAATGGTGGTATAACACTTCCTTCCATACAGCAACAAAAATGACCCCATTTATGGCACTTTATGGGTACCAACCACCATCATCACATCATATTTAAGAGAAAATTCTAAGGTTCAGGCAGTGGAACATCACATCGAACATCAACAACAAGTCCTCCAACTCTTAAAGGATAACCTCGTGTTGGCACAAAATAGAATGAAACAACAGGCAGATCAACATCGCAGTGAAAGAAGTTTTGATGTAGGTGATTGGGTATTCCTACGGCTACAACCATATAAGCAAATGTCCCTAAAGCAAGCTAAGAAGGATAATAAATTATCACCAAAGTATTATGGTCCGTACAAGGTGTTGGAAAAGATTGGTACTATGGCATACAAATTGGAGCTTCCTGCAGCTTCTCGATTGCACCCAGTTTTCCATGTTTCATGTTTAAAGAAGGTTATAGGTGACAAGCTCCCAGTTCAAACAATATTGCCAGAACTTGACGAGGAAGGAAAAATTATATTGGAACCGGAAGCAGTCACAGAAACAAGAACTCGACAGCTACGAAATCGATCAATTTCAGAGTATCTTATCAAGTGGAAGAACTTATCCGCTGAAGATTCCACATGGGAGGATGAGAATTTTATGCAGAAGTATCCAGAACTGCTCAAGCGTTGAGGACAACACTTTTTTGAAGGAGAGGGGCATGTTGGGTCCCTATAATACTAGTGATTACCCCATTACTATTGTAGTTATACCCCTTATTTATATTGTTGTGCCCCTATTACCCCCATATTGTTATTTCTGTGCCCCATAGAATCCCTCTATTGTTATTTTTGTGGCTTTATATTATTATTGTTAGGTCGGCTGGATTATATTATGACTCCTTAGACTCCTATATATAGAAAGGAGGTTTTGTCATTTGTATCATCCAAGAATTGTTCATTTATGTAATGTAAAGGAGGTTGCCCCCTCGAAGAGGCTGAATTCTAAGGCGTTGATCTCTCTTTTCTATCTTTTCTTGAGCTGGTTTCATAACAGATATGCTCTGTCTCCTCCTCTTGAATATTGCCATATTGACATCAATGACAATCTGTGTCCAACAATCTCCCCCTTTGTTATTGATGGCAATATTCTTCTACTTTCTCCCCCTTTGACATCAATGGCAAAGGAATGCATACGAACTCCCCCTGTCGAACTGCTCCCCCTGTCCTGCTGCATCTTTATGAATGAACTTGAGTGATGATAAAGAAATAACCCCCATCTTTTGTCGCAGATGTTCGAATGCTTCCCGAGGAAGAGGTTTTGTGAAAATATCAACTATCTACTCCTTGGTACTGATATATTCCAAAGCGATGTTTTGTTCAGCTACTTGCTCATGGAGGAAATGATACTTGATTGGTATGTGTTTGGTTCTTGAGTGCATCACTGGATTTTTGCTGAGACTGATAGCACTAGCGTTGTCACAATAGACGATAATCGGTTGATTTGTACATATGTCGAGATCTTTTAGCGCTTCCTTCATCCAAAGTATCTGAGAGCAACAGTCTGCTGCAGCAATATACTCGGCTTCGGTTGTGGATAATGATATGGATGACTATTTTTTGCTGAGCCAGGATACCAAATAGTCTCCTAGGAAGAATGCATTCCCACTAGTACTTTTCCGATCATCTATGTTTCCAGCCCAATTAGCATCGGTGTATGCAGTTACAGTCAATGTTGAAATCTTTGGGTACTAGAGACCAAAATCAGAAGTTCCCTTCAAATATCTGAGAATTCTTTTTACAGCTAATAAATGAGATTGTTTGGGAGCCGATTGAAATCTTCCCACCATTCCTACTGCTTGCATTATGTCTGGTCGTGTGGCTGTTAAGTATAGAAGGGCTCCAATCATTGACCTGTAACGAGTTGCATCTACTAGAGGGGAGTCATCATCTTTGCTCAATTTGCAGTTTGTGGTCATGGGAGTGCTCATGGGTGCACAGTCCTCCATTCCATATTTTTTGAGCATGTCTTTTAGATATTTGGCTTGAGATATACACAATCCTGCTCTGGTTTGAGATACTTGAAGTCCAAGGAAGTGGGACAGTTCACCTATCATTGACATCTCAAATTCTTTTGCCATGCTTTGAGAAAATTCATGTCTCATTTCATCATTATTACTAGCAAAAATCATATCATCGACATAAAACAAGAGCAACTAGTAACTTACCTTGATCTGTCTTTATGTATAGATTGCTTCCAGCCACTCCCTTTTTGAAGCCTTGTTGTTGGAGATAGTTATCCAGTCTTACATACCAAGCTCTAGGAGCTTGTTTCAACCCATACAAAGCCTTTTTCAACTTACAGACTAGGTCCTTTCCTGTTGTCAGATCAAAACCTTTTGGCTGCTCCATGTAGACTTCCTCCTTGAGTTCGCCATTTAGAAATGCTGATTTCACGTCCATTCGATAGATTTTGAATCCTTTCGAGCAAGCAAATGCTAAGAACATCTTGATAGCTTCCATACGGGCCACTGGTGCAAATGTCTCTTCAAAGTCAACTCCTTCAATTTGTGAATAGCCTTTGCAACCAAGTCTTGTCTTGTTTCTGATAACCTGTCCTTATTAATTTTATTTTTGAACACCCATTGGTTCCTATTATGTTTTTGTCCTTTGGACGAGATACTAGCTCCCATGTCTTGTTCTTCTCAATTTGGGACATTTCTTCTTCCATTGCTTTTACCCAATGAGGATCCTTACTTGCTTCTATGAATGTTTCTGGTTCTATCATAGATAGGAAGGCAATGGCTTTTCTCTTGGGTGAGGTTGTTATCCTTCTTCTGGTCTGCACACCTTCATCTTTATCGCCAATGATCTGTTCTTCTGGATGATATCTTTCTACATACTTCATCTTTGAAGGGGTATGAGGTGGTTCTCTTTCATCTTCTTCTTCTTCATCATCTATCTCTTCTTCTTTAGATTCTTCTTCTTCAATGAGAAAGTCATCTTCTTGTTCTTCAATTTCCTTTTTTGGAAGATCTTCATCAACCTTTACATCGATGCTTTCCACTATTTTCTTCAGTCGAAAATTGTAGCACTTGTAAGCCTTGCTCCGTGGAGAATATCCAAGAAATATCCCCTCATCAACCCGAGAATCAAATTTTCCAGGTGAACCATCATTTATTTTTATGAAGCACTTGCTTCCAAATATTTTGAAATAATTCACTGAAGCAGGTCTCCCTTTCCATAGCTCATAAGGAATTTTGTCACAATTTGGTCTCAATTGAGTCCGATTCAATGTATAGACAGCTGTCCCTACTGCTTCCCTCCAGAATTTAGGTTGTAGGTTTGCTGCTAACAACATGGTTCTTGCCATTTCTTGGATAGTTCGGTTTCGTCTTTCAACTACCCCATTTTGCTGAGGTGTTCTGGAAACCGAGTATTCCCTTCTAATTCCATGAATATTGCAGAACTCTCTGAACTTGTTTGATGTGAATTCTCCTCCTCGGTCTGTTCTGAGACACTTAATTTTTGAATCTTTTTCATTTTCTACAAGGACTTTTAGATTCTTAAAACACTCAAAAGTTTCAGATTTATACTTTATGAAATATATCCACATCATTCTAGTATAATCATCAACAAATAATACAAAGTACCTTTCTCCTTGGAGTGCTTGATTTCTAGTTGGCCCACACACATCAGCATGTATGATCTCCAAGGGCTTTGATGTATAGTGTTCCCTTGTCTTGTCGCTGGTTCTGGTTTGTTTTCCATGTTGACATGGACCACACACTTCTTGATTTGGTTTGGACAACCTTGGGATGTCTTGTACAGCTTTGATCTTGCTGATATTGACCAGATTTTCGAAGCTGGTATGTCCAAGTCTCTTGTGCCACAACCAACTCTCATCTGCCTGACTCAAGTAGCATTTGTTTTCCTGAATCTTGTTTAGAACGTAAATGTTGTCTGGTGTTCTCACTCCTTTTGCCACGAGTTTCCCTGAGGCAGAGTTCCTTATTTCACAGTCTTTGGTGCTGAAAAAAACCTTATGTCCTTGATCAAAAATTTGGCTAACACTCAGAAGGTTGTGTTTGAGTCCATCAACCAGCAGAGCATCTTGAGCTTTTCCTTTTCCATTGATCAGAGTAACTGTTCCTCTTCCTGCAATTTTGCCAGTTCCGCTTCCAAAGGACACATTCCCTTCCTTTTTGCTCAGTGAGATAAATTTCCTTCTGTCTCCTGTCATGTGTCTGGAGCACCCACTATCCACAAACCACTGGTTTCCATTATTTTGCGCAAATAGAGCCAGGCCGCATTTGTCCATTGTAGAGATCTTGCTGCTCGTCTTTCTTCCTTTGAGTGGGAAGTTTTGTTCATAGTGTCCATTATTGTAGCAAAAAGAGCAAGTCAGATCAAATTTAGTCAAGGGATCGAATGAATTGAAGGTTTTGATTTGTCCCTGTCTTTTGGGAGCATATGAGTTGATTACTCGGTCCTTTTGCGTTGTCTTCTCACTTCTGCGAGCCATACAGTGTCTAGCTTGGTGACCGAAGTTTTTACAGTGAAAACAGTGTCCAAGAAATATGGTTTTGAAGTAACCACGGTTTAATTCGCTTTCCTTTCTGAGAATTACTCCTCCCTCGTCCTTTGGATTTTTGATGGGCCCTTGGTGGGGTACAAATTTGTATTTGCTGTAGTGTCCATGATTCGACTCCACATTCTTCTTTGGAGTAACTCTTTCTTTATTCTTGGAATTTGGGATGCACTTTTGATAAGATAATTTTTCATCTTTTGGGTTGCAGGAAAGTGCATCGGCATAGCTTTTCGCACTATTCTTAGTGCTTGAGGATTCTCCCTTGAAACCTATTCCAGACTTATCATGTTCAGGTTTTTGATTTTTCAGAATAGTATCAAGTATTTGAGAGCTTTTACAACCCTTTTTAATTTGCTCCAACTCCTTTCTCAGAGATACTACTTCGGCCTCATGTTCTTCACAAGTCTCTTCTTTTTCCTTAAGCTTTGTTTCCAAGAGATCTTCTCTCCTTCTTATTTCCTCGTTTTCCACTTTGAGAGAGATAATTGTGTTCTGCAGTTTCTCGTTCTCTTCAATGGCACTTATTAACAGTTCATCCCCATTTCCTTCTGGCCCCGAGTCATCATCATCTGTGAGTTCCATGAATAATGCTTCTTGGCTTTCATCATGATCACTTTCCTCATCTGATTTCTTTTTGATGACCATAAACTCATCCTCATTAGACTCACCTTGCTTGGAGAGAAGGTTTTTCTTATTGAACCCTTTCTTTTTGTATGTCATTCTTTTAGAATTTCTTTCATCATCACTGTCTTGTTTATGAGGACATTTTGTTGCATAATGACCTATTTTACCACATTTAAAACAGATAAGAGGATACTTGCCTTTAAGCTTAGATCCTCTCTTCAACTTTTGTACATATTGAGCCAATTCGGATTCCACATCTGACTCATCACTATAGTCATTCCTTTCTTTCCCTTTCTTTGACTTTGAGGCCTTGAATGCTGCATCTTTGGAGCTAGGTCCACCTTTCCTCATTTCATAGGTAGTGAGAATTCCATGGAGTTCATCCATTTTGAGGGTGTCAAGATCCTTTGATTCTTCTATAGCACTTATTTTGGAGTCAAATCTGTCTGGAAGGGACCTTAATACCTTTTGTACAATAGTACTTTCTTCAACCTTTTCGTCCAATCCTTTCAGGGAATTTACCACTTCAGCTACTCGGAGGAGGTATGCTGCAATATCTTCTTCCTCTTCCATCTTCAAACTTTCAAATTGTCTTCTGTGAGTTTGAAGCTTTGCCTTTTTGACTTTTGAGTCTCCATCGTACAAGCTAACTAGCTTCTCCCACATTTCTCTGGCAGAGTTACAGTGCATGATTTTTGTAAACTCGGAATCAGTGATTCCACTGGTGATAGAGTTCATGGCTTTTGCATTTGCAATGTAGGATTTCCTCTCGTCTTGGTCTGTTGGAAGAGTGGAAGTCGCTCGGTATTCAATTTGACAAAAATGCCAGACTTCAGGTCCAAGGGACATTAAATAGTAAGTCATTCTTTTCTTCCAAAACCCAAAGTTAATGCCATCAAACAGAGGAGGTTTTCCTGATGCTTCATGATTTCTCATCATGGTTGCTGATCCTTCTTCAAGCTGTTAGGCTAGAATGAAGAAGCTGGCTCTGATACCAATTGTTGGAAATACTGAGAGGGGGGTGAATCAGTATTTATTTTTCTCACTATTGTTTTACTAGTTAAAACATATATGTTCATAACACAAAATGAACAGCAGGAATAAATGCTTTTATTAATATAACTGTGCAGTAAAATAAATACAATAAATAGATTGTCACAATTGGTTGCCAAGCTCCAACTTGGACTTTGGTGAGGCTCCAACCTCCTGAGCACCAACTCTATTTTGCCAAGACACCAATCTTGGACTTAGGAGCACCAACTCCCAAGGACTTCAATCCTTTTCAATTCTGAGGCTCCAACCTCTTTGGTATACACTGGTGTGCTGCTGCGCTATTTTTAGCTTCCACTGCTTCTGTTGCCCCCTTTTCTTCTGCTGCTTCCACTATCTCATGCTCACGTTATACCGTCCACGAACAACCATTACAATTCTCTGTTTTTTCTGCTTTTATATGCTCCATGCCCCTGTCCATTCGTTTCCTCTTACATGCTGGCTCTTTGGCTTCCTCCTCACTTGATCGCTTGACACTTCGGCTTCCATTCCTTTGCTTCTTCTGTCTATACAAGTGTTTCAAAATCTGAGTAGAAAAACCCAAACTCCCCTTTCTTAAATAAAACTCGGCCCTTGACCTGTGGTTAATACTTTACAGGCTTTATCGGAGGCGTTTAATCACCCATCGGAAGCCACCACCCGAGCGTTTTAATCAACCATCGGAAGCCACCACCTAAGCGTTTTAATCACCCATCGGAAGCCACCACCCGAGCATTTTATCAACCATCGGAAGCCACCAACCGAGCCTTTAATCAACCATCACCGAGTGCTTTAATCAACCATCACTGAGCGCTTTAATCGACTATCGGAAGCCACCTTTTATTCGGCACTTTCTATCAATAATCAACCATTGGAAGCCACCACCCGAGCCATTAATCAACCATCACACAGGTTTTATCAACCATTGCACAAGTTTTAATATATACCTTAACCCCGCGGCCATGTATCATATAATACACGGAAAACATTATAAACCCCCGCTCTAATTCAAATGCCGGACTTCAATTATTATGCACCCGCCTTTACAATTATCGGTGGGTCCGGATTTCGGCGGTCGCAATAACTCTTAAGCCCAGACCTCCGACGAGGTGCGGACCCGATATGGCTTTAGACTCCCTTTAATATTGTTTTGGGTCCGATGAACATCGGCGTTCGCTGTAAACAATAGACCCATTCCTCCGATGTATCGCGGACCCGATGCCTCCTTACATTTCTTCCTAAACTGAATTCGGATCCGTCATATCGGCGGATTCCTTATCAGCGAGTCTTGATGGGTTGCGGACCTGATCTCCTTTAGGCTGCTCCAAATATAATTTCGACTCCGGATGATTTCGGCGATCGCTACCTCCGCTGCTCCAATGCGATACAAGAGTTCTACGGACCCGATATGATTTTACACTTCACTTGATAAGAGTTTCGGCTCCGGATTTCGGAGCTTGCACCTTGAACAGTTCCGACATTCTGGATGCGATATATTATAGACTGTTTTTAATAAGTCCATCAGGTCCATGCCTCTATCGCAATCGCAGATTATAGCGCCATCCCTTATGACTTGCGATCACTGTGAATGCGATATGATATTAAGCCACAGTCTATATTCCCATCGGGTCCACAACCGTATATCGCAATCGGGGGTTTCGGGAGTGACAGCCCTTTAAGACCAGCGACATAGCGGATGCGATATTACATTTAGCCAGTTTATAATGGAGCCGTGGGTCCGTGTTATTATATCACCTCTCTCTCTCTCTATATATATATATATATATACTCTTCAGTACTCCCGATAGTTCTTCCTTTGGCATTGTTGTTTGTAATATGTTCCCGCCGATAGTGTTAAGGCATATATATATGGGTTTTCTCCTCCGATGGCCCTATTTTCTTGTAATATATATATGGCTCCTCTTGCTCCATCTGCTCCTCTCGGTCCATTTTCTCCATTTGCTCCATATATATTGCTCCTCTTGGCTCCTCTTGCTCCATCTGCTCCTCCCGGTCCACTCTGTTTGCTCCTGTAGCTCCTCCAATGGCTCCTCTTGCTCTGACACTCCTTCGATATGGCTCCTCTTGCTCTGGCACTCCTCCGATATATGTGGCTCCTCTAGCTTGGTCCGCTCCTCTTGGCTCCTTTTTCTCCTCTTGGCTTCGATATGCTCTGTCTCCTCCTCTTGAATATTGCCATATTGACATCAATGACAATCTATGTCCAACATATACATCACGCGGTGAACCTGAAAGGAAAATTTCTTAAGCAAGATCAACTATAAAGTAAATTTAATCAATCTAAAAATGCTTTGGAACCTAACGCACAACATCTAGAAGTCTAGGCTAGAGACGTATTCTGGTGTCGTAAAGCCTGGTAACTGTTGTTTTCACTGTTGGTTGGGTGATTCCTCCACTTTGAGGCGACAAGTGCCAGTACGGACTTGTGCTCCCACGTACCATCGAGTATATTTTGGGAGACCACAATAGGCTTTATCCTTTATCCATAGGAAGCCGTGTCTGTCGCCCTATCGATCGCAATGCACTGAACACAGCATTCGGGAAGATTGACTGCCGTACCGTAAAAAGTATTCTGCAGTTTTGCGATTGGTTTGGTAATCCCTCTATCTAGATTTCCAAAGCAGACTCTTTCGTTCCTTTTCAGACTCCTTAAAAGAAAAGGTCCATCTGAGCACTTGTCACTTCAAGCTCATTAAAAATCAAAGGCGACTAGAGTCATATTTTGTTTTTTCTCGACTCTTAAAAATTGAAAAAACAAGTTGTGTCAAAGCGTCTAAAATTCATTTAATTCAGAAACATCTTTCCCCTTTATTTTTAGTTGATCGAGTAATCTGCAATCGTGGAAGAAAGTCAATTGAAACCCCGTCATTCGCAGAGGCTTTCGAGTCAACCATATTTGTCTCCAGAATCAAAACTGTTACGACAAAGCGAACTCGTTTAACCGGTTCCAAATCTCCTGGTAAAGTTAGAACAAGTGTTCCAACACCTTCGAAGACTTCGGTTACTCCAAACATTTCTGGTATCTCTGCCTTATAGAAGAAGTTCAGCAGCCACCAAAGGACAGTAGAACTGATCCTACTGAACCAGCTCCATCTATAGCTGATTCGGAAGGTGTTATTCCCCAAACATCTGTCGCTGCGGATTCTATACCTTCTTCGGCACTGGAAATATTTTATGGACCTAACGGTCTGCCTCTTCCACCTGGTCTGATTGCTATAGAAGAGATTGTGGAAGATCCTTCGTCTAGTACTACATTGCAATTTGGAGTCGGGATCACCTTATATCCTTCTTCAATAGAAATTAGTTTACCATTATCGGAAGCTCCTATAGAATCGCCAGGAAATCTTTTGGATAGACTAGAAATGTTTGAACAACCGGCGACATCTAGGACTGTGTCATCCGACACAACGATAGTAGAACTTCCTGCTGTCACTCTGACAATGTTCGCTGGCATACCATCTGTCCCAACTAGCTCTCAATCGTTGGATGGGGTGCACTTAGGGGCTATTTCGACAGTATGGTCTGTTCCCATTTGTTCATCCGGAATAATATCCAGGAACTCTTATGTTGAGTCTTATCAAATTGATCCTTCACGGTGTCAATTTGGACAGTCTGGTCCTCAAGGGCAAACCATTCCTTTAAGTACCGGATTACCGCCATATGGGGGACAATATACCCTTTCATTGTCTCCTCCAGGAGGACAACCATACGAGAGTTCACAACAAAATTCAGGTTATGCTGGAATTACATCTAGCGGTTGGGTGCCAATACTACCTCAACAACCAAGAGTTGTATATTAATGCAACAATGTTTACCTATGTCAAATATACCAACTACGCCAGCTATTGTGACGGTGTCGCAAGTACAAGCATTGCCTGTTGTATGTCAACCTCAGGTTTCTCAGGTTGTAATGCAACAACCCCTTGTCCCTGCGACTCAACCACAATCGCCAACTAGTGGAATGACACAGGCTCAAATGGGTACAATTACCCCACATCTTGGTGAAACAGTTAGTATGGGACAACAGAACATGGCTTCGCAACCATGGCTGGTGCAATACCAACAACCGCAATTCGAACAAGTATACCAAGGATCTGAGCAACAAATCTTTGCAAATAGTGGGCAGCCGTATATTCAAAACGGTCAAAATCAACCATTCTACAATGGTTATGCCCATCAACCTTACCAAAGTTACCAGCATCAAATGCATTATGCTGGTATGCAAAGACCAACCGCTCAGGCGATTCCATCTTATCCTGGGTATGCTTCACCAAACTTGAATCAATAGTTACCCTTCGTGGCGACTTTAGAGTTATCGGATCTAAATCAGCTAACAAACGATCCAATTGCTTACGCCCCTTGGTGGCCAGTGATTCCGCATAAAATTCCGTCAGATATTCCTAAATTTAATGGAAATTTGGGTGAATATCCATCGAATCATGTGATGAACTTTCATCTGTGGTGTTCATCAAACACCCTAAATGATGATTCGATTAGGCTTCGCCTTTTTCAGAGGACGTTAACTGGTTCAGCAGCAAAATGGTATATCGAGTTACCCAGAGCTTCGTTTGACAACTTAAGTACCCTAGCCACAACCTTTTTAACCCATTTTCAGTTACCGATAAGGTACGAAACAAGAACAGAACTTCTTACCAATTTCAAGCAAACAATGACCACTCACATATCCGATCATATTCATGAGTGGCGACGTCATCGTAGAATGGTAAAAACGTATGTTCCTGATCAGATTTTAGCTGAATGGTTTATTAAGTCATTATTACCTTCCATTACAGAAGATGTGGCAAAAGGAGGAGTCATCACCGAAGAGCAAGTTATTACTCATGCGCAATATTTAGACTTGATTTATACTCAGTCTGGCACGCTCTACGATAAAATCCCTGACGCTCCCAGACCAGAATTTTCGGTCCTCCCTCCTCCTAAATCGAACAATGACTCTCATGCTGATGATGGCGTGATTGGTACGACAGACACAAAATTGACAAAGGCTACATCTAAAAAGGCCCGTAAGATTTCCAGTCAAAATTCAAAAGAAGAACTTCTTGCCTCGGAAGTAAATGCAGTCTCAACTGAAAAAGGCAAAGAAACCAAGCAAGCAGAAGGCAAGAAGAAAAACAAAGGGAAGAAGAAGAAACATGAGGAATCATCACCTGAAAAATCTTCTGCAAACCCTCTTGGAGATAGGAAACCAAAAAATCCATGCTTGATATGTGATGAGGATCATTGGACAAGAGATTGTCCATTTAAAGCTAAGTTTAAGAAATTCTGCAAGAATTCAAAAACATCGGCGGTATTAACTGATCCGTTTCCAAATCCAGGAACAAATTTGGTTTCCAGTGAAAATGCTTCCCCGTCTCAAGTGCTAATGTTGTCGGTTTCGAAACAGCAAAATGATGCTTTGATATCGACAAGGAATAAAGATTATGGGAATCCACAACTGTCGAACAACAAGGATAAAGATCAACCTAGTAGTTCGACAACAACTTCAACAGAAGTTGCACCACCCATCATTCAAGAACTGACAATAAAACTGCCAAAGGGAGTAGTACACAAGTCGACATTTAATCCTCGTGCCAGAGTAGCACAACATTATAATATAGTGGAAGATCTGGCCCAATCGCCATCCGCTATGTCGACACTTGAGGTACTACAAAATTGCCCATCCCAAAAGCAGGCTTTATTATCAGCTATCGCTGGGATAGACCCAAAAGATTCTAATCTTGTGTCCTTTAATCATAAAGGATATGATCCTCAGTTACCAGCTCAACTACCTTTCCTCATTCAGGTGAAAGCCGTCAACAAAACTGTTCATAGAACAATTATTGATGAGGGGGCATCTACATGTATTATGTCGATGAGTTGCCGGAAAACTTTAGGATCTCCAACCTTGTCATGATCTTCGATGAAATTAAAAGCATTTGACGGATGAACATATACCCCATATGGTATTCTAAGTAACTTGCAAGTAGAACTAGGGGGGAAAACGGTAGAAATCGATGTTGAAGTAATCGACGGAAACCTTGATTACAACATCCTACTAGGAAGGCCCTGGATATATACTATGGCTGCAGTTGTGTCGACTTACTTCAGGAAGATTGCATTTCCCTTTCAAGGAGGGATTACAATCATCGACCAACAAACTTTTCTCCCCAATGGTTCCCAAGTTACGGGAAGCATTCTGATGATCCATGGAAGCCCCCATTTGCTTCAAAATATCGGAGTAGGCCAACTAAAAGACCCTATATTAATGGGTACTTTTTCCCTACAACCTCCACTCAATCTGGCAGAAGTGGCAGCGGTAGGAACCTGCAATATGACATCTTCTATTCACAAGATCTCAAAAAACGATATTAACATGGATCATCTATCGGTGTTACCTCCAAGTCAAATAGAAATATTGTAGCAATCAATGTTTCTAGCATGGGAGGAAAACCCAAATAAACGCTCATCAAGCGTTTGGATAGATAGGTCTAAGGAATATGACACCCCTTTAGATCCTTGGTCGCAAGTCCATCACACCGATGAAGGAATTGTTCAGTCAATGATAACTGATGAGGCGCGATGGGAAGATTACCACCATCGTTCCCATCTTCCAGATTGTCAAGAAGATACTCCTGATGACCTTCATCATCCTTCAGTTTTTGATTTCTTATAAAATACTGTAAATACGATGGATTTTGAGTGAAACTTGTCCAATAATGAAGAGACTATCGCCATAAATATCTCTACCAAAACAGATGTTGTAGAAAATATTTATGTTGGCAAATGTTGTTCTCCTTCAGAACTGGAAATATATAATGCTCTTTTTCGCGAATTCATAGATGTCTTTTCTTGGTCATATGATGAAATGTCGGGCATTGACTCGAGTATAGTTGAACACAAAATCAAGATGTATCCAGATGTCAAACTAGTACGACAATGGCTACGGCAGGTGCACCCCAAGAAAGCCGCTGCCATCAAGGCAGAAGTTGAAAAGCTTCTCCATGCTGGTTTCATTTACCCGGTTCCTCTAACCGATTGGGTATTGAACATTTTTTTGGTAATGAAAAAACAAGGAACGATTAGAGTGTGCGTCGATTATAGGGATGTAAATCAAGCTTGTCCAAAAGACAACTATCCCACACCCTTTATTGACCAGATAATTGATGAATGCGCCGGATGTGAAATCTTTTCGTTCATGGATGGATTCTCTGGGTATAATCAAATAAATATCCACCCACAGGACCAGTCAAAGACTGCAGTTATTTGTCCGTGGGACACATTCGCATATCGCAAATTACCCTTTGGTTTAAAGAACGTAGGGGAAAATTTTCAAAGGGAAATGAATTATGCCTTCCATGACATCAAAAACATTGTTCAACCATATATCGACGATCTTCCAGCTCATTCGTGAAAGCGGACCGATCATCTGCAACATTTAAGAGCGACATTTCTACGTTGTCGACACTACAAGATACGACTCAATCCACACAAATGTGTGTTCTGTGTCAGTTCTAGTCATTTACTTGGCTTTGTAGTCTCAAAGGACGGGATTCGTCTCGACCCATGTAAGGTCCAGGCAATCATTAATTTTCCTCCACCTTCAAATTTGATTCAGATTCAGAAACTCCAAGGGAAAGCAAACTTTCTGAGGAGCTTCATTCCGAATTACGCAGAACTTGCTAAAGGTTATACACGTCTATTGAAAAAAGAAGTACCCTTTGACTGGGATCAGGTTGCGCAAGCTTCCTTTGATGCTCTAAAATAATCCCTAATGAAAGCATCATTAATGTACGCTCCTGATTATCAAAAAGACTTTAACCTGTATCTGGATGCAGCGGGTACAACCATAGAAATGGTTTTAGTTCAAGAAGAAAATGGAATTGAACATCCCATATATTATTTAAGTAGAAACTTAAATGATATAGAAAGCAAGTATTCCTATGTTGAAAAGCTGGCTCTCGCAGCTGTTCAAGCGATACAAAGATTTCGACACTATGTCCTCTTTCGAAAAACTACCATTTTGTTAGATTGCAACCCCATGACTTACATATTGTCGTGATAGTTGCTGGGGGGAAAATATTCAAAATGGATAGCAATTCTTCAAGAGTTTGATCTAGAATTTGTAAAATCCAAGTCAAAGAAATCCCTGGTTTTCGCGGAATTACTATGCGATCTCCCATCGTCGTCCAACGATGAAACATCCGAAGAAACAATCGTGGATGAATCTTTGTTTCTGATATCTTCAAGCAATCCGTGGTATGGAGATATAATCATCTATCTCCAAACCCAAAAATATAGGTCTAATACCTCCCGCTCTGAACAAAAATGTATTCAATACCAATCAAAAGACTACATGATTGTCAGTGATACACTTTACCGTCGTGGTGTCAATACAGTTCTGAGGAGATGCCTCACTCATGAGGAGGCCGAAAAAGTCCTGAATGATTTCCATTCAGGCGCATGTGGGGGGCATCAATCTGGTTAGGCTACGACGCAAAAATTTTTACGAGCAGGATACTTCTGGCCAACAATGTTCAAAGATTGCATAATCGCAGTCAGAAGTTGCCATGCATGTCAAATTTTCGATAGCAAAACCAGAAGACCACTCGTACCTCTGCAGCCAATAGTTGCTATTGGGCCATTTTCCAAATGGGGCATTGATTTCATGACATGTAACCCCACCTCGATCGGGGGGCGTGGGTATATCATAGTCGCGGTAGACTATTTTACCAAATGGGCCGAGGCGATGCCTACATTAAACAATACCGGCGAAACAACTGCCCTTTTCTTTTTCCATCATGTAGTCGCCAGATTCGGTGTTCCACAGGCGATAGTCACAGATCATGGATCGTATTTTCGCAATCACATGATGGTCGAATTGGCTGCCAAATTAGGATTGTCCCACGACATCTCTACTCCATATTATCCGCAGGCCAACGGACAAGTTGAAGCGATCAACAAAGTATTGAAGCGAATGCTGCAAAGGATGATTGGAGTCCACAAAAGGAGTTGGCACCTGATCCTGTACTCGGCCTTATGGGCATACCGAACATTGGTAAGGAATGAGACCGGATTTACACCCTTCCAACTGGTGTATGGCCTAGAAGCAATCTTACCAGTTCAGTGTGAAATCTCGTCCCTCAAACTCGCAGTCGACCTTCTCCCCGGAACTTCAGAAGAGGAGGCTCGTTTCTTGGAACTAATCCAATTGGATGAAACCCATCGTGATGCCGCTTTGGCTAACAAATCCCATAAGAAATGAGTCAAGGCGCAGTTCGACAAGAATGTCAAACCCCGTGTCTTCTCAGAAGGTGACTTGGTCTTACTTTACGACCAAGAATGTGATAAATTGGGAGTAGGTAAATTCAAGTCTTTACGGATGGGCCCCTATATTTTTAGATGTGTATTAGCAAAAGGAGCCTACGAGTTAATGGATTATGACAGGATTCCATTGGCGCAACCCCGTAACGGGTTGTACCTTAAGCGTTACTATGCATGATTCTGTGTAGTAACCCATATGCTTTTGTTACATTTTTGTTTTCGCTAAGGGTAATTATTTTGGTCAAGTAATCCACTTTTTACATTTATTGCAGATGTCAAACTTATTGGAATCATTTGTTGGATATGCCGACGGAGCGAGTCATAGTTCGCGGAACCTATCTTCTGTGGCCTGGGCCATTTTTAATCCAAGCGGCGAGTTAGTGAGTTTCAGAGGGGGTATGTATTGGTCGATCAACAAATAACATTGCTGAATATAGCGCGTTGATAGAACTTCTCTCTGATGCCATCTCACATGGCGTATGCCGACTTATCATCAGGCTAGACTCATAGCTCGTCATACTACAACTCACTGGTATCTACTCCGTCTGAAATCCAGCTATTTATCGTATGTTCCTAAGGGTCAAGATTTTGGAAAGGAAATTTGATTTTATTCAATATCAGCATATTTCCAGAAACTTAAACACATTAACAGACTCATTGGCAAATTATGTGTTAGATAGACATTTGCAACATTTATAAAAATAAGCATTTCATCAATATTTGCATCAGGATCATATAACTTAACCAAAATAAAACTCCGAAAATCAAAAATATATATATATAACTGTTTATGGTTTACACATAATGTTCTATAACCAAGACAAAATTGGTCAAATGACCCAAAACTCAAAACTCTAGGGGGCACCCTAGTCTAATGATGTTGGTGATAGCAAGTCACTGCCTGTGCAATCATGTGTAAAAGCCTAGTCTATCGACTTGGCACGCCGGTACTATGTCGCTGCAACCTCAAAGGCATCTCGTCAGTCCTCACATCTGGAATACCAAGAGTGAGGCCTTCGACCTGATCCTGTAATGCTGAAAGAGTCTCGGCCACATCGAGGTCGTGAAGGATAGCCCTTCCCATAGCCTCTCCTGCTGGAGCGGCAGCTAGCACTCTCGGGCGTACTACTGGCCGAACTGGCCCAACATCTGCATGAGCACATGAGTTTTGATTAGTCTTGATAGAAGAAAGCATGAGGACATTATAAAGAGAAACGATAAACAAAGATATGGTCAAAGAATTTACCAATGTCACCCCACTGCTCGCTAGCCGGCAGTACCGAATCCGGGTCACCCCGAAAATCCATACCAGCATATGGATACTCGGAATAAACCATCTCCTGACGATCGAACCACCCAAAGAAGGTATGAGAAAAGGAAATCTGAGATTGAACAGCATGTCTGGACATATGGTCAACCCATCTCTGCATCCATGGCTCAGTCGGTGGAGGTAAACCAAATGAAATATACTGCAGCTGCATCAGTAGGATCTTCTCTAGGGCAAAAGCGGTCAAAATAGAACCATATCCAAAGTTCTTCAATCTTCTGCTTTTCACCTTAGTCAATTGTTCTTTCATCACAAAGAGTACTGCATCACACCAGATGAACACCTTTGGTTCAAGGCATTCTAAGGCATACTGCATATAAGACCGGTTGGCCACATGAAGAGCCGCACTACTAGCCATCCTACCAAAAGTGAACAGAATGGTCCTCAAGGGCCTGTCAGTGACATCTCGGATATTGATCTTGCCATCCTTACTCGGCTGAGATCCCTCTCTGCAATACCTGTGAATGTAATCTCTCACATATTCACCCCCACGGGCCGAACCTGATAATGAGATAGGGGCACCTCGCCTCGATAAGTCGGTCAGAAAATAGATGTCCATGACAGTCAAGGGGATAGATTTTCCCCTGATCTGGAACACCTGGCTAGTAGGATCCCATGCATCGAGCAAATATTGCAAAAATTTGATCTGTTGCCTCATGCTAGAGATACGGAAAAACTTCAACAGGCCACAATTCCGCAGAGTAGTTACCGTAACCTGATCATGTAAAGCAAGCATGTCCTCTTCTTCATGCTCACGTTCTTGCCACGTAACAGGCATTATGCTCCAATGAATCTCTGAAAACAAACAAGAGAAGAGTCAGATCCTAATTTGGTGAAAAACAGGCAAAATTTTCCATGAAAAACTGTGCACAAATTTCCCTCCTTGCGCTCATCGCACCCCCAGCAGTGTTCTAGGTGTGTTGCATGCTAATTGGCCAATGGACAGGCCAACATGCAATGCACCTTTCGATATAGAAAGGGTGCGATGGGGCCAGGGTGAGTTTTTCAAACCCCAGAGGCTTAGAAAAACCAGAAAACATGCTCAGAATTCATAAAGGAAAGAATGAAACTGAAGAGCTCAGGTTTAGCTCCTACCTGGTCCAAACGGTGCCAAGAATCGTCCACAGAATCTCCCGAAATCAGCTGGTGAAAATCAAGGGGGAAAGCACCTCCAAAGCTCCAACAAACCAAAGTTCAAATGAAATGGTAAAATGAGAGGTAAAAAACCACTTTTAAATTACTTTTCACGTAATTCAAGTAAAATATTAGTGTTTTGACTCATTTTTTAGACATGTATTGTTCATTTCTAACTAGTTTGATGAAGCGATTGAGCATGCAGTACAATCTTTGAAGGAACAAAGTCATTAATGGTAAAATCAAGAAAAGCAATGACTATTAGATCGAGCAGTTTTAACGCGGACTTCAAGCTCATTAAAAAATAAACATAAGTAATGAGCAAATGTTCCTCCAAAGTTTAAGCTCATTTTAAAATAAAAAATGAACCAATTTCTGGTAAATAACCATCGTGAATGTATTATCATCAGCCTTTGAAGCCTTGGTCATGTTCTCATCATCACCTCCACTCTGTATTGGCCGATCATTCACCTACACTTGATTGTTTACCCTTTTTGAGGAACAAATGCGAAGAGTGATCCTGTTAGCCATCCTTGTGACACTGTCGTGACTGGAAAATTCCAAACCTCACCTGGAATTAACTGCTACCCAAATTTATCACTCGTTCCTCAAAAGACAAGTCTCCTTTAAGCTCTTTTCAACTGACTCGTAAAATATGAAAAGATTGCCGAGTGATTATCCTCTCCAGCTCGTTAAAGTGACCGGAAGTGCTATCCCTCCTTTAGATTTTAATCTTTTTGGACCTGAGGGATTATTACACAAAACGATCGAGCGCTTGCTTTGTTCGGCTCGTTAAAATTACCGAAAATTCATCCCTTTTGTATCATTTTATACTTTTTCGGACTCAAGGGATTATATGACGAAAAAGGTTTGTTGGAGTCTTATTTACGTCCCTTTTCAGACTCTCTAAAATTGAAAAGGACCGAGTTATCTTTGTCGTTAAACTCGTTAAAAACGAATAGCGACAAACTTGTACATAACAGACAAGAACGAGTTTCACTATCGCTAAGCTCGTTAGAACATAGCGATGGGTTTTCCCGAAGGGTAGATTATAGAACAAGCATATGTTATCCTCCTCAAGCTTGACAGAAATAAAGAGGTACTAGTCAGCAATGACTGGGGAAAATTTGGGAAGAAAACTTGAAGAAACTTCATTGGTAGCAAGTCACTCTTGAACATGACACTTTCACTCCGCGTCCGAGTCGGGTTGGGTTGTTCCATTCACTGGTCACATCACCATGGTTCCGTCACACCATCCATATTTGGGTTTAATGCTACCAATCCATCATGTCAGTGTCTCCGTTATGTTCAACAGAAGTCGCTCAGAGAATTCACCTGTGTCTCATCTGCTGCAATACATTCACGCTCCATTCTTTCATGTTCGCCATCCTGAACCTTATGTCATTAGATTGTTTTCACCTCCATTAAAGTCATTTTCTCCGTTTCGTGTCATTGGTGTGGGATTCACTAAGGCCCTCCTATGACGGATCGCTTCTTGTCGACATCAACTCATTATCCAGGAAATTGATCTAGGAACAATCCTTTCAGTACTTTGAAGCTTGCATGCCTCAATGGCAAGTTTCTCACTTCCGGCGACAGGTTTTCATCAATGGCCTTCGACCGAAAGATTTTGCGTGGTGTTCGATGTCAAGTCCCTTATTCACACCACGTGAATTGTACTGTAGTACCTTGAGGGTCATCATCATTATCGGTGATTCCTCTCGTGCCTGTTAACAACTTACATCATTGGTTGGTAATCAGGCGATGTCTTTCCATGTTCGACTCCAGAACATCTCTCACATGGATCGACTTGTACTTTGAGTGAATATTGAATGAGATTGAAGACCCCAGATCTAGTTTCATCCATCCAAGATGCGATATATATTCAGGAAAATAAAGACATCAAATGTACACCATTGCTGCACAGATAATCATCCAATCTAAGTGATGATGGCTATACCAGAATCATCAGTCTACACTAAGACGATTGTTTGTCCTATGTACATGAAAATGAATTTATAAAGCTGAGCATGGGAAATGCCCGCCTCAGCTAGATCATGAAAATATTATGAAGATAATGTATTGTATTGTATCTTATTACAGGTCGCCTTCCAGCTTTAAAAACTTCGGATCCTCATGATAAAGCATTTCACCCGACATCAAAAATTAACGACCTCATGCTTTAGGGGGCAACTGTTATAGACATTTTTGGGCACTGCAACCCCAATCATAAATGTCCATAAACCAAGGGCTCCTAAGTCCCTAAAGGTGTTGTTCCGACCCCTAAAAGAACAAGGTCAACTGATTACAACATCTCCTAGAAGTTCTCCATGAAAAACTACTCAGAACTGGTCAAAACTGGACCATTTCACCTGCTCCATGGTCAAAGTGCGTTGCATCCCACCTACCGACACACAATAGGTGCGATGCATGTTGAAAATCCCTTCTATGGGGTGCGATGGGCGAGAGTGGACAAATGGCAGGGTCAGTGTGCAAGGTGGAGAATCATGGAATCTTCCAGAAACTTCTCCTGTGACACTTGCCTCTCTGCATTCGCCCAGGGATGAGTAAGAGATCATCAATCTCCAAGTGGAATCAAGAACTACCAGAGGGAGGACACTAATCAAATCTCAAAAGCTGACTCACTCCCCTTGCAAACATCTATATATGGATCACTCATCCCAGATCCAGAGGAGGGAATTTTGTATCTAGTAAGGAAGTGCTGCTAGTTTCTTGTTGCAATATCATAGTGTTGGGTGATCTAAGCTTTTCATGAGGTGAAGAAGGGCTTCTTGCTGAGAGGATGATGCTGGGTCAGAACAATTGGTTGTAATCCTCTTTGCTCTTTCTTTATTATCAATAAAGCTATTCAAGTTTTCCTCCACATTCTTGTATGATTGATGTTTTATGCACTTGTGTGGTCAATATACATCTGGTCCTATATTGTTTATGATAATAGATCTATGTTCTTGGATAGTATTATGCTGCTTTGATTCTATAGGTGCCCTTAAATGATGACTCCAACAGTGAAAACAACAGTTACCAGGCTTTACGACGCTGGAATACGTCTCTAGCCTAGACTTCTAGATGTTGTGCGTTAGGTTCCAAAGCGTTTTAAAATTCATTTAATTCGGAAACATCTTTCCCCTTTATTTTTAGTTGATAGAGTAATCCACAATCGTGGAAGAAAGTCAATTGAAACCCCATCGTTCGCAGAGGCTTATGAGTCAACCCTCTTTGTCTCCAGAATCAAAACTGTTACGGACAAAGCGAACTTGTTTAACTGGTTCCAAATCTCCTGGTAAAGTTAGAACAAGTGTTCTGACACCTTCGGAGACTTCGGTTACTCCAAACATTTCTGGTATCCTTGCCTTTATAGAAGAAGTTCAGCAGCCACCAAAGGACAATAGAACTGATCCTACCAAACCAGCTCCATCTACAGCTGATTCGGAAGGTGTTATTCCCTAAACATCTGTCGCTGCGGACTCTATACCTTCTTCAGCACCGGAAATATTTTACGGACCTGACGGTCTGCCTCTTCCACCTGGTCTGATTGCTATAGAAGAGATTGTGGAAGATCCTTCGTCTAGTACTCCATCGCAATTTGGAGTCGGGATCACCCTATATCCTTCTTCAACAGAACTTAGTCTACCATTATCGGAAGCTCTTGTAGAATCGCTAGGAAATCTTTTGGATAGACTAGAAATGTTTGAACAACCGTCGACATCTAGGACTGTGTCATCCGACATAGTGACAGCAGAACTTCTTGCTGTCACTCCGACAATGTTCGCTGGCATACCATCTGTCCCAAATAGCTCTCAATCGCTGGATGGGGCCCACTTAGGGGCTATTTCGACAGTATGGTATGTTCCCGTTTGTTCATCCGGAATAATATCTGGGAACTCTTATGTTGAGTCTCAGCAAATTGATCCTTCACGGTGTCAATTTGGGCAGTCCGGTCCTCAAGGGAAAACCATTCCTTTAAGTACTGGATTACCGCCGTACGGGGGGCAATATACCCTTTCATTGTCTCCTCCAGGAGGACAACCATACGAGAGTTCACAACAAAATTCAGGTTATGCTGGAATTACATCTAGCGGTTGGGTGTCAATACTGCCTCAACAACCAGGAGTTGTATATTCAATGCAACAATGTTTACCTATGTCAAATATACCAACTACGCCAGCTATTGTGACGGTGTTGCAAGTACAAGCGTTGCCTGTTGTATGTCAACTTCAAGTTTCTCAGGTTGTAATGCAACAGCCCCTTGTCCCTGTGACTCAACCACAATCGCCAACTAGTGGAATGACACAGGCCCAAATGGATACAGTTACCCCGCATCGTGGTCAAACAGTCAATATTGGACAACAGAACATGGCTTCACAACCATGGTTGGTGCAATACCAACAACCGAAATTCCAACAAGTATACCAAGGATCTGAGCAACAAATCTTTGGAAATAGTGGGCAGCCGTATATTCAAAACGGTCAAAATCAACCATTCTACAATGGTTATGCCCATCAACCTTACCAAAGTTACCAGCATCAAATGCATTATGCTGGTATGCAAAGACCAACTGCTCAGGCGATTCCATCTTATCCTAGGTATGCTTCGCCGAACCTGAATCAACAGTTACCCTTCGTGGCGACTTTAGAGTTACCGGATCTAAATCGACTAACGAACGATCCAATTGCTTATGCCCCTTGGTGGCCAGCGATTCCGCATAAACTTCCGTAAGATATTCCTAAATTTAATGGAAATCCGGGTGAAGATCCGTCGAATCATGTGATGACCTTTCATCTGTGGTGTTCATCAAACACCCTAAACGATGATTTGATTAGGCTTCACCTTTTTCAGAGGACGTTAACTGGTCTGGCAGCAAAATGGTATATCGAGTTACCCAGAGCTTCATTAGACAACTTCAATACCCTAGCCACAACCTTTTTAACCCATTTTCAGTTACCGATAAGGTATGAAAAAGGAACAAAACTTCTTACCAATTTCAAGCAAACAACGGCCACTCACATATCCGATCATATTCATGAGTGGTGACGTCGTTGTAGAATGGTAAAAACATATGTTCCTAATCAACTTTTAGCTGAATGGTTTATTAAGTCATTATTACCTTCCATTACAGAAGATGTGGCAAAAGGAGGAGTCGTCACCGAAGAGCAAGTTATTTCTCGTGCGCAATATTTAGACTTGATTTATACTCAGTCTGGCACACTCTACGATAAATTCCCTGATGCTCCCAGACCAGAATTTTCGGTCCCCCCTCCTTCTAAATCGAACAATGACTCTCATGCCAGTGATGGCGTGATTGGTTCGACAGACACGAAATTGACAAAGGCTACATCTAAAAAGGCCCGTAAGATTTCTAGTCAAAATGCAAAAGAAAAACTTCTCACCTTGGAAGTAAATGCCGCCTCGACTGAAAAAGGCAAAGAAACCAAGCAACCAGGAGGCAAGAAGAAAAACAAATGGAAGAAGAAGAAACAGGAGGAATCATCAGCTGAAAAATCTTCTGTAAACCCTCCTGGAGATAGGAAACCAAAAAATCCATGCTTGATATGTGATGAGGATCATTGGACAAGATATTGTCCATTTAAAGCTGAGTTTAAGAAATTCTGCAAGAATTCAAAAAAATCGGTGGTATTAACTGATCCGTTTCCAAATCGAGGAACAAATCTGGTTCCCAGTGAAAATGCTTCCCCGTCCCAGGTGCTGATGTTGTCGGTTTCGAAACAGCAAAATGATGCTTTGATATCGACAAGGAATAAAGATTATGGGAATCCACAGTTGTCGAACAACAAGGATAAAGATCAACCTAGTAGTTTGACAACAACTTCGACAGAAGTTGCGCCACCCATCATTCGAGAACTGACAATAAAACCGCCAAAGGGAGTAGTACACAAGTCACATTTAATCCTCGTGCCAGAGCAGCACAACATTATAATATAGTGGAAGATCTGGCCCAATCGCCATCCACTATGTCGACACTTGAGGTACCACAAAATTTCCCCTCCCAAAAGCAGGCTCTATTATCAGTAATAGGTGAAATTGAGCCAATGGATTCCAATATTATATCCTTTAATCACAAAGGATATGACCCTCAGTTACCAGCTCAACTAGCTTTCCTTATTCAAGTGAAAGCCCTCAATAAAACTGTTCATCGAACAATTATTGATGAGGGGGCATCTACATGTATTATGTCGATGAGTTGCTGGAAAAATTTAGGCTCACCATCCTTGTTGCAATCGTCAACGATGTTAAAAGCATTTGATGGACGATCATACACTCCATACGGGATTTTAAGTAACTTGCAAGTTGAACTAGAGGGAAAAACAATAGAAATTGATGTTGAAGTAATCGACGGAAACCTCAATTACAACATCCTACTGGGAAGGCCCTGGATATATGCCATGGCCGCAGTTGTGTCGACCTACTTCAGGAAGATTGCATTTCCCTTCCAAGGGGGAATTACAATCGTCAACCAATAAACATTTCTCCCCAACAGTTCACAAGTTACGGGAAGCATTCCAATGATCCATGGAAGCAATCATTTGCTTCAAAATATTGGAGTAGGCCTCCTAAAAGACCCTGCCTTAATGGGTACTTTTTCACTACCACCTCCGAGTAATTTGGCGGAAGTGGCCACAGTGGAAACCTGCAATATGAAATCTTCTATATCTAATGGATTCGGAAGATTCCTAAAAATTTTGTCAGCATGGATCATCGCCATTTTAGAAATATTGTAACAATCAATTTTCTTGGCCTGGGGGACAAACCCAAATCAATGCTCATCGAGTGTTTGGATAGATAGGTCTAAGGAATATGGCACCTCTCCAGATCCTTGGTCGCATGTACATTCTACAGACGAAGGAATCATTCAATCAATGATGATAAAAGAGGCACCATGGGAAGATTACCACCATCGCTCCCATCTTTCGGATTACCACGAAGATTATTCCAGCAACCTTAATCATCCTTCAGTTTTTGATTTTCTATCAAATACTGTAAATACAGTGGATTTCGAGGATGGTTCTTATCTCGTGTCGACCTCGTTAAAATATGAAACAAGGAGTCATGAGGATAGTTCTTTTACTGTTTCAACCTCATTAAAAAATGAAACTACTCCCTTTCCAAATCGAGTCTTTCAAAGATCTCGAAAGTGAACCTTCATTCCAACCACCTCGTTGAATGCAATGAAGCTTGGGGGGCATACACCTCGATTTGCGTTATTATGCTGGGGGCATGCAAAATTATAACAAGCATAGTTTTTTCGTTTCAAGCTTGTGAAAACATGAAACTGAATCTGAGCATATGTTGTCACAGGGTTTAAGCTCATTAAAAAATAAACTTGCCATGAGTAGTGTTAGCGTAGGGTTCAAGCTCGTTAAAAAATAAACCCGCCTCGAGCAGTTTTAACGCGGACTTCAAGCTTGTTAAAAAATAAACATAAGCAATGAGCAAATGTTCCTCCAGAGTTTAAGCTCATTTTAAAATAAAAAATGAACCAATTTCTGATAAATAACCATTGTGAATGTATTAGCATTAGCCTTTGAAGCCTTGGTCATGTTCTCATCATCACCTGCACTCTGTATTGGCCGATCATTCACCTACACTTGATTGTTTACCCTTTTTGAGGAACAGCTGCGAAGAGACTGGAAAATTCCAAACCTCCCCTGGAATTAGCTGCTACCCAAATTTATCACTCGTTCCTCAAAAGATGAGTCTCCTTTAAGCTCTTTTCAACTAACTCATAAAATATGAAGACATTGCCGAGCGATTGGCCTCTCCAGCTCGTTAAAGTGACTGGAAGTTCTATCCCTCCTTTAGATGTTAATATTTTTGGACCTCAGGGATTATTACACAAAAAGATCGAGCGCTTGTTTTGTTCAGCTCGTTAAAATTACCGAAAATTCATCCCTTTTGTATTATTTTATACTTTTTCAGACTTAAGGGATTATGTGACAAAAAGGGATTTTTGGAGTTTCCTTTACGTCCCTTTTCAGACTCTTTAAAATTGAAAAGGACCGAGTTATCTTTGTCGTTAAACTCATTAAAACCGAATAGCGACAAACTTGTCCATAACAGACAAGAATGAGTTTCACTATCGCTAGGCTCGTTAAAATATAGCGATGGGTTTGCCCGAAGGGAAAATTATAGAACAAGCATATGTTATCCTCCTCAAGTTTGACAAAAATAAAGAGGTACTGGTCAGCAATGACTGGGGAAAAATTGGGAAGAAAACTTGATGAAACTTTGTTGGTAGCAAGTCGCTCTTGAACATGACACTTTCACTCCGCATCCGAGTCAGGTTGGGTTGTTCCATTCACTGGTCACATCACCATGGTTCCGTCACACCATCCCTATTTGGGGTTAATGCTACCAATCCATCATGTCAGTGTCGCTGATATGTTCAAGAGAAGTCGCTCAGAGAATTCACCTGTGTCTCGCCCACTGCAATACATTCACACTCCATTCTTTCATGACCGCCACCCTGAACCTTATGTCATCAGATTATTTTCACCTCCATTAAAATCATTTGCTCCGTTCTGTGTCATTGATGTGGGATTCACTAAGGCCCTCCTATGACGGATCGCTTCTTGACGACATCAGCTCATTACCCAAGAAGTTGATCTAGGAACAACCCTCTCAGTACTTTGAAGCTTGCATGCCTCAATGGAAAGTTTCTCACTTCCGGTGACAGGTTTACATCAATGGCCTTCGACCGAAAGATTTTGCGTGGTGTTCGACACCAAGTCCCTTATTCACACCACGTGAATTGTACTGTAGTACCTTGAGGGTCATCATCATTATCGATGATTCCTCTCGCGCTTGTTAACAACTTACATCATTGGCTGGTAATCAAGCGATGTCTTTCCATGTTTGACTCCAGAACATTTCTCACATGGATCGACTTGTACTTTGAGTGATGATTGAATGAGATTGAAGACCCTGGATCTAGTTTCATCCATCTAGGCTGCGATATATATTCAGGAAAATAAAGACATAAAATGTACATCATTGCTGCGCAGATAATCATCCAATCTAAGGGATGATGGCTCTACCGAAATCATCAGTCTACACTCAGACGATTGTCTGTCCTATGTACATGAAAATGAATTTATAAAGCTGAGCATGGGAAATTCCTGCCTCAGCTATATCATGAAAATATTATGAAGATAATGTATTGTATTGTATCTTATTACAGGTCGCCTTACAGCTTGAAAAAACTTCGGATCTTCATGATAAAGCATTTCACCCGACATCAAAAATTAACGACCTCATGCTTTAGGGGGCAACTGTTATAGACATTTTTGGGCACTGCAACCCCAATCATAAATTTCCATAAACCAAGGTCCTAAGTCCCTAAAGGTGTTGTTCCGACCCCTAAAAGAACAAGGTCAACTGATTACAGCGTCTCCCAGAAGTTCTCCATGAAAAACTACTCAGAATTGGTCAAAACTGGACCATTTCACCTGCTCCATGGTCAAAGTGCGTTGCATCCCACCTACCAACACATAGTAGGTGCGATGCATGTTGAAAAGCCCTTCTATGGGGTGTGATGGGTGAGAGTGGACAAATGGCAGGGTCAGTCTGCAAGGTGGAGAATCATGGAATCTTCCATAAACTTCTCCTGTGACACTTGCCTCTCTGCATTCGCCCAGGGATGAGTAAGAGATCATCAATCTCCAAGTGGAATCAAGAACTACTAGAGGGAGGACACTAATCAAATCTCAAAAGCTGACTCACTCCCCTTGCAAACATCTATATATGGATCCCTCATCCCAGAGATCCAGAGGCTGGAATTTTGTATCTTGTAAGGAAGTGCTGCTGGTTTCTTGGTGCAATATCATAGTGTTGGTTGATCTAAGCTTTTCATGAGGTGAAGAAGGGATTCTTGCTGAGAGGATGATGCTGGGTCAGAACAATTGGTTGTAGTCCTCTTTGCTCTTTATTGATTATCAATAAAGCTATTCAAGTTTTCCTCCACATTCTTGTGTGATTGATGTTTTATGCATTTGTGTGGTCAATATACATCTGGTCCTATATTGTTTATGATAATAGATCTATGTTCTTGGATAGTATTATGCTGCTTTGATTCTACAGGTGCCCTATGAAGCTGGGTAGACAAGGAAGCGAGTAGCAAATATCTATCAGAAGGGAGAGGAATCGAGTAAGGAACCAAGCACAAGACAGAGGTTGGTCTCCTTTATTGCTCTCTCATCTATTTCTCATAAAGGAAAACGCAAGTGGTTTTAGTTTGTTTGTTTCTAAGGTAGCTACCAGCCTTAGTGGGATTAGCAGCTCTGCATAGACACTATTCCCGATAACAATTATGCAATCCTTGAACATTGTTGGCCAGAAGTATCTTGCTCGTAAAATCTTTTGTGCCGTAGCATAACCACATTGATGCCCCCTACATGCGCCTGAATGACAATCATTCAGGACTTTTTCGGCCTCCTCATGGGTGAGGCACCTTCGCAGAACTGTATCGATACCATGATGATAAAGTGTATCACCGACGATCATGTAGTCTTTTGCTTGGTATTGAGTACGTCGTTGTTCTGAGCGAGAGGTATTAGAACTATATATTTGGGTTTGGAGATAGATGATTATATCTCCATACCGCGGATCGCCTGAAGATATCAGAAACAAAGATTCATCCACAATTGTTGCTTTGGATGTTGAATCATTGGACGACGATGGGAAGTCACACAGTAACTCCGCGAAAACCAGAGCTTTCTTTGATTTGGATTTTACGAATTCCAGATCAAAATATTGCAAAATTGCTATCCATTTCGAATATTTTCCCCCAAGCAATTGTTGCGACAAGATGTAAGTCATGGGGTTGCAATCTGAAAAAATGGTAGTTTTTCGAAAAAGGACATAGCGTCGAAATCTCTGTACTACTTGAACAGCTGTGAGAGCCAACTTTTCAACATAGGAGTACTTGCTTTCTGTATCATTTAAGTTTCGGCTTAAATAATAGACAGGATCTTCGATTCCATTGTCTTCTTGAACTAAAACCATTGCGATGGTTGTATCTGCCGCAGCCAGATTCAGGTTAAAGTATTTTTGATAATCAGGAGCGTACATTAATGATGCTTTTATTAGGGATTCCTTTAGAGCATAAAAGGAAGCTTGCGTAACCTGATCCCAGTTGAAGGGTACTTCTTTTTTCAACAGACGCATATAACCTTTAGCAAGTTCAGCGTAATTCAGAATGAACCTCCTCATAAAGTTTGCTTTCCCTTGGAGTTTCTGAATCTAAAGCAAATTTGAAGGTGGAGGTAGAACGATGATTGCATGAACCTTACACAGGTCGAGGCGAATCTCATCCTTTGAAACTACCAAGCCAAGTAAACGACCAGAACCGACACAAAACATACACTTGTGCGGATTGAGTCGTATCTTGTAGTGTCGGCAACGTAGAAATATTGCTCTCAAATGCTGCGGATGATCGGTCTGCTTTCGCGAATGAGCCAGAAGATCATCGAGGTATGGTTGAACGATGTTCTTGATGTCATGGAAGGCATAATTCATTGCCCTTTGAAAGGTTTCCCCTGCATTCTTTAAACCAAAAGGTAGCTTGCAGTAGGCGAAAATGCCCCATGGACAAATAAATGCAGCCTTTGACTAGTCCTGTGGGTGGATATTTATTTGATTATACCTAGAAAATCCTTCCATAAACTAAAAGATTTTGCATCCAATGCATTCATCAATTATCTAGTCGATGAAGGGTGTAGGGTAGTTGTCCTTTGGAAAAGCTTGATTTACATCCCTGTAATCGACGCACACTCTAATCGTTCCTTGCTTTTTCATCACAGGAACAATGTTCGATACCCAATCAGTTAGAGGAACTTGGTAAATGAAACCAGCATGGAGAAGTTTTTCAACTTCTGCCTTGATGGCGGTGGCTTTCTTCGGGTGCACCTGCCGAAGCCGTTGTCGCACTGGTTTGACATTTGGATACATCTTAATTTTGTGTTCAACTATGCTCGAGTCAATGCCTGGAATTTCTTCATATGGCCATGCAAAGACATCTCTGAACTCGCGAAAGAGAGCGTAATATACTTCCAGTTCTGAAGAAGAACAATATTTGTCGACATGAATATTCTCTACAACATCTGGTTTGGTCGAGATATTGATGGCGATAGTTTCTTCAATATTGGACAGATTTTTCTCGGAATCCACCGTATTTACAGTATTTGATAGAAAATCAAAAATTGAAGGATGATTAAGGTCACTGGAGCAATATTTGTTGTAATCTGGAAGATGGGAAATATGGTGGTAATCTTCCTATGGTGCCCTCTCTATCATCATTGACTGGACAATTCCTTCATCTGTAGAATGTACATGTGACCAAGGATCTGAAGAGGTACCATATTCCTTAGACCTATCTACCCAAACACTCAATGAGCATTGATTTGGGTTTGCCACCCATGCCAAGAACATTGATTGCTACAATATTTCTATTGGGCTTGGAGGCAATACCTGGTGATGATCCATGCTAACATCGTGTTCGGACATCTTCTGAATAGAAGATACCATATTTCAGGTTCCCACCGTGGCCACTTTCGCCAGATTGTTTGGAGGCGGTAGGGCAAAAGTACCCATCAATGTAGGGTCTTTTAGCAAGCCTACTCCGATATTTTGAAGCAATTGAGAGCTTGTGTGGATCATCGAGATGCTTCCCATAACTTGCAAACTGTTGGGGAGAAAGGTTTGCTGGTCGACGATTATAATTCCACCTTGGAAAGGAAATGCAATCTTTCTGAAGTATGTTGACACAATAGCAGCCATAGCATAAATCCATGGCCTTCCCAGTAGGATGTTGTAATCGAGGTTTCCATCGATAACTTCAACATCAATTTCTATTGTTTTACCCCCCAGTTCAACTTGCAAGTTACTTAAAATCCCGTACGGAGTGTATGTTCATCCATCAAATGCTTTTAACGTCGTTGACGATCGCGACAAGGGTGGTGAGCCTAAAGTTTTCCAGCAACTCATTGACATAATACATGTAGATGCCCCCTCATCAATAATTGTTCGATGAACAGTTTTGTTGAGGGCTTTCACTTGAATGAGGAAAGCGAGTTGAGCTGGTAATTGAGGTTCATATCCTTTATGATTAAAGGCCACAAGATATGAATCCGCTGGGTCAATCCCACCTATTGCTGATAATAGAGCCTGATTTTGGGAGGGGCAATTTTGCAGTACTTCAAGTGTCGACATAGCGGACGGCGATTGGGCTAGGTCCTCTACTATATTATAATTCTGTGCTTGTCTAGCACGAGGATTAAATTTTGATTTGTGTACTACTCCTTTTGGCGGCTTTATCCTTGGCTCAGGAATGATGGGTGGCATAACTTTGGTCGAAGTTGTTGTCGAACTACTAGGTTGATCAGTAGCCTTGTTGTTCGACAGCTGTGGATTCCCGTAATCTTTATTCCTTGTCGATATCAAAGCATCATTTTGTTGTTTTGAAATGGACAACATAAGCACTTGGGATGGGGAAGCATTGTTGCTAGCAACCAGATTGGTTTCTGGGTTTGGAAACGGATCAGTCAATACCGCTGAAGTTTTTGAATTCTTAAAGAATTTCTTAATTTCAGCTTTATGTGGACAATCTCTCGTCCAATGATCCTCATCGCATATCTGACATCCCGAAGGAGGTTTCCTTTGCCCATAAGGGTTTGCAGAAGATTTTTCAGGAGACGACTCATCCTGCTTCTTCTTTTTCCCTTTCTTTTTCTTCTTGCCTCCTGGTTGCTTCGGTTCTTTTCCTTTGTCGGTCGACACAGCATTAACCTCCAAGGCGAGAAGTTCTTCATTTTCATTTTGACTAGAAACCATACGGGCTTTCTTCGATGTAGCCTTTGCGGTTTTCGTGCTAGTCGTACCTATCACGCCATCGCCAGCATGAGAGTCTTTGTTTGATTTAGGAGGAGGAGGAACGGAAAACTCTGGTCTAGGAGCATCAGGGATTTTGTCGTAGAGCATGCCAGACTGAGTATAGATCAAGTCTAGATATTGCGCATGAGCAATGACTTGCTCTTTAGTGACGACTCCTCCCTTTGCCACCTCTTCTGTAATAGAAGGTAGCAATGACTTAATAAACCATTCAGCTAGCATCTGATCAGGAACATATTTTTTTACCATTCTACGACTACGTCGCCACTTATGAATATGATCAGATATGTGAGTGGCCGTTGTCTGCTTGAAATTGGTAAGAAGCTCCGTTCTTGTTTCATACCTTATTGGTAACTGAAAATGGGTTAAAAAGGTGGTGGCAAGGGCGTCGAAGTTATCGAATGAAGCTCTAGGCAATTCGATGTACCATTTTGTTGCTGGACCAGTTAATGTAAGCTGAAAAAGGTGAAGCCTAATCAAATCATCATTGAGAGTGTTGGACGAACACCATAGATGAAAGGTCATCACATGATTCGACGGATCTTCACCCGAATTTCCATTGAATTTAGGAATATCTGACAGAAGTTTATGAGGAATCGTCGACCACCAAGGGGCATAAGAAATTGGATCATTTGTTAGCCGATTTAGATCTGGTAACTCTAAAGTCACCATGAAGGGAAACTGTTGATTCAGGTTCGGCGAAGCATACCCAGGATAAGATGGGATCACCTGAGCAGTGGGTCTTTGCATACCAGCATAATGTATTTGATGCTGATAACTTTGATAAGGTTGATGGGTACAACCATTATGATATGATTGATGTTGACCGTTTTGAATATATGGCTGCCCATTACCCGCAAAGCTTTGTTGCTCAAGTCCTCGGTAAGCTTGTTGGAATTGCGGTTGTTGATATTGTACCAACCATGGTTGTGAAGCCATTTGTTGTTGTCCAATACTGGCTGTCTGACCAAGATGAGGGGTAATAGTAACCGTTTGAACCTAAGTCACTCCAGTTAAGGAGCCACTAATCGGTGATTGTGGTTGTGTCGTGGAGACAAGACGCTGTTGTATTACGACTTGAGAAACTTGAGGTTGGCATACAACAAGCAACACTTGTACTTGCGACACCGTCACAATAGCCAGTGTAGTGGGGATATTCAACACAAGTAGACTTGGTTGTATTGAGTATACAAACCTTGGTTTTTGAGGCAGTATTGGCACCCAACCACTGGATGCGATTCCAGTTTGACCCGAATTCTATTGTGAACTCTCATATGGTTGTTCTCTCGGAGGGAAAAATGAAAGGGCATACTGCCCCCCATACGCTGGCAATCCAGTGTTCAAAGGGAAAATTGGCCATTGGAGACTGGACTACCCAAATTGACACTGTTGCGAAGGATCAATTTGCTGAGACTCAACATAAGAGATTCCAGATAAGGTACCGGATGAACAAATTGGAATAGACCATACTGTCGAAACAGTCCCTGGGTGGACTCCATCTAGTAGTTGAGAGCTAGTTGGGACAGATGGTATACCAGCGAACATTGTTGGAGTGGCAGCAGGAGGTTTCGTTGCTGTTGTGTCAGATGACACAGTCCTAGATGTCGATGGTTGTTCAGACATATCGAGTCTATCCAAAAGATTTCCTAGCGATTCCATAGGAACTTGCAATGAAGGATGACTAACTTCTGCCGTAGAAGGATATAGATGAATCCCAGTTCCAAAATGCAATGGGGTACTCGATGGAAGATCCTCCGTAATCTCTTCTATAGCAATCAATCTAGGTGGAAGAGGTAGATCGTCGGGTCCGTAAAATATATCTAGTGCCGAAGAAGGTGTAGACTCTGCAGCGACAGATGTTGGAGGGGTGACACCTTCCGAATCAGCCCTAGATGGAGCCGATTCAGGAATAGAAGTGTTTACCATTACACTAGGATCAGTTCTAATGTCCTCTTGTGACTGCGGAACTTCTTCTGTAGAGGCAGGGATACTAGAAATGGTTGGAGTAACTGGAGTCTCTGAGGATGTTGAAACACAAGTTTCAAACAAACTAGGAGACTTTGACCCAGTTAAACGAGTTCACTTAGCCCGGAATGGTTTCGTTTCTGGAGTCAAAGATGATTGACTCGTTAGTCTCCGCAAATGATGGGGTTTAGATTGATTTTCTTCCACGATTGCGGATTACTTGATCAACTCAAAATAAAAAGGTTGATTCCGAATTAAATGAATTTTAGACGCTTTGGCACAACTTGCTTTTTCAATTTTTAAGAGTCAAGAAAAAGCTAAAGATGACTCTAGTCACCTTCAATTTTTAATGAGCCTGAAGTGACAAGTGCTTAGATGGACCTTTTCTTTCAAGGAGTCTAAAAAGGAACGAAAGAGACTACTCTAGAAATCTAGACAGAGGGATTACCAAACCAATCGCAAATTGTAGAATACTTTTTACGGTACGGCAGTCAATCTTCCCGAATGTTGTGTTCAGTGCATTGCGATCAATAGGGCGGCAGACACGGCTTCCTAAGCATAAAGGATATAGCCTATTGTGGTCTCCCAATATATACTCGACGGTACGTGGGAGCACAAGTTCATACTGCCACTTGTCGTCTCAAAGAAGAGGAATCACCCAACCTACGATGAAAGCGATAGTTATCAGGCTTTACGACGCTGGAATACGTCTCTAGCCTAGATTTCTAAATGTTGTGCGTTAGGTTCCAAAGTGTTTTTATGTTCATTGAATTTATTTTACAGTTGATCTTTCTTAAGAATTTTGCCTTTAAGGTTCACCGCGTTATGTAGATATACAATTCCTAAATATGCAATCTAAGATGATAAACAGTCGTTTACTCTTCATTTTGCAATGAAAATCCTAGCTACTAAGGAAAGAGGAGAGAAATTCTTTCAACATAGAGCAGAGAGCACACACTAGATGCAATTTCCTAAATAAAAATCAACAAGTAGTCTAAATGCAAATGCACATGCATGTATTTGTTTTCTGCTTTATTAATGTGTGAGTGACAAAAAGAATGCTAAGTACAAATCTGAACTATCTTTTCTCTCAAAGTGACAGTACTAACAATTTTCTCTTCAAAAGATGAAAGGAAGTCGAAGACGACACTTTGCGATTTTAAATTCAAAAAATGAAAGGAGGACTAAGACAATACTTTGTGATTTCGAATTCAAAAAACAAAAGGAAGACTACTTCAATTTGAAAACTGCTTTCGACACTTGAAATACTATTAATTCAAATCAAATACAAGAGTAACAGTGTAATCGACCATCAAAAAGAGTAGGATTCTTTTCTTTGACTGAAAATGACACTTGCGACACTTCCAAATCAAAAGACGACAGTTCGATTAAGCTACTTTTTTGTAAAGGAGAACTGTAAATGGCGAAAAATACATAAAAACATTCACAATTCTTTGTACAATGGAGGCTGAATAATGCAAAGGAAGGGAGTTTCAACAGTGGTATACTGATCACAGACAACAAAACTCCTGAATAAAGCTAAAGACAATGAAGAAAAAACCAAAATCTGGAGGCAAAAACAGTCTTATCTGATCATCACACCTGTAACACAGGGAAATAGGGATGCATCTCACCTACTGCACACGGGAGGTGTGATGCATCCAGACTGTCAAAAGGAGACAGTGCGATGGTCCAGGGACGAGACTTTAACTTGGTTTTTGGTCACAGTTTGTAGCTTAGTTCAGGGATTTAGGTTGAGCTAATGATAGTCAATAAATACAAAGCATAGGGGCTGATCTAATGAGGTTACTTGAGCTACCACCAGGGCACTTAGGATGTTTGCAAGTTGGTTGTTCAGTTTATAAACAAAACTCGGAGATGGATTGAAGCATCATTGATCTACTTTGCACTTTCATAGCAAATGCAATTCAAAGACTAGCTAGCTTAACTTCAGGCTTCGTCTGTAGTTTATAAAGAAAACAAATATAAACAAGCAAACAAGCTATTCGCTCCCCAGTATGGTCGCCATTTTGTTATCGAGAAAACTAGTGTCCATTCAGAGCTGCTAGTCCCACTAAGATGGGTAGCTATCTTAGAAACAAACAAATTAAAGTTACTTTCATTTTCCTTTATGAGAGATAGATGAGAAAGAAGCAGAGAGTACCAACCTCAGTCTTTCGCTTGGCTCCTTGCTTGTTTACTTTCCCCTTTGACAGAAATTCACCACTCTTTCCTCACTTGTCCCGCTTCAAAGAACACCTGTGGAGTCAAAGCAGTATGATACCATCAAGCATAGAGATCTATGACTATAAACAATATAGGATCAGATATATCTTAGCCATACAAATGCATATATCGAAACAAGATTTAGAGATACACAAACATATGGAGGAAAACTCAAATAGCTTTATTGATAGAAGTAGTAGAAGAGAGGATTACAACCCATTGGTCTGACCCAGCGCCATCATCCTAGCATGAAATCCCTCTTCACCTCATGAAAAGCTTAGATCACCCAACAATGTTGCACAAAGAAACCAACAACACTTCCTTACAAAAATACAAAATTCCAGCCTCTAGATCTCTAGGATGAGGGATCCATATATAGATGTTTGTAGGTGGGTGAGTCAGCTTCTGGGATTTTGATTAGTGTCCTCTCTCTGATAGTTCTTGGTTCCACTTGGAGATTCATAATCTCTTACTCATCCCTGGGCGAATTTAGAGAGGCAAGTCTCAAATGGGTAGTTTCTAGAAGATTATCTGGGTTTCCACCTAGCCAACTACCTCTGCCATTTGTCTGCTCTCACTCATCGCACCCTACAGAAGGGCTTTTTAGTATGCATCGCACTTTTTGCATGTGGTAGGTGAGATGCATCGCACCCTTAGCACTGAGCGGTCTGTATGGTCCAGTTTTGACCAGTTATGAGTAGTTTTTCAGGGAGAACTTCTGGGAGATGATGTAATCAGCTGACCTTACTTATGAAACAACACTTTTAGGGACTTAGAAGCCCTTGGTTTATGGACATATGTGATTGGGGTTGCAGTGCCCAAATATGTCTATAAAAATAGGGGGGTTCGAAAACAAGATTCATTTCCCTGGCCCCACGCTATGTGGCGGGTGCTCAACATTTCGCACCCCCCGCTCAAAATCTCTTACCACCTACCACCCCCCCACCCTCTGAAAATCGCTTTGTCTCCCGCCAACATTTATAAGCATCCATCACCTCACTCCCCACCGCCACGTCTCTACTCCCCCTCCACTCCTATCATGCCACGCGTCCTCCCCGCTCCCACATATCATTTCCTTTCCCTTCTACCACATGTCTTTTCCCTGTTTTGACACCTATTTTTCCTGTTACACCCTATCTGTTATACAATGACCGTTTTCTCTCCAACGTGCACCAAATCACAACGGACCCGCTCCATAAGGGTCAGACAACTTCCTAGTTGTTCAAAAAACCTCCTAGTTGTTCAATGTGGCCCTCTTCTCTCTTCCCATTTACTCCAGAGAACAGGTACAGTGTTTTAAAAACCCATCTCCCCCACCGAATTGCTCTGTCATCCACTACAGATTCCAAATAGTGGTTTCCTGACCAGGTACCTGTTATAGAAAGTGAATTATTAAGCAACCAACCAAATTTTCCCGGGTAAATACCACTGGATCTTCACCTCTTTTCTTACCAATTTAAAAAAAAATGGTACCTAAGGGAAATTCGAAACCAACTAGTGAAAACCCAATGACGCCTCCCGCCATTGACCTAGACCATTTACCCCTGGTCGACCAGCAATATTAAATCATAGAGATCAATTGTGAGTTCAACTTGTTTGAACTTCACAATTGGCTCAAGAAAACATTTTTGGACCAAAGAGATAAAATCAACCTCTAGGAATCCATCTTGCCACAATTCATGTTTCCCATAATCAACCTTTCCTAGATTTTGTTTTATGGTGTCAAGCCAGGTATATCCCCAGCCAAAGAGCCATTATGGCCTAGAATGGAGACATTATGTTTACTATAACCTTATATTCAATTAACCAGATGCTTCAAGTCCCCTAGAATGATTCTTTGAGCCCTTTCTCTGTAGATTCCCTCATGGAACTTCACCAAAAGCTAACCTTCCCTCAAAGAGTCAGAATATTTCAAATTTTCTTGCCAGAAGATGTCCAACTTCCAAAGAAGAAGCCACCATACCTAGCCTCCATGTTTCCAGAAAAGACCAAGCAAATTGTCTCATTAGTATCTTGTCTCCTAGGGTATCAATCAGATCAATGGGTGGATGAACCTATCCTATTTTTTCTATCCATATTTTCCACAGAAGAAAAACATTTGTAATGTTTAATTTCAGTCAATTCCTTGTAGACAACATCCATGAGCAGTTTCTCAAGATTACCACAGAAGGAATGTTTAAACATGCATCAGTGCTAGTTTATATGTTTCTATTTTACCAGGCAGAAATATTCCCAATTTCTTTGCAGAAACTAGATGAACAAGGAAATGCACAATCAATCATCCAATTGACCTCTTTGGTGCAGAAGAGTTCAAATAATTTTGTTGAAAATAGCAACAAAAAATGCTAAAAATAGCATTTCAGAATGTTCCAATTTTAATTTGTCCTTGAATTAAAATTCGAATTTAGTCTCACAAGCTATTTGAAAAACAATTAATTAATTCATCTTGAGTTAATTAGTTGGAGAAATTCAAACATGAAGCCTTTGTGAAGTCATGCAATAGTTATCCCTTTGATTGAGGAAGTTATCCCTTAATTAAGGAGATAAGGATGAGTTGTATTTGAGTTGTAATTAGTTAGCTCAATTAACTGAGTTAAGTCCAGTTAGATTAGTTCCAAACAGTTTGTGGAACTGATTGTGAGTTCAGTTAGTTAATGCATGCATGCATGAAACTAGTGTACTCCAGATAACTGAATATTCTCTCATAAATAACTCACGCATGTCAGTTCAGACAAAGACCCAGTTGAGATTAAAGGCAAGGACAATGTACTATCAGCTGGAGGAATTATCCTATGAGAAAATCTCTTGCATGCAGAAGGAATTCATTCCTTGAGGATTGCACAGTTTTACAGTGTGTAAGAGCAGTGTTCCACTTGGTTGAAGGTGAATCATCCCAGAGGAACAGCGCAAGGAAATAGGAGGCTTGGAGGATAGAGGAGAAGGCATATGTGTTGTCTATTCTATCTATGAAGAAGCAGTGAGGGATTGTACTGAGAGCTGGATAGCTGTGAGAGCTAAAGTTTTTTATAATACGGAGATATTTCCACTTGTATGATAATACAGATAGCGGGGTTTTTAACTGAGGCTTCTCCCAGAGTAATCTTCTGTGTTTCATGTGTATTGATTCTTCTTCTCTGTTATATGTGTTCTGTTTGATCTTGCTCAAATCGATTAAGCTTTTGCAAAGTTTGATTGTAGAAGTAGATCAAGTATTTTGCTTTAGTTACATTGCATTATCAGGTGATCTACAGTGAGAATTTCTACATGGTATCAGAGAAAAGGTGATCAGAGTTGAGAACAGTATACATAGAAATGAAATTCGAAGTTTTGAAGTTCTTGATTGCAGGTACAAAATCGAATTCTTATCACACCTGAAAGTTCACCAATGGTGTTCAATGGATTGAGACTCGAGTATGCACTGGATGGAAGCTCAAATTACATAGCATGGAAGGATCACATGGAAGTGGTATTAGAAGACAATGGTTTGAAGGATTTCATTGATCAAGAAATCCCCAAGCCAGCAGCAGTTAATGCCCAAGAATTAGCAAAATGGAAGAAGTGTGTGGTGAAGGCAAGGATGATTCTTCTGGAGGGAGTTCGAGACCATATTGTCTCGAGTCTCCATGGGAAGGAGACTCTATTTTCAATGTGGAAGACATTGAAGGACCTATATCAGAACAAAAATGACCAGAGGAAGCTGGCACTCAAGGAAAAGCTTCAGAAAATCAAGTGTGAAAAGGGCGACACTATTTCTACATATCTGAACAAGCTCACCACCTGCATAGATGAGCTTGGGAGTGTAGGAATAATGACAACCGATGATGATATGGTGAGCCTTTCTCTCCTCGGTCTTCCAAAGAGCTGGAATAGCTACCAAGACTCAGTGAATGGAAGAGAGAAACTGTCGGATTGGGAACGATTGTGGTCAGATCTGATGCAAGAGGAGATCAGGAGAAGCACTAGAGATGGTTCTTCATCTAAGCATGATGATGAAGAAAATCTAGCCTTAGCAAGTAAGGTAAGGAAAGGGAAAGGGAAGGCTTCCCATTCCAAATTGAGTTCTTCCCATGGTGGGAAGAAGATTGACAAATCTAAAGTGAGATGCTTTAATTGTCATGAGGTGGGCCATTATGCAACTAATTGTCCATTGAAGAAATCCAAGAAGGGATCCTCGAAAGGATCAGAAGGTGAGGCACTAGCCTCTCAGTTCGAATTGGATTTTACCCTCATCGCATGCATGGTTTCATCGATGGTGGGTTGTGTTTGGTATCTGGACAATGGAGCCTCATTCCACATGATCGACGATAAGAGTTTATTCAGTACCTTGGAGGAGAAATACCTCAAGATGTGCATAGAGATGGGTGGTGATGGAAAGTATCGTGTTTTGGGTGAAGGTATAGTTGTTTTTTAGAGGGAGCATGGAGCTCCTCTCACCCTGACTGATGTAAAGTATGTGCCTGGACTGAAGAAGAACTTGGTATCGGTCGCGATGTTGGAAGACAAAGGCTATGATGTAGTCTTCAGTAAAGGAAAGGTGTTCCTGAGACACATAGCCATGGGTCAGACCAAGAGGATTGGGATTCGAGTGAAGAATCTCTACAAGCTGGAGGTAGATGACTGTGCTGCATTGAGTTCCAAAGCAGAATTGGTGCAAAGCCAAGATATTGGCAAGTTATGGCATAGGCGATTGGGCCACTTGCATCATGGGGCCTTGAAGATAATGCAGCATATTTCTACCGGACTTCCCAAAGGTAAACTTGAGCAAGTGGACACATGCAAAGGTTGCACCTTGGGAAAGTATGCCAAGTCTTCCTTTCATGATCGAGACAGTCGAGCTGAAGCAATCTTGGAGCGAGTTCATACAGATGTGTGTGGACCATTCTCGACAACATCCACCGTGAAGCAAAAGTATTATGTGATTTTCATTGATGATTTTTCTCGTAAATAATGGATCTATTTCATGCAGAAAAAGGATCAAACCATCTCAAAGTTTTGTGAGTTCAAAGCTTTGGTTTAGAAAGAATCAGGGAAGAAGATCAAGTCCTTGAGAAGCGACAATGGTGGAGAGTATGTCTCTTAAGAGTTTAAGGACTTTTGTGCTGCAGAAGGAATTAAACCGGAATTGACGGCACCTCATAACCCACAGTAGAATGGGGTGGCCGAGAGGAAGATCATAACGATTGTAGGGGCAACTCGGGCAATGCTGGATGACCAAGGCCTACCACTTTATTTGTGGGCTGAGGCATGCAACACATCGGTCTATTTGCAGAATAGAGGTCCGCATCGCATACTTGGGATGACACCAGAGGAAGCTTTCTATGGGAAGAGACCAAATGTGGGTCACTTCAGGATCTTTGGATCATCGATATATTTCTATGTGACCAAGGCTACCGGGAAGAAACTTGAGCTGATAGCAGAGTTGGGGATACTTGTGGGGTACACTGATACACCCCACAACTATCGAGTGTATTTGCCTACCAGTCGGAGGACAGTGGTTCGCAGAGATCTCAAGTTTGATGAGCAGAAGGCCATGCGAGTTTCCCTTGAGAGGGAGCTCCAACTACAGGCTATGGAGGAACTTTTGGTTCCTAAGGAGGAGGAGCCTCAGACTGATGCGGAGTAGCCGCATGCAGAGGTTCCAGGAGTGGAGACATCCACTCAAGCAGAGTCTTCCAGAGATGGGTGGAAGTGCATGAGAGAAGTTGATAGATTGTTGTCAGATGCGAGAGAGAATGTGGGAGAACCATCTTCTCAGCGCAGACAGAGGAGGTCACCTGATAGGTACACTGGATACATGGCCCTTGTTGGGGAATGTGTTGAGACCAAGCCATCTTCCTTTGAAGAAGTAGTGCAGCATCCGATTTGGGTTGATGCTATGGTGGAGGAGTATGACTCCATAGTTTAGAATAATTTTTGGAATGTGGTTCCAAGACCAGGGAACAAGTCAGTTGTGAGTTCCCGTTGGCTTTACAAGGTAAAGCAAGCTATTGATGGTAGTGTGGGGAATCATAAGACAAGATTTGTTGCCTTTGGTTTCTCACAGGTCGAGGGGATCGACTATGATGAGACTTTTGCTCCTGTAGCAAGGTAGTCATCTATCAGATCGATATTGGCACTATTAGCACAGATGGGTTGGAAGATCCATTAGATGGATGTGAAGACTGCATTCCTCAATGGCAAGATTAAGGAAGAGGTGTACATAGAGCAGCCAGAAGGTTTTGAGACCTTTGATCGTGAGTCACATGTGTGCCGACTCAAGAGAGCTTTGTACGGGCTCAAGAAATCACCTCGTGCTTGGTACACCAGGATCGACAACTACTTCACTGGGTTGCGCTTCACAAAGAGTGAAGCAGATGCAAACTTGTACCACATCATGGTGGAAGGTAATAAATTGATCATTGTTCTTTATGTTGATGATCTGATATTGACAGGTGATGATCAGTTGATCATGTCTTGCAAGGAGGACTTTGCAATAGAGTGCGAGATGAAAGACATGGGTCTCATGCACTACTTTCTAGGCATGGAAGTGTGGCAGAAGGATGGGGAGTTGTTTGTGTCTCAAGGAAAATATGCCAATGAGATACTCAGGATATTCCACATGGAGAAGTGCAATACCATGTAGACTCCTCTAGTAGGTAACTAGAGCAAGGAGGATGCTACTTTAGGAGAAGTAGTAGAAGTTACTATGTATCGGCAGCTTGTGGGTTCATTGATGTACTTAGTGAACACAGGACCAGATTTGTGCTATGCGGTGAACTGGATGAGTAAAGCTATGGTTCAGCCTACCAAGATGTTTTGGAAGGAAGCTAAGCATGTTTTGAGATACCTCAGAGGCACATCTCAGTATGGATTATGGTACAAACAGATAGAGGGAGTGAAGCTACAGGGCTTCACAGATGCAGATTGGGTAGGGAGTCCATCAAATTAGAAGAGCACATCAGGAGGAATTTTCAACCTTGGTTCAGCTGCAGTTTCTTGGTACAACAGGAAACAGAGCTCAGTTGCAGTCAACGTAGCAGAGGCTAAATACATGGCTGCAAGTCAGGCAGTATGTGAGGCCATTTGGATGCGGAAAATTCTAGTTGGTTTGTTTGATCAGAAGATGAATCCAACTGTGATCTATTGTGACAATCAGAGTTGTATCAAACTCTATCAGAATCTAGTATTTCATGATAGGTCCAAGCATATCGACATTTGGTATCATCATCTCATAGACTGTGTGGAGAGAAGGATTATGTTGTTGCAGTATATTTCGACCGAGGAGCAAGATGCTAATATTTTGACTAAGGCATTGTCAAAGTGTAAATTCAAGTTCCATAAAGATAGAGACATGATCGGGGTGGCAGATAATCCCTTTCTTGTTGAGATAGAGTGTTGAAAATAACAACAAGAAATGCTAAAAATAGAAATGCTAAAAATAGCATTTCAGAATATTCCAATTTTAATTTGTCCTTGAATTAAAATTCGAATTTAGTCTCACCAGCTATTTGAAAAATAATTAATTAATTCATCTTGAGTTAATTAGTTGGAGAAATTCAAACATGAAGTCTTTGTGAAGTCATGCAACAGTTATCCCTTTGATTGAGGAAGTTATCTCTTAATTAAGGAGATAAGGATGAGTTGTAATTGAGTTGTAATTAGTTAGCTAAATTAACTGTGTTAAGTCCAGTTGTATTAGTTCCAAACAGTTTGTAGAACTGATTGTGAGTTCAGTTAGTTAATGCATGCATGCATGAAACTAGTGTACTCCAGATAACTGAATATTCTCTCATAAATAACTCATGCATGTTAGTTCAGACAAAGACCCAGTTGAGATTAAAGGCAGGGACAGTGTACTATTAGTTGGAAGAATTATCCTATGGTAAAATCTCTTGCATGCAGAAGGAATTCATTCCTTGAGGATTGCGCAGTTTTACAATGTGTAAGAGCAGTGTTCCGCTTGGTTGAAGGTGAATCATCCCAGAGGAACAGCGCAAGGAAATAGGAGGCTTGAAGGAGAGAGGAGAAGGCATATGTGTTGTCTATTCTATCTATGAGAAGCAGTGAGGGATTGTACTGAGAGCTGGATAGCTGTGAGAGCTAAAGCTTTGTATAATACGGAGATATTTCCACTTGTATGATAATACAAATAGCGGGGTTTTTAGCTGAGGCTTCTCCCAAAGTAATCTTTTGTGTTTCATGTGTATTGGTTCTTCTTCTCTATTATATGTGTTATGTTTGATCTTGCTCAAATCGATTAAGCTTCTGCAAAGTTTTATTGTAGAAGTAGATCAAGTATTTTGCTTTAGTTACATTGCATTATCAGGTGATTTACAATGAGAATTTCTACAAATTTCAGTTTTAGTGACTTCATATACCAATTCATTTATACAGTTGCATGCATTCATAATAGTAATGTGGAACCTAGAATAGGTTATGATACACAAATAATCTTACACCTTAGTGAACAAGTTAAAATAGGAGACTAGTACTTGTACCATAAATACAAAGAAATTAGAGTGTATGGTTGTGAGCTGTCACCATACAAACTGCCAAAATATGTTCCTATGATAATTTTTTCATTGGACTATATAAGGCAAATGATCAACATGGATGACTTGCACTTTGTTTCAGCTAAAAAGAAGGCACAAGTCAAGATAAAGACACAAGTGGGGCCATTCATATGCAACATCAGAGTAGCAGGTAAAGAGGCATATGCACTTCTCAAATAAATGAACTGCCAATTAAGCTTTACTTGGTCATATGAACCCTTCAGAATCATTTCTAGTTTAAGAGTGGAATAGAAGACCACTCCTTATACTCACACTCCCAGGCCAGAGATTGAAAAATTCATGAACCAGGATCAATGGGAGGAAAAGACTTTGCAAGAAGCTGAAGAACAGGTTCTATCTACAACCACTTCACAGACTCTAGTACCTCAAGAGAAGCATGAAAAAAGGCCAAGAGAAGAAAATTCTCATGCAAAAACAAAAATTTGAGCCAAAGAATTCCCAATATATAGAAAAAGGTAGAAAACTAATCCAAAACAGATTATTATTTATATTCAATGATTTTTAAGGAAAAATTTCTATTGAAGAATTACCAAAATTTTCCATAGAATGTAAATATAACTGAAGAGATGAGAAATATTCAATATTACATTTTTCTTGAAAACTTTGGTTAGATTCACAATATGAGTAAGCCTCATTTCTTTCCATTAAATTCAAAATTTGATCTTCTTCATCTATTTGTGAAGTAACAAATATTGATCGTATATCAATATCGTCATCTATCCATTCTTCACTTTCTACTTCTATTGTTTTTTTTGTAGGAGGATATAATGTGAATTTATTTGTTGAACTTCCATTAGAAATAAACATATCACCATATCTAAAACTTAAAAAAGAATCAAATGTAGCTAACCATGGTCTTCCTAGAATCAATGGATGTCATCCTAAATTAATCTTGGGTGTTAGAATCATAAAATCAACATGATACTCTGTTGTGGCCAGCAACAACCCCCCTTCTTATTTAGTTTTATAAATAATACTAAATAAATGGGGACCCTTGTTCAAAAATTTAAAAAATTAATTAGGGCTTGTATTTCCTTTTTGAATAAAACTTACTATCATAAACTTAGGAGAATACCCTCGAAAAATCTAAAAGACTTAAGTTTTATGATAAAGTTCCAATAAAATCACTCTCTCAATGAAGAACGTCGCATCACAAAAAAAGGTAATGGGTGCCTTCCTACAAGCGGAATCCTAATATTGCGAAATCGCGATGCGAAATCACGCATCAAAAGACCCTCATCGCATCGCATGCCTCAAATATCACTTAAGTTGAAATGCCTCAAACCGCCGATATGCAATGGCGCATCTCACAAATCGCATTTCGCAGAAAACACATTATAATGTATGATTTCCACACGCAACGGGTTTGTGATATTTCGATCTACAATATTGCAATCTAAGATATTGCAAATAAAATCGCAAAATTGCCTTATCGCAGATCTTCAAGGCTCATCATTCGAAAAAGATTTTTCCATAAACCGATGCCCAGTTATGCGCGTTAATGTTAATTAATGAGTTAGTTGGTAATCATTAATGAAATATGGTTTTGATCTAATTGAAGAGCCATTTCACGTAGGGTGATATATTTTATATGTTTTCGGCATTTAAAGCTTTCCCGTCACCTTTTTCTTATCATTACTCTTGCCTCATTTGTAAACTGCAGGAGCGAAGAGCAGAGAAATATACATAGCAGTGTTCAGAACATTATGGGAAAAAAGGGTAAACCTCCGAGTTCTAAAGATAAAGAAATGATGCCCTTGTACACAGACACCACCTGTAACAAAGATGTCGACATTACTACTTGTGAGGGCATGTACAACATACTCGAAGAAGAAAATCCCAGAGTAATGGAAGTTACAACGACCGCAGGTTCACATGGGTCTTCTGAGGCGTCGATTACAGAACTAGCATGTTCGTTCTTGCACCGGATAGCAGCGAGGCCCAAAATTATTCCATACACGGACATGGTCAAATGGTTACTAGACTGTCCTGACATAACGAATAGAGAATTTAAAACTCAAAACCAAGAACTCATGGAGTCATTCTTTCCACAAAATTTAAGGTTTATATCCTCTAACAAAAAGTGCGCAAGAGGCGAAAATCGCACCAGGGAAGCCCAGATCAAGAAACGGAGGTAGTTTCCGATGCGCGATTAGTGCCTAGCACTAATCGCGCATTGCCAGGCAAAACCCCTCGAGAAGGAAAGCCTCTAATCACTCAGTCGCCTGTAAGCTCGGAAATTTGTAGGAAAAAGTGCTAAAGGCGAAAGGCAAAACTTGAACTCTAAAACCAGTGGTATTTATCAGGGATATCCTCAAGTGGTATGTAAATATCTACCAAATGTACAACATCTACAGACAAGTTGGAGACAGAAGGCTCAAGAAAGAGCAGAATCCATCAAAAGGTTAACCAAGTTGAATTGGGATTCTTACTGGACATACTTGGTAAAACCACACAGCCAGTGCATGACTCTCAAATGTATCATTAATTCTGCCGAGAAGATGGCGCTAGCACTTGCCGATTCCATTTTTGCAGGACAGCTAAAATCGGAGGTTGGCCAGCCAACTCTCCTCAAGCAAATGCTGAACGCTTGTGACTACAAGGAATAGATACATGGATAGTTAGTTGTCAGTTTTAGTTTTAGATTCAGTTTTAGTTTTAATTTTTCTTTATTTTTGCCTAAAATGAGGATGGTCATTTAAACCACATCCTATATTTTTGTAATAAATTATTTTTAGATTTAGCTAGTAGTATTTAAACCCTTCTCATGCATTTAGAGAAGAGTCTTGAAATTTGTCAAAAACTTGTCCTCAGAACATGCACTTTTGCACCCTCCGAGGAGGTTTTGATGAATGAATGGAACATGATTTATTGATATCTGCGTTTAATATCTATTACTGATGTTGCACTTTTGTACTCTTAGTAGATATTGGATTAAGAAGAGATAAATTATTATTGCTGAAGCTCATGAGTAGAACTAGTTATTAATGGTACTTTTATCTCTTAACTATTTCTGCTTATGTGTTAAGGTGATATTCATGTTCAATTATTTATATATTGATGCGTGAATGCTTGAGTTATCATTTGGCACTTCTACACGGTGATTGCTATTTATTTATGTTTAATATCTGAGTGACTTATTATGCGATATGTTTTTCACAATTGTTTCGTCTAACTTTTTATACGAAATGGTTTATCTTTATTGAATTCTTTTCTCATAGCAATTGAATGATCTTTATTACCAATTGTTATTTGAAATTATTTTAGATCACATAACTGAAAGATTACATCCAGGGTTAGTTTTAGAATTAGATATTTATGTTCATTAGAATACAATTGCATGTTGTTAGATTAAATTTAGAATAAAAGCATTTTACTTAGAAATCATTAGGAAATAAATATCAATTCTCAACACACACACACATAAATTGGGAAACTGGTCCCATATCCCCAGTCGGACCCACTATACCAAACGGAAAAGGAGCTGCTAACCAAGGTCCAGACCGGGTGGGTATCCCCCTTGTTGTAGACCCGCTTTTCGGGGCTTCAACATATTTGGCTCTAGAAGGAGGGCCACGAACTTTGAATGGCAAGTAAATCTAAATCTAAATACCATTCTGAGAGTAAATCACCCTCACCATCTCCCCCGACTTCTCCATCGCATTTAGAATCTTTAAATCTTGAGCAAGAAGTCGATAAAACAACAACCACTGCCACAAACCCGAACATTTCAGAGAAATCTACTATTGAACCTCTTGAAGTTGAATCTTTGATCCATAAACTTTAATGATTTTCTATATCACCCCAAAGATCTGAAAAATCTCAAGGTAGTGTGACTTCGCAATATAACCCTGCTCATCCTCTTACCAGATTAAAGAATGAAAAGTTTGGTATTGAGCTAACTGAGTTACCTCTACCTACAAGGAAGAGAGCAAGGAAATCACCTAAAGGGTTTGATAGAGAGACTCTTTCATCATCATCATCCATCTCAACCTCTCCATCGCAAAGTCAACCATCCACCCCTCCACTTCAGATTATTGTTCACCAGTCCACTAGAACTTCCACGTCTCCTTCCCAATCATCTAGAACTGTAATATCCTCATTTTCCCAACCGCGGGGATCATCTTCTGCGCTTTCCTCTATTAGTAGTTCAACGATGGCCCAAAATCCATGGAATAACCCAGGGACAGTCTTAATGCATGTGCCCTTGAGTCAAATACCGACCTATCTTGAAAAATGGCTGCCTAAGTTTAATCCTGAAGCAGGCATGCTAGCAGAAGAACATATAAACAAATTATGTTATCTATAAATCTCAATGGGGTTACTAATGAAGACGCTTTCATCCGATTCTTTCCTTACACTTTGCAAGGAGCAGCCAGATCATGGTATTTCTCATTACCATCCGGATCTATCACTAGTTGGGATATTTTCCAAGAACAATTCTTGACTAAGTTGGGTGATGATAGGTCTACTGTGACACTGATCAATGACTTGTCTAACCTTAGGACTAAGTAAAAGGAACCTATCAAAGATTTTAATTCGCGTTTCAATAAACTTTTGAACAAAATTCCTACTGCTTCCAAGCCTAGCGAAGAAGTTCGGAGTGAATGGTACAAATCTGCTTTGCCATCAAACATAGCAATCTTTGTCGATAGGGCAAACAAAAAAACTTTAGCTGACAATATGAAGGAAGCAATAGCGGTAGAGAAACGTATCATAGCCCTAGAAAAAAAAACGTTGTTGATGAACGAAAATCTAAGAAGGTTACTTTTAAAGAAGATCTAAAGAAAAAACAATCGAAAGACCCATTCGATTTAGAAGGACTGCAAAAAGTTTTGAATACCATGTCTAACGAAATGGTTGATATTAAGAAACAAGTAGCAGAGACTTCTTCTAAAAAGCCTTACAAACCTTATAGAAGAAATCCTTTGATTGATTCAAAGCCTCCCAATGCTATTACAAATGCTGAATCAAAAGAAGAAGAAGAGGAAATTGCTAACGAAGAGCCTATTGATGAAGAAGAAGTTGTAGAAGTATAGGGTATGTGGGATTTCATCCTCCCAGATGAAGAGGATCAAAAGGCATCGTCGGTTAGTACTAGAAGTAGAAATCAACTCGATCCTCCTCAACCTACTCCTAAGCCAAAGAGCGCAAGCTCAATGCCTAAGGATAAAGTCGCAACTAAGAAAATGTCACCCAAAGCGACTCAAACAAGCCCAGTCCAAACAGATTCACCAACTCCATCTAAAACATTGATTGTTTCTGATGAGATGGAGTATAATATCATAGAAGACATGAAAAATACTAGGGCTAACATCACTTTTTATGAATTGAGCAAGTTAAAACATCAGCAAAAGGTACTTTTGAAAGAATTACATGCAGTACCAGTTGCACCTCTGCCCGCTGCTGTAATCTCTCAAGCTTCCCATGAGATGGGAAGACCTCCAACTAATGTGACTAATAAAGTTGATCCAAACGATATCGCTTTAATTGGAGGAAGGTCAAGATCTCATACTCCCCCATTTCTTCTTACTTATGAAGTTTTCAACAAAAATTTGCATAATTGTTTAGTGGATTCAGGAGCTTCATCTAATATCTTACCTAAATCGATATGTGCAAAGTTGAATGTTCAACCTCAAAAATATGTAGTGCGCATAGTTCAGCTGGATCAGTTGCAGGTTGAAATGATCGGCGAACTAAATCAGGTTACCATAAGGTTGTCATCTAATCCAAAGGTATGTCAAGTTATTGATATTTTAGTTGTAGATATTCCAGAATTTTATGGCTTAATTCTTAGCAGAGATTGGTAAGAAAAACTTCATGGATACTTTGCAACTAATTGGTCGCATATGTGGCTCCCTTACAATGGTAAACCAAATCAAATAAAGGTTGAGAGAGAAAGACATCAAAAATACATAGTAACAGAATTGGAAGGAGAAAATGAACCCGTAGCATACAGCAACAATATAATTGGCAACTATTATGTTGACTCTTTCTTAGGAAATTTTAATGCTCATACTTCGCCTTACTTAGAACATTCTGTTTTATCTCAAGTAGAAATTTTTTCTCAAACAGATAGTTCTAAATGTATTAGTTTTATAGATAGTCCTGTAAATAAATCTTTATTTTGGAAGTTATTTTTTGACGATTCTAAGTCTAACAAGGGAGCAGGAGTAGGATGCGTATTAATCAGTCTAGAGGGAAACAAAACTATGATAACTTGTAGACTCGAATTCAATTGCACCAATAATATAGCAGAGCATGAAGCTTTAGTCCAAGGATTATACAAAGCAATCGGATTAGATATCAAGTATCTACAAGTCTTCGGAGATTCTGAAATTGTAATCAGACAGGTATGAAATACTATACATTGTCTATCAGGTCATTTAAAGCATTATCAATCTTTGGTACAAGATCTGACTGAACATTTTATATCATTCAATATTACATCAATTCCCAGACTCCAAAATGCTAGTGCTGACCTCTTGGAAAATGTAGCTTCCAAGCTCATTCCCTCAGAAGACTATAGCCCTGATAGATTTTCAATCGAATTAATCTTTAGACCTTCGATTCTTGATAACATTACCAATTGGAGAATTTTCAATGATGATCCTGATATTGTAAGCTTCCTCACATCAGAGGGATCTTACACCAATCAGATAATTGATGAGGAACAACATGACAGACAATTGCAACAAGATAGCACCAATAATGCTATGCCAAAGTCAATAGTCAAATTAGAAGACCTATATGATTTGAAAGATCGATTCAAAAGATCTACCAATTCAAAACTTCAAAGTGCAACTCTGAACTATGAACTAGTAAATCTAGGAACTGATACCAAGCTGCAGAATATCAACCTAGGTATTTGCCTAGCTCCTGAAGAAAAATTAGCGTATGTTCATCTCTTGAAACAATACAAAAGTGTCTTTGCCTGGAACTACGATGAACTTAAGACTTATGACACTTCTATCATTCAGCATACCATCCCAATGATAAACGATGAAAAACTTGTCCAGCAAAAGCTAAGAAAGATCCATCATAGTCTAGAAAACCAGATCAAATCTGAGCTCAGTAAATTATTGAAAGCCAAAATCATTTTTCCCGTTTGACATTCTAAATGGTTTTCCAATATGGTTCCTATAAGAAAGAAAAACGGAGACATTAGAAGTTGCATTGACTTTCGAAATCTTAACAAAGCTTTCCAAAAGGATAATTTTCCTTTGCCTCCCATGGAGCAAATATTACAGGCAGTTGCAGGATCGGAATTAATGTCTTTCTTAGATGGTTTCTCCGGCTACAACCAAGTTTTGGTCCATCCCGATGATCAATTAAAGACCACGTTCAGAACCAAATGGGGTACTTATGCATATAAAAAGATGCCTTTTGGTCTGATCAACGCTGGCGCCACATTTCAAAGGGCCATGGACATCGCAATTAAGGGATTAGTAAATAAATCTGTAGTAATCTACTTGGATGATATAACTGTATATTCCAAGAAACGAGGCAATCATCTCAGAGATTTAAAACAGATCTTCCAACGTTGCCAAAGGTATGGAATTTCACTTAACCCAAAAAAGTCCTTTTTTGCATTAAGTGAAGGAAAACTTCTTGGATTTATAGTGTCAAAATCTGGAATCCATATTGATCCCGACAAAATCAAGGAGATTTCTGAAATACCCTTACCTCACAACAAGAAAGCTATGCAATCTTTCCTTGGCCAGATTAATTTTGTAAAGAGATTTGTTCTAGATTTTTCAAGGATCGTATCTCCCTTACAAGCAATGATTAAAAAGAATTCAATCTTCAAATGGGGCCAAGACGAATATGAAGCATTCAATTTGATTAAACAAGCAATTGTAAATGCTCCATCTTTAGCGACTCCAAATTTTTCCGATCCTTTCATTTTGTATACATTTGCCTCTGATAGATCATATGCTGCGATACTCACTCAAGCAAATCAAGACAAGGCAGAAGCCCCAATTGCCTTTTTCAATTCAAATATACAAGGCACTGAATTAAATTATTCAGACGTCGAGAAACAAGCTTATGTTGTTTTCAAAGCGATCAAACATTTCAGACCCTTTCTGCTTAAAACCCATACAAAAATCATAGTACCATTTCCAACGGTAAGAAATCTCTTAGTACAAAAAGACGTGGGTGAGAAAAGAGCCAATTGGGTTACTGCCTTACAAGAATACGACGCTGAAATTAAACCAACAAATATTGTAAAAGGTCAAGGCTTTTGCAAAATGTTGGTTGGAGCATCGCTCATTTCCGAAATACCATCTGCAGAAATACAAACGTATGAGGTAAGCCTAAACGATGTTGAATCATTATACGCTGATATCATATTTTATCTAAAGAATGGATACGCTCCTTCAAACCTCGATTATACAAAGAAAAGAGCCCTAAGGTTGAAGGCTAAGCAATATCAGCTCGTGAACGATGTACTTTTTAGGATGAATTATGATTCTGTTCTCCTTAGATGTCTCGAGAAATCTGAAGCTGAAAAGGTGTTGCAGGAACTCCACGATGGACCAGCAGGTGGACATTATGCTGGAGATACTACCGCACATAAAATCTTGCGCGCAGGGTACTATTGGCCTACACTATTCAAAGATGCGCATAGCTACGTAAGGAAATGTCAAGTTTGTCAAACTGCTGTTGGGAGACAAAAGAAACCATCGTTGCCTTTGTAACCAGTCAATATTGAGAAACCTTTTGATTAATGGGGATTGGATATAATAGGTGAGATTTTTCCTCACTCTTCTAAACAACATAGGTATATCCTTACAGCTACAGATCATTTTACTAAATGGGTAGAAGCAGTTCCTATCAAAACAAATAATGCCGAACACATCATTGATTTCATAGATCAGTTCATAATCACCAGGTTTGGTTTACCCTCTACTTTAATGTTGATAATGCATCATATTTTTCTGGCAATGCTATGACTGAATTTACACTCAAAATAGGTTTTAAGCTTAAATACTCTGCCAATTATTACCCACAGGGGAATGGATTAACTGAGTCAAAGAATAAAAACTTAATCAGAATCATTAAGCGAACCATTGATCAAAATCATAAGAATTGGCACAAATCCTTAATATATGCTCTATGGGCAGACCAAATAATGCAGAAAGCCTCCATTGGCACTTCTCCCTTTAATTTAGTTTATGGGAAAGAAGTGGTCCTGCCAACTCATCTAGCGATTCCTTCTTTGGTCTTAGTTCAATATATTGACAAAACACCAACTTCTTCCTTACAACTAAGGCAGCTGCAAATCCTTAAGCTAGAAGAGCAACGAGAACAGGCTAAAATAACTCATGCTCATCACCAAGCATTAGTAAAAGCTTCTTTTGATTCAAACATGATATCCAGAAATGATTTTCAGATTGGAGATCTCATTTTAAAATGGGATAAGGCTCATGAGGAAAAGGGAAAACATACGAAATTTCAACGAATGTGGCTTGGCCCTTTCCAAATTACAGAAATCATAGGTCCATCTACTTTTATGTTACAAGATTTAATAGGAAAAAGACAGTCTTTACCTGTTAACGAGTAGATCCTCAAAAAATACTTTCCATAGGAGATCATTCCTCTATTTTTTGTAAATTAGTTTTTCTTTTCTTTTGATAATAAAACCAGTTGTAAATGGTTATGTTTGGAATTCAAAAAAAAGACAAGTATTTCTTTTAGATTTTGTTTTTTTGCTTGTATAAATATAACTAATTTAGAAAATTGGTCATTATTATTCAAAGATACAGTCAAAGGCGATAAGCCAGAATATGATACTAGTTTCAACCTTGTAAATTTTGATAAAAAGCGACCTTTAGTGGGAATTTGTTTTATATCAGTCAAATGAAAGGTATCAATAACAAAACAAAGATTCTCTGTAGAAAAGCTCTTTCCAAAAACTCTACCATTGTCGTCCAGAGCTATTCTTAAGGAAACAATGACTTCCTCCCCACCTAGGGAATTACGAGCTTCAAGGAATAATCCAGCGATACACTTTAACTTAAAGAATAAGAGGTCTCATCACGAGCCGACTTATCATGATCATAGATATTATAGCTTGCTGACTTTGCCAAAACTGCATACCACAACAAGGCATTGACTCGAGATTGTTTTAATCAAAATACAAGGGGTCTCATCACGAGCCAGCTTGTTCAGCAAAGTTATAAATCAAGTGAATGGCATTGTCATAAACCGGCTACCAAACCAAGGCATTGTTCTTTAAGGATTAAAAGAAAATGAAAGCAATAAGTGTGGATATGGATTTCCCTTTGAAAATCATATATTTCTCCAAGTAGGATACAAGATCATTGCTGGGTAACAGGTAACCCTGTCGAGGCTATAAACGCCTGCTGGCAGCAGAGGCTCTACCTATGACAAATGAGCATATTTAAAACTGATTTACAGAGAATCCTTTGTTTTTATCTTTATAAACCAAGTAGTGACTGATGTAAATACAATGACTAGCTTTAGGGAGTAAATAACGAAAGTTAAACATAGAAGAAACAAACTATCATTGACAGCTAAAAGCATGATGTACTTTATCTTTCTATAATAAAGTTTGATTTTTTGGAAAAGTTTTTTGTTTTGGAAGTTTAGAAAATTCAAAAGAAGAGCAAAGATAACTGGTTGTTCCAACTGAATCGCCAATTGTTGTGGCTAGCAACAACCCCCCTTCTTATTTAGTTTTATAACTAATACTAAATAAATGGGGACCCTTGTTCAAAAATTTAAAAAATTAATTAGGGCTTGTATTTCCTTTTTTGATTAAAACTTACTATCATAAACTTAGGAGAATACCCTCGAAAAATCTAAAAGACTTAAGTTTTATGATAGAGTTCCAATAAAATCACTCTCTCAATGAAGAGTGTCGGATTGCAAAAAAAGGTAATGGGTGCCTTCCTACAAGCGGAATCCTAAGATTGCGAAATCGCGATGCGAAATAACGCATCAAAATACCCTCATCGCATCACATGCCTCAAATATCACTTAAGCTAAAATGCCTCAAACCGCTGATATGCGATGGCGCATCTCGCAAATCGCATTTCGCAGAAAACACATTATAACGGATGATTGCCACATGCAACGGATTTGCGATATTGCGATTTGCGATATTGCGATCTGTGATATTGCGATCTACGATATTGCAAAGAAAATCACAAAATCACCTTATCCCAGATATTCAAGGCTCGTCATTCAAAAAAGATTTTTCCATTAACCGATGCCCAGTTATGCGTGTTAATGTTAATTAATGAGTTAGTTGGTAATCATTAATGAAATATGGTTTTGATCTGATCGAAGAGCCATTTCATGTAGGGTGATATATTTTATATGTTTTTAGCATTTAAAGCTTTCCTGTCACCTTTTTATTATCATTACTCTTGCCTCATTTGTAAACTGCAGGAGAAAAGAGCAGAGAAATATAAATAGCAGTGTTCAGAACATTATGGGAAAAAAGGGTATTAAAGCTCCGAGTTTTGAAGATAAAGAAATGACGCCCTTGTACACAGACACCACCTGTAACAAAGATGTTGGCATTACTACTTGGGAGGGCATGTACAGTATACTCGAGGAAGAAAATCCCAGAGTAATGGAAGTTATAGCGACCGCAGGTTCACATGGGTCTTCTAGGGCATCGATTACAGAACTAGCATGTTCGTTCTTCCACCAGATAGTGGCAAGGCCCAAAATTCTTCCATACACGAACATGGTCAAATGGTTACTAGACTGTCCTGACATAACGAATAGAGAATTTAAAACTCAAAACCAAGAACTCATGGAGTCGTTCTTTCCACAAAATTTCAGGTTTATACCCTCTAACAAAAAGCGCGCAAGAGGAGAAAATCACACCAGGGAAGCCTGGATCGAGAAATGGAGGTAGTTTCCGATGCGCGATTAGCGTCATCGCCAGGAAAAACCCCTCGAGAAGGAAAGCCTCTAATCACTCAGTCACCTGTAAGCCCGGAAATTTGTAGGAAAAAGTGCTAAAGGCGAAAGGCAAAACTTGAACTCTAAAACCAGTGGTATTTATCAGGGATATCCTCAAGTGGTATGTAAATATATACCAAATGTACAGCATCTATAGATAAGTTGGAGACAGAAGGCTCGAGAAAGAGCAGAATCCATCAAAAGGTTAACCAAGTTGAATCAGGATTCTTACTGGACATACTTGGTAAAACCACACAGCCAGGGCATGACTCTCAAATGTATCATTAATTCTGCCGAGAAGAGGGCACGAGCACTTGCCGATTCCGTTTTCGTAGGACAGCTAAAATCGGAGGTCGGCCAACCAACTCTCCTCAAGCAAACGCTGAACGCTTGTGACTACAAGGAACAGATACATGGATAGTTAGTTGCCAGTTTTAGTTTAAATTTTGCTTTATTTTTGCCTAAAATGAGGACGGTCATTTAAACCGCATCCTACATTTTTGTAATAAATTATTTTTAGATTTAGCTAGTAGTATTTAAAACCTTCTCATGCATTTAGAGAAGGGTCTTGAAATTTGTCAAAAACTTGTCCTCAGAACATGCACTTTTACACCCTTCGAGGAGGTTTTGATGAATGAATGGAACAGGATTTATTGATATTTGCGTTTAATATCTACTACTGATGTTGCACTTTTGTACTCTTAGTAGATGTTGGATTAAGAAGAGATAAATCATTATTGTTGAAGCTCATGAGTAGAACTAGTTATAAATGGTACTTTTATCTCTTAACTATTTCTGCTTATGTGTTAAGGTGATATTCATGTTCAGTTATTTATATATGAATGTGTGAATGCTTGAGTTATCATTTGGCACTTCTGTACGGTGATAGCTATTTATTTATGTTTAATATATGAGTGACTTATTATGCGATATGTTTTTCACAATTGTTTCGTCTAACTTTTTATACGAAATGGTTTATCTTTATTGAATTCTTTTCTCATAGAAGTTGAATGATCTTTATTACCAATTGTTATTTGAAATTATTTTAGATCGCATAACTGAAAGATTACATCTCGGGTTAGTTTTAGAATTAGATATTTCTGTTCATTAGAATACAATTGCATGTTGTTAGATTAGATTTAGAATAAAAGCATTTTACTTAGAAATCATTAGGAAAGAAATATCAATTCTCAACACGCACACACATAAATTGGGAAATTGGTCCCATATCCCCAGTTGGACCCACTATACCAAACGGAAAGGGAGCTGCTAACCAAGGTCTGGACCAGGTGGGTATCCCCCTTGTTGTAGACCCGATTTTCGGGGCTTCAACATACTCCCAATAATCTAAGGATACAAATATGTCTTCTAATACACCATTAGGTTTAATAATAGATATGTCTACTAATAGCAACAATGTAGGTGTATATTGACGATTAGAAAGTTTCAATTGATTCGTAGTTTGTTTACTCATGATGTTTATAACTGCTCCTAAATCAATCAATGTGTTTGGAATTTCGATACCATTGATATATGTTTTCATAATGGGATTTCCTAGATCAAGATATTTCTGAATTGTTGTTTTTCCCATCATGATATCTACAATTTTTCCAACTAATTGAATTCTTTTTACTTCTTTTCTTTTTCTTCCTGGTCTTTTAATACTTAACTCCTTGATTGTCTTTGCAAATATTGGTATTTCTTTGATAACTTGTAACAAAGGATTTTTTATACAATCATTCTTCAATTCATCTATCATGTCATAATCATGTAATAAAATCTGTTTTTCTACCCTTTTATCAATTTTCAATCTTTCAGGAAAAGGTGGTGTTTGAATAGATACTGAAGGTTGTTCTATGATGGGAGTTGAGTTTATTGGAATATCATCATAATGTATAGGGGTGGTTTTTTTTTGATATTTTTCTTCTTGATTAAGATATTTCTCTTTTTTAGAGAGTTTCCTTTTTTCATATTCCTGAATAACAACTGATGGGGACTTATTTTCCAATACTCTACCAGATCTAAGTTGGACATTGTTTAGATCTAATGGAGTTATCATGTAGGTTTGGAAATTTTGTCCTTCCATATTGTAAACAGGTTGTGAATTTTTATTATTATTTGGATTTGGAAGTGGTTGAGCAGGCAATTGATTTGGTCTTTGAGGAAATGGTAATGAAAGTTGTGGATTTGGATTTTGAGGTTGAGTTGGTTGAACATGTTGAGGAAAATATTGTGGTGGAAAAACAAGGTAAGGTTGTTGATATTGAGGATATTGAGGATATTTTCCATAAGGATTTTTCCATCCTTGTGCCCAAGGTTGAGGCCAAGATTTCCAAGGCATGGGTGCAGTCCAATTGTTTTGTGATGGTTGTGCAAATGCTTGAGTGTTAAAACCTTGAGTCATATTTGGTTGTGAATTTTTCCATGGTCTCTTAGCAATAAAACAAAGAGGCTCTACTTGATTTGGTATTAATTCTTCCTAATAAACATCTTTAAGACCAGGTGTCGAAGGAAATTCCTTTGTATCATGATTTTCTGCACATATAATACAAGTTCTACACTTTTTAAATCAAGAGGACATTCTCTCAAAGCATGTTTTTTCCTACATTTGGGACAAAAGATTGACAATGCATCATTTTCATCATTTTACTTGTTTTATACTTTAAGGGTATCTATTTTTTCACTAAGACTCCCCAAAATATTTGTTTTGAAGTTGTCAAGAAAATTACCTAATTCAGCCCTACTTACTGTCCCAGTTGCAGATTTATTAATCCTAGACATGAGTGGGTCTCTTGGAGTTTTCCCATTTCTTGCCTTACCTCTTGCAATATGTATGCATAACTCACAAATTTCTCCAAATGATAACTAAGAAATATATCCCTTACCCATCAAATTGAGAAGATCAATCCACTCATCTCAGATGGATTTTAATAAGAGAGCTTTCAAAGTTTCTTCATCTAATTCATGCATTTTATCCTTTTTAACATTATAAGAAAATATTTCAAAAAAATCTTCAATATTTTCATCTTCTTTTTGCATCATTTTGAAGATCCTTAAGATTATGGGGCATACAGTAATCCTTATATTTCTCTAAGAATGTAGTTTTCGTTTCTTCCCATGTTCTTATAGAACGTGATCCTAAGCCCATGAAACATTTTAATGTTGCATCCTTAAGACTTGTTGGAAACAATTTCAACTTTTGAGGGTCAAGCAACTAATCATAAGATCTACACAACACTTCAAACTCAAAGAGAAATGTTTCAAGATCCTCACTTCTTAATCCATGAAAATTTGGAAGGATGGAGGGTGAGATATTTTTCATTGTAGTTGTTGTATCTTCATCAAGGATAGGAAATCCAAAGGGTTTTGGATCTCCTCTACCTCCTCCTCTCCCTCTTCCTCCACCTCTTCCACCTCTTCCTCCTCCCCTATTTCCTCCTCTTCCTCCTCCAATCCTAGGTTGTTCACCATTATATTATGTACCTCTCCTTCCCCTTCTCCAGCCATTGTAGATTCTTCAGAACTAATATAGGGTTCCAAAATTGGGTTTTCTAATTCCTCTTCTAGCTCTTCTGGTTCTTCTATCAATGGTAAGTTAAAATAAGTTTCTTCCTCCTCTTCTTCACTAGGGATTTCTAGTTCTTGTCCTAGAAGTATTTCTCCAGTTGAAGATAGGAAAACTACTCCTTCTGTTGGGGATGTAGGATCTTCTTCTTCTATTATTACTTCAGTTGATGAGGTTGGTGAATCTCTAGGTTGGATTTCAGATCTAAGTACCTCAGGCAGTTCATGTTTTCCTGTAAATGATGGAATATGAGTTTAAGTGGGTGGTATAGCACTACGAGGTTGTGGTGGGGTGAGTGATGATGTTGGAATTAAGCTTTTACCTCCAGCTAGAAATCTACCTCTAGAATATCTTTCCCTATGCATATCATTTTTGTTTTTTTTTAAACGAAAAATGAAAAGAAAAGACTCCTATATACAATTCCCCATCAACGACGCTAAATGTTAGGCAATTTAATTGATCTTAAATTTTTTACATAAATTATCGACCAGGGTTAGTAAGATGATGAAGTTTAAATGCACTGTATATGTTAGAATATTTTTATTCTAAATTAAATTGAGTTGTGGAAATGCACGTCTCCTATTAGTGAAAATAATACTATCCCTATGATGATCACACTCTTTTACTGAAAACTACTTATGGAAAATCTCACACTCTGCTTTGAAAGAAAATCTCACAATTCTGCATATAAGTAAATCAACCCCACACTTGTTGTAAATGAAAATTAATTACATTCTTCGCACCAATAAAAATGTATAATCACACTCAATTTTAAAATGAAAGGCTACAATTAATCTCATCACACATCTGTAAGACTAGCATTCACAATTGTTTGAAATTAAAATGAAATAAACCTATGCTTAAATACATCCACACTTACTTGAATTATAAATCACACATGCTTGGAATGTAATATCTAATTCTGCAAACAAAATCCTTTGTTCTACAAGAAATTGAAGTTTTGTCTAAGTATAAAATCACATTGTTGCTACTAAATTAATTCATGTGCATCCAAAATCTATAAACAGAAGAAATAGTTAGTAAAAAAATCCTAATTCGCATTTGAAAGAAATTAAGAATGAAATTTATCAATCGAATAGGTGGAATCTTATGAAATTATATATAAATTATCTACTGAAAACGAACAAGAATCCTTACTGCTCGAGGGGGTCTTCCACGAGAAGCAAGTAATCACACTATTGATCAAACAATCAACCACACATGGAAACGAAAAGGTTCTTTCATAAATTGGATATTAAAAACAGAGTTTAAATCTTCACTGTTGTGTACTCCTTAACAACATTTCATTCCTACCGAGAGGTTTATTTATAAAGCTCATAGCATTAACTGTTTAGAGCTCTACGCCTAATCCTTGTCAATAAAATACTAATTTTAACTTGAAAAGATAATGTAACATAATTCACTCATGGTTTTTTATTATTAAAGAAAATCATGAGGTGTATATCTCATTCTCGCTCGCCTATTTCCGATTACAGGGGTTGACTTTATCTTTGACTGCATCACCGAGACTTGCTTCCATCGATCTAGTTCATGAGAGTAGGAGGAAATTGTTGAGTGCATCAATTTCCATCTACCCATATATTTCGCTTTCCAGCTGGCACCTTGGAACCTGTCAAACCAATCAAACATTAGACTAAATAATAAAGAGCATTATCAATTTATGAAATACAAGACAATTATATACCTGTCATGTCATAAATCCTACAATTTGATGCCCACTGTGGCATTATGAAGGTCAAAAAGAAAAAAAGAGAGTGAAAAAAGGTGTAAAAAAAAAGCAATTGTGAGGCTCAACAGGTGCTAAAAGATAAAATGCAAAGAAATTGACGAAACCAATGCAAACCATGCCAAAAGGGAATTGAAAATATGTAGTGATTATATAAACAAACACTGCATTGTAATAGTAATCCAGGAAGTTCATTGGGGGTGATAACTAAAACACTTCACTAGAGGATAATGATACAATGCGTTGGAGGATAATGATACTGAAGGAAATGTAAGGAAGCGTTAAACATCATTCAAGGAAGCATTGATAACCTACATTGATAAAATATTCAAATATGCATTGATAACCTTTCAAATAGAGCATTGAGAAGAATTCAAATAATACATTGGAAAACCATGAAAAAGTAGCATTAAAAACCCGCATTGATGATAATTCAAGGGAAACATTTATACCATAGAAAGGATGCATTAGATAAACAATACAATATGAATTTGGTAATAATAATTTAAATGTTGCACTAAGCCAAATTGAAATTGCGTTGAGAAAAAATATGTAGTGGGTTGAATACAAAATACAAATGCTGCTTTAAATCATTTTCAACTACTTTGGATAAAACATAAAGTGTTGGTACATTGAAGGATATATTAATACACAATGTAATGTATTGAGAAAATGCAAGAGTTAAAAAAAAAAAATACATAGTTCCTTGAATAATAATGCAAATGTTGATTGAAAGGCTATGTTAAAAAATAATAATGCAAAGATTATGTTAAAAGGATAAGAAAGCGATGAAGGAGGTAATACCATGATATGTGAAGGTTATAAAGTAAGTATACAAGGAAACATTAAGTGGCATTGGATATATATTACAATGCTTTAAAGAGGCATTACATTAAGTGGAAAACCATATAAATACAACCATGGTATTATATCAAGAGAGCCTATCTGCACATTAAATACATTGCAATCAAAATGAGAATGACATATGATAATATTATTCAAAATCTTGTGATGAAAACATGTCGAAAATATTACAAAGGGAGTTGTTATGCTTTCACCAATGATAAAGCACTGAAAAGATTCACCCCTAATCTGACATGGAGAATGTTACAACCAATATTAGGGTTTAGAATAATCATGCATTTTGTTGGGCGCGAGATCCCCCAAGGAAAGTTTTGGGCTAAAAGCCTATATTTTGGTCAAATTTTGTAACCCAAGTGTAAAGACTCCGCATTTTGTGGTCGTGGAGCGCGTAGGTGTTAAAGAGTCATAGGGTTGTCTGCCCTTATTTTGGTAATGTAATGTCGGCTGTAAAATATATACCCATGGTCCGTGGACCATGGGATTGTATAAATAGAGCTAAGCTCTAAGTAGTTAGAGGAGGCAAGAATAAAATGAAGATACGATGTATGAGAGATAGCTTTAGAACAAAATTCTAAGTTTGGGTCGTAGCGTAGGTGGAGGCTTTGCAACTGAGTGCATAGAGGCCTAGAAGTCTGCAGTTGTGTGCGCGGACCTCTTCAACTGAGTGTACAGGGTGGGTCGAGTCTGTAATCGTTCGGAAATATCAATAAAGAGAAGCATTCTACAATTTCTGCATCTTTATTTTCTGTTTATGCATCTTGTTATGTTGGGTATGAATTTCACTTATCATGCTTATATGATGTGCGAATGTATGTAAATGTATTGGTTAAGTGAACGCAAGTAACAACCTCTGTTTACGCGAAGCTAACTCAGATTGGTTAATAAGATAAGCAAGACACTTAGCCTAGTTTGGGAGATATCACAGTTCGCTGCCCTAGCAATGCGAAAGTCCCTGAGCCGTAGGTTAGGGCTGCATGAAAGCCAATTGTACCCTTTCACGAAGGTACTGAAGAGTGGAACAGAGGGCTAAGCAACCTGCGTGAAGGTAGGTATAGCTAGGATAAACTGACATCACATCCATCTCAAGGGTGCGGAAATTTGGTTCTAGCATCCCCCCATACTGCTTCAGGTGAGACTTCAGTCCGTGCTCCGCGAGATGATGCCGAAAGGGCCAGTAGTGTAGGGAATTGTTTGGATAATTAACATTAAACCTGGGTTAGGCCCCCTCAAGCCAACAAATGGTTCCGTTTCCGAGACCAAAATTTTCATAAGAGATGTGTGATGTCATATCATTGGAATCCCACTAAGAAAGAAATCGAAGGCAGGTTGGACAGAAGGATCCACGAGTTCACGACATAAGAAAACAAAAACCCACGACTATCAAAAGCACAGTGGCTGGACTGGTACCAGTATATGGAGATCCGCGAAATATTTTTCGCCTCCTTTCCTACTGAGCTAAACGAGTGGATCACAAAGCTAGCGGATAGCCAAGGAAGGTGGAAACTTGATGGTCCTATTGTGTGGACCCCAGAAACAATGCGAAGGTTGGAAGCATCAGAGGATAAGATTGCCCGCACTGTCAATCATTAGCTTGATCACGTCAAAGAAGGATTTGTCACTGAATTCACGGTTGACACCTCAATCAGCTATAGCGAGGCAGAGCGACGCTTTTTCAAAGGACCATGAGGTAAGTATGTAAAATCTTTGAATACTTGGATTAAAATGTTGTTGTGCGAAAAACGGGTTATGCAGCTACCTTGATGTTTGGGACTACGTGAAGCGGAAAAATTTACAGAAATGAAGGAAATAAGGATCTAGAGCATAGCCCCTTGATTTCACCTCCGCGAAGAGACGAAGAAGGGATAGTGAAGGTCTCTTCGTGAAGTTCTATTCAGTTGATAAGACAAGGATTCTCGCAAATACCACCTCCACCCACACCACCTCCAACTTCACCGCCATTGCCTCCAACTTCACCCGTACCACCTCCACCTCCACCGCAATTTAGTATGGCAAACATAGTGAAGTTTCCTTTGTTCAAAGGCTTGGGAAATGAGGACCTGGACCAATTCTAGTTCATTGTGAGGGCTGTATAGGAAGCTCAAGGTGTTATAGATGATCATATAAAGAAAGCGGCACTGGTTAGCACTCTGCAAGATCACGCGCTAGCTTGGTATATTAAGTACTTTAATGATAACCCGAATGCTAGAGTAGCAGACATCCAAGTAGAACTAAATAGGGAATTTAGCAGGCCTAAATCTGAAGCACAGTCGATTGTGGGATTCAAAGAGATCATGATGCAACCAGGCGAGACACCTTGGGAACTGGATTAGAGGCTGAAATGTACAATCTGTGAATCCAACATGAATTTGACAGATGGATAGTATCGCAAGTGGTTTGTGTCTTCACTATTGCCACACTTAAGGAGTGCGTTGTCGCAGCAAAAGATAACAACTCAGGCAGAGGCCTTGGAGATTTCCATGAGACTACATGAGACTCTGATGTAAGATCCTAATATAGGAGTCTAGTAGATGCATGTGCAACTGAAGAATCTTTGCCTTGAGATGCAAAGTCTAAAGCAGGACAAGACGGTTCAGCCGAAGTATGGTGCTTGAAATGCAAGAGTGAGGGTCATGACAAAGACCACTACCCAATCTTTACAAATTACCTTGTAGGAGGAGGACTGATGCCTTTAAGGCCGGAAGCTCAAGTAGGACCTAGTACAGTGCCTGCTTTGTGGTGTGCTATTTGTTAGGTAGCCAGAAAACATGCCACAGATAACTGCCACTTGCTATAGAAGTACGTGCAAGCACTGCAATAATTGTTCTGCAACTTTTATAGGTTGGTAGTACATGATGAGCATACTTGCAGGAGCTATGAATTGATGATGGATAGAACCCTCGCCTACAGGGTTCAGGCCAAAACGTGGCCCCTTGACCAGAATGCAGGGATGGAATGGACAGGATTTGAGGGGAACGGACGAGGCCAAGGCAGAGGAGGACGTAGTAGAGGTCAAGGACAGTTGATTTGCTATAGTTGCAGAGGGCCAGGACACTATGCCCGTGATTACACTAATCCAATGTGTCCGTCGTGCAAGTATTGCACACTGTTTGATCACGAAACAAAAGATTGTCCTACGCTAATAGCTTGGATACATGAAAAAGGAGCGCTACCACCTCCCTCGACTTAGAACCTGCAGATGATGAGGTCTGAGCTGCGTGAGGAAGATCTGAACGTAAATATAGTGTGCTGGAGTGGAATCACGATAGGAGAAGACCAGGGGAAACAACTGGAAGATAGTACATGGGTTTGCAAGGCCCCGACAAAAGAGGTTGAGTTCGATTTGGAGCACGCTTGTGAAGCATTCATGGAAGCTAAGGAGAGCTTCATTGAGGTCTCCACCTCAGGAAGAAAGGATAAGCCTGAGCCGGAGATGGACCCTTCTATGCTCACAAATTTCCTGGAAACCTGTATGAAGTTACTGCATGACAGTAAAGCTGTGAAAGGGTTACAGGAACTCATCAAGAATGTGTTGGGACCGTGCCAGGTGAGCTGCGCATAGTGCGAAATATTGGCAAGCATAAGACAAGGACAGGATGGGAAATGAGACTGACTGCGCAAATAAGAGAGTATGAAATGGATCAAGTCATTTTGGACCTAGGGTTAGATGAGAATGTCCTACAAAAGCAGACTTAGGAAAAAATGGGGAGACCTGCACTATAATGGTCTTCGATTCAGCTAAGGATGGAGAACTAGAAGAAAATCATACCCATGGGGCGGCTGCAGGGAGTGACCATGGATATTGAGGGAGAAATCACGCTGACAGATTTTGAAGTAATAGAGATTTTGGATGACAACAATCCCTACCCTCTTCTCCTGGGAATTGACTGGGCTATTGATATGAATAGGTTAATCAATATGAAGAAGCGAAAGATGATCTTTGAGAAGAATCACTGCACGTAATAATACCCCTGGATCTTGCTGAAGGATCGTGCTATAGGGAACCAGTCTGCGATTATGAGAGTGATGATGATCTGGATCGCATCTATAAGATAATAGCGAGAGACCAAGACTGGGTGAATCCCACCGTGGATGGAAGGATTACATGGGATCATGAGAGTTCCTGCACTTCAGATTCCGACGAAGAAATAGAACGCTGATAGAATCAGTTACACGAAGTAACTACGCAGAATTAGGTCTAAGAAGTAAGTATGCACAAGGGAAGCTTTGATGATTGACGTGAATGTAGGAGGATGATGAGAGCACGATTTGGGAAGCCTAAGATGCAACTGATAGACAAGTATGATGGGCAAGATGATTCATATGTGCATCTGGCCAAATGGACGCAGGTCTATGGAGAAAAGCCACAACCTGAGTGGGTGCACCTGTTCTATCATACCCTGGATGTTATCCCAATGAATTGGTATATAGAAAAACAGCTCTTCCATGGGATAGGTGAATGGGATATCCTGCACGAAGGATTCATGATGACATTTAGTTTTGAGGACAATTTTGACAGTATTGATGAAGCGCTACAAGAGGTTAAAGCAACCATCTTTAGGATACCACAGGATCTTGTAGACCTAATTCAGCCTGAATGGGCTACTGAGCTGAGTCACGCGCTGGAATGTTATAATGTAACTGCTGAAGAGAAGGATGAATATTCGTGAAAGATTAACATTCCAAAAACAGAAGGCCACCGCGAGGTTCAAGGCCACAGATTGAGAACCTTGATATAATTGTGCCGGTGAGAACTAAACAGGTGAACATTGGTACGGAGGCAGAACCCAAATTCGCGAATATTAGAGACTACTAGGATAGTGCGATGGTGGACAAGGTCACTGAATTTCTCCGTGAATACCAGGACTTATTCCCTACCAAGTTTACGGATTTGAAAGGAATAATCGGAGATCTAAGAGTGATGAAGATCACGTTAAAACCTGACACAAAGCCAGGCCATACCGCCTAAATCCAAAATACAAGGAGAAGGTTCACTTAGAGCTAGACAAAATGCTAGCAGCATGCATCATTGAGCCTGTGGAAGAATTTGATTGGGTAAGCCCAATGGTGGTGCAAGAGAAGAAGCAGAAGGATGAGATAAGGATATGTGTGGATCTCAGAAAACTGAATGATGCTTGTGTGCATGATCCTTTCCCAACTCCATTCACGAATGAAGTGTTGGACAATGTAGGTGGCCAAGAAGCATACTCCTTCATTGATGGGTTCTCTGGGTACCACCAAATCAAAATTGCGCCGGAGGATAGGAGCAAGAAAACATTCGCGATTGAGTGGGGTCGCTTTCAATATACTGTAATGCAGTTTGGATTGAAGAATGCGCCTGCTATCTTTTCACACGTGGTTGTTGCAGCATTCAAAAAATATATTCATAAGTTCCTGTAGGTATATTTTGATGATTGGACTATATTGGGGCTGGTTAAGCGCCATGTAGCGAGCTTATGCTTGATGCTGGATACCTATCGAAGATACCAGATCACGCTCAACCTCGAGAAGTGTCTATTTTGCGTCCTTTTGGGAACCTTTTGGGGCATGTGGTTTGCAGACAAGGACTGATGGTGGACCCCGCGAAGATCGCGGTGATTCTGAACTTGGAAGCGCCGAGGAGTGTGAAACACCTGCACGCTACTTTGGGAAATACAGGATATTACAAAAAATTTATCAAAGGCTATGCCTAGATCACCGCGTCGATGGAAAAATTGTTGAAGAAGGATGTCACGTTCTGCTGGAACGATGATTGTAAGAAAATCTTGGATATATTGAAAGAAAATATGGTTACTGCGTTGATTCTAGTCTTCCCGAACTGGAAGAAAGAGTTTCATGTACATGTTGACGCGTCATGTATAGCGTTGGGGGTAGTACTAACACAGGATGGCGGAGAAGGATTAGACCACCCTATTGCGTTTGCAAGCCGTAGATTATCCAAAGCAGAGAAGAACTATTCTACTACTGAATGCAAGGGGCTAGCTATGGTGTATGCACTCTAGAAGTATCAACACTACTTGCTAGGAGGCCGCTTTAAGATGTATACGGATCAATCTGTGCTAAAGTACCTGGTCAATAAGCCTGTGTTGGGGGGGAGAATATATAGATGGCTCTTATTGTTCCAAGAGTATGATTTTGAAGTTGTTGTGAAGCTTGGACGATTGAACGCGGGACCAGATCATTTGTCACGCATCGAAACAGGGGAGGAACCTACTAACTTGGAAGAAGGATTGCCTGACATGCAAATATTTGTAGTGCATGTCGCGGATGGTCATTTTGAGGATATAATACACTTCCTAACAATAGGAACTGCACCAGAAGGATACTCTATCCAGCAAAAGAAGGAATTAGTGGTGCGCGCGACAGATTTCTCTGTCATTGTTGGGCATCTATACAAGATGGGGACTGATGAGATATTGCGACGGTATGTACCTGAGTTTGAATGAAGCAGCATCCTCACGGACACTCATGGGGGCGTCGCGGGAGGACATTATGCAGGGAGAGAAACTGCGTAGAAGATTCTACGCGCCGAGTTGTGGTGGCCAACCCTTCATCAGGATTCAAAAGCATATTGCAAGGCGTGTGATGTATGTCAAAGAACAGGTAGGCCATCGTGGAGGGATGAAATTCCTTTGAATCCACAAATGACGTTGCAACCCTTCGAAAAGTGGGAAATAGATTTTATAAGACCCATTTAGCCACAAGAGAAGATAGGAGCAAGGTACATTATCACCGCGACAGAGTATTTGACTTGTTGGGTAGAAGCGTAGCCGGTGAAGGATTGCATGGGCACGACGACCGTGAAGTTCCTATTTGAACATGTACTGATGTGATTTGGATGTCCAAGAATCTTGATGAGTGATCATGCTACGCACTTCCTAAATGAGATGATCAACGCACTAACGAAGTAATTTCAGGTGTATCACCAAAAGAGAACACCTTATCACCCACAGGCTAACGAGACAGTGGAGGTATTCAACAAAGTGATTGAAAATGCGTTGATCAAGGTTTGCAATGCTCAGCAAAGTGATTGGGACCTACGCATACCTATAGTATTATGGGATTATTGAATGACATGCAAAAAGCTGACGGGGCAAACCCATTTTAGGCTCGTCTATGGTGTGGAAGTCGTAATGCCTATGGAATACATCGTGCCTAGTCTGCACACAGTAGCGCTCACAAATATGATGGATCGTGGAGCCCTGGAAGAGAAGCTCATGTAGCTGGATGAGCTTGAAGAAGAACGATTTTTGGCTGGATTTCACCAGCAGGTCCAAAAGTAGTGAGAAAAGGCATGTCATGATCGATAGATCAAGTTGTGCACATTTAAGGTAAACGATCTGGTTTTATTGTATGATAGTAAGTTTGATAAATTCCTTGGAAAATTCAGGATGCACTGGTTAGGGCTGTATTTTATTAAAGAGATTATCGATGGAGGCGCGGTACAACTGGTCAAGTTAAATGGAGAACCCTTCCCAGGAAAACTGAATGGAAGTCGCTTGAAGCCATACACCGACAGTTCGACCATGTGATTAAATGAAAGTAGCACAGTCTTAGCGCTCCAGGCAGTTGAAAGGAGGCGCGGGATTATAAACTACAATGCCCGGGTTGGAGAGCTACATGATTTCAATACTGCGCAAAGTGTCACAGGGTCTGCGATAGCACGAAGGCAACTGCGCTACTTGTGGAAATATCGCGCAGGTTCGCCAAAAAGTTACCGTTAAAGTCACCGTTCATGATTTGATGGTCAGTTTGAGGCCAAATGGAGCGGGCGACAGGAATTTAAGGTGAACTTTATGGATTAGATTCTTGAAAATCTGCCACCAATCTAGCATTAATGGGCTGAATGTGGGGGGAACAGTCGGATTTGAATTCAAAAAGCCTTATAAATTACAAGTGGTTGTCCAGCGAAAAACACTTGGCATTTTGAAAATTCAGTTGTTGCGCTATCAGGTGTGTATGGATCGTGCGAATTTTGAGGCTTTGAGAGAAAGTTTAGCATTTAAGAGATTGTCGAAAGAGACACAGGACCTCCTAAATAGAATGATGTCGACACCCGAGGAAGCCACGCAGGAAATTGAGGTAGTAGAATCTACCCCAGAGAGTGCTTGAGTAGTAGTCGAAGTCCCTAAATCACCTAGAACACCGAGGCCAAAGAAGGATAAGCAAGCTATGATCTCGGTGCGCGTCTCACCAAGAAACCCCCAGAGGACCAAGCTCACCTTGCAGGAAAAGGGGAAGGCCATTAATATGGAGGCTGATGAGGAAGAATCTGAAGAAATCCTGGCGGATGAGGAGGATGTGGAAATGGAAGTTGAAACCCAGGGTGCGGACCCTATTACTCGGTTACCATAATATGTTCCTCTACACAAGGGAAAAGCCAAGGTGCCGAAGGACATAGACGAGAGCAAGAGCTCCCTGCAAACTCCGTTGCTCCCAAATGACATTGTTTTTTAGGGACTGCACTTAGGGCGGGTTCCTGTACTAAAGTTTGAAGATTGGGACCTCGCAGATCACGAGAAATTCCCACATTTAGCGATTGAGCAGCTAATGCACCGACAGATTGACGCGACTGCTAGAATGATTGAATTAGAGCCATGGACATGGCTCAAGGGTGTAGAGAAAGCCGGGCTGCTCAACTTGCTCTGGGTGCTGCATTACCACCGCACCCCAGTGACCATCTTCGTCATCAGGTAGCTGCTCTGCTTGGTGCATGATGGGTGTTTGTGGCTAGAGGAGCCCATTCCCATCACAGAACACTTGATCCATCAGATCACCCGGCTACCTTACTCGGGGGAGGATCCAACCAATATATCATAAGGAAAAGGTGGCGAGTTGGCCCTCACGGAAGCTATGAAGAAGAAATTCAAGTTCGAGAAGAAGAAGCAGGGATATGCCATCTCCAACTTTAACAACCCTACAATCAAGGTAGCAACACAAATTTTAGCAGGGAAGGTGATGCGGAAGTGTCGTGTGGATGAGATGCCTGCATCTGTGATTGCACTAGTAGCCCAATGCACTGAAGGAGTCCAATTCAACTCGGTGAATTATCGATGCGGCGAATTCCTTGCGAACTGTCGCGAGGCATAAGAGCAGGGCAAGATGTTCCACTACACGTGGCTTTTTCTCTTGATTGTACTGGTGGCATGGGATCTTCTAGAAGACAACCAATTCCCTTCGGTTGCACTGGACCTTCTAGAGGCAGCGAAGTATGCTTCGCTGTGGGTGACCAAGGATGCGCAGTGTATAAAAGAAAGCAAGATCTTTTGGATCTTGATGGAGATGAGTATCCAAATGGGGATCAATCGCAAGCCGTGGTTGTCGCCCATAATATATGCTAGTTTGCAGAGATTTGTAGAGTTCAAAGTGGATTTCCACCATGTCTTTATTAGGGTGCGGAAGGACCCCACAAAGACATGGCATAACTTACCAAATCTGGCAACATATGATGTTATCTTCGCAGTCCTAAAGTCTTGGCCACCGAAGTGGTGCACTCCAGCAAGCTCTGTGGTGGAAACGGACAAGACTACTATGCAGCGTAAGAAGGAAGAAACAAAGCTCTGAATGGCACAGCTGGCTGAGAAGCGCAGAAAGGAGGAAGTGGAGGCTAAGACCCAGGCAGTGCGCAATCCCTCAGAATTGGTAGCACAACAGAAGACAGGAGGAGAAGAGCGCAAAGGATAGAAATCACCTTCGCCCGAGGCTGTGGCAGAAATAGAGAAGCCAACAGAACAAGGTGGCGTGGACCTGCAGACAACATCCACCCAACTCAAGCGTCAACGCTCGCAAGAGAATGTAGCGTCGTGGAAGAAAACCAAGGCTTCAAAGACATCCTTGGACCCAATAAACCTCACTGAGGGGGATTTGCACGACATTAGAGAAATGGTGAGGGGTGTCACTGTAGAGGCCCTTCAACAGTTCGAAGAGCAGCAGTAGTTGGTATTGGGGGCTCTCTGGACAGAGCTGCAGGAGTTGCAGGTTTGCACTCCATAGGATGGCATAGTGTCCACTAGCCTCACGATCGGAACTTCAGCTGCCAAGGAGATGTTGCACATAAGGGTGACCAACGCAGTACTGCTACGAGATGGGGCATTTACTACAAAAAATGAGACCAACAAGCCCATGGTTAGCAGTCTGAAAGGGGTAGAATTGAATATGGTCGCGCTCCCTTGAGAGACACTCTACCTCTTGCAGGATGGAGTCACCGTAGAACTCAGGGCCCAGGAGAGTCGCACTCTGCAAGTGATGAGTGAGTAGCGCATCAATATCGAGCAGTTGGGCCTGTAGTGCAATGAGGCAGTGGAACAAAATAAGTAGATCATGCAGGTAGTGGAGGAAGCCTGCCAAATGGTCTCGATGTTGGACATTCAGGTAGAAGAACCAATTGAGGTGCGCGTCCGCAAATTGGCCACAGGGGTGTGCAATGCTCGAACAAAGATGGCTAGGATTCAGCTGGAGCTGAACCTGCAGATCGCAGAATTGTAGCTGAGGGCTCAGCCTTCAACTCCACCAGAAGTCAGGGAACATCGTACCACTGTGGTTACGACAACAATAATGACGGTCGACTGTGCAGTAGCAAACTGCACGTGACTTTTTGAACAATTATTCGAGGTCTTGACGACCCTGTAGGAGGATCCGAATGTAGAACGCCTGGAGATAGAGGTGTGGGAGCTACAACAAAGATATGATGAGGTCAAAGGGACCACGCAGACGGTTGCCCTTACACAGAGTCTTGCACAGATGCAGGAGGCAAAGGTGCTTAAGGAAAAGGTGGATGTCGCTCGACAGAAAGAAGAGGTCTTAAAAGTGCACCTACAACCATGGATAGACGAGGCATATGCGATCACAACTTCCATTGAAGTAAATCTCGTGACACTACAGGAAACTCAGTAGAAGAGTCAAGGTAGTAGCTCAGTGGCAGTCACCGATCAGAGAGTGGAAGAAGTCCAGCAGGCAGTCGCTCAATGTGCTGCCGAGGTTACGGTTATCCTGACGAGCTAGGAGGTCTTCGTGCTAAGATCTCTGCGCCAGTAGAGTGATTTGAGGGCAAGTCTGTTGGGCACGAGATCCCCCAAGGGAAGTTTTGGGGATTAAAGCCCATATTTTGGTAAAGTTTTGTAACCCAAGTGTAAAGACTCTACATTTTATGGTCGCGGAGCGCGTAGGTGTTAAAGAGTCATAGGGTTGTCCACCCTTATTTTGGTAATGTAATTTCGGCTGTAAAAGATCTACAAATGGTCTGCGGACCATGGGATTGTATAAATAGAGCTAGCTTTAGAATAGAAGTCTAAATTTGGGTCATAGCGTAGGTGGACGCTCTGCAGTTGAGTTGGCAGAGGCCTAGAAGTCCGCAACTGAGTGTGTGGACCCCTGTAGCTGAGTGCGCAGGGTGGGTCGAGTTTGTAATCGTTCGGAATTATCAATAAAGAGAAGCATTCTACTATTTCTACGTCTTTATTTCCTGTTTATGCATCTTGTTATGTTGGGTATGAATTTCACTTATAATGCTTATATGATTCACGAATGTATTCAAATGTATTGCTTAAGTGAACGAAAGTAAGAACCTCTGTTTACGCGAAGCTAACACAGATCGGTTAATAAGATAAGTAAGACACTTAGCCTAGTTTGGGAGATATCGCAGTTCGTTGCCCTAGCAGCACGAAGGTCCTTGAGTTGCAGGTTAGGGCTACGCGAAAGACAATTGTACCCTTTCAGGAAGGTACTGAAGAGTGGAACAGAGGGCTACATAACCTGCACGAAGGAAGGTATAGTTGGGATAAACCAACATCACAACCATCTCAAGGGTGCGGAAACTTGGTTCCAGCATCCCCCCATACTTCTTCGAGTGAGACTTCAGTCCGCGCTCTGCAGGCTGATGCTGAAAGGGCCAGTAGTGTAGGGATTTGTTTTGCTAACTAACGTTGAACCTAGGTCAGGCCCTGTTATCGGGAAAACTAGTGTCTATTCAGAACTGCTAGTCCCACTAAGACAGGTAGCTATCTTAGAAACAAACAAACTAAAGTTACTTTTGTTTTCCTTTACGAGAGATAGATGAGAAAGAAGCAGAGAGTACCAATCTCAGTCTTTCGCTTGGCTCCTTGCTTGTTTCCTTTCCCCTTTGACAGAATCTCGCCACTCCTTCCTTACTTGTCCCGCTTCAAAGAGCACCTGTAGAGTCAAAACAACATAATACCATCAAAGCATAGAGATCTATCACTGTAAACAACATAGGATCAGATATATATTGACCATACAAATGCATATAATGACACAATATTCAGAGATATACAAGAATATGGAGGAAAATGCAAATAACTTTATTGATATGAATAGTAGAAGAGAGAATTACAACCGCTTGGTCTGACCCAGCACCATCCTCCCAGCATGAAAGCCCTCTTCACCTCATACAAAGCAAGATCACCCAACAATGTCTTCAAAGAGAAACCAACAACACTTCCTTGCAAATTACAAAATTCCAGCCTTTGGATCTCTTGGATGAGGGATCCATATATAGATGTTTACAGGAGAGTGAGTCAGCTTCTGGGATTTTGATTAGTGTCATTTCACTGATAGTTCTTGGTTCCACATGGAGATTTTAGATCTCTTACTCATCCCTGGGCGAACTCAGAGAAGCAAGTGTCAACTGAGAAGTTTCTAGAAGATTCTCTGGGTTTCCACCTAGAAAACTACATGTGCCATTTGTCTGCTCTCGCTCATCGCACCTTATAGAAGGGATTTCTAGTATGCATCACACTTTTTGCATGTGGAAGGTGAGATGCATCGCACCTTTAGCACTAGGCAGTCTATATGGTCCTGCTTTGACCAGTTCTGAGTAGTTTTTCATGGAGAACTTCTGGGAGATGATGTATTCAACTGACCTTGCTCCTTTAGGGTATGAAACAACACTTTTAGGGACTTAGAAGCCCTTGGTTTATGGACATGTGTGATTGGGGTTGCAGTGCCCAAATATTTCTATAACAGTTTCCCCCTAAAGCATGAGGTCGTAAATCCTTTTTGATGTCGGGTGAAATGCTTTATAATGAGGATCCAAGGTTTTTTGAACTGGAAGGTGACCTGTAATAAGATACAATACAATACATTATTTTCATAATATTTTTCATGATCTAGCTGAAGCGAGCATTCCCATGCTCAGCTTTGATAAATTCATTTTCATGTACATAGGACAGACAACCGTCTGTGTGCAGACTAATGATTCTGGTAGAGCCATCATCCCTTAGTTTGGATGATTATCTGTGCAGCAATGATGTACATTTGATGTCTTTATTCTCCTGAATATATCGCAGCCCGGATGGATGAAACTAGATCCGGGGTCTTAAAAACTCGTTCAATCTTCGCCCGAAGTACAAGTTGATCCATGTGAATAGATGTTCTGATGTCGAACATGGAAAGACATTGCCTGATTACCAGCCAATGATGTAAGTTGTTAACAAGTGCGAGAGGAATCACCGATGATGATGATGACCCTCAAGGTACTGTAGTACAATTCACGTGGTGTGAATACATGAGTTGATGTTGAACACCACGGAAAGTCTTTCGGACAAAGGCCATTAATGTAAACCTGTCGCTGGAAGTGAGAAACTCGCCATTGAGGCATGCAATCTTCAAAGTACTGAAAGGGTTGTTCCTAGGTCGGCTTCTTGGATAATGAGCTGATGTCGACAAGAAGTGACCCGTCATAGGAGGGCAATGATGGATCCCACATCTATGACACGGAACGGAGCAAATGATTTCGTAGAGGTGAAAATGATCTGATGATACAAGGTTCAGGTTGGCAGTCATGAAATAATGAAGCGTGAAGGTATTGCAGTGGATGAGACACAAGCTAGGTAGGTGAATTCACTTAGCGACTTCTCTTGAACATATCGGCGATACTGAAATGGATTGGTAGCGTTAACCCCAAAAGTGGATGGTACGGTGGACCAATGGTAATATAACCAGTGAACAGAATAACCCAACCCAACTCAATCATGGTGATGGAGTGAAAGTGTCATGTTCAAGAGCAACTTGCTACCAACAAAGTTTCTTCAAGTTTTCTTCCCAATTTTCCCCAGTCATTTCTGACCAATACCTCTTTATTCTTTTCAAGCTTGGGGAGGATAACATATGCTTGTTCTATAATTTTCCCTTTGGGCAAACCCATCGCTATGTTTTAACGAGCCTAGTGATGGTGAAACTCGCTTTTGTCTGAATGGACAAGTTTGTCGCTATTGTTTTAACGAGTTTAATGACAAGGATAACTCGGTTCTTTTCAATTTTAGAGAGTCTGAAAAGAGACGAAAAGAAGACTCCAATATTCCTTTTTCGTAATATAATCCCTTAAGTCCAAAAAAGTACAAAACAATGCGAAAGGGATGACTTTTCGATAGTTTTAACGAGTCGAACAAGACAAATGCTCGATCTTTTTGTCTAACAATCCCTCAGGTCCAAAAAGATTAAAATCTAGAGGAGGGATGGCATTTCCAATGACTTTAATGAGCTGGAGAGGCCAATTGCTCGGCAATCTTTTCATATTTTACAAGTCAGATGAAAAGAGCTTAAAGGAGACTCATTTTTTGAGGAATGAGTGATGTTTTCAGATAGCAGCTGGTTCCAGGTAATGTTTGGAACTTTTCAATCACGGCAGTGTAAAGAAGGTGGCTAATAGGATCACTCGTCGCAGTTGTTCCTCAAAAGGGGTAAACAATCAAATGGAGGCGTATGATCGGCTAAAAAAGAGTGGAGGTGATGGTAAGAACATGACCAAGGCTCAAAAGCTGATAATAATTCGATCTCAATGGTTATTTACCGGTGGTGGGTTCATTTTTTAATGAGCTTAAACTCTGGTGGAACATATGCTCATTGCTAGGTTTATTTTTTAACGAGCTTGAACTTCGCGTAAAACTGCTCGTGCCAGTCGTATAATAAGGATGTCTCATCGATAGGTTCATTTTTTAGGGAGCTTGCACCATTCGAAATTATGCTCCGACTCCTTTTATTATGTAAGCTAGGAACGACCAATCCTACGAGTTTAAAGGGTTAAGAACCTACAAACTAAGGAAACAAATGGTCACTTTTCACTTTCACGCAAAAAGGTTTGCATGCCCCCAGGTATAGTGAAGTAGAGTTTCCCAGGTTACCCCTCAATTTGCAGACGAAACATTTGTTTTATCGGGAAAGGCATACCTTTTCCAGGTTACCCTTCAATTTGTAGACAAAACATTTGTTCTATCAGGAAAGGCCTACCTTCTGACAGAGGTATCTTATTCCAGTCTAATCCCATTTTTCTAAACGGATGGGTGTGTCAGACCAATCATATATCCTCTGCAGAAACCTACCCTATACCTGACGTTTTCCTGCCGAAGCAGACCAGGGTGCATGCCCCCTGGGTTTCAATCACAATCACCGAATCACTCGCATTCATCCGGTGGACGGACTGGAGATTGATGAGATATTCCTTGCGCAAAAAGACCTATCAGAGATGGAATTTGACTATTAGCTATGTGTGAATCGGGGAATGAAAGCTGGTCTACGAGCTAGACCACTCTGCCTTCATGCGGAAAACACATTACTCGAAAGAGTGAGGAGACAATGGCTCCCATGCTATAAATGTAGTCACGTCCAAGGAGTAGATTGTAATCTAAAGGTCCTTGGACTACCATTACGTTCAGATAAACAGTTTTTCTTCTCAAATTTATAGGAAAATCTGGAAGGATCCCTAGTGGTTGACTGATTCCTTTGTCGAAGCCTGTCAGATGTCGCATCTCAGGCAGAAGCGATGGCAAACCAAGCACTTTCCAAGCAGTTGAGGAAAGGATACTCACAGAAGCCCCTTCATCTATGATGGTACCAACCATGACCATTCTGTAAGTTTGCACTATGATTCAGAATGGTACATTATATGGTAAACGGGGTCTACCTAGTAGATTCCAATCGAAGGAGATGACTAGGTTGCTTGGAGGTGGGATCGAATAAACGGCCGGATACATCTCTGAAGAAATTCCTTCCTGCGGTAAAGGAATGGGTAGATTTCCCCCATGTTCATCGAAGTCTGTATTTACAAAAATAATTTGAACGGTGTTGTTCTCATTCTCTTTGGTGACTGTATCATCTGAAGGTAAATCCTCTGAAGACAATATGGGGTCGACTGCCGTCTCGACTTGTTGACTTTGGTCCGATGTGGACTCAGAGGGTTCATCTTCAATGATAGGCACTTCGGCCGACTGTTAGCTACCTATACCAATAGGTTTCATTTTTCATGATTGGCAGGGGAAGTGCTAATATGATCTACTTTGGTGATGCAAAGATCTCATATTTTGTGGAAGATACATATCTACAGTTGGTTGATGTTGTCCTACTTCTGAATGAGTGATCCAACAGCCCAAGTTGGGTCATGCCATGTTTCAATTGTTTGTTATAGATTAGAGAAAGAAATCTGTCCAAACTGTTCAATCTTGGCAGATAACTAGCTAGGTAGAAAATGAAGGTTCCCAACTGTTTAATCTGGGGCCTTGGAAGTAATAAGGCTAGCTTTAGATAGAAAATCAAAAGAAAAAGCCAAAGGAAAAGAAAAGGCACATGAGGGTTTGCAAGTCTAAATGCACCCTCCTTGAAGTAACAAAAAATGCTAGGCAATAGAATGGGTAGGTAGATGGGGTTGTAGAAGCATGATTTATGACATTTCACTGGCCAGAGAAAAGGGAAAAACAGGGTGTCAGTGCAGATCTTCCTATTCAGCAGTTTTGTAGCAGCAAAATGAAACATGTCTAACCTCCCAATCATCCCCCATCACATTCCTTGCTAACATCCCAATACCACCTTTGCTCATGAGATAAATCAAATTCATGGTTTGATCCATATTGCATAAAGAGCTACATTTCCTGTGTAAAATTCTTTTCATTTTGATCTACTCCCTAACTAAGTTTGTTTTCAAAAAACTTAGTATCTATCCCCTCCCATTCACATTCCCCTCCAAAACTAATTACTAACTCTATCTATACTTAAATCCCTATGTTCCCCCCTCCCTATTACTATAACACTATGGTGTATAAAACCCAAGAAAAAAAATGTATACATCCCTCCCCTTTGGCATTATAGCCCTATGTTCAATATGTGGATAACCATGCAGAATCAAAGTCTTGTTCAAGGATGCGTTGTTTAAAGTCAGGGATTAAACTAACCTCTGGTTGGTTTAATAACCTAAACCCCACCCCTTTTTCCCCTTACAACCCCTTCACAAAGCTCCATCCGCGCCATTTGCAAAAACATTGAAAAAACCCACAAATATGCCAAAGTGTAAAGTTCGGCCCGGGCGCACATTTCCAGAAAAATAATTGTTTATTCTCCGCCCCGCTGCCGTATCATCCTATTATTTTTATAACCCGTCGACCGTCGGATCTGGGCTTTCCCATCCGACGACCCATATCAATATCGGGCCGCCCCCGAGGTCCGGACGTTACCTCCCGAAAAGTGTCAGACCATGACGTCAGGCCGGTGCCACGCGTCGCTCCCAGGTTATATCGGGAGGCCGCCTGCCAATACCGCCCCCGTACCATAAGCGATCTGATGGAACCGCTTACCGCCCTCCGTATACCGCCTGCCCGCATCAGCGCCCAGCCCGCCATCGCTTTGACCTGTCCGCCACCTCATCAGTCCCCGTGGACCACTCACAGGCTGCCACGTCACCCTTCCGTACCCAACCCCATCTGATGACGTCATGCTGACGTCATCCAAAAACGCGCCAAAGCACCCAAAAAGTCCATATTTTCACCAAATTTCGCGTTTTTCTCATATTTTCACCAAAACTCTACTGTGCTCTCTGCATGCATTTCACGACGTCCTCGCCGCCAACCTGCAACAAATCGATTTAAAGACCGTGGGCGCCCTCAATTTCGCCTGCATTTGTCACCATTGCCAGAATTCACCAGGTATTTCTCCAAAATCTCCCCTCCGCACCTGGTTTTGTGCATAATTCACCAAAACAAGCTTAAAAAGAGTGAAAAACACTGTAACCTCCAGCAAATCCTCTGTGGCCACCATTTATCTTCAGTTCTAAGCTTGAATTCACCTACAGAAGTCCACATTGAACCAAGTTTCCATCAATTTACAGTCAGTTTGCGCATTCGTGAACTTAAACCTCTGCCGCACTAATTCACCGGGAAAACCACCTGTAAATCTCAGTATTTGCCCATTGAACCTCTTTCAGGAGCATTGTAACTTCTTTTCACCATAATTCACCTGTTTTCCTCTGCAAAGCGCCCTGCTCTTGCAAAATTCACTGCCCTCTGTTGCTGTGCCTACAAAGTCAAGTTCAAATCCATTTCCGAGTGTTAGTGAACCATGGAGACACCAGTTGCATTGAATGTTGCACCTCTTAATGCCCCACAAAGAGAGCTAGAGTGGCAGGCCCTGGCTGACAGAGATTACCAAATGGCAGAAGTGCTCTCAATGGACACCAAATATAACATTCAAGTAATCAATGACCTCAAAGCCAAGCATCTCAGTGGTAATGATATCCTAGGGATTTGGGACTCCAATTTGCCCATTTATAACCTTCCTCAGGTCAATGTCCTCCCAGATTTAATTCATAGATGCAGTGCCAACTATGACCCCTGTCAGAGGGCTGTCCTCAATTCCTCAGGCTCAGTATTGTTCCATGTCACCCCTGAGGCCATAAATGAAATGCTACATTTTCAATCTTCAAAGCCATTGACTCCCCTCTCCATCATGGATTTGATCAAGGAAGGAGGTAAGCTATCCAATGCCCAAATTGTAAAAATCAATCAGTTGTTCATCCAATCAGGCTCTGAGACTGTGAGGTATCCCCCTATTGCAAATGCATATCTTAATGAGCTGGGCAAACTGCTTGTGGATATGATCAGTTATGTTCTGGGATATAGAACAGCTGAGCATGTTGATGAAACCATTTTGGCCATGCTGTCCATCTTTTCCCCTGGGAAGCCTCCTGCTGTTCGTTATGATTATGCTACATACATTGCCAATAAGATTCATGAACAATTAATGAATCTGGAGAGGGAAAGAATATTCAGATATACTGCTTATATCTATCACCTGTTTCTATTTTATCAACCTGATAGCTTCCCTATTACTCTCAAGAAGCTGGATGTCCAAGGGAACCCAAGGTCTGTAGTGTTCTGGTCCTCAGTTTTCCATCTGACATGCTTCTCACCATACAATTACTGTGAATTCATTGACCTTTTCATCCATCCAGCCATGTCCTTGCTGCTGAGTGCCCCTCCTCCAAGATTAACAGATGAGATGCAAAGGATTCTCCAGCTCTCAAAAGCATATAGCATTGGGGATTGGTACTTTTACCAAAACCACACAGTGATCAGGATATATGGCTGTGAGCTAGCCCCATATAGGCTGCCAAGATATGTCCCTATGAGACTCTTTGCCCTAGAGTACTTCAGGCAGTTTGGAAATGCAGACATGGTGCATTTCCACAGCAAAAACAAGAAGGTATAGCTGAAGGTCAGAAATTAGCTAGGCCCATTCATTTACAACAAAAGAGAAGAGGCATGGAAAGACGCAGATAAGATCCTAGAGGGCCTCCGATTGCAAACCAGTTTCCTCTGGTCACCCTATGACCCCAATCACTTCATTAGTCTTAGAAGGATCAAGTATAAATTGGCTAGTTATGATCATGTAAGGCTGCCCCACATTGAAAAATATGCTAATCTGTTAGGATGGAAAGAGGGCACATTAGAAGAAGCGAGTAAAAAAGAAGAAATTCTACAAAGATAAATAAGGAATCTTGAGAAAGAGGCTGACTTGGAAACTTGTGGGCAGGTTTCCTCCTCTTATCAGGCGCAACTCGGACCAGCTGCCTCATCCTCTGCATCCCCCCAGCAGGCAGCTAAAACTGATCCTCAGGTAGCCAGCAAAGGTAAAGAAAAGGAGATGGAACAGGAGCAGCTACCCCCTACAGCAGAACAGCAGAAGGAGCAGCCCAAACAGCAAGAACAAGTGGCTGAGGCTCCCATTTCTACAGAGCAGCAAGCTCAACAAAGTGTGCCTCCAAGGCAAGAAACAATAGTGGAGACTTCAGTGCTCCAAACACCAGTAAATGAAGAAAGAGGCAAGAAGAGGGATAGAGAGCAAGAGACTCCCCTCACCACATCAACAAATCAACAAGGGGAGAAGAGGCAAAGAATAAATCCCCTTTCTGAAGAAGAGATGCCTATTGGGCAATCCTTGGGTATGGGCCCTCCTAGCATGGAGGCATCTGCCAGTTCCTTTCAGCAGGAACAAGAAAGAACCCTTGGAGGAGAGGTCAGCTCCTCAAGCCAGCAAAGGAGAGCTGAATCAGGTATAAAACAGCAGTTCATTGACATCAAAAAGAGGAATGAGCCGGTGAGACTTCAGCTGTACAACCATTTACTAAAGATGGCTCCCACAAACCAACAAAGGCTTATGTCAGCATATGACATAACAGAGGGGAAAATGACAATGAGTCATTTCATGCCTACAATGCTGCAACCACAGTCAGCTGCAGACTATATAAGGACCAACCTTGAGGTCCTTGCAAAAGACATCCACCCTATGGACCAGATAGAACTCCACAAGCAAACGGGTGAGATGGTCTATTCAACGCTGGCAGACAAGACCTTCCTGGCACATAAATTGCAAAACAGTCTGCATAATACAACAGCCCAACTTGAGTTGGAGAAGGCATCCTCTCAGGCCAAAGACAACAGGATCAGGTCTTTGGAAGACATTATTATAGAGCTTGGGCATGACCCAAAGGATCCCAAAGCTATACAGGCACTACTAAAGATAAGAGATTCAGATATTGCAGCTTTGAGGAAAATGATAAAGATCCCAGCAACCCTTCACCCTCAAACGGAAGAGGTCGCTCAACAGAGGAAGGACGAGGATGTAGCAGCCATGTTGCTAACACTGCATAAGCAATTGGTCCAAACAGAAGGAAAATTAGTAGAAACAGAGGTTGCGTTACAGGAGGCGCTAAAGCAGAAAGAGGGAGGCCAGAAATCTCAGCCCCCTCCGCCAGTGATAAACCTTGAGGAGCCCCCTCAAACTATCACTCCTCCCACAGGACAGACAGCTGAAACAGGCCCATCAACATCAGCACCAGCAACGACATCAGAACAGGCTCAAAGCCTAGACATGCAGAAGATGATGAAGGAGATTCAAGTCCTAGAAGCCCAGATGGCAGAGCTGAATGAAGCCAAGGAAAAATTAGCTACTCTTAATGAAAAATATGATAAATCCAAGCAAAGTGTAGCTGAAAAAGCAAGAGAGGTGAAGGCTCTTAAGGAGAAAATAAAAGAGCTAGAGAAAGAGCTTTCCCTTGACAAGGTGGTGGCCGAGATCAAGAAAGTCTTATGGGCCAATATTGGCCAATCAATAACAGATCAATGGCAGTACATAGAGACTATTCATGAGCACATGGAGCTCATAGGCAGAGCACACAAGGAAAGCCAAAGGGCAAGGGCATCTCTAGGCACCATGCCTGAGATAGCCAACAGAATGATCAATGTTCTGAATAACCGCACAGGCCCTCAGCTGGCAACAATAGGGATCACCAATAGAACTGACACCATCTTGATAATAAAGAGGGTCCTAACTTTGAGAAGTTTGGTGCAGACATTGGATAGAAGGTGCCAGGAGATGCAAACAGAGGTAAACAAATTCACAGACAAATTTACAGCCTTGCACAACAGAGGCCTTCCCAGCTTACTGAACAGCGCAGGAAGGCTACTATCCCATGAGAACTATGCAAAAAGGGTGAACACATTTGCCACTAATCAGATCACTGCAGGATCAAGCACCCCAGAAGAAGCAGGGCCTGCATCTGGGCAGAGCCTCTATGAGAAAGTAGAAAACTTATTTTTTATCATGAATGAAATCGGACATTTGTTTGAAGTGCCTCCTAATTACTTCAAATATACAGAGGCAGATGAAACACTAGGCACAATTTTGAGGCATCAGTTGCCTACACAGGAATGGTGGACCAGCATGATACAGACATTGCTGTAAACCAACAGGTTTTTCATCAAAAAATAAGTCATCATGTTCAGAAAAATTGATGCATTCAGTATGACTAGAGAAGAGTGGGCTGAGCCAACTCAGCAAATCAATTTGGCCACTAAAGCAACGCTGACAGGTATAGATGACAGGGCCGAAAAAGCTACAGCACGACAGAGCCATCAAGACATATCATTCAGAATTAATGCGGAGCGCTCAACCGACTCAGTGGCCTCCAAAAGTAAAAAAAAAAGCTTTCTGACAGAAACAAAGAGTATTCATTATGTATTTAGAGCAGCAATAACTTCCTTATCTGCTATTTTGAAAGTTGGTGAACGCAGTTATTGAGTTAATAACTCAGCATTCAGATATTTTGTAAAGCCGATTGTATATATATCCCCTCGCACTAGCTTGCAGGGGTGGTTGATTTTCTCTTCTAAAGAACCTATGTTGTAAATTTCAGAGTTTAATACAGGGAGCTAATGGAATTTCCAAAGTTCTGTGTTGTTTGATGCGTTGTGGTGTGTTTGCTTACTGCTACAGGATTCCTGCATATTTCATGGCACAATAAGTCTCTTTAACCTTTCTTGTTATGTATTTCATTCTTTCATCATCCATTCATGCTCTGTATTTCATAGTTTAATAGCACAGAAAAAGAATAGTTTCAGGATTTATTCAGTTGAATACCCTGAACTCAATCTATGCTGTTATGAATGTTTTCCTCCAGTTATAGTTATGAAAGTGTAATTCTTAATTGCTGCACCTTCAGACTAAACTTCCACAGTGACTATTGTTCAGGAATTCAAACCTGCTCCTGGGTGATATGTCTCATTCTCGCATCACCAGCTTAGTGAAAAACTCTTAATTGCCTTTCACTGGTTAATCATACTTCATCACCACAATTTCAAGTTTGTTTCATGATATATCTAAATGGCCCTGCAGTTTAAAGCAATCCTACTCAATACCTCAAACAACCCATAATCACAGACCCCATTGCCCAATGGACTGAAACTATTTGAAGATCTCATCTTAGCTACTAGAAGACATCATTCAACCAAAATATCACATCAAAACCCATACCTCACAGCTAGCCTAAAATCCTCAAAGAACGAAGTTAAAACTTAAAGAGAGAGCCCTCTCTGATTACAGGTTGGCTAGAACCTATAATCCAAAGCTTGGTTAGTGGTTACCCCGGCCGTATTCCCTTGGGAGTCAAAGGGAACAACCTAGGTGTTAACACCGACAACAAAGGTGTGTTAGTCGAATTTTCAACTAGAAATGGACTCGGAAAGAGTTTCTTGTATCCAGGAGGAAGTCGCTGCGGTGATGCAGGACGATTATCCAAGACTCTTTTAGCTTACTCCAGGAAGGGACAATGGTGGAGGGCATGATCACCTTCACACAGTTTGCAAGTAAATTTAGTTTTTCCTTTTTGCCCGCTGACTTCGTTTTCACTAGTTGACGGTGTACTCTCAACACGATCATCAGAGGTTGACAACACCAGATTGTGCAAGCGGGGAGACCAGTCCCTTAAGGTCTGTGGGATGCAAGGGCAATCTCGATGATAATGGTCCCCCTTGCAAATGACACATGGAGATTTAGTTTTGGATGGTGCAGTGTGTGGATTTTCGCTAGATGATGCACGGTTGCCCCTTTTCACCATTGGCTCCTCTTCTTCTTCTCCTTCCCTTTCTTCTTATTCTCAGTTACTTGGTTTATAGTTTTACTAGTTTCACCATGCAAAGAGGAAGAAGGAGAGGGAGAGAAAAACGAAGTAGAAGGTTGGGGGGTGACTCTAGTATCATCTAGTTGCTGATTTGATTGCTCAGGAATCACAGTGTTTTGAACGACAGAGGTCGAGAAAAGCCATACCGGCAGGCCAATTGTCAATCCGGGGAGGGACAATGTGGCCATATGAGGTGCACCAACATCTCCCCAAGAGGAGAAAGGACTAGGATTTCCCCCAAGGGGAAATCCTTGGTTGGTGGAATCCATTTTCTCAACCCAAGATCAATGAGGGAACAGTGACGTTATTCTGTTTAAAATAAATTTTAGATGCTTTGACACAACTTGCTTTTTCACTTTTTAAGAGTCGAGAAAAAGCTAAAGATGACTCTAGTCGCCTTCGATTTTTAATGAGCCTGAAGTGACAAGTGCTCAGATGGATCTTTTCCTTTAAGGAGTCTGAAAAAGAACGAAAGAGACTACTCTGGAAATCTAGATAGAGGGATTACCAAACCAATCGCAAAACTGCAGAATACTTTTTACGGTACAGCAGTCAATCTTCCCGAATGTTGTGTTCAGTGCATTGCGATCGATAGGGCGGCAGACACGGCTTCCTAAGGATAAAGGATATAGCCTATTGTGTTCTCCCAATATATACTTGATGGTACGTGGGAGCACAAGTCCGTAATGGCACTTGTCGTGTCAAAGAGGAGGAATCACCCAACCTACGATGAAAGCGATAGTTACCAGGCTTTACGACGCCGGAATACGTCTCTAGCCTAGACTTCTAGATGTTGTGCATTAGGTTCCAAAGCATTTTTATGTTCATTGAATTTATTTTATAGTTGATCTTTCTTAAGAAGTTTGCCTTTAAGGTTCACCACGTGATGTAGATATACAACTCCTAAATATGCAATCTAAGATGATAAACAGTCATTTACTCTTCTTTTTGCAATGAAAATCCTAGCTACTAAGGAAAGAGAAATGAAATCCTTTGAACATAGAGTAGAGAGCACACACTAGATGCACTGTCGTAAATAAAAAACAACAAGCAGTCTAAATGCAAATGCATGTGCATGTATTTATTTTTCGCTTTCTTAATGTGTGAATGACAAAAAGAATGCTAAATACAAATCTGAATTATCTCTTCTTTCAAAGCGACAGTACTAATGATTTTATTTTCAAAAAAACGACAGGAAGGCAAGACGACACTTTGCGATTTTGAATTGAAAACTGCTTTCGACACTTGAAATACTTATAAATTTAGATCAAATACAAGAGTAACAGTGTAATCGACTATCAAAAAGAGAAGTATTCTTTCCTTTGACTGAAAACGACACTTGTGACACTTTCAAATCAAAAGACGACAGTTCAATTAAGCTGCTATTTTGTAAATGATAACTGTGAATGGCGAAAAATACATAAAAACATTCACAAATCTTTGTACAATGGCGGCTGAGTGATGCAAAGGAAGGGGGTTTCTACAATGGTCTACTGATCATAGATAACAAAACTCCTGAATAAAACTGAAGACAATGAAGAAAAACCAAAATCTAGAGGTAGAAACATTCTTACCTGATCATCACACCTGTAACACAGGGAAACATGGATGCATCTCACTTACTGCACACAGGAGGTGCGATGCATCTAGTCTGCCTAAAGGAGAGGGTGTGATGGACCAGGAACGAGAATTTAGCTTGGTTTTTTGTCACAGTTTGCAGTTTAGTTCAGGGATTTAGGCCGAGCAAATGATAGTCAATAACTACAAAGTATAGGGCTGATCTAATGAGGTTACTCAAGCTACCTCTAGGGCACTTAGGATGTTTGCAAGTCAATTGTTCAATTCATAAACAAACCCAGAGATTGATTGAAGCAGCGTTGATCTATTTTGCACTTGCATAGCAAATGCAGTTTGAAGGCTAGCTAGCTTAACTTCAGGCTCCGTCTATGGTTTATGAATCAAACAAATAGAGACAAGCAATCAAACTAATCGCTCCCCAACGGAGTCGCCATTTTGTTATCGGGAAAACTAGTGTCTATTCAGAACTGCTAGTCCCACTAAGACGGGTAGCTATCTTAGAAATAAACAAACTAAAGTTACTTTTGTTTTCCTTTACGAGAGATAGATGAGAAAGAAGCAGAGAGTACCAACCTCAGTCTTTCACTTGGCTCCTTGCTTGTTTCCTTTCCCCTTTGACAGAATCTCGCCACTCCTTCCTTACTTGTCCCGCTTCAAAGAGCACCTGTAGAGTCAAAGTAGCTTAATAACATCAAAGCATAGAGATCTATCACTTTAAACAACATAGGATCAGATATATATTGACCATACAAATGCATATAACAACACAATATTCAGAGATATACAAGAATATGGAGGAAAACTCAAATAGCTTTATTGATATGAATAGTAGAAGAGAGAATTACAAACGCTTGGTCTAACCCAGCGCTATCCTCCCAGCATGAAAGCCCTCTTCACCTCATACAAAGCAAGATCACCCAACAATGTCTTCAAATAGAAACCAACAACAATTCCTTGCAAATTACAAAATTCCAACCTTTGGATCTCTTGGATGAGGGATCCATATATAGATGTTTACAGGAGAGTGAGTCGGCTTCTTGGACTTTGATTAGTGTCATTTCACTGATAGTTCTTGGTTGCACATGGAGATTTTAGATCTCTTACTCATCCCTAGGTGAACTTAGAGAGGCAAGTGTCAAATGAGCAGTTTCTAGAAGATTCTCTGGGTTTCCACCTAGCAAACTACTTGTGCCATTTGTCTGCTCTCACTCATCGCACCCTATAGAAGGGCTTTCCAGTATGCATCGCACTTTTTGCATGTGGCAGGTGAGATGCATTGCACCTTTAGCACTGGGCAGTCTGTATGGTCTTGCTTTGACCAGTTCTGAGTAGTTTTTCATGGAGAACTTCTGGGAGATGATGTAATCAGCTGACCTTGCTCCTTTAGGGTATGAAACAACACTTTTAGGGACTTAGAAGCCCTTGGTTTATGGACATGTGTGATTGGGGTTGTAGTGCCCAAATATGTCTATAACAGGCCCCCTCAAGCCAACACATTTCTATATTTAACGCTCCATCCCCTAGTGCTTCTCTTTCCCTCTCTTCCCCTCCTATGTATCCAATGTAATCCATACATCTAATCATTGATTGATTATGCATCAACCCTAAATTTTAAATCTCTGTCAATGCATTTCAGTATCTATATCAGTAACATGAAATATTTTACTTATAAAAAGAAATTTTGAATGAAAGGAAGCAAAGCATTACCAATTAGTGTTTGATAAAAGATTCAAAATGTTGTCTTGGGATTTGAGTGTAGTTCCACAAAGAAAAATATTGTGGAAACTCCATTAATCAATGGTCATGTTTAAGGCATATTGACTATTCCATTGTAAAACTAAAGATTCAAAAGAGAATTCCTTTTGGTGATACCGAAGTATAGCTTGATGTAAGAAAACATAACACAACCCAGGCTTTATTAAATAATATGGTGAAAATCACACAACTTCCCATGTCCTGAAAGTTGTTAAATGAGAACTAAAAAAATGGAACTTAGTTTACAAGTCCATTTGTGACATGTTTTGCCAAAGGGTTTACATGAACTCACAATTTTCCATGATAGAATATCTCCAATTGCAAATGTAGTGGAAAAAAGGTGATTTGTGATCTAAACAACCACAACAACCATAAAGGGAGGGATGTTTACTATTATGTTTATATTTTATTATGTTAAAACATTTTTGTCCAATTCCCTAATTATTGGTTGCATGATTGTAAGAATGAAGTTGGGGGAGATCTACTACATTACACACTCTATGACATTAGATTTATTTCATTTCAGTAGTTCCATTAGAAATTTTATTGCTTTCTAAAGGTTGGTCTGGGCATGTGAATGTTATTTATTTCATAGATCATAGTCATAAGAATACATTAAGAAATTATGTAGATGCTTTACAGGTTTATTTTTCCTTTGAAATTTGTCACTTGATAGTAAGCCACTTACTAGATTCTGTGCCTTAGCTTGCTGCAATAATCATCTTTCTCTCCTATTTTATTTTATGATTTTAAATTAATAGGGTTAGCTATTTATGCAACAACATTATGGGAGCATTTGAATGTGAACCTATGTGTTGTTGAAGTTGATAGGGTCCTATAATTTATAGTGATCAATTGATGATTATTTGGTTATTTATTTTGGGAATTTGCTGGTAAAGTTTAGCCTATGAATCACTAGGTGTCATAGCCTAAAGGCTTGTTTGTCCAAAGAACCATTTAGTTCTTGAAGCTCTATAGTCAAGACAAGTTTGAATGTTTGGGAGATTGTTTGTATATAAATTATAGGTCAGATCATGTTGCACGTGTTTTCATAGTAAATAGCTCAGAAGCATCTTTCCACGAGTATATTTGGTGTTTTAACCCAACTTCTAGATTGAAAGATAGAGCAAGTTGAACTCTGTTCCTCAAAACCACAAAATAAAGAAAAAAGTTTAAGTGTCAAATTATTTATTTGAATTATTAAAATTAGTTCAAAAACAACTTAGCAATCTAATTTCTAAAAAATTAGAACCACATTTAATTTCATGCGTCAGTCCCAAATCAAAATTGAAAAGTCAAACAAGGTTTTGACCCATTCCCGCACTTCATGCATTAAAATTCCCTCTAAAAAGATGTTTTTCACTTTATCGATTTTTACAACTGTCACCCTCTAGTTAATTTTAGACCCCCAAAACCACTTACTACCTACCCAAAAATACCATTATTCCTATTCCTATTCATTTAAAATCTTGCGAAAGTTGATTTAAATTTTGGCGGGAAAGTATATTAAGAAAATATTTCATACATTTATGAAATGATTTTTACGGATGAGAGGCTCAGCAAAAATGAGACTGGTATAAATGAGTTTATGGATAGGAGGCTAAGTTAATACAAAACTTATCATGTATTAAAATTCCCTCCGAAAAGATGTTTTTCACTTTATTGATTTTTACAACTTTCACCTTCTTGTGAATTTTAGACCCCCAAAACCACTTACTACCTACCCCAAAAATACCATTATTCCTATTCCTATTCATTTAAATTCTTGCAGAAGTTCATTTAAATTTTCGCTGGAAAGTATATTAAGAAAATATTTCATACATTTATGAAATAATATTTACGGATGGGAAGCTGAGCAAAAATGAGACTGGTGTAAATAATTTTTATGGATAGGATGCTTAGTTAATACAAGACTTATAGGTGCAGGTGAAATTAATTTATAGGTGAAAGTAAAAGGAGACTTTTTACGGTGATTTATTTATGAAATGAGGCTAGTGAAAGATAAATGAGGCTTTGTAAAAAAAAAATTATAGAGAAGAGGGATATGGTTTTCGCTAAGTTATAAAGAAGAGAAATGCACAGACAATGAACTTTGGATACATACTTATAAAAAGATTTTATAGGAGTAAAAAGGGAAAGTAAAGATACTTTACCAGCTATGGAAAAACAACACATGGTTTTTTAAATCCATGGGAAGGCAAAACAACACATGTTTTTCAAAATCCATGGGAAAGCAAAACAGGACATGGTTTTTTTTTAAATCCATGGGAAAAGAAAACAAGGCATGGATTTAAAAAAAACACATGGATTTCAAAACAGTATGGTTTATTAAATCATTCAAATAAATATGTTCAAATTTTAATTATGAAATTCATTTACATGTTTATTCAAAATATTTGGAAATATTATTTGAAATATATTTTTTCCCCAAATATTTTGTGACAATAATGAAGTCTTTAAATATTATGAAAGGAAAAAAACGATAGAAATAGAACTCAAAGGGACAACTAGTTGATACAAGTGGCACAGTTAATTAGATTTGAGAGGGGTTCTTCAACCTTTCCAGATTCCAAGGTAGAGGATCAACTTTTAAAAACCTATTTCCATATTTGAAGGCTGAATATTTTCGAGTTTTCCAGCGATTGATTTATTTTTAGTTTATTACTCAGATTTTTTCTAGAAATTGTTAGATATTATTTTGTAATCAATTCCTTTTTGGAATCTAAAGCTAGTTTAACAAAAATTCTATAAATATGTTGTAATAAGACTTAGAATAGGTTGGAACATGTATGAAGAAAGCAGATCTTTGATGTAAAACTATGCATGTATAGAAGTGATCAATTTCATTAATACAAAAAGTTCGTTCCAGGATTCCTATGTCAGGCAATTGGTGATGTTTTCCTCTCATGTGAAATTGTTATTTTCCTAGTTTTCCATATGTTTTTGTCCCGATTGTTTAAAGAATATTAAGGGTTGAATTTGTTTAAATACACTCTACTCTGGCTTATAATCAATGTCTATGTTTTCACTCAAATATTAAGTATATAATTCATCCTAACATTCTCTATATTTAATTGAATCTAAATATTTTCATCCCATTTACTCCATAAATGCTCTAAAAATCCAAAAGCCTGCCTACTTTGCCTTGTTACATATGTTCTGACATTCTTGTATTTGATCGCCCTAAGACTTATGACTCCATTTCCCATTGGAATTTCCTCGTAGTTTCAACCAAATATTTGAAAAAACCAAATTCAGAACTCAATAAATAGCCTAATATCTTAAATCAAAAAATCTAAATCATATAGAGAGATCCCTCTCTGAAGCTAGAAGGGATAGATCCTAGCTTCCAAATTGGTTTTATGGTCAACTATGGGTTTCTCTCCACAACCTCGGGAAATTATCGAGTGATAACTGAAGTGATCCTTAATAGAGAAATTAATAAGACCTTTTGACTGTTGTGCGCGAGTATCATTAATATCTTGTGCTCATTATTGTTATAAACCCTCAACAAGGTAGATCAAGTTGGAAGGCAAAGTTATTGGGAGAGTTGTTTGTAGTAATAATTTTCATGTTGAAGCCTCAAAGCCTATTTTACAACATTCATTATATTGTAATGTTTTACGTAAATAATAATAATAAAGGTCATCCAAGAGTCACTTGGAATGTAAAGAGTTATTTTTTTTGAATGGGTAATAGGGAATCTCAAGATCCATGGGAGAAGTGAACGATCACTCACCCACTTGCAGAAATAAACCCTCATGTCTCATTCTAAGGGGCTTTTGGCACTTTAATGATTTAGCATAGCCGCAACATTCTAGGCTTTCAATGCATCTACTCTTGGTAGTTGTTAGAACAAGTGATTGTGAGGCTAGGGTTTGTGTTCTGAAGATGATATGAACTTATCTCATCCCACTATTGGTTTTTGAGAGGCTTGCAATACATGTGCTTAGATTTATCAACATTTAATGAGAAGATTTATACTTATTGCGTTGATTCCCATACATGTTAATGACACTTTAATGGCTATCCATGCTATTTTTGCTTATGTATGTGTGTTTAGATATTGGTTACATGTTAATAAACTAATTTGTTGCATGAAATTAGCATGTTTGGTTTGAATCTCTGCTTTTCATTGCATGAAATGTTAGTAATTAATTTGTGAGCTAATTTTCAATTGGTTTCTAATACTTTCTTGTCTATGTATGTCATAGTTAGTCTTAACTATCTAATTCACTCTTAAGGAATACTCTTCCTCATTATTTTTCTACCACTTTCTTGTATTATGTTCTGCAAGCTATCAATGGAGGGTTGATTTCATCATCATTATTTAGGCATTTTACACTTGGTGTCACATTCATTTCTCTACATTTAGAAGCCAAGAGAAACACATACACACATGGTGGAAGTTGGGCCCACAAATTGGATGTGGCTCCTATCCCAAATGGTGTGAGGTCTAATTGAGACTGCGCACCCCCTATTGTCAAAAAAACATCTAGCATTGTCAACACCCTATCATATTCTCCCCCTTTGACATCAATAGAATAGGGTTGCTTTAATGGAATGCAAGAGACATCACCCCCATCTTTTGACGAAGATATTCAAATTCTTCTGGAGGTAGGGGTTTTTTGAAGATATCAAAAACTTGTTCCTTAGTGTTTACAAACTCTATTTTGATGTTTTTCTTTGCAACCTATTCTCAGAGAAAGTGGTACTTGATTGGGATATTATTTGTCTTTGAATGCATGAATGGAATCTTTGAGAGGCTGGTTGCACTGGTATTTTCATAGTATATGGTGATATGTTGATTTGTTTCTATATTGACATCCTTCAAGGCTTCCTTCATTCATAGGATTTGTGCACAAAATTTAATTTTGACAATGTTTGAGATGGTTCCTCCTTTTGATTTTCCTTCTCCTTATGTTATTTTGCAACACCTTCCTCTGGATCTGTGAGGATAGGGTCTTGTTCATTGGTTTTAACTACTTCTTTTCCAGGAAGAGCCCCATTTATCTTTACATCGATGCTTTCAAATATCTTTGTTAGGGTCCCACCCTAACCCCCTTATTTATGTCATGGGATCACGTCATAGTCAAGAGTCAATAAAGCCCATATTAATATTTGTAAGTGGTTAAACCGCAATTAATGACGGGACCACAGTTAGTTGCAAATGGGCGGTAGTATTAGATAGATGGTATTAATAAAACCCACGATATTGGCCCGTGGTAATGCATGTATGAGTCATATATAAAGGATAGAGACTCCCTGTGAGGAGTATCGTGTCTTGTTTTTGTAATCGAGCTCTGCTCTATTGGAGGTTGCCCCCTCGAAGAGGCCTGTGAACATTTCTCTCTAAATAATAAAATCATTGCTATTCTGTGTTCTGGGTATCTTTTCTTCGCATATTCTATGTTCTGGGTATCTTTTCTTCGCATATTCTGTGTTTGGGTATTACTTTGAAGGTTAAGAGCATAACAAGTGGTATCAGAGCACTTTCCAGGGCTCGGTGGGATCTCCAATTTTTAGCAAAATTTTTTGGCTAGAGACGTGTTCCGGCGTCTTTAAACCACGGGATCTATCATTAAGCGCATAAACCTGCGGATTTGGGGAGGCATGCACGCAGGAAATACAAGAGGTGGTCATGTCTGTTGGACTCCCTTGTAACCCCTGTGGGTACCCCTTCGAGTAGTAGCGCATTAGACAGAACCGCGCACGGACTGTCTTCCACGTACCCTCTGGGTATATAGGAAGCCCCCTAGCTCCCTTGAAACCTCGCCATAGATAAACCTTCGGCCGTCTTGTGGCTACAGTACACCGAGAACAGCACTCAGAGAGATTACTCGCCCGTACGATAGGGTAGTCGGGTTGTACGGCTAAGGGTACGGTCAATCCTCCTTAGTTAGAGCCCTGAAACATTGGGCCGAGTACTACTATCAGACCCTTATGTATATTGCGATCTGTAGCACCTGACACTCCTCAAGACCATAGTTCCCTTTCTATTGGGGATCACACATCATCTATTCCAGATCAGCAAGCGCAGCAGCAACAGACATCAGTCTCGCAGCCCCATCAGATCAGCAACAGCAGTTGTCCCACCATTCAGATCTCTCAGATCCACCAGATCGGAGTAGTTGTGAAGGGTTCCTGTACCTGGATATAAATTTCGCAGGACTTTTGGCGGCATTGACATTTTGAGGATTTGGCGACTGCAGTATTGATCAGGAAGGAGTAAAACTCCGTTAGGAGTTTTCCAAAAAAAAAAAAAAAAAACTCCTTAGCCTTCTGCACTAAGGGTCTCACAGATGAGTTCTACATGGAATGCTTTATCAGCGGTCTGAAAGAAGCCATCAAAGCTCAGGTTCTACTCCACCACCCTCCCACGTGGACAGAGGCTTGCCAGGTAGCTCGTAAGGTGGAACGTGCATTAACAGCCCAATCCAACCGCCTCAACTTCCCCGCTAAAGGTCGTCCCCCACAGGCTCCCAACACGACTCAGACACTTAAGATTCAAAAGGTGTCACCTGCGGAAATGGCCGAAAGAAGGAAGCAAGGACTATGTTACTACTGTGATGAAAAATATTCCCCGGGTCATAAATGCAAGGAGCCCAAGTTTTTTCAAATAGATGCCACTGACTACAGCTCCACCGAGGAAGATCCACCACTTGAGGAATTGGAGGTGATCGAAGAAGATAACCAAAAGGAGATTGTATCTGACGACCCAATTATTTCGCTAAATGCATTGGCAGGAATTTCTTCCCCTCAAACTCTCAAAATCAGGGGTTTTCTTAAACATCGCCCAGTAGTAGTCTTGATTGATAGTGGAAGTACCCATAATTTCATCCATCAAAAGATCGTTGAAGCAACGCATTGTTTTGTCCGGGCAGTTTCTAACTTCCAAGTCCAAATTGCAGATGGGGGCACAATGAAATGTGAAGGCCGCTGTGAAAATGTCAAACTTCAAATGGGGGATTATCAGTTGAAAACCCACATGTTTGCAATACACATGGGGGGTTGCGACATTGTCCTAGGCGCGGAATGGCTCCGCACTCTGGGGCCAATCACAATGGATTTCCAGGAGTTATATATGAGTTTTAAGCAGAACAACTCCACACATACCCTCCGTGGACTACAGGCGGGAGCCCCCTCTATCATCAGCTCGCATAGGATGGAAAAATTGTTAAAAAAGGGCCATCATGGAGTGGTAGCTCAATTTAATGCCATCCAGGTAGTCGAAACCATGTCTCTGCCAATTCATCCTGAGATGCAACAGATTTTAAATAAACATCAGACGGTCTTTGATAAGCCTCATGAGCTTCCACCCTCGCGAGGGGAACATGATCATAGCATCACATTGGTTCCAAGGGCCCAACCCCCAAATGTGCAGCCATACATATATCCGTTCACCCAAAAGAATGAAATAGAAAAAATCATCAAGGAATTGTTGGAAGCAGGTGTCATTCGTCCCAGCATTAGTCCTTATTCATCCCTAGTGGTCATGGTCCTCAAGAAAGATGGGGAGTGGCGAATGTGTCCCAACTTCAGGGCCCTCAATAAGTTGACAGTCAAAGATAAATTTCCCATCCCGGTGGTTGATGATTTGCTGGACGAACTCAATGGGGCTCAATTCTTCACTAAGTTGGATCTTCACTCAGGCTACCACCAAATTCGCATGAAGGAAGTCGACATTCCCAAGACGGCTTTCAGAACTCATGAAGGCCATTATGAGTTCTCGGTCATGCCATTTGGTCTCTGTAATGCCCCCTCTACTTTTCAGAGCCTTATGAATCACCTCCTCAAACCATATCTCAGAAAATTTGTCCTTGTCTTCTTCGATGACATCCTCATCTATACTGGCACTTGGGCGGCACATCTTCAGCATGTAGATCTACTCTTGCAACTGCTCCACCAGCATAAATTATTTGTCAAGATGTCTAAGTGTTCGTTTGGCATGGAAGAAGTTGAGTATTTGGGCCACATTGTGGGGTGTGAAGGTGTCAAGGTGGACCCCAAAAAGATCCAGGCAATGCAATAATGGCCTCAACCTAAGACCTTGAAGAGCTTGAGAGGATTTTTGGGTCTAACAGGCTATTATCGTAAATTTGTCCGCAATTATGGCCGCATAGCAAAGCCCCTCACTCAACTCCTAAAGAAAAATTCCTTCTTCTGGAACGAGGAAGCACAACAGGCATTTACCGCTCTCAAAAATGCCATGTGTTCCACTCCCGTCTTAGCACTACCTGACTTCACCAAATCCTTTGTCATTGAATGTGATGCTTTGGGTACAGGTATTGGAGCGGTCTTAATGCAGGAAGAGCGACCATTGGCCTTCACCAGCCAACAACTCAGTGGGAAGAATCTGGGCCAATCTACCTACGAGAAGGAAATGATGGCCATATTACATGCAGTCGAGACCTGGCGACCTTACTTATTGGGGCGACGTTTCCAAATCCGCACAGATCATCACAGTCTTAAATATTTTTTGGAGCAACGCCTATCCTCCCCACAACAAAATAAATGGTTAGCCAAAATGTTGGGATATGATTATGAGATCATTTACAAGAAAGGGAAAGACAACAGTGTAGCAGATGCATTGTCGCGCCAATTTGAGGAGGAAAGTACTCTGCTCGCAATTTCCCTCCCCATTCCAGACTGGATTGAAGAGGCTCGCAGGGAATGGTTTTCACACACAGGGCTCTCCCAACTCATTTCTCAATTGCAGGAAGATCCTAATTCCCGCAAGGGCTACTCGTGGCAGAATGATATTCTTCGCTACAAGGACAGAGTCGTAATATCACCAACATCTACCCTCAAAAGTCGCCTTTTGGCAGAATTGCACTCATCTCCCATTGCAGGACATTCGGGCTTTCAGAAGACGTATGCTCGCACCAGAAGATCATTCTTTTGGACAGGCATGAAAAAGGATGTCCTTACTTTCATAGCCGAATGTGATGTCTGTCAATGCCACAAAGGGGAAACCATCAACACGCCAGGCACCTTACAACCATTGCCCATTCCGGCCTCAATTTGGACGGAGGTTTCTATGGATTTCATTACAGGTCTTCCAAAGTCAGGGAACAAGTCAGTCGTCATGGTGGTTGTGGATCGACTGTCGAAGTATGCTCATTTCTGCGCCCTACCCCACCCGTTTACACCTACCTTGGTTGCTCAAACTTTCATGGATCAGATCTTCAAATTACATGGCATGCCCACTTCTATAGTGTCCGACCGCGACCCGATCTTCACCAGCTATTTTTGGCAGGAACTCTTCAGAATACAAGGCACTACACTCAAACTCAGTACTTCATATCATCCGCAAACAGATGGTCAAACCGAAGCCGTCAACAAATGTCTAGAAACCTACCTTAGGTGTTTCACTTCAGAAAAGCAACACCTTTGGGCACAGTGGTTACCTCTGGCTAAATGGTGGTATAACACCAACTATCATGCCACCACCAAAATGACTCCCTATGAAGCAGTCTATGGTCAACGTCCGCCTTCCCCTACTTCTTATCTCAAGGGATGCTCCAAAGTACAAGCAGTGGATCAACTCCTACAACACCGCGCAACCATGCTCGCCCATCTTCGCGAGAATCTTCATCAAGCTCAAAACCGCATGAAGCAACAGGCCGACCAACATCACTCAAAGCGCCAATTTCAAGAAGGGGATCAGGTCTTTTTGAGGCTGCAACCATATAAGCAAACATCACTCAAAGATAAGGGTTGTCAAAAGCTCGCTCCAAAATTCTATGGACCATACCAAGTACTTCAGCGCATAGGAGAAGTGGCTTACAAGTTGGCTTTGCCCCCTACGGCAAAAATCCATCCAGTTTTCCATGTATCATGCCTCAAGAAAGTGATTGAGAACAATTGCCGAGTTCAAACCAGTCTACCTGAATTAGACGAAGAAGGGTCAATCTGGCTTCAACCCGAGCAGGTTCTAGACACACGAGACAAGCACCTGCGCGGTCGCATGATTAAGGAGGTCCTCGTCAAATGGAAAGACACCTCTCCGGAAGATGCAACTTGGGAACCAGCCACTATTCTTCAGCAGTTTCCGCAGCTTCAGCCTTGAGGACAAGGCTAGTCTTAAGGGGGAGGGCATGTTAGGGTCCTTATTTATGTCATGGGATCACGTCATAGTCAAGAGTCAATAAAGCCCATATTAATATTTGTAAGTGGTTAACCCGCAATTAATGACGGGACCACAGTTAGTTGCAAATGGGCGGTAGTATTAGATAGATGGTATTAATAAAACCCACGGTATTGGCCCGTGGTATTGCATGTATGAGTCATATATAAAGGATAGAGACTCCCTGCGAGGAGTATCGTGTCTTGTTTTTGTAATCGAGCTCTGCTCTATTGGAGGTTGCCCCCTCGAAGAGGCCTGTGAACATTTCTCTTTGAATAATAAAATCATTGCTATTCTGTGTTCTGGGTATCTTTTCTTCGCATATTCTATGTTCTGGGTATCTTTTCTTCGCATATTCTATGTTTGGGTATTACTTTGCAGGTTAAGAGCATAACAATCTTTCGCAAATGATTGTTGTATCATTTTTAGGTCTTGCTCCTTAATGAGTATCCAAGTAAAATTCCTTCGTCAACACGTGAATCAAATTTTCCTTGTGAATCATCATTAATTTTCATAAATACTTCGAATTATTTTGAAGTGTTTTAGAGAGGAAGGCCTTCATTTCCATAGTTCATATGGAGTTTTATCATTGTTTACTCAGATTTTTCTCCGTTCATGATATAGACTGCTGCCCCAACTACCTCCCTCCAGAATTTTTCTTGTAAGTAAAATTCTAAAAACATTTTTCTTGCAGTATATTATATAGATATATTATTATCACATTTTTTTGTGGAGACCTAACAATAGAAAGTTCCCTTTTGATTCCATATTTTTCACAAAATTCATTGAATTCTCCTGAGCTAAATTCCCCACCTTTATTTGTTCTTAAGATTTCGATATTCAACTCTCTTTAATTTTCAATCATCTCTTTGAAATTTTTAAGAAAATATCGTGCTTTTGACTTATATGTAATGAAAAATGCCCATATCGTTCTAGTGTAATCATCTATAAATAAAATAAAGCACCTTTCTCCTTGGAGAGCTAGAGTTCTGGTTGGACCACACATATTTGCATGAATGATTTCTAGAGGCTTTGATGTCAAACATTACATTGATTGGAAGCTAGTCCTAGTTTGCTTTCCATGTTGACATGGTGCATAAATATCATTTTATGGCTTTGAAATTATAGGGATATCTCTTACTACTTGAGTCTCAAACGTTTGTGCCACAACAAAATTTCATTTGGTTGTCCTATGTAACATCTCTATTCTTGAATTTCACTATGAATGTATACATTATATGTTGTTCTTACTCCTCTTGATACTAGTTTTCCTGAAAATGATCTTCCTATCTCATATTACTTGGAAGGAAGATGAGATCATGTCCTTCATTGAATATTTTGATCGAGGTGGATATTGGTGGCCACCCACCTATTCCACGTGGACTCCGACCATTGTTTCTTTTAGTTTTTCAGTTTCCTTAATTGTAGCATAATTTACTATTTTTGGCGGTTTTTTGGGTCATGAACTTCTGGATCCATTTTGATGCCCTAAATGACGTTTATTTGGAAAACAAGCAAACATGAATCTTTAATTGTCATTTCTAGTTTAAATTTATATTCCTCATATATATCTATTTCTAACAAGGTATCGTGTGCATCAAACGGACATCGTATGCCAAAATTACGACCCCGGGAAGTTGATGTACCAATTTACCCCAACAGGACCCATAGTTTTAGCACTTCATCTCTTAGGGTTAGGTTTTTGGATGTTTAGGGTATTACATTGTTAATTAACAATAAATAGGCCTTCGAGCCTCATTGTAACAAAGTTCAGAGGCATGTAGCCGCCACATCTCTTCTAAGAGATAAGCTACCATTGTCCGATCTAGTTTACTTCCATTCTGTATGTAAGCATATTTCAATTCTTTGACATTAATGAAATGAAGTTTTATTTCTACTGCATCTTTATCTTTATGTTTATGTTTATATCAATATTCTATTGTGTTCCTTCATAAGTTTGAATCATATTTGGTTAAAACTTAGAATATTATGCTCTAGTACTTCAACAAATACTGCATTTTGTGATTTTCCATTGCCATTGATGAGGCTCACTGTCCCTTTACCAAACATTTTAGTATATCCATTGTCTCCAAAGGTCACATTCCATCATTTTCTTTGCTTATTGAGATGAACTTTTTCTGGTCACCTGTCATGTGTCTAAAACATCCACTATTTACACACCTTTGATTTTTCTTATTTGGAGCACATACAGCTAGACTGCAATTCTTAGATGTAGATTCTCCAACTTTCTTTCTCCAAACTTTCTCTCTTTGCTCTAGAGGACAATTTTGTGCTATATGGCATGGATTATTACATTTGTAACATTCTAAACTATACTTTGAAAAAATAACAAAGGAGTTATAATATTTATTTGGCCTTGCGTCTTTGGTTTAACAATCTTATTTTCCTTTCAAGAATGGGATACTTCTCATTCCTTCAATGAAATTCCTTTTCTGCAAGGTTAGAATGATAAGATATTTTAAGGGCATCAAAAAAGATTCTAGGCTTTTCTTCATGATGAACATTGGTTTCTTCCTTTTAATTGGAAGATTTTCCTGTATACCTATTGACCTTGTAATCAACAACCTCCAAAATTTTCCCTAAACCTGAATTTTGGAGCCTACAGAGGATCTTACGATTTTTCATCCCATGGTCACTTCATGGTTGGTATCTATTTTTTAAAGTGTTCGAGTCTTCTTCTTATAAGTTTTTAATTTTAAATTCAATTGCTCACACATGCACAGTCCTTGTTGAACTTATAAGCGCACTTCCATTATCCAAGCTTGAACAAGCATAGCACAGTCCACCAAGACAATTTCTATGTGATTTTTAACTCATGTTGACAGTCATTGCGCATTTTCGTTGAAAACCTCCCTAACTTTGGTTGTGTTTGTACTTCTATTTGGTGAATTTCCCAACTTGTTGGAAATGTGCTCACTACTGGGGGCGGGGCAGTGAATTACTAGTGACTGTGTTTCTTAAATTTTTATTACAACTGAACTTTCACGAAGCAAAATCTCTTCGTTTATTACAACTTTCTCTCCTTAACTCTCTAACAAATCGGTACATAATCTTCTAATTTTAAAGATTCTAACAAATAAAATCTCCTATTTATTGGCGCTCACACATGTTAGCTACCTATATCAATAGGTTTCATATTTCATGATTGGCAAAGAAGGTCCAAATATGCTCTGCTTTGGTGATGCAAAGATCCCATATTTCCAAGAGAAAACAATGTGTGTATATAGCTTGATGATTGACTCAGTTTTGATGGATGGTCCAACAGTCTAATCTGGATCATGCCATGTTTCAATTTTCTGTTGTAGAATAGAGAAAGAAGTCTGTCCAAACTGTTTAATCTTGGCAGACCAGTAGCTAGGTAGAGAAGTAGGGTTCCCAACTGCTTAATCTGGGACCTTGGAAGCAATAAGGGTAGCCTTAGATAGAAAATCAAAAGGAAAAAGCCAAAGAAAAGAAAAGGCACATAAGGGTCTGCAAGTCCAAGTGCACCCTCCATGAAGAAACAAAAAATGTTAGGCAAATGGATGGGTAGGTAGATGGGGTTGCAGAAATGTCATTCCTTTCAATTAAGTATTTGATAACCTAGTCACAAAGGAATATCAGTGGATGGAGAAGCTCCTCTTCTACATCATGTGCAGCAAAGCAAAGGAGCATGTCTAACTTCCCATTCTCCCCTTTCCCATTCACTACTAACATCCCTTCATCAGTTGGGATTCATGGAAGAATTTGAGGTCTTATGGTGGTTCTTATTCCTTTAAAAGCCACATTTCTTGTCTAAAATTCTTTTCATTTTGATCTACTCCCTAAGCTAAGTGGTTTTCAAATAAACTTAGTGATATCACTCCTCATTCACCTTTTCATCCATATTAACCCCTAACTTCTACTATCTAAATCCCCTATGTTACCCTTTCCCTACTATTATAACACTATGGTGTATAAACCCCAAGCATTGTATAAATATCCCTCCCCTTGGCATTATAGCCATATGTTCACTATCAGGGATTAAATTGACATCTGGTCAGTTTAAGAGCCCTAAGCTTTACCCCTCTTTCCCCCTTCAGAAGTCATCTAACCCATTAAACCCTTCATTTGCTAAGAAACCTTGTGATAAACCCCTCTTTACCCCTAACCCGCTTCATTTGCAAAATACACATAAAAACCCACTTTTTCCATTTACCCAAAGTCTTAGCGCTATGCGCATTTTTGTAAAAAACATTGAAAAACAATACAAATCCGCCAAATATTCCAAAGGTTCCCGCCGGGCTCAATCTCCAAAAGAAATATTATTTTAATCCCGCCCCCATCCGTATCGTCCGGCCACCTCTGCGATCCGTCAACCGTCGGATCGGGCCCTTTTCATCCGACGGCCCTCGTACATTTCGGACCGGCCCCGACGTCCGAACAATAGCTTCCGAAATCTGTCAGAGGGTGACGTCAGGCCTCCGCCACGCGTCACCCCCACATCGTATCGGAGGTACCTCTGACAATTCCGCTTCCGTATGGAAGGCGGTGCGATATGAAACCGCTAACCACTTCCGGTTTCGGTGAACCCGCCGGCCATCGTCACCGCCAGCGTCATCGCCGCGTCAGCGCCCTGTCCGCCATTTGCTCCACCTGTCTGCCACCTCACCATCCCCGTGGACCTCTCTTATGCCGCCACGTCACCCGATGACGTCATGCTGACGTCATCCGACCTTGACCCCACCCGATGACGTCATGCTGATGTCATCCAAAAAAAGCGCCAATGTCCCAAAAAATCCATATTTTGGCCAAAATTTCGTGTTTTTGCACTTTTTGCCAAAAACGCTGTTGTTTTCTCTGCATGAATTTCACGTCCAAGTGCACGCCAACCTGCTGAATTCGACCTGGAGACCGCTGGCGCGCCATTTCCACCTGCATTCGTGACCATTGTTCTCTGTATACCAGGTATTTATCCCTGTGAATCCTTCCTGCACCTGTTTCGTCTGTGAATTGCCATAAAAAAGCTTAAAACACTGAGAAACATATAATTCACCGGCAAATCCCCTGTGCCTAGTCCTCATTTGCACCTGTAAGGTCGAAAATCACCAGCTGAGCCTTGTTTGCCCGAATTTTTACCAAAACCTGCATTCTGTTCGCGCAATCGCGAACTGGTAACCCAAACTGTACCAATTTGTTGTAAAAGAGAGATTAAGGTTAGACATTGGTCTTATCAATGCTTTGAGCAGCATTTCAATTGCTGCAATTGACTATTCTATCCTCTGTTCCTCAGTAATTCACATTTCTCTGTCAAAAGAAACTCTTTTGTGTTGCTCTGCACAGTAACACCAGTCTATAAACAACAATTCTAAAAGAAACCATGGATGCACCAGTAGCTCCTGTAGCCTTGAACATTGCTCCTTTAAATGCCCCTCAGAGAGAATTGGAATGGCAACCTCTAGCAGACCTGGATTATCAAATATCAGAGGAAATGCTGTCGAGAACCAAGTTCCACATCCACCTGCTAAATGAATTGAAAGCTAAACATGAGAGTGGAACAGATGTATTAGGCATATGGGACTCTTTCCTCCCCATCTTCAAACTCCCTCAGGTCAGACAGTTCCCTGACCTTATCCACCTATGTGCCGAATGCTATGACCCTACTCAGAGGGCTGTGCTGGACCCTTCAGGCTCAGTTGTTTTCTATATCACCCCTGAAGCTATCAAAGAGATGTTGCACTTCAAGACTGAGAAGAAGCTAGTTCCTTTATCACTGATAGATTTGATAAATCAAGGAGCTAGATTGACAGATGCTCAGGTCACCAAACTCAATCAGCTGTACATTGACTCTGACACTGTGAAGAATCCTCCTCTCAACCAAGTATACCTCAACCAATTGGGCAGAGATCTTGCAGACATGATTAGTCCCATTCTGGGCTATAATTCAATTGAATATGTTGATGAAACTGTGCTGGTGGTCATGCTCATGTTCGCTCCTCGCAAGTCTCCAATCTGCTATGACTATGCCACCTACATCTCTGATAAAATACATGAGCAGTTGATGAACTTGGCAAGAGAAAAGGTGTTCAGATACACCTCTTACATCTACCACTTAATCCTATATTATCAACATGAAAAGTTTTCTTTTGCTATGAAAAGAGTGGATGCCCAAGGCAATCCAAGGTCAGTGGTTTATTGGTCCTCTGTTTTCCATCACAGAGCTCACTCTCCATATACTTACTGTGAGTTCATAGACCTCTTCATCCACCCAGCCATGTCTCTGCTGATGAGCTCACCTCCTCCAAGACTAACTGATGAGATGCAAAGGGTACTTCAGTTGTCTAAGGTATATAGCATTGGGGACTGGTACTTCTACCAGAACCACACAGTTATCAGGATATATGGGTGTGAGTTGCCCCCATACAGATTGCCCAAATATGTGCCTATGAGATTATTTGCCCTGGAATACTTCAGGCAATTTGGGAATGCTGATGTGCTTCACTTTTCAGGCAGAGGCAAGAAAGCACAGCTCAAGGTCAGGAACCAACTAGGCCACTTTATCTATAACAAAAGGGAGGAAGGCTGGAAAGAGGCAGATAGAATGTTAGAATCCCTTGGCCTGCAAACCAGTTTCCTTTGGAAACCATATGACCCCGGTCACTTCATAAGCCTAAGAAGGGTCAAATATAGGCTGGCTAGTTATGACCATGTAAGGATTCCTCACATTGAAAAATATGCAAATCAAGTGAAATGGAGAAGAGGAACCTTAGAGGAGCCTGTTACACAAGAAGAGTTGAATCAAAGAGCAGTAAGAAATCTGCAAAAGATCGCTGACCTAGAGCTTTGTTCACAGGTGTTTACTCTTCCAAGCATTCAAGTGGGAGCAGCTGCCTCTTCCTCCACAGCAGATCAGCAAGCAGCCAAAGTTACTGAGCAAGCCTCTACCAAAGGCAAGGAAAAGGAGCTGGAAAAAGAGCTCAAACTGGATAAAGTAGTGGCTGAGCTCAAGACAGTGCTATGGGCCAATATTGGCCAATCCATCACTGATCAATGGCAATTTATTGAGACAATTCATGAGCAGATGGAGCTCATTGCAAAAGCACATAGGGAAATCCAAAGAGCTAGGGCATCTCTAGGCAATATGCCTGAGGTTGCCAATAGAATGATCAATGTGCTTAACAACCGAACAAGCGCTCAGTTGGCAACTATGGGAATCTCCAACAGGACTGAGACTATTTTGTTAATAAAAAGAGTCCTACCACTAAGAAACCTGGTGCAGACACTAGATAGAAGGACCCAGGACATGCAGACAGAGGTCAACAGGTTCATGGACAAATTTGTGGCATTACAGAACAGAGGTCTTCCTGGCTTACTGAACAGCGCAGGAAAGCTACTTACACATGAGCAGTATGCCAAGAGGGTGAACACCTTTGCCACAAGTCAGATCACAGAAAAGGCCAGCACCTCAGAGGAAACAGGGCCAGCAACAGGACAAAGTCTCTACAACAGAGTAGAGAACTTATTTTTTATCATGGATGAAATCAAACATCTGTTTGAAGTGCCTCCCAATTTCTACAAGTACACAGAGGCAGATGAGACATTAGATGCAATTTTGAGACACCAATTGCCCACACAGGAATACTGGACCAAAATGATACAGCTGATATTGTAAGCCAGAGCCTGTAAAATCAAGTTTTGTTTTTATTATTCAAATTCATAAGTGATCATGCACAGAAAAAATTGGTAAAATCAGCATGAATGAAAAGGTAAAGGCTGAGCCAACTCAGCAGAACTATTCGGCCAGCAAAGCAACATAGACAGCTAACAGGTGACAGGGCCGAAAAGCTACAGCACGACAGCCATAAAGGCACATTTTCCAGCATTAAAGCAGAATGTTCAAACCGACTCAGTGGCCTCCTAAGGTCAAAATATCTTCTGACAGACATAAAGAGCACTGATTTTGTATTCAATGATGTAATAACTTTCTTATCTAATATCTTGAAAGTTGGTAAACGCATTCATTTCTGAGATAACTCAACGCTCAGATATTTTGTATAACCAATTGTATATATTTCCCCCTCGCATAAGCTTGCAGGGGTTGTTGTTGATCTCTCTTCAAGAGTTTCTTATGCTGTAAATTTCCAGACTATTAATACAAAAGCTGATGGAATTTCCAAAGCTCTGCGTTATCTGAGGCATTGTGGTGTTTTTCTGAATGTTACAGGATTCCTGCGTTCTTCATGTTTCAATAAGTTTTTCTTAAAACTCTTCGTTATGTGTTTTTGTTATCTTTTCACAGCTCTTTCATGTTCTGTTATTCACATTTAATGGTAAGGAAAAAGAATAGTTCTAGGATTTAATCACAGATTACCCTGAACTCAATCTAAGCTATTACACATGTTTTTCTTCAGTTATAGTAATAAAGGTGTAATTCTTAATTGCTGCACCTTCACACTATATGCTTTCACAGTGATTGTTGTTTCAGGAATTCAAGTTTGCTCCTGTGCAACATATCTCTTTCTCACACCCAGCCTGGTGGAAAATTCTTAATTGCTTTTCACTGGTTATGTTCACTCCACCATCACAATTTCAAGTTTGTTTCATGAAGAATTTAAATGGCCCTGTAATTCCAGCAACTCAACTCAATATTTCAGATAACCTGTAGCCACAGACTCCATTGCCCAATGGATTAATACTGCCTGAAAACTTACACCTTAGATGCAGAAGACATCCCTCAACCAAAACATAAAACAAAACCCTGAATATTATAGCTAGCCTAAAATACTAACAAAACAGAGACAAATCATAAAGAGAGAGCCCTCTCTGATTACAGTTTGGCTAGAAACTGCAATCCAAAGATTGGTTAGTGGTTACCCCGGCCGTATTCCCTTGGGAGTCAAAGGGAACAACCTGGGTGATAACAACACACACATGTTATAACAAATCTTATCAATAAGATAGACACACTTATTACAATAATAACTAATTATTTGTGAAATCGACCTCCTCAGTAAACTGGATTTTAACACACAGTAATGAAATTCACTCTGTGAAGCCACAACATGTGACCATTCCATCACATTGCTGGCTGGGTCTAGATGCTCCTGCATCAAATTGTGCTTTCTTATTATAAGAGACAAAATTCACTTCATCCATATTTAACATTTTCCTAGAGTATTCCAATGCAAAGATCCTAATATGTACAAAACCTAGCAGCCTGTAACAGGGGAATTTTGATCCATAAACTCTAATCTCAATGTAGTTTTGATATAAATATCAGTCTCCAACTTTGGCTTTCTTAGTTAAGTGTAAAAATTTATTTATCTCTGGATAGATTCTTGGGATTACATCACTGCTTAACAAGCATAGTGAGGTATATAAAAAAATTTCAACATAGTCAGCGAAAGAATACTCCTCTAAGTTGTTTCTGTAGGTTTTAACCCCGTAAAGAAATTACATGCATAAAAATTCTAAAACACTGAAAATAAACAATGTGAGATCATAACACATAAAACACATATACACAGAGATTTCCCCTGGATCCCAAAACTAGGACTACCAACATGATTTTTCATTATGTTCCTTTCAATGTTATAATACATATTTATACATGTCGAAGCATCCAATACCATGGACCGAAAACCATCGTGTCCAAAACCATGTGCATAAACCATGTAGAAAACCATAGGTAGGTCCACCCAACCTAATATACAATCCAAAAAAAATTGCCTCGGGGTGCTACCCCAGACCCTGTAGAGGAGGGCTACCCGCCCCTGCAATGCCCATTATTTATCTACACCAAGAGAACTTCTCAGAGCTCATAGATTTTTTCAATGCATTTGCAGTATTCTTCAATGTTTCCACCTCTACCAGCAACACCTTTTGTCTTCTATCATATCCCTCACAAAGTGATACTGAACATCAATGTGTTTTGTCTTTGAATGGTAAGCAGGGTTCTTTGCCAAGAAAATTGCACTTTGGCTGTCACAGTCTATCCTATAGCTCCCTGAACTAACCCCATACTTGAACACAGTCTCTACAACCAAACTGCTTCCTTGCTTGCATGAGTGGTTGTCATGTATTCTGCATCTGTATTTGATAGTGCCACTACAGATTGTTTCTTACTCATCCAATTGACTGCACCTCCAAATAGGTTAAAAACATACCCACTCGTAGATCTTCTCTGATCCAGATCTCCAGCCCAGTCCACATCAACAAAGCCATGAATATCCAAAACTCTGTCCAATCTTGGTCTTCCTTGGTAGCACAAACCATAATCACTAGTTCCACGCAAATACCGAAAACCCTCTTCACTATTGTCCAATGCTCCTTCCCTGGGTTTGACATAAACTTGCTCAATACTCTCACTACATGTGCAATGTCTGGTCTAGTACAGACCATTGCATACATCAGGCTACTGACTGCACTTGCATATGGAACACGAGAAATATAATCTTCCTCTTCTTATGTCTTGGGACACTGTTCAACAGATAACTTTACACCTATAGGAATAGGAACCTTCACCGGTTTACTATCCTGCATATTAAACCTTTGCAGTATTGTCTCGACATACTTCCTCTGGTTTAACTAGAGCTTCCTCTTTGTCCGATCTCTTTTAATTTCCATGCCCAAAATATAGTTTGTAGCACCAAGATCTTTCATGTCGAATTTGGAGGACAATTGGTTCTTCAAATCCTGGATAATTTCTTTGTCATTTCCAACCAGCAACATATCATCCAGATACAAGACCAGATAAATAACATGGTCACCAATTAATTTAAAATACACACAGTGACCTGCCTTGCTTCTGGTGAATCCAAGTCCCCGTATAAATGTATCAAATTTTTGATACCACATCCTTGGTGATTGTTTTAACCCATACAGAGACTTCTTTAACTTTCATACCAATTCTTTCTTACCCTTCACCGCAAAGCCTTCAGGTTGCTTCATGTAGATCTCCTCTTCTAGATCCCCATGAAGAAATTTTGTCTTCACATCCATCTGTTCTACCTCAAAAGCAAAATAAGAAGCAACAGATAAAAGTAATCTAATAGAAGCTACCTTGGAAACATGAGAAAAATATCACCAAAATCAATTCTCGGCACCTGGGAATAACCTTTTTCTACCAACCGAGCTTTGTATTTCTCCACCTTTCCTTCTGCATTTGTCTTCTTCTTGAACACCCATTTGCTGCCAATGGGTTTCCTTCCAGCTGGCAACTCCATCAGATCCCAAGCCTCATTTTTGTGAAAAGATGCCATTTAATCAACCATGGCCTCTTTCCAGAGTTTTCCATCCTCTGAATCTACTGCTTCCTTCACAGTTTTGGGATCATCATCAATAATAGATAAAGAAAAATTTGAACAGAAAGCAGATGGACTATACCTTTCTCGCTACCTTCTTTCTCGAACTAATCTTCTCACAACCTTTTGTTTGTGGCTATTCATACTCTGATTCCTCTTCTGCTGTAGAGTTCGATTCTTCCTCCTTTAGTTCAAACTCTATCTTCTCAAGTTCCTTTGATGGGACTTCATGTTTAATAACATTTTTCACCTCTCTGAACACCACATCTCGTTTGTACACAACCTTCCTTGTTACTAGGTTCCAATGTTTATAACCTTTTAAACCATCCTTATACCCAATAAAGATGCACTTTTCTGATTTACTACCCAACTTCGTTCTTTTCTCCTTTGGAACATGTACATATGCATCACATCTAAATACCCTCATATGTGAAAGAGAGGGTTTCTTACCAGTCCATACCTCTTGTGGAGTCTTATCCTCCAACGCTGATGAAGGTGATCTATTGACCAGGTAACATTTTGTGTCCACAACCTCTGCCCAGAATTCATGTCATAACCCGGTACCACTGAGCATGCTTCTTGCCCTTTCCATCAATGTCTTGTTCATTCTTTCTGCAACTCCATTTTGCTCAGGTGTGTATGGAGTAGTCTTCTGTCATGTTATACCACACTTCTTACAGAATTCTTCAAATCCTGATGCAAGAGCATACAACTCAGCAATTTCATTATGTTCTATTTAACTTAGGGGGTCTTGTGTTTTCAAGGAAGTTGGATTCCTATGTATGTAATTATTAATGTTTTGAGTGATTAGAATAGGAATTAATTATATGTTGTGAGGATATTTGTAAATGCTCTCGAACTTAGGCGAACGTGAGTGATGATGAGAGAATTGGAAATCAATTGTAAGTCTTAGATTAGAAAGTGGTGTCATGATTCGTGGAACTAGAGAGGATTCTTAGGGATAACTAGAGTTAAAAGTGGACTTAGAGGATATTCAGGATTTAGTTCGGCAGATTAAGGATCTAAACCAGAATTGGTTAAACAGAACCTTTTGTATAAATGAAAGCCTAAAAGGCATAGTGGTCAGTGGGTAGAGTGTTAGTTAGAGTGACATTAGATAGGTTTGACTGTAAGCCTACGGGTAGAAAAGAAAGGCCACTGATATAGAAGATCAGGCGGAAGAAGAAATTCCTGCGTAAAGTTTTGTTTATTAATACAAATAACTCAATCTGAGTTTGTGTGATGTGTATTTGAATTATAAGTTGTGTGTGAACTTGAGTAATTCTGCATAACATAGGTTGCAGGTGTACAGAACTAGAGAAGAGGTTTAGAGAGGAGTGTTACGGCTTTACACACACATAGTACAGGAGGAAGCCTTTAGTTTTATAGCGAAGGTGAAGGAAGCGTAAAGGCGCAAGCGGATATCGAGTTCAGAACCAATGAAGATCGTCAGGCAGGAGAAAATACACAGGCAGAAAGTCGAATGAGTTGTTACATAATAAGAAACAAAAGAACGTAGCAGCGAAGCACAGTCGTTGGATCAATCAGATCAACGAACAAGAGCGAGGGAGATAGATGGCTAAGATTAAGTCGCACAAAATAAAGTGAAGAAGATGATCAGAGGAGATTAAACCCACGTGCTAGAAAAGGATGAAGTGGTCTCGTAAAGGGTAAGCAGTTTCTCACGCGGCCTAAAGGTAGTAAATGGTATTTTGTAATTCTACGCGATTAGCCTTAACGGCTGACATGTAGCACATGGAGGAAAGAGAAAACAACTTTTCTCACATGCCTTCATTCTGATATTAGTCATGCTTAATTCTGCCCGAGATTGCACGATAACCGTTGGTTCAAGCAGGATTGATCAACGGTGAAGATCAGCCAAGCTTGTTGGCAATCGGGTGATGCGACACTCATTTGATCAGATAGAGCAAATCAACGGTAGAGATCGTTCGAGGTTAGTTGATGATCGAGTGATGCGATAACCATCGGATCAAGGAATAAGATCGACGGCAGAGATCTAATGCCAAGGAGAACATCGATGTATGTGCAAAGATTCGAAGAAAGGTGGAAAGGTAAAGGTTTAAGTGTGGTTATGTAATATTTATATTATATGGGAATTATAATAGAAATAAGCGGAGTTAAGGTTTTTTGGGTTAAGTTTGGGGTTTAACCAAAGTTTATGAAGGGTTGAGTAAGGTTCCACTTAAAGGTTTATCAAAGGTTTAGACTTTGGATAGTAAAATGAAATGTTTCCGCGTAGAGATTAATTAAGTAGCCTTAAACCTTGATCTAAGAGAAATTTTCCTAAGTAAGGAATCCTTGAAATTCCTGGGACACACATAGTGTGACATGCAATCTTAATTGCATGTTGTGGGTATATGTGGCTTAGGCTACATCATCGGGGTATATGCAGCTTAGGCTAGCATCAAATTCCTTGCTGCAAAACTATCCATTGTTATCTGATCTCAACACCTTTATTTTCTTCTCTGTCTGGTTTTCCACCAGAGCCTTAAATTCTTTAAACCTCTCAAAGACTTCAGATTTATTCTTAAGGAAATATATCCATGTATTCCTTGAGAAGTCATTTATGAATGATACATAGTACATAGACTTACCCAGTTATAGAACCTTCACAGGTCCAAACACATCACTGTGCACAAGCTTTAATATATGTTTCACCCTCTTACCACCAGAGGGGAAACTCACCCGATTTTGCTTCCCATATAAACAATTTTCACATAAATAAAAATCCAGAGAGCTATTTCTCATATCTTCTACCATACCTTTACCGTGAAGTATTCGAAGGCCCTTCTCTCCAATATGTCCAAGTCTTTGATGCTACAGCATGGTCTTCTCTCCAGAGACCACTAGATTTCCTGCTCCACTTTCAGGAACCACAGAACTGTTGCACCCATCAACAACAGTGCTACCTTGTAGCTTGTACAGAGTTCCAATCCAAACTCCCTGCATTAATACCAGTGCTCTCCGAACCATCTTGCAGGTATCCTTCTCGTACACTGTTTTACACCTGCATCATCCATCTTGCTTATAAAAATCATATGATCTGAATGCAGAAATTACCAAGATCTTTTCTAGTTCTCGTACAAAAATGGAATGCAAGCGTTACTGAAATAATTATTCGTGTATGTGATTTAACTGTTAGACATGAAATGCTTTTAAGTATAAATCTATGGATGTTTAGATTTAATTAATTCCACATCAATCACATAATAATACCATAGTACCAAAAAATTGTTACGGAGTTCGTCCCTCCTGGACTACGTCTCCGGGTCCGCCTTAGAAATGTGCGTCCACTATATTCCAAATATTGCATACAATGAATCATCAGTTGCACTACTGATGTTGTAGCTATGGATCATCTCCTGAAAAGGCTACTTGAATACAGATTCTTATCCTTCGACAACTAAGAAAGGATGAGGATGAATTGCACACTATTACTGAAGAACTGAAGCTTTATGGACCTTTGACTGTATGGTGGCTGAACAGAATTTGAAAATTCGAAGTCAGTCTCGTCGATCATCAACGTACTTCGACACTGAAACTATGCAAGTAAGGATGTCCTTTGCTCCTTCAATAACCTGCAAAAAGAAACTCTCCACCAGTCATATTTGATATGTTCTCCAGAATGTTCACTTCATCTTGAAGCGGAGAACACTATCTGGTTTCCTCTCAAGTCACTCTTCCATACCTCCTTTATTACAAAGAAACATCCTTTTATTTTTTATATGGGGAGTTCGTTAAACTTGGCAAATTGAATCCCTTCGTATCCTCGAAGAGATATTAAATCCCATTGAACATAGCTCTCTCGGGTTTGTTATGACACCCAGTGTCTTTGGATAATGGTGTTTTTAATAAACAATTCCATTTTTGCATCCAAAAACCCACTTTAGAACTATATGGTATAATTTTAGCCCTAATGGCTAACTAACCGGGTGGAAGATCTGACTTTTCACATCTGATCAGCGCAGGTGGGTGCAGATGTAACACTGACGGTTACGGTTTTCCTTTGGCGGTCACTCCGACGGTTCCCATACATCTGTCACATGGAAACCAACTGACTTTTCCCGCTACGTATATGGCTTCCCTCCGGCGGTTATGGCTACATTGACTGGTGGTGCCATGTGAGTAGGCTGACTCCCGGCGGTTACGGTGAATTGCTGGCAACAGTTAAGTTTCAAAGCCCCACGGCTTCGTTGCTCTGTTCACATTACACAGTTAGCCCGTGGTTACGGTCTCCGCACAGTTTACAAGCCCACGGCTTGTTAACCTCTGCATTGCTCACATGTTGCCTGCTCCCCGACACAGTGACGCTAACCCTTACCTGCTAACCGAAAACTATTGTGTTGTTCACATGCTGGCTGCGATGATTGCGGTTCCGAAAACCATTAAGCCCATGACGGTTACATAACCCACAACTAACCTCAAACATTGCGTTGTTCACATGAACTTCTTCCGACGCGGTCTCTACTTGCGGTTTGGACTGTATAATGTTTTGATTGTAATGTTTTACAATGATTTCAAAAAAATAGGCCGAGAGGGTTTAGCACCTATGTTTATGCATTAATACGTTGTCTTAATGTATTAGCATTATAGCATAGGGTCCGACAAGGTTTAGCATGACAACTTTTACATGGTTTCTCACCTTAGCCTAAGTAGATTTTCATTTGACACCTAGGGTTTGTTCTTAGGATTTTGATTTAGACCAAGGACCTTAAATCTAGGTTTTTAGTCCTTTTTACCTTAGGTGTTCTTATCCTTTAAGGTTTACAAAGTGGACTAGACATTTGACATTCTTAGCACCTTTAAGTCATTACAATCATAACTTGTTGTGTTTTTATGTCACAGGTTTCTATGATGACGTCTTGCTCTGACGCGATGTTGAGGTCGATACTCATGTCGATACTGATGTTGAACTGATGTTGAACTGATGTCGACACTGATTTCGAACTGATGTCAATACCGATATCGAAACTAATGTCGATAGATGTCGAAAATTTAAACTTAAGTCGACGACCATGTTGGTCGAAACACCTGTTGTATTACATTATCAATAATTACTTATTTCAAAATGACCATCTTGGACATTTGGTAATTTCGATGAAATTTTGAGAATCCAAAATTGGATCATCAGATTTCTAGCCAATGCAAGAATATGTAGAACACCCAGAAGTGTTCTAACCCTTCCACTTTGCAACTTCAACTTTACTTTTCCACGACCAACAATTCTAGCCTTCCTATCATCCCCTAAGAAGACATCACCACCATCATATTTCGCATACTCATAGAACCACTCTCTATGGGGAGTGAAGTGAAAGGATGCACTTGAGTCAATCAACCATTCCTCATGATCTACATGTGTACTTGAAGAAGCCAAGTACACATTCCCACCTTCATCTGAGGTGGTTTTCACCTCTGCAGAAGGAGCATCATCAGATGCCTTTCCTTTGTTATAAGCTTTAGATTTACAATCCCTTTTGTAGTGCCCTTCCTTTCCGCATTTCCAGCAAACCACCTTTACAGGTTTTCCTGGAGATTTAGATCTTCCTATAGATTTAGATCTTCCTATAGATTTAGATCTCGCACTCGATGACTTATTTTTGTTTATGTTCTGGGACCGTCCTCATACATACAAGGCATCACCATTCTGGCTCTCCATATTTTTTTGTCTCATCTCCTCCATCAGCAAGGATGAGATTATTTCATCAAACTTCAAGGCAGTTGCATTGCTACCTATTGCAATAACCAGACTATCCCATGAATCTGGTAGAGAACACAACAAATTCACGCACTTATCTTCATCTAAAAATTTAATATCAACAAATAATAACTGACTTACCATATTATTAAATGCGTTCAGATGCTCTGTCACCGAGTCTCCATCTTTCATCCTCAAATTATACAGCTTTTTCCATAGGAACAATTTATTTACCAAAGACTTAGATTAGTACAAAGTCCCTAACTTGTCCCACAAAGCCTTAGCCGTAGCTTCCCCTGATACATTCAACAATACTAAATCTGAGACACACAATCGTATTGTGCTCTTTTCCTTACGATCCAACTTCTTCCACTCTTCATCGGACACTCCCATTGGTTTAGTACCTGGATCTACCGTGATCCACTGATCTTTATCCACCAACAAATCCTCCATCTTGAGTTTCCATAACTCAAAACTCTAACCATTAAATTTCTTGATCTCTATCTTTCCAATGCTTGCCATCTTCTTTCACCTCCATAATTTATCCTACAAATCTCCCACTGAACGAGGTCTACCACAGGCCCGAGTGAAACCCCTCAGCAACAAAGGCATCCCCTTGAAGCTAAAACATCTCTGATACCAAATGTAGGTTTTAACCCCGTACAGAAATCACCTGAATACAAATTCTAAAACACAGAAAATAAACAATGCGAGATCATAACACATAAAACACATATACACAGAGATTTTCCCCTGGATCCCAAAAACAGGACTACCAGCTTGATTTTTCATTATGTTCCTTTTAATGTTACAATACATATTTATACATGCCGAAGCATCCAATACCATGGACCGAAAACCATCACATCCAAAATCATGGACTGAAAACCATCGTGTCCAAAACCATGTGCATAAACCATGCACAAAACCATAGGTAGGTCCGCCCAAGATAATATAGGGTCCAAAAAAAAATTCCATGGGGCACTGCCCAAGACCCCGTATACGGGGGCTACCCGCCCCCCTCAAACCCCCTGTGACCCTCCCGCTGCGCAATCGCCGCAACAAAGGGGGGGCTTTGCCCCCCCTCTAACCCCCTGGTTAACTACGTGGGCTAGTCGTGGAAAGAATATAACACAACCCAAAAATTTCTAACCAGAGATGTCCAATGAATGACTGACCAAGGGTTACCTTCGCTATCTGTCTTTTGTAAAGGAAATTTAAATTTTCCTGAATGGTAAAGTAGCATAAGGTAAACTAAGACTAACTCATACTTAAAGACACCTTCTGCTTTAAAATTGGCAAACTAGTCATGGATTAAATTAGCCAAAAACTAAATTTAATTGAAAAGGAGGGAGGGTTTCTTGCCAACTGCAAAAGTAGATGGAAAACCTAACACTACCTCATCTACCCATTGATAACTATGGTATCCGAGTAGTCGAGTTACCATAGAAATCAGCTACTTGGACATTTAAGGGAAAATTGAAGCTGGACATGGGGGATTGGTCCTATGTAATTCAACATTTTCAGGAAGAAAATACTAAAAAATCAGGGTTGTCTGAGGGAATGTGAGTTTGTTATATAATTCCATTAGACTATCAATAGAAAAGGGGGCATGGGAGGCCTGATATTTAATATGCAAGGCTTTGCCAATACTTTCAGGGGAGATAGGAAAAATGACTTCGTTGTTATGAGAAATGGCTGCCCTTTGACTCGACATGTATCTTAGGTGGCACCAGACATAAGACTTAGGAAACAAGTGAGTTTGGGGGGAAACAAATTGTGGGAGAAAGGATTCCAAGACACTTAATTCATCACTCTTATCTAAGTATTTTTGTTTTGCCCAATTATGGAGCTCATAGAGGTTTAATTCAGAAAGGGTTTCAGCAATCTTGTACAAGATACCTACTAAATGATTCTTGTCAAAATCTTGCACTAGAGGAATAAGGGGATTTGAATGTATAGCCTTCCCTTTTCCTTTTCGGTTAGATATCTTGAAAACTAAAAACAAGGAACACAGGGAAATTACTAGATTACAAAAAACTTGGATTAAAGAAGCTTGGAGGACAGAGTTACCCTTGAAATTGTTGATTTTGTGCAAGGAATTGACTATTGAAGGTTTGAATATGGTAGCAATTTTGTCGTTCGTCCTACGAGATGAATGAAAAGAAAAAAGAAATGGTGCACTGGCTCCAGAGGGTCTTTTATAAAGATGGATTTAGTTGTGTAACTTTCTTAACGATTATGGAGCAGAAAGGAATTATTTGTAAAATGGATAGGGCATGGGGTTTTAATGTCTTAACATTCATTTAACAATTGGCAGCATTTTTTGAATATTAAACGGGCAAATGACATGGACGGCAGTGGTGGCAGAAGCGGAGTGGTGGGTGGATGATCCATTGGTGGGATATGAATGGCGAAGGGGAAGACATGTGACGAGAGGCAAATGGAAGAGTCGTTGGCGAAAGAGTGAAGGTGGTATTTCGTCACGGGGGGGTTTTGTCGACGGTAAGTGGAATTGGGAGGTGACCCATCGAAATGGCCCAGCGTCTGCCACATCTCGTTAGTAGTTTAAGGAGAACTACTCCCCCCCCCCCACGACGTCATGTTAAATTTCGAGAGCGCGAGGGTGGGGGTGGGGGGGGGGGGACACGTACGAAAAGCCTTATTTGCCATAGGTCTGGGCAGAGTGAATCATCATTGTTGTCTTTGGCATGGTGTTTATTGACAAACGGAAAAATCATTTGGTCGTATTATAACATGTAAAATAATAATCAAATAAAGCGTAAATACTAATTTTTAAACCTTATAAATTAACATTTTCACATTTTGAAAGCTGCATTTAAATTTGCTCGTTGGTTTTATTTTTTTGGGATTCATTTCTTTTTTATATTTTTTTCATTTTTTCATATTCATTTTTTATATCCCTTTTTATTTTTTCATTTTCTTTTTCTTTATATATATTTATTATTTCTTTTCTTTTTGACATGTAAATGTAAAATATAAAACAATGTTACAACATTGACTCCATCTGGGGATTGCGTTTTCCTGTGAGATGCAGAGAACATGTAGATCCATGTGCCTTATCCTTGGGCTATGGAGTATTTTCTGTGAAAAACACACTTGCCATGAAAATTATGGCTGTAACATCTTTCAGTACTGAATATAGTGCTTGAGATATTGTCCATTGACATGAAATAAGGAATATCTTCCTTCTAGGTTCTATAGAATAAAAATATTGTTTCCTTTGACATGTGCAATGTTGAATGGTCCCAACTAGAGATTATCAAATTTACCATGTTTCCATTTTTCTTCTATTCAGGCATCCCATTTCAAAACCAAATCTCCTTCCCTGAAATCTCTTTCTTTAGCTTTCCTATCAAACAAACTTTCATCTTATTTTGATATTGATGAAGTTTGTACTGAACATCATCTCTATTTTCATTTAATTCTATAATCTGATTGATTCTTCTAAACAAATCATCAGGCTCTTAATTCGACTCTTGTAAAAGCTTCATGACAGGAAAAGCTAGATGTGTAGGAAGAATGGCCTCAGTGCCATAGACAAGCTGAAAAGGGGATTTTCCTATTGATCTTTAGGGTGAAATTATGTTGGCCCAAACTGCACACTTGAGATGAATGTCCCGGTTTCTCTTATGATCTGCTAGTACCTTTTTAATCACTTTTACTAAACTCATGTTAGATGACTCTGCCAATCCCTTCCCTTGAGGGTAGTATGGAGTAGAATGATGCAATAAATCTGATATTTCTGGAAAAATTCTATCATTTTAACACTACTAAATGTCGGTGTATTATCTATGACTATCTTTTGAGGACAACCACATCTAGATATTATATTTTTCTCAATAAATTTAATGACAACAGTATATGTAACATTTTTTACCGGGATAGCTTCTACCCACTTTGTAAAGTAATTTGTAGCAGTTAAGATCCATCTGTGTTGATTGTTAAATGTTGGATGTATCTCTCCAATGAAATCTAGTCCCCATTATAAAAAGGGTGCCTCAATCAAAACTGGAACAAAATGGAGTGTTGCTAATCTTTGTTTGCCAAAAAAAAATCTGACATGGAATGCAGCTTCTGACTTTTGCCCCAACCTGTGAAAACAACTTTGGCCAATAAAAACCTACTCTCAAAATCTTATGTGTTGTTGCTCTCCAAGCATAATGACCCCCACATATTCCTTCATGAAACTGATCAATAACACATTTTGTTTCACTCTCAATTAGGAATAGAAGTAAGATATTTAATGGGTCTTTCCAATACAATTTGGCATTGATGATACAATAATTCATAGCCTTTAATCTAAGAGTTTTGCACTGATTTCTTGTGAAATCAAGAGGGTACTCAAAATCATGAAGAAAGTATACAATATCAACATACCATTCAGATAACAGGAACTTTTCCTCAATATGAAGTGGAAGAGGAGCTAAATCTATAGATGAAGAAGGTTCTTATGGATTCTTCTCTGTTGAACTTGGAGAAGGTTTTTGTGGATTCTTCTCTGTTGATACCTGCATGATAGTGCTTATTCCCAGAACTTCACAATTAGATTCACCCAACAAATTGGCTAAACCTTGTCCTTTTACCAGCTTAGTGGATTTGATATCTAGATCAAATTTAAGAATTTTAGCTATCCCTCTCCCTCTCATACCATTTGTACCAGGTTGGGTCAAAACAATTTTGACAACATTATTTGGGACATAGGCAGTAATAGGGGAGTGAAGGACATAAGTTCTGAAAGATTGTAGGGCTTCTACAAGGGCATAAGCTTGTTTTTCAATGATGTCATATTTCAGCTCTACATCTCTCATAACTTTACTAAAGGAGGCAATTGGATGGTCATCTTGGTTATCATTCTTTTGCAATAAAGAAACAACTAAAGTCGTGTTAGAGGCAAAAGAAAAAATGCTAAAGGGCTTTGTATAATCAAGACTAGCTAATACTCTAGCTTCATAAATAACCTTTTGATTTGTGTAAATGCTTATCTAGCCTACATTATCCATTTAACCTCATAATCTTCCTTCAACAGATTAGTAATATCTTCAATAATCTCAACATAGTTTGGTATAAATCTCCTTAGAGAACTAATATTTCCTAAAAAGGCTTGAATTTCTTTTTTATTTCTAGGTAGACCAATTACCTCAATGGCTTAGACTCATTTAGGATCAATTACCACTCCTTCTTTTGAGATGACATGGCCAAGTAACTTTCCTTCCTTTATGGCAAACAGAGATTTCTTTGGGTTGAGCGAGATTCTAAATTTTCTGCACCTATCAAAAACCTTTCTCAAGTGCTTTAAGTGCTTTTCATCAGAGTTTGAAAACCCAGTTAAATCATCCAAAAAAATAATAATAAACTTATTAATTTTACCAACAAAATCTAAATCCATTTCCCTTTGAAATTGTTATGAAACCATCTCCCAAAAGATAGAAAAGATAGATCAACGACGTCAAAATCAGTCTCTTCGAGGGGGCAACCTCCTCTACATTACACAAATGAAAAATTCTTGGATGATACAAATCACAAGACCTCCTTTCTATATATAGGATTCTAAGGGGTCATAATATAATCAGAGCTGACATTTAATAATGTAAGGGCACAACAATATAATAAGGGGGTTGCACTAATAAAAATAAGGGGTTACACTAGTAGTATAGGGACCTAACATGCCCATCTCCTTCAAAAAGTGTTATCCTCAACGCTTGAGTAGTTATGGATGCTTCTATATAAAATTCTTGTCCTCCCATGTGGAATCTTCAGTAGGAAAGTTCTTCCACTTGATGAAATATACAAAAAATTAATCGATTTCGTAGCTATCGGGTTCTTGTTTCCATGACTGCTTCAGGTTCCAATAAGATTTTTCCTTCCTCGTCAAGTTCTGACAATATTTTTGAACTGGGAGCTTGTCACCTATAACCTTCTTTAAGCATGAAACATGGAAAACTGGGAGCACCCAGGAAGATGCAAGAAGCTCCAATTTGTATGCCATAGTACCAATCTTTTGTAGCACATTGTAAGGACAATAGTACTTTGGTGATAATTTAATATCCTTCTTAGCTTGATTGAGGGACATTTGTTTGTATGGTTGTATTCGTAAATATACCCAGTCGCCTATATCAAAAATTCTTTCATTGTGATGTTGATCTACCTGTTGTTTCATTCGATTCTGTGCGAAAGTGAGGTTATCCTTTTTCTTCTTGATATGTCCTTCTATCTTGAGAGTTTGAGGAGTGGTAATTCTTGCCAATGCATTACAAGATATGGTCAGATTCATTTCTTCTTTCTCTGGGATTGATTCCTGGTGTATATCCTCTTATTTTGACGTTTCTTGTTCCTTTTCTTGCTCCTCTTCCCCATCTATGTAAATTAATTTCTTCTCGACACACTTATGACCTTTAGTGTACTTTATATCACAATTGTAACAAAGCCCTTTTTCTCTTTTTTCTTCCAATTTTTGTGGTCTCAGCCTTGTAGGTGGTGAAAGGCTAGGAGAAACAACACTTCCATCTTTATAGTTATGAGTGGCAGGCTTCCTTGTTGCCATAATTTTGCTTTCAATTTTTCTTGCCAACCTGTATGTCTTCTCTAATGAATCAGGTTCCCAAAGGTGAACCTCGTGTTGAATGTTATCCTTTAAATTCCCTATGAAGACATAAATCCTCTGCTTCTCTAGAATATCATTTAACCTATAGGGAGTACTTTTATGTTCCAATTTGAGCTTGGAAATGATGCCCTAAGGATCATAAGACCAAGAAAAATTGAGTTTGAACTTCATGTGACACAAGATTGCTTCTATTTCCTTTAATGCAGCTCTGGTGTTGATGATATATGGCCCTATGTGAGTTTTCATATTCAATTGTGCTTTCTTCTTATAAGAGAAAAAATGCAATTTGTCCATATTTAACATTCGCCTAGAGTATTCCAATGCAAAGATCCTAATAGGTACAAAAACTGGCAGCTTGTAAGGGGGAAATTATGATCCATAAACTCTAATCTCAATCTAGTTCTGGTATAAATACTAGTCTTCAACTTTTGCTTGCTCTATTAAGTGTAAAAAATTATTTATCTCTAAAGAGATTCTTGGGATTACATTACTGCTTAACAAACATAGTCAGGTATATAAAAATTTGTCAACATAATTAGTGAAAGAATACTCCTCTAAGTTATTTCTAACCAGAGAAGTTTAGTGAATGACTGACCAAGGGTTACCTTCACTATTTGTCTTTTGTAAAGGATATTTAAATTTGTCTGACTCGTAAAATAGCATAAGGTAAACTAGGACTGGATGATACTTAAAGACAACTTCTGCTTTAAAATTTACAATCTAGTCATCGCTTGAATTAGCCAAAAAATGATTGTAATTGAAAAGGAGGGAGGGTTGCTTGCCAAATGAAAAAGTAGATAGAAAAACTAACACTACCTCGTCTACCCATTTATCATTGTGGTATCTGAGCAGTCGGGTTACCATAGAAATTACCTGCTTGGATATTTAAGGGAAAATTGAAGCTGGATATGGGGGATTGGTCATAGGTAATTCAACATTTTTAGGAAGAAAATACTAAAAAGTCAAGGCTCTCTGAGAGAATGTGAGTTTGTTATATAATTCCATTAGACTATCAATAGAAAAAGGGGCATGGGAGGCCTGATATTCAATTTGCAAGGCTTTGCAGATACTTTTAGGGGAGATAGGGAAAATGACTTCATTGTTCTGAGAAATGATTGTCCTTTGACTCGGTAAGTATCTTAGGTGGTACCAGACAAAAGACTTAGGAAGGAAGTGAGTCCAGGGGAAAACAAATTGTGGGAGAAAGGATTCCCAGACACTTAATTCATCACTCTTATCAAAGCATTTTTTTTTCCCAGTTATGGAACTCGTAGAGTTCGAATTCAGAAAAGGCTTCAACAATCTTGTACAAGGTATCTACTAAAAGAGCCTTGTCAAAATCTGGCACTGGAGGAATAAGGGGATTTGACTCTGTAGCCTTCCCTTTTCCTTTTCGATTTGACATCTTGAAAAATGAAAATAGAGAACAAAGGGCAGTGACTAGATTACAGAAAACTTGGATAGAAGAAGCTTGGAGGATAGAGTTACCCTTGAAATTGCTGACTGTGCACAAGGAATTGACTGTTGAAGGTTGGCATACGGTAGCAATTTCATCCTTCGTCCTGCGAGATGAATGACAAGAAAAAGGAAATGGTGTACTAGCTCCAAAGGGTCTTTTATAAAGATGGATTTAACTGTGTAACGACTTTCTTAATGATTATGGAGTGGAAAGGAATTATTTGTAAAATGGAAAGGGCACGAGGTTTTAATGTCTTAATGTTCATTTAGAAATTGGCAACATTTTTTGAATGTTAAACGAGAAAATGGTGTGGATGGGAGTGCTGGCAAAAGTGGAGTAATGGACGGTGAGCCATTGGTAGGATATGAGCAATAAAGGGGAAGACACGTGGTGGGAGGTGAGAGGCAGATGGAAGAGTGATTGGCGGGAGAGTGAAGGTGGTATTTTGGGGGGTGTGTCGATGGTAAGTGGAATTTGGAGGTGACCCCCCAAAATGGTCCAGTCGCTGCCACATCTCCTTAGTAGTTTTGGGAGAAACTACTTCTTACCAACCCCCTCCTCCCCCGCCCCCCCACCACCACCCCATGTTAACTGTCGAGAGCGTTGGGGGGGGAGGGCAAAAAGCCTTGTTTATCGTAGATCTGGGCGGAGTGAATCATCAATGTTGTCTTTGGCGCGACGTTTATTGACAAATGACAAAAACATTTTGTGGTATTATACCAGATAAAATAATAATCAAATAAAGCGTAAATACTAAGTTTTAAACCTTATAGATTAGCATTTCACATTTTGAAAGCGACATTTAAATTTGCTCACTGGTTTTATTTTTTTGGGATTCATTTCTTTTTTATATTTTTTTCATTTTTTCATATTCATATTTTTATCCCTTTTTATTTTTTTGTTGTCTTTTTCTTTATATATATATATATATATATATATATATATATTTGAGATATAAATATAAAATATAAAACAATATTACAACACATTTAACATTTTCTCTTTCCTCTCAAACATAATCAACTCAACTATATCTTAAAAGAGCTACGAAAGGAACCTTACCCCTAAACAAATCTTGAATCTTCTTTACAATAATCCAACATAATTTATGACAAAATATGAACTCTTTGAAAGTATCTTACCCCTCTTCTATTGTAATATTCAAACTTCATAATCTCATTTAATCTTTTATGAAAATCAACATAATTATTTTTACTCTCTTCCTTCAATAAATCATTTTTCCACGGGCCACAACAATCATGCTGAAATATAGCATCTTAAATAAGATAAGAAAAATATAAACCAAACTCAATATCAAAGATCCAACATAATTATTTTCTTTTATAATTCTAAACCATCATTTTAACTATATAATATTTATTTTTAAACCTTAATAAATCCTTCGTAAATCCCTCATACTAACACCTTTAGTATTGTAGCAACATGTACAGTCTCTCACAGCCTGATTTGCACGCAAAACAACTGGACGTCCTTTTTTTAGGGTTTCCTACTATCTAGAATCTCCTAGACAGTTTCATTATTCAATTGGGTGGGTCTTCGTAGTGTTGAGACTTAAATCAAACCCAGCAATAGTCAACCGTTGTTAACCACTAATTTGAAATTTAATATCTTTGATGAGTCAAGGGTCATCTTGACTATAGGTATGTGAAATTAGTCACTGGGAAAGGTGACTTTTGATTATCTATCTGCGTCCATCCAAAATTCAGACCAGGAGTCAATAATCACGCTGACTCTTTGGATAAGTCTTTTTTTTTTTTTTTTTCCGAAGGTGGTAAAACCTATCAACTTAGGGGTCAAACCAACAGTGAGGACAGCCATCTCTGGCTGCTATCCGCGAATGCTGGGTTGACTCATCACTGTTAAATAGGAAAACCACGCCACCTGGCATAATCCTGCTGGTGGTCCGTAATCGGGAGCAGGCTCTCACTCCTGCCAGATGCCTCTGGGTCTTGGGCCGTTAACCTGTTTCCTTACGTCCGAGGAAGACGAGCTCTTAGCCAAGCAGAAGCAGTTTTACGGCATACTCCAGGCCGATGGATAAGTCTTTTTATATGAATAGCTATTTTTTATATGAATATATTTTTTATTAATATATTTTAAAATAACATTAATAATATTTAACTTTGTTTATTGAAATATTTTATTTTTATGTGGAATTTTTTTATTGTTTAAATGTTATATATCATTTTTATATTAAGTTGTAAATGTATTATATATTTCTTTTTAGAAATTTAAGAAGTAATTGAATTTTTTCATTTTCAATTATTTATTCTCTTCGCCATTGAAATATTTTATTATGGTTATATTAAAATATTGTTTTTTCACTTTCCCTACTTTCCCTTGTATGTACCCTGAAATATTTAATTAATATGAGTATTCAAATAATTTATTTATGTTCTCTATTGAAATATTTTTATAAAGTTTAAGAATTATGCATTTTTCTCACAATAAAAGTGAAAATATATATATCTATATACTTTCTTAAACCTGATAGACCCATGGTATTGTAAAACATGTTATTGGCCTATGGTATTGTAAAGAAACCTATTTACAAGTTAAGAATATCCATGATAAAATTGAGTCGAATATCCATGATTAAGAATCTTGTTATATTGTAAATTTATTGTAAGTACTATGTTTTAATATAAAAATGTTATGAAAATAAATTTGATATATATATATATATATATATATATATATATATATATATATATATATATATATATACATATTCTATCACCTTTGGCTTCAGGACCAAAGCTTCACTAAATTAGTGTCGGACTTTTGGAAATCCCACCCTATAAATCGGGATGCATCGATGGCAAGGGGTTTTGTTAAAAATTTGACAGAACTCAAGCACATTGTTATAGAGTGGGCAAAAGAGAAGAAGAAGAGAGAGGATGAACATCTTATTAGAATGGAAGAAGAACTCAAAGCTCTCCAGGATGACAGGAATCTGGCATTCGGATCTATGGAGGACAAGGCTCGATTCATCGATTTAGAAAACCAAAAGCATCTCATTCTAAAGCTCAGGGAGGAATCGCTTAGACTTCGGAGCAGAGCAATCTGGCTCAAAGCAGGGGATGAGAATTCTAGATTCTTCCACAATTATGCAAAGGGAAGGAAGTTGGCAAATACTATATGGAATATCCCCCTGCCTGATGGAGGATTGGCGGATACTTTCAATAAACTCTCACACTTAGGTACCTCTCACTTTAGAGGCTTATACAAAAGTCCCGCGGGCACAAATCTGGCGGAAATCATTAGGGTGGCTTCACATTTCCCTAGATTTGTAAATGAGGAGGATAGTGACTCACTTACTGACCCTGTCACAATGGAAGAGCTGGAACATACCATCAAATGGTTTCAGAAGGAGAAGAGCCCTGGACCTGATGGATGGACCATTGAATTTTATTCTGCTTTCTTTGAGATCATTGGAGAAGACATTCTGAAGGTAGTGGAGGAAAGCCGAACTACAGGTCAGATATACCATGCTATAAATTCCACCTTCATTGCCCTCATTCCTAAAGCTGATTCTCCTTCATCTTTCGACGATTTCAGGCCCATATCTCTCTGTAATGTCCTCTACAAAATCATATCAAAGATCATCGCCAATAGGATTCGGCCCATTCTGTCTAATCATATCGCCCCTCAGCAGTTTGCTTTCCTTGAAGATAGACAAATCCATGAAGCAATTGGTTCTGCCCAGGAAGCAATTCACTCCATCTGGACTAAGCGGCTTAAAAGTATTCTCCTCAAGATTGATCTCTCAAAGGCATTCGACCGTGTAAGTTGGCTCTACATTAAAATGATCCTCATTCATCTGGGTTTCCCCCTCCCCTTTATCAATTGGATTATGGCTTGTGTTACTTCCCCTACCTTCAGCATCCTTATCAATGGGGCTGCCTCTCATTTCTTTCATTCCGAAAGAGGTCTTCGACAAGGCTGCCCTCTGTCACCTCTTCTCTTCATTCTGGTAATGGAAGCTCTGAGCCATCTAATTATCTCTGCAAGAAGGGATGGAGCCATCAAGGGCCTCAAAATATCCGAGGATTGTTATCTTACCCATCTGTTATTCGTTGACGATGTGCTTATTATGTTAGATGGCAGCATACAAGATACCACCACTTTCAACAGAATCTTAAAACTATTTGCACATGCTACAGGAATGGAGATAAATCAGGCAAAATCTTCCATCACTATGGTCGGCACCACAGTAAATGAATCCTTGGCTGCCAGTCAAGCCTTTCCTTTCTCTACCCAACCCCTGGATAGAGGGCTCAAATACCTGGGATACTGGCTTAAACCCACCTCTCAAAAGATCGCGGACTGGGTTTGGCTGGTTACAAAGATTGAGAAAAGGATCACATGCTGGAGCTTTCGCTATCTGTCCAGGGCAGGCAGACTAACATTGATCAAATCTGTTCTGGAGGCTACACCAGTATTTTGGATGGCGCTTGCCTGGATACCCCGCAATATTTTATCTAAACTACAGAGGCTCTGCAACAGGTATCTTTGGGCTGGAAAACATGAAAAGCGCACATTTGCCTGGGTAGGATGGAACTCGATAGCCCTCCCAAAGAAATGGGGTGGGTGGGGGCTAAAGGACCTACCCACCTTCGCATGTGCTCTGGCGGCAAAGATGGGATGGGCCCTGATGACTACTCATAGCCTATGGACTTCTATTGTATATCACAAATATATTTGGCCTCAAAACACTATGGATTGGCTCAGACAGCCCAACTGGAACAAAGTTGGAATCTCATCTATCTGGAAGGCTCTGCTCCATGCCCTTCCACTCATCCGGGATAACATAGTTTGGAGAATCAAAAGTGGAGACAGGGCTCGTATTGGACTTGACCCCTGGAGCGGATGTGGTGGTCGACACCTACTCCCACAGGATTTGGTGGACTACCTATTTTCTCAGGGCACTAAGACTATTGCGCAGATAGCAGACCAGAATCGATCAGACATATTTCACCAGGCCTGGCAGTCAGCAATTCAATTAAATATTCCCCTGCGATGGCACACAATCTGGCAAGATTACTGTGCGGCATTGACGGAATCTCACATTAGGATTACTGAGGGCCCAGACGAACTGATCTGGTATCAGGCGGACAGCGGACTGTACTCCCCAAAGGAGGGTTACTTGCATCTTATCATTCATAAGAAGCCGGAGGTACTTGACAAATGGTGGCATCATATATGGAAACTCTCGGCCTCCCCTCGCTCAAAATTATTTACATGGTGTGTCCTCCGGAACAGGGTACCTACTGGTGACTTTCTCATGCGTCGATCTCTTTATGGTCCGACCAGATGCGCACTTTGCAAGGCTGAGTCCGAATCCACTGTGCATCTATTTCTAAAATGCAATTATATACAGCAGGTTTGGAGCAATATAAAACCATTCATCAATTACACCGGAGAATGGAATGGGCCCGATGCTATCAGTGCTTGGACAGACTGGGGTAATCAGCACAAGGGAAAGAAAGAAGCTAATCTCCCAATAGTTGTTAACTGGATCATATGGAAAGTGAGGAATCGTGTGATCTTTGATGATAAACCACCTGTCTGGCCGCTCATTGAAGCCAGCATCATTTCTGCTTTCAGAGAACTGCCTGAGCCGCCTCCCCCAAAGACTCGTCGACCAAATCCCCCTCCCATCATTGATCAGAGTACTCCCTGGGCGTATTTCGATGGTGCTGCAAATGCCCAAAGCTGTGGGGGTGGTTTCATTCTGCACATTTCCACGAATCTTTCATATCATATCAAAGCAGGACTAGGGGCAGGCACCAACAATTTCGCGGAGCTAATCACTTTACGCCATCTCCTTCACTTTGCTATTAGTCATCAGTGCTCTAGTATTAACATATTTGGAGACTCACAGATTATCATTAACTGGTTCAATGAGATCTCAATATGCCACTTGCACACACTCAGAGTCATATTTGATGAAGTTCGGCAACTCAAAGAGGTTTTTAACCATATCTCTGTTGCTCACATTTACAGGGAGCATAATATGGCAGCTGACAAGCTGTCAAAGGAGGCCACGCTGATGGAACGTGGAACATGGGAGATCACAAAATTTTTGGATCAGCAAGAACAAAAATTTTATCATAGGCCTTATATAGACCCGGGTTATCCTACAGCGGGTCCACCACACTTCTAATATATTTGACTCGGCAGCAACATTACAGAACACAGCTTTATGCATATACTTACTCTTTCTTTGAACAGACTGAAGGTTGCTGACAAGCAACACAACTTTTGATAGATAAACAGAGCTCAAAATGTTTATATCAGACAGGAATATATGTAATTTTTGTATCTTTGTACAGATCCACAACGATCATGGCATATGCTATAGCATCTACATATGTAATCTTTTCATATATTAATGAAAACTTTACGGATTTTTCCAGTGGAAAAAAAAAATATATATATATGAGTTATGGTTTTTGGGTATGTGGTATTGATAAAACATGGTATTGGCTTATGGTATTGTAAGAAATTTTATATAGAAGCTAATAATATCCATGGTAAAACGAGAGTGAATATTCATGGTTAATAATCTTGTTATATTGTAGATATTAATTCTTTATGTGCTTATTAGTTAAATTTAAATATGGTTAGAGAATCATCAATAGAATTTATATGGTAAAATGGATGTTAATTTATGACTTATTTATATGTTATCTATATATTATGATTTTCTTCTATCTAAAAAAATCTTGGTAATTTTATTAATAAAAACAAAATTACAATTAAAAAAATTGAATTTAAAAAATGTTTACATCTTACATCTAATGCCTACACATATACCCTATACTAGGTTGTAGAGCGCCTCCGGCGCAACAACTAACCAAGCAAGGATACTGAGAGTGGTATTATTGATGTTTATTATTGATGTTTTATAATGCTTTTAATTAAAACTTACCATTAATATATGTAGGTATGTATTTGTTTTATATTCTATCTGACATTGTTTTTTTATCGAGATTATTTTAAAAGAGACACATTTCAACTCCAGGTTGAACATGTCAACTCATATTGGGTTGTAGAATGCACCTCTCGGTGCAACAAACTCTCCTTTCTTAGAATACTCAATCTTAGAAATAACAGTTTACACTGGGTCCACATCCAAGTCATCCATATGCTAGGTTGTCCATGTCAAGGTCACTATATCTACAAAGTCATCTCAAGCACAACAAGGTCATCCATCCATCCACAACTCTATCCATTTTCAAGTGCACCCAAAGCGCCCAATGTACATGTGCTTAATGGATGGATGCCCAAGAGAGTATGCTTTGTGAGTGCATCCCATGATTGTGGTTTATGGTAGTTTGCGCCCCAAGGAACTTAACTCTGTCAATTTGTATAAGTCACAACACACCAAATCCTTGAACCTTTAGTCAAATCCACGTAACTCCTTGGTGCATCAATCCTATCTCCCTCCACAACACACTTTATCTATCTATATGAGCACCACAGTCCTATCCACAATGAACCCTATCTATCTGCAGGAGTTCCCAAGTCTCTGCAACAAGTCGTATATATTCGTAAAAGCACCCAAGTCTCCATATTACACCCTATATATTCACACGAGTACTAATTTCTCCATAGTTTACCTTGTCTCACCATAGGAGAACCCAAGCTTTTCCACGTTCCATTTATCCAATGGTCCTAGATGTTTGAATAGATTATACTTTGCCAAGGAAACCCCAAAATTCACCTTGTCAATGGGCCAAGGTGGTTATCCATAACACACCTTACTAATGGGCAAAGGCATCTCCACCAAATCGTCTATTAAACATAGTCGTCTACATCAATGCAATGAAGGTTCTAAACACAACTCTTAAGTGATTATCTTACATCCTCAACAACATCCCAAGAGCCTCTATTCTCAAGTCCATCTGAATCCATGCATTTGTTTGCAACCAAAGACTAGTGGAAACCTTGAATTTCATGCTAATGTATTTAACCCCGGATTTTAAAATCCTACTATATCAAAAAAATCACAACTACTCTACATTTTCCATGATAGAGTTGACATGTAATTACATTATATCCACTTCGTGGACAATGCCTACTACCCAATTCTATAAACAATGCACTTGGTCATTGTTTCCTTTTGCTACAATGGTTGCACTTTAATCCACCATTATTGCTACTATCTCCTATAAGTGCAATCCATCCTTCATCAAACATATCATCCAAATGTCACACCTCCAAACCTACTACAACATTCAGACGTTTACCCCTTTTTTATTCTTTTATTCTCTAAACGTCCCAAGTCTTGAATTGGTTGGGTATCTATTCCAACTGCCATGTCCAATCTGTGAGAATTCATGTCCCATGCCCCATAATAGTCTTATCCTTATGTAATTTGTTCCCTCTACACAACTCTTCCTAGACTAAGGAAATGTCACAACTCTTACCTCAATTGTCAAGTCATTTCCTCTAATCCAACGTTATGTTGTCTCTATTGAGCCAAGGCACCTTCTTCAAAGGAACACTAGGCTCCACCATTAGCTTCTTGACAATGAGCCATATTGTTGCATCTCAATTAGAAGTCCATGGCAAGTGGCTATCAAGACCATTTCCAATATCCATAATTCACCCATGTCTGATTCATGTGATGAGGTTGGAAGGCCATTGTACTTTTGCATCAAAAGGCCCATATAAGCGCATCCACTCCAATTCTACCCTTGCATTCTTCCAATAATCATTTGATTTTTGAGTATTATCACCAACTGGCTCACTTAAGTGTGCCCAAGAAAGTTTCAACCTCCTCCTTGGTCCTCAAATACCAAGGTCTCTACACCTCAAACTTGTCATCTTGGTTTGTTGCCAAGCCTACCATACAAGTCAAAAGCTTCATGGTTTCCTTGGTTGAATATTCCATCGTCTTCATATACTTACTCAAGTTTGGGTTTTCCTACTTATAAAAGCAAACAATTTTGAGTAATCCTACTTAGACAAGAAAACATGCATCATGTAGTCGCTACCATCCCCATGGTGTCCATTATGGCTCCAAGTCTAGTGAGCCTCTACTCCAACATTTTCAATGTTCATCCAAATCCTACATGTCCAAACTTGATACTACACCATTACTTCAATCAACCTTCCATGCTCTTGTACATAAATACATCTATGTGTTCAAAAGTCAAGTGACCAACCCAACGATCATGCTCAAGTAATGATAAATACACACCATGCTGGAAATATCTTTTCATGATACAATCAAGTCTATCTACATAATTCCTTTGGACCTAGGTAAATTCCCCACCTTTGCCTCCAACTGTCAAGTGACCTTTTGCAACTCAACATTCAAAATGAAGGTGGCATATTAACAACATGTTTGCATCCCTCAAGTGTCTCAATAATCTATCCAAAGCGTCCTAAATCAAATGAGATAGCTAAAATACTTTCGTACCTTTTGTTAAAGAGAGGCATGTACGTACCAATACTTCAATCACATTCAAATAATGATCCTTCCAATCTTCAGGTCATCCAACAATCATTTTCAAGCTACCTAAGGAATTCTCTACCTCATCCTAAGTGTTGTACAAAAGGTGGGAGGACATTGTCCAAGTCACTTGGTCTACATTCCTTGTTGCCCCATATAGGTCGATTGTCAATGTTTCCTTGGATGACACCTTCATTGTCTCCACTCATCACATAGAATAGAACTTCCTTGTCTCACTAAACAAGTATTTGGTGCTTTCACATGATCATCACAGTCACCTAAGGGAAAATTTCACTTCTTCTATAAAACTATCAAGTTGCCTCCACAACTCAAATGATTCTTCTTAGTCACCCACGCACTAGTACCTACATCTTGAACTCCAAACTATCCAACTCATTGTTTCTAAATAGGAGAGGATGGCATGTTGCCATCAAAAGTTTCTAACAAAACCACTCCTCCATATCCTTTATCTTTCACCAAGCTCAACACCTTCAATTTCCTTTCGATTCCACTACCTACTTCATGGTAGTGAGTTGTTGATGCTTCAATTAAAAAAAGGAATGTGGTAGTTGACTACCAAGATCACCTCCAATAACTATAACACAAGTTTTCCTTGAGTTCACAAAGAGAGTCATCGTCACAATTGTTATTCCAAGCTTCCACTCGAAAGTCTACCCAAACCTATTGTTAAGGTAACTAGAATATCCAACATACCCCTTAAAGTCTATAGCACTTCAGCTACTCCCAAGTTTATTAACTTAGCCATAAAAGTGGGTTACATTTGGACTTCCTCCAAGAGGGGTGTTTTTCCATGAAGTCACTAGGGAAAAAAAGAGGGGTGTATTTTTTGTCTGGTTTTTAGTGGTTTTTGACACACAACTTTTCTTTTGGCGTTATTACGGTGAATAGAATTCCAACCCATGGTTTTGTAATTACGGTTAAGGAATTAAGATTGTAATCTAATCTGAGTCAGTCGATTAGGTGCCTTGGATGTCACAAGATCCTATATATTATATTGTAAACAATGAAGTTAATTGATGATAAAACTTAAGGTTGTGGCTCTAAACAATTTTTTGTTTTCCTAGTTAGGGTTTCCATCGAAAATTTCTATTTATTTTGTGTTTTCCATTGTTTATTATTATTATAATTAAGAATCCTATGTGCATTGCATTATTGTAAAAGGATTAAAACTTACATAACACTTAGATAGTGTTACGCATACATGTGACAATACATTCAAATGTGTAAAACATCCACAGAAGAACTTAGTATATGTGGATGGGTAGCACCCAAGCTAGGTTCCTAACACTCTTATGTGTGTGTGTGTGTTTGATACAATAGGAAGAGCATGCCTATGCTTGTGGCTCAATTTCAGAGTACAAATAAATCGTGGAAGGACAACCTTGTGCCCAAAAATGTCCAAATGACCTTGTACAAACCAACCCAAGAACTTTGACATGTCTTCCTTCTACAACCATGTTCCATTTTCCATCTCACCAAGGAAATACAAGTTGCTTCATCACATCCCTCCATGGCACAAGCATATAACTCCCTCCTTTAAAGCACTTTTTTCTTCCATCAATTAGTGATGATTCATTTATGATTGTTGGTGCCTTGGCTCATGAAACATCCACTCATATGTGTTTTTCCTTTTTCTTGACAATTCATGTCACTCTAAGAAGTCTCATCAAGCGAGCTCATTCCACCAAACCATTCCATCACGTGAAGTCCATGTCCAAGTCATATTGATCCCACTAAGTCATCCATCCACCTAGGTTGTCTCATCTACCAAGTCTTATCTAGCATGCCAAGGGTGTTCATCCATCCACAACTCTCTCTGCACTCAAATGCACCCAAACCACCCAATGAACATATCGTGACGGATGCATGCCCAAGGGAGTGCACTCAGTGAGTGCATCCCACAATTGCAATCCATGTCAACTTGTGCTCCAAGGCATCTCATTTGCTTGTTAGAACCCAGTGCAAAACACCTAATTCCATTGATTCATATAAGTCTCAACACTCCAAATTCTCAAACCTTTATCCAAGTCTGCCCAAATCCTTGTTGAATTCAGCTTGACTCCATGAAAAATGCACTTTATCCATCCAAAGAAGTGCCCAAACCCTATCCGCAGGCATCCTATCTATCCGCAGAAGCACCCAAGTACCTGTAGTGTGCCCTATCTGTCTAGAAGAACACCCAAGTCTCTGTAGTGCACCCTATCTATCTGCAAAAGAACCCAAGTATTGCACCCTATTTCTCTATAGGAGTGCACCCAAGCTTGTCCATAGTCTATCTTGCTAATGGGCCAAAATGTCTATCTGAAGTTTGCCTAAGCAAGTCAACCCTAAAATTCACCTTGCTAATGGATCAAGATGTCTCCACCAAATCATCTATCCAACATGGTCATTTGCATTAGTTCGATGGAGGTGCCTAATGCCACTCTAGGCAAGGGTCTTACACCCTCTTACTAACGACCCAACAATATTGATAATAACTCACATAGAAAAACACATTTCACTAACTTTTACTAGGAATTCATATGAATAATCTCACCTTTCACAAAATAACTCATAAGTATTCACAAAGGGAGCTTTATGTATGAGCACCTAACACTTCCTCTTTCCTCTCAAACATATTCAACTCAATCATAATGAGATGGAGCTATAGAAAGCATTTTACCCCTCAACAAATCTCAAATCTTCTTTACAATAGTCAAGCATAATTTTATGACATGGTTAGAACTCTTTGAGAGTCCAACCCTTATCTACTATAATATTCTAACTTCACAATCTCAATGTTCCACATAATCTCATTTCATCTTTCATGAAAATCAACATAACTATGTGTTGGAAATCACCTCAATGTCCTCTTAGCGATTTCTTTCTACACCTTTAACTTGATATTTTTCTTCGAATATTTTTCCTACCAGCAATAACAATTTTATTAAAAGATAAAACTAAATAATAATAATAAAAATGTAAAACAAACATACCACTAAAAAAACATTTTATTAAACAGAGCTTCCCAACAAGTACCCCTCCTTCCATAAACACAAAGACACGACTCAAACATCTAACATTTTGTTTTATTATTTTACCTCTCTTTCTAACTTCTAAACCATTATTTTAAACATATGACACCCATTTTTAAATATTGACATCTAATCCATTATTTAACACCCATTTTTTAACATTAATAAATCATTCCTAATCCCTCATATTAACAGCTTAGTAATGCAGCTAACATGAACCCTCTCTTCCAGCGTGATTTGCGCGAAAAACAACTAGACGTTTGTTTATTTTCGGTTTCCTAACATCTAGAATCTCCTACACATTTTTCTTGTTCCTTGATTATTGGGGTCTTCATAGTGTTGGAAGTTAGATCGTCAATAGTGGTTAACAACTAATTTCAAATGTCAAGGGTCATGTAGACTATAGATCTGTGAAATTAGTCACCGGAAAGGTGACTATCGACTATTTATCTGCATTCGTCTAGAATTCAGAGATCAACAGTCAATATTTATGGCCAGACATATTGCGAGGTCCCCTTGCCGTGTAGTTGGAGCAAGGGATTGATGATGAAGGTGAAAGGAAAGCAATCTGAAAAGATTTCTGGAAAAAATGGCAGACAGCTAGACGATTTCGCCAACTTTTTTCTAAGTTTGAATTTATTCTCCTTTTACATTTAGGTCTAAAAGTCAGAGATCAACAGTCAATATTCTAGATGACCCTTAGTTATGGCCGGAGATTGCGAGGTCCCCTTGCCGTGTAGTTGGAGCAGGGGATTGATAATGAAGAACGATTACACTAGTTCGAGGTGCGCGGTATATACGTTGTTATTCTGAAAGGAAAGCGGTGTGAAAAGATTTCTGGGAAAAGTAGCACACTGGACGATTTATCTGTATCCATCTAGATAAAAGTCACAGACCAATAGTCAGTAGTCAAGATGACCCTTATGGCCGTGTAGTTGGAGCAAGGGATTGATGATGAAAGTGCGCGGTATATACGTCGTCATAGTGAAAGGAAAGCATGAAAGCAGTCTGAAAAGATTTCTGGAAAAAATGGTAGACAGCTAGACGATTTCGCCAACTTTTTTCTAAGTTTGAATTTATTCTCCTTTTACATTTCTAACATTTTGAAGTTAAAAATGAATCTATGCGTCTATATAAGCAAGCAATCACAATGGTTTTCTGAAGCATTGTGACTGTTGTGTTTCAGAGATCATTCTGTTAGAGAAGGAAAATATGGAGATCTGTTACATCCCTTCTCTTTCCTGGTGGTGCCTCCTCCTCTTTTATTTCATTCTCTTTGCCAATCCTTTTGTGTTTTCAACAACTCATCTCTCTAATCGTCACCATCCTCGTCTAACCAATGCTACCGATCAACACGCTCTACTTGCATTCAAGTCTGCAATTACATATGACCCCTTCCAATCCTTAGCCGCTACCTGGAAACCGAATGTTTCGTTCTGCGAGTGGACGGGTATCATATGCAGCAGGCGCAGGCAGAGAGTCGTTTCCCTCAATGTTTCAAGCATGGCATTACAAGGTACAATCTCTCCTCTTCTCGCCAATCTCTCCTTTCTTAGAGTACTTGATGTTAGCAATAACAGTTTCCACGATCATATTCCTTATGATTTGGGAAATTTGTTTCGCTTAAATACTCTTTACCTATTTTCCAATCAACTCCAAGGTTCTATTCCACCCACTCTTGGTAAGTGCCGTAGTTTGTGGGACTTGAGTATGTCCTTTAACAATCTCACAGGAAATATTCCCGCAGAACTATGTGTTCTATCCAGCTTACAATTCTTTGTGTTAGGAAATAACAATTTGACGGGTACAATCCCAGCATGCTTGGGAAACCTATCTTCTTTGGACCAGATGGATTTGGGTAACAACAATCTTCATGGAAGTGTTCCTTCCGAATTGGGTATGTTAAGTCAGGCCAGCTTTATAAGTCTGCATGTTAACCATCTCATAGGACACATTCCATCTTCTTTGTCTAACTGCACAAACCTTCAAGTATTGGATATAGCTGTAAACCAGTTGATTGGTCACATTCCCAGAGAGTTGTGTAGCAAGAACATCTGGTTGACAGAACTCTATCTAGGTTCTAATCAGTTGACTGGCAGCATTCCTGCTTCCCTCTTCAATTGTACGAACTTTCAAATAATCGATTTGGCCAGAAATCAGCTCAGTGGAGTGGTGTCCACGGAGTTCGGTAAATTGACAAAGCTTCTCACGCTTGGCTTATACCATAATCAACTGGTTAGTGGCAGCACCATGAACTTGCCCATTCTTACTGCTCTTGTTAACTGTTCCAACTTAAAGAACATAGAGTTATCGGCTAATCGTCTCACAGGACGTTTGCCCTTTTCTATAGGACAGCTCTCTACACAACTGACCTATTTAGGCTTGGTAGACAATAAATTAACAGGAGAAATACCTCCACAGATTGGAAACCTCACTAATTTAATACGCCTTGCATTGAGTCTTAACTCTTTTACAGGGCCAATTCCTTCTTCACTTAATATGCTTCAAAAGTTGCAGGGCTTATATATGGCCTATGACAATTTCCAAGGAAACATTCCAATAGAAATTGGGAAACTCAAAAGCTTAAGTTTACTGGATTTAAGGGGAAATAATCTCTTTGGAAGAATCCCTGATTCTGTTGGTCATCTTCAACAACTAACACATCTATATCTTCATCAGAACCAGTTATCAGGTAATATACCTGCAAATTTAGGGAAATGTGTTAATTTATTACTGGTAGATCTATCATATAACAAGCTTAGTGGGCACATACCTCCAGAAGTTGCAGGCCTTGCAAATTTAGCTTTTTATTTCAACCTTTCAAACAATTTATTACATGGTCCCGTGCCATCCGGATTAAGCAAAATGACTATGCTTCAAGCTATAGATTTTTCTAGAAATCAGCTAATCGGTCACATTCCAAATGCACTCAGAAGTTGCAAAGAACTACAATATCTTAATCTTTCCTACAATGCACTTGAAGGTCTGATTCCAGATTCACTTGATGAACTTCTCAGTCTTGAGGACATGGACTTATCCTCCAACAATTTGTCAGGTCAAATACCCATGTCATTGGAAAATATCAAAATGCTTCGTCACTTGAATTTTTCTTTCAACAAGTTGTCAGGACAAGTCCCTAAAGGGGGAGTTTTCAGAAAGCTTGGTGCCACTGCATTTGCTGGAAATACGGGTCTTTGTGGGCCTTGGGTAAGTTTGCCACCATGCTCTACTGGCAAACATCATAATGTTGGGCATCTAAAAAGAGTTATAATAATGGTTAGTGCAATTATAGCCAATGTTGTATCATGTTTATTTCTGAGAATTTTGTGGAGACGATGTCACAAGAAACATAAATTGTCTAGTGCATCCTTAAATGTGGGGCACCGAAGAATTTCCTATGGAGAGCTCATTACTGCAACAGATGAATTTAGTGATGCCAACTTGTTAGGAATTGGAAGTTTTGGGAAAGTGTACAAAGGGGCTTTGAATGATGGCACAATTGTTGCTATCAAGCTTCTTAATGTGGAAGATGAAAGGGCTTACAAGAGCTTTGACAAGGAATGCAAGGTTCTAAGTAAAGTTAGGCATCGGAATTTGATTAGAATTATAACATCTTACTCAGACCTCCAAGTCAAAGCTTTAATATTTCCATTAATTCCAAATGGAAATTTGGAGAAGTGGTTATATCACAATAATGAAGAACAAAGTGATTTGTGTTTGATTAAAAGGCTGAATATAGCAATAGATATTGCTGAGGGAATAACATATCTCCATCATCATTGTTTCGTGCAAGTGATCCACTGTGACTTAAAACCCAACAATGTGCTTATGGGTGAAGATATGACAGCATATTTGATAGACTTTGGCATTGCTACCATATGCTTTGCAAATTCTGAAGATTCTTCTTTCACTTCCACAAGTGCACTCAAAGGATCTACTGGCTACATTCCTCCAGGTATTACTTTAACTAGATAGCATGTTAGGCAATGTTACGATTTTCCTGTTTTTATTAAACATTGTGAATTGATAAGCTTACTATGATAATGTTTGAATGTAGAATATGGATTGGGTGGACGTGTCACAACAAAAGGTGATGTTTACAGCTATGGAATAATGTTATTGGAGATGCTCACTAGAAAGAAGCCCACCGATGATATGTTTGGGGAAGGAATGAACTTACAAAAATGGGTGGGTAATGCTTTTCCAAACAGAGTAGAGGAAGTGGTAGACACAATTCTATTGAGGACTAGTATGAGCATTGAAGAAGATAAATATCTCAATTGCCTCAAACAACTCATAAATGTGGGTTTGTTATGCACAATAGAATCCCCTAAAGGACGTCCTAATATGATGGATATTGTGGGTACACTCCAAAGCATAAGAAATATGTTTTTAGGAGTCACTAGAATTCCAACATTCCAATCAGATATAACACATTTGTTGGGCAATTCAAGCACTACTCAAAATAACATTGTCAAAGCCCAAAGTTCTTCCACATTCTAGCCTAAAGAAGTAGTGGTTGCTTAGCTTAACCATAAACTAATTTGAGTCCATTGCCATTGGTTGCATGTAGTTTGAGTCATATTCCTTTTTCCTTCTTTCTATGGCATCTTTCTTGTTGGGTGCATGTGGATCAGCAATAAAGTGAGATTTGCAATGGATGGCATTCTAGAAATGTTGCAATTATAAAATTTTATATCATGGAAATTTTTATGTTCAATGGCCTTTCTATATATACAAAAAAATGCATTGTGCATTTGTTTTATTTATATTTCCATGTCCATGTAAGAACTTTGAATTTGTTTTGAATGGTGAAAAAGACAAAAATATTTTTTTAGTTTCAAAATTATTGAAGGGAATATCTTGATAAATATAATTATACCTATTTACTTTTTAATATAAAAAACTATGAATAGATGTGGAAAAGACTTATATTCTAACTTTTATATAACTAGTACATTTATATCTTAATTCTAGTAACTAAAAGGTGCCCAAAAAATAGAAAGTTGATGTTTTTTTCCATTTCAAAGGACAGTTAATTAACTTCTACGACATTAGATGGGATTTAAGTCATTGTAATTTACACTTCTTAGAGCAATATTGCCATAACAAATACATGGAAGAGGTACAGTTTTTTTTTGTCTTCCCGTGATTAAGTAAATTCCATCTTATTTCCAGAGTACTACAATATGTTTTATATTTCAAGTTTTTATTTTACTTATCAAGTGTTGTTATATTTTCTATCCTAAGTTTGAGACTCAACCTTCTATCCTAAGTTTGAGACTCAACCAACGTGAATCACTTGTCCACTTGTCCATGAAAAAGAACTAGTGCTTTATTTTCTGCATGCTAGCAAGAGAGTACATCTCATGTTGCAGCAGCCCTTGATTCCTCACACTTAGAAAAAGCTACTAACATCAAAGCTACTAACATCAAAGAATTGAAAGAGAAAATTGAACCACTTTTACTTCACATGGTAACCTCAAAACCATACCATGACAATAAAATATCTTAAAGGATTCATTTATTTTTTTGGAATTGAATGGAATAAAATATCTCAGAGGATTCATTGTATTTTGGGCATTGAATGCATTGTACAATAGATATTTCATTTTCATGGTATACTAGCAAAAGGAGTCGAGGATTCATTGTTTTTTTGGGCATTGAATGCATTGCACAATACATGTGTCATTTTTTCATGAGATCAAGAGGGGGCATGGGCTTTAAGTACTCCACTCATGAAACAGATAAGCTGAAAACTACTCAATAATACATGTAAAATTAGTGAGGACATTTTATATAGCAAGAGATATAAGTTATTTTGATCGGATACAAGCAAAAAGAGGCATGGGTTTCAAGTACTCCACTCATGCAATAGACAATTAGTGAGAGTATTTTGTATAACAAGAGATGTGCACACTGATGACAGGACAATTAACAGGAAAACAGTCTGAAAAGATTTCTGGAAAAAATGGCAGACAGCTAGACGATTTCGCCAACTTTTTTCTAAGTTTGAATTTATTCTCCTTTTACATTTAGGTCTAAAAGTCAGAGATCAACAGTCAATATTCTAGATGACCCTTAGTTATGGCCGGAGATTGCGAGGTCCCCTTGCCGTGTAGTTGGAGCAGGGGATTGATAATGAAGAACGATTACACTAGTTCGAGGTGCGCGGTATATACGTTGTTATTTTGAAAGGAAATCAGTGTAAAAAGATTTCTGGAAAAAGTAGCATACTGGACGATTATCTGTATCCATCTAAATGTTGGGTATTTTTTTACAATGGGAAAATACCAAAAACCAAACAAACAAACACCACAGAGGCAATGCTCTGTTTCCTTCTGCCACAGGATCTTTTTGTACAGGGAAGCTTTTTTCTAAAAAAAATTTCTCAGAACAGAGTATTACACAGCCATAAAACATTTCTATTGATTAAAATATAAAGCTTGATACAAACTTCATCCTCTTTCACTCAGAGGGATTTACCAAAAATGCATTCAGCCAACTCTGATACATATTCATCCTCTTTGCTGAGAGGGATTCACCAAAATTACTTTCACTCCACAAAACTCTGTTTTCACCTAAGAATTTACTGTGCTGGGTTTACTGCAGTAAAGCCCCTTTTTACTTTACTGGTGTAAAACTATTTTTACACATACTGCTGTAAAAATATTTTACACATACTGCTGTAAAACAAACTTTTACATATGCAGTAAACTTTTACATTACATTCACAATTTCAAAAATACCTGTGCGCTCTTTTCTTTTGCATTTCAATGCAAATCCAATACATAAAAAAAACTTACTTAAAACACATGCGCTCCACTTCGTTTTTCATTTATGCACAGCTGTGCAAAAATACATAGTTCTTCACTGCTCCTCCTTCTTCAAATGATCAATACATAATAATAATTCAATGTTGCTTCCCCGGTTCTTTCTTACTGCTGCGAGCTCATTTTACACATTGCACTGCTGTGCAAAAATACACAGTTTTTCCGTTGCTGCTACGTTTCTCCCATGCCCAATAACAACTCCATGGTTCTCCTCGCTGCTGCGAACACATATATTTTTGTTCTCCTCCCGTGTGCGATAATACAATGCCATACGAAGTCAACGTTTTACACAAAAAATATTTTTATGTGTTAACAAAACAAAATGTAATATTACCTGCCGTATGGACAAAACTTAAAAATTTACCAACGCATATGACATTGCATTAAAAACAGGTATGGTCAACCAGACTTGACTTTTACTTCACGCATGATTTTAATTCGATGCAGGTTCGTATGCATCTTGGAGCAATCGACGGCGGGGGATGATGAGCTGCATCGGACGGCGGAGATGAATATCGGGAGGTCATACTTGACTGATCATTACGTCCCGATATGTCAGAGATGATGACGTATGGGGAGAGCCACGCGTCTGCACCATATTGTATCGGAGTCGATCACCAGATTATTCCTTCGTCGGAAGGCTGGTGCGAAATATTTCAGGCGGGTAAGTTGAACGGATTCGGTCTGGCGTCGTTCGTGCTGCTGAGTCGGCTGCCCACGTCCGCCTGCAGCCTGCAACCTGCAACCTGCAGTTGGAATTAACATTCCAATACTCCCCTTTAATTTCAACTGCTGGGCATTCAAACATACCCAAACACTTCCTCACATAGAGGAATTCACCAACACTACTGTTACAAAGACATCTTCCTCACATAGAGGGATTAACCTGAAACTGTGCTTAAGAGCACCTTCCTCATGACTGAGGGATTCACCATAACAATGTGCTGAAGAGCACCTTCCTCTTGACAGAGGGATTCACCTGTGACTATGCTGAAAAACATCATCCTCTTGATAGAGGGATTTACCATGTGTATGCTAAAAAGCATCTTCCTCTTGACAGAGGGATTCACTAAGAACTTCACTTCCTCTCACTGAGGGATTACTTCCAAACACTGCTTTAGATGCAGTTTCAAAACGAAACATTCATTGCACTGTTGTGCATACTCATTACATTGTTCTTTTATGCTGCTGCATATTCTCTGTTGCACTGTTGTGCCATCTTCTTTGCTGCGTCTACCCCACACTGATGTGTCTACACTTGCTGTTGTGTTGCTGCACTTCACTTACATTTCTTTGCAAACTCTGCATTGCTGTGCATTCTTCAAAGACAGAATACTCTGTCTTTTCTGGAACAATTACTCTGTCCCACCTTACAAATTTATACTGCTGTGTGTAAACATTTCTTACATTTACTGCTGTTGCATATGTTTCATTTCAATTCAATGAACAACACATTCACTATACTTACATTTACTGTTGTAAAGAAAAATTTCTTTTACATCTGCTACTGTCCATTACCTTTCATTTCTTCAACAAAAATTTCATGTTGCTGCATTTTCTTATTTGCATTGCTGTGTAAAAACACATTTCTTCATTCTCTCTTAGTTCTGGTTTCATTTTCTTCGCACTACTGTGCTTCTCCTTCTTGCCATCACGCTGCTCCCTTTTCTTATGCACTGCTATCCATACCCATAACCATAGACTCTGTCATCCCTGGGTTTTTATTTGCTGCTGCGTTGCCTCTGCAATTTGCACTGTGGCTGCCTTTTGTTTCATCATACTGCTGTGTGCCCATACACTAACTCTTTACTCTCCATTACTTGCACATAGAGAGAAATCATCCTCACACTGTTTTGCGCTGCATTCTCCAAACAACAAAAAAAAATTAACACGGGCTGCTGCCTTTTCTTTTTACACCCTTGCTTCACACAATCTTAGTCTTCATTCATTTTTTTTACACAATGCACTGTTGTGCAGTTCCTTTCATTTTTCTGCTGCCACACATTATCATTCACCCATGTGCATTAAAAATCTGCTGTCCCTGTTTTTCTTTATGCATTTCTTTGCATGCTGCATTGCATATGAAGAAAAACATTACATTTTTTTTACTGCTGTGTATTGTACTCACTCTGCTGTGAGTATGTTCTCTCACATTACATAGAAGGAAACTACCTTCCATTGCTATGCATTTCAATGCATGTGCTCCATAACAAAAATTCAAAAACTGTTGTTTTATGTTCTATCCTCCCACCGCTGTGAGGGTCTCCATGCTTTGCATACTTTTCTTATTGCGCTGCTGCACTTCACATTTGAGCACTGCCCCTTTTTCTTCTCTGCTTTTATGGCAGATTTAACTTCATATTTTTCCCTTATAAAAGGTCTTCATCAAAGAGTGACTGTTAAGACAGTTCAGCAACAAAAAATTACAAGCTCCCCTTTAATGTGTGCTTGTCTTCTTTTGGCAGACTCTTCTCAAAACAAATTTAGATCCACTGGGGAGTTCAAGGGGTTTTCAGATTGCCTTTCCTTCCTTCTCCATACTTGTGTAACTTTCTTCTTTTGCATGGGTCTAGCTTATGTAAGAGCCCATGTCAAGTTACAATCACGTGCCATATGCCCAATGTTATGACACTTGAAGCATTCAACTTTATTCATGAATAAGAATTCATGATTTCTTCTTGTGAAATTATTTCTTGGAGATTGTCGGGGACCACAACATCTATCTCCATGAAATGCTCTACAGTCTTTTGCCATATGACCAAAGTTTGAGCAAGCATAACAATAACCAAAAAATGAACTTTGGTACCTGGGAGATGGAGGTTTCCTTGATGTACTACTGAAGCCTTGCTGCCTTGAGATTCTTTGTTGATAACCATTGCCTCTTACCTCTTTGACATCAGCTACATTTCTTCTTGGAGCTGGTTTTCTGCTTGGAGTAGGATTTCTTCTATTGCAGCCTTCATTTTTCTCCTTGCCTTTGCTGGAACTAGGAGCTTCACAACTTCTTTCTGGCTTCTTCACATCTCCTTTGCTTAAAGCATCTTCATCCTTGTTTGAGGGTTCACCTACATACCCAAGTCCTGATTTATCAGTTGGAGATCTGTGATAGCTGAGCATGTCATCCAAAGCTTGAGAGCTCTTCATGATCTTGTTCATCCCTTCAACCTTCTTCCTGAGGAGGACAATCTCTTCTTCCAACTTTTCACATACATTATTTTTCTTTGCTAGTTGTCCCTCAGTTTCTTCCTTACTACGAGTAGCTTCAGCTGCTACTATTTTGAAGGAGATAATATCTTTCTTCATTTTGGAGATTTCTTCATCTTTTGCTTGACTGCTCTTCATTTTCTTTTCAGCTCCTTGTGCCTGCTTCCTGGCTTCTTGTAGTTCGGACTTAAGGGAGGAGACCTCTACCTTGTACTGTCCAATCTCTTCTACAAGTTTGTTCACCCTCATGTGCCTTTGTTCAAGTTGACTTGTCAAGACATCTCCCTGCTTCTTTGCTTCATTCAGCTGATTTTTCATGGATATGACTTCTTCATGATGTTTCCTCTTGCTTTCATCAAGTTCATTCTTAAGCTTAGCAAGCTCTTCATCCCTTTCTTTTACTTGAAGTTTGATGAGGTTAACTTTCTCACATTCAGCTCCTATGATGGGTTCAGAATTTTCTTCTTCACTGATGGTCATGGTCAGTGCTCCCTTTGCATGAAGGTCATGAAGTCTGTCCCATATCTCCTTTGCTGATGAATATTTCCCTAGATTCTTCTTTATGGAATCAGGCAGTCCATCCAAGATAGCCTTTGCTGCTTGTGCATCATACTCCATGGATTCTTTATCCTTCTTGCTATCATCAATCACTGATTCCCAGATTTCACTCCCTTGACACTGTAAGACAACCCTCATTTTTATTTCCCACATATCAAAATTTCCATTAAACTTTGAAGCCTCAAATAGAATGCTTTCAAATAGATCGTTTTCTATTTTAATAGAGGAGGGAGACACAACCTTAGGGGATTTGGACACTTTCTTCTTTGATCTTGCCATTCTTAACTGTTTTTAAAATCCCTGACTGTGTTTTTAAAATGACTCACTGTTTCTTCAACAGCAACTCAAAAACTTGAGAAATACCTGAATCCCTTTGGTTGAAACTTCACACAGCTGGAGAATCTTTACTGTTGCTGCAACAAGGGTCTTTCCTTCAGCTTCTTTGACACTTCAAAGAGCATGAACCTACTCTGTTACCATCAAAGAGCCTGGACCAGCTCTGATACCACTGTTGGGTATTTTTTTACAATTGGAAAATACCAAAAACCAAACAAACAAACACCACAGAGGCAATGCTCTATTTCCTTCTGCCACAGGATCTTTTTGCACAGGGAAGCTTTTTTCTAAAAAAAATTTCTCAGAACAGAGTATTACACAGCCATAAAACATTTCTATTGATTAAAATATAAAGCCTGATACAAACTTCATCCTCTTTCACTCAGAGGGATTTACCAAAAATACATTCAGCCAACTCTGATACATATTCATCCTCTTTGCTGAGAGGGATTCACCAAAATTACTTTCACTCCACAAAACTCTGTTTTCACCTAAGAATTTAATGTGCTGGGTTTACTGCAGTAAAACCCCTTTTTACTTTACTGGTGTAAAACTATTTTTACACATACTGCTGTAAAAATATTTTACACATACTGCTGTAAAACAAACTTTTACATATGCAGTAAACTTTTACATTATATTCACAATTTCAAAAATACATGTGCGGCTCTTTTCTTTTGCATTTCAATGCAAATCCAATACATAAAAAAAACTTACTTAAAACACATGCGCTCCACTTCGTTTTTCATTTATGCACAGCTGTGCAAAAATACATAGTTCTTCACTGCTCCTCCTTCTTCAAATGATCAATACATAATAATAATTCAATGTTGCTTCCCCGGTTCTTTCTTGCTGCTACGAGCTCATTTTACACATTGCACTGCTGTGCAAAAATACACACAGTTTTTCCGCTGCTGCTACGTTTCTCCCATGCTCAAGAGAAATAACAACTCCCTGGTTTTCCTCGCTGCTGCGAACACATGTTTTTCTTCTCCTCCCGTGTGCAATAATACAATGCCATACCAAGTCAACGTTTTACACAAAAAATATTTTTATGTGTTAACAAAACAAAATGTAATATTACGTGCCGTATGGACAAAACTTAAAAATTTTACCAACGCATATGACATTGCATTAAAAACAGGTATGGTCAACCAAACTTGACTTTTACTTCACGCATGATTTTTAATTCGATGCAGGTTCGTATGCATCTTGGAGCAATCGACGGCGGAGGTAGATGAGCTGCATCGGACGGCGGAGATGAATATCGGGAGGTCATACTTGACTGATCATTACGTCCCGATATGTCAGAGATGATGACGTATGGGGAGAGCCACGCGTCTGCACCATATTGTATCGGAGTCGATCGCCGGATTATTCCTTCGTCGGAAGGCTGGTGCGAAATATTTCAGGCGGGTAAGTTGAACGGATTCGGTCTGGCGTCGTTCGTGCTGCTGAGTCGGCTGCCCACGTCCGCCTGCAGCCTGCAACCTGCAACCTGCAGTTGGAATTAACATTCCAACACTAAATAGAAGTCACAGACCAATAGTCAGTAGTCAAGATGACCCTTATGGCCGTGTAGTTGGAGCAGGGGATTGATGATGAAAGTGCGCGGTATATACGTCGTCATAGTGAAAGGAAAGCATGAAAGCAGTCTGAAAAGATTTCTGGAAAAAATGGCAGACAACTAGACGATTTCGCCAACTTTTTTCTAAGTTTGAATTTATTCTCCTTTTACATTTCTAACATTTTGAAGTTAAAAATGAATCTATGCGTCTATATAAGCAAGCAATCACAATGGCTTTCTAAAGCATTGTGACTGTTGTGTTTCAGAGATCATTCTGTTAGAGAAGGAAAATATGGAGATCTGTTACGTCCCGCCTCTTTTATTTCATTCTCTTTGCCAATCCTTTTGTGTTTTCAACAACCCATATCTCCGATCGTCAGCATCCTTGTCTAACCAATGCTTCCGATCAAGAGTTATAATCATTGTTAGTGCAATTATAGCCATTGTTTTTGTATTGTGTTTATTTCTGGGAATTTTGTGGAGACGATGTCACAAGAAACATAAATTCTCTAGTGTATCCTTAAATGTGGGGCACCAAAGAATTTCCTATGGAGAATTCTTCACTTCAACAGATGAATTTAGTGATGCCAACTTGTTAGGAATTGGAAGTTTTGGGAAAGTGTAAAAAGGGGTTCTGAATGATGGTACAATTATTGCTATCAAGCTTCTTAATGTGGAAGATAAAAGGGCTTACAAGAGATTTGACCAGGAATGCAAGGTTCTAAGTAAAGTTAGGCATCGGATTTTGATTAGAATTATAACATCTTTCTCAGACCTCCAAGTCAAAGCTTGCTTTAATATTTCCATTAATGCCAAATAGAAATTTGAAGTGGTTATATCACAATAACGAAGAACAAAGTGATTTGAGTTTGATTCAAACACTGAATATAGCAATAGACATTGCTGAGGGAATAACATATCTCCATCATCATTGTTTCGTGCAAGTGATCCATTGTGACTTAAAACCTAACAATATGTTGAAAATAGCAACAAGAAATGCTAAAAATAGAAGTGCTAAAAATAGCACTGCTATAAATAGCATTTCGGGATACCTTCCTATTTTAGTTAGTCCCTAAACTAAAATAGAGAAGTAAAATTCGAATTTGATTTTAGCAGTTGTTTGATTAATAATTAATTAATTCATCTTGAGTTAATTAGTTGGGGAAAATCAAACATGAAGTCTATGTGAAGACATGCAACAGTTTCTCCATTGATTGAGGAATTTATCCCTTAGTTAAAGAGATGATAGTGAGTTGTATATTGAGTTGTAATTAGTTAGCTCACTTATCTGAGTTAAGTCTAGTTAGATTAATTCTAATAGTTTGTAGAATTAATTGTGAGTTCAGTTAGTTAATGCATGCATGCGTGTAACTGCTGCACTTCAGATAACTGAATATTATCTCATAAATAACTCATGCATGTCAATTCAGTCAAAGACCCAGTTGAGATCAGATGGTGGGACAATGTACTATCAGTTGCAAGAATATTCCTTGGTGGATATCTCTTGCATGTAGAAGGAATTCATTCCTTGAGGATTGTGTAGTTACTTTTTCAGTTTAGAGAGTGTAATGAGGCCAATTCACACAGGTGGCATCATTGGACCCCAAGAAAAACTGCGCAAGGAAATAAGAGGCTTGGAGGGATGAGGAAAGGCATATGTGTTGTCTACTCAATCTGTGAGCTGTATTGTTCAATTGCAGAGAGCAAGATAGCTTGTGAGCTAATTCTTTATGTAATCTGAACATATTTCCACTTGTATGATATTATAGAGATCGGGGTTTTAGGCTGAGGCTTTCTCCAAGATTATTCTTCTATGTTCATGTGTGATTGCTTTTTCATTCTCAGTTATCTGTGTTCTTATTGATCTTGCTCATATTCGATTAAACTTTCGCAAAGTTTGTTGTAGAAGTAGATCTTGTATTTTACTTTAGTATATTGCATAAGTTGTTAATCTACAGTGGGAAATTCTACATGGTATCGGAGCAAAGGTGATCAAAGGAGAGAACAGTATACAAAGAAGGGAGAAGTTTGAAGCTTGAGGTTCTTGAATATAGAAATCAAGTTCTTATCACATCTCAATTTCACCAATGGCGTTCAATGGTTTAAGACTCGAGTATGCCCTTGATGGTAGCTCGAATTATATAGCATGAAAGGATCGCATGGAAGTAGTATTAGAGGATAACGGTCTGAAGGACTCCATTGATCAAGAAGTCCCCAAGCCTGCAGCGGCTAATGCTACAAAATTGGCGGAATGGAAGAAATATGTGGCTAGAGCAAGGAGAATCCTTCTGGAGGGAGTTCGAGACCACATAGTCTCGAGTCTCCATGGGAAGGAGACACCGTTTTCGATGTGGAAAACATTGAAAGATCCATATCAGAACAACAACGATCAAAGGAAGCTGGCGCTGAGAGATAAGCTTCGAAAAATCAAGTGTGAAAAGGGCGACACGATCTCTACTTTTCTGAACAAACTCACCACCCGCAGGAATGAGCTTGGAAATGTAGGGATCATGAAAGCTGATGATGACATGGTGAGTCTTGCGCTCCTCAGTCTTCCTAAGAGTTGGCATAGCTACTAAGACTCAATTAATGGAAGAGAAAAACTGCCAGATTACGAACAACTTTGGTTGGATCTGATGTAGGAGGAGATAAGAAGAAGCACCAGAGATGGATCCTCATCAAAGCAAGATGATGAGGAAAATCTAGCCTTAGTGAGTAAGGCGAGGAAGGGGAAAGGGAAGGTGTCCCATCCAAATCCAGTTCTTCCCATGGTGGGAATAAGTTTGACAAATCGAAAGTGCGATGCTTTCATTGTCATGAAGTGGGCCATTATGCTATGAATTGTCCACAAAAGAAATCAAAGAAGGGATCTAATGGTGAGGCACTAGCCTCACAGTTTGAGTTGGATTTCTCTCTTATCGCATGCATGGTTTCATCCATGGTGGGATGTGTTTGGTACCTGTACAGTGGAGCTTCATTCCACGTGTCAGGTGACAAGAATATTTTCAGTACCTTGGAGGAGAAGGATCTCCAGATGCAGATCGAGATGGGCGATGATGGAAAGTATCGTGTTTCAGGTGAAGGTACGGTTGTGTTTCAGAGGAAGCATAGAGCTCCCCTCACCCTGACTGATGTAAAGTATGTACCAGGTCTAAAGAAGAATCTTGTGTCCACTGCTATGCTAGAAGATAAAGGCTATGATGTAGTCTTTAGTAAAGGAAAAGTATTTCTGAGACATATCAACACTGGACAGACCAAGAGGATAGGGATTCGAGTTAAGAATATCTACAAGCTGGAGGTAGACGACTATGCTGCATTGAGTTCCAAAGTTGAGATGGTGCAGAGCCAAGATGTTGGCGAGCTATGGCATAGAAGATTGGGCCACTTGCACCATGGAGCCCTAAAGATCATGCAGCAGATTTCTACTAGACTTCCCAAGGGAAAACTGGAGCAGATGGATACATGCAAAGGTTGTACCTTGGGTAAGTATGTGAAATCTTCCTTTCCAGATCGAGACAATAGAGCTGGAGCAATCCTAGAGTGAGTTCACTCAGATGTTTGTGGACCATTCTCTATAGCCTCCACTGCTAAACAAAGGTATTATGTTATTTTTATTGATGATTTTTCTCATAAATGTTGGATCTACTTTATGCAAAAGAAGGATCAGACCTTCTTGAGGGTTTTTGAGTTTAAAGCCTTGGCAGAGAAAGAATCTGGAAAGAAAATAAAAGCCTTGTGTAGCGACAATGGTGGAGAATATGTCTCCCAACAGTGTAAGGACTTCTGCACTGCAAAAGGAATTAAACGGGAGTTGACGACACCCCATAACCCACAGCAGAATGGGGTGGCCGAAAGGAAGAACATATCAATTGTGGGAGCAACTCGAGCGATGTTGCATGACCAGATCCTACCACTACTTTTGTGGGCTGAGGCATGCAATACATCAGTATAATTGCATAACAGAAGCCCGCACCGTATACTGGGAAAGAAGACACCTATGGAGGCCTTTTCCGGGAAGTGACCAGATGTGAGTCACTTCCAAGTTTTTGGATCATCGGTTTAATTCCATGTGACCAAATATGCTCGGAAGAAGTTAGATCCAACAGCTGAGTTTGGAATACTTGTGGGGTACACGAATACACCCCACAATTATCGTGTGTTCCTGCCTACTGGTCAGAGGATAGTGGTACGCAGGGATCTGAAATTCGACGAGTAGAAATCCATGCGAGTATCACTTGAGAGGGAGCTCAAGTTGCATGCAAATGAGGAACTTTCAATTCCTAAGGAGGAGAAGCCTTAGATTGATGCGGAGCAACCGCATGCAGAGGATCCGGGAGTGGAGACATCCACTCATGCTGAGTCTTCCAGAGATGGGAGGAAACGCTCAAGGGAAGCTGACAGGTTGATGCTGGATGCACGGGAGAATGTGGGACAACCATCTTCTCAGCGCAGACAGAGGAGGTCACCCGAGCGGTACACTGGTTACATGGCCCTGGTTGGGGAGTGTGTAGATTCCAAGCCTTCTTCATTCGAGGAGGCAGTGCAGCAACTAGTCTAGGTTGATGCAATGGTGGAGGAGTACGACTCCATTGTGGGGAACTGTGTTTGGGATGTTATCCCAAGACCTCAGGACAAGTCAGTGGTGAGTTCCAGATGGCTTTACAAGGTTAAGCAAGCAACTGATGGTAGTGTTGAGAAACATAAGGCAAGGTTTGTTGCTCGTGGTTTCTCACAGGTCGAGGGGATCGACTATGATGAGACCTTTGCTCCTGTCACAAGGTACTGATCTACCAAATCAATGTTGGCACTATCAGCTCAAATGGGTTGGAAGATCCATCAGATGGACGTGAAGACAATATTCCTCAATGGGAAGATTGAGGAGGAGGTGTACATTGAGCAGCCAGAAGGTTTCAAGACCTTCGATTATGAGTCGCATGTGTGCCGACTCAAGAAGGCTCTGTATGGGCTGAAGCAAGCACCCTATGCTTGGTACACAGGATCGACAACTATTTCACCGGGTTGGGCTTCACCAAGAGTGAAGCAGATGTGAACCTTTACCACATCATGGTAGAAGGTAAGCCATTGATCATTGTTCTTTATGTCGATGATTTGATTTTGATAGGTGATGATCAGTTGATCCAGTCTTGCAAGGAGGACCTTGCAAGAGAGTTCGAAATGAAAGACATGGGTCTTATGCACTACTTTCTAGGCATGGAAGTGTGGCAGAGAGATGGAGAAGTTTTTGTGTCTCAAGGCAAGTATGCCAATGAGATCCTCAGGCAGTTCCATATGGAGAAGTGAAAACCCATGCAGACTCCTCTAGCTGGGAACTGGAGGAAGGAGGATGCTACTTCAGGTGAGGTAGTAGCTGCTACTGTTTATCGACAGCTGGTGGGTTCACTTCTGTATCTAGTGAACACACGACCCGACTTATGCTTTGAGGTGAATCAGCTGAGTCAAGCTATGGTTCAACCTACCAAGCTGTTTTGGAAGGTAGCGAAGCTTGTGTTGAGATACCTCAAAGGCACATCTTAGTTTGGATTGTGGTACAGACGGACAGAGGGAGTGAAGCTTCAGGGCTTCACAGATGCGGATTGGGTAGGGAGTCCATCAGACCGGAAGAGCACTTCTGGAGGAATCTTCAACCTTGGTTCAGTTGCAGTTTCCTGGTACAACAGAAAACAAAGATCAGTTGCACTTAGCTTAGCAGAGGCTGAATACACGACTGCTAGTCAGGCTACAGGTGAGGCCATTTGGATGCGGAAGATTCTAGTGGGATTGTTTGGTCAGAGGATGGATCCTATAGTGATCTACTACAACAATCAGAGTTTTATCCAACTCTCTGAGAATCCAGTTTTTCATGACAGGTCCAAGCACATTGATATCCGATATCACCATCTTCGGGACTGTGTGGTCAAGAGGATCATGTTGTTGCTGTATGTTTCGACCGAGGAACAAAATACAAATATTTTGACGAAGGCATAGTCAAAATGCAAGTTCGAGTTCCACAAAGACAGGATTGGGGTTACTGATAATCCCTTTCTTGTTGGGAGGGAGTGTTGAAAATAGCAACAAAAAATGCTAAAAATAGCACTGCTATAAATAGCATTTCGGGATACCTTCCTATTTTAGTTAGTCCCTAAACTAAAATAGAGAAGTAAAATTCGAATTTGATCTTAGCAGCTATTTGATTAATAATTAATTAATTCATCTTGAGTTAATTAGTTGGAGAAAATTAAACATGAAGTCTATGTGAAGACATGCAACAGTTTCTCCATTGATTGAGGAATTTATCTCTCAGTTAAGGAGATGAGGATGAGTTGTACTTTGAGTTGTAATTATTTAGCTCAGTTATCTGAGTTAAGTCTAGTTAGATTAGTTCTAACAGTTTTTAGGATTAATTGTGAGTTCAGTTAGTTAATGCATGCATGCATGTAACTACTACACTTCAGATAACTGAATATTCTCTCATAAATAACTCATGCATGTCAGTTTAGTCAGAGACCCAGTTGAGATCAGATGGTGGGACAATGTACCATCAGTTGCAGGAATATTCCTTGGTAGATATCTCTTGCATGCAGAAGGAATTCATTCCTTGAGGATTGCGCAATTACTTCTTCAGTTTAGTGAGTGTGTGATGAGGCCAATTCACACAGGTGGCATCATTGGACCCCAAGAAAAACTACGCAAGGAAATAGGAGGCTTGGAGGGCTGAGGAAATGCATATGTGTTGTCTACTCAATCTGTGAGCTATTTGGAGAGAGAGCAGGATAGCTTGTGAGCTGATTCTTTATGCAATCTGAACATATTTCCACTTTTATGATATTATAGAGATCGGGGTTTTAGGCTGAGGCTTTCCCCAGGATTATTCTTTTGTGTTCATGTGTGATTGCTTTCTCATTCTCAGTTATATGTGTTTTTATTGATCTTGCTCATATTCGATTAAGCTTCCACAAACTTTGTTTTATAAGTAGAACTTGTATTTTGCTTTAGTATATTGCATAATCTGTTCATCTACAGTGGGAAATTCTACACAATGTGCTTCTTGGTGAAGATATGACAACATATTTGATAGACTTTGGCATTGCTATCATATGCTTTGCAAATTCTGAAGATTCTTCTTTCACTTCCAGAAGTGCACTCAAAGGATATACTGGCTACATTCCTCCAGGTATTACTTGAACTAGATAGCATGTTAGGTAATTTTATGATTTTCCTATTTTTATTAAACATTGTTAATTGATAAGCTTACTATGAATAATGCTTGAATGTAGAATATGGATTGGGTGGACGTGTCACAACAAAAGGTGATGTTTACAACTATGGAATAATGTTATTGGAGATGCTTAGTGGAAAGAAGCCCACCGATGATATGTTTGTGGAAGGAATGAACTTACAAAAATGGGTGGGTAGTGCTTTTCCAAAAAGAGTAGAGGAAGTGGTGGACACAATTCTATTGAGGACTAATATGAGCGTTGAAGAAGATAAATATCTCAATTGCTTCAAACAACTCATAAATGTGGGTTTGTTATGCACAATAGAATCCCCTGAAGGACGTCCTAATATGATGGATATTGTGGGTACACTCCAAAGCATAAGAAATATGTTCTTAGGAGTCACTAGGATTCCAACATTCCAATAAGATATAACACATTTGTTGGGAAATTCAAGCACTACTCAAAATAACATTGTCGAAGCCCAAAGTTCTTCCACATTCTAGTCTAAAGAAGTAGTGGTTGCTTAGCTTAACCATAAACTAATTTGAGTCCATTGTCATTGGTTGCATGTACTTTGAGCCATATTCCTTTTTCCTTCTTTCTATGGCATCTTTGTTGTTGGGTACATGCTGATCAGCAATAAAGTGAGATTTGCAATGGATGGCGTTCTATAAACGTTGCAATTATAAAAATTTATATCTTGGAAAATGTTATGTTCAATGTCCTTTCTATATATACAAAAAAATGCATTGTGCATCTATTTTATTTATATTTCCATGTCCATGTAAATACATTAAGAACTTTGAATTTGTTTTGAATGGTGAAGAAAGACAAAAAAAAAAATTTAGTTTCAAAATTATTGAAGGGAATATCTTGATGAATATAATTATACCTATTTACTTTTTAATTAAAAAAAACTATAAATAGATGTGGAAAATACTTTTATTCGAACTTTTATATAACTAGTACATTTATATCTTAACTCTAGTAATTAAAAGGTGCCCAAAAAATAGAAAGTTAATGTTTTTTTCGATTTTAAAGGACAGTTAATTAACTTCTATGACATTAGATGGGATTTAAGTCATTGTAATTTATACTTCTTAGAGCAATATTGCCATAACAAATACATGGGAGAGGTACAATTTTTTTTTGTCTTCCAGTGATTAAGTAAATTCCATCTTATTTTCATATTACTACAATATGTTTTATATTTCAAGTTTTTATTTTATTTATTGAGTGTTGTTATATTTTCTATCCTAAGTTTTAGGCTCAACCAACATGAATCACTCGTCCATGAAAAAGAACTAGTACTTTATTTTCTGCATGCTAGCAAGAGAGTACATCTCATGTTGCAGCCACTTAGAAAAGGCTACTAACATCAAAGAATTGAAAGAGAAAATTGAGCCACTTTTACTTCACATGGTAACGTCAAAACCATACCATGACAATAAAATATCGTACAAGATTCATTTTCTTTTGGAATTGAATGGAATAAAATATCTCAGAGGATTCATTGTATATTTTGGGCATTGAATGCATTGCACAATAGCTATGTCATTGTCATGGTATACTAACAAAAGGAGGCCAGGATTCATGTTTTTTGGGAATTGAATGCATTGTACAATACATATGTCATTTTCATGGGATCAAGAGGGGGAATGGGCTTTAAGTACTCCACTCATGCAATAGACAAGCTGAAAACTACTCAGTAATACATGTAAAATTAGTGAGAACATTTTATATAGCAAAAGATAGAAGTTATTTTGATGGGATACAAGCAAAAGGAGGCATGGGTTTCAAGTACTCCACTCATACAATACACAATTAGTGTTGGACACCTAATCCTAAATGGGTTAGTGTGGAAGCCGAATAGACCAAAGCAGTCCAAGAGACCTTGGGATCTGAAACCCAAGAGTCGCATATTGTACTATAAATGTATATCTCATGTTAATAAAAAATGTATTGCATGTTTTATCTTTCATATCTCTCTTGCTGTCCATGTGAGTTTAACATGGTATCAGAGCGGGCGATCTCCTGCCCTGCTCCATTGTGAGCCACCTGTTTGTGTGGCCTTTGTAAACCAATGCTCTCCTCTTGATGATACTTTTCTGAGCATTTCTTAGAATAGAGGATGTTACCTCTATCAGCGCTGCCATTCCTCTGTTGTGAGCAGTCTTGGCCCTTTGCCATATTCTTTTCCAGCGCTGCCTTATAACGCATCTATCCATGAATGTTTGTCTGTTTGCCATATACCTTTTACAAAACCTGCGCCCTGCGCTTCTGTTGTGCTGTCATCCTGACATTGAAACGCTTGAACGTTGTCCTGACAGAGTCTGAACGCTGTCCTATTCCTAAACGTTCACCTGAGCGCTGTCATAACCTGAGCGTTGTCCTGTCCATAGGGATCCTGATGCTCCACTAAAATTTGTTGTCTGACAAAAGCAATTATATTTGTTCTGCATTATTCGTTTTCTGCAGTGCACTGAGCGTTATTTGCATTTGAATAATTTGGAAGTGTGCGTTGAAGGAGAAGGAGATCGAATTCCAGTGCCTTCTATCATGGAGATTGCGGACTTCGAAGGTGAGTGGCCTTTGGATTTTCGTTTCTGAAACCCAAGCCTAATAAACTGGAGGCATTTTTACTGCCATGGGAAGATGGATCTGCGTGGGGTATTTACGCTGGCCTTCGCCTCTTCCACGGTAAAATTGTACCCTCTGAATTAATTATACGCCTTAAAAACGACTTTTCTGGGAATAGTTTTCGAAGTATTGTCGAGCTCAAACGGGTTCATTTCTGGATCCATTTGGATTTCTAAAGCCAAAACGATGGTTAGATGTTTTTTGGATACGATTCGGAGTCTGTACAAGCATCAATGCGAAGTTTCTCTTCGGTTTTCTATATTTTGTGGAAATTTTGAGTAATTAAGCCGGAAACTTTGTCTATGTTTTGTGCGTCGTACGTCCTCGCCCCGGTCGATGTTGTCTCCTTTATGGTCGATGGCAATTCGTTCTCTGTAGAATTTTGATCTGCTGGACGTCTTCTCACACCCACACGGCCATACACGCTGCTGGAAGTCCAGAGGACATTGCTAAACTATTTCCGCAACTCTACGGACAACCATCGGTCCATCTCGAGCCGAGCGATACAGAGGCTTTACAATCAGACCGAAAATTGAACATCGGTGTCGTGCTTTCTGGTGGCCAGGCTCCAGGTGGTCACAATGTCATTGCGGGATTGTTCGATTACGTGCAAAATAACACTAAGGATAGCACTTTGTTTGGATTCAAAGGTGGCCCAATAGGAATAATGAAATGTAAATATGTTGAGATGACAAAAGAGTTTATGTATCCATATCGCAACCAGGGTGGCTTTGACATTATTTGCAGTGGCCGAGACAAAATTGAGACTCCCGAACAGTTCAAGCAAGCGGAGGAGACTGTACTGAAGCTTGATTTAGATGGTCTTGTTGTCATTGGTGGAGATGATTCAAATACAAATGCCTGCCTTCTTGCAGAAAAATTCAGAGAGAAAAAGTTAAAAACACAGGTGATTGGCTGTCCAAAAACAATTGATGGTGATCTTAAGTCCAAGGAAGTTCCAACAAGTTTTGGGTTTGACACAGCTTGTAAGATTTATGCAGAGATGATAGGGAATGTGATGGTTGATGCGAGATCAACTGGAAAATATTATCACTTTGTGAGGCTTATGGGCTGATTTTGCCATTAAAAGAAGAGCCATACGCTGCCATAAACCATTAAAAGAAGAGCCATATGCTGCCATAAACTGTGGGCCGATTTTGCCATTAAAAGAAGAGCCATACGCTGCCATAAACTGTGGGTCGATTTTATGATTGCACTTTCAGGTGGTCAAACAATTGCCTTCGGTCAAGCATCTATTGCATCTACACCAGCTACATAGTCTTCCATTCCTTTTGGTAATAAACCACCTGGATTTGGTGGTAGCACATTTGCATCTTCACCAAGGTTCTGCGTTTTGTTTTTCTAGTTGAATTTCCAACTGATATTTTTGTTATCAAGAAACCCAGAGCAGGACAGAGTTTGAGGCCATTCTTGTGATATCGCAGCGTTAACCATATGTTGTCTCTAGTCATTGATATTTACGTTGTCTCCATTCATTAACATACCATTGTTTTCTATTTGTTTCCTTGTATAACATTGCGCTGCTCATACCTCCATATGCATACGCTGTCCATATACCACCGTTGTCCATTTAAGTAACGCTGTCTCATGTGACTCTATGTAAAGGGTCTCTCACATTATCGTGTGTTTTTAATTATGGTTGCTTCCATACGCCATTAAGCAGGAGAAACAAAAAGGATTTCTTATTTCTGGTCGGCAGCTTGAGTTTGGAAACAAGAGCTTACTTAATTTAGGCTATATGGTTGATGAACTTTTCTAACAGAGGCTACACAAATTTTGGAGCTCTACAAGTCAGATTTCTGGTTTGGTACGAAAGTAGGAAACGTGGTCATTTATTGATTTGATTGTTTAAATAATGGAGAAAATTCATGGATTATTGGAGTTTTTAAACACTCTAATATTATCTGCTGATGGAAGCACAGTTAAAGTCAGCAAAGACACTCTCAAAGATATTCAAACATCTTTACAACATGCACAAGAAAACATTGATTTTTCGCAGCTTGAATCACAACTACAGCAAGAAGAGCTACATCAAAATAGACATCATTCTGAACCTATTTCTGTTCAGAACATTGAGACTGCAACCCATCAACAGCAAGTCAATAATGTTACTGTTCATTCAAATAAAGCAGCAATTGTAAATGCAGATGCAGAAACTCAGTCTGCACTTCCCAAGCCCATCATCAGACCTTGGGAACAACTTGTCCACAACAAGCACAGAACTGGTCTTGGATATGACAAGGACTTGTCCTTTCATATTCCAGACTATGCCAAGCCCATTCAGTTTCAGAGTGCTGGATTCATTCATGACAGTTCACTTGCTCCTCATGACAGTTCACCTCCAGCTGTTCCAGATTCTGCCCTTCTTCCACAGCAACAACAACAACAACAGATCGTGAAATGCCAACACTGTGACCGAGTTGGCCATTTGAAAGATCACTGTTTTGATCTTCAACCATGTAAGCACTGTCATAAAACCAACCATTCTTCACACAGATGCTTCAAAAACAAACATCTTGCAAGAACAAAGATTCATCTTGGATGGATCGCTTCTTGGCAATGGGCATCAACAGCCAAGAAGATATTCCAAACACATGTTAGAACTTGTTCTAGAATATTGAACAGTCTTGCAGTTGAGTTTCCTCCATCATCTCACCTTGTATCTGACAGGGGAGGAAATGATGGTCATCTACAAGCTTCAAAGTCACATCAAGCGAGCTTGAGCCACAACCTGCCACACCAGTTTCAGAGTTGTAGCCAGAGACAAATATGCCCGTGAACATGCTTTCAGTTGGCAATCTGGGACACTTCCTCTAGCAGAAGACTTCAGCTTCTTGCCAGCTTTGGAAGAATTCCAGGAACAAAATTGAGAACACTTCCTCTAGCAGAAGACACCGGCTTCTTGCCAGTTTTGGAAGAATTCCAGGAATTGCATTAAGCATTCCAGAGTTGTTGGTCATCCTTAAACCATCACAGGTTGAGACTTCCCTTTTCAGGTTGAAGTTTTACCTTTTATGCGGGGTGAGACCTCCCTTTTATGGTTGAAGGTTTCCCTCTTTAAACCAATAGGATCACTTCCTCTAGCAGAAAACTTCAGTTTCTTGCCAGTTTTGGAAGAGTTCCGGGAACTGCACTAAGCGTTCCAGTGTTGGTGGTCATCCTTAAACCACTGCCCTTTATACCAACATTTCATAGAGCACATTCAGCCTAGTGCTGCCATGCATTTTTTGCACATTTTGTATTACAGCTCTCTTCTTGGACTCATACATAACCCTTCCGATTAAGGGGGGGAATGTTGGACAGCTAATCCTAAATGGGTTAGTGTGGAAGCCGAATAGACCAAAGCAGTCCAAGAGACCTTGGGATCTGAAACCCAAGAGTCGCATATTGTACTATAAATGTATGTCTCATGTTAATAAAAAATGTATTGCATGTTTTATCTTTCATATCTCTCTCGCTGTCCATGTGAGTTTAACAATTAGTAAGAGTATTTTGTATAACAAGAAATGTGCACACTGATGACAAGACAATTAGTGAAAATATTTTGTATAACCAAAGATGTTTTTTTAATTTTTTGCCTTTCAATAATTAAGTAAATTCCATCTTAATTTTTAAACCACTAAATTACATAAATATATTTTATATTTCAAGTTTTGATTCTATTCATACAACCATGTTACACTTTCTATCTTAAAGTTCCATATATGCCTAGACTCAAGCAAAATGAATTCCTTGTCTATGAAAAGAACTAGTGTTTTTTTCCTACATGTTAACAAGAGAGATCATTTTTTATTGGAGCCCTTGATTATGCATACTTAAAACTAGCTACTAGCATCAAAGAATTAAAAAAGAAACTTAGCCATTTTGGCCTCGCATGGTAGGATCAAAACCATACCAGGATAAAAAAAAAAATATCTCGAAGAATTCATTGGTTTTTTTCTGAAATGCAATAAAATATCTCGAAGGATTCATTGTTTTTGTTGGTCATTGTACAACAGATAAAGTCATTTTAATTGGGATAATTGCAAAAGGAGGAATGTGCTTCACGTGATACTCTACTCATTCAACACAAAAAATACATGTAAACTTAATAACAGTAACATAATGCTAATACAAGGTGTTTATGAAGCTTTTGTTTTGAATATTTTGCATTTCTGTTTTCCGATAAGTAATTCCATCTTACTTAACGCAGTTGAATCCCAAAAATGATATCTAATATAATGCACTGCGTAAACCCCCTATACTTAAATTCAAAAAGAGTGAAGGGATCTCTACTTGAATGGTTCATGAGGCACAATACTTGCTAAGGTTTTGCAAATCGGGTAGCAAGCTAAGTGGGCTTGATTGTGGGGAAAACTCCACAGTTAAGCGCGCTTGAGCCAGAGGAGATCAGGGATGGGTGACCTCCCGAGAAGTCCTGGTTACCGGGTGCAAGCCCCGGAAGTGATGATTGATGCTATGTGATTTATATCACCAGTTTCAATCCCACTTCTTCACCCCTGTGAGCATCACCCGATGCAATGAGTGCTAAGTGAACTATTCAAATCATGAGAAATTAGTCACTTACGACTACCTCTCATGGAAATGGTCATACGTGAATGACTTACTTAACGCAGTTGAATCCCAAAAATGATATCTAATATAATGCACTGCGTAAACCCCCTATACTTAAATTCAAAAAGAGTGAAGGGATCTCTACTTGAATGGTTCATGAGGCACAATACTTGCTAAGGTTTTGCAAATGGGGTAGCAAGCTAAGTGGGCTTGATTGTGGGGAAAACTCCACAGTTAAGCGCGCTTGAGCCAGAGGAGATCTGGGATGGGTGACCTCCCGAGAAGTCCTGGTTACCGGGTGCAAGCCCCGGAAGTGATGATTGACGCTATGTGATTTATATCACCAGTTTCAATCCCACTTCTTCACCCCTGTGAGCATCACCCGATGCAATGAGTGCTAAGTGAACTATTCAAATCATGAGAAATTAGTCACTTACGACTACCTCTCATGGAAATGGTCATACGTGAATGACTTACTTAACGCAGTTGAATCCCAAAAATGATATCTAATATAATGCACTGCGCAAACCCCCTATACTTAAATTCAAAAAGAGTGAAGGGATCTCTACTTGAATGGTTCATGAGGCACAATACTTGCTAAGGTTTTGCAAATGGGTTAGCAAGCTAAGTGGGCTTGATTTTGGGGAAAACTCCACAGTTAAGCGCGCTTGAGCCAGAGGAGATCTAGGATGGGTGACCTCCCGGGAAGTCCTAGTTACCGGGTGCAAGCCCCGGAAGTGATGATTGATGCTATGTGATTTATATCACCAGTTTCAATCCCACTTCTTCACCCCTGTGAGCATCACTCGATGCAATGAGTGTTAAGTGAACTATTCAAATCATGAGAAATTAGTCACTTACGACTACCTCTCATGGAAATGGTCATACGTGAATGACTTACTTAACGCAGTTGAATCCCAAAAATGATATCTAATATAATTCCATCTTATTTTCAGACTACTCCATTAAATAAATATGTTTTATATTTCAAGTTTTAATTCTATCTCTGAAATGTTGTTACGCTTTTTATCCATAAGTTCCATTTACGAATAGATTTAACCAACATGAACTACTTGTCCATGAAAAGAACTAGTGATTTCTTTTTTGCATGCTAGTGAGAGAACATCTCATATTTTTGTAGTTCGAATAGGGGAAATAATGAGGAAAGAATATACACACATTCAGTGATACATTGACCAAGAAAAGCATATAACAAATTTGAACACTGAATTCAAACACACACATAAACACACAGGATTTACGTGGTAAAACCTTGACAGGGTGTCAAGGAAATATCCACGGGGCAAGAGATTGGAATCTCTTATTAATTCAACAATGATTCTCCACGATTACATTTCTTGGGCATTCACTAGTTTTATACAAGCCTCCTCTATTACATAACTGCTATTTCGGTATAAAACTAACTAGTTACATTTTTACCCAACTTTACATAATTCGTTGTCAAACTTCCAACAAACTCCACCTTGATAAAAATTTTCCTAATCCCTTGCCCATGCCCATTCATCATCTTTTCTGCAAGCCAAGAGAAGCTAAACACCATCGCAACTTCTCTACTGTAACTGGCTTTGTGAATATGTCTGCACAATTCTCTCGCGTATGGACCTTTTGAAGAGCTACTTTTCTGCCATCGATCACATGTCTCAGAAAATGATACCTTACATCAATGTGCTTGGTTCTGTTGTGATAAGCAAGATTTGTAGCCAAGTGAATAGCACTTTGACTATCACAAAGTACATTCACTTTCTCTTGCGTCCTTCCAATCTCATCAAGCAAACCCTTTAACCAGATTGCTTCTTTACTGGCATCTGAAGCAGCTATATATTTAGCTTTGGTAGTGGACAACACAACTGTTTCTTGAAGCTTTGAAGCTTTGACATAACTTGTAGTAGATCTTCTTTTGTCCAAATCACCTGCATAGTCAGCATCTATATATCCGCAGACTGATCCTTCACTACCATTAAAGACTATGCAATGGTCACTTGTGCCTCTTAGATATCGAAGCACTCATTTCACTACTTGCCAATGTTCTTTACCTAGATTTGCCATGAACCTGCTGATAACTCCAATTGCATGTGAAATGTCAGGTCTTGTAGATACCATTGCATACATTAGGTTGCCTACAACATTTGCATATGGTACATGAGACATATACTACTTTTCTTCATCAGCTCTAGGACTCAAAACCGAAGAAAGCTTAAAATGGGAAGCTAGTGGAACATTAACAGGTTTCACATTGTTCATAGAGAACTTTTCAAGTAATTTCTCCAGATACTTCTGCTGTGATAACCAAAGATTACCATTTTTCCTGTCTCTGTGTATCTCCATGCCCAAGATATGTTTTGTTGCGCCAAGATCCTTCATATAAAACGTCCTAGAGAGTTGAGCCTTTAACCTGTTGATCTCTTCCATGCTTTTGCTTGCAATAAACATATCGTCAACTACAAAGCTAAGATAATGAATATGCCATTGAAATTTTGAAGTACACACAATGATCATACTCACTTCTTTTGAAGTTCTGGCTCACCATGAAGGAATCAAACTTCTTGTACCATTGTCTGGGAGACTGCCTCAGACCATACGATGATTTCCTGAGCTTGCAAACTAATCTTCTGCTGCGACCTTGTACAAAACCTTCTAGTTGTTCCATATATATATCTTCATTCAAATCACCATGTAGAAAAGTTGTTTTAACATCTAACTGTTCTAACTCAAGATTAAGTAACGCAGTTAGTGCCAACACGGTACGAATAGAAACAAGTTTTACAACTGGAGAAAAATATCATGAAAGTATATACCTTCGACCTGAGAATACCCTTTTGCTACCAGTGTTGCCTTATACCTTTTGACACTCCCATCAACTTTCCGTTTCAGTTTGAAGACCCACTTGCATCCAACAACACTTCTCCCTTCAGGAAGCTCTACAAGATCCCAGGTATTTTTCTTGGCTAAGGAATCCATTTCTTCTTCCATAGCCGTTTTCCATTTTTCGCTATCTATATCATCTACTACTTCCTGATAACAAGAAGGTTCCCCATCTTCAGTAATCAAAGCAAAAGATGAAGTAGAATCTTCATACCTTTTGGGAGTTTTTCTTTCCCTTGTAGACCTTCTTAGAGTGACTGGTTGCTGAATTGGTTCAGAAACTTGAATTGGTTCAAAAGCTTCAACGGATTTCTTTGTGTCTTCAACACCTTTTTCTCCAGAAGTCTCTCCTTCCTTTTGACTGTCACCAAAAGGTCTAGCCTTCAACTGAACTCGTTGATTTGGCGATACCTGTTCCTGTTCAATTCTTTCAACATTTGATTTTAAAAGAGAAGATTCATCAAATGTTACATCTTGACTAATGACTAACTTTTGCAATGTAGGATCCCACAACCTGTATCCTTTCATTGCATAGTCATACCCAACAAAGACATAACACTTCGATTTTGGATCTAATTTTGAACGCTAATTTTTAGGAATAGGAGAATAAGCATCATAGCCAAATATCCTCAAATGTGAATAATCACAAGACTGACCTGTCCACACTTCTTCAAGAATTTTACAATTAATTTCTACTGAAGGTGATCTGTTAACTAAATAACAAGCAATAGATACTGCTTCTGCCCACAACTCCTTTAGCAAGTTAGCATTGCTGATCATGCTTCTGGCTCTTTCCATAAGAGTCTGATTCATACACTCAGCAACACCATTTTGCTGAGGAGTATAAACAACAAATTTGTGTCTAATAATTCCCTCATCCTTATAGTATTGTTCAAATTCAATTGAAGTGAACTCACCACCATTGTCAGTTCTTAAACATTTAATAGATTTGCATGTTCTTTTCTCTACCATTGCTTTAAATTGTTTAAAGACATTGAATACATCAGCTTTCTTTTTTAGCATAAAGACCCAAACTTTACGGGAGAAATCATCAATAAATGTTAAAAAATATAGAGCACCTCCATATGACACAACAAGGGATGGTCCCCACAGATCAGAATGAATATAGTCTAAAATATCTTTACTATTATGATTTCCAACTTTAAATCTCTATTTACACTATTTTCCATACACACAATGTTTACAGAAATCTAACTTCAAGGATTTTAGATCGGGAAGAGATTTACGTTTCATCAGTATCTGAAGACCTTTCTCGCTCATATGACCTAATCGTTGATGCCATAGACGAGTACCTGCTTCTTCCTTTTCTAACACAATCGCTGCTTCACTGACCTGAGTACTTCCTTTTAACCTGTAAATATTTCCGACCTTTTCTGCTTTCATAACCACTAGGGCTCCTTTAGAGACTTTCAAGATGCCATCCTGACCTGTAAACTTATAACCATCTGAATCCAACACTCCCAAAGAAATCAAATTTTTCTTCAAATCAGGTACATGTATAACACTAGTTAATGTTCTAACTGTGTTATCATACATCTTAATCCTGATATTTCCCATCCCAATAGTATGACATGACACATTATTACCCATAAACACAGAACTACCGTCTACATTTTCATACGAAGTAAACCAATTTCTATGTGGGTACTTGTGATGAGAAGCACCAGAGTCTGATAGCCAGCTATCTAAACCCTGAGAGACATTACATTCAAGTGAAGTTTCATCCATCATACATAATTCTTCAGCAGATAAAACTTCATCTATCTTACCTGAATTGACTTGATTCACTTCCTTCTTTGGGTTATTGGATTCCTTTCGTTTCCAACAGTCTTTCTTCAAGTGTCCAATTTTATTACAGTGCCAACATTTTACCTTACACTTCTTTCCCTCTGATTTCGATCTGGAAGACCCCCTTGGTTTTTCTCCTCTTCCCTTTGAGCGTCCTCTAGCTACCATGGCTTCTGATGCAACTGTTTCAGTACTGGATTTTCTTCGTACTTCTTCAGACAGGAGAGCTCCCACGACTGATTCAAACTTCAAAGAATCAGCAGTGCTCAAACTGATTGAAGTTACGAAGTGATCCCATGATTCGGGCAGAGAACGCAGCGAGGTTATGGCTTTATCTTCTTCCTGAATTTTAACTTCTATATCTGTTAATTGACATATAAGTGTATTAAAAACATTCAAATGTTCTGCAACTTTTAAACCTTCTTTCATTCGAACACTGTATAACTGTCTTTTCAGATAAATTCTGTTGGTTAATGACTTTGTCATATAGAGTTTTTCCAGTTTTCCTCACAATCCTGAAGCTATAGTCTCTTCAACAATATTGAAGAGAACTTCATCCGCCAGGCATAACCGGATGGTACTGAGAGCTCGGGCATCCAAGTCCTCCCAGTCTGAAGTACTCATGGTTGCAGGTTTCTTAGTTGCTCCATCCAATGCCTTGTGCAACCCTTGTTGCACAAACAAATCCCTAACCTTCAGTTTCTAAAGAGCAAAATTGCTCTTTCCGGTGAATTTCTCCACCTTGAATTTTGCATTTGACATCTTGGCCATTTTTCTATTTTTTATCCTAGGGTTTCACTCTTTCAGTCTAGGGTTTCAATATTTAGTCTTTCAACTAGGGTTTATTTATTTTTCAAACAAACTCCTTGTACTCAAAAATAATTCCCTTTAAAAAAAAACAACAATCCTTCAACAGACTTTACTTTCAAATTAATGAAAAAAACCCTTTGATTTTTACCCCTTTGTCTTTCACAAATTTCTAGAGAAAGAAATTTCTTGGATTACTTTGATTTTCTTCCCTCCAAATTCAAATTTCTGGGAAAAATTCTCAAAACAAAAAAATTACCCAGTTCCACAAGCCAGCCTCTGGCAGCACTTCTGGCAGCACTTCTGGCAGCATGCAGCAGAGGGCACTCTGGTTCTGCTTGACGAGGACAATGAGCAGCTTCCTTACACGACTGAGCCTTCACGCAGGCATCTTCGCAGAGACAACAACAACAACTTTCCGGGCCTTCACGCAGAAACAACAACAGCCTTCACGCAGGCAACAGGTGGCTTCTTCCTCACGCCGTAGTCAACGTAGCCCTTCAACAGTGGCAGACAACAATGGAGTTCACGCAGAGAGTTTTCGCAAACGCAGAAAAAAAAATCTTCCACGCATGTAGCACCGCAGGCAAAAACTTTCACACAGGCTCTACCTGGTTCTATGACCCTTCCACACAGGCAAATGTGCTTCTTACAGCCACGCAAGGCTCTTTCATATGGAGGTCCTGGCACCGAGCGCAACCCTTTTCCTTGACAGTAGCACTCTTCAACACAGCTGCTCTATCACGCTGTGGACGTGGGTATGGACGCAACCGGCTCCCTTTTCCTCAATAGTAACCCTCTCCCAGCAAGCATTTCTTGACTGGTCCGCAACAGGCTCTGGACAGGCATTGCAAATTGGCTCTGAACAGGCTTTGTAAAACACGCACAGCGGCTTCCTTTTCTCCAGCAATGGGCTTGGTATATGTGTGACAAAGTTTAATCAGCACGCAACAGATTAATGAGCCTCCACTCCGCGCAACCATAAACCTCCCTTCACGTAACAATGAACTCGCCTTCACGTAGAGCCTCCACACTGGCTTCGGTTTGATACCATTTGTAGTTCGAATAGGGGAAATAATGAGGAAAGAATATACACACATTCAGTTATACATTGACTAAGAAAAGTATATAGCAGATTTGAAAACTGAATTCAAACACACACATAAACACACAGGATTTACGTGGTAAAATTTTGATAGGGTGTCAAGGAAACATCCACGGGGCAAGGGATTGGAATCTCTTATTAATTCAACAATGATTCTCTACGATTACATTTCTTGGGAATTCACTAGTTTTATACAAGCCTCCTCCATTACATAACTGCTATTTCGGTATAAAACTAACTAGTTACATTTTTACCCAACTTTACATAATTCATTGTCAAACTTCCAACAATTGCAGCGCTTGATTCTGCATACTTAAAAACGGATACTAATTTCAAAGAACTGAAAGAGAAGAGATTGAGCTAGTTTTGCTTCACATGGTAACATTAGAACTGTACTATAACAATAAAAAATTCCAGAGGATTCATTGGTTTTTTGGGAATTGAATGCAACAAAACATTAGAGGATTGATTGGTGTTTTGGGACACTAAATACATTGCACAATACATTGTAGACTTGGAATAATGCTTACATTACATTAGAGTCTGTTTTGTTTATTAGGGGTTAGAGTCTGTTGAGGGATTTTCTCAAGATTATTTTCCTATTATGAAATTGTTGGATTTTTTCAAAAATATTTATGTGGCTTGTAATTTTGTTTTATTGACTATTATTTATGTAGCTTGTAATTTAGTTGTAAGTTAGTTTTGTTGACTATTATTTATGTAGCTTGCAATTTAGTTTTATTTTAAAAAATACAAATTAATTTGTGAGTAAATTTGTGCATAATATCTGTTCCTCCGAATTTGTGCATAATATTTGTTCCATGGAAGGCCCAGAAAGATGATAGATATTTGAGCATTGATTTTGTGTACATAGAATAGTATAAATGTGTGCAGGTTTCTGGTTGTTTTACTGTGAGATATAAATTTGCAGCTAGATAACTCAAGTTGCTCTCATCACCTGGATTGCAAGGAGTGGCATCATCAGCCGCAATATTTTATACAATTGCTCAGTGCGCCGACACACCATGCACCTGTACCCAGAATTCCATTGGCGACTGTCGACAAACTTGTCGCTTGTTTGATTGTGTGAAGAACGCAGTTTTTTTTTCTCGATTGTTCCTTTCGCACCGACTTTGGAATCAATCGAGAGACGTAATGCCAGCTTAGCAAACAACTGGCCACCCGATTTCGAATCTCGTAACGATTCTCCTTGGGTTGCGCTTTCTGAGCAGAAGACCTCTTCTTCCCCGCGAAGGAAGACTCCTTTTCTGCTGGATCTTAACGTACATCCTTCGGCTGATTAAGACAATGAAAACGAGAGTGCGGATCTGTAAATTTAATGGATGGCGACCGTGACATTTGCGTGATAGGATTCCCTGTTAGTTAATGTTTATGGCTCTTCACAGAGAATGTATTTTTCAGGGTATTTCTCTCCTCCACAGTTTAGGAATCATGCTTGTGATTGTTCCATATCACATATTTTTGTTGGAGTTGATGCTGTGTGAGATTGGCGGTGTGAACAATTTGCATACAATGTTGTCTTAACATCTACGTGGGCCAGCTTCCAAAAGTTCGGATCTGATGGAGACTGGTAATGTGTGGAGATATTTTAGTTTTTAAATATTAATTGCTTTCCAATGAGTGTGACAGGTGTTAGAAAAAATTCACAGGGCAGAGGAGAGGAGTCAGGCTCAGAATTCGGTTGCAGCAAGGAAATCACAACTACACAGTTAGAAATTTAACGCACAGAGTAAAACAAAAAAGGTTGTTGTAAATCTACTTATGAAGGTTTAAAATCATATGGCAACAAACCATATTTTACATCATATTTAAAAACATAGGAAAATACATTGGCGTGATAAATGGAGGCTGCACTTCCAAGTGAAAACAGAAAGACTTATGGGATTTAGGCTTCAATGTCTGTAAAACTTAGTAAAACTGGTTTTCACGCGCCCACCACAAATTGCTCCACTATTTTCTCTTCACACACTTTCACCCTCTCTCTCACTCAACAACTTCAAATGAATTTCACATACATATTTATATCAACATACAAATTTGGCATTAATACATGACAAAGAAAATATTTAATACACAACATGGACGATTTTACATAATAAATGGTTTTCTGAACTTGCAGGTTTTGTGGAGTGTGGGCAACATTTGCGGAGTGAATGCTTACCCGTACTTATTTACCAAACTTCATTAAGTGCCTTAACTTCTATGTTGGGTTGCCCAATGGTCAACGACGTACTTCTACTTAGACTTCACTATGTTATGTTGTCGAACGGTTAGCGATGTACTTCTACTTAGACTTCACTCCTTCCACCTACAAACAAAATCGCAACCTGCAAAAGTACTTCTAACATGTATGGTTGTTGTCAAAGTAATTAACGCAGTGGTTGGGATTAATATTTCCAACACTCCCCCTTAATCACAACTGCCGCCATTGACAATTCCCAAACAATATATGAGAGAAACAAAACTTTCACATGCCAATGGCTTTGTGAAAATATCAACAAATTTTTCCTATGACCTGCAGTGCTGCAACACAATTTCATCATTGTTAATCAACTCTCTAATAAAATGATATTTAGCATTAATATGCTTGGTCCTCCTGTGAAACACTGAATTCTTTGATAATGCAATTGTAGATGTGTTGTTGCAGAAAATCGCTGTTGTTCCCTCTTGGTTGTGGTGAAGATCCCTCAACATCCTTCATATCCAAACTGCTTGACACGTTGTTGTTATTGCGACAACATATTTAGTTTCTGTTGTTGACAATGAAACTATTGACTACATCTTGGAGGCCCATGAAATTATTCCAGAACCCAAATGAAAAACATATCCTAGCGTGCTCTTTTTGTCATCGACACTTCCTACCCAATCACTATTAGTGTAACCAACCAACCTGAAATCACTTGTTGTGGTGTACAAAACACCATATTGTTTTGTCCCATTGACATACCTTAGAATCCTTTTCGCTGCTTGCCAATGTGTTTCCTTGGGTGTCTCCATGAACCTCAACACCAAACTCACTGCATACATTATATCTGGCCTAGTGGCGGTCAAATACATCAAGCTGCCTATCATACTTTTGTATAATGTCGGATTGACATTGTTGCTGCAATATTCTTTGCTCAACTTCAACCCCATGAGAGTTGGAATTGGTGCGGGCTTGTTGTTCTGCATATTAAACCTCTCCAAAATGTCTGGTACATACTTTTCTTGAGAGATAAAAATGGCATTTTCTGTTTGTTTCACTTCTATGCCCAAAAAATACCTTAACAACCCTAAGTCAGTCATTTCAAATTCATTCTTCATGACTTCTTTGAAATCAACAACAAGGAAATCATCATTGCCTGTAAAAACCAAATCATCTACATATAAGACAACAATGAGAATCTTACCATCACTCTCTTTGATGTAGAGAGTAGGTTCACCATCACATTTGTCAAAACCATTTTCCAACAAGTAAGAATCTATCCCGCTATACCATACACGCGGTGCTTGCTTTAGCCCATAAAGAGTTTTCCTCAACCGATACACTATCTTCTTGTACTTCTACCTCATAATGTGGTAGTTGTGAAACATATACTTCCTCTTTCAACACTCCATTCAATAACTTTGATTTTACATCCGTTTGATACACTTTCCATTTATGTTGCGCGACAATCGCCACAACAATATGTGTTGTCTCCATCCTTGTGACTGGAAACGTCTCCACATAATCTCTTCCATATTGTTGTTTGTATCCTTTGACAAGTAGCCTCGCTTTATGCATTTCAATCTTACTATCAACATTACTCTTGGTCTTATAGACCCACTTTACTCCAATGACATCTTTTCCTTGCGGAAGGTTCACTAACTCCCATGTGACATTCTTTTCTGTTGCTCCTATTTCTTCCTCCATTGCCGCAACCCATTTTTCTTCTTTGGCTGCATCTTCAAAATGGATTGGGTCATCTACATGACAAAACGATGCAAATAAGGAATTCAGACTAGCGCTACTATCAACTTCATCTTGCTCATAAATCTCATTTGAATTTCTGAATTTTGGTCTTCTTGTGCTTGTTGAAGATGGGCTTGACATGTCACTTAGTGTTGCGCTTTGCGGTGTGCTTGGAGAAGCACCTGCTTGACTGCATGACACTTTCCTATTATCTGTTGATGGTGTTATTTGTTGTCTACTTTGTTGGAATATGAGTAGAGGGAGTCACTTTTGAGGAATTTCTTGCTGCTGTCAATTCCTCCTTGTCCTCATGTGGTATACATGCCTTGACATTGACTGTCTTCTCTAAACTTTTATCCCATGCTTCGTCTTATATGAATTGCACATCTCTGCTAATTATGACCTTCTTGGTTGATGGATTGTAAAGCTTGTATGCCTTGGATTCATCAATATATCCAAGAAATATGCATTTCTCCCCCTTGTTGTCCAACTTCTTCCTCAACTCATCTGGGACATGTGCATATGCCATACATCCAAAGACTTTCATGTGAGTGACACTATGCTTTCTTCCACTCCATGCCTCTTCAGTAACTACGTTGTGGATGCTTTTGGTTGGACATCTATTCAAGATATATGTTGCACAAGTGACAGCTTCAACCCAATAATCATTTGGCAAATGCTTTGCCTTCAACATACTCCTTTCCATTTCCATAATGGTCTTATTCTTCCTTCCTTCTACACCATTTTGCAGAGGTGTATTCCCTGTTGTAAATTGCTTGTGAATTCCATGCTCCCAATAAAAATGAAGGAAATCATTTGAGATATATTCGCCACCTCTATCAGTTCTTAAGCCTTTGATATAGTGTCCACATTGTTTCTCAACGAGAGCCTTGTATTGACGAAAGCGCTCAAACACTTTGCTTTTTTGTTTTAGGAGATAGACCCATGTCTTCCTTATGTAGTCATCTATGAAGGTTAATAAATAGTGGCTGCCACCAATTGATGGTGTCTACATTGGTCCACATAAATCTAAATGGGCAATCTCCAAAGGTTCCTTTGCCCTTATTGACTTTCCTGCTGGAAATGTTACTCTATGTTGTTTGCCCAAGATACACCTTTCAAATAGGTTGTCCAGTTTTTCTATGAGTGGCAACCCTTTCACCATGTCTTTACTATGTAGCAAATTTAAACCTCCAAAGTTGAGATGACCAAATCTCAAATGCCATAACCAAATTTCATCTTTGACCTCTGCTTGAAAGTTTACTTGTGTGACATATGCATCTTTTCTTCCATCCTCTTGTGAGTTCATTGATAGTTGTGCTTGTACACCTTCTTCTGTCAGGCCAGGCAGTAACTCTCCAAGGGTAGAAAAACTGATTGGTGTGTTTATTCCATAGGTATGTTATTGTTTTATACATTAGGAGTGATTGTTCAGTTCATCTTCCGATGACTGTTCACATTCCTGATTTATTTATTTTACAAATTCTCCAATCATGAAGATTAGGTGTCAACATTCCCCCCCTTAATCTGAAGGGATGTTGGTGAGTCCAAGCATCATTCTGAATTGTTCAAGCTTTTCCTTTCCAAATGCTTTGGTGAAGATGTCTACAATTTGCTCATTTGCGGAACAATGACGGAGATGGATTGTTTTGGCCTCAACATGACGTCGAATAAGATGATATTTAGTATTGATATGCTTTGTTCGATCATGGAACTTTGGATTCTTGGCCAACTTTATTGCAGAGGTGTTATCAATCATGAGTGGAGTTGATTGTACTTGTTTTACGTGCAAATCTTCAAGAATTTTCCTGAGCCACACAATTTCTTTCGTTGCTTCAGCTGCTGCCACGTATTCTGCTTCAGTTGTGGAATCTGCTAGAACTGATTGTTTGTGTGATTTCCAGGAGACAGCTCCTGATCCAAGACTCATAGCATATCCTGAAGTAGATACCCCAGTTTCTTTGTCTCCATCGAAGTCTGAATCAGAGTATCCAATCAAGCTGAAGTCGTCCACCTGTGTATACTTGATTCCAAGGTCTTGAGTTCCCTTCAAGTACCTTAGAACTCTTTTTACAGCAGACCAATGTCCCTCACAAGGCTTTTGCATGAACCTGGAGAGGATTCCAACAGTAAATGAAATGTCTGGTCTGGTAGTAGTGAGGTAGATGAGACTTCCTACAAGCTGTCTATACTTTGTTGCATCCTCAAATTCCTTTCCTTCAATAGATGTGAGCTTTAAGTTTTGTTCCATTGGTGTAGAAAGAGGATTGCACTCTGTCATGCCAAATCTGTTTAACAAATCTCCAATGTATTTCTTTTGAGAAAGAAATATGGATTTTGGATGTTGGGTTATTTCAATGCCAAGATAGTAATGAACATAGCCCAAATCAGTCATTTCAAAACTTTTCCCTAATTCCTTCTTTATGGATGCAATGTAGCTTTCATTGTTCCCTATCATTAAAAGATCATCTACATATACCACAAGATACACAACTGTTTTGCCAACTTTCTTGACAAATAAAGTTGCATCATCAAGATCAAAATGATTGAAGTTGAGTTTCAGAAGATGCTTAGTTAGTTTTTCATACCAAGCTTGCGGTGCTTGTTTGAGGCCATACAAGGAATTCATAAGTTTTAATACTTTATGTTCATGTCCTTTCACAGCAAATCCTTCAGGTTGGGACATAAAAACATTCTCTTTTAGATCTCCATTCAAGAATGCAGTTTTTACATCCATTTGATGGACTTTCCAACCGTTCTGAGAAGCTAGTGCAAAGAGTGTCCGGATGGTGGCCCATTTTGCTGTGAGGGCAAAAGTTTCCTCATAATCGACCCCTTCCTTATGTGCAAAGCCTTTTTCCACAAACCTAGCTTTGTGCTTGTCAAGTGAGCCATCCGCTTTGTACTTGTTCTTGTAGACCCACTTGCAGCCAATTGGTTTGGTTCCAAATGGAGGATCAACCAGCTTCCAAGTGCCATTCTTTATGAGGGCATCATACTCCTTTTTCATCGCTTCTTTCCATTCATCATGAGAAGCAGCTTCTTTGAAGGAAGTTGGTTCAAAATCTATAAACAAGTTCAATTCACAATCGTAAGTAACATCCATATCAACAGGTGAATTAGAGTCATCTACATCACCTCCATTTTGTCGGTTTGAATTTCTGGTTCCTGTTTTTCCAATTTCATCAGGATGAACACTTTCAAGTGTCTTTGTCAGCCACTTTGGGGGACCTTTCTGAGATGGTCCAAGCTGCTCTGTTGATTGAGTTGGGACTGAATCAAGATTGAGTCTCCCAATTCTATCAATTACATTACTTAAAACATCATCTGTTGTTGGAGTTTCATGCAGGGGAGATTGTTCTTCAGAAGAAGATTCCACATGTTGATCTAGTATAGGAATCCCCCCTTCAAGATGTGGAATCTGATTATCAAATTCTTGAAATGATTTCGTTTTTGCGAATCTATCCAAGCGATCAAGTTGTCGCTCATCAACATTCTCAGATTTGGATGATTCAAGAAAAATGACACCTCTAGATACAACAAACTTTTTATTTATTTCATCATAGAGGCGGTATGCTTTAGAGGTGTTTGAATACCCCAGGAAGATACACTTACGACTTCTAGCACCAAGTTTGTTTCTATGTACCTTCAGTATCAAAGCATAACAGGTGGAACCAAAGATCCTGAGATGTTTTACCGAAGGAACATGTCCATACCACAATTCATAAGGAGTCTTGTTTCTTATAGCATTAGATGGACATCTATTCTTTATATATGCAGCACATAGAACATCATCAGCTCAAAACATTATCTTTACATTTTTGAAGAAAAGCATGGATCGTACCATATTCAAAATTGTTCTATTCATTCTTTCTGCTACACCATTCTGTTGGGGATTATAAGGTACAGTTGTTTGATGTTTGATCCCATGTTGGCGAAGATAGTTTTCAAATTCATTTGATGTATATTCTTTTCCATTATCAGTGCGAATAGACCCAATATGAGATTGTGCATCATTTTCAATCCATTTATGAAAATTCTTGAATGTTTGAAAAGCATCAAATTTGTTCTTCAATAAATAAACCCAACACATTCTAGTGTAATCATCAATAAATGTCATGATATATTTATTTCCATTTGCAGAAGGAACAGGCATTGGACCACATAAATCTGAATGAATGAGTTCAAGCTTCCTATGTGCTCTTGAATGTGAATCATGAAAAGACTGTTTGCTATGCTTTCCTATAATGCAAGCATCACATTGCTTATGTTTCCTAGGAATTGTAGGCAAACCAGCAACACCATTTTTCTTCAATAAGCGGAGACTGTCATAGTTTAAATGTCCAAATCTAGCATGCCATAATAAACTTGATAGAAGTGTACCTTCTTCATGATGAGAAATATATGAGAAATGTTGTTCATGAGTAGAGGTTCCTTGCAGTTTGAGAAGTCTTTCTTCTTCTATTCCCCTCATGACAAGTGAGTGGTCAGATGCTTTTCTTACCTCAAGCTTGCCATCAAACATATGAATGGAGTGACCTTGCTGGCGGATGTGGACCAAGGACAGCAAGTTTCTCTTGAGTTGTGGGAGATATAGAACATGATCCAGAAGAAAGTCTGGAAGACCAGGCAGTTTAAGCCTGATTGTGCCAAGCCCTGATGGCTTGATTTTTGACTGATATGCAAAGTATACTGCTCCATCAACATTGTCAATGAAATCTTCAAAAAAATCTTTCCTATGAGTCATATGACAGGTTGCTCCTGAATCAAGCAACCAATCATTTTTCGAAGAAGCAAGTGAAGCATTAAACAAATCTTCATTTACTCCAATGTTACATTGTGCCTCAATATAGTGAGCGGATTCAGGTGCTTTACCTTTCTCTGTATCATCAGTTTTACCTTTCTGCTGGTTTCTTTTCTGCTCAATTTTGTCCCATGGTAGCTTGCATGTAGAAGCATCATGTGATCCATTTCATTTGCAGCAAATGCAATGCAGATCTGCTTTTTCTCCTTGAGAATGTCTGCCCCCCTGCCTCTGAAGTATCTTCCTCTTCCTCTTCGTCTGCCTCTTCCTCTTGTAGAATCTTTAGCAGGATGCTTTTCTTTATGAGCAAGGCAAATAGTCTCTTCAGAAGATTCAGGGACTGTCTTCTTTCCAAAGGTTTTCTCTCTTTCAGCAAACTTTTTCACAAGAGAGTCAAAGGTTATATCTTTAAGATTTCCATTTGCTTGTAAAGACTCAAGATAATTGGAGTAAGTAGGATAGAGTGCCTTGAGAAAAGCAATAAGAGGGATATCGAGCTCAACCTTAGTGGATTTGATATCATGCATTATGGATTTTACTTCAGATGCAAGAGCAAGAGGATCATTATTTTTCAGTTCAAGAGTGAAGAGTTTAATCATGAGCTGAACAACTTCAAGTGCAGAATGTGAGTCATAGAGTTCTTTGAGCTTTTGTAAAGCTTCAAAGGCAGTTGAATATGATGAAATATGGCGACTTACTTCTTCATTTATAGATGCTGCGATTAATGCATATGCTTTGTTGTTCTTGTTATCCCAAATGACGAGCTCTTTGTCTGATGTAGGCTGTACTGGGTCATTGTCTCCTTCTCCGACACACACTCCCTTCCACAACTCATTGAAGATGAGGGTGTGTTTTATCATCCGGGACCATTCAGGATAGTTCTCCTTGCCAGTGAGAACTATCCCTACCATAGAGATGATTGAATGCATTCTGTAAAAGAACTTCTGCTGAAAAGAAAACTTCCTTACGTTACAGCCTCATGCACTATATTTTCTTCATGGTAAAAAAAACTGTGCAATACTACTATGTTTTGAATGATATATAAAACCTTTGAATGATATAAACTGCGCAATACTTTGAATTCAACAAACGTTTTGAATGATATAAACTGCGCAATACTTTGAATTCAACAAACGTTTTGAATGATATACACTGTGCAATACTTTGAATTCAACAAACGTTTTGAATAATATAAACTGCGCAATACTTTGAATTCAACAAACGTTTTGAATGATATACATTACGCAATACTTTGAACTCAACCGCGCAACACTATGAACTCAACTGCACAACACTATGAACTCAACTGCGCAACACTATACCACAAATGCTTTGATATATAAAACGTTTTGAATGATATATAAACTGCTTATATAAACTGCGCAACACCATTAGCAAAACCGCCATCATAAATATACACTGGAATTAAAATCACGCTCTTGTCATTTATCGACATTCTCAAGCTTAAGGGACACATTAGACCTCCTCGCAGAAGACAAATGCGAAGCCTTTTCATGCGGAGTCTCTGCCTCGTCGAGGGCTAAAGTCTGCTTGGCAAGTATGCAGCCCATTTGTACACGAAAAGGAGCTCCAATCACGCAGACGAAACCTTAAATCCCGCTGCCATTTCCAACCAAAGCTTAAGTTTCTTTGAAAACTCAATCATTTCCTACTACTGCACAATTTATCAAAAACTGTAACTTAAAGTCCACTGTAAAGCTTAAATTACATGCTATATTCGAGCATTTCCTATTGTGTCCAGATCATGTTACACATGTAATTAAAGTTCAAGCAACAACCAGCTACCGTCTCACAAGCCAACGCTCAACGTAACAAGCACCGAGCCGAAGGGAGGAGTCCACAAATGGAAATGAAAATGCGGCTCAAAAAAATGTTGCAATCTTTGGATTCCAGCAACAGCCGTATAGGCGAAACTTCTAAAGAATCAAAGTACTTGACAAAAAAAAACTTTCCAACTGGTAAGAGGATGAAAACCCTGAATCAGGCAGCGTTCAACGATTGATGAAAACCCTGGATCAGGCAGAATTCAACGATGGATGAAAACCCTGGATCAGGGGAATGTTAACATTCTTTGGGGGAAACATTCTATTGTTTGTCATCTAAACCTTTGCAATTAGTTGTCTACTGGAGGCCTATCCAAAATTGTGCACTTATCATTTTTGAAAAAGACATTATAGCCCTTTTGCATGAGTTGTCCAATGCTTATGAGGTTATGCTTCAAACTGGGGACAAATTAAACATTTGAGATGTACTTCTTCTCCCCCTTCTTTGTTAGGATATTGACTCTTCCTTTTCCCATGACAGAGACTTTGCTATCAGTGCCTAATGTCACTTTATATTTCACACTTTCATCTAGATTGGAAAACATTTCTATGTTCTCTGACATGTGGTTGCTACATCCTAAATCTAGATACCATACATCACTATGTTTTTCTTGTGCTACATTACAAGCTAAAAACATGTTATCATGGTTCTAATTTTCTTTTGTGAAATTTACACTTGGTTTGTTACTAATGTCATATTGCTTCTTTCTACATTCATTTGCATAATGATCATACTTCTTACAGTAATGACATTGAAATTGAGATTTGTCATACCTCTGACCTTGTGCTTGATTTTGGCTTGGGCCTTGATTTGGATTTTGATTTCTTCCCCTTCCACTTGAGCTTGAAGGGCTGCTTCTTCCACCTTTGTGTGGGCTTCTTCCCCTTCCTCTAGCATATGATCTTCCTCTGCCTCGACCTTGACCAAATGAAATTTGTGTCTTGAAGGCATGCTCCAATGAGGAGCTTGTTTCTCTATTCAATCTATGTTCATGAGAAATTAATGATGCATGAAGCTTATCCACTGAGAACTGTGAGAGATCTTTTGTCTCTTCTATGGCCATAACAATGGCATCAAACCTTGCTAGAAAACTTCTCAAAACTTTCTCAACTATTCTCCTTTCCTCAAGTGTCTCACCATGAGACCCAATTTGAGTAACCAACCCAATTACATGTGGAAAAAAAAAGTCTACATTCTCAGACTCTTTCATAGAAAGTTCCTAAAAATCTCTCTTTAGCATTTGTAGCTTTGTTGTCTTCACTTTTGCCATGCCTTGGTAGGCTTTTTGAAGGGTGTCCCATGCTTGCTTGGACTTCATTGCTGCTGCAACCCTTGGGAAAATACTTTCATGAATTGCTTGAAAAATGTAGAAGAGAGCTTTTACATCCTTCTCCCTGTTGTCCCTCAACAAATCCCTTTCTGCTTGAGAGTAGGCATTGTATTTTATTGCATCTTCTGGTTCTTGAAATCCATTCTCCATCAAATCCCAAATGTCTTGAGACAAAAATAGGGCCTTCATTGTAATAGCCCAATAGTAATATTTTTTGCCATTAAACTGAGGTATATGAGGATTAGTTAAGCTTGTGCTTGATGTTGCCATTTCTGGGTGAAAGAAAAAACTTTCTACCTGCTGGTAATCCTCAAAAAACAATCTGCCCTCAAAACAATTTTAACTGCTAGTAAAAACACTTGTTTTACACTAACATAATTTAACTTGCTTTGATACCATATTAGAAAATTTTCATAGGGGCAGAGGAGAGGAGTCACACTCAGAATTCAGTTGCGGCAAAGTCAACTTTAGTTGCAACAAGGAAATCACAACTACACAGAGGCTTAATTGAAATAGAAATTTAACGCACAACAAAACAAAGTAAAACCAAAAAGGTTGCGATAAATCTACTCATGAAGGTTTAAAACCATATCACAACAAACCATGCTTTAGATTATATTTCAAAACATAGGAAAATACATTCGTGTGATAAATGGAGGCTGCAGCTCCAAGTGAAAACAAAAAAACTTACTGCGATTTACGCTTCACTGGGGTTGTGGAGTAACTGTCTGTAAAACTCCGTAAAACTAGTTTTCAGGTGCCCACCACAAATTGCTCCACGATTTTCTTCTCATTGCCTTACAGAATTTTAACCTAGTTTTCTGAACTTGCAAGTGTTGTGGAGCATGGAAAACAGTCGCAGAGTGAATGCTTGCCCATACTTATTTACCAAATTTCATTAAGTGCTTTAAATTCTTTGTTGTGTTGCGGAATGGTCAATGATGTACTTCTACTTAGACTTCAGTGCTTCTACCTGCAAACAAAATCGCAACATGTAAAATACTTCTCACAAGTATGATTGTTGTCAGATTGATTAATGGAGGTTGGGATTAATATTTCCAACAATAGGGTTCCGGACCTATACACATTTTGTTGTCACCCCATTTGTGTTATGGAGCTCCAGCTTCACAACATGTGTGTTCTTGAAATCACATTACTAGCCGGCAAAGCAATGGTCCCTTCCCCGTGAATTGAAGATCTCATATACCTCAAGACAATGACCAATGTTGCAATCAATTAGAGAGCAGTCGTGCAACTCGCTTGAGAGGTGTATTTGTTCGTTGCATAGGAAGACACGACTGCATTTTCTAGATCGTATTTGAAAGAAATAATGAGAGCGTTATAGGGCGTCAGGCACTCCATCATTATTGAGAATTTTTAATTTCATATGATTTGCTGCACAACCTCCACTGTAACATTAATTTTATTGATGATTCAAATTGCATCCCATAGATTATTCGTATGCCAGCAGGAATTACGGCCTCCACCTCGATCGTGGATGGATTGCTTATGCATCAATCCAGATCTTGGATTGATTATAGAGTTTCAGGTTGTTTTTTTTTTTTAATCCTTTTGTATTTCCATCGGATAGGGCTTAGCTTAGCAAAGCTAAATATATAAATAGAGTGTGTGTCTTGCATAATATTTCAGAGTTATGCATATTTTGTGGTTTTTAAATTGAAGGTGCAATTCTCAACCTACTTCGGCGCTAAGAGAAGGTATCACTAAGTCACTGATGGATCTTTTTGTGCTTCGGGTTTCAAGAACATCGATTACATGTTATGTAATGAGATCCATGTGTGTAGAAAGGTCAAATGCATAATTGATTGTTGGATACAGTCCAGTATCGAGATTGTCGTTCGGGAGATCGAGAAGCCCCAGTTATACAAATTTCATAAAAGATGGTCAGAGGCGGTTATGTCTTAAATGAGTTGAATGGAAAGCTTGAAGATTGTGGTGGTTAAAAGAGAATTGTCAGGGAGATTTCAGAGTGGAGATAAGTGTCAATTCAGACAAATGTGACATGTGAATTGTAATTTGTCTTTTTTGTATTAATTTTTGTAATGATGTAAATGTAAAAATTAAAGGGAGCATTTGGAATAATGTTTACATTAGAATGAGGAAGATTTTGTTTGTTAGTGGTTAGAGTCTGTTGAGAGGTTTCTCAATAGTATTATCTTATCTTCGAAAATGTTGGATCTCATGACCACTATTTATGTGATTTGTAATTTGGTTTTGTTGTGAAAAATACAAATTAATTTAGAAGTGAATTTGTGCACAATGTATGCTCCTCCAAATTTCTTATAATAGATACAAGTCATTTGATGGGATACCAACCAAAGGAAGCACATGCTTCAAGTGACACTCCACTCATGCAATGTACAAGCTGAAAAATACTCAATAATACAAGCAAAATTAATAGGAGTGTTTTGTACAGAAAGAGGTGCATAAACGGATGATAATACGATGTGTTTGTGAAGCTTTAGGCCCAACTACTATGTTTTGAAATTTTTTGAGCCAACGCAACAAATTCAAATGCATTATGCTTCTGGAATGTCTACACCAATGTTTTGAGAGATAAAATGTGAACAGAATTGAAAATAAGGAGATGTAGTTCTCAAGTGTGGCCTGCACCTGGAGACTACACTCACAAAACAGAGAGATCACTCTCGTACACTCTATTACCATCAATGAAAATATTACATCATTAAATACAACTCTGGAAATCAGGAAGTTGCAACCACACTCCTAAACTTTAGGAACAAATCCTAAACTAAGGAGATACGTTACAACTATGTAACCGTTTCTCCATTAGTACAAAACAATATTAATTATTTTCAACTCCCCCCCTTAATGGAGAAAGGGTTCTCCTGAACTCCTAACATCCCTCTAAACAATTCAAATTTCACTCGTGCGAGAGGCTTTGTAAAATATCAGCCACATTGTCACAAGTTTTACAATATTCAACAACTATTTCTTTTGATTGTATTTTCTCTCTAACAAAATGGAACTAAGTGTCTATATGTTTGGTGTTTTTGTGAAACACTAGATTGTATGCCAATTTAATGGTGCTCTGGTTGTCGCTTTTGATGGAAGTGGGATTCTTCTGTTCTTTTCCTGCATCTTTGAGAAGCCTTCTCAACCAGATCACTTCACACGTCGCTGCACACAATGCTTGATACTCAGCTTCACACGAAGACAAAGCTACAATACTCTGCTTCTTGCGGCTCCATGCTATGACCCCAGATCCTATGCTGAATGCGTAACCTGTGATGGACCTCCGATCATCCAAGTTACCTGCCCAGTCTGAGTCTGAAAAACTTGCTAGAGTAACATCAGATGCGTCAGTGTATAAAATACCATAATTAACAATACCAAAAAGATACCTCAACACGCTTTTTGTTGCTACCCAGTGACTTTCAAGCGGTTTCGACATGAATTGGCTCAACACACTAACATAGTATGCCAAGTTAGGTCTGGTTTTTGTAAGATATATCAAGCTGCCAACCAGTTGTCTGTACATTGTAGCATTAACCTCTTTAGTGCCATCGTCATTGCTCAACTTCAGATTCTGCTGCAAAGGTGTCGCTGCTGATCTACACTGATCCATACCAAACTTTTCCAACAAATTTCTGGCATACTTCCCTTGGGTAAGAAAAGTTTGCCCAGTATCTCTGCATACTTCTAATCCCAGACAGTAATGAAGACTTCCGAGATCTTTCATCTCAAAAACTTGTGCCGTAAGCCTTTTGGATTCCTCTGATTAAATTATCTGCATCTCCTGTTATAATCATGTCATCCACATACAGAGAAATCAAAATAATCTGCCCTTGATTATTGTACTTGGTATACAAATTTGGGTCATTTAAACTTCTATGAAAGCCATGCTCTACAAAGAAAGAATCAACCTTTTCGTACCAAGACCTGGATGCTTGCTTTAAACCATATAAAGCCTTTTTCAATATGCAAACAAGATTTTGCTGCCCCTACTTTACAAATCCTTCTGGCTGTACTAAGTAAATTTCCTCTTTTAAATCACCATTTAAAAATGCAGATTTAACATCAAGCTGGTGTAATTCCCAATTACATTTAGTAGCTAAAGCAATAAGCATTCTGATTGTATTTAAATTTGCTACAGGTGCAAAAGTATCATCAAAATCTATACCTTCCTGCTGTGAATATCCTTTTGCAACCAGCCTAGCTTTTAATTTTTCTATACTTCTGTCTGCATTCATTTTTTGTTTAAACAGCCATTTACATCTTATGGGTGTTTTATTCTTAGGCAGCTCAACTAAATCCCAAGTATCATTTCTAAGAATTGATTCCATCTCTTCATTCATTGCAGCTCTCCATTTCTTAAATTGACTAGCTTCTTTGTAATTAGAGGGCTCTACAATGTTCAAAACATTTGACATCAAAGCATAGTTTCTCAATTTTAATGGTAATTGAGTCTTCCTACCTGACCTCCTTGGTAGGGTACTTACCTCAAATTTGTTTTCTTCTGCTATAACTGGGCCTGCATTATCACCTTCTTGTTGTTCTTCTTTTTGCTCTTCTTTCTACTCCTGCTCTTTTTCATCCTCGTTGCTTTCTTCCAACAACAATGGAATGTGCCAATCATCTCCAACGTCATCTTTCCCTTCCTGTACCTGTTCAGGAAACACTACATCCCTTCTTGCAAATGTCTTACGAGACTCAGGATTGAATAATTTATATGCTTTGAATTCTGTGCCATAACCAACAAAGATGCATCTAACTGCTTTAGGGTCTAATTTCTTCCTATCAGCTTTGGGTATATGGGCAAATTCTTTTGACCCAAATACTCTTAGATGGTTTACTGCTGGTTTAAATCCATATAGAGCTTCAAAAGGGGTTTTGAAGCCAAGATACCTGGTAGGACTTCTGTTCTTCAAATATACAACAGTGTTAATAGCCTCTGCCCAAAAACTATTAGACAAACCCTTACCTCGTAACATGGTCCTTGCGCACTCCACCAAGGTTCTGTTTTTGCGCTCTGCAACTCCATTCTGCTGTGGTTTGTGTGGCACTGTATACTGCTGAACAATCCCGTGAGATTTGCAGAATTTCATGAATTCCCTTAGCTTATATTCCCCCCCTTGATCAGATCGGAGAATTTTTATACTCTTACCAAACTGTTTTTCCACCAAGGTTTTAAATTCTATAAAGCACTGGAAAGTCTGACTTTTCTTATTCAAAAAATAAACCCATGAATATCTAGTGCAGTCATCAGTAAATAACAAAAAATAATATGCTCCTCCTAGCGACCTTGTCTGCATAGGTCCGCATACATCAGTGTGCACTAGTTCTAAAATATCTATTTCCTTCCTCTTATCATGCACAGGAAACTGTTCTCTATGCATTTTTCCTAAGGCACAACCATCACAATTTAACTGAATATTACGAAAGATAGGGAGCCCCTCAACCATACCTTTCTTCTGCAATAACATGAGGTCCTGCAAATTCAAGTGACCGAACCTCTGATGCCAGAGTTGTTCGGCTGTCGATCCTCCTGCAACCATGGCTTGCTTTGGTATACTTTTTGCATCTAGTCTGTATAGGCTTCCAACTCGCATGCCTGTTGCAACTATTTCATTCCTGCAATCCTTTATCACACAATGAGTCTTAAAGAACTCGACTTGCATATCTTGATCAACCATCATGGATACAGATATCAGATTTTTCTTAATTCCAGGTACATATAAAACATTTGTAAGGTGACTAATTTTTCCATTTGGTAACTTGACTGAAATCACCCCATGACCTTTAATCTCGTATCCACTATCATCTCCTAGGTAGATTTTTGATCCATTTATACTTTCTTCAAGACTATCAAAAAATTCCTTTTTACCTGTCATATGAGAGGATGCTCTGGAATCGACATACCAAATGTCGTCCTCATTAGATGCTGAAAGGGCATAGTCGACTGTGAACAGTCGAAATTCATGATTGAAGTCTTTATCTTCTTCTTCAACAAAGTATCCTTTGTGCTTTGCATTTGCATGCTTCCTCTTTACATCATCAACCTGCTTCTTATAACATTCACTCTGTATATGACCCTTCTTTCCACAATAATAACATTTCTTTTCAGAATGATTTGCAAGCATACCTTTATGAGAATGTGAATTCTTATGTGATGTTCCTCCTTTCTGCTTTGATTTCTGCTGTGACTGCTTTCCTCTGAATGATCGTCGTTTCGCCATCAGCGCAAGATCATCATTCTGGGGGTTCAGGTTCTGCCGCTGCTCCTCCTCTTGCAGCAAGATCCCTGTCAGATCTTCAAATGTGGGCGCTTTCTCCCTTGCCACCAATCCAATAACAAACATTTGAAATTCATCGCGCATCCCGCTCAGTGTGATTGAGACGAGATCAGGGTCAGACACTGTCTCTCCGATGGCCCCCAATCTGTCTTTCACATCTTTAATTCGCGCAACAAATGCAGTAGCAGTCTCCCTTTCGTCCATCCTCATTGAAAATAGCTTGCTTTTAAGCGCCATAATTCGACTGGTGTTCTGGGTCTGATACAGGCTTTTGATGGTCGTCCAGATCTCCGCGGACGTTTTACAGTCTCTGATGTGGGGGATAACACTGTCCTTCACGGACATCTTCAACAAGACTTTGGCCTTGTTCTCTCGTTTTTCCCAGTCTTGCTCCTGTGTCCCCGCATTCGGCTTCTGCTCATCGCCTGTAACTATGGACCAAGCATTCGCACCCTCAAGCAAGGTCTGGATCTTAAACTTCCAATTCGTGAAGTTAGATCCATCAAGTTTACCAGACTCGTGAAGGTAAGATTCCATCGTATTACTCATTCTGATCAGATCTACAAAATGAATCTACCCAACAACAAAAAACGATACCTGTCAGATCGATTTGTCACCTCTGCCACCGATCTACAGTGTCTGGTAATCTCGCTCCAATGAGAAAATTCAGCGTTTTCAATACAGCTGAAGAATTGATCTGATCAAAATTGATCTGATCTGCCTCTCCCGGATAAATCTACAACTTTTTCGATCTACACCTCTCGGAAATCGCCAAACGAAGATGAGGCTTCCCACAGATCCCCTTAAAGGTGAGTTGGCGCTCTCCTGAGCGAAAATCCTGTGCCAAGATAGAATCGGTGCGAGGAAAAATGTCTGGCGCTATTTCCACCTTAAATTCCGCGCAAATCCAGTATTCTGGCGCGATGGCGCGCTTAATAACCGAACAGATGCGCCAATATAGAATTCTGGCGTGCTCCCGAGCCAGAAACCTGCACCAACTTCCTTCTACTCAGGAAAAAAATTTCTGAGTCCGAGCCAGGTGTTCTGCAGTCCACCTACTCAATTGAGCATAGAGCTCTTGTGTACACGCGGCCACAAAGGCACTTCAAGCCACACAGGAAATTCTACCGCGCAGGCAAGCTAGCTACAAAGGCGCTTCAGCCACAAAGGTGATACAAGATCAGGCTCACCCAATCTGAGCTCTGATACCAAGATAAAATGTGAACAAAATTGAAAAGACGGAGATGTAGCTCTCAGGTGTGGCCTGCACCTGGAGACTACACTCACAAAACAGAGAGATCACTCTCGTACACTCTATTACCATCAATGAAAATATTACATCATTAAATACAACTCTGGAAATCAGGAAGTTGCAACCACACTCCTAAACTCTAGGAACAAATCCTAAACTAAGGAGATACGTTACAACTATGTAACCATTTCTCCATTAGTACAAAATAATATTAATTATTTTCAACTTTGAGAACAACGCAAGTACCTCTTGAAGAGCACCGGATACTACTATACCATTCAGGAAAAGTATGTTTTGTTTCCACTGTCAAAATGTTCATTACAAGAGGCACCCTTGACATACATACTAAGAAATTTAAATAATTCCTTATAAAAAAGGTTGATTGTTTAATAGATGCCACCCATGTATAAAATGTTCTGACATGGCAAACATAAAATGAAATAAGTAGTTGTGATATTAAGAAAAAGAATAATCAATTTTCTATTTAAAAATTTGTGCTATTTCCCTTTGTTCTATCCTAGTCTGCTAGTAAAAATGAAATAAAATTGCAATCATGTTATCTTTTTTGAAAGTGATTAAGAAAAATAATAATCAATATTCTATTAAAAATGAAATAATATTGGAATCATGTTATTTTTTTGAAAGTGATTAAGAAAAAGAATAATCAATATTCTATTAAAAATGAAATAATATTGTAATCATGTTATCTTTTTTGAAAGTGATTAAGAAAAAGAATAACCAATTTTCTATTTAAAAAATTTTTCTTTTTTGCTTTGTTCTATCAAGCTAGTCTACAAGTAAAAATGAAACAAAATTGCAATCTATGTTATCTTCTCTGAAAGTGCACCACGTGACAAATTCGGCAACTTTTAAATTCTCTACCATTCAAAAAGTTACCTACCCTAGCACTTGACACTAACACAAATAAATCTTTGGCACTAAGACACAAATATGTGGGTTCCTCATTCCTTAAAATGACATCATCCTACATCCTCTTTGGGGAAAATACTTGTGTCTTTCATATTTGAAACCTTTCAAAGCATAGGATAAAGTTTTGCTAATGAATCTCATTAGCAAAGACAAAGAAAGGGTATCCTTATCATAACTAAGCAGTGCGATGCCTTCTCCTTTGACATGAGTTCTCAAATATCTCATTCATTTTCATCGCTACGCCTTTTGGCAAGGATAACCCAAATCCAGCCCGTGCAAGAACCGAACTTCCTGATTGAACCAAGGCCCTGGGGAAATGAAAAAATAAGACGTCTACAATGGTTGTACGAATGGCCATTGGAAGATCATTTAATGTTTCTTCTCGTAGAATGAGATCCATGATCATAGTGATTGATGGTGTTGATAAATCAATGTCAGTGATCATTCATTGTCCTTTTGCATGTCATTACAAACAAAACTTACCAACTTAAAGGCTTTGGCTAACCACCTCTTACCAACTTAAAGGCTTTGGCTATTCACCACCTCTGCTAATGTTGTATCTAACTACAAACCCATCTATCACTACAAACACATCTGACCAGCTTACTCGCTTGGCTACTCAAGGACTTTGTTGATGTGGTATTTGACTAGCTTACTGCCTTTGGTTATTCACCACCTTTGTTGATGCCTTATGTTCTTATAGTGGTTGAAATTACTTGCAAGATCCATTGTTTAAAGGGGGTAACACCATAGTTTTAAAACTCAGACTCGGAATCAGAACAGGTCGAGGGTCGACTTTGACTCCGTATCGACTCGATCTCGTTGATTTCAGTGATTCGGTGTTTGTAAAAAAACCATTAAATATTTATTTTTTATGAAAAAACATATTTTTAAAGATTTTAATTCATGTTTCCAAACTCAAAGCATTATAATAATAAAGAGAAGACAACATATGATCAAAGTATGTTCATGAATATATCTTCTATATCGAAACGACACCCAATGCATTGCCCAATACATGTAATATATAGATATCAGAACAAAAACACATAACCAATGTTTCTCCAAAAAACCAACTCCTCAATGGAAAATTCTTCCCCAGAAAACAACTCCTCAATGTTACTCCAAAGATCACCCAAGAACCTCCTCAATGATGTTCCAAAGATTGCCCAAGAACCTCCTCAATGCTACTCCAAAGACCAACTCCAACTTCTCACAAACTCCTCACAAATGCTCACACAAATGTAATGAGATAGCTATGAGGAAATATAAGGGGGTTGGGTCACCTTTATAGGTATGGGAGAGGGGTAGAGGGGCTAGGAAATAGTTTAAACATAAAAAAACGTGATTTCAAGTCCGCACAACTTGCGTTTTTTTTCGTCATCGGGACTGGCCGATCTAAGTTAGGCTCGGTCGGTCGGGCCGGTTTGTTACCGAACTGGCCAAATTTGTGACCAACTCTTCCAGCTCGGTAATGGAACGGCCTCTAAATCGGATAATTGACCTAATCAATTCGGACAGGGTGCTGAAACAGATAATTAAACTAATCGATTCGGACTGGGGTATGGCTCGGTCAACCAGGTTGATTCAGAGTCAAACCAGCCTAGTTTTAAAACATATAATAACACTTATGTAAAGCTAACAGTTCATCTCTGCCATCTCTCTTTGAGATTACTCCAAGCACAACTCTGCAATGCCCCAAGGCTAGCAAGAAGTTGTTCCCAGCGCAAACCATGCAGTTGTAACTGTAAATTCTATTACAAGTTTGTTAAAAAAACCAATATATTGTAACTTAAGAATTTTGAGCAAGTATATACCACATATCAGGTTTTCATTTCATTGCATATTTTGTGGGCGTAACATGGCCTTTTAAGTTTCTTACAAAAGAATTCAGAGCATGGAAATAAATAGTTACATGGCACCAAAATATTCCCTTAAAAGATATGGAATTTGATAATAATTATCAATCCATACATACCAACATACCAAGGCTTGTAGACTCTTTGCAATGTAGTTTTTAAGAGTATAATTGTAAAAAACCTAGGTTTTCTACACCTACTACACGTCCTCATTGAAGTTGTGACCAGTGGAGATGATGAATTTTACATCTGGATCCTCTCCTATCCCCCCATCTATTTATCCATTTATAAAACAATAAACTTAATCCCTTCATAATACAATAATATTAATGCATATATAGAATATAAAATCACAGGTAACTAACATTAGATAATAGATAAAATTGTGCCTAATATGCCATTTGGAACTGGTTGCATAACCCTTCTCATCGCATGTTCCCTGTCTTCGTTGAATTTGTGTTACATCTGGATTCTCACCTATCCTCCCCATATATTAGTCTGTTTATAAAATAATAAAATTAATGCATATGTAATCTATAATAATAAAATCAAAGGCAACTAAAAGCCAAATATTAGATAAACATGATAAGAAAATCACAGACCCATGACTATCTGTAACAAAAAACTTCCCACATGATAAGAAAAGAAGAATAAAATTTGTAGCAGGTCACTTACCATGATCTGGAACTGAAATTTCATTATTAATATTGACGACATGATAAGAAAATCATAGACTCATTATAGTCTTTAACAATAGACTACCACATGATAAGAAAAACATAATAGGGAAATTACAGTGCTCTGGAACTAAAATTTCCTTATTAATATTGACAACATCTACATAGTATGAACCAAAAGACATATTTAGCATCTTCAACTTAGCTAATAAAACATTTATTTTGCTGGGCAAAAATATTTAAAAAAGGTAATTAATAAATTATCAATAACAGAAAAGGAGAAAGTCATGCTCCGAGAAAGCACTTACCTTCATTCATGTTGTTTTTCCTTTTGTGTGGATTCCTCAAAAAGAAAAAGTCCTTGGGCAAGAAATACACTGACAACCTAACTATGGGCAGAAGCACAATGAGAATTGGTTCTCATGTTTCCTTTGGCTTGGGTTGAGTTAATAGTTCCTGGAGCCTTGGTTGGAAAAACGCACTGGGAGCCTTGGTTGAACAAACCTGTAACGGCTTGGCTTGAGTTATTAGCACTGAAGCCTTGGTTGGACAAATGCTTTGGAAGCCTTGTATCATCTTGGGTTGAGTTACTAGTCCTGGAAGCCTTGGTTGGACAAATGCTCTGGAAGCCCTTGGTGGGTTGAGTTACTTGTCCTGGAAGCCCTGGTTGGACAACCACTCTGGAAGCCCAGAAAAATTTGTGGGTTGAGTTACTAGACCTAGAGCCTTGGTTGAAAAAATTCTCTGGAGCCCAATAGTAGTCATGGTTTGAGTTGCTAGTCTTGGAATCCGGGTTGGAAGTATCACTTTGCTGCCATGGAATGCTTGGGAAGAGACCAATCTAATGATGGTTCTGTGATGTCCAACCACGAAGTGGAATCACTATTTGATGTGTTGAGGTGGTTTGGCCTCTTGAAGCCCTGGATGCGTTTGATTGATGTGTTTCATGAAATCTCATATTCATGTTTGGAATATGGGATGGGGGTGACTCGCTGAAGAAAGATTTGACTCAGCCATGTATACAGTCGGGTGGAGCGTGGTAGTCTCATATCGGGTTGGCCTTTGCATCATTAATATGAGGTTATTTCTCCTTGTTAATTCATGAGTATTATACTAGTTTATATGTGGATTATATGGTTGTAGCTTCCTTGATATTTATGTTGTTATTATGTTGGTTACAAGCATGTATTATGACAGTAGCTATGTATGGCTCTCATCTTGTTTTTAATTGTAAATGAATGAACAATGTATCTATGGCCTAATGGATGAAACTGCAGCTAATGTATTGAGGCATCAATGCTTCTTAGTGATTCTCATATGAGTATGAGACCCCTATGCTTAGATCTATTGTGTACACATATAGATTACATATTTGTGTATCATCATTCCCTTGTTATCTTTATGTTCTGAACGTGTCACTCAATTCTGGGCAGTGACCTAGGGTTTGAGCCTAAAAAAGTGGCTCAAATCTTGGAGATGCTGGCACAACACTGAGAAAAATAGTCCCTAGATGTTGGCAAGCCATGATGTGGGTGTGTCCAGAGCCCTCTAGATGTTGGCATTCCCATGTCATGGGAGACTCTAGAGTTTAATTAGTCAAAAACTCAGTGGGACTCAAGCGCCGGTTACCTGAGAGGTGGGGATGGTTCTGGAGAATCTTGTTGTTGTTGTGGAAGGTCTATATGGTGTGTTTTCGTCGGTTAAACTTCCTTAACATGACTTAGGAGGTTGAATCATATCATAGTAACTTCTAATCACATATTTACCCCGGTTGGTCGGTTACTTGGGTAGATGTGGGAGGAGTGTGTTACAGAGCAGTATCAGAGCATGGTTCACCCCTTGGACTGGATGGGCAGTGTGTTGGTCATGCATTCATGTTGGTTGTAGTCCATGTTCTTGTTGCATTTGCATGGTGTTGATCATCATTGTAGTGATGTCATCATGGGAAGGTTGATGGTGTTTTTGTGGAATGTGTCGTCATGAGTGTATGGTTGTATATGCATTTGTTACACATTTTCAGTGTCTATATGTTGTTATGCATGCATTTTCATGGTGAAAGTTATTGTGCATAAGGTCATTGTATGAAATTAGGTCATCAGACTGAAGTTACAGCATTTGACCCCGAGGCAAGAGAGTGTCGTCATACATGTTTGTATGTTGGGCATTCAGGTATGTAGGTTAAGGATTGTTATATGAATTATGGTTATGTGTATGCATTTCATTCTACTGATGTTATGGTTACATACTTGATAGATGTTAGTTTATTAGTGTAGTCATATGCACATGTGTGAGATAGTCATGAATGATAGTAACATGTGGTTGTATGCATTGATATTGTTGTTTTGGGTTAGATAACTTGATGATTAAGTTATATGTTGTTGATGAGTATGTTATAAGTTAACTTGATGTTGTTATACAATAATTAGCTTTATGATTAGGTTATATGTTGTTGATGAATATGATATATAACTTTTTGTTAGTTAAAGATTAGGGTTATTGCATTAAGATCTTGATGTTATATGTATCATACAAAGTTGGATTGGTCTATGAAAATTGTTAGGGTTATGACATTCAGTTATGAGTTTATGATGTGAACATGTTAGCTAGTGACTATTATGGATATCATGACCTTATATATGTTTGAGTTGATATGTTGTGAAGTTACATCGTGCTAATCTAGCTTTATTGTGCAAATAAGATAGCTTCCCCTGAGATACATTAAGGTATGAGTTTTCTTATGTCGTCTATTTGGTGTTTGAATGTTTGACTATGTCGTTTATTTGGTGTTTGAGTGTTTGGTGTCTATTATGTCATCTATCTGTTGTCTAAATGTTTGATTACTTGAATGATATGAGTATGTGTCTATAATATTTCTTGCCGAAATGATCTTGTTTTAAGATGGTTGTACTAATACATATGTGTTGAGATAGATGATATGTACTTGAGCGTAAGTAGGTAATAGTTGTAGCATTATGTATTTTGACTAATGAATGTGAGTTGATTGCTGAGCATGGCATGGTTATTAGACTCGGTAAAGGTTGATTTCAAATTAATATACATGATGTCTTGATCTTTGGAACGTGAAATTGACATGTGTGAGAAGTTGCATGGCAACATGCTTGGTATTAGCTTGACAAGGTAATTGTTGATGTGTTATATAAATAATAGTTGGGTGATCTGACAATGCATAGTAAGACTCTATTGCAATAAAGTAAAAAGGTAAACGAAAGGAATTGGGCAAGAATTCCTTTGGTTATGTTTGGAAACCCTAATTCCAAACGAATGAGTGATTTGCATACATGAAGTCTTCTTAACCTTGAATTTGTCTAACATTATGAGGATATGTGTTACATTCATAAATATGTATTTGACAGGTATAAGAATTGGTTCTAGTTATGGCTAGATTCATCAAAGGATTGGAGTCCCTTGAGAGATGTTGTGGATGTCTTTAGTGGCAAGCAATGTGCTTGGCACAACAAGGTAAGGCAACTGGTATATTGTGATGTTTATTTATGCATTGAAAATTATGTGTTTATAGTAGTGCGATATAGGGGGTTGCATGGAAAGAGAGGTTACCATGAAATCTTGAAGAAGGCTCGGGTTGAGCTTTCCTTGGCAACCATGAGAATTGAGTCATGGTGTTTGTTGTCCGTGTTGTGCTTTTGGTATTTTGGTGATTTTTTATGCTTGATTGCGGTTTTGTTTGTGTCTTGTGCATGGTCATGCCACTTTGGTTGTGGTGTCGTATCATTGTTTGTTCTTCGTGTTTTTCTTGTTTGTTTCTTGTTCTTGTCTTTTATGTTTGAGTCTTGGGAATTGGTTGGGAAAGAGGAAAATTAATGGAGCTCTAGAGAAGTTGAATGAAACCCATCAGGTAATATGAGACTCAGATGAAGCTCAATGCATGAGTAAGGGAAGTTGAAGGTAAGAATATGACAATCGTTTGGATTGGTTCAGTCCATTGGTGTAAATGGACAGTGGTAGTACAATCATGAGAAAGGTAACAGGAAAGGTGAAATAAATAGATCTGAGGCATCAGATGCCTTGGCTATGTTTGGAATGATTATTCTCAATGTTTTTCATGATGTGCACAGATAAAGAGAGGTCTCTTAATATTGACCTTATGCTATTTGGTAATTATGTTATGATCATGATTATGCTAACGTTTATATATGTATACATGTGTGTATGCATGTATGTCGTATCTGACAAGGTCATCATGGATCATGGTTGTTTAATGCTAATGTTATATGTATATATGTGTGTATGTATGTCGTTGTCTGAGAGAATCATGATTGTTTTATGTTGATGTTTATGTATATATATCTATGTACCTATGTCACTGTTCGACAAAGTTGTCAAGGATAGTTCTTATGGAGGAATGATTTCTTATACAAGTGGATGGCATGAAGAGATTCTTGGTTCATGAGGAATCAAGTGGGAAGAGTAGCTTGATAGATCTCTGAGGTCAGTATCATGTGGATATAAATTGATATTATGTTATTATAGTATGTTTATGTTATGGACAGGCTAGGACAAGGGATACATCAGCGAAATGAAAGTAGTTTGGTCTGTGGCATGTTGGGACAAGTATGGATAAGACAATGGAAGCAAGTTTGATTGGTAGAGATAGTGTGGTACTACTTTTGTGCATATTTGTACATGTTGCATTTGTGATGTTGTGCGTGTTAGTGTCAGTATTTCCAGCCTTCCTCCAGTGATCAAACGTGCTCTTACAAAGTGATTTTGAAGTGTCAAGGTCAAATTTTGTCATTTCAGTAAGTCTTCAAGCAAAATTTGGTCACTAGGCATTAGGTCTAGGGTTTGCTTTCACACTTTTCAAAGTTGTCCAAATGTCAGTCCATGTCATCACTCAGCTGAGCCTATCATCATTCATAGGGTTGCTATCATCATATTAGGTTCCATTGGGTCATGTTACACCTTATTCATGTTTCAGTTGTGTCTAGGCAAGGTCATTTCCCTCTCCTAGGGTTTTGAAGGCAATTTCTCTTGGATGGTCAAATCACTGGCAAAACTTGTTTCTTGATGTTCATACACCTTTCCTTATCCTTAAGGTACCTTATCAAACACTTTCCATCACTCAGATCCCCCAAATTCCTCATTTTTTCACAAACCCTAGTTTCTAGCTACAACTTGGCAATTTTCTAGGTTTGGCCTGTGTTTTGCCCTTTTGGACCCCTTCCCCTCGCTCAATCTCTGAGATTCCACTTTCCCCTACTTCCTAACATCCCTCCCCACTCCCAAAAATTTCCCCAAGAATTTAGAAGCCCCCTATCCCCTTCATTTCGCTTCATTTCGACAAAATTCCTTGTTTCACACATCGGGATAAGTTTCACTCAAAAGCTGTTTCAGAGCAATCAAAGATGAATTTTGGAAAACTGAGAAAGGTTTTTGTCCACAACATGCCATAGAATAAAAACCTCCTTAACTTTTTGCACAGGTGTCATGGTTTTAGAGAAATGCCAAAATTACAATCGTCGGATCCAAGGAGTTTGGCCAAGGCACAAAAAAGGGAAGAAGAAGACCAATCCACTCCGTATTTTGGCTGAGGCTTCTCTAAAAGATCATGGCACTCAATAGCCTAGCCACAGCTCAAATCCCAAAAAAGTTTGAGCATTTTGGGTAATTTTGGCAATTTTTGGAAATTTACAGGTTTTGGCTCCTCAATGGGTCTCACCCCCGGTGAGACCCTTTGTCATGGCAGCTCCTTTTTGAAAAAACTCAGCATTTCTAGATTTTTTATGCAAATTTACATATGCCTATGGATGGACTTGAGTTTTTATGAGGTTTTGGGCCTCCAGAAGGTCAAAATACATGCAAAATTTGACTTTCTGACCCTTTTTTGAGTTGCAGAAACTAGTCTTGGGAGAATTGAATTTTGACAGAGAAAATGATCTCCAAATTCAAAAATTCTAGTTGGGTTGGAAAGTTGACTCGCATACCTTTCCAACAAGCCCACTTTTGCTCAATTCGGACACCGGAAAGGCCTCCAAACAGAGCTGCAAAGGTGCGCGACCCGTTGAAAAAATTTTGCCAGATTTGACCAGTTCAGTCCAGAAAACGCAGTTTGGCTCTAGTTTGACTTTTTGAGGTTAATGATGGTCCTTTTGGATGTAATTGTGACATTTTTTAGATACTTTTTCCCTTTTGTAACTCTTCTAGAAGATTCATTCATGTAAAGGGTAAATATTTAATGTATGAATTGGTTTCCAAGTTTATAGAGGCAAGTTGTTTTGACTGCCTAGATTGTAGTGCTTAGTTTAGAAGTGGTTCAAAAAGTTCCTAGGATAGTGAGCTCGACCCATGGAGGCAGGGAAAGAGGTTAGATCATCTATATTATGTACTTTCTTGCTCATTTTCATGGTTGGACTCTTGAGGGAGAAGCTATCATTGTATTATTTCACTTGTATCTCTGCAATTTTTGGCTAAGGAAGACCAAGGTTTTGCAGTCCTCTTTGGGATTCTTGTGGACTCATGTGTTGATGGTGTGTTTTTCAATGTTCTTGTAAGCTTTGTTATGTGATGCATTTCCTTTCTTTACTTCTGCACATTAAACAAATGAAGTGTTAAAGTAAGAATTCATGATTGCCATGCTCTGCTTTTAAGTTTGTTTAATTTCAATGTTTTCTACTGTCTAAAGAGAATTCAAAGTCATTGTTTGCTCTCTTTAGCTCTCCTTCTTTCTTTCCTGACCATCCACTTCAGTTAAAGGCATCAACACTGTCTCCTACCTCGCCCCAAGGAACCCCCTGCAGAAACTGTGTCCAATCCCCGCACCCAAAATTGCCCTCTCCTCAGTTTGCCACCAAAAACCCCAAAACCAATCTTCTGATCAGTTTACTAGCCTAATATCAGTGTTACCTTATTGGTCATCTCATCTATTGGAGATTTTACGAGATAGACCGGAGAGAACCTTCTCCTGCCCCGTAGGGCTAGCTACGACGCTAAATGGTTTGAGGTTGCCTTGAGGTTTACCTTTCTCAGCCTGAGGTGAAATTTCAAGCGCTAACATACTGGGGAGAACAACTGATCGTTTGCTCATTGACGTGTTATTTCATAAGTCTTAGACGGAGCCTGAAGTTACGCCAGGTAGCCTTCGAAAACGCTCTTGTTTTACATCAGCGTTAGTAGATAAACGCTGCTTCAGTCAATCTCCGTGAGCTTGTGAATACAACACTTCATTTGTATTTTACCCCAGTACATGTATCAAGTTCAGATCTGATTGTTGATAGTGGACAACGATCAGACACTTGAAAGGCTGAAATCATTCACTGGCGACTCCTTCACTGAAAACTCCAGAGATCTGTGCTTCATGGTGACTTCACTACAGAGAGATCAGTAGCTTTGAGATTTTCAAGATGGATTAGATTGCAAGAAGATATGCTCCCTTGAGCCGAGATCACATTCCAGGTTTTCCGAATAAAATTCCGAAGGTAGATTGGTCAAGGAATTTACCTACATTTAATGATGATGGTAAGAAGGATGCTGCTTTACATCTAGTTAGATTTCATATGCATATTCGCAAGTTGAAAGTAGATTTTCCTGAAGATTGCTTGATGAAGATATTCTTGGCCACTCTGGAAGGTGAAGCCCAATCATGGTATGAAAGTTTGCCGCCTGCTTGTATTTATTGTTTAAAGGATTTTCATGCTATGTTCATTGAAAGATATAAGGACTCTTATCCATCATTGAATTTAGTTCAAGACTGTTGCAAGCATGCCTATAGTTTTATTGAAAGCCTTGAGAAGTTTTATGAAGATGATAATTTCATGGATGAAGAGATCATGGAAGCCCTGTATGAAAAGCCGTTTCAGCAGCACATAGAAATCTTAGAGGATACTTGTCAAGATCAGCAGGTTGAAGATGGCCATATGGCTGTAATTGATGAAAGGGAGAATGACATTTCAGATCTGCCCATAGAAGACAGCATGCATATTGAAGAAGACAGGACAGATACTTCAGTTCTAGATTCAGATTGTGATGACCAAGCATACCTTGTGCTGAATCCTGAAAAGGAGGGTTTTGTTGTTAAGATCATAGACAAAGTTCTTGATCCAAATGTCCTTATGCCATCAGAACAGAGCCTGCATGAGGAGGTAATTCAGCCAGCTCATGAACATCAAGATGAGATCTTTGTTCAAGTAAGTGAAAACTCTTCTTTCAATCATAATTTGGATAGTTTGATTGCCATGTCATATGAAGATGATCAACAATGTTTCCAAGTTTCAGAAGATCAGGACTGTCATTCAGATTTTTCATGTTTTGAAATGTTATTTCAAGAAGACAAGACTTGTTTGAGCAAAGGGAAACAGAAAGTCTTATCTCCTTTGTCTGAAGAGGAGATAGATCAGCTTTTGAAAGGTCATGCTACAACCCAAGCTAAAGCAAATCGGCAGTGTGCACATGGTCACGAAAGTGTTGGTGAAACTTCTTCCTCTTTTGAAAATGATGACAGTGTTGTAATTAGTTTTATAGATCAGCAAACAGATAATATTTTCTTTCATGAAGATGATGAGGCTGTCATGTTTGATGATCTTGAGGATTGTTTTCTGTTTAAGAATGACCTAGACCATGAAATTGAGGAATATAAGCTTGAGAGAGACAATATGTCAAAATTTCTCACAGTCAAGGAATTTACAGCCAACACTCATATGGCAGAAGCTTATAGTTCTCTGTGCCTTCCTATCAATCAGCAACCCACTGTTCTTTCAGATCAGAATGAAGCGAGTACTTATATTTTTGCAGCTGGATCTGCAAACAAGGTAGTGCTTCAGGATTATCAAGATCCCTTTGGCATTCTTCTGCAAGCATTAGAAAAGATAAATGTTGCCTGGTTCATTATCATAAGCTTTGGTTTCAGTGGTTATTTTGAGTTGCCTACAGGTTCATTGTTTCGCCTGCTCGAGATAAGCGAGAGCAGAAATTTGGTATGTAGCCATCTGCTAGATTGGTTACATTGGAAAGCTCATTATACATGATTGTACATATTTCATTAGTATGCAGGTGGTCCAAATCTTGATGGATTGCTGTCGTTTTTCCAAAAGCTTTGTAAAGTTTTGTTTTAAGTCGGTCATGAGTCATTTGTGTTTGGTCTGTTGAGTGAGTTTTTTCAAGTTATTTCAGTTTGCCATCGAGTCGGTTTGAGTCAAGTTTCAGTTAAGTTTCAGTCAGTTTTCAGTCAAGTTTTCATTCAATAAATGAGTCAAAGTCTTGTGTCGTTTGCCGAAATAATGACTCCATTGCCCAATGATTGAAAGGCACTGGTCTGCTCTCCCAGAGGTCTAAGGTTCTTGGCACCTCCAAGGAGCTACCATCCCCATTGGAGCCAATGTTAGTGTCAGTCTTTCCAGCCTTCCTCCAGTGATCAAACGTGCTCTTACAAAGTGATTTTGAAGTGTCAAGGTCAAATTTTGTCATTTCAGTAAGTCTTCAAGCAAAATTTGGTCACTAGGCATTAGATCTAGGGTTTGCTTTCACACTTTTCAAAGTTGTCCAAATGTCAGTCCATGTCATCATTCAGCTGAGCCTATCATCATTCAGAGGGTTGCTATCATCATATTAGGTTCCATTGGGTCATGTTACACCTTATTCATGTTTCAGTTGTGTCTAGGCAAGGTCATTTCCCTCTCCTAGGGTTTTGAAGGCAATTTCTCTTGGATGGTCAAATCACTGGCAAAACTTGTTTCCTGATGTTCATACACCTTTCCCTACCCTTAAGGTACCTTATCAAACACTTCCCATCACTCAGATCCCCCAAATTCCTCATTTTTTCACAAACCCTAGTTTCTAGCTACAACCTGGCAATTTTCTAGGTTTGGCCTGTGTTTTGCCCTTTTGGACCCCTTCCCCTCGCTCAATCTCTGAGATTCCACTTTCCCCTGCTTCCTAACATCCCTCCTCACTCCCAAAAATTTCCCCAAGAATTTAGAAGCCCCCTATCCCCTTCATTTCGCTTCATTTCGACAAAATTCCTTGTTTCACACATCGGGATAAGTTTCACTCAAAAGTTGTTTCAGAGCAATCAAAGATGAATTTTGGAAAACTGAGAAAGGTTTTGGTCCACAACATGCCAAAGAAGAAAAACCTCCTTCACTTTTTGCACAGGTGTCATGGTTTTAGAGAAATGCCAAAATTACAATCGTCGGATCCAAGGAGTTTGGCCAAGGCACAAAAAAGGGAAGAAGAAGACCAATCCACTCCGTATTTTGGCTAAGGCTTCTCTCAAAGATCATGGCACTCAATAGCCTAGCCACAGCTCAAATCCCAAAAAATTTTGAGCATTTTGGGTAATTTTGGCAATTTTTGGAAATTTACAGGTTTTGGCTCCTCAACGGGTCTCACCCCCGGTGAGACCCTTTGTCATGGCAGCTCCTTTTTGAAAAAACTCAGCATTTATAGATTTGTTATGAAAATTTACATATGCCTATGGATGGACTTGAGTTTTTATGAGGTTTTGGGCCTCCAGAAGGTCAAAATACATGCAAAATTTGACTTTCTGCCCCTTTTTTGAGTTGCAGAAACCAGTCTTGGGAGAATTGAATTTTGATAGGGCACATGACATCCAAATTCAAAAATTCTAGTTGGGTTGGAAAGTAGACTCGCAGACCTTTCCAACAAGCCCACTTTTGCTCAATTCTGAAACCGGGAAGGCCTCCAAACAGAGCTGCAAAGGTGCGTGACCCGTTGAGAAAAGGTGCGCGACCCGTTGAGAAAATTTTGCCAGATTTGACCAGTTCAGCCCAGAAAACACAGTTTGGCTCTAGTTTGACTTTTTGAGGTTAATGATGGTCCTTTTGGATGTAATTGTGACATTTTTTAGATACTTTTGCCCTTTTGTAACTCTTCTAGAAGATTCATTCATGTAAAGGGTAAATATTTAATGTATGAATTGGTTTCCAAGTTTATAGAGGCAAGTTGTTTTGACTGTCTAGATTGTAGTGCTTAGTTTAGAAGTGGTTCAAACAGTTCCTAGGATAGTGAGCTCGACCCATGGAGGCAGGCAAAGAGGTTAGATCATCTATATTATGTACTTTCTTGCTCATTTTCATGGTTGGACTCTTGAGGGAGAAGCTATCATTGTATTATTTCACTTGTATCTCTGCAATTTTTGGCTAAGGAAGACCAGGGTTTTGTAGTCCTCTTTGGGATTCTTGTGGACTCATGTGTTGATGGTGTGTTTCTCAATGTTCTTTTAAGCTTTGTTATGTGATGCATTTCCTTTCTTTACTTCTGCACATTAAACAAATGAAGTGTTAAAGTAAGAATTCATGCTTGCCATGCTCTGCTTTTAAGTTTGTTTAATTTCAATGTTTTCTACTGTCTAAAGAGAATTCAAAGTCATTGTTTGCTCTCTTTAGCTCTCCTTCTTTCTTTCCTGACCATCCACTTCAGTTAAAGGCATCAACACTGTCTCCTACCTCGCCCCAAGGAACCCCCTGCAAAAACTGTGTCCAATCCCCGCACCCAAAATTGCCCTCTCTTCAATTTGCCACCAAAAACCCCAAAACCAATCTTCTGATCAGTTTACTAGCCTAATATCAGTGTTACCTTATTGGTCATCTCATCTATTGGAGATTTTACGAGATAGACCGGAGAGAGCCTTCTCCTGCCCCGTAGGGCTAGCTACGAGGCTAAATGGTTTGATGTTGCCTTGAGGTTTACCTTTCTCAGCCTGAGCTGAAATTTCAAGCGCTAACAGTGCGCATGCAACATTGTGTATATATAGTGTATGTACATGTTTATTCCATGTTATGTACAGGGTGGTACAGATAGTGTTGTGCGCATATTGCATATGCAGTGTTGGGTATAGATGGGGCTATGTACATGTTGTATATGCGGTGTTGTGTACATATTATACTATGCATATGACAAATATGCGGTGTTGTGTGCATATATGCTATGCACATGTTGGATATGCAATGTTGTGTACATAGGGTGTTATGTACATGGTGGATATGTCGTGCTATATACATATGGTGTTGTGTGCATGTTGTACATGTGGTGCTATGTACATGTGGTGTTGTATGCATAATTGTACAAGTGGTGTTTTGAACATGTAGTGTCATGTACATGTACATATGGTGTTGTGTACATGTCGTGCATATGGTGTTGTGTACATGTGGCGTCGTGTACATGTCATGTATGTGGTGTTGTGTACGTCTGGCATTATGTACACATTGTACATGTGGTATAATGTACATGTGGCATTGAGTACAAGTTGTGTAGGTGGTGTCGTGTACATGTGATGATGTGTACATTTTGTGCAGGTGGTGTTGTGAATTGGTGGTACTATGTACATGTTCTACATGTGGTATTATGTGCATGTCGTACATGTTGTGTTGTGTACCTACAATACTATATATGTGCATTGTGTAGTTGTGGTATCATGACATGTGTATTCGTTTTGTTGTACTATGTGTACGTATATGTATTGTGTTTTACATTGGTTATAGGTGTAATTATTGTGTTGTGGTGTACACCCGATATAGGAGTACATATTGTGTTGTGTTGTACACTGGGTGTAGATGTATGTGTGAGATGTCAGGTGTAGGTGCATGTATTGCATGATGTTGTATGTCGGGTGTGGTTGTGTACGGAATAACGACAAAGATAGAAGATAAGGATTGATTAAAGGATAAGTATTAATATTTTATTTCAGTTTTATTATGCATGTATTTTATGATTCTGGTTAATGATGATTACATGCAATCTGTGATTCTAGTTTACAATGGTTACATGTGATTAATGATTTTTATCTATGATGGTTTTGTTTTGAGCCAACCTAATGTGATATGTTTATACATGATGCTTTGGTCAAAGATGCTAGTTTGACTTGTCATGATAGGAAGCGAACAAAATTGCAAGTGTACCTTGTTGACAGACCACCAACGAGATATGATTTTGAATTTATTTTGAATCTAATAAAAATTATGTGTTTGGTACAGGAAAACATGAAAATGTCTGGTTGGATGATTGAAATCGACTACAAGAATTAGCAGTTCCAATAAAAGGAATAGACAGGTAGTAATATGTTGGTAAAACACTTCAGGAGCAGAGCCATTGTGGGACACTGGTACCCAGTAGTATCCATTGATTGCCATGATCATGATATGACCGATATGATGGTTTGAGGTAGAGATATTCCTTGGTTGTTGACCTTTCGATACGAGGAAGTCTTTTCAAGGGATGGATTACTCGGGATTGGGGTGCTTGCGGAAATTGGAAGGTGTGTAACTGCACGGAATGGGGTGACTAGATTGCCCGAGGGACTATGTAGCAGAGAAGTGAAGGTCGGGGGTATATTTGTTTTTGTCATTAGCATTGCCAAATGGAATCAAATTCACATTGGGAGTGTGCCCTGGAACAATGAGTTGGTAATTGTTCACAAAGAGGAAAAGTGGCGCAGGACATTCGATGCAAATTTGACCTTGCAGTGGATTCTGGACTTCCAATGAAGGAGGTGAATCTTGGTATTACTTGAGGGTGGAGGTGTGAGCCTTTGGATTCCCTTGTTAGGGATGTAGACATCATATCCTTTTATTTGCTGGTTGAGCAAAGAAAAGAAAAATATGTCAAAAAATATGAAAAATAAAAATCATATATCTCAAAAACAAAAAAATATATAAAGGCAAAATTCAGAACCAAAAGTTTCTTTAGGATAAGAGTTTGTTTTCAAAAAACAAAGGTTGGTTAATGATAAACTGATATGATGCAACATTTATTAAAGGCATGTGCTCGGTGGGGCATAGGCAGGATTCAAAAGAATATTCAAATGATCGAAGAGTTAAAAGGTGGGCACATTGGTCGTGTAGCTTCAACAACGATGTCGGACATCACAACTTGCACGAAGGTTATTTATGTGGGTGCCCCTGTAAATGAGTTAGCGCCAGATCGCTGACTTCCGATAAACGACCAGGATATATTGTAGGATCACCCGAGGATGGTCCCACTTACCACCATGGGTGCTCCCGTGAACGGTAGAGGATAACCACCTCAGGTCTGCAGCAAGCAAGCACGATTGTTATTCTCCATTAACACCTCATCACCACATCATCCCAGTCCTCCACGTCACCCCTGTCACATCATCCACATCATCCATGTCATGTCACTCCGTACACCTGTCACCTCCACATTTAATCTCGTTTTCCCTCGCACTTTTCTCATTTTCCCATAAAATCTCATTTTCCATCCTCATAACGTACATTGCCTATTCTTTTTCTACACATTTGTAAGAATGTCCACGTCTTCCAGCTTATCACACTTGGATTCCAACATCAGCATTCAGTGTCTAAGTATTTATATATTGTGTTCACCCACTCAGGCCATTACAATGTCAAAGAAATATTCCCTGACTGGCTCTGCAACTCACATTCCCCTCATGGACATAGAAAGGGATATCTTTGACCTTATTTGCTCCCTAAATTTGATGGAACTTCGCCAAAATGTCCTAGCAGGCCAAATTGATTCCCCTATATACACTACAGTAGTAAAATCATGTCTTTTCTCTACCATAATGCCCCATACATATGTTTATCCTAAGTTTATCACTTTGTTAGCTTTTGCACCATATCCCCAGAAATGTTTTGTAATGAATGCAGTAGGAAAAAACATCTTTTAGGCCTCTGCCCTTCTAATTCAACAAGCTCTAGACTTTCCCTCTTCAGAACATTATACTCCATTTATAGAAGAAATCTTGGTAGAAAATTTTCAAAAATTGTCTATAAACGACTATACCCAATTATCTTTTTATCTTATGGCTTCAAGACAAGTTGTATCTACTGATCCAACTCAGTTTTCCTTGCAAACTTTTGATGAACATGTTAAGCCAATTTTACAAGTAATTGTCGGGGTTTTGGGAAGGGATGATACTTTTGTGGTTGACCATGCTACGCTAGGGATGTTCAATTTAATCATGCAGCCTAAAACTATCCTTGATATTCCAACTTTCTGGGAAGGATTAATAAACTCTTAGTTGTCAAATTTGAATCTTACTGGTTGTTTTAGGTTTCCATCACTGGTGTTTTATCTGTTCCTTTATGTTCATGTGGAAAGATTTATGCATTTGGGCCTAAACATAATGGATGTCCATAAGAAAAAATAGTCAGTAGTAAACTGGACAGATACTGTAAGAAGTCTCCCTAATCATGAAGGTTTTGTACATTTTACTACCTCTTTCATGTCAATCATTTATTCCATTATAAACAGTTTTGTTCCACCATGCCTCTTACCAAAATCCCAAGCCTTCTTACAACTTAGCAAAGATGTCAAAGTAAGAGATTGGTTTCAATTTGAAGATCATGTTGAGATCAAATTGTATGGAGCAGAGGTTGCCCCTTACAGGCTTCCTTATTTTGTGCCAATGGGATTGTTTGCTCTAGAATTCATTAGACAAAATCTAAGTGCGGATCAAATTCATTTTATACCAGTGAAGTAGGGCCATTTAGTCAAGTTTCCCAAGATTTCGAGGCCTTTTATTGTTAATAATAGACATGTTATGGAAGAATTTGAGAGAATACTTTGAGATATGAAACTCCAGTAAGGGGAAAAGTGGCCTTATGATCCTCACCATATCATTTCAAGAAAAAGGGTGGAGAACTCTTATGCTCCCTACATCCATGATTCCAGACCAGATATTGAAAAATTGGCCAATGGTAGTAAATCTAAAATAGAAAGGGGAATGGAGATTGAAACTTCTCATCCTATTGAAAAAGGCTTGAAAATAACAGTTGAACAGATAATTGATTTAGACAATGAAGCAAGTCACAACTCTAAGAAGCCAAAATTGCATGAAAAGGAGGAGTCTGAGACTCTGGTTGGAAGTTCCTCTATTTTATTTGGTTTTCAATTGCAATTAGGAGAAGTGACATGCACACCTTCTTCCCCTATCCCTGAAGAATCCTCACAAAGTTTTGTTTCAGTTTTAAAGGAGATGTATAGGCAAATTGAAGAAAAGAAAAAGAAAATTAAAGAAAATGTTGTGTCCCAACTTGAAGCTCAATCAATTTCTGAGTATCATACCAGATTGTTGTCAACCATGGATTTAGAAAGAAATTATCTTACGTTGTCTTTTTCTCATCCATCTGCTTTAAATGTTTCTTCATTAGTAGGTTTCAAGACTGTAAATCTAACTGTGGATGCAAGGGAGATTCCATTGCCTGATAAAATCAACTTGCATAGGCAAAGTGGAGAATTGATTTACAATGATTTGAGTAAAGCATCGCTAGTGAAAATAAGATAAAATATTTATTGAGAAAGGTTGTAAACCAGTTAAATTTGGAAAAAGAAAAGTCTGGAGCTTTGTTTACTCAAAATGAAGAGTTGACGAAGTTAATTGTCAAAATTGTTGTCAATCTTGAAGATAGGGATGCTATATGTTATCACTGACAAAATTTCAAAGAAAAAAAAGGGGATCTCCATAAAGAAATCTCACTTCAAGTAAGGATATGCTTCAAAGTTTTGGTAGTTATGCTTGGTATAATCTTTTCAAACATTTCCATTCAGTTTTGGAGGGTCTTGAAACATTTGAAAGAATGTTTTAATAGAAAAGTTCTCAAATAGCAAAGTTTTGGGTTGAAACTATGATTTTTGAAACAACTTAGCAGTTTCGTAGCGCGCTACGAAACTGCTGAAGGTGACAGTTTTGTTTTTTGAGGATCTACCTTGAAAGAAAAAGAAGATTATTTTGAAAGGGATGTTGCTGCAGAGGTGAAATAAGATCACTTGAGAAGGTTTGAGCCCTAATCAAAAGGAAAATTCAAGAAATGAAGATACATACGCATGCTAAACCTTGCGCTACGAAATCAGTGTTTTCGCAGCGCGCTGCGAAACCCCTGTAGCAGCCTGTTTCAGCAGAGAAAACTGTTTTACTAGGTAACTTCCAGAAGCTTTCCAGAGCAGCTGAGAACTCAATTTTGCAAACTGAAAGAGGCTTTTATTCCTAACATGTTGAATTACAAAAACCTCTTTCCGTTTCTTCAATTCCATTTTGAGGTGGGAGAAATGTGTGGTCAAAGTTGCGCTACGAAACTGCTGTAGGTGCAGTTTTTCATCTCCTGTTTTACACCTGTTTTTCAAAGACTTATTCTGGGCAGATGGAGAAGTGTTTCAAAAAAAAAAAGAGGTTTTTGTTAAACATGAATTTTTTCACAAAAACCTCCTTCAGTTTTTCCAAATACATTTTTTACGAGAAGTTATGACCTCTGTCCCAAGACCTATTTTTCAGCCAGAACAAAGCAAGGGACAGTTTCCTGTTTGACACGTGTTGTTCAAGGACAGATTCTGAACAGCTGGAGGCATGTTTTAAAACACCAGGAGAGGTTTTTGTTCTAGACAACATGGGCTACAAAAACCTCCTTCAGTTTCGTAAAATGTGTCATGGATGAAGAGATAAAGGCTCTGTCCCACGTGCCATTTTCAGGGATCCTAAACCTAAAAACAAGGAAACATGTTCCCTAATTTCTAGGGTTTGTCTTCAGCAGTCAGATGACCACGTGGGAGGCTTCATCAAGTTCGAATTCATGGAGTTTTAGGTGGCAAAGAATGTTTTAAATGTTTAGATAAGGTTGTTTTAGTCATAATAAGGAGTTACACTCCTAGTTGTATTAGGTCTCTAGGACTCCTAGTTAGCTGTCCTTTGCATTTAATAGTTAGTTTGAGTGTCATTAGGTGTCAGGTCAAGAGGAATTCGAATTCCCCTCATGCTGGAGGAAGGAATCTACATGAACTCTATATATGGGAGGATAACTGATGTACAAAGGGTTGGATATCTTATGAAAACAGAGTGCTATTTTGGCTTGTGTAAAGAACAGTTTGCAGTAATATAAGATATATGCCTTTCTTCTCAGGATTCATACAGCATTTCCATGTTCAAGATGTATTGTTTTACTTTGTCCTTCATGTCTTTTTTCAGTTGCTTAGAGGAGTAATCACTCAGAATTCACATATGTTGCTCTGACTTCCTGTACTCTTCTATGAACTGTGGTTTTATAAGAGTTATATTTTGATCATTTAAATGTCACATGCCCTGACTTCTATGTAGAGGAAATATCATTGTTTGCTGTAGCATGTTTGACTCCATAAGCGCAATGGATGTATTTGTATGTTTGTCCAGCCAGCAAGTTCATTAAATCTATTGTACAAGAGTTAGCCCTCTTATCAACCTTCAAAATCAATAACTTTTTCTTGAGAGAGCCCTCTCAGGCTAGGGAGGCTAATCCTTAGTCAAAAGCTTGGTCTGAAACAGTTACACAGAGTCTACCTGATCAGCAACCCTTCAGTGCTTGATTTTGTGATAACATTTTGGTGCGTCTGCCGGGAGCCTGAAGATTATTCATTCCCGAAATCATGAGACTGAACTTCTGAAGGTAGCAGGAGCTCAGAAGGTTTTTGAGGCTGCAAATCTACCTTGGCGACTCCATTGTTGAAGAATTCGAAATTCATAGATTCATGGTGATTCCACTGGAGTTATGAAGGACCCAGATGCTACCATTCTTACTTCAAGGTATGCATGCGTAAATTTTTCAGGAATTCATGGTTTCCCAAATCATTTTCCCAAGGATGCATATTTTCTAAGGAATGGTCCAAAATTCAATGGAGAAGACTTGAGTTTAACGTTGAGGCATATATTAGATTTCTGTCATTTTACTGAGCTTCTTAGAGTTAAGCATGAGGATGTTTGCATTATGTTATTCTATGATTCATTTCAAGGGAAATGTAAATAGTGGATTGAAAGCTTTCCTGCCAAATCTATCAAGTCATTTGAAGACTTTTGGTTTATGTTTGTGGACGAATGGATAGATAGATCAGAGGTGTTGGCAAGTTCTCCTTCAGTTCAAGGTTTCAAACAATGGAATAATGATCATAGTAATGGAGATACAAATGAAAATTTTTCTTTGTCCTTGTCTTCTTATCTAAAATCATTGGACTGCAAGGGAGAAGATAAGATGAAATTTTTGGATGAAGTTGCTAAGGACATTGAGAAAGACATTGCAGATTTAGAAGGTCAAATTCAGGCATATAGTTTTCATAATCATGATCATTATTTTCAGAAGCTTTCTGTGACAGAACACAAGGAAAGAGTGCTGGTTCCTTTCTCTTTCACGATTGAGGAACTGAACATTGTTGTTGAAGATCAGTTTGCACAACCAGAAAGTTACAAGAATCATCAAGCTGATCAAGTATTCTGGGATCCTATAGCTGACTACATGGAAGAGTTTTACTCTCCAGCATTTCAGTTTTTCTATGAAGATCAGAGGCAACTTCAGTGGCAGCGGTCATCACAATATCATATTGGCTCTGAACTCCGATGCAGTCAAAGAAATCCAATATCAGATAAGACAAATGATTGGCTACATTGGAAATTTCACATTGATTGAGCTGAAAGAATTTTGAATTGTTAGGGTAGGTAGGTAGGAAAATGCAAATAAGCTCAAGGTTGACTGAGCATTTTTTTTTAGTAGATGTAGATTCCTTTCTCCTACAGTGATAATCAAGCTTAAGCCCGAGGTGAAGGCCCAAGAAGCTGGAAAGAAGATGTTTGTCAAATAAATTTTTGTTCATGATAAGAGGATAAGGAACTGGAACTTCAGGTTCTTAGTATACCACAAGGGCACACTATCCCAAGTGGAGCCACTGTTATCACTGACAAAATTTCAAAGAAAAAAAAAAGGGGATCTCCATAAAGAAATCTCACTTCAAGTAAGGATATGCTTCAAAGTTTTGGTAGTTATGCTTGGTATAATCTTTTCAAACATTTCCATTCAGTTTTGGAGGGTCTTGAAACATTTGAAAGAATGTTTTAATAGAAAATTTCTCAAATAGCAAAGTTTTGGGTTGAAACTATGATTTTTGAAACAACTCAGCAGTTTCGTAGCGCGCTACGAAACTGCTGAAGGTGACAGTTTTGTTTTTTGAGGATCTACCTTGAAATAAAAAGAAGATTATTTTGAAAGGGATGTTGCTGCAGAGGTGAAATAAGATCACTTGAGAAGGTTTGAGCCCTAATCAAAAGGAAAATTCAAGAAATGAAGATACATACGCATGCTAAACCTTGCGCTATGAAATCAGTGTTTTCGCAGCGCGCTGCGAAACCCCTGTAGCAGCCTGTTTCAGCAGAGAAAACTGTTTTACTAGGTAACTTCCAGAAGCTTTCCAGAGCAGCTGAGAACTCAATTTTTCAAACTGAAAGAGGCTTTTCTTCCTAACATGTTGAATTACAAAAACCTCTTTCATTTTCTTCAATTCCATTCTGAGGTGGGAGAAATGTGTGGTCACAGTTGCGCTATGAAACTGCTGTAGGTGCAGTTTTTCATCTCCTGTTTTACACCTGTTTTTCAAATACTTATTCTGGGCAGCTGGAGAAGTGTTTCAAAAAAACAAAAGAGGTTTTTGTTCAGCATGAATTGTTTCACAAAAAACTCCTTCAGTTTTTCCAAATACATTTTGTACGAGAAGTTATGACCTCTGTCCCAAGACCTATTTTTCAGCCAGAACAGAGCAAGGGACAGTTTCCTGTTTGACACGTGTTGTTCAAGGACAGATTCTGAACAGCTGGAGGGATGTTTTAAAAAACCAGGAGATGTTTTTGTTCTAGACAACATGGGCTACAAAAACCTCCTTCAGTTTCATAAAATGTGTCATGGATGAAGAGATAAAGGCTCTGTACCACGTGCCATTTTCAGGGATCCTAAACCTGAAAACAAGGAAACATGTTCCCTAATTTCTAGGGTTTGTCTTCAGCAGTCAGATGACCACGTGGGATACTTCATCAAGTTCGACTTCATGGAGTTTTAGGTGGCAAAGAGTGTTTTAAATGTTTAGATAAGGTTGTTTTAGTCATAATAAGGAGTTACACTCCTAGTTGTATTAGGTCTCTAGGACTCCTAGTTAGCTGTCCTTTGCATTTAATAGTTAGTTTGAGTGTCATTAGGTGTCAGGTCAAGAGGAATTCGAATTCCCCTCATGCTGGAGGAAGGAATCTACATGAACTCTATATATGGGAGGAGAACTGATGTACAAAGGGTTGGATATCTTATGAAAACAGAGTGCTATTTTGGCTTGTGTAAAGAACAGTTTGCAGTAATATAAGATATATGCCTTTCTTCTCAGGATTCATACAGCATTTCCATGTTCAAGATGTATTGTTTTACTTTGTCCTTCATGTATTTTTTCAGTTGCTTAGAGGAGTAATCACTCAGAATTCACATATGTTGCTCTGACTTCCTGTACTCTTCTATGAACTGTGGTTTTATAAGAGTTATATTTTGATCATTTAAATGTCACATGCCCTGACTTCTATGTAGAGGAAATATCATTGTTTGTTGTAGCATGTTTGACTCCATAAGCCCAATGGATGTATTTGTATGTTTGTCCAGCCAGCAAGTTCATTAAATCTATTGTACAAGAGTTAGCCCTCTTATCAACATTCAAAATCAATAACTTTTTCTTGAGAGAGCCCTCTCAGGCTAGGGAGGCTAATCCTTAGTCAAAAGCTTGGTCTGAAACAGTTACACATAGTCTACCTGATCAGCAGCCCTTCAGTGCTTGATTTTGTGATAGCACTATACATAAACTCTTACAAGGGGCGGAGATAGAAATCCAAGTACTCATATAGAAGTTGAAGTTACCTTATATAGAACATGTCATGACCCCAGAGGTAGCCAAAGTAGAGAAAGAAAAGGAGATCTTGACTAGAGAGCTGTTGGAAAGAAACAATGAAGTGGATACCTTGAAGGAAATGAATACTAGCTTACAACAGAAGTTGGATACTCATGTCTACACCATTCTAGTACAACCAGATTCAGAGGATCCAACTGATAAATTGACCAGGGTTATGACAAAATTAAAAATTTCAGAAGATGAAATGAAGAAGATGCAAAAGAACTTGGATGACACATAGGAACTCTTGAAGATTAAGGAAAGACAATTGAATATGGAAAAGGATAATGCATCAAAATATCAAAAGGATTATCAAACAACCTGCAATGAAATCAAGGAATTGAGGGAAAAAGTAAAGGGAAATATGTCACTCATACAGGCCAGAGAGATAATGTGGAATGATATCATTCATTAAGTAAAGTTGTCTAGGACAGTATGTTGATAATCACAAAAGAAAATATGATTGTCAAGGACCTGGGAAGCATCATTGTTGCTCATAAGGAGAAAATCCAGTAATGTGCGTAACTGGCAAAGAAGATGATCAATTTTTTTAATTCCAAGCCTTATCAAGAATTAAGAACTATTCAAGTGGAGGACAAAACAGAGCTAGTGTAGAAAAAATTGTATGGGAAAACAACAGAGGCTAAAATTGTTGAAATTAAAGAATTTGTTTTGAGATTTAACACAAATTTTGATAAGAGAATGAGGGCAGGATTTCCCTCCTGTTGGGACCAACAGGGAAGTTTTATTCCCTAGGAGACTTATGATACTTTTTTGGTGGAATCTAAAAGCAAGATTGACTCTTCTAATCAGAAAACAACAGTTCTCAAAGGGTCAACCATTGTCAATTATCTTCACAGGGACTTTTAGCTACTGTGGTTGGAAAAACTCTTTTTACAGAAAAGTAATCTTATAATAGAATCACTAATTTCATAATGGCTCATACAAGGTTTATAAAGTGTCCAAGTTCAGATGTCACTATATGGAATAAATGCAGACCATGGATGTCTCCAACAACAACAACAACGGAAGTTGGACCTTCTACAAGCGAACCTGCATATGAATCACAAGTCATCCAGTGAAAAACAACCACCTGGCTTTATTTGATGAAATTTGGAATATTGTATTTGTAATAATTACGCAATTTTTGTTCTCAGTTTTGTAAAAGTTTAAGTCCTCAAAAGGACCGAATAAGAGTAAAGTAGTTTTAAAGTAGTTCAACATTTTTGTGATAGTTAACAAATTTTATAATTGTCACCATTATAATGTAACTATAAAATAAACTTGAGAGAACCATTTGGGGTTCTAATTATTTACTTTGGAAGGCAATAATTTTCTGTGTAATATTTTTATCATTTCTTGGAGAATAATAAAGCTTTTTAAGGTGATTCCAAACAATCTTTTGAAACTGATATGTATTCTTGTTCTTTGTAAATCATTTACTATATTTCTTCTATGGAAAAGAGTAATGAAGTTGTTGGTTGTTTTTATCATACAGACTTGCTGAAATTATAGTACATGTAATCTTAAACTAAATAACCTTAATATGCACTCCTCTTTTTTGCAAGTTCATTTCTCAATCTTTCATAGTTTCTTCTAAAGTTTGAGGCAAAATATTTTGCAATAAGTATCCTTTTGTTTTGAACTTTTTATCATTTCTTTCTATCAATTTTGTACAACCAGTTTCATTGTTAGTGAGGGTGTGACAATTTATTTAACATTCCCTGTGGAACAGTCTTCTGAAATATCATAATGGGGCAACAAGTAAAACGTATTATCTTTCTGTATAGATGTCCTAGGCACTGACCTCTACTTTGTTATCACTCAAAAGTTTTCCTTAGAAGTTTTGGAAGAAGGGAAGGCTTCGAGGTAACCGCAAACCAACTTTTAAGCATAGGCTCTAGCCAACCTATGGCTTAGAGAGGGTTCTCTCTATATAATTTAGCTATGTTTGCTTAGATATTAGGCTATTTCTATAGTTCAGGGGGTTTTTTATTTGTATGAGGATTTGGTGGTGGAATCCTTAAAATAGGCTGATAGGTTGATGCCTTAGGCCATTGGGAAATGGAGTCAAAGAAGGGGCAGCTAAGCTGGAATTAAATCACTAAAGGGAATGTTCAAGGGGCAAGATAGCAGAGTGAAGTACAAATCCTTGGACTAAATGGTGAAATGAATCTTAACGGGGGTGAGAGGGAAATCAAGAATCCTCAGACTGAGGCTAAGATGGGGGAACAACAGTGAATCATGAGTAAAGGGCAATTAAGAATCCTTTACTATAGACCAGAGGAGAAACTACGGAAGCTAAGGAGCAGTTAAGAATTCCCTAGCTAAGATAGTTTAAGAGAAAACATTAAGAATGTATAACAGTAAGACAAAGTGCAGTTAAGCAAATTCTGAAATAATATTCAAGTTAAACATTCAAACTTCTGAAACATTTAATATTATGAAACAAATTTAAGGGAGATAAAACAACACAAGAAAATTACTCATTTGTACTCTGCTTTACACATGAATCCCTTGAAATATCTGATCTTTATTCATCAATCCAGCATGCTGGCCCAATCAATGATACAAAAGATTTTACAGTCTTTGAACAAAATTCTATTGAAAGTATAAGAATCCACCCCTAATACTTTGAAATATGAAGTATATATACAAAAATATTTACAAAATATCTCAAAACAACTTGAGACTTAAACTAGGGAATAAAAATAGTTTCTTGCATGAAGATAGAGACAGATGTTGAACTGCTTCATGCTGTCCCTTTTATTGTGGTGTTGCTGGCTGTTTTAGTTGGGTTGGAACCCTTTATGCTGGCTAATATTTGTATCATTTCTATGCTGGAATATTCTTTACTTTCATCTCTCAACTGATGCTCTTTGACACTGCTACTCTGCTTTTACCTGTTTTAACTGGTTGCGTTCATTTACTATGCAGTAACTTTCTAATGTAAATTTATTACAGTAAATCTGTCATGTTTTCCCACCATTCCGCATCAGGTAGTTTTACATTCATCATCCTTCTGTAGATTTCATCTGCCTCTGTGTACTTTGCAAAATTTGGCTTAGTGAGGAACAAATTTTTCACCTCATGCTCCAGGAAAAACAAGTTCTCCAATGTGTCATATAACACTTTACTTGTTGGCAGGGCTTTAATGGCTGAAGAACTTGCTTGTTCCTTAGCCAATTTTCTTAGTTTATCTCCATTGTATAGCTGGGGCATGAGCTTGTCATTGATGACCATAGGACTGGGAAGACCCTTCTCCCTAAAAATATGAAACGTAGCCATGAACCTATCAATGTCTACCTGCTTTATGGCACTTCTCTTCTAAGTTAAGCATAAGGTTTCTTTTGGAAAGAACCTTCCTAATCTCTAGAATGGCCTCAGCCCTATGTTTTATGTTAAGCTCATGGAGCTCATATTTGTTCTTGTTGTTTAGGAAGTGGATGAGTCGATTGGCATCCTCTGGTTTATCCCCTAGTTCTTCCTTTACTTTTTGGATAGCTTCAGTAGCTATCTTCACTAATTTTGTCTGCTTAAATATAACTTGAATTGATGGCCAAATATCATTGACAGAGTCAATGATATTATCCTAGAGCATTTATTTGGTTTGTGCCAGTGGTTTCTATAGTGTTAAATCCTTCTCTAGGATTTTGATTCTCTCACCCATTCTCAGTGCCTTTTGTGTTTCTTCTTTTTGCTGGAGTTGGGAAAGTTTACAATCAGTTTCCAGAATTGCTACCTTTTCCTTTAGTCTCTTCATCTCTATAGCCTGGATAGACATCTCTTCCATGGCTTTGAATAATTCTGTTGCTTTCTCTCCCTATGTACCTGTTGTTGTTGTAGATTTTGCTGTTACTGGAAATGTTGTGGTAGGTGGAGTTGTGGGTGCCAACGATGCTGCCAGTGTGGAAGGAACTATTCTAGATACTATGGTGATGACAGTTCTAGAAGTTGAGGCCAAGTCAATTTGCTTCGACTGAATTAAACTGTTCAACTCCTTCTCTGTCTCCTTGAGTTGATCATTTAGCTTCAGGACCAAGTCCATGAGCTCTTCATGTCCTTGCTGTGCTTCTAGGACTTCCTTTGTTTGTGGGTGATGCATCTGGGGTATCTGTAGCTCCTTCTCGAGTGCAACAATGTCATCATTTTTCTTTTTAATCAGCTGCTTTGTAGCTTTTACATCTCTGGGATCGTGTCCCAATTCAATCACTAAGTCCTCCGAGGACTTGATCCTATTATCCTTGGTCTGTGAGGAGGCCTTCTCCAACTGAAATGATGCTGATATATTGTTTAGGGAGTTCTGTAATTGGTGGGTAGCAATGGCCTTCCCTATTAATGTGGAGTATATTATCTCCCCTGTTTGCTTGTGTAGTTCAATCTGGTCAATGGGATGAATATCCCTTGCTAGTACTTCAAAATCAAACTTTTTGAAATCTGATGCTGCTCTTGGCTGCTGAGTGGTTAGCTTAGTGAAAGTCATTTGCATTTTCCCCTCTTTGATATCAAAGGTTGACGTTAGCCTTGTTTTATTAGTGGGGGTGATTTTCAAATATTGGGCATATGTTTGGGCCTTAAGCCTCTCATTTCTGGCTTTGATCTCTTTGTATCTTTCCTTAATATCTTGGTACTTATCTGCAGGCATTCTAAAGGAAGATACCTCAACACTTTGTTGCCTCATCAACATCTGAGTCTGTGATGTGGAGGGCTCCTGCATACTTCCAGATGGAGTGGTGGGCTTGCTTCTTTCAATCTCTGTGTTGGTGACCTCAGCTGAGTCATCAATGAACTCTTGCTCAAAGGCTAGATTGGGATTTTTCCTTTTGTTTGATTCTTGCTGTACATCAAAAGTAGGCATTCCTGAAGTGGAAGCCCCTTCTCTGTTCCTTTTTGGGACCTTCTCCTCATTCTGAGGAGTTTTCATGACTGGATGGGCACTTGAAGTAGTTGTTGGTTCTTCTGATGGTTCTATCCTGGTTGACTGTTCTGTCCTATCTGATTGTTCTGGCACCTACAGGAAAGAACCCTCATCAAGTTGTTTTTCCAGATCTATTAATGTGTTTTCCTCAGCAACTTCAGTATTATCCCTATCTTCTAACATGTCTTCCACCCATTGTAATTGGTTGGCATACTTTTCTATTTCAGGGATGTGGTGATGGATATAATGAGCCACTTGCTTTTATACCTTCTCTTGCAGATGAAATCCAAGGGATCATATCTCCATATGAAGCTCTATTTTAATTTTAATCTCTGAAGGATCAGGTCTGCCTCCTTTCCAGCTTCTCTGCCATTACAAATAAAATGACCCAATTGGTCTTTTATCTTGAGCTGGGCTTTCTTTTTGGCTTTAACCAAGTTTACCTCATCTAAATTTATTATCTTCCTGTAGTACTCTAGGGAAAATAACCTCATTGGGAGGTATTTAGGTAGTTTGTATGGGGCCAGTTCGCAGCCATAAATCCTGATCTCAGTGTGGTTTTTGTACAAGTACCAATCTCCCACCCGATGATTGATTTTTAGATGAAGGACTCTCCTAATCTTAGGAATGATTCTTGGTGGAGGGGTTCCACTGAGCATGGTCATCACAGGGTGGACAAAGGAATCTATGAATTCATTGTATGAATAGGGGGAGGAATATTGATGAATCAATGGGGTCCAAAAGATGACTGATCTTGGTTGGCCCTTGTTGTCCAACTTTTGCAAGGTAAGTGGGAATCTGTCTGACTAGTAATATAGGAAAAGGTGATACAAGACGGAGGAGTATTTGAAGACTCTCTCATTATTCATTCTGAGGAATTGTTCATGCATCCTGTCAGCTATGAACTAAGCATAGTCATATATGACAGCAGGAGGCTATCCTGGGGTGTAGATGGACATGGAAGCTAAAATAATTTCATCAATATATTCACTGGTGGTATAACCCAATAAACTAGAAGGTTATGCCCCAAGGTGAAAATAAAGTTGCTACATATGGAGGGGGGTCTTTGGAGGTATACTTCTCTTCTACGATGAAGGTTTGGATTAATTGGGCCAATCTGGTAGGGCTGAGTTTGCTATATAAGTCCAAAAGGTCTCCAATTGAGAGGGGAGTCAAGTTTTGGCCAGGCTGGAGTTGTAGCATCTCATTTATAGATTCAGCAGTGATAGTGAAAAGCATGGCTTGGTTAGGGGACATGACTGCTCTTTGACTGGGGACATAGTTGGCATGGAAATAATGTACAATTTCTTGGAAAATGTGGACTCTGGGGAACTGGTACTGTTTTGGGAAAATTTAGTGTTCTTGGATAAATGCCTAACCCTCTAGACTAGTATCTTAATCTAGAAACAATAGTACAAAGCATCTATACCTTTTCTATAAACAATAGATAAAATAAGAGAACAGAGAACCTACTTGTAGCTTCCACTTGTTCCTTATCCCCTTCGATCGATTCTGTTGCTCCTTCCCGTACTTAAGCCACTTGAGAAGTAACTGCACAGAGACAAAAACAAGAACCCATCAAAGCATATGATAATGATCTATTGATTAAAAATAGCATGGAATCAAGAGCATGATATACATATGAAAGCATTAACAGATAACACAAACATAAGGAAAATTTTTTGAAGACTTTATTGATAAGAGGAAGAGCTACAACCCATATATGCTTGATCCAGTGACACTCCTCCAATTCAATTCCATCCTCTCCTCACAACAAGCAAGACACTTTGACATCATTACAATACTTGCAATCAGCTCAAATCTCATACCAACAACATCTCTCTACAATTTCCAGCCCCCTGATCACTTAGATGAGTGGTATTTTTATAGGTGAATGAAGGAGGTTATGCCATCAATGGTGATAATGAATGCCTTTATAAATTTAGAAATCAGTTCCATGGAAGAAGGGATAGGGGATTGATGTTCCTTAACTCCCTTCCTCATCCAAATGCGAACTCAAAGGAGTGGTTAGCCTTTAGAAACTTCTAGAGGCTTCCAATGGATAAGGAATCTTCAAACCCTCACGGAAATGTTCTCAATAGTGTATGGTTTGCATTGCAGCGCACTCTAATTAAGGCCTACCTACATTGATCTTCTTAGAGGTAGTATTTGGATGCCTTTAGTGATGGAACATCTTGAGAAATGAGGCATTATGATGTTCAACTTATTTAGGGCATGTAACAGCTGCATTAGGGGTTGACGGGTCCTAATAGTATCAATCTATAAGTTGGGGTTGATGTGCCCAAATGGATCTGTAACAGGTACTTAGGAAAATTGGACTCCCACAGACCAATTTCATCAACGTGGTTCAAGTATCTATCCCTAATTTGGCAGTATACTTTGAGCGGGGATTCTTGGACAGAGGTGTCCTTTATCTAGAAATCCCTATCAGCCAAGGGGAGGTGGTCCAGGTCCAAGTGAGGTGTAGAGATGGGTCTCACATCCATGGCAATTGGAGCAACCACTCTCAGTTATTATGGATTTGAGTATGGAGGAGGTGATTTACAGTATTTTAGGGCAATGGTGGTTCAAAACAGAGTAGGCTTAGGTTGCTTGAGATTCCTTAATTAATTTTAAACTTAATTAAGAATACTCAATCACTGGTTTCTTTGAAATTGATAGGGTAGTGGGTGAATACTGGTTTAAATACTTGCAAATGAGCTCAAATGGCTCTGAACAGGGTGGTTGGAAACTGCATATGTTTGAAGGGGTTTTGTACAGGCTGCAAGGTTCTCTGGGCCGTCTGCAGCATCTTTGGAGTGAAATTAGACGTGGGTTGATGGCTTCGATGTTCACAGGGGGCGTGCATGCATACAGAGGTTTACAGTTAAAATTCCAGTGAAAACAAATGATTTGGGGATTTTTGGCTTTAAGCACGTGTTGTGGCCACAACTATCACCCCATTAAAACATGCTCTGATAGAAAATTTTAAATGGGTCCCCTTGAAGTTGGATCTTTCATCTCTCCGAATAATCGGTTTCATCCCACTGATTGTAACTCTATGGAGAGTCAAATCTTCCATTCACAAATGGGTAAAGCCCTTTAACAAATCCCTCGCTTAAGCCCTTCATTCCTATATTTATCGAGATTTGTTTAACCCCTCAAAACCCTCATCGCATTATTATTCCCATCACAATGCCTTATAGTGGAAATCCTTCACAAAGCATACATGAATCATCCCTTTCGCTCATCGCACTTTGCCTTGATCAAAGGGTGAAGGCTGGTTTATCATGAATGAATGAGAGTGATGCGAGTAAGTCCTCCATCGCATCACAAATCGCCAACCGGCCAAGCCCCAAAGCCATATATAAAGGGCGCATAAGTATTCCAGACCCGACGGCCATATTAACAGAGGTATATTATGTTTTGGATCTAGGACCCATCGCTTATCGCTATCGGTGAGGTCTGGAATCTATGTATATGGCGTGCCCTAATCACCTAGACCTCCCGATGATTATAAAACCAAGCGCATTAATTTTCAAGTCCGGCCTTATGGCCGGGTACACAGGTTTTCCGCTTATATCCTTGTGTTTCGGGAAAAGCATTGAAGTCGGGGTTTTCCAAAGGGAAGGGTAACATTGCAGACCCGAAGGGATTTATGAACCTTAACATATATGTGTTTTGGGTCCACAGCCCCATCGCATATCGCATATCAGCGGGAGCCCGGGTCTTATGCACATATGCATCACAATCTGCCAGACCCGATGGTATTATCAATTATATTTCATATATGTTTCGGATCCGGGGCTATATCGCACATCGCTATCGGCCTTGTCCCAAAGCTTATATATATAGTGCACCTCTGTCTACTGGACCCATCGACAATTGTGAATCTGGGCATATAATATTTCAAGTCCGGCCTAACAGTCGGACTCAGGTTTCCCTGTGTATTTCTTTGTTTTAGAAAGATATTGAGGGTGGGGCTTTTTCAAAGGAAATCCGATAGGGTTGATGTTGCGTGTAATGTGCCATCGAGATGTGCCATTGTGACTCGTTCGCAGCACGATTTTTGGCTAAACTAGGGGCCATTTTCTTTTACTATAGCTCCTTTTAACTTTGCGGCGCCTAATCATTTTTTGAAGTTTCAATGATAGCGAAAGTTGTTCTTGAGCGTTTCTATCATATTTTATAAGCACAACTAATACGAATTGTCTCTGCAAGTGAGTTTAGGTGGATCCAGTCGCAGTTGAAGGCATTGTATGTCAAGATGACACCTCTGTGCCACCGGTGCCAGTATTGCAAGCACACTTTGCTAAAGGGGAGACGGACCGCCATAGTGCATAATGAAGGTGCTCCTGTACTTCAGTGGAAGAGTTCAGGACAACACTAATCCACCAAAATTTCATCATCACAAGATACATTACGAAGCATTCTAGATGTGGGGATGATGAGAGAATCTTTAGTTTCTTTCAAAGAAAAGACAGAGAATGATAGCCACTCCTCACAAGAGCTGAGAAATGATACACAGTCCCCCCTTGTTCCAAGGAGATCCATCCATTTCCCCAAGAAGGAGAACGCTCCACCAAGGGTGACCTCAGCTTGTCGGCAGTTTCACCAACCTTTCGCATATGTACATACTAATCTGTGTAACGACAAGAGGGAACTGAAAGGTCATGGAAGGCTGAGGGTTGTTCACGACCACATAAGTATTACCTCCGAAGAAAGGAGAAGGGATTTTTTGGGCTTGGAGAAGAACAGTTTTGATTTATTGTGAATAAAGGGGACTGTTTGGTTCAAGGAGGAGCCATAGTTTCAGACTCATTGTATTGTTTTGGATCAGAGTGTTGTTACTGGCATGAATGTAAATGTGATTTGTGTTTATGCATATTGATGACTTACAGTTCACTATTAGTCTTGTTAAATTGAATGTGATTCAGTTTCATGGTTAACTTGTGAATGGTCTCTGATTTGAAACTAAGTTAAACATCAGTTGTAAGTTTTAATCCCATAGAAGAATGTGGATTCCTATATGAGTGGTTGGATTGCAATTTAGCTTTAATATAGTCTTGTCCAACTGTGAATTCAGTGATTTATTCATTTGGACTTGAATTTATGCATGATGTTTAACCTTCTTTATCACGCTCCTGCAGAACATATATGTGATGTTTAAACCTCTATATTATGCTCCTGCAGGATAGATTAGGATAGTTAGGACTAGATTAGAGTAGTCAGAAGTAGTATAAATAGGATTTAATACATAGAGGTTCGTTGTTTTATTTTGTTGATTTAATTGAAGTCTTCTTCCTGGAAGCAATCTTTCGACATGTTCTAATAGTTTACAGGGTCCCTTAAAACCTGTCGGAGCTAGCCATTCCAAACGAAAGTAGGTCTAATTGGGGCTTGCGATCGGGTTAGTTCCCTTTGTTGGAATTGTGCACATTTTGCATGTCAACAAATTGGCACTAGAAGGAGGGCCTGAACCGCCCTCTCCAGCCTTTCAAGATTTCATCTATGAGTGCCACACATGGATTCAAAAGGATTAATGTATAGATCGTAAAGGTCAGAGAGATCCTACCACACATTTGAAAGAGCCTCATTTTGAAGAAACAGAGACCCCTCTAAGTCCTGTTTCCAGGTCACGTAAGGAAGAAAGGCTGTGGGAGTATCCTGTTACTCAGGAACAACCAGTCAGAACACTTACTCGAGCTTATGCTTCTTCCCTCTCTCAGCTTCCCATATTTCACTCTTTACCTTCGACCACTAAGAGAAAGCCAAGGATCTTTACCCTGAGCGAAGATACATCTACAACCACTTCTATCAAAGACATTGTGATAGAATCCCTGTAAAGTATCGACACCCCTTGGGAATAAATTCCTGAGGATTCCCCTTCTTAAGGTAACTCCTTGCTTGATTTTGAGAATCCTAATAGAGAAGCCTCTGAGCAAAACTTCCCTGCCCATAATATGGCCAACGTTCCTCCTTTGGGTGGGAATCAACCTCCACCTCCTCCTCCGGGTGGGAATCAACCCCACCTCCTCCAGGAGCACTCCCTCACTAGCTTGCACATGATGTTGTAGCGGTACCTGGGCAACAACATCCCTTACCCAAAAATAAAAAATGAGTGTTACCCAACTTCGACCCTGAGCGGGGAGATACCGCTGATAAACATATTCGCTCTTTCTTCCTAGCCTTGCGCAGGTTGGGGGTCGCCAATCCACATGTGGTGTACCGCCTATTCTCTTTTACTTTGATTGGTGCAACCTCCACGTGGTATTTCAGCTTGAGAATAGGGTCAATCACCTCTTGGGATGCTTTTTAGCAAGCCTTTTTGGACAAGTTTGTTGATGACAAAACACCTGCGCCCTTAGTTTTAGAATTATCCCGTCTGAAAATGGAAAGCAAGGAGAAAGTTAAGGATTTTAACATCTGGTTCAACACCTTGTTCAACAGAATCCCAACCATCTCTAGACCTACTAAAGAGGTGCTAATGGAATTCTATATCTCTACTCTCCCTATCCCTACAACGATGTGGGTTAAAAGGAGTAATGTGCAAACCTTACAAGGTGTTATCGATGAAGCAGTAAAGGTCGAGAATGAAATTCTCAGCCTTACAGCATGCCACCCTATAACTGGAGAAAAGAAAGCCTCTCAGACATCCAAGAAGAATAATGGAAATGATAACAAAGGGGCTGAAACTAAAGAAAAGGACACCACAGATGTGGAAGGGTTGCATCAGATCATTAAGAAACTAACGAACACAGTCATTGATATGAAAAGGAATCATGGAGAGAGTACTAGTGGTAATGGAGGAGACTATAACAATAGAAAGCCCTTCAAGCCTTTCTATTGTAAGAAAATAGAAGGTGGTCATGGCCAGCTTGCATTGCCTGCTCCACCTAATGAAGGGGCTTTAAACACAGAAGAATTGGCTCTTATTGGATCGCTCCTCAACAAAGAAGAACCTATACTGGAGCTTGAACCAGAACAAGGAGACGAGGAGGAATACCAAGTAGAAGAACCCTTGGATGAGGAAACCCAAATTAATGTGCTGTGGGATTTCCATAGTGATGAGAATGACGACGAGGGAGATAACACTGTAGAAATCAATGCTAATGAAATCCACACGCGTAGTAAAGGGCTGCTTCTAGGTGTGACAAAACCCTTAGATCTAACAAAGCAATATGTTCACCTTTTGAAAGCGTCCACTCCAAGAGTCCCTGTCGAGAAGAGTAAGCCTAGCAGTCAATCCAAGAATGCCCCTGTTGCGAGTCACCTAGAGAAAGAAAATGCATCTCCCACTGCAACAAAGGCTACTAAAGAAGGTAAACTCCCATCTAAGAATGGAAAAGAAGGTATGTTTACTCTGCCATATCCTGTTTATAACATTGATTACAATATTGTGGATGATCTCAAGAAGTCTAGGGCTAATACCACATATTTTGACTTGTTAAAATTAACACAACAAAGAGATTTTCTGCTGAAAGCTATAAATGAGCGGAACTGCGAAACCCCCACCACCTCAAGCACCCAAACCAAGAAGCCAATGTCAAAACCTACTAGTAAAACTAGTGCAACCCAAATACCATCAGTTATGGAGGCCATGTTATCTAAAATGAATCGAAAGCCCCAAGATGTCAGTGCAGCCATGATAAGGAGAAAATCAAAATCTATGACTCCACCTTTCCTTATCACATTCGAAATATTCAACATGAATGTGCATAATTGCTTGGTAGACTCTGGCGCCTCATCCAATATTATGCCTTACGCTTTTGCTAAGAGACTTCAGGCAATACCCAATAAAAATAAAACTTGAATTATGCAGTTAGACAAAACGAATGTGAGATTTATTGGGGAGCTGAAAGATTTGTTGATTCGAATGGCTACCAAACCTCAATACACTCAAGTCATTGATATAGTGGTAGTGGATATACCTGAGGCTTATGGGATGCTGCTTAGTAGGGACTGGTCATCAAATCTAAATGGATATTTCTCAACTGATTGGTCCCATATTTTGTTGCCTTAGAGGGGAAAAAGTGATATGCTGAGAGTGGACCGGGAAAGATACATGAAGTACATGGTAACGGAACCAAACAACCCCAATGAACCTGTAATGTTCTATAACTCTATCCTTGGGAATTACAGTTCCGATGTTTATGCCACGGAAACCTATTTCAGGGAGTGCCATGCAGAAACAGTCAAGGAGGCTTTGACAAACACACAGTTGGAAGAAAGAATTAAACACCCCCATAATCCAACTGATGAATTACCTTGTATTATAGTAGATGATAGGACTAATTTCATAGGAAGTAGTTCTTTTAGCATAACATTAGAGTTTATTTTCGGGACACTCCACTTTGATGACTCTAACTGTCTTGAAAGTGCAGGCACTGGGAGCATTTTCATTGGCCCACTAGGGAACAAATGATTGATGGCCAGCGAGTTGGAATGCGTGCGCACCAGTGACACAGCAGAACACGAAGGCTTTCTGGAAGGCCTGAGAAGAGCCATTGAAAGGAATGTAAAAAATTTCAGAGTTTTTAATGACCCACAGATAACGGTGAACCAGGTAAAGAAAAAGATACATTACAGTTCGCCACACCTGGTGAGGTACCAACATGAGTTATGGAGTTTAATTGGCAATTTTGATTCTTTCAATGTCACATACATACCTTGAAAGTACAACCACGATGCCGATTTGATGGCTGTTATGGCTGCGAAACTTTTTCCTAATCTTAGATTAAACAAGAATAAATTTTATGTTGAATTGATTTTCAGATCATCCGTAACTGATAACATCTCAAATTGGCAGGTGTTCAAAGGTGATAATCAAATCCTTGAGTTCTTGCATTGCAAAAGAACACTCAGAAATGTAGCCATTAACAAAAAGGAGCATGGAAAACTTATAAACAGAAGTGAAGATGAGGTGATATCTTTCATTGAGAAATTTATTTACTTTCATCTCTCATGAGTGAGCCAACAGGTAAGCAAAAAATATTACAACACTCATGGATGAGCCCATTCCAGGTTGTGGAAAAAATTGGTCGTGGAATTTACAGATTGAAAGCCTTACAGGGAAAAATCGAAAAACTCCCTGTTAATGGCCAGCATCTCAAGAGATACTTCCAGTGGCCACCACATGGTGGTTACCTCCTGAGTAGGTTAGAGTTCATTTCATCTTGTTGTTAGTGTAGCTATATTCTTGTCCTTTCTTTTGTTTTCTGCAAAGTCCATTTTCCTGCTATTTTGAATTACATTCCTTTTCAGCCAGCTGATGGGGCCCTCCAGTCTCATTCTACCTTTCATATTTGCCCTCATTCACCACTCTCGCCCTTCCTCTTCCTCATTAACTTTCTGATGATTTTGTTGTTCCTGAATCCATCATTTCCCTGCAAATCAAACAAACTTTCTATCATCCCATGAGCACTTGAGAATCAGCAATGGAATGCAAACCGAAACCCCTCATGGGCATCTATTGGGAACTATGTGAGATCTGTTGATAACTTGGATATCTGGAGCATGTAGGGGCATATTTATAAAACTAAAAATGTGTAACTATAGTTGGACTGGCATGGAGGAATGCTGCATTTTGAATAAATCCCACTCAGACCTAGCCTATACGTGCTTGTAAGGTATAAATGTAGGATTGTAAGTTACAAAATGTACAACGGTAAAGAAACACACTTTACCTAACTCTATACCTAACTCTACACTAGACCAAGTTGTACTTAACTATTTCCTATGTGTCGGAATATCCTAACATCCCCCCTTAAGAACAACTTGGGATAGGATTGAAGGATTTACAAATATGACACAATAGGAGAAGGAAGGAGGCACTAGAGCCTATCCCCCCTTAGTGACAACTTCCTGAACTCCAACCATAAATCGAAGTTTAGTGAACTTCGCCTCTGTGAGAGCCTTTGTGAAGATGTCTGCAACTTGATCATCTGTTGAACAATATTGCACTTCAAGAACATGGTCGTGAATGAGCTTTCTGATGAAGTGCATGTGCAGTTCAATGTGTTTGCTGCGCTGATGTTGGACTAAATCTTTGCATAGCTGAATGGCACTTTGATTATCACACCAAAGTGTAGTCGGATGCTGCTGCTCAAAGCCAAACTCTGACAGGATCTGCCGAAGCCACAAGGCTTCCTTACTAGCTTCTACGGCACCACGATACTTTGCTTCTGCTGATGAAAGAGAAATGGCACCCTGTTTCTTGCAAGCCCATGTAATAGGTCCTTAACCAAGAGTGAACACATAACCGACAGTAGACTTCCGATCATCAGGGTCACCAGCCCAATCGGAATTAGTGAAACCAACCAATAGAGGAGATGCTTCGGCACTGTAATGAATCCCAAACTGAACTATACCTCGAACATAACGAAGTATTCTTTTAGCTACTTTCCAATGACTTTCACGGGGGTTTTGCATGAACCGAGCAACAAGGCCAACAGCAAAGGAAAGGTCAGGACGAGTATGGGTTAGATACAAAAGTTTTCCTACAAGTTGACGGTATAAGGTAGCATCAACTTCAGGAGAAGTACAAGTGACTGAGAGTTTGACTCCAGACTGAGAGGGAGAAGGGGTTGGCTTACAGTCTTCCATGTGAAAATGACGTAGAATATCACAAGCATACTTGGACTGGGAAAGGGAAATACCCTCCTTGGATTGCAAGACTTGAGGACCGAGAAAATAGTGTAAGTGTCCTAAGTCTGTCATTTCAAATTTCCTTTTGAGGCTAGACTTCACATGGTTTATAAGGTTGGGATCACTACCAGTAAGGATAAGATCATCAACATAAAGAAAAAGGATGATAAGAGAGTTGCCCACTTTCTTGGTGTAGACAGTATTGTCAGAATGACACCTAGAAAAGCCAGATTCTAAAAGAAAGCTATCCATTTTGGCATACCAAGGCCGAGGAGCCTGCTTGAGACCATAAAGGGATTTCTTAAGTCGACAAACAAGGCTGGAGTCTATTTGTATGAAGCCAATGGGTTGTTCCATATAGATTTCTTCATGCAAGTCCCCATGCAAGAAGGCAGATTTAACATCCATCTGATGGACTTCCTATTTGAAAGAGGCAGCAAGGGAAAGAACAAGGCGGATAGAGTTCATTTTGGCAACAGGGGAGAAGGTTTCAGTGTAGTCAATGCCTTCAACCTGTGAAAAGCCCTTAGCAACAAGACGAGCTTTATGTTTATCAACTTTCCCATCTGGTCCATACTTGGTTCTGTAAACCCATTTGCATCTAACAAGTTTTCGTCCCTTTGGTAAAGGAACAAGATCCCATGTATCATTTGCCAATAATGAATGATATTCTTCATTCATAGATGCTTCCCAATCTGGATGGCCTGAAGCTTCTGCAAAAGTGTGAGGATCATAATTTACTGGAGCTTGAGCCAGTAAAGAAGAGGCTCTCTCGAACTGAGAACGTGTGCGTCGCTGATCTGTAGGATCGCCGGCAAGATCACCTGCTGCATCTCGAGTAGCACGAACCCATTTTGGAAGCTCAGGAGCTGAAGGAGGATCCTGAGATGGTGGGGGATGATTGTCATCCTCACTTTCATCATCTGAAGAGGAAATGTTTTCAAAGGTAGAAGAGATAGGGAGAGGTGGCACATCCGCCAGACTAGGCTCGCAGGCCAATATATTTTCATCAAATTTTACATCTCTTCTAATGATAACATTTTTGGACTTAAATGGAATAAGTCTATAGCCTTTGACATCTTCAGAATATCCAACAAAAGTACATTTTTCACTCTTAGGTTCTAAAGCTTTATGCTTTTCATCTGGAATATGGGCCCACGCTTCACTTCCAAAAACACGAAAGTGACTTACATCTGGTTTGATTGAGCTCCATGCTTCTTCTGGAGTGATATTCTTTAAAGCCTTAGTAGGAGTGCGATTTATTATGTAATTTGCACAGTTAATTGCTTCTGCCCAAAAACTAAGACCAAGTCCTTTAGATTGTAGCATACAATTAGCCATTTCCTTTAAGGTGCGATTCTTCCTTTCAGCTACACCATTTTGTTTTGGAGTATATGGAACAGTATGTTGCATTTGAATTCCATTCTCAGTGCAATAGTTGATGAATGTGTTTTTAACATATTCTCCGCCATTATCAGATCTTAACTTAAGAATTTGATGTCCATATTGTTTTTCAACAAAGGCCTTGAAGGCCAAAAAAGTGTTAAATACTTCACTCTTGAGTTTTAAGAAGTATACCCAAGTGCGTCTGGAGAAATCATCAATGAAAGTTAAGAAATACTTGCAACCAGAGAATGACACAACTGGAAGTGGACCACATAAATCACTATGCACAAGCTGTAAAGGGGCTGAGGCGTGCCAAGAGGCACGTTTTTCAAAACTGTCCCGATGATGTTTTCCAAGTACACATCCGGAACAAACACCATCTCTGCAAGATACCATAGGAAGACCTGTCACCATATTTTCTTTACATAGATGTTGAAGGGAGCGATAGTTTAAGTGACCAAATCGCTCATGCCAAAGTTTGCTCACTTCATCGTTATGAGCAACAAATACTGAGGGAAGATTTGATGACCCAAAGTTGTGAAACTTATACAACCTTGTAGAATCATCAGTAATGCCAGTAGCCAAAATCTGTTTAGGATCTCTTAAGTCCTTGATTATAACATCATGAGGTGAAAATTCAACGATTTTACCTTCACCTGAATGAGTTATCTGATATACAGATAGAAGGTTGCAGGATAAGGTTGGAACACATAATACATCATTAAACTGACCATTGTCTAGATGAACAGTTCCAGTCCCTACAACATTAAGAGATCTATCATCACCAACATATATATTTTTGGTGTTACAATCATTTAAAGAAGAAAACATGGCTTTGTTTTTGGCCATGTGATAAGAAGCTCCAGAATCAATGAGCCACTCATGAGAATGAGAAGAAGAAGATACATTTAATGCATAGCCAGACCGAGATGCTTGACAACCACAAGCAGAAAGTGCCATTCCTGAAGATGAAGTTGAAGTTGAAGATTGCCCCAAATGGATGTTATGCTTCTTCATTGTTGCTTCCAAGGCTTCCATCTTCTTAAAGCATTTTGATTCTAAGTGCCCATCTCAATTACAAAAATTGCAATGTCTATCAGTGTTCTTCCCTTTGTTTTTATTTGTCTTATCATTTTGTTGAAATGATTTTTTATTTTGGGGCTGAAATTGCTTAGGACCCTTGTTTGGTTTAGGACCATTCTTTTTAGGATATGACTTCTTAGGATTCTTTGAATTTGGTTGCTGCTGGGCGGCTAACGCTTTCTTGGAAGAGTTTCCAAGATTAAGAAGACCAAGGTGTAAGAGTTTTTCATGTTCTCTTATTAAAGAATCACAAAAAGAGTCAAAGGAAGGGGACTTGTAGTCTGTTCCTTGAGAAATGAAGGCTTCTCTTATAGAATGGAAGGTGGAAACAAACACAGAGTAGGCTGGTTCCAACTTTGTAAGAATAGAATAGATAAGGTTACTATCTTCTTTCTTAACTTTAACACCTTCCAAAAGATATCTAAGGGTCTTGAACTTGGACAAGAAATCTTCAATGCAAGAAAAATTATTAGGGTCCAATGTAAGCAACTCATTTTCAAGTTGATGGGCTCTAATTTCATTTTTAATCCCAAAAATTTTGTTGATTTGTTTCATTGCTTCATCAGGAGAATCAATTTCTGCAATATGGAATCTAAGATCTGGAGAAATAGACATCCCTATCAATCCACGTGATTGATATTGCCTATTTTCCCATTTAGAAGCCTTATCTTCATCCTTTGGTTTCTTTTCTTGGCCTGATGCTATTCTGAAGAGACCTTTACTTCTAAGTAAATCCTCAATGTAAGCCAACCATTGAAAGTAGTTGGTGCTGTCAAGGGTAACTTGGTATTGACTTTCCATTTCAATGGAAAATGAAGCTAAAGATGCTGAAAATAAGTGTTCCAATGGATAGATCTCGAAAAATTAGGCTGGTTTAAAAAAAACGGCTCTGAAAACGACTTCCAGATGAAGAAGTTATGGCTTTTTGAAAAAACGTTGTTGAAGTTGCCGATGAAGTGCGGGAATGTCCGGAAATGAAAAAGTCCGCCCCCACAAAATGGAGACTTGAACCCAAGACCTCTACTCTCTTAAAATAGCTTTGAACCAATTGATCTATACAAAAAATTTGAGAGAGAGAGAGAGAGAGAGGGGGGGGGGCTTTGGGTTGCGTGCTTGCTTTAAGAAAGCTCTTTTTCCCTACAAAACAAAAAACACAAAACCCAACACGGACATGCAAAGAAAACGAACCTTACGGCTCGAAGTTAGCTTTACCCAAAAAACTAAATATTTTCAAAAATGAACCTTGCGGCTCAAAGTTAGCTTTAGCCGAAAAACTAAATATTTTTCTCAATGTTTTTGATTTTCCGAGATCACACTAAGGCGCAGGGAAAAGAGCATACGCATGAGAAAAATCATTCATTTCTGTTTCTGATTTGCCCAGATCGCACAAAGTCGCAGGGAAAAGAGCATACGCAGAAATGAAAGGTATAGATCTGGTAATAAAAGAGCTAAATAAACCGAAACCGAAATAAACAGAGAGAAAATAACAGTAAACTGCAAATAAACACTGTATACCTCCAGATCTTAAAAATGACGCAGCTAGGGCTACCGGAAACATTTTCGCGTGAAACGAAAGGGGTTCCTCACTGGAACAGATGCTCCCAACACAACAGAGCAGTCCTCTCGGCCCGAAAGCAGTCATAAACAGTAGATCTAGGAAACAGCAGTCGAATGCAGTTCTACCGGCTTCAGATTTGGATCACCAACGGACGCGGCCCTCAAATAGCTCTGATACCATGTAGGAATTTACAGGGTAAGTTCCTCAGACAGAACACCAAAAGGACATCGCTCACCACCAGATAGCAAATCAATACACCAGTATTTTGACGTGGTTAAAACCCTCAAAGAGGGAAACAGTCCACGGCCTTAGCCAACGCGGCCACTTCAGGCAATTTATTAATAAAAGAATGAAAATTTACATATGTTTCTCTCATGCATGGATTACCCTACAAATGACCCTCCATGCGCTTTAAATAGAATTCATGGACCAATTGGGTGTCAAGCCACGGATCAAGTGTCGGTAATACCGAGGAGAGAATGAACCGTCGGATCACTACATATCGTGACTGTCGGATTGTAAGTTACAAAATGTACAACGGTAAAGAAACACACTTTACCTAACTCTACACTAGACCAAGTTGTACTTAACTATTTCCTATGTGTCGGAATATCCTAACAATACATGCATTCTCCATTAGTCCCATCTACCACACTAAATGGTCCAATACCTGTTACTCACAAGTAAACCTCCTTTCATGGGCTAATTTCACTGTCTCATACCCTTTGGCAAATCTAATTGTGCTCTAGTCCTTGTGCCTAAAACTGGAAGGACTTATCTAAAAAGAAATGAAATGTCAATTCCTTGTGCCAATCTGGAAGGACAGGTTGTCTGGGAAGCAGGTTATAGTAAGGAATATTGCTAGACTCAGAGTACTGGTTGACACAACAAGCCCAACCTTGCTTAAGTGTTTTAAATATATGGCATGATCCATGACTGCACCCCATTCAATCAATGAAAATATAGCATTAAAATTCTCATATAAAGTGCAAGATAAACATGTCTACATCAAGCTTGATGAGCAATAAAGAGCTGAGGTATGGACAGACTAGTGATGACCCCAAAGGGATTTTGAAAGTGGGAAACAGGTAAAGGAAGGTCAATAAACCCCATAATACTACCATTGGAAAATTCCTGTCAAAATCATATCAATAAGTAGAAGCTATTTGTCTCTATCCCTCCAGAAGTAGTTAATGTTTAAGTGGAACCCATGCTTGTCCATCTATATAGTTTTAATTTCACGTTTATCTTAACATCCTGATGTTTTATTGATCTAAAGGTTACTTGGAAATAGAGATAACTGGTTTGCCCAACGGTTCGCCATTTGTTGTGGCCAAAACTATCACCCCATTAAAACATGCTCTGATAGAAAATTTTAAATGGGTCCCCTTGAAGCTGGATCATTAATCTCTCTGAATAATCTGTTTCATCCCAGTGATTGTAACTCTATGGAGATTCAAATCTTCCATTCACAAATGGGTAAAGCCCTTTAACAAATCCCTTGCTTAAACCCTTCATTTCTATGTTTATCGATATTTGTTTAACCCCTCAAAACCCTCATCGCATTATTAGTCCCATCACAATGCCTTATAGTGGAAATCCTTCACAAAGCATACATGAATCATCCATTTCGCTCATTGCACTTCACCTTGATCAAAGGGTGAAGGTTGGTTTATCATGAGTGAATGAGAGCGATGTGAGTAAGTCCTCCATCGCATCGTAAATCGCCAACTGGTTAAACCCCAAAGCCTTATATAAAGGGCACATAAGTATTTTGGACCTGGCGGCCATATTAACAGAGATATATTATGTTTCGGATCCGGGACCCATCACTCATCGCTATCGGTGGGGTCCAGAATCTATATATATGGTGTGCCCTAACCACCCAGACCCGCCGATGATTATAAAACTGGGTGCATTAATTTTCAAGTCCGGCCTTATGGCTGGATACACAGGTTTTCCTCTTATATCTTTGTGTTTCGGGAAAAGCATTGAAGTCGGGGTTTTCCAAAGCGAAGGGTAACATTATGGACCCAAAGGGATTTATGAACCTTAACATATATGTGTTTCGGATTTGCAACCCTATCACATATCGCATATTGGCGGGATCTCGGGTCTTATGCACATATGCATCGCGATCTGTCGGACCCGATGGTATTATCAATTATATTTCATATATGTTTCGGGTCTGGGGCTATATCGCATGTCGCTATCGGCCTTGTCCCAAAGCTCATATATATAGTGCGCCTCTGTCTGCTGGACCCGCCGACAATTGTGAGTTTGGGCATATAATATTTCAAGTCGGGTTTTCCTGTGTATTTCTTTGTTTTAGAAAGATATTGAGGGTGGGGCTTTTTCAAAGGAAATCCGACAGGGTTGATGTTACATGTAATGTGCCATTGGGATGTCCCATTGCGACTCGTTCGCAACACGATTTTTGGCTAAACCAGGGTCCATTTTCTTTTACGATAGCTCCATTTGACTTCGCAGCGCCTTATCATTTTTGAAGTTTCGATGATAGCGAAAGCTGTTCTTGAGCGTTTCTATCATATTTTATAAGCACAAATAATACGAATTGTCTCTGCAGGCAAGTTTGAGTGGATCCGGTCACAGATGAAGGCATTGTATGTTTGGATGACCTCTGTGCCACCGGTGCCAGTATTGCAAACTCACTTTGCTAAAGGGGAGACGGACCACCATAGTGCATAATGAAGGTGCTCTTGTACTTCAGTGGAAGCGTTCAGGACAATGCTAATCCACCAAAATGTCATCATCACAAGATACATTACGAAGCATGCCAGATGTGGGGATGATGCAAGAATCTTCAGTTTCTTTCAAAGAAAAGACAGAGAATAATAGCCACTCCTCACAAGAGCTGAGAAATTATACACAGTCCTCTCTTGTTCCAAGGAGATCCATCCATTTCCCCAAGAAGGAGAATGCCCCACCAAGGGTGACCTCAGCTTGTCGGCAGTTTCACCAACCTTTTGCATCTGTACATATTGATCTGTGTAATGACAAGAGGGAACTGAAAGGTCATGGAAGGCTGAGGGTCATTCACGGCCGCATAAGTATTACCTCCAAAGAAAGGAGAAGGGCTTTTTTGGGCTTGGAGAAGAATAGTTTTGATTTATTGTGAATAAAGGGGACTGTTTGGTTCAAGGAGGAGCCATAGTTTCAGACTCATTGTATTGTTTTGGATCAGAGTGTTGTTACTGGCATGAATGTAAATGTGATTTGTGTTTATGCATATTGATGACTTACAGTTCACTATTAGTCTTGTTAAATTGAATGTGATTCAGTTTCATGGTTAACTTGTGAATGGTCTCTGATTTGAAACTAAGTTAAACATCAGTTGCAAGTTTTAATTCCATAGAAGAATGTGGATTCCTATATGAGTGATTGGATTGCAATTTAGCGTTAATACAATCTTCTCCAACTATGTATTCAGTGATTGATTCATTTGGACTTGAATTTATGCATGATGTTTAACCTTCTTTATCACGCTCCTGCAGAACATATATGTGATGTTTAAACCTCTGTATTATGCTCCTGTAGGATAGATTAGGATAGCTAGGACTAGATTAGAGTAGTTAGAAGTAGTATAGATAGGATTTAATACATAGAGGTTAGTTGTTTTATTTTGTTGACTTAATTGAAGTCTTCTTCCCAGAAGCAATCTTTTGACATGTTCTAATAGTTTACGGGGTCCCTTAAAACTCGTCGGAGCTAGACATTCCAAACGAAAGTAGGTCTAATTGGGGCTTGCGATTGGGTTAGTTCCCTTTGTTGGCATTGTGCACATTTTCCATGTCAATAGCACGAAAAATCAATTTTGTTGGGTACGGGGTGAACAGTGGTCATTTTTTGTCTTTGAGGTTTCTACAAACTTCATAATTGTGTAGATCATCTTCCGAATTCATCGCATTAGGTTTCTTATTGATCGACGTTTCGAACCAACGATGGTGGTTCATCTTCAGGATGTGAAAGATTATTGAAAGACTGGTCTTATTATTCAGTTTAATATATAGATAAGAGATGCATTGCCGACAGATATTAGGATTTATTAAATTATTATTTGAATTATTCTATTTGTTTTAATTATAATTTAATTATTCTATTATGTTTTGTTATTTTAATTATATTTAAGATATTAGGGATTAAAATTATTATTGAATTATTATTTTATTAGTGGTCATTTTTTCACATAGCGGGTGGGCGATAAATAGCTTCATTGGCACTGCTTATGGATGTTGGGTCGTTTTTAGGAGGGGCCACCCGATTCCACTCATCGGCTGACACGTAGAATTGGGGGCTGGTGGAAAAACCACTTTTTCGAGCGAGTAAGGGATGGATGTCAGGTTGGCCCGATATGGATGAGGGCCGTCAGATGAGGAGGGAGACGATCGCATAGTGATAGGGCGGGGAAGCTACACGGAGGATAGTGGGGGGGGACCGACGGGTGCTTAAGTGTAGCGATATCAGGGTTAATGATGGATTAAGGCAAGATTAAGCCATCGAGGTGATTAACGGAGGAATTAAATGGGGTTTTTCCTAACATAATCGCAGATTGATTAGTTAGTGGGTTGACTATATATTATAGTTTATATTTAAACTAAGTTGTGGGGTTAATTAATATGTAGGAGTTACATATATACATGGAAATGGGTTTTATTATCAGGATTCTAATAGAATATATTAGTAGTTAATAAAGAATGGGCGGAAAAGGGACACAACACACTAAGAAAATGCTCTTTTGTGATTTGAATGCTTTTCACATATTAACATTAATACTTATGGTAATGTGTTTCGTTTGGTTTTTGATATGAAAATGCTTTGTGTAGGGGGGAAAATGTTTTTCCCAGGCAAAAGTATTTTATCCTTAGGAAAGGGACATTATTTAGGAAAATGAATGAACTAAAGGGGGGGGGGATGAATTTTTATGAGGGGAATTTAGTACTTGATATCCATAAATCATTGAGCCGAGGGTCCGATCCCTCCAAAAGTCAGAGAAATGCTCTGAGCCTCTTTGACTTAAAGGTTTTAAGTACTTTGAACTTTATTTATGGGAAATTAGTTAAGTAAAAGGTGAAATGAATGGAAGAATTTAATTAATTGACTTTGAAATCCATTTGCATGCTTGATTGTTCATTCATATCTAGAACTTTTATGATGAGAATGATAAATATTCTTTTGTCTAATCAATCATCATACTTCTGCAACCTTTCTCCTACTTACCCATCTATTTTTCCTACCATTTTTACTTCACTTTATTAGGGTATATTTAAGCTAGCAAACCCTTATCAAATATTTTTCTTTTTCTTTACAATAGTAAACTAACTAAATCTAACCTTATTACATCCAAGGGCTCAGATTAAACAGTTGAGCTCCTTTTATTTACTCTACCTATCTAATTATCTGCCAAGGTTACACTGTTTGGCCAGATTTTTATTCTCTACCTATAGACATGAAATTGAAAACATGAAATAACCAAGTTTAAACATTTTTACTATCATGGACTGTGGCAAGGATCACAAGTTGCACATAATCTTTTATTATGCATAAAAGTAAATAGGAGTGGCATTTTGGCTTGCTCACTTTCATGGTCTTTTTCATTTTCTTGGGGTTCATATTTTTTCATATTTTTTGACCTTTTTGTTCTTTTTGTCCTTTGATTATTCTTTTAGGACATACCCTCTTTACATTTTTTAATTTTTTTAATATGGAAAACATTTGCAAAAGCAAAGTTATGTACAATATTACAACGTTTAATCTCAGTCATTCAAAATTATGACTCCTATTGGTATAGGAAGCTAATAGTGGCTCCACTTGGGGATGACATTTCCTGGTGAAATGTCAAGAAATTTGTAGATCAATGGCCTTCTGAATTGCTGTGATATTACCTTGCAACATTTCCCTTTTATGTTTCTACATTATTACTATTTATGACAGTAAAACCTTTAAAGCTTAGGGCCATCTCTCTGGGCTTCAACTTCAAAAATCAGCATCCAATCAACTCTAGACTTTTTGAAACCAAAGTATGTACAAATGATAAGTAAAATTATTAACTAGGTTCAACATAGTGTTTGAGAATTCGACCATTCACTGGTCCTCCTCCTTCTTCAATACCATCTAGTCCTTTAAGGAAGAAAGCATTGTTCCCTCTGTAAGCATAGATGATATAGGGGCCTTCGATAGGAAATCAAATTTCCCATGCTTACCGTTATCTTCCCTTCTCCAGTCCCACTTGAGTACTTTATCACCTAAGTAGAAATAATTTGCCTTTTTCCTTCTATCAAAAATATTTTTGATCCTTTCCTACACAACTTGAGATCTGATGTAGACCTCTTCTCTGGTTTGCTGGAGATGAATAGTCTAGTTTATTCTCCTTTGGATATCATTTGGTTCTGATTGCAGTTCTTGGAGCGTATTCATCACTCGTACTCCCAAAGAGGATGGAAAAACAACGTCCATACCATACACTAGCTGATAGGGGTCTGTACCAATTGACTTCTTAATGGTCAGTCTGTCATCCCACAAGGCTTTGACTAACTTCTTGTTCCATGTTTTCTTATTATCTTCAAGTAACTTCTTAATAATGTTCACCGGGATTTTATTTGAATATTTTCCAGTCCATTTCCTTGAGGGTAGTAGGTTGTAGAATGACCCAGGGTAACGTGATACTTATTGCAGAAGTCTATCATTCATTTGGATTTTAAAGCTGCTACATTATCGGTAATGAGCTTGGTTGGGCATCCAAATCTAGACAGAATGTTGGCTTCAAGGAAGTTAATAATAAAAGTATCTGTGGCTTGCCTTGAAGGTATGGCCTCTATCCATTTTGTGAAATAGTCTATGGCTATGAGGATCCACTTATGTTGGGTAGAGGAGGGCGGGTGAATTTCACCAATGAAGTCTAAACCCCATTGTTGAAAAGGTACTTCAGCAGTGATTGGTTTAAGGGGTAATGGCAGAAGTTTTCTTTTTCCTTCAAAAATTTGACACTTATGACAAGAGGTCACAAATTTCTTGACATCAGAGAACAAAGTTGGCTAGTAGAAACCTGCCCTTAAGATTTTATTTGCAGTGGTTCTCCAATAGAGGTGTCCACCACAGTCACCTACATGAAAGTCTTGTAGAACTTTGTCAGCCTCATCTTTTATCAAATAGTTAAGGAGAATTCCTTCATGATCTTTCCAAAACAAAGCATTATCAAGTATACAAAAAATTCAAAGATTTCATTTTTAAGAACCTACCTTTGGTTCTATATAATCCAGGAGAAGCTTGTAAGTTTCGTAAAATGTAGGTGATATCAGCATACCATGGTGATTCAACAAAGGCTTCACTGATCGATGGAGTTGCCATCTCCGCTCCTTCACCTAGTGCAGCAATAAAGTTTATGTCTAAGGCCTAACAGTTCGACTAAGCCATAAGTTTAGCTAGCCTTTGCCCTTAATTAACTTTGTAGGTTTGATCTCTATATCATACTCTAAGATAGTAGCAATCCATTTTCCCCTTTTCCCATCAGGACCTTCCTGTGTCTGGATGTCTTTGACTACAGAATTTGGAACATAGGCTACTATATGAGAATACAAAATATATACTCTAAAATCTTTGATAGCTTTGACTAAAGCCAATGCTCATTTATCCATTATGTTGTATTTTAAGGGAGCATCTCTTAAGGCTTTGCTAAAGAAAGCAATGGGTTGTTCATATCCTTGGTCATTTTTCTGCAGTAAAACTATAGCTATTGTATGCTTAGAAGCAAAGGAAAACAAAATGAAATCCCTATCAAATTTGGGACTAACTAATACCAGGGTTTTTGTCAAGGCTAGCTTGATATCTTCAAATGATTTCTTAGCTTCAACTGTCCAACTTAGGGTCGAATCTTTTTTTCAAAATGTTATTTAGTGCTCTAATTAACTTTGCTAGGTTAGAAATAAATCTTCTAAGGAAGTTAATCTTTCCTAAAAAGGCTTGTAGTTCTTTGATATTCCTAAGGTGTTGTATCGGCAAGATGGCTTCAATTCTTGCAGGATCTATTCTTATGCCATGTTTGGAAATGATATGTCCTAACAATTTCCCTTCCTCCAATCCAAGTAAAGATCTCTTGGGGTTCAAAGAGATGCCATACTTTCTACATTTTATAAAGACATGCCTTAGATGATCTAGATGTTGATTGTCTGTTTTGAGAAAACAGTAATATCATCAAGATATATCACAACGAAATCATGGATTTCTTTGGAAAAGGCTATATCCATATCCCTCTGGAAAGTGGCTCCTGCATTCATTAGCCCGAAAGGCATTTTGACATACATAAAGGTGCCCCAAGGAGTGGTGAAAGTAGTCTTGGGTTGGTCATCAAGGTGAACCAAAATTTGGTTGTAACCAAAAAACCCATCCAGTAATGAGATTCTAATTGACCCAACTACCCTTTGTAAGATGTGGTCCATTTTGGGAAGAGGGTAGTTGTCCTTAAGTGATGCTTTATTCAAGTTCCTCAGATCTACACAGAGTTTGATCTCACCAGTTTTCTTCCTGGTTGGGACTAAGTTTGAGACCCATTCAAGAAACCTTATTGGTGCTATTATCTTGGCATCATACATTCTCTTAATTTCTTTTTCTATTGAAGGTAATAAGACAGGATTAATTCTCCAAAGATTTTGTTTGAAAGGTTTTTTTATTCTCTTTGAGAGGAATTGTGTGTTGGATGATGTTGGTGTCATAGGATTTAAGGTCCTCATAGCTCCAAGCAAAGACATCCTGAAATTATTTCAATAACTCAATATATTTCACCTTTTCTGTTAAAGGGAGTGACTTTGACAATTTGATTAGCTTGGGATTGTCTGCAGTGCCTATGTTACACTCTTCAATATCAGATTTTAATGGTTCCATTTTAGGCTTCCTGGGAACATCATTTGAATCAAATAATTATTCCAGAGGGGTTAAACCTTTTGGTAAGAAATTATCCTTGAAATTAATTACTTCGTTTTCGTAATTAATTGTTTCATCAATCTCAACCTGTTCTAGGTTGTCTATATCTGACCTTGTGAATTTAGTGGGATTAAAACTATCTACTTCATTACCTTCTAGCTCATTTATTATTACTTCATCCCTAGAGTTAAGATCTATGTATGTATCAGTGTCTATGTTACTATGTGCAAATTATTCTTCTAAAGTTAATAAGTTGTTTATCTGTCTATCATTTGAGAATATTTTCCAGTTCTGCACATTATCTGGGATTGAAGGTCTGTGCCTGACCTCAGCAGTGTGTTAATGGTTAGGTTGGAAGGGTAACCTGCAGGTACTGGAAAACATTGCTAAAGTATGGGCTTGCATATTATGCTTCTGTTGTGGCCAGCAACAACCCCCCTCTCATTTAAGTGTCATTCGAAATACTAAATGTGTGGGGACCCTAAGTTAAAATCCAAGAAAAACAAAGTAGTGCTTAAATTCCCTTTCCGCAAATAAAGTTACCATCATAAGCTTAGGAAGCTCCTTGGAAATTCTTAAAATCTAAGTTTATGATAAGGTAAAAATCTTTAAAATCGCATCATGAAAAGATAGCGGGATGCCACCTTACATGCACAATCCCAACATTTGCGAGATCGCGACAATGAACAAATATCGCATCGCATTCAGCGAAACTTACATGAAATACCTCAAAATTTGTGATATGTGATAACGTTGATCGCAAGATCGCATCTCGCAAGAAACAGGTTAACGAAATTAGTCATACATAAAACTCCTGCGATCCGCGATATTGCGATATCGCGATTTCGAGATAAAACAATGTTGCGACATCAGGCCACATAAACGCTGCGATGTTGTGTTTTTGCGATTCTACGATTTTGCGATATTGCGATGTTGCGAAGCAAATCGCAAAATCGCTCCATCGCAGATCTTTCAGGCACGTCATTCAAGAAAAGCATTTTCCATAAGCTGGCACATGGTTATGTGCTGTAAATGCTAATAAAGGAGTTAGTTGTCAGTTATTAATAGAATGTGAGTGCGTGCTTTTCAAAGAATCATTTCACGCAAGGTGGTGTATTTGGTATATCTGCGGCATTTAAAACCTCTCCCATCACCCTTCCTTGTCATTTATTTCTACCTCACTTGTGGATTGCAGGAACAGAGAACATAGGATGATACAAAGCAATACGCAAGCTGAAATGGGAATGAAAAGCGAAGCCCCAAGCTCCGAAGAAAAGGAAATGGCACCTTTGTATACAGACACGGCTTGTAACAGAGATGCAGGAATAGCTACGTGGGAAGGCATGTATAATCTGCTCAAAGAGGAGAACCCCAGAGTAATGGAAGTTACTGCTGTTGCGGGCTCATAGAGTCCTTTTGAAGCATCCCTAACAGAGCTAGCTTTCTCATTCTTACATTGGATAGCAGCAAGGCCAAAAATCCTCCCATACATAGACATGGTCAAGTGGATACTGGATAGTGCAGAAATCAGAAATAGACAGTTCAAAGTTCATGGTCAAGGACTCATCGGTTCATTCGCTGCGTAGGATTTAAAGCTCATGTATCATCTGCCCGAGCCACAGGCAACTTATAACAAGCAATTCATGGAGAAATTCGTAAAGGAAAATCAGGACCTGGCAGAAACCACCAAAGACTGGTCCAGGAGAGACGAACCGCTAAAGAAAGATAAACACGGTATGTACAGTACTGGTTCCCTTACCTCCCCATATTGCTTTGCTGTTGCCATGTTTTGTAGAATATTTGGAATGCCAGATATCAACAAATTTTCATCCGAATGGCTACCGTTATTGGATGCTGCCACAAATGCCACTATTGTAGATTGGGCCAAAATTTTATTTGATAACCTAGTCATGGCCATTGTCAGTTACCGGTCTAAAAGAGCTACGGCTCAGAGAATTTATCCTCCTTTTTACCTATCTGCATATATTATGGATTCAATATGTTATGTTTCTAAGTTTCTTGTTATGGGTTGGAAGTGGACCACTCAAGACCCCTTACCCATCCATGTCTATCATAAGGAACTGTAGGACTCTCAGTTCACTCCATACTTCTACCAAATTTGTCATGGAATTATGTTGCCCTTGTAGAGAATGTTGTATGATAAAGACCCCCCGAGGTGCTCGCCTGAAGCAGAGGTAGACATCCTCCCTGTCGCAAGATGGTTCGGAGAGGAATTGTTTACTTATGTCAGGGTATTTGGAAGTATTGCACCCCCCATGTCCTACCTTTGTATATCCCTGATAAACTCTTAGCTTGAGAGATTGCATATCAAACTTGTGGGGAAGGTGGTCTAACTAAAGACTTAAAGGACAAAAAGAAGGCTATATGGCCACAGTTTCCTGTAGCCTGTGGGGCCTTTTTTCTATTTGATGTAGGTCACGCATTCACGGAAGTACAAAATATGACGTGTTTACAACTATTAAAATTCCCGGGAAGACAATTTGACCCTAATGAGGTTGCCCATAATTTCACAACTACAGTCAAGATAAAGGTGTTCTATGGAGAAAAAGATTTATTTGATGAAATATTCCAATAGAAAAGCAAACTTGAAGAAATTTTGCATGAAGCCCAATTGAAATTATCTCCAGAAGATTTCCAAAAGTTCACAATATACAGAGAAAAAAGGTTGGCCAGTATTCCTCTAGAGAAACTACGCCTACCCTCAAGAGAACCAACTCCAAGTGTTAGTCTTAGTGGGAGTTCAAGCACTAATGGATCTAAATCCAAGTTTGAACAAGAAATGTCCAAACACTCCAAAAGATCCGGAAATGAATATGATAAGAGTGAAGGGTCAGTAAAGGATACTGCCCAGTCAATGGAACTTCTACATCAGTAGGTTATTGCCTCCTCGCAAAGAGATCCACCTCCTCTCATCATTCAAGCGCCGCCAGTCACAACCGAATTAGATAAAAAATGGGAAACCTTCAGCGAACTGATCAATGTTGAAGGACAAGCCATAAAAACACCTGTGAGCAATGCATAGATAGCAAAAGAAGTAGCCACAACAACAGTCAGCGATGTCTCAGATATGGAGCACATTCCTGTTGCCCCATCTTTTGAGCTTATACTCAACATAGAAGAAATTCCCCCTCTGGATATATTTTATAGCCCGCAGCATAAATCATTGGTAAGAAGACAGAGAAAGAAAAGGAAATTGGAAAATACACTCTCTCAAGATGCAGAACAATTAGACGTCTTGTGGAAAGATCCCACTAGCAATCCTACTGAAAATCTCACCAAACTATCTCAGATCGCAGGAGCATACGCCTCTGCGACTATTGATAAAGCATCTGAGGTCCAACAGTTTTTAAAAGAAAGGGAAGACCAGATACAAGTACTACAAAAATAGTTGCAACAAGCTAACACCAATAATGAAGCACAGAAACAGCTTGAAAGGTTGCAGCAGGACTTCCAGCAAATGCAGATAGGATATCAGAAAAGTTTGGATGAGAAAGGAAAGCAGTTACAGGATTTACAGGAGATGCAAAAAGACGACCCTAAGCTTACAGAATTTATTACGGAGTCCATTTCCTTGAATAAACAATTACTTCAGCAGCAAGAAGCGTTGGGCCAAAAGATATCACAGTGGAGTTATTATTGTGAAATTAGTGATAAGACCACTAATCAAGTGGTAGATTTATGAAGTGACTATGATCTGATTGATAAACGGGTGACTGAATATTTGGCTTGGCAAGATAAAGACGAGGGAAAAAGAGTAGGTGCACCAAGGATAAATGAAAACCATAAGGAAATGCTCTTTAACAAATGGGACGAGCAAATCAGGGAGGTAGAACAAGCGGCAGAAGAAGCAGCCATGGCAGCAAGTAGTCTTATTGATTGTGTAAATGAAAATTTGCACAGGGCAAATTTGATCACAAAAACATTTCATCGCAGACTTTCTTGGCTTAATATTCAAGAAGTTTTTCCATAAACCAAGAACTGGTTACGCACTTTAATTAATGAATTTCATGCCAGTTGTTAATAAAATATGGTTTTGTATTTTTTGAAGAGCCAGTTCACGTAAGGTGGCGTGTTTTTGCATATCCGTGAAATTTAAAGCTTTCCTGTCATTATTTATTATCATTACTCTCTCCTCACTTGTGAACTGCAGGAATGAAGAACAAAAGTTACGCAAAGCAATGTGCAGGAAGCTATGGGGATAAAGGGTAAGGCTCCAATGTCTAAAGACAGAGAAAAGGCGCCCTTATAAACAGATACTGCATGCAACAGAGCCGTAGATTCACAAAATGCTGCTGAACCATCCATTACAGATCTTTCATATACAGCCATGGTTAAATGGGTACTGAGCGATGCTGATATCATAGACAGACAATTTAATGCTCAGGGTCAAGAGCTCACGAAAGCATTATTTTTACAATATTTGAGCATTATACCCGATAAAGAAAGAGGCGCAAAAGGTGAAAAATGCATCAGAGAAGCCCGGATCAAAGAATGGAGGAAGTTTCCGCATCGCTGAGAAAATTGCTCGAGAAGGAAAGCTTCTAACTACTCAGTCACCTATAAGCCTGAAAATTACAAGAAAGCAATGATAAAAACAAACTGGAAACATAAAGCTAAGGAAAAGGAAAAAGCAATTCAAGGGTTAACCAAGTTGAACTTGGATTATTATTGGGCATACATGGTAAAGCCACATAGTTAGTGGATGACTCTCAAGTATATCATCGATTTTGCTGAAGAGGTGGTGCCAACTCTTGCCAATTCTGTTTGCTTAGCTCAACCAAAATCGGAAGACAGTTAGCCGACTCTACTCAAGCAAATACTGAATGCTTGCAACGTTAAGGAGCAAATGCAGAAATAGTTAGATATTAGATTTAATTTTAGAAATAGTTTTGCTTTATTTTTGCTTAGAAAAGGACGGTCATTTAAACCGTATCCTGAATTTTTGTAAATAATTTATTTAGTTAGTAGTATTTAAACCCTTCTCATGCATTTAGAGAAGGGTCTAGAAATTTATCAAAAACTTGTCCTCAGAACATGCACTTTTGCACCCTCCGAGGAGGTTTTGGTGAATGAATGGAACATGATTTGTTGATGTTTGCATTTGATATCTGCTACTGATGTTGCACTTTTGTACTCTTAGTGGATGTTAGAGCAAGGAGAGATAAATCATTGTCACTTGAAGCTCATGAGTAGGACTAGTTATAAATGGTACTTTTATCTCTTAACCATTTCTGCTTATGTGTCAAAGTGATATACAATTTTTAGTTGTTTATGTATTATTTCATGAATGCTTGAGTTATCATTTCACACTTTTGTACGGTGATAGCTATTTGTTTATGCTTAATGTATGAATAGCTCATTATGCAATATGTTTTTCACAACTGTTTCGTCTAATTTTTTATGCGAAGTGGTTCATCCTTATTGATTTATTTTCTCATAATAGCTGAATGATCTTTATTACCAGTTGTTATTTGAAATATTTTTAGATCGCATAATAGAAGAATTACATCTCGGGTTAGTATAGACTTAGATGTTGCTACTTATTAGAATACAATAACATAACATTAGATTAAAGTTAAAATTAGAATATCTCAATTAGGAACTGTTAGATCAGGAACATCAAATTCTACACGCACACACTCATAGATTGGGAAACTGGTCCCATATCCCCAGTCGGACCCGCTATACCAAACAGATAAGGAGCTGCCAACCAAGGTCCGGACCGGGCGGGTATCCCCCTTGTTGTAGACCCAATTTTCGGGGCTTCAACATATTTGGCGCTAGAAGGAGGGCCTGAAAACATGTTGTTTGTTGGGATTTGTTTTCAATTTTAACATTTGAATTACAATGGCCTCTATTAAACTTCCAATTTGGAGTTGCATCCATGTATGTGCATCTTCCAACACTCCACCCGAAGTGGTAAGACTCTTGTCTCAGGTAAAATTCAATGGTAAGAGAAAGCCTTCTGCTTTTAATCATGCCCTTCAATTTATTCAAAATGTTTCAAATTCAAATTTTCAAGGAATTGATGAAGGCATTTTATGCAAAAATTTTACTCTCACATTTGTAGCAGAAGCTAGAAACTGGTGTAGAACCCTTCTGGTTGCCTCAATTCACAGCTGGGATCAATTTGTCACGATTTTCATTTGTAAATTTGACTGCTATGATTATGATCAGTTATATGATGAAATTGAGTATCTATGAAAAGAAGATGAGTCTGTTAGAGATTTTAATATTCGATTTCATCTGAATTGTTTGAAATTTGATGTTGAAAATGAACCCATAAGTGAAGAATCACTAGATTGTGTTGATCATAATTATTCTCTACCTCTTATTCCTGATCCATTGGAAATTAGTCAAAGCTTTGTTCAATTTCCTTCTAACATAAATGAGAAATCCAATTTGGATATGCAAATAAATTGTGATGAAGAAGTTTCCCAAAGCTTAGAGGATATTTCTGATCCAATACGAGAAGACAAAAGCAGCAATTTTGGAAGAAAGGACGCCTTGGAATCAGGAAGCAACTTTGAGGAAAATTCATAAAATATGATCACAACCCAACAAATGCAAATGCCAAGGTTAGAACAACAAAGTAATTTTCTTCCAAAAAACATGAGCACACAAAGGTATGATCTAAAACCTGAAATATACGATGAACATAGTGCACAATAATTCTCAAAAAGAGATATTTTTAAATGCATTATTTCAGAGTCACATTTTTCTCTTTATCCTGATATTTTTAATGATGATAATTTTTCCCCTCTCAATATTAATGATATTTCAGAAAACACAGAGGCTGATCTAAATGAATCACCATTAAGTTTTTTTCAAGATAGAGAAGCAGTTATAGAACGTTCTCTTTCCATTAACGAACATCAAAGGCTTGTCCCCCCTTGTTTGAATATACTGGATGAAACTGAAGGGAAATCTAGAGAATCTTGTGAAGTCATTTATGATAATTACTTTGATATTGAAGATGTTGATTTATCTCGAGAGAATCATCAGGAACTTCAAATAACAACTGAGAACGAGAGGTATTTTAATTCAGAAATCATTTCAACCAATCCTCATTCTAAAGCCGCAAATCATCTGCATGACTTCACTATCCAAGAAAGTATTCCAGTCTATGATTCATATCATGATCAAGCTTTCACGCCTGTTCATAATCATAATTCGCTTTCTAATTCACAAGATGGAGTTTGAAATTACTCGAATTCCATAATTCTGGCCAATCCTTGTGAAAGAGAGAATATTTCAAAACGATCCCAATTGTGCTATAACACTAGTTGTACAGATAGTCATTGCATTCTATTCCATCTTCACCCATTTTGTATAAAATCAGATTTAGTTTTAGATTTTTATTTTCAGAATTTTGATATATTACGCTGGCATACTGAGCACCTTACTATCAGACATTCGAGTGATGTATTGCCCTGTTGGAAAGTTGAAGTTTTTCGAAAGAATGTAGAGTTGTTTCAATTTCAATTTCAATCAATGTCAATGTTTTATCAAAAGCTTCTATCTTATCCAAGACAATATCAACAAAAGAATGTATTTTTATAAACTTGCCAGCAATTCAATTTAATTGATAATTTTCCTTTGAAGAATTTCCATCCATTCTTCATTGATCCATTCAAAGAAATATATTTGGAAACTTTTCTTTCACCAGGAATTGTCAAAAGCTTAACTTTCACACATAACATTAATAATATGATACAGGGTGTTAAATCCAAAAATTCATATCTTCAATCTAGCTTGACATCTCTTTCCTTGAACGTTTATCAATCCGTAATAGAGTTCCCTCCAGATTTCTATGATCCAATAGGTATTCAATTAGAGAAAAAATTTAGTAAGAAGGAGATTTCGAGTAAACTTCTAACAATAGTTGCGTATTCTAATTCCACATTTAATGTTCTTAGTTCAAAAAAAACTTTATTTCTAGTTCTAATATTTGAAATGTATATATGTGTAGGAATAAAACTGAGAGGATGGTTACACTGGAAATATGATTATACCTAGTCAATTTCATGTATATAGTTAAAATAGGAGTAGAATTAATTTAGTTAGTTTGTTATGTTGATAGTTTATTTTTAACAGTCTGCAGGTAAAAATAAAGGAAGTAATTAGCCCTCTTCATATCATATAAATATCCAAGGGAATAGTTACCTCTCATCTTCTTTAAATATATCTTCCATAATAAAATCTATTGTCGTTAGCTACATTAGGCATTTACAAATAAGACACCAATTCTCTTTCAGATTTTGATTTTTCGCTTGTATAAATAGAAAATCTTTTGGAAAATTGATCTTTATTATTGATAGATACAGTTAAAGACTCTAGCCTAGATATGATACTAGTTTCAACTTCATAAAGTTTGATGAAAACAACCTTTAGTGAAGAAATTGTTTTATCTCAGTACAATGAGAGGTATCAATAAAAAAATAAAGATTCTCTATAGAACAATTGTTACCAAAAAACTCTACTATTGTCATCCAGAGCTATCTTAAGGAAACAATGACTTCCTCCCTGCTAAGGAGATCACAACTTTCAGAAGAACAACCCAAGAATACACTTCATCTTGAATAATAAGAGGTCTCATCACGAGCCGACTTATCATAATCACAGATATTATAACTTGCTGACTTTGCCATATAATGTACACCACAACAGGGAAATGACTCAAGATTGTTGCAATCAAAAGACAAGGGGTCTCATCACGAGCCAACTTGTTCAGCAAAGTTATAAATCAAGTGAATGACTATGTCATAAATTGGATATCAAACCAAGACATTGTTCTTTAAGAGTAAAAAGAAAATCAAAGTAATAAGTGTGGATATGGATTCTTCTTTGATAGTTGTAGGCTGGTTTAAGTAGGATATAGCATCATTGCTGGGTAACAGGTAACCCTGTCGAGGCTATAAACACCTGCTGGCAGCAGAGGCTCTACCTACAACAAATGAGCATATTTAAAACTGGTTTACAGAGAAGACTTTGTTTTATCTTTACAAGACCAAGTAATGACTGATGTAAATACAAGGACTAGCCTGAGGAAGCAAATAATAAAAGATGAAAATAGTTGAAACAAAATGTCATTGACAAGTTAGAGTGTAATGTACTTTATGTTTCCATAATAAAGTTTAAATTTCTGAAAATTTTTCCGTTTTGGAAGTTCGGAAAATTCAATAGAAAAACAGAGATAATTGGTTCTTCCAAGTGAATTGCCAATTGTTGTGGCCAGCAACAACCCCCCTCTCATTTAAGTGTCATTCGAAATACTAAATGTGTGGGGACCCTTAGTTAAAATCCAAGAAAAACAAAGTAGTGCTTAAATTCCCTTTCTGCAAATAAAGTTACCATCATAAGCTTGGGAAGCTCCTTGGAAATTCTTAAAATCTAAGTTTATGATAAGGTAAAAATCTTTAAAATCGCATCGTGAAAAGATAGCGGAATGCCACCTTACATGCACAATCCCAACATTTGCGAGATCGTGACAATGAACAAATATCGCGTCGCATTCAGTGAAACTTACATGAAATACCTCAAAATCTGCGGATATGCGTTGATGCTAATCGCAAGATCGCATCTCGCAAGAAACAGGTTAACAAAATTAGTCATACATAAAACTCCTGTGATCTGTGATATTGCGATATCGCAATTTCGAGATAAAACAATGTTGGACATTAGGCCACATAAACGCTGCGATGTTGTGCTTTTGTGATTCTGCGATTTTGCGATATTGCGATGTTGCGATCTGCGATCTTGTGAAGCAAATTGCAAAATCGCTCCATCGCAGATCTTTCAGGCATGTTATGCAAGAAAAGTATTTTCCATAAGCTGACACATGGTTATGCCGTTTAAATTCTAATAAAGGAGTTAGTTGTTAGTTATTAATAGAATATGAGTGTGTGCTTTTTGAAGAATCATTTCACGTAAGATGGTGTATTTGGTACATCTACGGCATTTAAAACCTCTCCCATCACCCTTCCTTGTCATTCATTTCTACCTCACTTGTGAATTGCAGGAACGGAGAACAGAGGACAATACAAAGCAATATGCAGGCTTAAATGGGAAAGAAAAGCAAAGCCCCAAGGTCCGAAGAAAAGGAAATGGCGCCTTTGTATACAAACACGGCTTGTAACAAAGACGTGGGAATAGCTACGTGGGAAGGCATGTATAATCATCTCGAAGAGGAGAACCCCAGAGTAATGGAAGTTACTGTTGTTGCGGGCTCACAGAGTCCGTCTGAAACATCCCTAATAGAGCTAGCTTGCTCATTCTTACATCGGATAGCAGCAAGGCCAAAAATCCTCCCATACACAGACATGGTCAAGTGGATACTGGATAGTGCAGAAATCAGAAATAGACAGTTCAAAGTTCATGGTCAAGGACTCATCGGTTCATTCGCTGCGCAGGATTTAAAGCTCATGTATCATCTGCCCGAGCCACAGGCAACTTATAACAAGCAATTCATGGAGAAATTCGTAAAGGAAAATCAGGACCTGGCAGAAACCACCAAAGACTGGTCCAGGAGAGACGAACCGCTAAAGAAAGATAAACACGGTATGTACAGTACTGGTTCCCTTACCTCCCCATATTGCTTTGTTGCTGCCATGCTCTATAGAATATTTGGAATACCAAATATCAACAAATTTTCATCCGAATGGCTACCAATATTGGATGCTGCCACAAATGCCACTATTGTAGATTGGGCCAAAATTTTATCTGATAACCTAGTCATGGCCATTGTCAGTTACCGGTCCAAAAGAGTTACAGCTAAGAGAATTTATCCTCCTTTTTACCTATCTGCATATATTATGGATTCAATATGTTATGTTTCTAAGTTTCCTGTTATGGGTTGGAAGTGGACCACTCAAGACCCCTTACCCATCCATTTCTATCATAAAGAATTGTGGGACTCTCAGTTCACTCCATACTTCTACCAAATTTGTCATGGAATTATGCTGCCCTTGTAGAGAATGTTGTATGATAAAGACCCCCTGAGGTGCTCGCTTGAAGCAGAGGTAGACATCCTCCCTGTCGCAAGATGGTTTAGAGAGGAATTGTTTACTTATGTCAGGGTATTTGGAAGTACTGCACCCCCTCATGTCCTACCTTTGTATATCCCTGATAAACTCTTAGCTCGAGAGATTGCATATCAAACTTGTGGGGAAGGTGGTCTAACTAAAGACTTAAAGGACAAAAAGAAGGCTATATGGCCACAGTTTCCTATAGCCTGTGGGGCCTTTTCGCTATTTGATGTAGGTCACACATTCACGGAAGTACAGAATATGACGTGTTTACAACTATTCAAATTCCCGGGAAGACCATTTGACCCTAATGAGGTTGCCCAGAATTTCACAACTACAGTCAAGATAAAGGTGTTCTTTGGAGAAAAATATTTATTTGATGATATATTCCAACAGAAAAGCACACTTGAAGAAATTTTGCATGAAGCCCAATTGCAATTATCTCCAGAAGATTTCCAAAAGTTCACAATATACAGAGAAAAAAGGTTGGCCAGTATTCCTCTAGAGAAACTACGCCTACCCTCAAGAGAACCAACTCCAAGTGTTAGTCTTAGTGGGAGTTCAAGCACTAACGGATCTAAATCCAAGTCTGAACAAGAAATGTCTGAACACTCTAAAAGATCCGGAAATGAACAGGATAAGAGTGAAGGGTCAGTAAAGGATACTACCCAGTCAATGGAACTTCTACTTCAGCAGGTTATTGCCTCCTCGCAAAGAGATCCACCTCCTCTCATCATTCAAGCGCCGCCAGTCACAACCGAACTAGATAAAGAATGGGAAACCTTCAACGAACTGATCAATCGTGAAGGACAAGCCATAAAAACACCTGTGAGCAATGCACAGATAGCAAAAGAAGTAGTCACAACAACAGTCAGCGATGTCTCAGATATGGAGCACATTCCTGTTGCCCCATCTTCTGAGCTTATACTCAACATAGAAGAAATTCCCCCTCTGGATATATTTTATAGCCCACAACATAAAGCAGTGGTAAGAAGACAGAGAAAGAAAAGGAAATTGGAAAATACATTGTCTCAAGACGCAGAACAATTAGACGTCTTGTGGAAAGATCCCACTAGCAATCCTACTGAAAATCTCACCAAACTATCTCAGATCGCAGGAGCATACGCCTCTGCGACTATTGATAAAGAATCTGAGGTCCAACAGTTGTTAAAAGAAAGGGAAGACCAGATACAAGTACTACAACAATAGTTGCAACAAGCTAACACCAATAATGAAGCACAGAAACAGCTTGAAAGGTTGCAGCAGGACTTCCAGCAAATGCAGATAGGATATCAGAAAAGTTTGGATGAGAAAGGAAAGCAGTTACAGGATTTACAGGAGATGCACAAAGACGACCCTAAGCTTACAGAATTTATTACGGAGTCCATTTCCTTGAATGAACAATTACTACAACAGCAAGAAGCGTTGGGCCAAAAGATATCACAGTGGAGTTATTATTGTGAAATTAGTGATCAGACCACTAATCAAGTGGTAGATTTACGAAGTGACTATGATCTGATTGATAAATGGGTGACTGAATCTTTGGCTTGGCAAGATAAAGATGAGGGAAAAAGAGCAGGTGCACCAAGGATAAATGAAAACCATAAGGAAATGCTCTATAACAAATGGGACGATAAAATCAGGGAGGCAGAACAAGCGGTAGAACAAGCAGCCACGGTAGCAAGCAGTGTTATTGATTGTGTAAATGAAAATTTGCACAGGACAAATTTGATCGTAGAAACATTTCATCGCAGATTTTCCTGGCTCAATATTCAAGAATTTTTTCCATAAACCAAGAACTGGTTACGCGCTTTAATTAATGAATTTCATGCCAGTTGTTAATAAAATATGGTTTTGTGTTTTTCGAAGAGCCAGTTCACGTAAGGTGGCGTGTTTTTGCATATCCGTGGCATTTAAAGCTTTCCTGTCATTATTTATTATCATTACTCTCTCCTCACTTGTGAACTGCAGGAACGAAGAACAAAAGTTACGCAAAGCAATGTGCAGGAAGCTATGGGGAAAAAGGGTAAGGCTCCAATGTCTAAAGACAGAGAAAAGGCACCCTTATAAACAGATACTACATGCAACAGAGCCGCAGATTCACAAAATGTTGCCGAGCCATCCATTACAGATCTTTCATATACAGCCATGGTTAAATGGGTACTGAGCGATGCTGATATCAGAGACAGACAGTTTAATGCTCAGGGTCAAGAGCTCATGAAAGCATTATTTTTACAAATTTTGAGCTTTATACCCGATAAAGAAAGAGGCGCAAAAGGTGAAAAACGCATCAGAGAAGCCCGGATCAAAGAACGGAGGCAGTTTCCGCGTCACTGAGAAAATTGCTCGAGAAGGAAAGCTTCTAACTGCTCAGTCACCTGTAAGCCCAAAAATTGAAAGAAAGCAATGATAAAAACAAACTGGAAACATAAATCTAAGGAAAAGGCAAAAGCAATTCAAGGGTTAACCAAGTTGAACTTGGATTAGTACTGGGCATACATGGTAAAGCCACATAGTCGGTGGATGACTCTCAAGTATATCATCGATTTTGCTGAAGAGGTGGTGCCAACTCTTGCCAATTCTGTTTGCTTAGCTCAACCAAAAGCGGAAGACAGTCAGTCGACTCTACTCAAGCAAATACTGAATGCTTGCAACGTTAAGGAGAAAATGCAGAAATAGTTAGATATTAGATTTAATTTTAGAAATAGTTTTGCTTTATTTTTGCTTAGAAAAAGGACGGTCATTTAAACCGTATCCTGAATTTTTGTAAATAAGTTATTTAGTTAGTAGTATTTAAACCCTTCTCATGCATTTTAGAGAAGGGTACAAAAACTTATCAAAAACTTGTCCTCAGAGCATGCACTTTTGCACCCTCCGAGGAGGTTTTGGTGAATGAATGGAACAAGATTTGTTGATGTTTGCATTTGATATCTGCTACTGATGTTGCACTTCTGTACTCTTAGTGGATGTTAGAGCAAGGAGAGATAAATCATTGTCGCTTGAAGCTCATGAGTAGGACTAGTTATAAATGGTACTTTTATCTCTTAACCATTTCTGCTTATGTGTCAAAGTGATATACAGTTTTTAGTTTTTTATGTATTATTGCATGAATGCCTAAATTATCATTTGGCACTTTTGTACGGTGATAGCTATTTGTTTATGCTTAATGTATGAATAGCTCATTATGTAATATGTTTTTCCCAACTGTTTCATCTAACTTTTTATGCGAAGTGCTTCATCCTTATTGATTTCTTTTCTCATAATAGCTGAATGATCTTTATTACCAGTTGTTATTTAAAATATTTTTAGATCGAATAATAGAAGAATTACATCCCGGGTTAGTATAGACTTAGATGTTGCTGCTTATTAGAATACAATAGCATAGCATTAGATTAAAGTTAAAATTAGAATATCTCAATTAGGAACTATCAGATCAGGAACATCAAATTCTACACACACACACACTCATAGATTGGGAAACTGGTCCCATATCCCCAGTCGGACCCGCTATACCAAACAGATAAGGAGCTGCCAACCAAGGTCCAGACCGGGCGGGTATCCCCCTTGTTGTAGACCCGATTTTCGGGGCTTCAACAGCTTCCTAGGAACTACTTCAATCTGTGTTTCTAGGAAAGTATTGAGTATTTCTACAATGGTTCCTCTATAATAGCCTAATCTAGTGTCTTTAGTCATATATACACCCTTAATCTGATTTACAACTAGCTCTGAGTCTCCTATGATTGAAACTCTTTGAGCACGTAATTCCTGACTACCTTGAGACCTAGTTTCAAAACCTCACATTCGGCCATATTTTTGGTACATCTAAAATTTAACCTATAGGCATGGCCCTCTGAGTGATGTTTTCTAAATTATAAATCCATACTCTTGCTCCTGCTCCTAACTTATTTACAAAGCCATAAAATTCTAAATGCCATAGGATTTCATGTACATAGTTCTCATCATGAGTATCCCATTTATTTTTATTTCTAGTGGCCTGATTACTTTCTTTATTGCACAATTCCGAAGTTTCATTAGATTCATTAGCAGTGGAAACTGCAATTTCTTTTGGTTCTGCAACAACACTGTTAGGAGTTTCATTTGGTGTTTGATCAATGTTGAACATAATAAAAGAGTCTACATCTGAATGCATGGAGTAGATGGGATATTTTTGAGGTCGATCTTGACTGCTTACCATGTATTTCATGAAAGTTTCTCTGTTCAGTTTCTTGGGTTGTCCAAACACAAAAATTGTGGCATATGACATATCCAGTTGGAGGGATCCTTGAAGGTTGGCTCCCCAAGATTTGGACAACAACGCGCCATACTTTGGTGGGATATCAACTACACAATGTCCATGAGGATGCTCTTGGCAGGATATTGGACTAAATTAATACACAAATATTTGATTAACCCTAGACATTCTACTTGACTTGAATCAAAGGAGAACAAGTCTTTGTAAGCTCTAGTAATGTCTAGTTTCAATTTTTCCATCACTGGTTTTGGCATCAGGTTGTGAGAAGCCGCATAATCCATCATGGCATTGTGTAGTATTTTATCATGAATATTAAGGATAATGTAAAAAGGCGGAATTCCTCCTTCTTGCGGTTTTCCATTAACATTTGGTCCAAATATTAATTCTAGTTTATCATTAAACAAGTTAAATGAGTCTTTGTTTTCAGTAATGTTCAAGGTCTGATTTACTTGTGATTTGTAAGTTTTGTTTTTAACTAGTTCAATCAAAGGGACTAAAATTTTCAGCTTGGATATCTCTGCTCCCAAATTGAATGATGAGGAAGGGTTGTAGACCTTTGGAACAGGGTTTTGAGTGGAATTATCTTCCTTTTGTTTACTTGGGATTTCCTTATGGAGACTTTCAGATCTGGCATTATGGGTGTTTTTCTCAGGTTCTTTAAATGGAACTGATGTGGATGGCTGCTCAACCAAGGGTTGGTTGGCAATTATTTCTTCAATGATGGGACTAGGGGGATTTTTGTTTGGTCTAGGGAGGATTTTAAGCACCTCCGACACAGGAATTTTATTTGTTATTTTTGGTTGATTTGCCATTTCTTTCTTAGTTTGGTCAGGATGACCAACATTATTTTTACTTCTCAAATTATATTGTTTGTGCACTTCAAATATAGCAAAGTCATATCCATGTTTATAGTCAAATGACTCTCCAGACCGGGTTTGAAGCTGTTGTGACATGCAATTCTTCCTCATCCTGGGAGAGGAATACAAGGTTTTGATCATCTAAACCCATTAGATTGATTTGGGTATCTTGTTCTGGATCATTAGGATCAGATGATTCCAAATAGTTTTCTTGAAAAGGGGGTCTAATGTTTTGATCAAATCCATTCTTTCCTGTGTTTTGGTTTTGATTTTGGTTTTTTCTGAACTTATCATTCCTAATTGGGGCTACTTGTTGATTATCCCATGTTTTTCTATCTAGGTTGTCAAGTCTATCCATGATTCTTTCTACAGTTTTGGCCAAAAGATCTACTTTACCATCAGATGTTGAAGCTTCATCAACAAATCCTACTCTCCTTTCTATCTTTGCTCGGGCTTTTTTGGCTAAAAGATTAGCCTCTACTTTTACTGCATTGGTTTGGCTTTGCTCTAGGGTTGCAGGCTCTCTTTCCCTAAGTTGGTAGGCCATATCTAGATCAAAACCATCAGGGAACTTCATCATTGCGAGATCAGGAGGAGGCTTAAGGTTGGCAGGAATGGCATTGTAAGTGCTATTAAACTTGGTGTAGTAGTCTTGAACTGATTCTTTAGGACCTCTCCTAATGTTCTCATACTCATAAAGTATATGCAATGGGTTTTTCTTCCTCTCCCATCTCTCAATGAACATCCTATGAAAGTTTTTCATAAATGTAATACTACTAGCAACTAAGTTTCTAAACCAGGTTCAAACTTCCCCAGCTAATGTTTGGGAAAAAATTCTCATTCTTACATCTGCATCATCTATCTCATGTAACTCAAAATAATCGTTCATTCTATTAACATGTTTCTGAGCAGTGTATAGGCCTGTAGCATCAAATAATTGAATTTTGCTTTGATAGTCCTGAGGTAGGTCATGTAATTGACTAGGAAACACCAAAGGGGCATATCTATTGGCCATGGCTAAAGCCTTGGCTTGGCTCGAAGATAAGGGAAGATTAGTTTGGGTTGAGATGGAGATGGATGAGCTAGCAGTGCTTACAGTTGAAAATGAAAGATTGCCAATTGAAACTGGAGTATTAACAGTGGAATTTGGAATATTAACAACTGAAGTTGGAATATCTACAAATGAAACTGAAACATTAACAGTGGATGAAGGGGTTTCTATAACGGAAATTGGGATAAAAGGGACATTTGTGTGTATAGGGGAGATGGAAGTATCTATAAGTGAACTCGAAGGGCTAATGGGTGAAGTGGGAATGTCTATAGGTGGAAACAGGATTCTAGGTTGAATGAGGAGATGTGGAATGAATGGGCCAGTGGAATGAACCGTAGTAGCAATAATGGATGGTGTGGTAGTGATGGGAGGGGTATTAATAACGTTGGAGGATTGAGCAGAAAGTTTAGCAGTCAAAGAAGTATTAATGGATGATAGTGGAGTATTCAGAACATATTCGTCGATTGATCTATTAGCTCTTTGAACTTCAAGGTTTGCAAGAAAATCAGGATCTAGAATAGTTACATTAATCACACTTTTAGATTTTTTTCTAAACAATGAGAGATCAAATTGCACATCAAAATTTAAATCTTGTAAAAACAACCACTCATCAGGACAAGAATTAGCTTTCACTAATGGTGTTTTATCAGCTGAACTCTATTCTTTTTTGGATTTTCTTATAATTCTATCTGGATCATCCACAATAACTACATGGTTTGGATCCAGGTTGGCCCTGGTATAATGATTTTTCATGGTAGACAAAATTATAACTTTTTAAATGTTTTTTAGTGTAAATTTTAAAACTTCTGGAAAAACTGACTTTAAGGGGCTCAAGATGATGATTAAGATTTCCTTAAAGTTTTAGGAGACTGAGGTTTGTCTCCCCAATATGGTTGCCACTATGTTATCACTCAAAACTTTTCCTTAGAAGTTTTGGAAGAAGGGAAGGCTTCGAGGCAACCACAAACCAACTTTTAAGCATAGGCTCTAGCCAACCTATGGCTCAGAGAGGGATCTCTCTATATAAGTTAGCTATGTTTGCTTAGATATTAGGCTACTTCTAGAGTTCAGGGGGTTTTTTATTTATATGAGGATTTGGTGGTGCAATCCTTAAAACATGCTGATAGATTGATGCCTTTAGGCCATTGGGCAATGGAGTCAAAGAAGGGGCAACAAAACTGGAATTAAATCACTAAAGGGAATGTTCAAGGGGCAAGATAGTAGAGTGAAGTACAAATCCTTGAACTAAATGGTGAAATGAGTCTTAACGAGGGTGAGAGGGCAATCAAGAATCCTCAGACTGAGGCTAAGATGGGGGAACAATAGTGAATCATGATAAAAGGGAAATTAAGAATCCTTTACTATAGACTAGAGGAGAAACTATGGAAGCTAAGGAGCAGTTACTAATTCCCTAGCTAAGATAGTGAAGAGAAAACATTAAGAATGTATAACAGTAAGACAGAGTGCAGTTAAGCAAACTCTGAAATACTATTCAAGTTAAACATTCAGACTTATAAAACATTTAAGATTATGAAACAACTTTAAGGGAGATAAAACAACACAAGAAAATTACTCATTTGTACTCCGCTTTACACATGAATCCCTTAAAATATCTGATCTTTATTCATCAATCCAGCATGCTGGCCCAATCAGTGATACAAAAGATTTTACAGTCTTTGAAAAGATTTCTATTGAAATTGTAAGAATCCACCCCTAATACTTTGAAATATGAAGTATATATACAAAAATATTTACAAAATAACTCAAAACAACTTGAGACTTAAACTAGGGAATAAAAATAGCTTCTTGCATGAAGATAGACACAGATGTTGAACTGCTTCGTGTTGTCCCTTTTATTGTGGTGTTGTTGGTTGTTTCAGTTGGGTTGGAGCCCTTTAAGCTAGCTGATATTTGTATCATTTCTACGTTGGAATCTTCTTTAATTTCATCTCTCAACTGATGCTCTTTGACCCTGTTGCTCTGCTTTTCCCTGTTTTAACTGGTTGCCTTCATTTACTATGCAGTAACTTTCTGATGTAAATTTATTACAGTAAATTTGTCATGTTTTCCCACCATTCCGCACCAAGTAGTTTTACATTCATCATCTTTCGGTAGATTTCATTTGCCTCTGTGTACTTTGCAAAATTTAGCTTAGTGAGGAACAAGTGTTTCACCTCATGCTCTAGGAAAAACAAGTTCTCCAATGTGTCATATAACACTTTGCCTATTGGTAGGGCTTTAATGGCTGAAGAACTTGCTTGTTCCTTAGTCAATTTTCTCAATCTATCTCCATAGTCTAGTTGGGGAATAATCTTATCATTGATGACCATACGACTGGGAAAACCCTTCTCCCTCAAAATCTGAAACTTAACCATGAACCTACCAATGGCTACCTGCATGTTATGGTACTTCTCTTCTAAGTTAAGCATAAGGTTTCTTTTGGAAAGAACCTTCCTAATCTCCAGAATGGCCTTAGTCCTATCTTCTATGTTAAGCTCATGGAGCTCATATATGTTCTTGTTGTTTAGGAAGTGGATGAGTCGATTGGCATCCTCTGGTTTATCCCCTAGTTCTTCCTTTACTTTTTGGATAGCTTCATTAGCTATCTTCACTAATTTTGTCTGCTCAAATATAACTTGAATTGATGGCCAAATATCATTGACAGAGTCAATGATATTGGCCCAGAGCATTTCTTTGGTTTGTCCCAGTGGTTTCTGTAGTGTTAAATCCTTCTCCAGGATTTTGATTCTCTCACCCATTCTCAGTGCCTTTTGTGTTTCTTCTTTTTGCTGGAGTTGGGAAAGTTTACAATTAGTTTCCAAACTTGCTACCTTTTCCTTTAGTCTCTTCATCTCTATAGCCTGGATAGACATCTCTTCCATGGCTTTGACTAATTCTGCTGCTTTCTCTCCCTATGTACCTATTGTTGTTGTAGATTCTGCTGTTACTGGAAATGTTGTGGTAGGTGGAGTTGTGGGTGCCAACGATGCTGCTAGTGTGGAAGGAACTGTTGTAGATACTATGGGGATGATAGTTCTAGAAGTTGTGGCCAAGTCACTTTGCTTCGACTGAATTAAAGTGTCCAACTCCTTCTCTGTCTCCTTGAGTTGATCATTTAGATTCAGGACCAAGTCCATGAGCTCTTCATGTCCTTGTTGTGCTTCTAGGACTTCCTTTGTCTGTGGGTGATGCAGCTGGGGTATCTTTAGCTGCTTCTTGAGTGCAGCAATGTCATCATTTTTCTTTCTAATCACCTACTTTGTAGCTTTTACATCTTTGGGATTGTGTCCCATTTCAATCACTAAGTCCTCTGAGGACTTGATCCTATTATCCTTGGCTTGTGAGGAGGCCTTCTCCAACTAAAATTTTGCTGATATATTGTTTAGGGAGTTTTGTAATTGGTGGGCAGCAATGGCCTTCCTTGTTAATGTGGAGTATATCATCTCCCCTGTTTTTTTGTGTAGTTTAATATAGTCAATGGGATGAATATCCCTTTCCAGTACTTCAAAATACACCTTTTTGAAATCTGATGTTGCTCTTGGCTACTGAGTGGTTGGCTTGATGAAAGTCATTTTCATTTTCCCCTCTTTGATATCAAAGGTTGACATTAGCCTTGTTTAATTAGTGGGGGTCATTTTCGGATATTGGGCATTTGTTTGGGCCTTAAGCCTCTCATTTCTGGCTTTGATCTCTTTGTATCTTTCCTTAATATCTTGGTCCTTATCTACAGGCATTCTAAAGTAAGATACCTCAACACTTTGTTGCCTCATCAACATCTAAGTATGTGATTTGGAGGGCTCCTGCGTACTCCCAGATGGAGTGGTGGGCCTGCTTCTTTCAACCTCTGCATTGGTGACCTCAGCTAAGTCATCAGTGGTGGGCCTGGACCTTATCCTCATTATGAGGAGTTTTCATGACTGGATGGGCACTTGAAGTAGTTGCTGGTTCTTTCGATGGTCCTGTCCTAGTTGACTATTCTGGCTTATCTGATTGTTCTAGCACCTGCAGGAAAGAACCATCATCAAGTTGTTTTTCCAGATCTATTAACTTGTTTTCCACAGCAATTTCAGTATTATCCCTATATTCTAACGTGTTTTCCACCCATTGTAATTGGTTGGCATACATTTCTATCTCAGGGATGCGGTGATGGATATAAGGAGCCATCTTTTTTTTTCTGCCTTCTCTTGCAAATGAAATCCAAGGGATCATATCTCCATATGAAGCTCTGTTTTAATTTTAATCTCTGAAGGATCAGGTCTACCTCCTTTCCAAATTCTCTGCTATTACAAATAAAAGGACCCAAATGGTCTTTGATCTTGAGTTGGGCTTTCTTTTTGGCTTTAACAAAATTTACCTCATCTAAATTTATTATCTGCCTGTAGTACTCCAGGGAAAATAACCTCATTGGGAGGTATTTAGGTAGTTTGTATGGGGCCAGCTCACAACCATAATTTTACCACATAAACAAAGCCACGAATATCCAAAACTCTGTCCAATCCTGGTCTTCCTTGATAGCACAAACCATAATCACTAGTTCCACGCAAATACCGAAAACCCTCTTCACTATTGTCCAATGCTCCTTCCCTGGGTTTGACATAAACCTGCTCAATACTCCCACTGCATGTGCAATGTCTGGTCTAGTACAGACCATTGCATACATCAAGCTACTGACTACACTTGCATATGGAACACGGGAAATATAATCTTCCTCTTCTTATGTCTTGGGACACTGTTCAGCAGATAACTTTACACCTATAGGAATAGGAACCTTCACCAGTTTACTATCCTGCATATTAAACCTCTGCAGTATTGTCTCGACATACTTCCTCTGGTTTAACTAGAGCTTCCTCTTTGTCCGATCTCTTTTAATTTCCATGCCCAAAATATAGTTTGTAGCACCAAGATCTTTCCTGTCGAATTTGGAGGACAATTGGGTCTTCAAATCCTGGATAATTTCTTTGTCATTTCCAACCAGCAACATATCATCCACATACAAGACCAGATAAATAACATGGTCACCAATTAATTTAAAATACACACAGTGATCTGCCTTGCTTCTGGTGAATCCAAGTCCCTGTATAAATGTATTAAATTTCTGATACCACATCCTTGGTGACTGTTTTAACCCATACAAAGACTTCTTTAACTTTCATACCAGTTCTTTCTTACCCTTCACCGCAAAGCCTTCAGGTTGCTTCATGTAGATCTCCTCTTCCAGATCCCCATGAAGAAATGTTGTCTTCACATCCATTTGTTCTACCTCAAAAGAAAAAGAAGCAGCAGATAAAAGTAATCTAATAGAAGCTACCTTGGCAACATGAGAAAAATATCACCAAAATCAATTCTCGGCACCTGGGAATAACCTTTTGCTACCAACCGAGTTTTTTATTTCTCCACCTTTCCTTCTGCATTTGTCTTCTTCTTGAACACCCATTTGTTGCCAATGGGTTTCCTTCCAGCTGGCAACTCCACCAGATCCCAAGCCTCATTTTTGTGAAAAGATGCCATTTAATCAACCATGGCCTCTTTCCAGAGTTTTCCATCCTCTAAATCTACTGCTTCCTTCACAGTTATGGGATCATCATCAATAATAGATAAAGAAAAATTTGAATAGAAAGCAGATAGACTATACCTTTCTCGCTGCCTTCTTTCTCGAACTGATCTTCTCACAACCTTTTGTTTGTGGCTATTCATATTCTGATTCCTCTTCTACTATAGAGTTTGATTCTTCCTCCTTTAGCTCAAACTCTATCTTCTCAGGTTCCTTTGATGGGACTTCATGTTTAATAACATTTTTCACCTCTCTAAACACCACATCTCGGTTGTACACAACCTTCCTTGTTACTAGGTTCCAAAGTTTATAACCTTTTAAACCATCCTTATACCCAATAAAGATGCACTTTTCAAATTTACTATCCAACTTGGTTCTTTTCTCCTTTGGAACATGTACATATGCATCACATCCGAATACCCTCATACGTGAAAGAGAGGGTTTCTTACCAGTCCATACCTCTTGTGGAGTCTTATCCTCCAACGCTGATGAAGGTGATCTATTGACTAGGTAACATTCTGTCTCCACAACCTCCACCCAGAATTCATGTCATAACCCAGTACCACTGAGCATGCTTCTTGCCCTTTCCATCAACGTCTTGTTCATTCTTTCTACAACTCCATTTTGCTCAGGTGTGTATTGAGTAGTCTTCTGTCATGCTATACCACACTTCTTACAGAATTCTTCAAATCCTGATGCAGAAGCATACAACTTAGTAATTTCATTATGTTCTATTTAACTTAGGGGGTCTTGTGTTTTCAAGGAAGTTGGATTCCTATGTATGTATTTATTAATGTTTTGAGTGATTAGAATAGGAATTAATTATATGTTGTGAGGATATTTTTGAATGCTCTCGAACTTAGGCGAACGTGAGTGATGATGAGAGAATTGGAAATCAATTGTAAGTCTTAGACTAGAAAGTGGTGTCATGATTCGTGGAACTAGAGAGGATTCTTAGGGATAACTAGAGTTAAAAGTGGACTTAGAGGATATTCAGGATTTAGTTTAGCAGATTAAGGATCTGAACCAGAATTGGTTAAACGGAAACTTTTGTATAAATGAAAACCTAAAAGGCATAGTGGTCAGTGGGTAGAGTGTTAGTTAGAGTGAGATTAGATAGGTTTGACTGTAAGCCTACGGGCAGAAAAGAAAGGCCACTGATATAGAAGATCAGGCGGAAGAAGAAATTCCTGCGTAAACTTTTGTTTATTAATACAAATAACTCGATCTGAGTTTGTGTGATGTGTATTTGAATTATAAGTTGTGTGTGAACTTGAGTAATTCTGCGTAACATAGGTTGCAGGTGTACAGAACCAAAGAAGAGGTGTAGAGAGGAGTGTTACGGATTTACATACAGATAGTACAGGAGGAAGCCTTTAGTTTTATAGTGAAGGTGAAGGAAGCGTAAAGGCGCAAGCAGATATCGAGTTCAGAACCAATGAAGATCGTCATGCGGGAGCAAATACACAGGCAAAAAGTCGAATGAGTTGTTACATAGTAAGAAACAGAAGAACGTAGCAACGAAGCACAGTCGTTGGATCAATCAGATCAACGAACAAGAGCGAGGGAGATAGATGGCTAATATTAAGTCGCACAAAATAAAGTGAAGAAGATGAGCGGAGGAGATTAAACCCACGTGCTAGAAAAGGATGAAGTGGTCTCGCAAAGGGTAAGCAGTTGCTCACGCGGCCTAAAGGTAATAAATCGTATTTTGTAATTCTATGCGATTAGCCTTAACAATTGACATGTAGCACATGGAGGAAAGAGAAAACAACTTTTCTCGCGTGCCTTCATTCTGATATTGGTCGTGCTTAATTCTGCCCGAGATTGCGCGATAACCGTTGGTTCAAGCGGGATTGATCAACAGTGAAGATCAACCAAGCTTGTTGGCAATCGGGTGATGCGACAGTCATTGGATCAGATAGAGCAGATCAACGGTAGAGATCGTTCGAGGTTAGTTGATGATCGAGTGATGCGATAACCATCGGATCAAGGAATAATATCGGCGGCAGAGATCTAATGCTAAGGAGAACATCGATGTATGTGCAAAGATTCAAAGAAAGGCGGAAAGATAAAGGTTTAAGTGTGGTTATGTAATATTTATATTATATGGGAATTATAATAGAAATAAGCAGAGTTAAGGTTTTGTGGGTTAAGTTTGGGGTTTAACTAAAGTTTATGAAGGGTTGAGTAAGGTTCCGCTTAAAGGTTTATCAAAGCTTTAGACTTTGGATAGTCAAATGAAATGTTTCCGCGTAGAGATTAATTAAGTAGCCTTAAACCTTGATCTAAGAGAAATTTTCCTAAGTAAGGAATCCTTGAAATTCCTGGGACACACATAGTGTGACATGCAATCTTAATTGCATGTTGTGGGTATATGTGGCTTAGGCTACATCATTGGGGTATATGCAGCTTAGGCTAGCATCAAATTCCTTGCTGCAAAACTCTCCACCGTTATCTGACCTCAACACCTTTATTTTCTTCTCTGTCTGGTTTTCCACCAGAGCCTTAAATTCTTTAAACCTCTCAAAGACTTCAGATTTATTCTTAAGGAAATATATCCATGTATTCCTTGAGAAGTCATCTATGAATGATACATAGTACATAGACTTACCCAGTTATAGAACCTTCACAGGTCCAAACACATCACTGTGCACAAGCTTTAATATATGTTTCACCCTCTTACCACCAAAGGGGAAACTCACCTGATTCTGCTTCCCATATAAAAAAAAATTACATAAATAAAAATACAGAGAGCTATTTGTCATATCTTCTACCATACCTTTACTATGAAGTATTCGAAGGCCCTTCTCTCCAATATGTCCAAGTCTTTGATACCACATCATGGTCTTCTCTCCAGAGACCACTAGATTTCCTGCTCCACTTTCAGGAACCACAGAACTGTTGCACCCATCAACAACAGTGCTACCTTATAGCTTGTACAGAGTTCCAATCTAAACTCCCTGCATTAATACCAGTTCTCCCCGAACCATCTTGCAGGTATCCTTCTCGAACATTGTTTTTACACCTGCATCATCCATCTTGCTTATAGAAATCATATGATCTGAATGCGGAAATTACCAAGATCGTTTCTAGTTCTTGTACAAAAATGGAATGCAAGCGTTACTGAAAGATTTATTCGTGTATGTGAGTTAACTGTTAGACATGAAATGATTTTAAGTATAAATCTATGGATGTTTAGATTTAACTAATTCCACATCAATCACATAATAATACCATAGTACCAAAAATTTGTTACGGAGTTCGTCCCTCCTGGACTACGTCTCCGGGTCCGCCTCAGAAATGTGCATCCACTATATTCCTTAAGCCAAAAGAAATATTGCTTACAATGAATCATCAGTTGCACTACTGATGTTGTAGATATGGATCATCTCCTGAAAAGGCTACTTGAATACAGATTCTTATCCTTCGACAACTGAGAAAGGATGAGGATGAATTGCACACTATTACTGAATAACTGAAGCTTTATGGACCTTTGACTGTATGGTGGCTGAACAGAGTTTGAAAATTCGAAGTCGGTCTCATCGATCATCAACATAATTCGACACTGAAACTATGCAAGTAAGGATGTCCTTTGCTCCTTCAATAACCTGCAAAAAGAAACTCTCCACCAATCATATTTGATATGTTCTCCAGAATGTTCACTTCATCTTGAAGTGGAGAACACTATCTCCTTTCCTCTCAAGTCACTCTTCCATCCCTCCTTTATTACAAAGAAACATCCTTTTCTTTTTTATATGGGGAGTTCGTTAAACTTGGCAAATTGAATCCCTTCATATCCTCGAAGAGATATTAAATCCCATTGAACATAGCTCTCTCGGGTTTGTTATGACACCTAGTTTCTTTGGATAATGTTGTTTTTAATAGACAACGCCCTTTTTGCATCCAAAAACCCACTTTAGAACTATATGGTATAATTTTAGCCCTGATGGCTAACTAACCGGGTGGAAGATCTGACTTTCCGCATGTGATCAGCGCAGGTGGGTGCGGATGTAACACCGATGGTTACGGTTTTCCTCTGGCGGTCACTCCGACGGTTCCCATACATCTGTCACATGGAAACCAACTGACTTTTCCCGCTGCGGATATGGCTTCCCTCCGGCGGTTCTGGCTACGTTGACTGGCGGTGCCATGTGAGCAGGCTGACTCCCGGCGGTTACGGTGAACTGCTGGCAACAGTTAAGTTTCAAAGCCTCGCGACTTCGTTGCTCTGTTCACATTACACAGTTAGCCCGTGGTTACGGTCTCCGCACAGTTTACAAGCCCACGGCTTGTTAACCTCCGCATTGCTCACATGCTGCTTGCTCCCTGACACGGTTACGCTAACCCTTACCTGCTAACCGAAAACTGTTGTGTTGTTCACATGCTGGCTGCGATGATTGCGGTTCCGAAAACCATTAAGCCCACGATGGTTGCATAACCCACAGCAAACCTCAAACATTGCGTTGTTCACATGAACTTCTTCCGACGCGGTCTCTACCTGTAGTTTGTACTGTATAATGTTTTGATTGTAATGTTTTACAATGATTTCAAAGCAATAGGCCGAGAGGGTTTAGCACCTTAGTTTATGCATTAATACATTGTCTTAATGTATTAGGATTATAGTATAGGGTCCGACAAGGTTTAGCATGACAGCTTTTACATGGTTTCTCACCTTACCCTAAGTAGATTTTCTTTTGACACCTAGGGTTTGTTCTTAGGATTTTGATTTAGACCAAGGACCTTAAATCTAGGCTTTTAGTCCTTTTTACCTTAGGATTTCTTATCCTTTAAGGTTTGCAAAGTGGACTAGACATTTGACATTCTTAGCACCTCTAAGTCATTACAATCATAACTTGTTGTGTTTTTATGTCACAGGTTTCTATGATGACGTCTTGCTCTGACGCGATGTTGAGGTCGATACTCATGTCGAACTGATGTTGAATTGATGTCGACACTGATGTCGAACTGATGTCGATACCGATATTGAAACTAATGTCAATAGATGTCGAAAATTTCAACTTAAGTCGACGACCATGTTGGTCGAAACACCGGTTGTATTACATTATTGATAATTACTTATTTCAAAATGACCATCTTGGACATTTGGTAATTTTGATGAAATTTTGAGAATCCAAAATTGGATCATCAGTTTTCTGGCCAATGCAGGAATATGTAGAACACCCGGAAGTGTTCTAACCCTTCCACTTTGCAACTTCAACTTTACTTTTCCATGACCAACAATTATAGCCTTCCTATCATCCCCTAAGAAGACATCACCACCATCGTATTTTGCATACTCGTAGAACCACTCTCTATGGGGAGTGAAGTGAAAGGATGCACCTGAGTCAATCAACCATGCCTCATGATCTACATGTGTACTTGAAGAAGCCAAGTACACATCCCCACCTTCATCTGAGGTGGTTTTCACCTCTGTAGATGCAGCATCATCAGATGCCTTTCCTTTGTTATAAGATTTAGATTTACAATCCCTTTTGTAGTGCCCTTCCTTTCCGCATTTCCAGCAAACCACCTTTACAGGTTTTCCTAAAGATTTAGATCTCCCTCTAGATTTAGATCTCGCACTCGATGACTTATTTTTGTTTCTGTTCTGGGACCGTCCTCGTACAGACAAGGCATCACCATTCTGGCTCTCCATATTTTTTTGTCTCATCTCCTCTGTCAGCAAGGATGAGACTATTTCATCAAACTGCAAGGCAGTTGCATTGCTACCTATTGCAATAACCAGACTATCCCATGAATCTGGTAGAGAACACAACAAACTGATGCACTTATCTTCATCTAAAATTTTAATATCAACAAATAATAACTGACTTACCATATTATTAAATGCGTTCAGATGCTCTGTCACCGAGTCTCCATCTTTCATCCTCAAGTTAGACAGCTTTTTCCATAGGAACAATTTATTCACCAGAGACTTAGATTAGTACAAAGTCCCTAACTTGTCCCACAAAGCCTTAGCCGTAGCTCTTTTCCTTCCGATCCAACTTCTTCCACTCTTCATCGGACACTCCCATTGGTTTAGTACCCGGATCTACCACGATCCACTGATCTTTATCCACCAACAAATCCTCCATCTTGAGTTTCCATAACTCAAAACTCTAACCATTAAATTTCTTGATCTCTATCTTTCCACTGCTTGCCATCTTCTTTCACCACCAGAATTTATCTCCCACTGAACGGGGTCTACCACAGGCCCAAGTGAAACCCCTCAGCAACAAAGGCATCCCCTTGAAGCTAAAACATCCCTAATACCAAATGTAGGTTTTAACCCCGTAAAAAAATCACCTACATACGAATTCTAAAACATAGAAAATAAACAATGCGAGATCATAACACATAAAACACATATACACAGAGATTTTCCCCTGGATCCCAAAAACATGACTACCAGCTTGATTTTTCATTATGTTCCTTTTAATGTTACAATACATATTTATACATGCCGAAGCATCCAATACCATGGACCGAAAACCATCACGTCCAAAACCATGGACCGAAAACCATCGTGTCCAAAACCATGTGCATAAACCATGCACAAAACCATAGGTAGGTCCGCCCAAGATAATATAGGGTCCAAAAAAAATTTCCATGGGGCACTACCCAGGACCCTGTAGACGGGGGCTACCCGCCCCCCTCAAACCCCCTGTGACCCTCCCGCTACGCAATCGACGCAACAAAGGGGGGGCTTTGGCCCCCTCTAACCCCCTGGTTAACTACGTGGGCCAGTCGTGGAAAGAATATAACACAACCCAAAAATTTCTAACCAGAGAAGTCCAATGAATGACTGACCAAGGGTTACCTTCACTATCTGTCTTTTGTAAAGGAAATTTAAATTTGCCTGAATGGTAAAGTAGCATAAGGTAAACTAGGACTAACTCATACTTAAATACACCTTCTGCTTTAAAATTGGCAAACTAATCATGGATTAAATTAGCCAAAAACTGAATTTAATTGAAAAGGAGGGAGGGTTGCTTGCCAACTGCAAAAGTAGATGGAAAACCTAACACTACCTCATCTACCCATTGATAACTATGGTATCCGAGCAGTCGGGTTACCATAGAAATCACCTACTTGGACATTTAAGGGAAAATTGAAGCTGGATATGGGGGATTGGTCCTATGTAATTCAACATTTTCAGGAAGAAAATACTAAAAAATCAGGGTTGTCTGCTGGAATGTGAGTTGGTTATATAATTCCATTAGACGATCAATAGAAAAGGGGGCATGGGAGGCCTGATATTTAATATGCAAGGCTTTGCCAATACTTTCAGGGGAGATAGGAAAAATGACTTCGTTGTTATGAGAAATGGCTGCCCTTTGACTCGACATGTATCTTAGGTGGCACCAGACAGAAGACTTAGGAAACAAGTGAGTCTGGGGGGAAACAAATTGTGGGAGAAAGGACACTTAATTCATCACTCTTATCTAAGTATTTTTGTTTTGCCCAATTATGGAGCTCATAGAGGTCGAATTCAGAAAGGGTTTCAGCAATCTTGTACAAGATACCTACTAAAGGATTCTTGTCAAAATCTTGCACTAGAGGAATAAGGGAATTTGAATGTATAGCCTTCCCTTTTCCTTTTCAGTTAGATATCTTGAAAACTAAAAACAAGGAACAAAGGGAAATTACTAGATTACAAAAAACTTGGATTAAAGAAGCTTGGAGGACAGAGTTACCCTTGAAATTGTTGATTTTGTGCAAGGAATTGACTATTGAAGGTTGGAATATGGTAGCAATTTCGTAGTTCATCCTGTGAGATGAATGACAAGAAAAAAGAAATGGTGTACTGGCTCCAGAGGGTCTTTTATAAAGATGGATTTAGTTGTGTAACAACTTTCTTAACGATTATGGAGCAGAAAGGAATTATTTGTAAAATAGATAGGGCGTGGGGTTTTAATGTCTTAACATTCATTTAACAATTGGCAACATTTTTTGAATATTAAACGGGCAAATGACACGGACGGTAGTGGTGGCAGAAGCGGAGTGGTGGGTGGATGATCCATTGGCGGGATATGAATGGCAAAGGGGAAGACATGTGATGAGAGGCAAATGGAAGAGTTGTTGGCGGAAGAGTGAAGGTGGTATTTCGTCACGGGGGGGTTTTGTCGACAGTAAGTGGAATTGGGAGGTGACCCACCGAAATGGCCCAGCGTCTACCACATCTCGTTAGTAGTTTAAGGAGAACTACTTCCCCCCCCCCGACGTCATGTTAAATGTCGAGAGCACGGGGGTGGGGGTTGGGGGGGGGCGGCGCGTGCGAAAAGCCTTATCTGCCATAGGCCTGGGTAGAGTGAATCATCATTGTTGTCTTTGGCACGGTGTTTATTGATAAACGGAAAAATCATTTGGTCGTATTATAACGTGTAAAATAATATTCAAATAAAGTGTAAATACTAAGTTTTAAACCTTATAAAATGACATTTTCACATTTTGAAAGCCGCATTTAAATTTGCTCGTAGGTTTTATTTTTTTGGGATTCATTTCTTTTTTATATTTTTTTTATTTTTTCATATTCATTTTTTATATCCCTTTTTATTTTTTCATTTTCTTTTTCTTTATATATATTTATTCTTTCTTTTCTTTTTGACATGTAAATGTAAAATATAAAACAATGTTACAACATTGACTCCATCTGGGGATTGTGTTTTCCTGTGAGATGCAGAGAACATGTAGATCCATGTGCCTTATCCTTGGGCTATGGAGTATTTGTTGTGAAAAACACACTTGCCATGAAAACTATGGCTGTAACATCTTTCAGTACTGAATATAGTGCTTGAGATATTGTCCATTGACATGAAATAAGGAATATCTTCCTTCTAGGTTCCGTAGAATAAAAATATTGTTTCCTTTGACATCTGCAATGTTGAATGGTCCCAACTAGAGATTATCAAATTTACCATGTTTCCCTTTTTCTTCTCTTCGGGCATCCCATTTCAAAACCAAATCTCCTTCCCTGAAATCTCTTTCTCTAGCTTTCCTATCAAACAAACTTTTCATCTTGTTTTGATATTGATGAAGTTTGTACTGAACTTCATCTCTATTTTCATTTAATTCTATAATCTGATTGATTCTTCTAAAAAAATCATCAGGCTCTTCATTCGACTCTTGTAAAAGCTTCATGACAGGAAAAGCTAGATGTGTAGGAAGAATGGCCTCAGTGCCATAGACAAGCTGAAAAGGGGATTTTCCTATTGATCTTTAGGGTGAAATTATGTTGGCCCAAACTGCACACTTGAGATGAATTTCCCGGTTTCTCTTATGATCTGCTAGTACCTTTTTAATCACTTTTACTAAACTCTTGTTAGATGACTCTGCCAACCCCTTCCCTTGAGGGTAGTATGGAGTAGAATGATGCAATAAATCTGATATTTTTGGAAAAATTCTATCATTTTAACACTACTAAATGTCTATGCATTATCTGTGACTATCTTTTGAGGACAACCAAATCTAGATATTATATTTTTCTCAATAAATTTAATGACAATAGTATATGTAACATTTTTTACCGGGATAGCTTCTACCCACTTTGTAAAGTAATTTGTAGCAGTTAAGATCCATCTGTGTTGATTGTTAGATGTTGGATGTATCTCTCCAATGAAATCTAGTCCCCATTATAAAAAGGGTGCATCAATCAAAACTGGAACAAAATGGAGTGTTGCTAATCTTTGTTTGCCAGAAAAAAATAAAAATCTGACATGGAATGCAACTTTTGACTTTTGCCCCAACCTGTGAAAACAACTTTGGCCAATAGAAACCTACTCTCAAAATCTTATGTGTTGTTGCTCTCCAAGCATAATGACCCCCACATATTCCTTCATGAAACTGATCAATAACACATTTTGTTTCACTCTCAATTAGGCATAGAAGTAAGATATTTAATGGGTCTTTCCAATACAAGTTGGCATTGATGATACAATACTTCATAGCCTTTAATCTAAGAGTTTTGCACTGATTTCTTGTGAAATCAAGAGGGTACTCAAAATCATGAAGAAAGTGTACAATATCAACATACCATTCAAATAACAGGAACTTTTCCTCAATATGAAGTGGAAGAGGAGCTAAGTTTGTAGATGAAGAAGGTTCTTATGGATTCTTCTCTGTTGAACTTGGAGAAGGTTTTTGTGGATTCTTCTCTGTTGATACCTGCATGATAGTGCTTATTGCCAGAACTTTACAATTAGATTCACCCAACAAATTGGCTAAACCTTGTCCTTTTACCAGCTTAGTGGATTTGATATCTAGATCAAATTTAAGAATTTTAGCTATCCCTCTCCCTCTCCTACCATTTATATCAGGTTGGGTCAAAACAATTTTGACAACATTATCTGGGACATAGGCAGTAATAAGGGAGTGAAGGACATAAGTTCTGAAAGATTGTAGGGCTTCTACAAGGGCATAAGCTTGTTTTTCAATGATGTCATAATTCAGCTCTGCATCTCTCATAACTTTACTAAAGGAGGCAATTGGATGGTCATCTTGGTTATCATTCTTTTGCAATAAAGAAACAACTAAAGTGGAGTTAGAGGAAAAAGAAAAAATGCTAAAGGGCTTTATATAATCAGGACTAGCTAATACTCTAGCTTCATAAATAACCTTTTGATTTGTGTAAATGCATATCTAGCCTACATTATCCATTTAACCTCATAACCTTTCTTCAACAGATTAGTAATATCTTTAATAATCTCAGCATAGTTTGGTATAAATCTCCTTAGAGAACGAATATTTCCTAAAAAGGCTTGAATTTCTTTTTTATTTCTAGGCAGACCAATTACCTCAATGGCTTAGACTCATTTAGGATCAATTACCACTCCTTCTTTTGAGATGACGTGGCCAAGTAACTTTCCTTCCTTTATGGCAAACAGAGATTTCTTTGGGTTGAGCGAGATTCTAAATTTTCTGCACCTATAAAAAACCTTTCTCAAGTGCTTTAAGTGCTTTTCATCAGAGTTTGAAAACACAGTTAAATCATCCAAAAAAATAATAATAAACTTATTAATTTTACCAGCAAAAGCTAAATCCATTTCCCTTTGAAATTGTTATGAAACCATCTCACAAAGGATAGAAAAGATAGATCAATGACTTCAAAATCAGCCTCTTCAAGGGGGCAACCTCCTCTACATTACACAAATGAAAAATTCTTGGATGATACAAATCACAAGACCTCCTTTCTATATATAGGATTCTAAGGGGTCATAATATAATCAAAGCCGACATAACAATAATAATGTAAGGGCACAACAATATAATAAGGGGGTTGCAGTAATAAAAATAAGGGGTTACACTAGTAGTATAGGGACCTAACATGCCCCTCTCCTTCAAAAAGTGTTATCCTCAACGTTCGAGTAGTTATGGATGCTTCTGTATAAAATTCTTGTCCTCCCATGTGGAATCTTCAGCAGGAAAGTTCTTCCACTTGATGAAATACACAAAAAAATTAATCGATTTCGTAGCTGTCCTGTTCTTGTTTCCATGACTGCTTCAGGTTCCAATAACATTTTTCCTTCCTCGTCAAGTTCTGACAATATTTTTGAACTGGGAGTTTGTCACCTATAACCTTCTTTAAGCATGAAACATGGAAAACTGGGGGCACCCAGGAAGATGCAAGAAGCTCCAATTTGTATGCCATAGTACCAATCTTTTGTAGCACATTGTAAGGACAATAGTACTTTGGTGATAATTTAATATCCTTCTTAGCTTGCTTGAGGGACATTTGTTTGTATGGTTGTATTCGTAAAAATACCCAGTCGCCTATATAAAAAATTATTTCATTGTGATGTTGATCTACCTGTTGTTTCATTCGATTCTGTGCGAAAGTGAGGTTATCCTTTTTCTTCTTGATATGTCCTTCTATCTTGAGAGTTTGAGGAGTGATAATTCCTGCCAATGCATTACAAGATATGGTCAGATTCATTTCTTCTTTCTCTGGGATTGATTCCTGGTGTATATCCTCTTCTTTTGACATTTCTTGTTCCTTTTCTTGCTCCTCTTCCCCATCTATGTAAATTAATTTCTTCTCGACACACTTATGACCTTTAGTGTATTTTATATCACAATTGTAACAAAGCCCTTTTTCTCTTTTTTCTTCCTTCTTTTGTGGTCTCGGCCTTGTAGGTGGTGAAAGGCTAGGAGAAACAACACTTCCATATTTATAGTTATGAGTGGCAGGCTTCCTTGTTGCCATAATTTTGCTTTCAATTTTTCTTGCCAACCTGTATGTCTTCTCTAAGAATCGGTTCCCAAAGGCGAACCTCGTGTTGAATGTTATCCTTTAAATTCCCTATGAAGACATCAATCCTCTGCTTCTCTAGAATATCATTTAACCTATAGGGAGTACTTTTATGTTCCAATTTGAGCTTGGAAATGATGCCCTGAGGATCATAAGACCAGGAAAAATTGAGTTTGAACTTCATGTGACACAAGATTGCTTCTATTTCCTTTAATGCACCTCTGGTGTTGATGATATATGGCCCTATGTGAGTTTTCATATTCAATCGTGCTTTTTTCTTATAAGAGACAAAATGCAATTCATCCATATTTAACATTCGCCTAGAGTATTCCAATGCAAAGATCCTAATAGGTACAAAAACTGGTAGCCTGTAAGGGGGCAATTTTGATCCATAAACTCTAATCTTAATCTAGTTTTGGTATAAATACTAGTCTCCAACTGTTGCTTGCTCTGTTAAGTGTAAAAATTTATTTATCTCTAAAGAGATTCTTGGGATTACATTACTGCTTAACAAACATAGTCAGGTATATAAAAATTTGTCAACATAATTAGTGAAAGAATACTCCTCTAAGTTATTTCTAACCAAAGAAGTTCAGTGAATGACTGACCAAGGGTTACCTTCACTATTTGTCTTTTGTAAAGGATATTTAAATTTGTCTGACTGGTAAAATAGCATAAGGTAAACTAGGACTGGATGATACTTAAAGACAACTTCTGCTTTAAAATTTACAATCTAGTCATGGATTGAATTAGCCAAAAAATGATTGTAATTGAAAAGGAGGGAGGGTTGCTTGCCAAATGAAAAAGTAGATAGAAAAACTAACACTACCTCGTCTACGCATTTATCATTGTGGTATCCGAGCAGTCGGGTTACCATAGAAATCACCTGCCTGGAGATTTAAGGGAAAATTGAAGCTGGATATGGGAGACTGGTCCTAGGTAATTCAACATTTTCAGGAAGAAAATACTAAAAAATCAGGGCTCTCTGAGGGAATGTGAGTTTGTTATATAATTCCATTAGACTATCAGTAGAAAAAGGGGCATGGGAGGCCTGATATTCAATTTGCAAGGCTTTGCAGATACTTTTAGGGGAGATAGGGAAAATGACTTCATTGTTCTGAACAATGATTGTCCTTTGACTCGGTAAGTATCTTAGGTGGTACCAGACAAAAGACTTAGGAAAGAAGTGAGTCTGGGGGAAAACAAATTGTGGGAGAAAGGATTCCCAGACACTTAATTCATCACTCTTATCCAAGCATTTTTTTTTCCCAGTTATGGAACTCGTAGACTTCGAATTCAGAAAAGGCTTCAACAATCTTGTACAAGGTATCTACTAAAAGAGCCTTGTCAAAATCTGGCACTGGAGGAATAAGGCGATTTGACTCTGTAGCCTTCCCTTTTCCTTTTCGGTTTGACATCTTGAAAAATGAAAATAGAGAACAAAGGGCAGTGACTAGATTACAGAAAACTTGGATAGAAGAAGCTTGGAGGATAGAGTTACCCTTGAAATTGCTAACTGTGCACAAGGAATTGACTGTTGAAGGTTGGCATACGGTAGCAATTTCATCCTTTATCCTGTGAGATGAATGATAAGAAAAAGGAAATGGTGTACTAGCTCCAGAGGGTCTTTTATAAAGATGGACTTAACTGTGTAACGAATTTCTTAATGTTTATGGAGTGGAAAGGAATTATTTGTAAAATGGATAGGGCGCGGGGTTTTAATGTCTTAACGTTCATTTAGAAATTGGCGACATTTTTTGAATGTTAAATGAGAAAATGGCATGGACGGGAGTGATGGCAAAAGCAGAGTGATGGACGGTGAGCCATTGGCAGGATATGAGCAACAAAGGGGAAGACACATGGCGGGAGGTGAGAGGCAGATGGAAGAGTCATTGGCGAGAGAGTGAAGGTGGTATTTTGGGGGGCGGGGGGGTGTCGATGGTAAGTGGAATTTGGAGGTGACCCCCCAAAATGGCCCAACAGCTGCCACGTCTCATTAGTAGTTTTGGGAGAAACTACTTCCTACCCACCCCCCCCCCCCAACCAACCCATGTTAATTGTCGAGAGCATTGGGGGGGGGGGAGGGCAAAAAGCCTTGTTTATCATAGATATGGGCGGAGTGAGTCATCACTGTTGTCTTTGGCGCGACGTTTATTGACAAATGACAAAAACATTTTGTCGTATTATACCATATAAAATAATAATCAAATAAAGCATAAATACTAAGTTTTAAACCTTATAGATTAGCATTTCACATTTTGAAAGCGACATTTAAATTTGCTCACTGGTTTTATTTTTTTGGGATTTGTTTCTTTTTTATATTTTTTTCATTTTTTCATATTCATATTTTTATTCTTTTTATTTTATTTTTATTTTTCTTTATATATTTATATATATATTTTTGAGATATAAATGTAAAATATAAAACAATATTACAACACACTTAACATTTTCTCTTTCCTCTCAAACATAATCAACTCAACTATATCTTAAAAGAGCTACGAAAGGAACCTTACCCTAAACAAATCTTGAATCTTCTTTACAATAATCCAACATAATTTATGACGAAGTATGAACTCTTTGAAAGTATCTTACCCCTCTTCTATTGTAATATTCAAACTTCATAATCTCATTTAATCTTTTATGAAAATCAACATATTTATTTTTACTCTCTTCCTTCAATAAATCATTTTTGCCACGGGCCACAACAATCATGCTAAAATATAGCATCTTAAATAAGAAGAAAAATATAAACCAAACTCAATATCAAAGATCCAACATAATTATTTTCTTTTATAGTTCTAAACCATCATTTTAACTATATAATACTTATTTTTAAACCTTAATAAATCCTTCGTAAATCCCTCATATTAACACCTTTAGTAATGTAGCAACATGTATAGTCTCTCACAGCCTGATTTGCACGCAAAACAACTGGACGTCCTTTTTTTAGGGTTTCCTACTATCTAGAATCTCCTAGACAGTTTCATTATTCAATTGGGTGGGTCTTCGTAGTGTTGAGACTTAGATCAAACCCAGGAATAGTCAACCGTTGTTAACCACTAATTTGAAATTTAATATCTTTGATGAGTCAAGGGTCATCTTGACTATAGGTATGTGAAATTAGTCACTGAGAAAGGTGACTTTCGATTATCTATCTGCGTCCATCCAAAATTCAGACCAGGAGTCAATAATCACGATGACTCTTTGGATAAGTTTTTTTATATGAATATATTTTTTATTAATATATTTTAAAATAACATTAATAATATTTAACTTTGTTTATTGAAATATTTTATTTTTATGTAGAATTTTTTTATGGTTTAAATGTTATATATTATTTTTATATTAAGTTGTAAATGAATTATATATTTTTTTTAGAAATTTAAGAAGTAATTGAATTTTTTCATTTTCAATTATTTATTCTTTTTGTCGTTGAAATATTTTATTATGGTTATATTAAAATATTGTTTTTTCACTTTCCCTACTTTCCCTATATATACATACAAATGACCCTGAAATATTTAATTAATATGAGTATTCAAACAATTTATTTATGTTCTCTATTGAAATATTTTTGTGGTCTCAGCTTTGTAGGTGGTGAAAGGCTAGGAGAAACAACACTTCCATCTTTATAGTTATGAGTGGCAGGCTTCCTTGTTGCCATAATTTTGCTTTCAGTTTTTCTTGCCAACCTGTATGTCTTCTCTAATGAATCAGGTTCCCAAAGGCAAACCTCGTGTTTAATGTTATCCTTTAAATTCCCTATGAAGACATCAATCCTCTACTTCTCTAGAATATCATTTTGTTGGAGATCAGATGCACAGCGGAAACAAAATAAACAGCAGACAATCATGCACATAAAGACACAAGAATTTAACGTGGTTCACCCAACCAATCTGGGTTACGTCCACACAACATAGGCATCGGCAATCTTATTAATCAAACAAGAGATTACATAATGAAATCCTCACAAAACTCTCACCCTCATAGCAAACAATCCGAATGGTTGCCTGTTAAATAGCAAAGAGAATCTAACCACCTCATTAACTCACTCACATCAAATATAGGAGGCATTAATCATCTCCCAACAACCTGGAGCTAATCTAGGAACTGAATTTCTATTGTTGTCACCTACAGAGATTTTTGCCTATTTTACTCCAAACAGAAAATCTCAACAATATATACATTTTTATATTAAGTTGTAAATGAATTATATATTTCTTTTTAGAAATTTAAGAAGTAATTGAATTTTTTCATTTTCAATTACTTATTCTCTTCGCCGTTGAAATATTTTATTATGGTTATATTAAAATATTGTTTTTTCACTTTCCCTACTTTCCCTATATATACATACAAATGACCCTGAAATATTTAATTAATATGAGTATTCAAATAATTTATTTATGTTCTCTATTGAAATATTTTTGTGGTCTCAACCTTGTAGGTGGTGAAAGGCTAGGAGAAACAACACTTCCATCTTTATAGTTATGAGTGGCAGGCTTCCTTGTTGCCATAATTTTGCTTTCAGTTTTTCTTGCCAACCTATATGTCTTATCTAATGAATCAGGTTCCCAAAGGCAAACCTCGTGTTTAATGTTATCCTTTAAATTCCCTATGAATACATCAATCCTCTACTTCTCTAGAATATCATTTAACCTATAGGGAGTACTTTTATGTTCCAATATGAGCTTGGAAATGATGCCCTGAGGATCATAAGACCAAGAAAAATTGAGTTTGAACTTCATGTGACACAAGATTGCTTCTATTTCCTTTAATGCAGCTCTGGTGTTGATGATATATGGCCCTATGTGAGTTTTCATATTCAATTGTGCTTTCTTCTTATAAGAGACAAAATGCAATTCATCCATATCTAACATTCACCTAGAGTATTCCAATGCAAAGATCCTAATAGGTACAAAAACTGGCAGCCTGTAAGGGGGCAATTCTGATCCATAAACACTAATCTCAATCTAGTTCTGGTATAAATACTAGTCTCCAACTTTTGCTTGCTCTGTTAAGTGTAAAAAATTATTTATCTCTAAAGAGATTCTTGGGATTACATCACTGCTTAACAAACATAGTCAGGTATATAAAAATTTGTCAACATAATCAGTGAAAGAATACTCCTCTAAGTTATTTCTAACCAGAGAAGTTCAGTGAATGACTGACCAAGGGTTACCTTCATTGTTTGTCTTTTGTAAAGGATATTTAAATTTGTCTGACTGGTAAAATAGCATAAGGTAAACTAGGACTTGATGATACTTAAAGACAACTTCTGCTTTAAAATTTACAATCTAGTCATGGCTTGAATTAGCCAAAAAATGATTGTAAATGAAAAGGAGGGAGGGTTGCTTGCCAAATGAAAAAGTAGATAGAAAAACTAACACTACCTCGTCTACCCATTTATCATTATGGTATCCGAGCAGTCGAGTTACCATAGAAATCACCTGCTTGGAGATTTAAGGGAAAATTGAAGCTGGATATGGGAGACTGGTCCTAGGTAATTCAACATTTTCAGGAAGAAAATACTAGAAAATCAGGGCTCTCTAAGGGAATGTGAGTTTGTTATATAATTCCATTAGACTATCAGTAGAAAAAGGGGCATGGGAGGCCTGATATTCAATTTGCAAGGCTTTGTAGATACTTTTAGGGAAGATAGGAAAAATGACTTCATTGTTCTGAGAAATGATTATCCTTTGACTCGGTAAGTATCTTAGGTGGTACCAGACAAAAGACTTAGGAAAGAAGTGAGTCTAGGGGAAAACAAATTGTGGGAGAAAGGATTCCCAGACACTTAATTCATCACTCTTATCCAAGCATTTTTTTTCCCAGTTATGGAACTCGTAGAGGTCGAATTCAGAAAGGGCTTCAACAATCTTGTACAAGGTATCTACTAAAAGAGCCTTGTCAAAATCTAGCACTGGAGGAATAAGGGGATTTGACTCTATAGCCTTCCCTTTTCCTTTTCGGTTTGACATCTTGAAAAATGAAAATAGAGAAAAGAGGGCAATGACTAGATTACAGAAAACTTGGATAGAAGAAGCTTGGAGGATAGAGTTACCCTTGAAATTGCTGACTGTGCACAAGGAATTGACTGTTGAAGGTTGGCATATGGTAGCAATTTCGTCCTTCGTCCTACGAGATGAATGACAAGAAAAAGGAAATGGTGTACTAGCTCTAGAGGGTCTTTTATAAAGATGGATTTAACTGTGTAACGAATTTCTTAATGATTATGGAGTGGAAAGGAATTATTTGTAAAATGGATAGGGTGCGGGGTTTTAATGTCTTAACGTTCATTTAGAAATTGGCGACATTTTTTGAATGTTAAACGAGAAAATGGCGTGGATGGGAGTGCTGGCAAAAGCGGAGTGATGGATGGTGAGCCGTTGGCAAGATATGAGCAACAAAGGGGAAGACATGTGGCGAGAGGTGAGAGGTAGATGGAAGAGTTGTTGGTGGGAGAGTGAAGGTGGTATTTTTTTTTTTTTTTGGGGGGGGGGTGTCGATGGTAAGTGGAATTTGGAGGTGACCCCCTGAAATGGCCTAGCCGCTGCCACGTCTCGTTAGTAGTTTTGGGAGAAACTACTTCTTGCCGCCCCCCCCGCCCTCCCACCACCCCATGTTAACTGTCGAGAGCGTTGGGGGTGGGGGGGGAGAGCAAAAAGCCTTGTTTATCGTAGATCTGGACGGAGTGAATCATCACTGTTGTCTTTGGCGCGGCGTTTATTGACAAATGACAAAAAACATTTTGTCGTATTATACCATATAAAATAATAATCAAATAAAGCGTAAATACTAAGTTTTAAACCTTATAGATTAACATTTCACATTTTGAAAGCAACATTTAAATTTGCTCACTAATTTTATTTTTTTGGGATTCATTTCTTTTTTATATTTTTTTCATTTTTTCATACTCATATTTTTATCCCTTTTTTTTTGTTTTCATTTTCTTTATATATATATATATATATATATATATATATATATATATATATATATATATTGAGATATAAATGTAAAATATAAAACAATATTACAACACACTTAACATTTTCTCTTTCCTCTCAAACATAATCAACTCAACTATATCTTAAAAGAGCTACGAAAGGAACCTTACCCCTAAACAAATCTTGAATCTTCTTTACAATAATCCAACATAATTTAGGACAAAGTATGAACTCTTTGAAAGTATCTTACCCCTCTTCTATTGTAATATTCAAACTTCATAATCTCATTTAATCTTTTATGAAAATCAACATAATTATTTTTACTCTCTTCCTTCAATAAATCATTTTTCCACGGGCCACAACAATCATGCTAAAATATAGCATCTTAAATAAGATAAGAAAAATGTAAACCAAACTCAATATCAAAGATCCAACATAATTATTTTCTTTTATAATTCTAAACCATCATTTTAACTATATAATACTTATTTTTAAACCTTAATAAATCCTTCGTAAATCCCTCATATTAACACCTTTAGTAATGTAGCAACATGTACAGTCTCTCACAGCCTGATTTGCACGCAAAACAACTGGACGTCCTTTTTTTAGGGTTTCCTACTATCTAGAATCTCCTAGACAGTTTCATTATTCAATTGGGTGGGTCTTCGTAGTGTTGAGACTTAGATCAATCGCAGGAATAGTCAACCGTTGTTAACCACTAATTTGAAATTTAATATCTTTGATGAGTCAAGGGTCATCTTGACTATCGGTATGTGAAATTAGTCACTGGGAAAGGTGGCTTTCGATTATCTATCTGCGTCCATCCAAAATTCAGACCAGGAGTCAATAATCACGATGACTCTTTGGATAAGTTTTTTATATGAATAGCTATTTTTTATATGAATATATTTTTTATTAATATATTTTAAAATAACCTTAATAATATTTAACTTTGTTTATTGGAATATTTTATTTTTATGTAGAATTTTTTTATGGTTTAAATGTTATATATCATTTTTATATTAAGTTGTAAATGAACTATATATTTCTTTTTAGAAATTTAAGAAGTAATTGAATTTTTTCATTTTCAATTACTTATTCTCTTCCCCGTTGAAATATTTTATTATGGTTATATTAAAATATTGTTTTTTCACTTTCCCTACTTTCCCTATATATACATAGGAATGACCCTGAAATATTTAATTAATATGAGTATTCGAATAATTTATTTATGTTTTCTATTGAAATATTTTTATAAAGTTTAAGAATGATGTATTTTTCTCACAATAAAAGTGAAAATATATATATCTATATACTTTCTTAAACCTGATAGACCCATGGTATTGTAAAACATGTTATTGGCCTATGGTATTGTAAAGAAACCTATTTACAAGTTAAGAATATCCATGATAAAGTTGAGTCGAATATCCATGATTAAGAATCTTGTTATTTTGTAAATTTATTGTAAGTACTATGTTTTAATATAAAAATGTTATGAAAATAAATTTGAAATATATATATATATATGAGTTATGGTTTTTGGGTATGTGGTATTGATAAAACATGGTATTGGCTTATGGTATTGTAAGAAATTTTATATAGAAGCTAATAATATCCTTGGTAAAACGAGATTGAATATTTATGGTTAATAATCTTGTTATATTGTAGATATTAATTCTTTATGTGCTTATTAGTTAAATTTAAATATGGTTAGAGAATCATCAATAGAATTTATATGGTAAAATGGATGTTAATTTATGACTTATTTATATGTTATCTATATATTATGATTTTCTTCTATCTAAAAAAATCTTGGTAATTTTATTAATAAAAATAAAATTACAATTAAAAAAATTGAATTTAAAAAATGTTTACATCTTACATCTAATGCCTACACATATACCCTATACTAGGTTGTAGAGCGCCTCCGGCGCAACAACTAACCAAGCAAGGATACTGAGAGTGGTATTATTGATGTTTTATAATGCTTTTAATTAAAACTTACCATTAATATATGTAGGTATGTATGTATTTGTTTTATATTCTATCTGACATTGTTCTTTTATCGAGATTATTTTAAAAGAGACACATTTCAACTCCAGGTTGAACATGTCAACTCATATTGGGTTGTAGAATGCACCTCTCGGTGCAACAAACTCTCCTTTCTTAGAATACTCAATCTTAGAAATAACAGTTTACACTGGGTCCACATCCAAGTCATCCATATGCTAGGTTGTTCATGTCAAGGTCACTATATCTACAAAGTCATCTCAAGCACAACAAGGTCATCCATCCATCCACAACTCTATCCATTTTCAAGTGCACCCAAAGCGCCCAATGTACATGTGCTTAATGGATGGATGCCCAAGAGAGTATGCTTTGTGAGTGCATCCCATGATTGTGGTTTATGGTAGTTTGCGCCCCAAGGAACTTAACTCTGTCAATTTGTATAAGTCACAACACACCAAATCCTTGAACCTTTAGTCAAATCCACGTAACTCCTTGGTGCATCAATCCTATCTCCCTCCACAACACACTTTATCTATCTATATGAGCACCACAGTCCTATCCACAATGAACCCTATCTATCTGCAAGAGTTCCCAAGTCTCTGCAACAAATCGTATATATTCGTAAAAGCACCCAAGTCTCCATATTACACCCTATATATTCAAACGAGTACTAAATTCTCCATAGTTTACCTTGTCTCACCATAGGAGCACCCAAGCTTTTCCACGTTCCATTCATCCAATGGTCCTAGATGTTCGAATAGATTATACTTTGCCAAGGAAACCCCAAAATTCACCTTGTCAATGGACCAAGGTGGTTATCCATAACACACCTTACTAATGGGCAAAGGCATCTCCACCAAATCGTCTATTAAACATAGTCGTCTACATCAATGCAATGAAGGTTCTAAACACAACTCTTAAGTGATTATCTTACATCCTCAACAACATCCCAAGAACCTCTATTCTCAAGTCCATCTGAATCCATGCATTTGTTTGCAACCAAAGACTAGTGGAAACCTTGAATTTCATGCTAATGTATTTAAACCCGGATTTTAAAATCCTACTATATCAAAAAAATCACAACTACTCTACATTTTCCATGATAGAGTTGACATGTAATTGCATTATATCCACTTCGTGGACAATGCCTACTACCCAATTCTATAAACAATGCATTTGGTCATTGTTTCCTTTTGCTACAATGGTTGCACTTTAATCCACCATTATTGCTACTATCTCCTATAAGTGCAATCCATCCTTCATCAAACATATCATCCAAATGTCACACCTCAAAACCTACTACAACATTCGTACGTTACCCCTTTTTTATTCTTTTGTTCTCTAAACGTCCCAAGTCTTGAATTGGTTGGGTATCTATTCCAACTGCCATGTCCAATCTGTGAGAATTCATGTCCCATGCCCCATAATAGTCTTATCCTTATGTAATTTGTTCCCTCTACACAACTCTTCCTAGACTAAGGAAATGTCACAACTCTTACCTCAATTGCCAAGTCATTTCCTCTAATCCAACATTATGTTGTCTCTATTGAGCCAAGGCACCTTCTTCAAAGGAACACTAGGCTCCACCATTAGCTTCTTGACAATTAGCCATATTGTTGCATCTCAATTAAAAGTCCATGGCAAGTGGCTATCAAGACCATTTCCAATATCCATAATTCACCCATGTCTGATTCATGTGATGAGGTTGGAAGGCCATTGTACTTTTGCATCAAAAGGCCCATATAAGCACATCCACTCCAATTCTACCCTTGCATTCTTCCAATAATCATTTGATTTTTGAGTATTATCACCAACTGGCTCACTTAAGTGTGACCAAGAAAGTTTCAACCTCCTCCTTGGTCCTCAAATACCAAGGTCTCTACACCTCAAACTTGTCATCTTGGTTTGTTGCCAAGCCTACCATACAAGTCAAAAGCGTCATGGTTTCCTTGGTTGAATATTCCATCGTCTTCATATACTTACTCAAGTTTGGGTTTTCCTACTTATAAAAGCAAACAATTTTGAGTAATCCTACTTAGACAAGAAAACATGCATCATGTAGTCGCTACCATCCCCATGGTGTCCATTATGGTTCCAAGTCTAGTGAGCCTCTACTCCAACATGTTCAATGTTCATCCAAATCCTACATGTCCAAACTTGATACTACACCATTACTTCAATCAACCTTCCATGCTCTTGTACATAAATATATCTATGTGTTCAAAAGTCAAGTGACCAACCCAATGATCATGCCCAAGTAATGATAAATACACACCATGCTGGAAATATCTTTTCATGATACAATCAAGTCTATCTACATAATTCCTTTGGACCTAGGTAAATTCCCCACCTTTGCCTCCAACTGTCAAGTGACCTTTTGCAACTCAACATCCAAAATGAAGGTGGCATATTAACAACATGTTTGCATCCCTCAAGTGTCTCAATAATCTATCCAAAGTGTCCTAAATCAAATGAGATAGCTAAAATACTTTCGTACCTCTTGTTAAAGAGAGGCATGTATGTACCAATACTTCAATCACATTCAAATAATGATCCTTCCAATCTTCAGGTCATCCAACAATCATTTTCAAGCTACCTAAGGAATTCTCTACCTCATCCTAAGTGTTGTACAAAAGGTGGGAGGACATTGTCCAAGTCACTTGGTCTACATTCCTTGTTGCCCCATATAGGTCGATTGTCAATGTTTCCTTGGATGACACCTTCATTGTCTCCACTCATCACATAGAATAGAACTTCCTTGTCTGACTAAACAAGTATTTGGTGCTTTCACATTATCATCACAGTCACCTAAGGGAAAATTTCACTTCTTCTACAAAACTATCAAGTTGCCTCCACAACTCAAATGATTCTTCTTAGTCACCCACGCACTAGTACCTACATCTTGAACTCCAAACTATCCAACTCATTGTTTCTAAATAGGAGAGGATGGCATGTTGCCATCAAAAGTTTCTAACAAAACCACTCCTCCATATCCTTTATCTTTCACCAAGCTCAACACCTTGAATTTCCTTTCGATTCCACTACCTACTTCATGGTAGTGAGTTGTTGATGCTTCAGTTAAAAAAAGGAATGTGGTAGTTGACTACCAAGATCACCTCCAATAACTATAACACAAGTTTGCCTTGAGTTCACAAAGAGAGTCATCGTCACAACTGTTATTCCAAGCTTCCACTCGAAAGTCTACCCAAACCTATTGTTAAGGTGACTAGAATATCCAACATCCCCCTTAAAGTCTATAGCACTTCAGCTACTCCCAAGTTTATTAACTTAGCCATAAAAGTGGGTTACATTTGGACTTCCTCCAAGAGGGGTGTTTTTCCATGAAGTCACTAGGGAAAAAAAGAGGGGTGTATTTTTTGTCTGGTTTTTAGTGGTTTTTGACACACGACTTTTCTTTTCGCGTTATTACGGTGAATAGAATTCCAACCCATGGTTTTGTAATTACGGTTAAGGAATTAAGATTGTAATCTAATCTGAGTCAGTCGATTAGGTGCCTTGGATGTCACAAGATCCTATATATTATATTGTAAACAATGAAGTTAATTGATGATAAAACTTAAGGTTGTGGCTCTAAACAATTTTTTGTTTTCCTAGTTAGGGTTTCCATCGAAAATTTCTATTTATTTTGTGTTTTCCATTGTTTAGTATTATTATAATTAAGAATCCTATGTGCATTGCATTATTGTAAAAGGATTAAAACTTACATAACACTTAGATAGTGTTACGCATACATGTGACAATACATTCAAATGTGTAAAACATCCACAGAAGAACTTAGTATATGTGGATGGGTAGCACCCAAGCTAGGTTCCTAACACTCTTATGTGTGTGTGTGTGTTTGATACAATAGGAAGAGCATGCCTATGCTTGTGGCTCAATTTCAGAGTACAAATAAATCGTGGAAGGACAACCTTGTACCCAAAAATGTCCAAATGACCTTGTACAAACCAACCCAAGAACTTTGACATGTCTTCCTTCTACAACCATGTTCCATTTTCCATCTCACCAAGGAAATACAGGTTGCTTCATCACATCCCTCCATGGCACAAGCATATAACTCCCTCCTTTAAAGCACTTTTTTCTTCCATCAATTAGTGATGATTCATTTATGATTGTTGGTGCCTTGCCTCATGAAACATCCACTCATATGTGTTTTTCCTTTTTCTTGACAATTCATGTCACTCTAAGAAGTCTCATCAAGCGAGCTCATTCCACCAAACCATTCCATCACGTGAAGCGCATGTCCAAGTCATCTTGATCCCACTAAGTCATCCATCCACCTAGGTTGTCTTATCTAGCATGCCAAGGGTGTTCATCCATCCACAACTTTCTCTGCACTCAAATGCACCCAAACCACCCAATGAACATATCATGATGGATGCATGCCCAAGGGAGTGCACTCAGTGAGTGCATCCCACAATTTCAATCCATGTCAACTTGTGCTCCAAGGCATCTCATTTGCTTGTTAGAACCCAGTGCAAAACACCTAATTCCATTGATTCATATAAGTCTCAACACTCCAAATTCTCAAGCCTTTATCCAAGTCTGTCCAAATCCTTGTTGAATTCAGCTTAACTCCATGAAAAATGCACTTTATCCATCCAAAGAAGTGCCCAAACCCTATCCGCAGGCATCCTATCTATCCGCAGAAGCACCCAAGTACCTGTAGTGTGCCCTATATGTCTAGAAGAACACCCAAGTCTCTGTAGTGCACCCTATCTATCTGCAAGAGAACCCAAGTCTCTGTAGTGCACCCTATCTATCTGCAAAAGAACCCAAGTCTTCATATTGCACCCTATTTCTCTATAGGAGTGCACCCAAGCTTGTCCATAGTCTATCTTGCTAATGGGCCAAAATGTCTATCTGAAGTTTGCCTAAGCAAGTCAACCCTAAAATTCACCTTGCTAATGGATCAAGATGTCTCCACCAAATCATCTATCCAACATGGTCATTTGCATTAGTTCGATGGAGGTGCCTAATGCCACTCTAGGCAAGGGTCTTACACCCTCTTACTAACGACTCAACAATATTGATAATAACTCACATAGAAAAACACATTTCACTAACTTTTACTAGGAATTCATATGAATAATCTCACCTTTCACAAAATAACTCATAAGTATTCACAAAGGGAGCTTTATGTATGAGCACCTAACACTTCCTCTTTCCTCTCAAACATATTCAACTCAATCATAATGAGATGGAGCTATGGAAAGCATTTTACCCCTCAACAAATCTCAAATCTTCTTTACAATAATCAAGCATAATTTTATGACATGGTTAGAACTCTTTGAGAGTCGAACCCTTATCTACTGTAATATTCTAACTTCACAATCTCAATGTTCCACATAATCTCATTTCATCTTTCATGAAAATCAACATAACTATCTGTTGGAAATCACCTTAATGTCCTCTTAGCGATTTCTTTCTACACCTTTAACTTGATATTTTCTTCGAATATTTTTCCTACCAGCCATAACAATCTTATTAAAATATAAAATTAAATAATAATAATAAAAAGGTAAAACAAACATACAACTAAAAAACACATTTTATTAAACAGAGCTTCCCAACAAGTACCCCTCCTTCCATAAACACATAGACACGACTCAAACATCTAACATTTTGTTTTATTATTTTACCTCTCTCTTTCTAACTTCTAAACCATTATTTTAAACATATAACACCCATTTTTAAATATTGACATCTAATCCATAATTTAACACCCTTTTTTTAACATTAATAAATCATTCCTAATCCCTCATATTAACAGCTTAGTAATGCAGCTAACATGAACCCTCTCTTACAGCGTGATTTGCGCGAAAAACAACTAGACGTTTGTTTGTTTGGAAAAAATGGCAGACAGCTAGACGGTTTTGCCAACTTTGTTCTAAGTTTGAATTTATTCTCCTTTTACATTTCTAACATTTTGAAGTTAAAAATGAATCTATGCGTCTATATAAGGAAGCAATCACAATGGTTTTCTGAAGCATTGTGACTGTTGTGTTTCAGAGATCATTCTGTTAGAGAAGGAAAATATGGAGATCTGTTACATCCCTTCTCTTTCCTGGTGGTGCCTCCTCCTCTTTTATTTCATTCTCTTTGCCAATCCTTTTGTGTTTTCAACAACTCATCTCTCTAATCGTCACCATCCTCGTCTAACCAATGCTACCGATCAACACGCTCTACTTGCATTCAAGTCTGCAATTACATATGATCCCTTCCAATCCTTAGCCGCTACCTGGAAACCGAATGTTTCGTTCTGCGAGTGGACGGGTATCATATGCAGCAGGCGCAGGCAGAGAGTCGTTTCCCTCAATGTTTCAAGCATGGCATTACAAGGTACAATCTCTCCTCTTCTCGCCAATCTCTCCTTTCTTAGAGTACTTGATGTTAGCAATAACAGTTTCCACGATCATATTCCTTATGATTTGGGAAATTTGTTTCGCTTAAATACTCTTTACCTATTTTCCAATCAACTCCAAGGTTCTATTCCACCCACTCTTGGTAAGTGCCGTAGTTTGTGGGACTTGAGTATGTCCTTTAACAATCTCACAGGAAATATTCCCGCAGAACTATGTGTTCTATCCAGCTTGCAATTCTTTGTGTTAGGAAATAACAATTTGACGGGTACAATCCCAGCATGCTTGGGAAACCTATCTTCTTTGGACCAGATGGATTTGGGTAACAACAATCTTCATGGAAGTGTTCCTTCCGAATTGGGTATGTTAAGTCAGGCCAGCTTTATAAGTCTGCATGTTAACCATCTCATAGGACACATTCCATCTTCTTTGTCTAACTGCACAAACCTTCAAGTATTGGATATAGCTGTAAACCAGTTGATTGGTCACATTCCCAGAGAGTTGTGTAGCAAGAACATCTGGTTGACAGAACTCTATCTAGGTTCTAATCAGTTGACTGGCAGCATTCCTGCTTCCCTCTTCAATTGTACGAACTTTCAAATAATCGATTTGGCCAGAAATCAGCTCAGTGGAGTGGTGTCCACGGAGTTCGGTAAATTGACAAAGCTTCTCACGCTTGGCTTATACCATAATCAACTGGTTAGCGGCAGCACCATGAACTTGCCCATTCTTACTGCTCTTGTTAACTGTTCCAACTTAAAGAACATAGAGTTATCGGCTAATCGTCTCACAGGACGTTTGCCCTTTTCTATAGGACAGCTCTCTACACAACTGACCTATTTAGGCTTGGTAGACAATAAATTAACAGGAGAAATACCTCCACAGATTGGAAACCTCACTAATTTAATACGCCTTGCATTGAGTCTTAACTCTTTTACAGGGCCAATTCCTTCTTCACTTAATATGCTTCAAAAGTTGCAGGGCTTATATATGGCCTATGACAATTTCCAAGGAAACATTCCAATAGAAATTGGGAAACTCAAAAGCTTAAGTTTACTGGATTTAAGGGGAAATAATCTCTTTGGAAGAATCCCTGATTCTATTGGTCATCTTCAACAACTAACACATCTATATCTTCATCAGAACCAGTTATCAGGTAATATACCTGCAAATTTAGGGAAATGTGTTAATTTATTACTGGTAGATCTATCATATAACAAGCTTAGTGGGCACATACCTCCAGAAGTTGCAGGCCTTGCAAATTTAGCTTTTTATTTCAACCTTTCAAACAATTTATTACATGGTCCCGTGCCATCCGGATTAAGCAAAATGACTATGCTTCAAGCTATAGATTTTTCTAGAAATCAGCTAATCGGTCACATTCCAAATGCACTCAGAAGTTGCAAAGAACTACAATATCTTAATCTTTCCTACAATGCACTTGAAGGTCTGATTCCAGATTCACTTGATGAACTTCTCAGTCTTGAGGACATGGACTTATCCTCCAACAATTTGTCAGGTCAAATACCCATGTCATTGGAAAATATCAAAATGCTTCGTCACTTGAATTTTTCTTTCAACAAGTTGTCAGGACAAGTACCTAAAGGGGGAGTTTTCAGAAAGCTCGGTGCCACTGCATTTGCTGGAAATCCTGGTCTCTGTGGGCCTTGGGTAAGTTTGCCACCATGCTCTACTGGCAAACATCATAATGTTGGGCATCTAAAAAGAGTTATAATAATTGTTAGTGCAATTATAGCCATTGTTGTTGTATTATGTTTATTTCTGGGAATTTTGTGGAGACGATGTCACAAGAAACATAAATTGTCTAGTGCATCCTTAAATGTGGGGCACCGAAGAATTTCCTATGGAGAGCTCATCACTGCAACAGATGGATTTAGTGATGCCAACTTGTTAGGAGTGGGTAGTTTTGGGAAAGTGTACAAAGGGGTTTTGAATGATGGCACATTGGTTGCCATCAAGCTTCTTAATGTGGAAGATGAAAGGGCTTACAAGAGCTTTGACAAGGAATGCAAGGTTCTAAGTAAAGTTAGGCATCGGAATTTGATTAGAATCATAACCTGTTATTCAGACCTCCAAGTGAAAGCTTTGATATTTCAATTAATGCCAAATGGAAATCTAGAGAAGTGGTTATATCACAATAATGAAGAACAAAGTGATTTGAGTTTGATTAAAAGGCTGAATATAGCAATAGATATTGCTGAGGGAATAACATATCTCCACCATCATTGTTTCGTGCAAGTGATCCACTGTGACTTAAAACCCAACAATGTGCTTCTGGGTGAAGATATGACAGCATATTTGATAGACTTTGGCATTGCTACCATATGCTTTGCAAATTCTGAAGATTCTACTTTCACTTCCACACATGCACTCAAGGGATCTGCTGGCTACATTCCTCCAGGTATTATTTGAACTAGATAGCATGTTAGGCAATGTTACGATTTTCCTGTTTTTATTAAACATTGTGAATTGATAAGCTTACTATGATAATGTTTGAATGTAGAATATGGATTGGGTGGACGTGTCACAACAAAAGGTGATGTTTATAGCTATGGAATAATGTTATTGGAGATGCTCACTAGAAAGAAGCCCACCCATGATATGTTTGTAGAAGGAATGAACTTGCAGAAATGGGTGGGTAATGGTTTTCCAAACAGAGTAGAGGAAGTGGTAGACACAATTCTATTGAGGACTAGTATGAGCATTGAAGAAGATAAATATCTCAATTGCCTCAAACAACTCATAAATGTGGGTTTGTTATGCACAATAGAATCCCCTGAAGGACGTCCTAATATGATGGATATTGTGGGTACACTCCAAAGCATAAGAAATATGTTCTTAGGAGTCACTAGAATTCCAACATTCCAATCAGATATAACACATTTGTTGGGAAATTCAAGCACTACTCAAAATAACTTTGTCGAAGCCCAAAGTTCTTCCACATTCTAGCCTAAAGAAGTAGTGGTTTCTTAGCTTAACCATAAACTAATTTGAGTCCATTGCCATTGGTTGCATGTAGTTTGAGTCATATTCCTTTTTCCTTCTTTCTATGGCATCTTTCTTGTTGGGTGCATGTGGATCAGCAATAAAGTGAGATTTGCAATGGACGGCATTCTAGAAATGTTGCAATTATAAAAGTTTATATCATGGAAATTTTTATGTTCAATGGCCTTTCTATATATACAAAAAAATGCATTGTGCATTTGTTTTATTTATATTTCCATGTCCATGTAAGAACTTTGAATTTGTTTTGAATGGTGAAAAAGACAAAAATATTTTTTTAGTTTCAAAATTATTGAAGGGAATATCTTGATAAACATAATTATACCTATTTACTTTTTAATATAAAAAACTATGAATAGATGTGGAAAAGACTTATATTCTAACTTTTATATAACTAGTACATTTATATCTTAATTCTAGTAACTAAAAGGTGCCCAAAAAATAGAAAGTTGATGTTTTTTTCCATTTTAAAGGACAGTTAATTAACTTCTACGACATTAGATGGGATTTAAGTCATTGTAATTTACACTTCTTAGAGCAATATTGCCATAACAAATACATGGAAGAGGTACAGTTTTTTTTGTCTTCCCGTGATTAAGTAAATTCCATCTTATTTCCAGAGTACTACAATATGTTTTATATTTCAAGTTTTTATTTTATTTATCAAGTGTTGTTATATTTTCTATCCTAAGTTTGAGACTCAACCTTCTATCCTAAGTTTGAGACTCAACCAACGTGAATCACTTGTCCACTTGTCCATGAAAAAGAACTAGTGCTTTATTTTCTGCATGCTAGCAAGAGAGTACATCTCATGTTGCAGCAGCCCTTGATTCCTCACACTTAGAAAAAGCTACTAACATCAAAGAATTGAAAGAGAAAATTGAACCACTTTTACTTCACATGGTAACCTCAAAACAATACCATGACAATAAAATATCTTAAAGGATTCATTTATTTTTTTGGAATTGAATGGAATAAAATATCTCAGAGGATTCATTGTATTTTGGGCATTGAATGCATTGTACAATAGATATTTCATTTTCATGGTATACTAGCAAAAGGAGGCGAGGATTCATTGTTTTTTTGGGCATTGAATGCATTGCACAATACATATGTCATTTTCATGAGATCAAGAGGGGGCATGGGCTTTAAGTACTCCACTCATGAAACAGATAAGCTGAAAACTACTCAATAATACATGTAAAATTAGTGAGGACATTTTATATAGCAAGAGATATAAGTTGTGAGGACATTTTATACAGCAAGAGATATAAGTTATTTTGATCGGATACAAGCAAAAAGAGGCATGGGTTTCAAGTACTCCACTCATGCAATAGACAATTAGTGAGAGTATTTTGTATAACAAGAGATGTGCACACTGATGACAGGACAATTAGTGCAAAATATTTTGTGTAACCAAAGATATGCACATCGATGACAATATAATGTGTTTGTGAAGTTTTAGGTAGAACTACTTTGCTTTTAGCTTTTTTAATTTTTTGCTTTTCAATAATGAAGTAAATTCCATCTTAATTTTTAAACCACGAAATTACATAAATATGTTTTATATTTCAATTTTTTATTCTATTCGTACAACCTTGTTACACTTTCTATCCTAAAGTACCATATATCCGTAGACTAGGGCAAAATGGATTCCTTATCTATGAAAAAAAAACTAGTGCTTTTTTTTGTTACATGTTAGCCAGAAGCAAAATGGATTCCTTATCTATGAAAAAAACTAGTGCTTTTTTCCCTACATGTTAGCAAGAAAGATTATTTTTTATTGGAGCCCTTGATTTTGCACACTTAAAAACAGCTACTAACATCAAAGAATTGAAAGAGAAGAAACTGAGCCATTTTGGCCTCGCATGGTAGGATCAAAACCATACCAGCATAAAAAAATATCTCGAAGGATTCATTGGTGTTTTTCTGGAATTGAATGCAATAAAATATCTCCGAGGATTCATTGGTTTTTTGGTCATTGTACAATAGATAGTCATTTTAATGGGATAATTGTACTCATGCAACACAAAAAATACACGTAAACTTAATAATAGTAACTTAATGCTAATACAAGGTGTTTATGAAGCTTTTGTTTTGAATATTTTGCATTTTTGTTTTTCGATGATTAAGTAATTCCATGTTATTTTCAGACTACTCTATTAAATAAATATGTTCTATATTTCACGTTTTTATTCTATCTGTGAAATGTTGTTACACTTTCTATCCATAAGTTCCATTTACGGATAGACTTAACCAACATGAACTGCTTGTCCATGAAGAGAACTAGCGATTTCTTTTCTGCATGCTAGCGAGAGAACATCTCATATTGCAGCCCTTGATTCTGCACACTTACAAATGGATACTAACTTCAAAGAATGGAAAGAGAAGAGATTGAGCTAGTTTTGCTTCACATGGTAACATCAAAACTATACTATGACCAAAAAAAATTCTTGGAGGATTCATTGGTGTTTTTGGGAATTGAATGCAACAAAACATCAGAGGATTGATTCGTTTTTTGGACATTAAATGTATTGCACAATACACCGTAGACTGGGAATAATGTTAGCATTACATTAGAATGAGGCAGATTTTGTTGGTTAGTATTTAGGGTTTGTTAAGAGATTTTATCAACAATATTCTTTTGTCTTAGAAATTGTTAGATCTCATGACCATTATTTATGTGATTTGTAATTTGGTCTTGTTATGAAATATACAAATTGATTTGTGAGTGAATTTATGCGACATTTCCTATGTATGAATATGAGCTTGACCCTTTCAATGGACAATCTAGAAAGATGAAAGAGATTTGAAAATTGATTTTGTGTACATAGAATAGAATAGTTTAAGTGTGTGGAGGTTTCTAGTTGTTTTACTGTGAGATATAAATTTGCAGTTAGATAGCTCAAGTGGCTCTCCACCTGCATTGCAAGGAATAACATCATTAGCCACAATATTTTATACAATTGCTCTGCACCCCAGCACACCACGCACCTGTATCCAGAATTCCACTGGCTGTTGGGAATTTTCTGTTTAATTCCAAAACAAAAAAGAACAGAGAACAATGCTCTGTTTTAACCACAGGATCTTAGCACAAGGAAGCAAAAATTGTTTGTTGAAGAACAGAGTTCACATGCACAATAAAACTTTGTATTCATTAATAAAATTGCCTGATACAAAAGGATCTTCCTCTTAATAGAGGGATTAAACAGAAACACTTCAAATGCAGTTCCAAAAACCTTCATTGTCTCTCATAAAACAAATTACTCTGTCTCAGCGTATATTTTCACACTGCTATGTGTAAACAAAAATCTTACATTTACTGCTGTAAAAAAAATTCTTTTACATATGCTGTTGCGCATTACATTTCATATTAACCAACAACCAATACTATCTCTGCACTGTTGTGCATTACAAAGAGATAAAATTACATTTACACTGCTGTGTATTTTTCATTAAAAAAACTTCTCTCTGCTGAAAAATCAACACATTGTTGTGTGAACATTACACATTACATTCGCATTGTTGTGCGTATTCCTTTTGTTTCAACAAAAATTACCCTCGCGTTGCTGCACATTCTCTTTTTGTTTTCAATGAACAATTTCCTTTCAGTCACGTTGCTACGTGCTCCATTACTGGTTCAACAACAAAAACTAAAACAAAAATAACAATACATATTTCCTATGCAATACACCCGTGAATAAAAAACATTAAAATTAAAAATTTACCTACGTTCTACCAATCACATTAAATTCCATTAATTCCTTTTATGACAGAGCTGGTGGTCAAACAAAATTTACTTCACGCAATGTCAGCTCCATGTGAAGGCTTGTACGCAGCTTTAGTTTCAATCGACGGTGGACAGCCTTGATTTCAATCGAACGGATATCGCTCGGTCAAGCCAAACGAACATTACGCTCCGATGAAAACCGCTTTGGTAAAACTGCCAGCCACGTGTCAAGCGATGGATATTATCGCTGCCCTCTGGAGGAAAACCACCGCTCGGTGAAAAGCGGTGTGATGGGAGTACTGGCGGTTTTGCAAAAAACAGCGCTGCACTGCAGTTGGAATTAATATTTCAACACTCCCCTTTAATTTCAACTGCTGGGTTATCAGTCATACCCAGACATTTCCTCAAAAATTCAAAAATTTTCTGTCCCAATGGCTTGGCGAGAATATCAGCAACCTGCTTCTGAGTTCTGCAATGTTGTAAAACGATTTCTCCATTGTTTACCAATTCCCTGATATAGTGAAACTTTGTGTCAATGTGTTTCGTTCTCTTATGAAACACAGAATTCTTGGATAATGCAATAGCTGAGCTATTGTCACAAAAAATCACAGTTCCTTTTGTTTGCTCTTGGCATAAACTCCTTAACATCCTTCTCATCCAAATTGCTTGACATGCTGCTGTTGCTGCCACATATTCTGCCTCTGCTGTAGACAATGATACAATAGGCTGTTTTTTAGAAGCCCATGAAACAACTCCTGAACCCATGTGAAAAACATAACCGGATGTGCTTTTCCGATCATCTACACTTCCAACCCAATCACTATCAGTGTATCCAATTAAATCTGAACATTCTGAAACAGTATATAAAATGCCAAACCTTTTAGTACCTTTAACATACCTCAGAATCCTTTTTGCTGCCTGCCAATGTGCTTCTTTTGGCCTCTCCATGAATCTGGAAATTAAACTAACAGCATACATTATATCCGGCCTAGTTGCAGTCAAATACATGAGGCTGCCAACTATGCTCTTGTACAAGCTAGGATCAAAATCCTTGTTGTTGTCCTCTTTGCTGAGTTTTAATCCCATCACTGTGGGAGTGATTGTTGCCTTGCTCTCCTGCATATTAAATCTTTCCAACACTTCATTAACATATTTCGCCTGTGAGATAAAAATCCCATTTTCATTTTGTTCTACTTCTATTCCTAAGAAGTATCTCAGCAAACCCATGTCAGTCATTTCAAATTCTTCTTTCATGACTGTTTTGAAATTTTCAATAAGATAAACATCATTACCTGTGAAAATAACATCATCAACATATAACACAACAATTAGTAATTTACCATCATTTTCTTTGATGTAGAGGGTGGGTTCTCCCTCACACTTTTCAAATCCATTTTCCAGTAGATAGGAATCTATCCTACTGTACCATGCTCTTGGTGCTTACTTCAGCCCATAAAGAGCTTTCTTCAATCTGCACACTTTGTGCTCTTGGCCTTTCTTTTCATAGCCTAGAGGTTGTTCAATGTAAACCTCTTCCATTAACACTCCATTTAGGAATGCTGACTTTACGTCCATTTGGTAAACTTTCCACTTGTTTTGTGCTACTATGGACAACACTGCTCTCACAGTTTCCATTCTAGCAACTGGTGCAAAAGTTTCCTCATAGTCTCTCTCATACTGCTGCTTATATTCTTTGACAACCAGTCTTGCCTTGTGTCTTTCTATTTTGTCTTCAGCATTACTCTTGGTCTTGTAGACCCATTTAACTCCAATGACTTCTTTTCCTTTTGGTAGTTCAACTAAATCCCATGTCTTGTTTCTTTCTATGGCATTGATCTCCTCATCCATACCTTCTATCCATTTCTTATCCTTAATTGCTTCTTCGAAATGAACAGGGTCATCAACATGACAATATAAAGCAAATAAAGAGTTCATACCTTCATTTGTTGCTCTTGTTCATAAATCTCACTTAAATTTCTGAACTTCTTACCTCTTTCATTTGGTGTGCAAGTGCTTGAAGAAGCACTTGAATTTCCTCCTTGTGGTGTGCTTGTAGAAGCACTTTCATTTCTCCTCAAGGGTGTCCCTTGTTGTCCTTGTGTTGGTGCCGCTGTTTGGGGATGTATTTCAGCCATCTCCTCATAATTTTCATCATGAGACATAGAGTTTTTAACATTCATTGTTTTCTCTATGCTTCCATCTCAAGCTTCCTCCTCAATGAACTGAACATCTCTACTCACAATAAGCTTCTTGGTGGATGGGTTATACAACCTATAAGCTTTGGATTCCTCACTATATCCAATGAAAATACATTTCTCCCCTTTGCTGTCCAACTTTTAACTTAGCTGATCTGGAATGTGTGCATAGACCACACATCCAAAAACTTTCATGTGGGTGACTCCTTGCTTTGTCCCACTCCATGCTTCTTCCGGCACTCTGTTCATGACTGCTTTTGTAGGGCACCTATTCAAAATGTATGCTGCACAATGTACAGCTTCAGCCCAATAATCATTTGGCAAATGCTTTGCCTTTAACATACTCCTCACCATATCCATGATTGTCCTATTCTTCCTTTCGGCAACACCATTTTGCTGCGGAGTGTACCTAGTGGTAAACTACTTATGAATTCTATTGTCTCTACAAAAACATAGAAATTCCTTGGAGATATACTCACCTCCTCTATTAGTTCTTAGAACTTTGATATGCAGCTCGCTTTGGTTTTGCACAAGTGCTTTGAAATTGCAAAATCTTTCAAACACTTCACTTTTGTTCTTCATGAAATAAACCCAAATTTTTATAGTAAAATCATCAATAAATGTTAGTATATAGTGGCTGCCTGCAAGTGATGGAGTTTGCATCGGTCCACATAGATCTGAGTGGACAATCTCTAAGGGTGCTTTTGCCCTTATACTTTTCCCAGATGGAAAAATTTCTCTGTGTTGTTTCCTCAAGATACAACATTCACAAAGGTTGTCTGGCTTCTCTATCAATGGTAATCCTCTTACCATTCCTTTTCTATGCAACAAGTTAAGACCTCCAAAGTTGAGATGTCTAAATCTCAAGTGCCACAACCAATTTTCATCCTTTGGTTCACTTTGGAAAGCCTCTTGAGTCACTGCTGCTATCTCTTCTTTGTTTTTCAAATCTGCTTTCATTCTGAGAGGGAACATCCTGTTCCTTGTCATCTTCACTTCAGCAATACATCGTTTGCTAGGTGCTCTATCCATGATGATGCATACATCATTTACAAAGAAAACATTGTAACCATTTTGAATAAGCTGTCCAATACTTAATAGATTACATTTCATTCCAGGAACATAATAAACATCTACTATGGTTTTATTTTCTCCTTTCTTTGTTAAAACTTTTACTTCTCCTTTTCCCATAACAGAAACTTTATTATCAGTCCCTAGTGTGACTTGTGACTTCACACTCTGATCTAACATAGAAAACATGGCTATGTTTCCTTTCATATGGTTACTGCAACCGGAGTCTAGAAACCATACATCTTCACTCTTTTCTTTAGCCATATTACAAGCTAAAAACAAATTATTTTGGCTGATATTTTCTCTAGTGAAATTTGCACTAGTTCTATTACTCATATCATGCTGCTTCTTCCTACATTCATTTGCATAATGCCCATATTTTTTACAATAATGACATTGGACATTGGATTTTTCATACCTTTTTCCTTGAGCATGATGTTGTCCACTTTGTTGGCTGCTACCTTGGCCTTGGTTCTGATTTGGATTGCTGCCTCTTCCTTCAGCATTTGCTTCACTGTTTCTTCCACCTCTGTTCTAGCTTCTGCCTCTTCCTCTCTTGTTTCCTCTGCCTTGACCTCTTCCTCTTCCAAAGAACATCTGGGTCTTAAAGGCATGTTCTAGAGATGAGTTTTCATTTCTACTCAATCTCTGCTCATGTGTTATCAGTGATGCATGTAGTTCATCAACTGAAAAGTTTGTGAGATCTTTTGTCTCTTCTATGGTGGTGACAATCACATCGAACCTTGAGGGTAGGATCCTCAATAGTTTCTCCACAATCCTCCTCTCTTCAAGAATCTCTCCATGAGACCTTATCTGTGTGACCAGACCAATCACTTGTGTGAAGAATGAGTCAATATTATCTGACTCCTTCATGCAAATATTTTCAAAATCTCTCCTCAGCAACTGTAGTTTTGTTGTCTTCACTTTCTCCATGCCTTGATAGGCTATCTTGAGAGTTTTCCATGCTTCTTTGGATGTCTTGGCTGCTGCTATCCTTGGAAACACACTCTCATGCACTACTTGATACAAAAATAAGAGGGCTTTAGAATCCTTCTTCTTATAGCTCTTCAATAGATATTTCTCTGCCTGTGTCAAGTTATTAAACTCATCTTCATCTGCTGGTTCTTCAAAACCATCTTCAACAAATTCCTATAAGTCTTGGGAAGCAAGCAAAGCTTTCATGGTTATTGCCCAATAGTCATAAATCTTCCCATTAAACTGTGGGAGCTGAGTATTAAAGATACCCATGCTAGTGCTAGCTCCAGCCATTCTTGCACTCTTCTAAATACTTGACTGTGTGTTAAAATAACTGACTGTCTTCAACAGTAACACAAAAAACTATCTTGAGAAATACCTTGGATTTTTTTGACTAATTCTTCACTCTGCTGGAGAAGCTGCTGTAGCAAGAAATCCCTCCTTCAGCTTCTTTGACACCTTCAAAGAGCCTGGACAAGCTCTAATACCATGTTGGGAATTTTCTGTTTAATTCCAAAACAAAAAGGAACAGAGAACAATGCTCTGTTTTAACCATAGGATCTTAGCACAGGGAAGAAAAAATTGTTTGCTGAAGAACAGAGTTCACATGCACAATAAAACTTTGTATTCATTAATAAAACTGCCTGATACAAAAGGATCTTCCTCTTAACAGAGGGATTAAACAGAAACACTTCAAACGCAGTTCCAAAAACCTTCACTCTCTCTCATAAAACAAATTACTCTGTCTCAGCCATATATTTTCACACTGCTGTGTGTAAACAAAAATCTTACATTTACTGCTGTAAAAAAAATTCTTTTACATATGCTGCTGCGCATTACATTTCATATTAACCAACAGCCAAAACTATCTCTGCACTACTGTGCATTACAAAGAGAGAAAATTACATTTACAATGATGTGTATTTTTCATTAAAAAAAACTTCTATCTCTGCTGAAAAATCAACACACTGCTGTGTGAACATTACACATTACATTCACACTGTTGTGCGTATTCCTTTTGTTTCAAAAAAAATTACCCTCGCGCTGTTGCACATTCTCTTTTTGTTTTCAACGAACAATTTACTTTCACTCACGCTGTTACGTGCTCCATTACTAGTTCAACAACAAAACTAAAACAAAAATAACAATACATATTTCCTATGCAATACACCCGTGAATAAAAAGCATTAAAATTAAAATTTTACCTACGTTCTACCAATCACATTAAATTCCATTAATTTCTTTTATGACAGAGCTGGTGGTCAAACAAAATTTACTTCACGCAATGTCAACTCCATGTGCAGGCCTGTACGCAGCTTTAGTTTCAATCGATGGTGGACAGCCTTGATTTCAATCGAACGGATATCACTCGGTCAAGCCAAACGAACATTACGCTCGGATGAAAACCGCTTTGGTAAAACTGCTAGCCACGTGTCAAGCGATGGATATTATCACTGCCCTCTGGAGGAAAACCACCGCTCTGTGAAAAGAGGTGCGATGGGAGTACTGGCGGTTTTGCAAAAAACAACGCTGCACTGCAGTTGGAATTAATATTTCAACACTGGCGATTGTTGACAAACATTGTGACTTGATTGATTGTGTGAGGAACGCATTTTTTTTTCTCGAGTGTGAGTTCCTTCTGCGCCGACTTTGCAATCAAGCAAGAGACGTAAAGTCGGCTTGGCAAGCAACTGGCTACCCGAGTTCGAATCTCGTAACAATTCTCCCTGCGTTGCGTTGCTCAAAAAGTCGGCTTGGCAAGCAACTGGCTACCCGAGTTCGAGTCTTGTAACAATTCTCCCTGCGTTGCGTTGCGATTTTTGAGCAGAAGACCTCTTCTTCCCTGTGGAGGAAGACTTCTTTTCTGCTGGATCTTAACCTACCTCCTTCAGCTGATTATGACAACGCGACAGAAACTGAAGACTTTATCAAAGAGCTTAATCATTATATTCACAAACACATAGATTTATATATAGATTGAGCCAGATTGTCATTTATTTTTTACAACACTCCGATCTGTCGATTGATATTGATAACTTGTGCACTATCGAGTCATCATACGATTAGGAGTGATTAATGTTCTAACACTTCTTCTTAATTACCGAGGATTTAAAAACATTTCATTTTTTCCTTCTTGCTAAAGGATCCACGCTTCTTCATTCACTGGTGTAGTTTCATCTACACTTTTCTTACCATAAGATAGTGATGGAGCTTCTCCTTTCTTGATTGCGGGTTAACATTCTTTGTATTCAACATCACGACAAGTTTTTGAAACTTATACTTGTCATTAATGCTTGCAATTTCTTCAAGTTTTGTTGCTTCCGCCTGATTGTCAATATCTGCACAACGTTAGATTCATAAAAAGAACCATACTGATTCTTTTCATTGTGCTCTTTAAATAGAGCTTTGCTTCCTTCCTCTTTCTTTGTTGATATAATTGGTTGATTCATGTCTTCAACCTCTTTAATCAATTTTGTTGCTACAAACATATTGTCTTGCATTTGATTTGTATATGAAAATAGACAACTCTTCTAACAATCACTACCGTACCCTCAATCCCTCTCAACACAGTCCTATCGATATCTCACAACAATAGCACCCAGCAAACAACTCTAGGCTTTCACCCCTCACTACACATCACAAAAGGCAACAACTGCCTACTTCACCTCACAGCAGCCACGGATCTTTGGAGACTCTCCTCAGTAAACACACAACAGATCTTAACTATTTGCCCTCAAGCCCTCTCAACACAGTCCTATTGATGTCTCACAACAATGGCACCCAACAAATGTTGGGAATTTCTGATAATTCCAAACAAAATTGAACAGAAAAAAAATGCTTTGTTTCTTAACATAGGGAAGCTAAAATTGTTTTCTGAAGAACAGAGTGTTACATATGCACAGAGAAACTTGTACTCATTAATAAAACTTCCTGTTACAAAAAAATAAAAATAAAAAAATCTTCCTCTTCAAGAGAGATTACAACAGGAACGCTTTAGTTCCACACAAAATTTTACTCTGTCTCTCCTTTGAAAATTTACATTGTTGTGTGTAAAAAAAACCTCTTCATTCATGCTGCTGCAAAAGAACTCTGTCTCTGCTTTCAAATTCTTACAGTATTGTGTAAAGAAAAAAAAAATTGCTCGCGCTGCTGTGCATTCCCTTACATTGCCAGTTCTCCAAAAAAACTACAAAAACATTACCCTTTTGTTTTACTTGTGCCCTAAAACAAACAACTCCTGTGCATACAAAAAAAATAATAAAATTAAATATTTTACCTACATTTACCAACTGTAGTAAATTTCATTTATTGTTTTACTGAAAAAAATTGGTGGTCAATGAAACTTCTAATTCACGTCACGCAAATTGCTGCAAGCCTGTACATCAACTGTTGATTTAATCGGACGGTTGAGATCGGTTTGAAGAAGGTGAGATATGTGATTTGCGATCGCATCGCATCGCAACGTCGCGTCGGCGGAAGAAGAAAAGTGGAGCACTAACATATGGGTGCGATTTGTGATTTGCGATCGGATCGCATCGCAGAATCGCAATCGGCAGAAAACACAGGGCGTAACGAAGGGAATAAGGCGTGGATGCGATTTGCGATAGCGATAAGATCGCATCGCAAAGAAAGAAAAAAAAGAGTTAACAAATCCCATGATGATTTTGGCGCTGCAGTGGAAATTATCATTTCAACACTCCCCTTTAATTTCAATTGCTGGGTTACCAGTCATACCTAGAGATTTCCTCAAAAACTCAAAACTTTTCTGCCCCAATGGTTTGGTCAGAATATCTGCAACTTGCTCCTGAGTTCTGCGATGTTGTAAAACAATTTCTCCATTGTTTACCAATTCCCTAATGTAATGAAACTTTGTGTCAATGTGTTTTGTTCTCTTATGAAACACAGCATTCTTGGATAATGCAATAGCTGAGCTATTGTCACAAAAAATCACAGTTTCTTTTGTTTGCTCTTAGCATAAGCTCCTTAACATCCTTCTCATCCAAATTGCTTGACATGTTGTTGCTGTAGCTGCCACATATTCTGCTTCTGCTGTAGACAACGCTACAATAGGCTGTTTTTTAGAAGCCCATGAAATGGCTCCTGAACCCATGTGGAAAACATAACCGGATGTGCTTTTCCGATCATCTATACTTCCAGCCCAATCACTATCAGTGTATCCTATTAAATTTGAACATTCTGAAGTAGTATATAAAATGCCAAACCTTTTAGTACCTTTAACACACCTCAAAATCCTTTTTGATATCTGCCAATGTGCTTCTTTTGGCCTCTCCATGAATCTGGAAATCAAACTAACCGCATGCATTATATCAGGCCTAGTTGCAGTCAAATACATGAGGCTGCCAACTATGCTCTTGTACAAACTAGGATCAAAATCCTTGCTACTATCCTCTTTGCTGAGTTTTAATCCCATCACTATGGGAGTGATTGCTACTTTGCTCTCCTACATATTAAATCTTTCCAACACTTCATTAACATATTTTGCTTGTGAAATAAAAATCTCATTTCCATTTTGTTCTACTTCTATTCCTAAAAAGTATCTCAGCAAACCCATGTCAGTCATTTCAAATTCCTCTTTCATGGCTGTTTTGAAATTTTCAATAAGATAATCATCATTACCTGTGAAAATAACATCATCAACATATAACACAACAATTAATAATTTACCATCCTTTTATTTGATGTAGAGGGTGGGTTCTCCCTCACATTTTTCAAATCCATTTTCCAGTAAATAGGAATCTATCCTACTGTAACACGCTCTTGGTGTTTGTTTCAGTCCATAAAGAGCTTTCTTCAATCTGCATACTTTGTGCTCTTGGCCTTTCTTTTCATAGCCTAGAGGTTGCTCAATCTAAACCTTTTCCATTAACACTCCATTTAAGAATGCTGACTTCACATCCATTTGGTAAACTTTCCACTTGTTTTGTGCTGCTATGAACAGCACTGCTCTCACTGTTTCCATTCTAGCAACCGGTGCAAAAGTTTCCTCATAGTCTCTCCCATACTGCTGCTTATATCCTTTAACAACTATTCTTTCCTTATGTCTTTCTATTTTGCCTTCAGCATTACTCTTGGTCTTGTAGACCCATTTAATTCCAATGACTTCCTTTCCTTTTGGTAGTTCAACTAAATCCCATGTCTTGTTTCTTTCTATGGCATTGATCTCCTCATCCATAACTTCTATCCATTTCCTACCCTTAATTGCTTCTTCGAAATAAACAGGGTCATCAACATGACAATATAGAGCAAACAAAGAATTCATACATTCATTTGTTGCCTCTTGTTCATAAATGTCACTTAATTTTCTGAACTTCTTACCTCTTTCATTTGGTGTACAAGTGCTTGAAAAAGCACTTGAATTTCCTCATTGTGTTGTGCTTGGAGAAGCACTTTCATTTCTCCTCAAGGGTGTCTCTTGCTACCCTTGTGTTGGTGCTACTATTTGGGGATGTATTTCAGCCATCTCCTCATCATCTTCATCATGTGACAAAGAGTTTTTAACATTCACTATTTTCTCTATGCTTCCATCCCAAACTTCCTCCTCAATGAACTAAACATCTCTACTCACAATAAGCTTCTTGGTGGATGGATTATACAACCTGTAAGCTTTGGATTCCTCACTATATCCAATGAAAATACATTTCTCCCCTTTGTTGTCCAACTTCTTCCTTAGTTGATCTGGAATGTGTGCATAAGCCACACATCCAAAAACTTTCATGTGGGTGACTCCTTGCTTTGTCCCACTCCATGCTTCTTCCGGCACTCTGTTCATGACTGCTTTTGTAGGGCATCTATTCAAAATGTACATTGCACAGTGTACAGCTTCAGCTCAATAATCATTTGGGAAATATTTTGCCTGTAACATACTCCTCGCCATATCCATGATTGTCATATTTTTCCTTTTTGCAACTCCATTTTTCTGTGGAGTGTACCTAGTGGTAAACTACTTATGAATTCCATTTTCTCTACAAAAACGTAGAAATTCTTTGGAGATATACTCACCTCCTCTATCAGTTCTTAGAACTTTGATATGCAACCCACTTTGGTTTTCTACGAGTGCTTTGAAATTGCAAAATCTTTCAAACACTTCACTTTTGTTCTTCAGGAAATAAACCCAAGTTTTTCTATTAAAATCATCAATAAATGTTAGTATATAGTGGCTACCTGCAAGTGATGGAGTTTGCATCGGTCCACATAATTCTGAATGGACAATCTCTAAGGGTGCTTCTGCCCTTATTCTTTTCCCAGATGGAAAACTTTCTCTGTGTTTTTTCCCCAAGATACAATCTTCACAAAGGCTGTCTGGTTTCTCTATCAATGGTAATCCTCTTACCATTCATTTTTTGTTCAATAAGTTAAGACCTCCAAAGTTGAGATGTCCAAATCTCAAGTGCCACAACTAATTTTCATCTTTTGGTTCGCTTTGGAAAGCCTCTTGAGTCACTGCTGCTATTTCTTCTCCATTTTTTAAATCTGCTTTCATTTTGAGAGGGAATATCATGTTCCTTGTCATCTTTACTTTAGCAATACATCGTTCGCTGGGTGTTTTATCCATGATGGTGCATACATCATTCTCAAAGAAAACATTGTAACCATTTTGAATAAGTTGTCCAATACTTAAGAGGTTACATTTCATTCCAGGAACATAATAAATGTTTGCTATGGTTTTCCTTTCACCTTTCTTTGTTAAGACATTTACTTCTCCTTTTCCCATAACAGAAACTTTGTTATCAGTCCCTAGTGTGACTTGTGACTTCACATTCTGATCTAACATAGAAAACAGGGCTATGTTTCCTGTCATATGGTTGCTGCAACTGGAGTCTAGAAACCATACATCTTCACTCTTTTCTTCAGCCATATTACAAGCTAAAAACAAATTATTTTGGTTGATATTTTCTCTAGTGAAATTTGCACTAGTTCTATTATTCATATCATGCTACTTCTTCCTACATTCATTTTCATAATGCCCATATTTTTTACAATAGTGACATTGGACATTGGATTTATCATACCTTTGTCCTTGAGCATGATGTTGTCCACTTTGTTGGCTGCTGCCTTGGCCTTGGTTCTGATTTGGATTGCTATCTCTTCCTTAAGCATTTGCTGGACTGTTTCTTCCACCTCTGTTTTGGCTTCTGCCTCTTCCTCTCTTGTTTCCTCTGCCTTGACCTCTTCCTCTTCCAAAGAACATCTGGTTCTTAAAGGCATGCTCTAGAAATGAGTTTTTATTTCTACTCAATCTTTGCTCATGTGTTATCAGTGATGCATGTAGTTCATCAACTGAGAAGTTTGTGAGATCCTTTGTCTCTTCTATGGTGGTGACAATCACATTGAACCTTGAGGGTAAGATCTTCAATACTTTCTCCACAATCCTCCTTTCTTCAAGAATATCTCCATGAGACCTTATCTGTGTAACCAGACCAATCACATGTGTGAAGAATGAGTCAATATTATCTGACTCCTTCATGCATAGATTCTCAAAATCTCTCCTCAGCAACTGTAGTTTTGCTGTCTTCACTTTCTCCATGCCTTGATAGGCTATCTTGAGAGTTTTCCATGCTTCTTTGGATGTCTTGGCTGCTGCTATCCTTGGAAACACACTCTCATGCACTGCTTGATACAAAAAGTAGAGGGCTTTAAAATCCTTCTTCTTATAGCTCTTCAACAGATCTTTCTATGCCTGAGTTAAGTTATTAAACTCATCTTCATCTGCTGATTCTTCAAAACCATCCTCAACAAATTCCCATAAGTCTTGGGAAGCAAGCAAAGCTTTCATAGTTATTGCCCAATAGTCATAGGTTTTTCCATTAAATTGTGGGAGCTGGGTATTACAGATATCCATGCTAGTGCTGGCTCCAGCCATTCTTGCACTCTTAACTATGCTTCAAAATACTTGACTGTGAATTTAAAGGAACCGACTGTCCTCAACAGTAACACAAGAACTAACTTGAGAAATACCTTGAATTCTTTCTTGACTGAGTCTTCACTCTGCTGGAGAAGCTACTGCAACAAGAAATCCTTCCTTCAGCTTCTTTGACACTTTCAAAGAGCCTGGACAAGCTCTGATACCATGTTGGGAATTTCTGATAATTTCAAACAAAATTGAACAGAAAAAAATGCTCTTAAAATTGTTTTCTGAAGAATAGAGTGCAACATATGCACAGAGAAACTTGTACTCATTAATAAAATTGCCTGTTACAAAAAATAAAATAAAAAAATCTTCCTGGGATTACAACATGAACGCTTCAGTTCCACACAAAAGTTTACTCTGTCTCTCCTTTGAAAATTTACACTGTTGTGTGTAAAAAAAACCTCTTCATTCACGTTGCTGCAAAAGAACTTTGCCTCTGCTTTCAAATTCTTACACTACTTTGTAAAGAAAAAAAAAATTACTCGCGCTGCTGCGCATTCCCTTACATTGCAAGTTCTCCAAAAAACTACAAAAACATTACCCTTTTGTTTTACTTGTGCCCTAAAACAAACAACTCCTGTGCATACAAAAATAATAATAAAATTAAATATTTTACCTACATTTATCAACCATAGTAAATTTAATTTATTGTTTTACTGACAAAACTGGCGGTCAATGAAACTTCTAATTCACGTCACTCAAATTGCTGCAAGCCTGTACATCAACCGTTGATTTAATCAGACGGCTGAGATCGGTTTGAAGAAGGTGAGATATGTGATTTGTGATCGCATCGCATCGCAACGTCACGTCGGTGGAAGAAAAAAAGTGGAGCATTAACATATGGGTGCGATTTGCGATTTACGATTGGATCGCATCGCAGAATCACAATCGGCAGAAAACACAGGGCGTAACGAAGGCAACAGGACGTGGATGCAATTTACGATAGCGATAAGATCGCATCGCAAAGGAAAAAAAAGAGTTAACAAATCCCATGACAATTTTTGTGCTGCAGTTGAAATTATCATTTCAACAACAAACATCTTCATGCTTTGTCTGCACACCACCGCAACAAACAACTCCAGGCTTTCACCCCTCTCACTTCACATCACAACAGGGAACTGTTGGAACTACTACACACCTACATGAAGACTCTTAGTTAGAGCATGTGACTGCATGCAAGATTCCTTTTGCATGTTGGAACTACTACACATCTACATGCGGACTTTTAATTAGAGCATGGGATTGCATGCAAAATTCCTTTTGCATGATTTACTCCTTGATTTGCTCCTTCTTTAACTCCGCAACTGACTAGTTATCTCTGGAACTTGTTGTAGGTGTTGAGTCTTCTCATTGATCACCACTATAGTCATTACCTTGGGATCTTCACCCAGTAATGCTATATCATGAGCATTGTAACATAATTTTCTATTGAATCATTCTTCTCTTCTTTCGATTTTCTTTTAGTGTTTTTGCTTTGCAAAGCTGTGTGTTCAACCTTTACTAGCTAGATTCATCTGTGCAGGTTTTCTAACACATTTACATGGTATCAGAGCCCACAGGTTGCTAGATAAAAGGCGCACCAGTACTTTATTTTGCAAGTATTACAGCTTGGAGATCGAAGATTGACAGAAAAATGGAGTTTCCCAAAGCATCGATCCTAACACCGTACAACTATCATGAATGGAAGGACCAAATGGCTCGATACCTTCGTTGTAAAGGGTTGTACAGGATTACCATGGCTACAGAAGTGGAACCCACTTTAGCCATAGAGAAATCCAAGTACCTCAACCGTATGGATGAGGCCCATGGATCCATATACATGTGCATCTCTCCAGAGTTGCAGTTTCATCTATTTGCCTGCAATACTCCCAATGAGATTTGGAAAAAGGTTGAAGAGCTCTACGGGAAACAGGATGAGATGAAAGGACATCTGCTCGAAGTGGAGCTGCTATCATTGGATCCACGGAACTATGACAGAATTCAAGATTTCTTCACCAAATATAATGATCTATTGCTGCAACTCAAGGGTTGTGGAATTGACAAATCCAAGGAGGAGAGTCGCCAAGTTCTCTCTATTATGTCAAAGCTCGGACCGGAATACTCCGTCTTTGTGTCTACATTTCATTCAGTAAGGCTCGCAACAGGTAAATCCTACACTATGCCTTCTCTCAAAGAATTTATGGAGTCCCTTATTTTTTAGCAAGATAAACTCATTGGCATGGGGAAAATCAAACCTCCAAAAGCACATGCACTTGCTGTGCATGATGGCAGCCACAATAAAAATCACAGATCTGATTCAAATCAGAAAAATCAGCAGCAAAAAGACAAAGGAAAAGCACATTCCCATCCAAAGAAGGAAGGGTACACCAAGCCCTTCAATGACTCCTCCGGCTCGAGAAATGAGAAAGGGAAGAAAGGAAACAGATGCACCTACTGTCAAAGAGGATTCCATCCAGAATCCTCTTGCATGAAGAAACAAATTGACCAAATGGCAGAAATCCTTCAGAAGCACAACCTTGGGGACCACATCCCTCAGGGCGCCAAGAAGAAAACTAAGGATCCGCCACACGGGAAAGGTAACAATTTTCATGCTTTAGTTGCAATTAATTCTTCTCCTGATGCATGGATTATAGATTCTGGTGCATCACATCATATGGCTGCTGCAAAGGAAGTCTATTCCTCTTTGGATGCATGCAAAGGACCTCCCATCCTCATGGGAGATGACTCACCTATTGAGGTCACCGGAAAAGGTAGAGTGCAACTTTTACACGGAAGCTTTGAAGATGTGCTTCATGTTCCAAAACTTTCAGTAAACCTACTTTCAATTTATCAGATCACTCATTCCGGCACCGGAAAGAGAGTGGAATTCACTCCAGATGCAGTGAACATATATGATCTACATAGAAATGCCAAAATTGAAACTGGTGAGGTAAACAATGGAGCCAGACTGTATACATTTTCTGAATTTATTGAATCTGAATCCTCCTTATTGCTTAGTACTTACACATGCTGATGATAGTAGTAGGCTTTGGCACGAGAGGTTTGGTCACTTAAATTACAGGTATATGCAGCAGCTAAGCAAGAATGAGATGGTGGAAGGCTTGCCAAATATCAGTTTCTCCAAAGGAGTTTGTGAAGGGTGTGTTCTTGGCAAACATCCCAGAGAAAAGTTTGACACCGGCAAGACTCACAGAGCATCCTCTCCTCTGGATCTGATCCATAGTGATCTCATGGGGCCTTTTCCTCATCCTTCCATCAACAAAGCAAGGTATGTGCTTACATTTATTGATGATTTCTCACGGTATACTTGGGTGTATCTTCTCAGGAACAAATCTGAAGTTTTTGAGCACTTTGAAGATTTCAAAGCACTAGTTGAGACACAGTCAGAGAGAAAGATCAAAGCCCTCCATACAGACAATGGGGGGGAATATGTTAACACAGCACTTCAGAACCTTTGCCTTCAGTCTGGCATACAGTTGCAGTATACAGTTCCATACACTCCGCAGCAGAACGGAGTTGCTGAGAGAAAGAATCGATCTCTCAAAGAGATGGCTTCCTGCATGTTGCATGCCAAGTCACTACCTCATAAGCTTTGGGCCGAAGCACTTAATTGTGCTAACTACATCCAGAACAGATCTCCTCATAGGTCTGTCAAGGACCAGACCCCCTTTGAGGCTTGGAGCGGCACTAAACCAGAGGTCACTCACCTCCATGTTTTCGGCTCTCGAGCATGGGCCCAGATTCCCTCTGAAAAGAGGAAAGCTCTTGATCCACAGAGCATTGAGTGCATATTTGTTGGATACCCTGATGGTGTGAAGGGATATCGACTCCTGATTCCCTCTACGGACAAGCTCATCATTGAGCGAAGTGTCAAATTTGAGGAAAGTCTCTCGCATGCACCTCAAGCGCCATATGCAGACACTTTTTATCTACCTCATGTCCGAGATGATGACTCAGTGCATTCAGATGCCGATACAGATCATGCAGATGCCGAGGAAGAGCATGCAGATGCAAAGACAGAGTCTTCAGATACAAATCTAGTGCATGCAAATGATGATCCACATCCAAGCCCAGATCGGGCTTCCAGCAGTGAATCATATTCCCCTGTCATAAATCAGAGAACAAGGAGCTTACGTGAGATATATGCACAAGACCAACCAGCTGCTAGAAATGGTCTTGTGGGGGATAATTCTGATCTACAGAGGACTAGCTCAGAGTTTATTAAGCCTCCTCTTGTCCTCACTGCCACTAAACCATTGCCCTCCTGGCATTGTCATTTGGTTCAGTCTTCTGATCCATAGTCTTATGCTGAGGCTGCCGGGCATCCATCTTGGGAGTCCGCCATGGAGGAGGAGTATAACTCCCTCCTCGAGAACCAGACTTGGGATCTGGTCCCCCTTCCTTCAGGAAGGAAACTTGTCCGATGCAAATGGGTCTACAAGACCAAGAGTGCTGCAGATGGGCAAATCACCAGACGGAAAGCAAGGCTAGTAGCCAAAGGCTTCCAACAAGTGCATGGCATTGATTATGACGAGACCATTGCTCCAGTAGCAAAGATGGATTCCATACGCCTTACACTTGCCATTGCGGCTGCCCAGCGGTGGGAAGTACATCAGATGGATGTGAAGAATGCCTTTCTTCACGGAGACCTATCTGAGGAGATCTACATGGAGCAGCCACATGGTTTCATTCAGGATTCATCTTTGGTCTGCAGACTGAAGAAATCTCTCTACGGCCTTAAGCAAGCCCCGAGAGCTTGGTACGCGAAGATGGATTCTTTTCTCTTATCACAAAACTTTGAAAGATGTAAGTCTGATCCGAATGTTTACATGCTTAGGACACATGATTCTCTTCTTATCTTAGTTTTGTATGTAGATGATCTCCTAATCACTGGCAGCTCAGCTTCAGCCATTGCTACAGTCAAGAGGGCCTTGCATGATAGGTTCTTGATGACAGACATGGGTCCATTACACTTCTTTCTTGGTCTTGAGATCAGCCAGAATGCCACAGGAATCAAACTCTCTCAGGCTAAGTATGCACGGGATCTCCTCGAGAGATTTCGCATGACTGACTGTAAGCCAGCACCGACTCCTTTTCTGTCTGGGGTCCGCCTTGAGGATGGAGGTGACACTCCATTAGTTGACAGCACTCTCTACCGACAGCTAGTGGGGAGCTTATTGTACCTCACCCACTCCAGACCAGATCTCTCATACGCAGTAGGGGCAGTTTCCAGATACATGCAGGAGCCGCATGAGCTACACTGGAATGCTGCCAAGCGCATCCTCCGATATGTGCAGGGCACCATCACCTTCGGGATTCACTATGCAGCAGGCACTGCATTGAATCTCCTTGGCTTCACAGATTCTGATTGGGCGGGAGACAGCATTGATCGCAAGTCCACCTCCGGATATTCACTCAGTCTAGGATCTGGCCCTATCTGTTGGTCGAGCAAGCAGCAAGCTGCTATTGCTCTCTCTTCAGCTGAGGCTGAGTACCGAGGAGTAGTCAACATCACCATTCAGGCTCTGTGGCTACAACACTTCCTCACTGAGTTGGGCGTCCAGTTCCACCAGCCCATTGTCATCTGGTGTGACAACCAGAGCACTCTCAAATTTTGCAGGGATCCAGTACAGCGGCAGCGGACGAAGCACATAGAGATCCATATGCACTACATCAAAGACTTAGTACATGATCGGGTCATTGATTTGCAGTTCTGTCCTTCAGCAGAACAGACTGCAGACATCTTCACCAAGACATTCACTGAGCAGAAGTTTCGCTCTTTGCGTGATCGTCTTGGAGTGAAGGACACGATTGCTTAGCAACTGTATTTTTCTTCCTCTTCTCTTTTGATTACATTGTATTTTGAGGGGGGGTTTTTCCCACGAGGTTTTCCCTCTTTCCTCAATTTTAGTACAAGTTGCACTGTATTTTGGGTGACCTTTGGCCTTAGTTGCCAGGGCCCATTTTCTATTTTTCCCCATAGTGGTGTTCAGGGGGGGTGTTGGAACTACTACACACCTACATGCAGACTCTTAGTTAGAGCATGTGACTGCATGCAAGATTCCTTTTGCATGTTGGAACTACTACACATCTACATGCGGACTTTTAGTTAGAGCATGGGATTGCATGCAAAATTCCTTTTGCATGATTTACTCCTTGATTTGCTCCTTCTTTAACTCTGCAACTGACTAGTTATCTCCGGAACTTGTTGTAGGTGTTGAGTTTTCTCATTGATCACCAATATAGTCATTACCTTGGGATCTTCACCCAGTAATGCTATATCATGAGCATTGTAACATAATTTTCTATTGAATCATTCTTCTCTTCTTTCGATTTTCTTTTAGTGTTTTTGCTTTGCAAAGCTGTGTGTTCAACCTTTACTAGCTAGATTCATCTGTGCAGGTTTTCTAACACATTTACAGGAACAACGCCCTACTTCACCTCACAGCGGCTACGGATCCTTGGAGACTCTCCTCAGTAAACACACAACACATCTTAACTATTGATTTGATTAACTATGCACAATGGGGTATACAACTTTGGTTCTCCTTAGTCACTCAATGGGCTCTTCAGCGAACACTTGGCTATTCACACAACCGATTCTTCACGACCTAAAGGCATTCGGCAACGTCTATTAATGGCACAGCGAACTCACAACAGCCAACTCCCTCACTCAGCTCTACCCATAACCGCAGGTTTTCTCCACACTTTGATTTGCAGTGGCTCCGTCAACCACACTCCACGCACCCAAGGATTAGCCAGCTATCCAGGCTGCCGCTGGCTCCAAGTTTACACACAGCCACCCCAGAGCCCACAACTCTCACTCTTCCTCGAACAGCAACCACAGCGGAAACCCTCGGCTCTAATACCATGACAGAAACTGAAGACTCTATCAAAGAGTTTAATAATTACATTCACAAACACATAGATTGAGCTTGATTGTCATTTATTTTTCACCAACACTCGCCACTTCCAACTAATATTGATGACTCGCCCACTATGGCCGTCATACGATTAGGGGTGATTAATGTTCTAACACAACGAGAATGAGAGCCCGGCTATGTAAATTTAATGGATGGCGACAGTGTCATTTACCTGATAGGATTCCCTGTTTATTAGTGTTTATATGGCGACTCCTCACAGAGAATATATTTTTCAGGATATTTCTCTCCTCCACGGTTAGGAATCATGCTTGTGATTGTCCCAAAACACGTATCTTTTACTGGAGCTGACGCTGTGTGAGATGGGCGGTGAGACAATTTGCATACAATGTTGTGTTGACATCTACGTGGGCCAGCTTCCAAAGGTGGTTCTGATTCCAAAAATTCTGATCCGATGGAGACTTGTAATTCGTGGAGTTGTTTTATTTTTGAAATATTAATTGCTTTCCAACGAGGGAGACAGGGTTCCGCACATGTACACATTTTGTTGTCACCCCATTCGTGGTTCTTGAAATCGCATTCCTAGCCGGCGAAGCAATGGTTCCTTCCCCGTGAATTGAAGATCTCAGATTCCTCAATGACCAATGCTGCAATCAATTAGAGAGCATCGGTGCAGCCCGCTTGAGAGGCGTATTTGTTCGTTGTATAGGAAGACACAAATGCATTTTCTAGACCGTATTTGAAAGAAATAATCAGAGCGTTATAGGGCGTCGGGCACTCCAACATTATTGAGAATTTTTACTTTCATATGCTTTGTTGCACAACCTCCGCTATAACATTAATTGTATTGATGATCCGAATTGCAGCCGGTAGATTATTCGTATGCCGGCATGAATTCTGGCCTGCACCTCGCATCAATCCACATCTTAGATTGATTACAGGGTTTCAGGCTGTTTTTTTTTAATCATTTTGTCTTTCCATCGGATATGGCTTAGCATAGCAAAGCTAAATAAATAAATCGAGTGTGGGAATAGAGTGTGTGTCTGGCATAACATTTCAGTTGGGTATATTTTGTGGTTTGTAAATTGAAGGTGCGAAACTAATTAATGAATGGAGGAATATAATTAAACTAGTGATTTTTAATATATTTTGTTGTTAAGAGAAAACGTATTGCTAAGTTAATTGTTTGAATATGTTATATACTGATGGATCTTGTTGTTAATTGTGTGAATCTGTTATATATTGATGGATCTTATTGTGCTTCGGGCTTCAAGAACATCGGTTACATGTTATGTCAATTATACAAATTTCATCAAAAATGGTCAGAGGCAGTTATGTCTTAAATGAGTTGAAAGGGAAGCTCAAAGACTGTGGTGGTGAAAAGAAGGGAGACTTCAAAGTGGGGATAAGTGCCCAAGAAGACCCAGATAGAGGTGTCATGTGAATTGTAATTTGTCCTTTTTGTACTAATCTTTGTAATGATATAAATGTAAGAATTAAAAAAAGCACATGGAATAATACTTACGTTAAAATGTAGGCAGATTTTGTTTATTAGTAGTTAGAATCTGTTGAAAGATTCTCTCAACAATATTTTCTTATTTTAGAAAGTGTTAAATTTCATGACCACTATTTATGTGGCTTGTAATTTAATTTTATTGTAAAAAATACAAATTAATTTGTGAGTATACAACATCTATGCTCCTCCAAATTTCTGTAATAGATAGATACAAGTCATTTTGATATAATACTAACAAAAGGAGGCATGTGCTTAAGTGATACTCCACTCTACTCAATAATACATGTAAAATTAATAGGAGTATTTTGTACAGCAAGAGATGTGCATAAACCGATGATAATATTATGTGTTTGTGAAGTTTTAAGCCCAACTACTATGTTTTGAACTTTTTTGAACCAATGCAGCAAGGTCATATGCTTCTTTCTGCTTCTGGAATGTCTACACCAATGTTTTGAGAACAACACAAGTACCTCTTGAAGAGCACCGGATATTATTATACCAATCAGGAAATGTATGTTTTGTTTCCACGGTCCAAATGTTCATTACAAGAGGCACCCCTGACATACATACTAAGAAATTTAAACAATTCCTGAGAAAAAGCGTTGATTGTTTCATAGAGGCCACACATATATCAAATGTTCCGACGTGACAAACATAAAAAAGAATAATCAATTTTCTATTTAAAAAGTATTGCTTGTCCGCTTTGTTCTATGATTCCTACTCTGTTCGTAAAAATGAAATAAAATTGCAATCCTGTTATCTTTTTTTGAAAGTGATTAAAAAGAATAATCAATATTCTATTAAAAATGAAATAATATTGCAATCATTTTATCTTTTTGAAAGTGATTAAGAAAAAGAATAATCAGTACTTTATTAAAAATGAAATAGTATTGCAATCATGTTATCTTTTTTAAAGTGATTAAGAAAAAGAATAATCAATACTTTATTAAAAATGAAATAGAATTGCAATCATGTTATCTTTTTTGAAAGTGATTAAGAAAAAGAATAACCAATTTTTTATTTAAATTTTTTTTGCTTCTTGACTTTGTTCTATTTTAGTCTACTAGTAAAAATGAAACAAAATAGCAATCATGTTATCTTCTCTGAAAGTGAATCGTGTGAAAAATTTTGCAACTTTTAAACTCTTTATCTTTCAAAAAGTTACCTACAATAGCACTTGACACTAACACATATAAATCTTTGACACTAAAACACAAATCTGTGGGTGCTTCATTCCTTAAAATGACATCATCCTACATCCTCTTTGGGGAAAATACTTGTGTCTTTCATCTTTGAAACCTTTCAAAGCATAGGATAACTGTTAGGTCTAAGTTTTGCTAATGAAGCTCATTAGCAAGGAAAAGAAAAGATATCCTTATCATAACTAAGCATTGTGATGCGTTCTCCTCTTGACATGAGTTCTCAAATCTCTCATTCATTTTCATCCGCTACGCCTTTTGGCAAGGATAACACAAATCCAGCCCATGCAAGAACCTAATTTCCTGATTAAACCAAGGACCAAAGAGAATGAAAAAACAAGATGTCTACAATGGTTGTGCGGATGGCCATTGGAAGATCATTTAATGTTTCTTCTTGTAGTATGAGATCCATTATCATAGTGATTGATGGTGTTGATAAATCAATGTCAGTGACCATTCATTGTCCATTTTCATGTCATTACAAGCAAATCTTACCAACTTAAAAGTTTTGGTTATTCACCTCTTACCAACTTAAAGGCTTTGGCTATTCACCTCCTCTGTTAATGTTGTATCTAACTGCAAACTCATCTGTCACTGCAAAGACATCTCACCAGCTTACTCGTTTGGCTATTCATGAACTTTGTTGATGCGGTATCTGACCAAGTTACAGCCTTTGGTTATTCACCACCTTTTAATGCCTTTGGTTATTTATCACCTTTGTTGATGCCTTGTGTTCTTATAGTGGTTGAAATTACTTGCAAGATCCATTGTTTAAATGGGGCAAACACCATAGTTTTAAAACTCAGACTTAGACTCGGAACAAGTCGGGGGTAGACTCTGACTCCATATCCACTTAGTCTTTGTAAAAAAAAAGATTAAATATTTATTCTTTTTATGAAAAAACATATTTTTAAAGATTTTCATTCATGTTTCAAAACTCAAAGCATTATAATAATAGAGAGAAGACAACATATGAACAAAGTATGTTCATGAATATGTCTATTATATCAAAATGGCACCCAACGCACTGTCCAATACATGTAATATATAGATATCAGAACAAAAACGCATAACCAATGTTGCTCCAAAAACCAACTCTTCAATGGAAAATGCTGCTCCGGAAAAAAAAACTCCTCAATGCTACTCCAAAGATCGCCCAAGAACCTCCTGAATGATGCTCCAAAGATTGCCCAAGAAACTCCTCAATGTTGTTCCAAAGACCAACTCCAACTTCTCACAAACTCCTCACAAATGCTCACATAAATGTAATGAGATAGCTATGAGGAAATATGAGGGGGTTGGATCACCTTTATAGCCATGGGAGAGGGGTAGATGGGCTATGAAATAGTTTAAACAGAAAAAAATGTGATTTCAAGTCCGCCCGGGCCGGTCTATTACCGAATCAGTGACCAACTCAGCCAATTCGGTAATGGACCGGCCGCTAAACCAGATAATTGACCTAATCAATTCCGACAAGGGTATGGTTCGATCAACTAGGTTGATTCTAAGTCAAACCGACCTAGTTTTAATACATATAATAACACTTATGTAAAGCTAACAATTCATCTCTGTCATCTCTCTTTGAGATTACTCCAAGCACAACTCTGCAATACCCCAAGGCTAGCAAGCAGTTGTTCCCAGCACAGACCATGCAGCAGTAACTGTAAATTCTATTACAAGTTTGTTAAAAAAACCAATATACTGCAACTTAAGCTTTTTGAGCAAGTATATACCGCCTATCAGGTTTTCATTTCATTGCATCTTTTGTGGGCATAACATGGCCTTTTAAGTTTCCTACAAAAGACTACAAAATAATTCAGAGCATGGAAATAAATAGTTATATGGCACCAAAATATTCCCTTAAAAGCAATGAAATTTGATAATAATTATCAATCCATACTGTTGACACCTCATCATAGGGATTGGGTGAACAACTGTAATTAGTGTAAATAAATAATAGAGAAAATGGAGAGTCATCAAGAGATGAACTGAACAGTCACTTCCTCTTGTATATAATAATGAACATCCTGAATGAATAATACGATTACATTTGAGGAGTTACCTCCTGGTCTAACATGGTATCAGAGCCAGCACCATTTTTGGCTTCCCTCTCTGCTTTGTAACTTCTCTCTTGCAACTGCTGCCCCTCTCTGGCAACTCTACAAATGTTCGGCTGGTTATGTGAGGAAACTACTCCACAAGCGCAATTGAGGTATCACTCTCTTGGTTTCATAGTGTTAAACACGGGTGCGATGAATGAAATTCTCTTATGACTGTGTATCGATGTTTTGGACCCTAATCGGGTATTTTTCTCTATTCATACATTTTATTTATAAATCACAGTCAATTAGTGTTAAGCATTAATACTGAGTTTAAGCGCTAAACCTTTTCTTAAGCGTCTTTTGAATTAAGCACGTGGGTAGTATTTGACAAGTGGTAAGCAGTATCTCACGTGCCTTAAAGGTTGGAAATGCTATTCCTAAATTTCACGTGATTAACCCTAGCAGGCGACACGTAGCACAAGAAAACCACTTTTCTCGCACGTTCTCAATTTGTTATACATCATGCAAGATTTCACGCGAGATTACGCAATAGACATTGGATCAAGCGGGATTGATCGACGGTGGAGATCGGCCAAGCTAGTTGGTGAGCGGGTGACACGATAGCCATTCAATTAGACGGGTCAGATTTGACGGTGATCGCGTCGGAAGATGCATGTGAGTTAATTTAAATTTCGAACGCGATAAGGTTATGAACTGGGGTTTTAATTCCTTTTGGTTCCATTATGAGATTGCGCAACAGCCGTTCAATTGCACGGGCGACATCGACGGTGGAGATCGTCCGGGTTAGTTGGTGAGTGGACAACACGATATCTATTGGATCTGGAGAAGTGAGATCAACAGTGTGGATTGAAGCGATTGATAAAAGGAGAAGTCAACAAGGGACCGACAGTGATTGGTCAGGTGAGCGGGACCCTCAAGGGGAAAATCCACCTACAAAACCAGATTTAAGCCTAACTGATTGGTTACAAAGTTAACTAGTAGTTGAATTACAGACTAGCACCTCATTTTCGTCAACCTCCTACGTCAACCTCGTGTGTCATTTTTTACCAGCAGAAGAGCGATTTTTTTACACAGTACGTTTTTAAAATGCGCTCATTGATATCTATAGTGGGAGTGGTTCTCACCGGGAAGTAGAACTATCCAGAATGGTCGCGGAAAATCAAACACACTCATTTATAATGAGTTGTGGAAAGGAGTGTGTGTTGGAGACGGAGACAAAGAGCCATAACAGCCTATCTCAGACAAGGAATTCGTCATTTGGGAAAATAAGAACAGCAAGGCTTATGCATTGATTACAACACTAGTAAATGAAGAGGTGAGTCACCATATTTCGCCATTTTCAAATGCTTTTGAAGCCTTACAAAAACTGAAGGAACTCTATGACTCACACTCGGCACTTGAAGTTGTTCAACTCATGATTAAATTGTTCACCCTTGAATTACAAAATGACGATCCTCTTTCTCTTGCATCAGAAGTAAAATCTATTATGCATGATATCAAAGTCACTTATGTTGAACTGGACATTCCTCTGATAGCTTTTCTCAAGGCACTTTATCCCACTTAAATTATCTTGAGTCATTGCAAGCAAATGGAAACCTCAAAGATATTACCTTTGACTCCCTTGTGAAAAAAATTGTTGAAAGAGAGAAAGCTTTTGGGAAGAAGAAAGATCCTCAGTCTTCTGAAGAGGTTGTGTGCCTTGCACATAGAGAGAAGAATCTTTCTCAAAATTCTTCGAGAGGAAGAGGTGGTCAAAGAGGAAGAGGAAGAAATTTCAGAGGCAGGGGAGGCAAACACTCTCAAGGAGAAAAGTCAGATTTGCACTACATATGCTGCAAAAGAGATGGATCACATGATGCATCCACATGCAAGTTGCCTTGGGACAGAATTGAGCATGAAAGAAACCAACCCAAAGGTAAAACTAATGACAAAGAGAAAGGTAAAGCACTTGAATCCACTCACTATGTTGTGGCACACTGTAATATTGGATTAAATGAAGACTTATTTAATGCTTCACTTGCTTCTTGGAAAAATGATTGGTTGCTTAATTCAGGAGCAACTTGCCACATGACTTTTAGAAGAGATTTTTTTGAAGAATTTTCTGACAATGTTGATGGAGCAATATACTTTGCAGACAAATCAAAACTCAAGCCATTAGAGCTTGGTACAATCAAGCTTAAATTGCCTGGTCATCCAGACTTTCTTCTGCATCATGTTTTATATCTCCCACAGCTTAGGAGAAACTTGTTGTCCTTGGTCCACATTCGCCAGCAAGGACACTCCATTCATATGTTTGATGGCAAACTTGAGGTGAGAAAAGCATCAAATCACTCACTTGTCATGACGGGAATAGAAGAAGAAAGGCTTCTCAAGCTGCAGGGTACCTCTGCTTGTGCACAAAATTTCTCATACAATTATAATTATTAAGAAGGTACATTTCCATCAAGTTTATTATGGCATGCTAGATTTGGACACTTGAACTATGACAATCTCCGCTTGTTGAAGAAAAATGGTGTTACTGGTTTGCCTACAATTCCTAGGAAACTTAAGCAATGTGATGCTTGCATTCTAGGAAAGCATAGCAAAGAGTCTTTTCATGATTCACATTCCAGAGCACATAGAAAACTTGAACTCATTCATTCAGATTTATGTGGTCCAATGCCTGTTTCTTCTACAAATGGAAATAAATATATGATGACATTTATTGATGACTACACTAGAATGTGTTGGGTTTATTTATTGAAGAAAAAATCTGATGCTTTTCAAACATTCAATAACTTTCATACATGGATGATCCGAATTGGATCCATGAAGAATTATCAGAGAACCATGACTGTATCAAATCAGGATAAACTTTGAATTCTAAGAGCACAAAGCGATCAGAAAAACCTCTAAACAGTGGCAGTTAGCAACCAGCGTGGAACGACGAGGACCTCGGTCAAAACGTGCTGACCGAGGCCCATGGAGACTGCGTAGGAAGCGGAACTAGCACGTGGGAAGCCCGGATCGGGAAAAGGAGGCAATTTCTGATGCGCGATTAGTGCTAATCGCGCATCGCTGGACAAAACCCCTCGAGAAGGAGAGGCCCCAACTGCTCAGTTGCATGGAAGCCGGGAGAACCATGGGGAAAAAGCGCTAAAGGCTAAAGGCGGGGCCCACGCTCCAAAAACCAATGATATTCATCAGGGGCACCCTTGGGCGGTAAGCAAATTTGGCCAAAACCTAGTGATTCCACTCAGCGCCCAACGCGTGGCATGCAGAGGATAGAGAAAACCGCTACTCATCGCGCGCTAACAGTTGAGCAAGTCAACTGCGTGAAATGAGCGAATGGCGTCGGATCTGGGGGCTCCGGATCTAATGGCTGAGATCACGCCCGATGGGAAAGCCGGAATTGATAGGGGATTAAGCCGCGATAGAGAGAAGTTTGACGTCCGATTTGATCACCGAGGTGGCAGATGACTCATTCCACAACGTAATCGAAGAATCAAACAGACGAGGAAAAAGTTGGCGCAGTTTTTAGGAGGACAAGTGGCCACTCCCTATGAGTCTGATGATGACACTGAGACAGGGAACTCTAAGCGATGCTGCAGTAGGCAATCCGATGGAGGTGGAAGGGGAATCAAATAGCCATGAGATCGAATGGCTTTAAAGCCATGAACAGACAAAGCAGAAGACACCGAAGATGGAGAATAAAATGAACAAGACAGAGAAAACGCAGAAAAAACAGTGAAGCAAAAAGCAGAAAGACAGAGGGCCGAGCTGACCACAGGTAGCATCGAGCACCAGAGAGCTTGAGAGGTTCAAGCCATCCCTAAGAGGATCTATCAAGACTGAGCACCACATTGGGCTCCTTCCATTAAAGACCAGAAAGGTCAAGAGCTGGTAAGGAAAAGAGTTTGTGCACTCTAGTGGCTTGGGGAATCCAAGAACCACCCTGCCAAGCAATTCTGTTTCAAGAGACTCATATTGAGCTCCTTCATTGTAATTCTCTGCTTAAGACACAATAAAATAAGGCCACCACTGAAAGCTGGACCGGAGACGTAGCCCTGGAGGATAGGGTGAACTCCTTATTAATTTGTTGTGTTCTTGTATTTGCTTATTGTGTTTCTCTGTTGTTTTCCATTTACTAGTATCTGTGTATTTTGCAATTTGATCGATCCATTGCCTAAAATAACATGGACACACACCAGCACATGAGTCTGTAATACCTTCATTTAATAAATCTTTAACTAAGACCACTCATAGGGTGATTTTCAGATCAAGTGGTATCAAAGCTTTAGGTTGTAAGGTTAGACAAGCTTGTGTTGGCTTAGCTGTGAATGCTCACTAGATCAAAGCTCAAATTAGGAGAAGGAGAGTTGGTCGAAACTAATCCTAAAATTAGGAGAGTCTATCCTCGAAAGACGATGTCAAAGGAAGGTCCTATGGGTCCAGACCCTCAATTTATAGAACGTTTCCTAGCCATAAATTCCATGGTACAAGAAATGTATAAGGACTTTAGAAAACATAAGGATGAAGATTCATCAAGCTCTAAACAAGACAAAGGAGAAGATGAATCACATTTCCATGACCACTCAAAAGGAAAAGGGAAAGAGGAAAGCTTTCTCACACCTCCTAATAGCCCTGTACATAACAAGAAAGCATCTTTGATCAAGTTAGATGTTAAATTTGATTTGCCTATATATGATGGAGAGCTAAATGCAGAAAAGTTGGACAATTGGATTAGACAAATTGATGTTTATTGCAGAGTACAGAACATCGACTCAGACAAGAGCAAGATTCAGCTGGCAAGCCTACGCCTAGGAGGCACTGCCTTGGTTTGGTGGGAAGGCAGAACCCAAGCTAATCTGAAAAGACATGGTAAGACTATCTCTGTCTGGAACTAATTTGTTTCTGCAATCAAAAAGTAGTTTTACCCATTGGCCTACATGCAACAAGCCATGATGAGTTGGAAAACTCTTCGGCAGTTGAAAGGGCAAAGTGTGCAAGGGTACACTCAAGAATTTAGAAAGAGAGCATTGATTCTAGGAATCTCATTAGACTCACTAGAGACTCTGTTGAAGTACATTGGTGGTCTACACAGCTACATGAGGCATACCATCCTCATGTTCAATCCCACTAGTATAGATGAGGTATCTGTACAAGCTACTCATCTAGAAGCTAGAGGAAAGAATGGAAATCCAGAAGTTGGGGGACCATCTCAACCCACTGCCAGCAAGAGCAAGGAGACAAAAAAGCAGAAGTGGAAATCAAGGAAGGCTAACACTGCACAGAAAAGCAAGGCTTCATTCACTCACTGTAAAAAGGATGGGCATGATGATGAGTACTATTGGATTCTGCATCCAGAGCTGAGACCTAAGAAATTCAAGGGCAAGAAGAAGAAGACTGCTGCAGCTATTCAGAAAGATTTGGGGTCAGACTCGGGAGATGAAACAACCATTGTAGCCACAGGTATAAAAGGTAAGAATTCTGAAGCATCTACTAGTAATTCTGCAAAATCTATTACTGATGAAGAAAATGAGAGAAAAAGACGTGAGCTTTTTCATATTCGAGTTATTTCCAAACATCAAAAGATTTATACTTTGTTTGATAGTGGCTCACAAGTAAATTTAATTTCTGAAGCAATTGTAAAGAAATTGGGATTGTCAACTACACCTCATAAGAAACCATACCCATTAGGATGGTTGAATGATAAAGCACAACTACGAGTGACTAGACAGTGCAAACTCAAGTTGTCTTTTGGGTCAACATTTGTAGATGAGTTTGAGTTATACATAATTCCTTTGGATATATGTGGAATTATTTTAGGAAGTCCTTACTTGTATGATAGAAAAGCTATTTTCTATAGAGCTGAGAACAAGTATCTATTTGTTAAAGATGGAATCGAATACTTTGTAAGAGCTCATAAGCTCAAGAATAATTATACTCTCATAAAATCAGGGCAGATGAAAAGAATGATAAATTCATGCAAACAATTCTTACTAATGGTTGTAAAGGAAAAGAAACCTGATAACACCAATATATTTGAGGGTTGTAATGCTAAACAACGAGCTGATTTAGAAAAGGTTGTTTCAGAGTATGATATCTTGTTTCAAGAAACTAAAGGTTTGCCACCCAAAAAGGAAATAGTACATTATATTATTTTGCAGCAAGATGCTCCATTGGCTAACATTGGAATGTACAGGTTGTCTACTTTAGAGAATGTTGAAATCAAGAAGCAGGTGCAGGAGTTGCTCGAGAAGGGGTTCATCAAGCCTAGCACATCACCATGTGGGTCACCAATCGTTTTGGTGAGAAAGAAAGATGACTCGTGGAGAATGTGTATTGATTACCGAGCACTCAATAAGATAACAATAAAAAATCGTTATCCCCTTTCTCGCATAAATGATCTTTTAGATCAATTGAAGGAAGCTTTTTATTTCACCAAGCTAGACTTGCACAGTGGATACCATCAGGTCAGAGTGGTAGAACAAGATGCATGGAAGATTGCTTTCAAAACAAAGCAGGGATTGTATGAGTTGCTAGTTATGCCTTTTGGCTTAACTAATGCTCCTGCTACTTTCATGAGATTAATGAATGATGTACTCAGACCTTTTTTTGATGATTTTGTTATTATGTATCTGGATGACATTCTAATTTTTAGTAAAACATGGGAAGAACACTTAAAGCATGTTAAGAAGACATTAGATGTTTTGAAAAGAGAAAAACTTCATGTTAAACTCTCAAAATGTGAATTTGGCAAAACATCTCTAAATTATTTAGGTCATATAGTAGGGGGTGGTGAATTGAAGATAGATCCCTCTAAAGTGGCAGTCATTGTAAACTGGCCTAAACCCAAGTCTGCTACAGAAGTGAGAAGCTTCTTAGGGGCAGCACAGTATTGGAGGAAGTTCATTTCTAACTTTTCCTCAATTGCAACTCCCTTACATGCTTTAACAAGATTGAACAAGGTGTTTCAGTGGGGAGGCAAACATCAAAAAGCCTTCGACACCTTGAAAGAAAAGATTAGTACAGTAGTTGTACTAGCACTGCCTGATCTGCAAAGACCATTTGAGATCCAAACAGATGCCAGTGACTATGCCATGGGAGCAGTGTTGACACAACACGGTAAACCCATATGTTATCATTCTAAGACTTTTAGTCCTGCAGTAGTTAACTATCCTACATATGATAAAGAATTGTATGCATTAGTTCAGAGTGTGAAAAAGTGGAAACATTCATTAATGGGCAAAGAGACAGTAATACATACTGATCATCAACGACTTCAATATCTACACTCCCAAAGTAAGTTGCAGGAATCAAGACACTATAGATGGATGGGTTTGCTACAATAGTTTCATTTAGTCATCAAATATAAAAAGGGCATACACAATAAAGTTGCAGACATGTTATCTAGACCCATTATAAATGCATCTACTATACTTAAGCATAATTTTGTGTTACATGAGAGTTACATTGAACAATATGCTCAAGATATAGATTTTAAAGATGTATATGCAACTTTGACTCAAGGCAAACGGGTAAAAGAATTGGATTATCATGTAAAGGAGCGACTCTTATACCATTGTGGGAAACTTTGCATTCCACAAACCGAGAGAGTAAAGATAATTAGAGCAGCACACACTTCTCTGATATCAGGTCGCTTTGGGGAAAGTAAAACTGTTGCACAGCTGCAAAGATTTTGTTATTGGCAAAAAATGAATGAGACAGTTTCTAGATATGTAAAAGGGTGTACTATGTGTGCTAAAAGCAAGCCCAACAATAGAAAACGAGGCTTGTACACTCCATTACCAGTACCTTCTCACCCTTGGGAAAGTGTTTCCATGGATTTTTTTGGAGCACTGCCTAAATCTAGGAAAGGTCATGATTATCTATATTTTGTTGTGGATAGGTTCAACAAAATGTGTATTTTGATACCTTGTAATAAACATATTGCAGCTGAACAAACTGCAAAACTATTCTTTGAACATGTATGGGTTCATTTTGGATTACCCACTTCCATTGTATCTAATCGAGACACCCGATTTGTGGGGAAGTTTTGGTCAAGTCAATGGGAACTGATGGACACCAAACTGAAGAAAAGCACCACTTTCCATCCACAAACTGATGCCCAGACATAAGTAGTTAACAGGACAGTGATCCGATTACTCAGAGGATATTGCAGCAAACATCCTAAGCTTTGGGATGAACATTTGTGTTATGTGCAACATGCTTACAATTGAGCAAAACATTCTTCTACACAGAGATCTCCTTTTGAGACTTGTTTTGGTTTCACACCAAGGTCTCCTTTGGACTTTGTCTTTGGTAAAGATACCATAGTTGAGGGACACAGTGATGTGGACAAGGAAACTAGGTTCATTGGACAAATCCAGGAGATCCACCAGGCAATACAGGAACAACTGGAAAAGAGCCAAGCCAAATACAAGGTTAGGCATGACAAGCATCGAATGGAGCATAGTTTCTAAGTTGGTGACCAAGTATAGCTGTATATCAGCAAGGACAGGATGCAAGGTGAAGGTAAAAAGCTAAAGCCCATCAGGTATGGACCTTTCAAAATACTTGAGAAGATTGGTGAAAATGCTTTTCGCCTTGATCTACCAGCTTACATGCACATCTACTCAGTTGTAAATGCAGATTGCTTGAGATTGTTTGAACCCTCTCTAATTGAGGATCCTGAAGAGCAAAGTCAATTGCCTTCTATTGATGACCTGCTACTTGAATATCTTAATGAATTGTAGGAAGACACAGTTCTGGACAGGAAAGTGAGGACGACGTGCAGAGGAGATGTTGAGTACATCAGAGTAGGGCTCAAGGGTTCAAAACCAAGCAGTGAAAAGTGGATCGAGATTGGACAAGTGAGACAACAGTACCCTCACTTATTCAATGCTTGAAAACCAACTTTTGGTGGTCTAAAAGCTTTTTCAGTGGGAAGGTCGTGATCCGAATTGATCCATGAAGAATTATCAGAGAACCATGCTTGTATCAAATCAGGACAAAGTTTGAATTCTAAGAGCACAGAGCAATTAGAAAAACCTCTAAACAGTGGCAGTTAGTAGCCAGCGTGGAACGATGAGGACCTCGGTTAAAGCGCGTTGAATGAGGCCCATGGAGACTGCGCAGGAGGTGGAACTGGCACCTGGGAAGCCTAGATCGGGAAAAGGAGGTAGTTTCTGATGCACGATTAGTGCTAATCGTGCATCGCTGGGCAAAACCCCTCGAGAAGGAGAGGCCCCAAGCGCTCGATCGCATGGAAGCTGTGAGAAGTGGGTAAAAAGCGCCAAAGGCTAAAGGCAGGACCCGCGCTCCAAAAACCAGCAATATTCATCGAGGGCACACTTGGGCAGTAAGCAGATTTGGCCAAAACCTAGTGATTCCACTCAGTGCCTGATGCGTGGCAAGCGGAGGAGAGATAAAACCACCGCTTATCACGCGCTAACGGTCGAGCAAGTCAACTGCGCAAAATGAGTGAATGGCGTCGGATCTGGGGGCTCCAGATCTAACGGCTGAGATCGCGCCCGATGGGAAAGCCAGAATTGACAGGGGATTAAGCCGCGACAGAGAGAAGTTTGACATCCGATTTGATCGCCGAGGTGGCAGATGACTCATTCCACGACATAACCGAAGAATCGAACCAATGACGAAAAAGCTGGCACAGTTCATAGGAGGACAAGTGGCCACTCCCTGTGAGTCTGATGATGACGCCGAGACAGGGAACTCCAAGCGAAGCTGCAACAGGCGATCCAACGAAGGTGGAAGGGGAATCGAACAACCATGAGATCGAATGGCTTTAAAGCCATGAACAGACAAAGCAGAAGACACCGAAGACGGAGAAGAAAAGGAAGAAGACAGAGAAAATGAAGAAAAGACAGTGAAGCAAAAAGCAAAAAGACAGAGGGCCGAGCTGACCACAGGTAGCATCGAGCACCAGAGAGCTTGAGAGGTTCAAGCCATCCCTGAGAGGATCTGTCAGGACTAAGCACCACATTGGGCTCCTTCCATTAAAGACTAGAAAGGTCAAGAGCTGGTAAGGAAAAGAGTCTGTGCACTCTAGTGGCTTGGGGAATCCAAGAACCACCCTACCAAGCAATTCTGTTTTAGGAGACTCATATTGAGCTCCTTCATTGTAATTCTCTGCTTAAGACACAATAAAAGAAGGCCACCACTGAAAGTTGGACCGGAGACGTAGCCCTGGAGGATAGGGTGAACTCCTTATTAATTTGTTGTGTTCTTGTATTTTCTTACTATGTTTCTCTGTTGTTTTCCATTTACCAGTGTCTATGTATTTTGCAATCTGATCGATCCGTTGCCTAAAATAACATGGACACACACCAGCACATGAGTCTGTAATACCTTCATTTAATAAATCTTTAACTGAGATCACTCATAGGGTTATTTTCAGATCAATGGATTCAAAATGATGCACAATCTCATATTGGCTCTATTCGCACTGATAATGGAAAAGAATACAATTCAAATGAATTTAAAAACTATCTTCACCAACAAGGGATCAAACATCAAACAATTGTGCCTTATATCCCCAACATAACGAAGTAGCTGAAAGAATGAATAGGACAATCTTAAATATGGTGCGCTCCATGATGTTTTACAAAAATGTAAAAATGATGTTCTGGGTTGATGTAGTTCTACGTACTATATATATAAAGAATAGATGTCCATCTAATGCTATTAGAAAAAAGACTCCTTATGAAATGTGGTATGGGCACATTCCTTCAGTAAAGCATCTTAGGGTCTTTGGTTCCACATGTTATGCCTTGATACCAAAGGTACATACAAACAAAATTGATTAAAGAAGTCGTAAGTGTATCTTCTTGGGGTATTCAAACACCTCCAAAGCATACAGTCTCTATGATGAAGTCAATAAAAATTTTGTTGTGTCTAGAGATGTAATCTTTCTTGAATCATCCAAAACTGACAATGGTGTTGAGCGGAAACATGATCCCTTGGATAGATTCACAAATGCAAAATCATTTCAAGAATTTGATAATCAGATTCCACGTCTTGAAGGGGGAAAACCTATACTAGATAAACCTGTGGAATCTTCTTCTGAAGCACTCTCTCCCCCGCATGAAACTCCAACAACGAATGATACTTTGAGTGATGTGATTGATAGAATTGGGAGACTCAATCTTGATTCACTCCCAACTCAATCAACGGAGCAGCTTGGACCATCTCAGAAAGGCCCCCCAAAGTGGCTGACAAAGACACTTGAAAGTGTTCATCCTAATGAGGTTGGAAAGACAAGAACTAGAAATTCAACCCGGCAAAATGGAGGTGATGTAGATGACTCTGATTCACCTGTTGATATGGATGTTTCTTATGATTGTGAATTGAATTTGTCTACATATTTTGAAACAACTTCCTTCAAATAAGATGCTTCTCATGATGAATGGAAAGAAGCAATGCAAAATGAGTATGATGCCTTGATAAAGAATGGCACTTAGAAGCTGGTTGATCCTCCATTGGGAACCAAATCAAGTGGCTGCAATTGGGTCTACAAGAACAAGTATAAAGTTGATGCCTCACTTGACAAGCACAAAGCCAGGCTTGTGGCAAAAAAATTTACACAGAAGGAAGGGGTCAATTATGAGGAGACTTTTTCCCCCACATCAAAATGGGCTACCATAGGGACACTCTTTGCCCTAGCAGCCCATAACGGTTGGAAAGTCCGTCAAATGGATGTAAAAACTACTTTCTTGAATGGAGATCTAAAAGAGAATGTTTTTATGTCCCAGCCTGAAGGATTTGCTGTAAAAGGACATGAACATAAAGTATGCAAACTTGTGAAATCCTTGTATGGCTTCAAACAAGCACCGCGAGCTTGGTATGAAAAACTAACTGAGCATCTTCTGAAACTCAATTTCAAACATTATGATCTTAATGATGCAACTTTGTTTGTCAAGAAGTTTGGCAAAACAATTGTATATCTTATGGCATATGTAGATGATCTTTTGATGACAGGGAACAATGAGAGCTACATTGCATCCATAAAGAAGGAATTGAGGAAAGGTTTTGAAATGATTGATTTGGGATATGTTCATTACTATCTTGGCATTGAAGTAACTCAATATCCGAAGTCCATATTCCTTTCTCAAAAGAAGTACATTGGAGATCTGTTGAACAGGTTTGGCATGACTGAATGCAATCCTCTAATTACTCCAATGGAACAAAACTTAAAGCTCACGTCCATTGAAGGAAAAGAATTTGAGGATGCAACAAAGTATAGACAGCTTGTAGGAAGTCTCAACTACCTAACTACGTTTATGCAAAAGCCTTATGAGGGACATTGGTCTACTGCAAAAAGAGTTCTAAAGTACTTGAAGGGAACTCAAGACTTTGGAATCAAGTATACACAGGTGGGCGACTTCAGCTTGATTGGATACTCTAATTCACACTTCGATGGAGACAAAGAAACTGGGGTATCTACTTCGGGTTATGCTATGAGTCTTGGATCAGGAGTTGTCTCTTGGAGATCACGCAAAGAATCAGTTCCAACAGATTCCACAACAGAGGTAGAATATGTGGTAGCAGCTGAGGCAACAAAAGAAATTGTGTGGCTCAGGAAAATTCTGGAAGATTTGCATGTAAAACAAGTACAATCGACTCCACTCATGATTGACAATACCTCGGCAATAAAGTTTGCCAAGAACCCAAAGTTCAATGATCGAACGAAGCACATCAGTACAAAATATCATCTTATTTGACATCATGTTGAGGCCAAAACGATTCATCTTTGCCACTGTTCCACTAATGAGAAGATTGCAGACATCTTCACCAAAGCGCTTGGAAGATCAAAATGTGAAATATTCAAAACTATGCTTGGACTTACCAACATCCCTTCAGATTAAGGGGGGAATGTTGACACCTAATCATAGGGGTTGGTTGAATAACTGTAATTAGTGTAAATAAATAATAGAGAAAATGGAGAGTCATCAGGAGATGAACTGAACAGTCACTCCCTCTTGTATATAATAATGAACAACCTGAATGAATAATACGATTACATTTGAGGAGTTACCTCCTGGTTTGATACATACATACCAACATACCAAGGCTTGTAGACTCTTTGCATTGTAGATTTTTAAGAGAATAATTGTAAAAAACCTAGGTTTTCTACACCTATTACCCATCCTCATTGAAGTTGTGACCAGTCGAGATGATGAATTTTACATCCAGATCCTCTCCTATCCCCCCATCTATTTATCCATTTATAAAACAATAAAATTAATCCCCTCATAATACAATAAGCTTAATGCAGAAATAGAATACAAAATCACTAGAAATTAACACTAGATAATAGATAAAACTGGTGGTCTTAAAATTGTGCCTAATATGCCATCTGGGACTGGTTGCATAACCCTCTTCATCACATGTTTCCCATCTTCGTTGAAGTTGTGTTACATCTGGATCCTCACCTATCCTCCCCATATATTAGTCCATTTATAAAACAATAAAATTAATGCATATGTAGCCTATAATAATAAAATCAAAGGCAACTAAAAGCCAGATATTAGATAAACATGATAAGAAAATCACAGACCCATTACCGTATGTAACAACAAACTTCCCACATGATAAGAAAAGCATAATAACATTTGTAGCAGGGCGATTACAGTGATCTAGAGCTGAAATTTCATTATTAATATTGATGACATGATAAGAAAATCACATACCCATGAAAGTCTTTAACAACAAATGGCCCACATAATAAGAAAAGCATAATAGGGCAATTATAGTGATTTGGAACTGAAATTTCATTATTAATATTTACGAGATCTGCATAGTATGAGCCAAAAGACATATTTAGCATCTTCAACTTAGCTAATAAAACAATTATTTTGCTGGACAAAAATATTTAAAAAAGGTAATTAATAAATTATCAATAAGAGAAAAGGAGAAAGTCATGCTCCGAGAAAGCACTTACCTTCATTCTTGTTGTTTTTCCTTTTGTGCGGATTCCTCCAAAAGCAAAAGTCCTTGGGCAGGAAATAGGGTGACAACCTAACTATAGGCAGAAACACGACGGGAATTATTTGAAAACCACAATCAAAATCAGTGTTTTTAAGCAATTGAAATTTGATTCATGAAAGAGGTTTTGCACAAAAGAGTGGGTACCTCATAGCAAGGACCCTCTATTTCACTTCTTCACTCATCTGAAATGAAACCCCAAAATGTTATTCTTCAGACATATGAACCGAAACCACAAAACGCTTTGCCCTCTGCTACTTCTTCTGTAGACCAGAATTAGGGTTTTTGTTGGAAAATTAATCCTAATCACCGTGTTAAACACTCTTACAACATCCATATTTTTCAGAAGTATTTTGCAGGTTGCAGTTTTGTTTGCAAGGGAAGGACTAAAGTCTAAGCAGAAGACATCGTTGACCATTCCGCAACACATCATAGAGTTAAAGAAATTAATGAGGGTTGGTAAATATATATGGGTGAAACATTTACTGCCCAACTCTTAGTTGCAGTCCACAACCTCAGCAAGTTCAGAAAATTCCTCAAAGATTTGCTCTATCATGTATTAATGAGTAAACATGTGTGTTTTGGATAAATATGAATGTAAAATTCATTTTGTTTGGTTGAGAAAATTGAGAGGAGGCGAGTGTGTAAGCCTGGAGGTAGTGAGGAGAAAATCGTGGAGGAAATATTGATGGACGCATTAAAACAAGTCTTACAGAGTTTTACAGAGAATTACTCTGCAACCCTGGTAAAGCATAAATCGCAGTAAGATTTTTTGTGTTTTTACTTGGAGGAACAACCTCTAATTTGTCATGCAAATGTATTTACATATGCTTTATAATATAATCCAAAATTTGGTTTGTTGCGATGTGGCCTTAAACCTTCATGATTAGATTTACGACAACCATTTGGTTTTTACTCTGTTTTGTTGTGCATTTAATTTCTGTTTCAATTAAGTCTCTGTGTAGTTGCGATTTACTTGCCTTAACTGAAGATTTGTCTTGCCGCAACCAATTTATGAGCCAAACTCCTCTCCTGTAACATTTTCTGAGCCGAACTCCTCTCCTCTAACATGGTATCAGAGCAGGTTAAACTTTGTTAGTGTAAAAACAAGTGTTTTTACGAGCAATTAAAAATTGTTTTGAGGGCAGATTTTTGAAGTGTATTTACCAGCAGGTAGAGAGTTTTTCTCGCTCAGGAAACACCAAGAACAAGCTTGAATAATCCTCAGATACCTCAGTTTAATGGAAAAAATTATGATTATTGGGCTATTACAATGAAGACCCTATTTTATTCTCAAGACATTTGGGATTTGGTGGAGAATGGTTTTCAAGAACCAGAAGATGCAGCAGCATACAATGTCTTGTCTCAACCAGAAAGGGATTTGTTGAGGGACAACAGGAAGAAGGATGCAAAAGCCCTCTTCTACATTTTTCAAGCAGTTCATGAAAATATTTTCCCAAGGGTTGCAGCAGCAACAAAGTCCAAGTAAGCATGGCACACCCTCCAGATAGCCTACCAAAGCATGGCAAAAGTGAAGACAACAAAGCTAGAAATGCTAAGGATAGATTTTGAAACACTTTGTATGAAAGAATCTGAGAATGTAGACTCATTTTTTACACATGTAATTGGATTGGTTACTCAAATCATGTCTCATGGTGAGACGTTCCAGGAAAGGAGAATAGTTGAGAAAGTTTTGAGAAGTTTTCCAGAAAGGTTTGATCCCAGTGTTGTGGCCATAGAAGAGACAAAGGATCTCTCACAGTTCTCAGTGGATGAGATTCATGCATCATTGATTTCTCATGAACATAGACTAAATAGAGCAACAAGCTCTTGATTGAAGCATGCCTTCAAGACACAAGTTTCATTTGGTCAAAGTAGAGGCAGAGGAAGAGGAAGAAGCCCACACAGAGGTGGAAGAAGCATCCCTTCAAGCTCAAGTGGAAGAGGCAGAAATCAAAATCCAAGTCAAGGCCCAAGCCAAAATCAAGCACAAGGTCAGAGGTATGATAAATCTCAAGTCCAATGTCATTACTATAAGAAGTATGGTCATTATGCAAATGAATGTAGAAAGAAGCAATATGACATTAGTAACAAATCAAGTGTAAATTTCAAAAAAGAAAATCAGAACCATGATAACATGCTTTTAGGTTGTAATGTAGCACGAGAAAAACAAAGTGATATATGGTATCTAGATTCAGGGTGTAGCAACCACATGTCAAGGAACATAGAAATGTTTTCCAATCTAGATGAAAGTGTGAAATCTGAAGTGACATTAGGGACTTTTAGCAAAGTCTCTGTCATGGGAAAAGGAAGAATTAATATCCTAATAAAGAAGGGGGAGAAAAAGTACATCTCAGATGTTTACTTTGTCCCTAGTTTGAAGCATAATCTCATAATCATTGGACAACTCATGCAAAAGGGCTACAATGTCTTTTTCAAGAATGATGAGTGCACAATTTTGGATAAGCCTCCAAGCAGACAACTGATTACAAAGGTTCAGATGACAAAAAATAGAATGTTTCCCCTAAAGATAAGATCATATTTGAAAGAAGAAGGTGCAGAAGCACAACTATCAATGAACTCACAAGAGGATGGAAGAAAAGATGCAGCTGTCACACAAGTAAACTTTCAAGCAGAGGTAAAATATGAAAATTGGTTATGGCACTTGAGATTTGGTCATCTCAACTTCGAAGGTTTGAATTTTCTGCATAGGAAAGGCATGGTGAAGGGGTTGCCACTCATAGAAAAACCGGACAGCCTATGTGAAGGATATATCTTGGGCAAGCAACATAGAGAGACATTTCTAGCAGGAAAGTTAGTAAGGGAAAAGGCACATTTGGAGATTGTCCACTCAGATCTATGTGGACCAATGCAGACACCATCAATTGGTGGCAACCATTATTTGTTGACCTTCATAGATGACTACACAAGGAAGACATGGGTTTATCTCCTAAAACAGAAAAGTGAAGTGTTTGAGTGCTTTTGCCAATACAAATCTCTTGTTGAGAAGCAAAGTGGACACTACATCAAAGTCCTTAGGACTGGCAGAGGTAGCGAATACATCTCAAATGATTTCCTTCGTTTTTGTAGGGAGCATGGAATTCACAAGAAATTTACAAAAAGGTATACACCTCAGAAAAATGGTGTCGCGGAAAGGAAGAATAGGACCATTATGGAAATGGCAAGGAGTATGTTGAAGGCAAAGCATTTGCCAAATGATTATTGGGCTGAAGCTGTCACTTGTGCAGTGTATATCATTAATAGGTGTCCAACCAAAAGTGTCAAGAATGTGGTTCCTAAAGAGGTATGGAGTGGAAGAAATCATAGTGTCACTCACATGAGAGTCTTTGGATCTGTGGCATATGGACATGTCCCGGATGAGTTGAGGAAGAAGTTGGAAAATAAGGGTGTTATGAAAAGATAGAAAAGATAAATCAATGCTTTAGAAATAAGCCTCTTCGAGGGGGCAACCTCCTTTACATTACACAAATGAACAATTCTTAGATGATTCAAATGACAAAACCTCCTTTCTATATATAGGAGTCTAAGGGGTCACAATATAACCAAGCTGACGTAACAATAATAATATAAAGGCACAAAAATAACAATAGAGGGATTCTATGGGGCACAATAATAACAATATGGGGACAATAGGGGCACAACAATAACAATAAGGGATACAACGACAATAGTAATGGGGGAATCACTAGTATTATAGGGACCTAACATTCCCCTCTCCTTCAAAAAAGTTGTGTCTTCAACGCTTGAGTAGTTATGGATGCTTCTGTATAAAATTCTCATCCTCCCATGTGGAATCTTCAACCGGTAAGTTCTTCCACTTGATGAGATACTCTAAAATTGATCGATTTCGTAGCTGTCGAGTTCTTGTTTCTTTGACTTCTTCAAGTTCCAATATGATTTTTCCTTCCTCATCAGGTTCTCGCAATATTGTTTGAACTGGAAGCTTGTCACCTATAACCTTCTTTAAGCATGAAACATGGAAAAGTGTGTGCACTCGGGAAGATGCTAGAAGCTCCAATTTGTATGCCATAGTACCTATCTTTTGCAACACCTTGTTCGGACCATAATACTTTGGTGATAATTTATTATCCTTCTTAGCTTGCTTGAGGGACATTTGTTTACATGGTTGTAGTCGTAGGAATACCCAATCACCTACATCAAAACTTCTTTCGCTGCGATGCTGATCTGCCTGCTGTTTCATTCTATTCTGCGCTAACGTGAGGTTATCCTTTAAGATTTGGAGAACTTGTTGTTGATGCTCGATGTGATCTTCCACTGCTTGAACCTTAGAATTTTCTCTTAAATATGATGTGATGGATGGTGGATGATATCCATAAAATTCCATAAATGGGGTCATTTTGATGCAGTATGGAAGGAAGTGTTATACCACCATTTAGCCAGAGGCAACCATTTGACCCATTGTGATTGTTTATCAGATACAAAGCAACGAAGATATCCTTCCAAACATTTGTTTACTATCTCAGTTTTCCCATCAGATTGAGGAGGATAAGATGAGCTATGAGTTAACTAAGTACCAAGACAAGAAAATAATTCTGTCCAAAAATTTCCAGGGAAAATGGGATCTTTGTCACTTACAATAATCTTTGGGTTTCCATGTAGCTTTTGAATTGTTTCCATAAATGCAGTAGAAATTGTACTCACTTTAAATGGATGAGATAATGCACAAAAGTGTGCATACTTGGTAAGTCTGTCAACTACCACCATGATAACACTCTTTCCTTCGGACTTGGGTAAACCTGTGATAAAATCCATTGAAACCTCCTCCCAACGTTGGCTTGGAATGGATAAAGGTTGTAATAGTCCTGGGGTCTTAATTGTTTCAACTTTATTTTGTTGGCAAACCAAACATTCCACCACAAACTTTTGAATATCTGATTTAAGGCCATCCCAAAAAAAATCCTTTTTAACCCTGTGGTAGGTTTTTAGAAATCCTGAGTGCCCTCCTAAGGGAGAGGTGTGCAATTCCCTAAGAATCTTTTGTTTGAGTTGGGAATTATTACATAGGTATAACTGATCCTTGTATCATAATGAATCATTTTTCCAACTAAATGTATCATATGTACTGGGATCTTGTTGTATCTTTTGAATGAGTTCCCACACTTCCTCGCCATTCTTCCATTCATCCCTTGCTTCATTTATCCAATCTGGTTGGATAATAGAAATGGTGCAAAGAAATGCTTCCACATCCTCATCCTTTCTTGAGAGTGCATCTGCCACAACATTTTGCTTCCCTTTTTTGTAGACAATTTCAAAGTCATAACCCAACATCTTTGTGACCCATTTTTGTTGCTCTTCTGAAGATAATCTTTGTTCTAAAAAGTATTTAAGACTATCATGAGCTATTTTTACCTTGAAGTGTCTTCCCATTAGGTAGGGTCACCATTTCTTAACTGCATGTAGTATTGCCAGCATTTCCTTCTCATAAATAGCTTTGTGTAAATACTTTCCTTTGATTGGATGACTTTTGAAAGCAATGGGTCTTTCTTCTTCCATTAAAACAGCACCAATTCCATTTCTTGAGGCATCACATTCCATAATAAAGGTTTTTGTGAAGTCCGGTGTAGCTAAGACTGGTGCTTGGCACGTTACCTCTTTAAGATGTTCAAGGGCCTTTTTTGCTTCTGGAGTCCATGAAAATGCATCTTTCTTCAATAATGTTGTTAGAGGTGTTGCAATTCTCCCATAATTCTTAACAAACTTGGGATAATACCCTGTCAACCCGAGAAATCCTCATCAATGTTTTATGGATGTGGGAATTTTCCATTCCTTAATGGTTTTAATTTTGCTAGGGACTACCTTAACACCTTCATGAGGTAAAATATGACCTATATATTCCATCTCTTGTACTCCAAAGAAACATTTGGAGATTTCTGCATATAATTGTTTCTCCTCCAATAGTTTGAGCACCATGTCAACATGTTGGACATGATCCTTCCAAGACTTGTTGTAGATTAGTATATCATCAAAAAATACTAACACAAATTTTCTAAGGAAGGGTTTGAAAATGGAATTCATCAAACCATGAAATGTAGAAGGTGCATTAGTAAGGCCAAAAGGCATGACCAAAAATTCATAATGACCCTCATGAGTTCTAAATGTTGTTTTTGGAATGTCTTCAGTCTTCATTCTGATTTGATGATATCCTGAACGAAGATCCAACTTGGTAAAGTAAATTGATCCATGCAATTCATCCAATAATTCATTAATGACAGGAATGGGAAATTTATCTTTAATGTTGAGCTTGTTGAGCTCCCTATGATCTGGACACATGCGCCATGATGCATCCTTCTTGTGAACCAATACTACTGGAGCAGAGAAAGAACTTTGACTAGGTTGAATTATACCAGCCTCTAGCATTTCTGCAACCATACGTTCAATTTCACTCTTTTGGACATAGGGATATCTGTAAGGCCTGATGTTTGGAGGAACACTTCTTGGAATCAAATTAATAGCATGATCACGATCACGAATAGATGGGAGGCCTTTGGGAGTCTCAAATACTTGGGAATGATTGTCCAAGACTTTTTGGAGATCTGGAGAAATGGATGATTTTGATGTGGGAACCTCTAGAGAACATAATTGTGCAATTATGCCTCATTATTCTTTCTTTAGAAGCTTTGTCATTCCATTAGATCTTATTATCTTTCCTGGTTTCCCTGCGATACCCCTTAATTCAATTTCCTTTCCTTCTCAAGAGAATTTCATGAAAAGTTCTTGAAAATTAAAAGCTATTGTACCCAAGGATTTTAGCAATTGGACTCCTAGTACAACATCAGCACCACCCACTGGAATGGAAAGCATTGGGCTATTCAATACATATTCTCCCATGGATAGCTTGATATTATGGCACTTTCCTGATCAATTTATGGTTCCTCCACTTGCAACCATCACTTGACACTCTGGCGCTGGATATAGGAAGCAATTCAATTCCTTGGCTATCTTACAATGAATAAAGTTATGGGTACTTCCCGAATCAATCAACACTATTACCTTTTTCTTCTTGATATGCCCTTCTATCTTGATAGTTTGAGGAGTGCTAACTCCAGCCAATGCAGTACAAGATATGGTCGGATTCATTTTTTCTTTTTAAAAGGTTTGTTCTTGGTGTATATCCTCTTCTTTTGATGTTTCTTGCTCCTTTTCTTCCTCCTCTTCACAATCTATGTAAAATAATTTCTTCTCGGCACACTTATGACCTTTAGTGTATTTGCTATCACAACTGTAACAAAGCCCTTTTGCTGTTTTTTCTTCCAATTATTGTGGTGTCAACCTTCTAGATTGTGGATGGCTAGGGGCAATAACACTTCCATCTTTATAATTGTGAGTGGTAGGCTTCCTTGTTGCCATAATTTTGCTTTCCTTTTTTCTTGTGAACCTGAATGCCTTCTCCAATGAATCTGGTTCCCAAAGGCGAACCTCATGTTGGATGTTATCTTTTAAAGTCTCTTCGAACAAATCAATCCTATGCTCCTCTGGAATATATTTTACCCTTATATTCAATTTTTGGAAGTCCTCAATGTGCTCCATCATTGAACCCTTTTGTTTGAGATTTATCAATTGGCTAAAAAATGTGTTGCTTTTTGTATCCTCATAATGTGCTATCATTTCATCTGTAAAAATAGCCCACGTGACAATTTGTTTACGAGAGCAAAGCCATCGATACCATACAAACTGATCTGGTTCCAAATATAAAGTTGCAATGCATACCTTTTGTGTGTTTTTCACATTATGGAGATCAAAAAATCGCTCCATCTATAGTATCCATGTTCCAGGATCCTTGCCATCAAACTTCCTCCTATCGATCTTTAGAATATGGTGGCTCTTCAATCCAACGTTAGAGTCTATGAAATTATGATTAACATTTATTTTGTGCTCATCATGAGTTTCCTTTACTACCCTTTTTCCATTATTAAGCATTTCTTGTAGAAACTTTGTCAAATCTGTCTTCAAATCTATCTTCAAATCTTCCATGTCTGTCTTCAAATCTTCCTAATCAGGTGCTCATGTCCTAAGTGTCGTAAAATGTTCAAAATTTAAAGTACTTAGAACTGGTTCAAAGTTGAATGACTGGAAATTGCTCGTCTTCCCGATTCCGGCGCCACAAACGGTTCGAAAAACGGTCGCCGTATGAGGAAGTTATGGCAAAAAGAAGAATTTGTCCATAACATTAGAAATTTTAATTTTTCAAAAAAAAAAAAAAAAAAGGAATATTCCGCCTGGCACGAAATCCGAGGCAACCACCAAACATTAAATGTAACTGCAGTTAAGTTGGCGGAATTTTGGCAGGAGCGCCAAATTTGGCGGACCCGCCATAATTGGCGGAGCTATCTGGAGTTAAGTAAAGTTAGCTGGAGTTTTTCTAGGGGCAAACTGGAGAAACTTTAAATTGCCATAACTTTGGCTAGGAAAGTCGGTTTTGGACGAATTTTTTTTTTTTTTTGGGTATTTTCGACCTTTTGAAGCCATTGGTGTTGGTCTTACATCCATTTGAGGTCATTTGTAGAGGTTTTGGAGCCGTGAAAGTTCTAGGAGCCACTAGGGCCCAGTTTTGTGAAGACTGTATAGGGTTGCAGGTATCCATTGGAGGTGATCCAATAGTCAATGCTGAAGGATTCAAGTGTTCTGAATCTATTTTTACCATCTATTTCTCTTGTAGATGCTTCTATTCAGCTGTATTTTCAATTTGAGCATTTAATAAAAACAAGGACACAATCCTGAAGGACTCAAGTGTTCTGAATCCATTTTTACCATCTATTTCTCCTGTAGATGCTTCTATTCAGCTGTATTTTCAATTTGAGCATTTAATAAAAACAAGGACAAGCCCGGTTGGGAGCTTTGGACCCAGAAAACGTAGCCCTGGAGGGGGTGAACTACTTTATCAACTTCTTTTGCATTTGTGGTTGATTTATTTTGCAGATCAAATTCGTTTTAATGTGTTAAACAGTAAAAGGAAATAACTCTGCTATGCTTAAATGGGTCATGAACAACTGAAAATTTCATGTGTTTTCTTTCTGCAAGACATGGAAATATTTTAAACATGTTTAATTCTGAATTGAATACCTTGCAAACAAATTTCAAGTAGTTTCAAATTCAGATCAAGTTGGTATCAGAGCCCAGGGTTTTGTGCAAAGATCTTCTAACTGTCTTGCAAAGTATTGATGCTTACCAGGTTGAAACTTAAAAGAGGGGAAGGACAGTTGACTAGAGAATGAGAGAATCCTTAGTCAAGGAAGGCCAGAGAGCCATCACCTCCACCTTCAATTTCACCCTCAAGAGTCTCAGCAGAAGCTTCAAGGATGTCTGAACATGAAGGAGAAATTCCTATAGAGACAGATCCAAGAGAAGAAGAAAGAGTCTTCAGAAAGGCTTTCTTGGACCTCACTGAAATGGTGAGGATATTGTACCAAGAAAGAAATGAGAAATTGGCTGGAGAAGGGTCCAAACATCCACATGAAGGAGAGGGCTCTTCAGGAGGTAAGAAGGATGATGATCATTCCAAGAAAGGACATGGAGGAAATGGTGATCCACCACCCCCATCTTCACCTTCTTCCTCTTCATCCTCGTCTTCTTCTATTCAAAAGCATAGATCCTCTGGAAAAAGTCCTTTTTTGAAGCTTGATGTAAAATTCGAATTACCTATGTTTAATGGTGAAGTGAATGCAGAAAAGCTTGACAACTGGATTAGGCAGTTGGAAGTTTACTTGAGGATCCAGAATATGCATGATGATGCCACAAAGATTTAGTTGGCTTCTTTGAGAATGGATGGAGCAGCATTGGTCTGGTGGGAGGCCAAGACTAAAGAGGAGATCAAGAAATTTGGTAAGGTTACCTTAACATGGCCTGAATTTCTGTTAGCCATTAAAAAACAGTTTTATCCTCTTGCTCACATGCAGAAGGCCATTATGAATTGGCAAAATTTCAGACAACTTAAGGGTCAGAGTGTCCAAGACTACACCCAAGAATTCAGGAGAAGAGCTCTCTTGTTAGGGGTAGATTTACAGACCCAAGAAACCTTGCTGAAATACATTGGTGGCTTGCATAGCTACCTTAGACACACCATCTTGATGTTTAACCCTACTAGCCTGGACGAGGTTTGTGTCCAAGCTACCCATTTAGAGGCAAGGGGAAAAAACACATTTGAAGAGGGTAGAAACAAGCCCCCACAAAGAGAAAACCTCCAAGGGAAAGAGCAAAAAGAATGCATCTGTCAAACAAGAGAGTGAGAAAGTGATCTGTAAACACTGTTCTACACCAGGTCATGAGGAGAAAAACTGTTGGAAATTATATCCTGAAAAAAGACCTCAATTTAACAAATCCAAAGGGAAACAGAAAACTGCTGCTACTACATCTACACCACAAGATTTAGGGGAAGATTCAGGTGATGAAACCAAAATTGCAGCCATGGGTTTGAAAAACTTGAAGGGAAAAGAAATTGAAACTCAAGCCAGCACTAGTACCTCAAACTGCCATGTACAAGCTCCTAATGAGGAAGAAAGGATTGAACTATTTCATGTGAGGGTGATTTCAAAACATACTAAAATTGACACACTTTTTGATAGTGGGTCACAAGCAAACCTTATATCAGAGGACTTGGTCAAGCAGCTTAAACTTGAGACCGTTCCACATCCGAAGCCATATCCACTTGGATGGATTTGCAAGGATGCAAATTTACAAGTTTCAAGAAAGTGCACATTGCGCTTTGCAATTACTGCACATTTTATTGACACAGTTGAACTTGATGTGGTACCTTTTGATATAGCAGGAATTGTTTTGGGAAGTCCTTACTTGTTTGACAGGAAAGCTATCTTTCATTGCCATGAAAACAAATATCATCTGTTCAAAGATGGCAAGGAGTTCATTGTTAGAGCTCATCGCAAGAAGACAAATATAGCGATGGTGAATGCAGGACAGGTAAAAAGGCTGGTCAATTCAAGTAAGAATTTTGTTCTTCTTATGATTAAGCCCAAGGTTGATCTGAATCATGAGTCATTTGACAATTGTGATCCAGAACTTAAATCAGATCTGTATGATGTAGTTGATGCATATCATGAGATGTTTCAGGAGCCAACAGGTTTGCCTCCTAAGAGGGAGATTCAACATGAAATCCATTTGCACCCAGATTGTCCTCTTCCAAACATAGGCATGTACCGCATGTCTATTATGGAGAATGCTAAAATAAAGAAGCAAATCAAGGACTTGTTGGACAAGGGTTTCATAAGGCCAAGTACTTCGCCATGTGGGTCACCGATTGTATTGATTCCAAAGAAAGATGGCATTTGGCGTATGTGTGTTGATTTCAGGGCCTTGAACAAGATAACGGTAAAGAATCGTTACCCACTCCCAAGAATAGATGATTTGCTAGACCAGCTGAAAGATGCTCGATATTTCACTAAGCTAGACTTGCTCAGTGGATATCATCAAGTAAGAATTGAAGAAAGTGACATTTGGAAGACAGCCTTTAAAACCAAACAAGGACTCTTTGAGTGGCTTGTGATGCCGTTTGGTTTGTGCGATGCACCTGCAACTTTCATGCGGGTAATGGATGATGTCTTGCGTCCTTTTCTTGATGATTTCATTATTGTCTACTTAGATGACATCTTGATTTTCAGCAAGTCTAGAGAAGATCATGTCATGCATGTTAGAAAAGTACTTGATGTTTTGAAGAAGAATCAGTTATTTCTTAAAATGTCAAAGTGTGAATTTGGAAAGACTTCTTTGGTTTATTTGGGACACATAGTAGGAGGAGGTGCTTTGAGAATTGATCCTGCTAAGATTGAGGCTATTATGAAGTGGCCTACTCCCAAATCCATAACAGAGGTAAGAAGTTTTTTGGGTGCAGCTCAATATTGGAGGAAGTTTATCTCTAACTTCTCTTCTATAGCAGCTCCTATGCATGCAGTGACAAGTGTGAAGCATGCTTTCCAATGGGGAGGCAAGCAGCGAAAAGCTTTCGAATCTTTGAAACAGAAGATTAGTTCAGCTCCAGTCCTTGCATTACCAGATTTGAGACAGCCATTTGAGATACAAACTGATGCTAGTGATTATGCTATGGGTGCAGTTCTTCTACAGCATGGTAAGCCTATTGCTTTTCATTCTGAAACTTTTAATGGTGCTGTTGTAAATTATCCTACATATGATAAGGAGTTGTATGCGTTGGTACAAAGCGTCAAAAAGTGGAAACACTATTTGATGGGCAAAGAAACTGTTATACATACCGACCATCAGCCCTTACAGTACTTGCAATCACAAAGCAAGTTACAACAGTCACGACACTTCAGATGGATGGGCTTCTTGCAACAGTTCCATTTGGTAATAAAGTATAAGAAAGGTACTTTGAATAAGGTTGCTGATATGCTTTCAAGGCCTATTATTGGTGCTGTTACTTTACTTAAGAATGATTCCATTGTACATGATAGTTACATAGAACAATATGCATCTGATGATGACTTTAAAGATGTGTATGCTAACTTGAGTAAAGGAAATCATGTAGAGGAAAATGACTATCACATGCATAACAATTTGTTGTTTCATTTGGGCAAGTTGTGTATACCACAGGGGGAGAGGATAAATGTCATAAGAGAAGCTCATTCTTCTCTTATTGCTGGCCATTTTGGTGTGAGCAAAACAGTTGCACATCTACAGAGGTATTGCTATTGGCCTCGCATGGTAGATTCTGTTTCAAGGTTCATAAGAGGTTGTTCATTATGTGCTACAAGCAAGCCTAGCAATAGGAAGCTTGGTTTGTATACTCCTTTGCCGGTACCTTCTAGACCATGGGAGAGCATCTCTATGGATTTTGTAGGAGGTTTGCCAAAATCTCGAAAGCAGCATGATTATTTATATGTAGTAGTTGATCGTTTCAGCAAAATGTGTATACTTATGCCTTGTAAGAAAACTATAACTGCTGAACAAACTGCTGAATTATTTTTTCATCATGTATGGATTCACTTTGGTTTGCCTACTTCCATTATTAGTGACAGGGATTCCAGATTTGTGGGGAATTTTTGGTCCAACCTATGGGAGATGATGGACACAAAGTTGAAGAAAAGTATTGCTTTCCATCCGCAAACAGATGGACAAACCGAAGTTGTGAACAGAACCATTGTGCACCTCTTGAGAGGTTATTGCAGCAAGCATCCCAAGCTTTGGGATGAACATTTTCACTACATACAACATGCTTACAATCGTGCCAAGCACTCTTCCACAAACACCTCACCGTTTGAAGCTTGTTTTGGTTACTTGCCAAAATCACCTCTTGATTTCATTCTTGAGAAAGATGTTGCCATTGAGGGACATAGTGACATTGACAAAGCTCATTCATTCATTGAAATAATTCAGCAAATACATCAGCAAATTCAAGAACAGCTTGAGAAGAGTCAAGGCAAGTACAAGGAAAGACATGACAAGCATAGAGTCGATCACAAGTTTCAAGAAGGAGATGAGGTATGGCTGTACATTAGTAAGGAAAGGATGCAAGGAGAAGGTAAAAAGCTGAAGCCTATTCGTTATGGTCCATTCAAAATCGTCAAGAAGGTTGGAAATAATGCTTTTCAATTAGATTTGCCTTCCTACATGCAAATGTATTCTATTGTCAATTTGGAAAACTTACGTTTGTATGAACCTCCTTTGATTGCTGATCATGAAAGTGTTGTTCATCTGCCATCTATAGAATATTTCTCGCCAGAATTCTTAGATGAGTTGAAAGAAGATACAATCCTTGACAGAAGGACACACACTTCAAGAAGGGGCAGTGTAGATTATGTTCGGGTTGGTTTCAAAGGCAGCAAACCGAACAAGGCAAAGTGGATGGAGGTGGACAGAGTGAGGGAGCTGTACCCTCACCTCTTTAACAGGTAGTTGAAGGCTTTTGGGGTCCAAAAGATTCCCAATGGGGAGGCGTGATCAGGTGCTCATGTCCTAAGTGTCGTAAAATGTTCAAAATTTAAAGTGCTTAGAACTGGTTCAAAGTTGAATGACTGGAAAGTGCTCGTCTTCCCGATTCCGGTGCCGCAAGCGGTTCGAAAAACGGTCACCGTATGAGGAAGTTATGGCAAAAAGAAGAATTTGTCCATAACATTAGAAATTTTAATTTTTCAAAAAAAAAAATTAAAAAAGGAATATTCCGCCTGGCACGAAATCCGAGGCAACCACCAAACATTAAATGTAACTGTAGTTAAGTTGGCGGAATTTTGGCAGGAGCGCCAAATTTGGCGGACCCGCCATAATTGGCAGAGCTATCTGGAGTTAACTAAAGTTAGCTGGAGTTTTTCTAGGGGCAAACTGGAGAAACTTTAAATGGCCATAACTTTGGCTAGGAAAGTCGGTTTTGGACGGATTTTTTTTTTTTTTTTGGGTATTTTCGACCTTCTGAAGCCATTGGTGCAGGTCTTACAGCCATCTGAGGTCATTTGCATAGGTTTTGGAGCCGTGAAAGTTCTAGGAGCCACCAGGGCCCAGTTTTGTGAAGACTATATAGGGTTGCAGGTATCCATTGGAGGTGATCCAATAGTCAATCCTGAAGGATTCAAGTGTTCTGAATCCATTTTTACCATCTATTTCTCCTGTAAATGCTTCTATTTAGCTTTATTTTCAATTTGAGCATTTAATAAAAACAAGGACAAGCCCGGTTGGGAGCTTTGGACCCAGCAGACGTAGCCCTGGAGGGGGTGAACTGCTTTATCAACTTCTTTTGCATTTGTGGTTGATTTATTTTGCAGATCAAATTCATTTTAATGTGTTAAACAGTAAAAGGAAATAACTCTGCTATGCTTAAATGGGTCATGAACAACTGAAAATTTCATGTGTTTTCTTTCTGCAAGACATGGAAATCTTTTAAACATTTTTAATTCTGAATTGAATACCTTGCAAAAAAATTTCAAGTAGTTTCAAATTCAGATCACTTCCATGCTTGTCTTCAAATCTGTCTTCAAATTGTCCATCTTAGCTTCCATGCCTTTGTTTAAACCATCCATCTTAGCTTCTACGTCTTTCTTTAAACCATCCATCTTAGATTCTGTTACTTTTTGTGCGAGCAACATTTGTTGCACTTGGTCTTGTAATTTTGATATATCATGTTGCATTTATTCCTCTTCTTTATGAGTCATGCTAGAGCTTTTAGGTTGCTTACTAGGTGTTTCCATTTTCTTTCTTCGGGGCATCAATTACAGATAATAATGCTTCACTATGCCCTTTGAATTCTTTCAAACTAATTTTTCAAACCAAGCTTATGCAAAAAAAAATTAAAAAAACTACACACCTTTTTTTTCACTTTGTAGGATCTTGATATTGAATCTGATGTATTTCGGTAATTTTAGATCTCTAAGGTCTGAAATTTCTTCCTGCAGTAACCCTTTGAGTAATATTTCTAACTCCGCAAGTCTGATCAAGATTGGATTCTCCAATGGAGAGTTATGCCAAATCCCCCACAATGACCTCAGTATAGACTTGTTCAGTAGAGCGAACTTGTATGATGTGTTAAGGGTCATTGTTTCAACCTTAGGATCTGAAAATTGTACCCAAAAAACTATAGTCCGTCCTCTTTTTGTAACTTCTTACGAAAATTCAATCTGAGACTCAAAGATAAAGTTATGACAATTTTCCCAAGGTGACGTGTTTGGAATGTAATTCTAGGGTCTTCAAAAACCCTAACTTCCTCAGCTTATATCTCTGAAAATATAATGATACAGGATCTGAAATTTGGAACCGTGATTCAGGTCAATTTCTTCTCAAATGGGTTTTTTTTTAGCTTCTAAAACTTTTAGCGAAAGAGTTATAGTGCAAATTCTACGATGACCTGTTTTAGATGAAGTTCTGGAGATTGTAAAATCCCTAACTTCCTCAGATCATATCTCCGAAAATATAGCGAGACAAGATATAAAATTTGAACCCGAGGTTCAGAGATATTATTTCTCAAATGGTGTTTTTTTTTAGCTTTTGAAACATCACAAAAAATAAGTTATAGTGCAAATTCCACGATGAGCTGTTTGGAGGAGCGAAACCCTAGAATCCAAAGCTCTGATACCAAATGTTCTGAAACCAGCTCACAAAAAGATAGAAAAGATAGATCAATGCCTTAGAAATAAGCCTCTTCGAGGGGGCAACCTCCTTTACATTACAAAAATGAACAATTCTTAGATGGTTCAAATGAAAAAACCTCCTTTCTATATATAGGAGTCTAAGGGGTCACAATATAACCAAGCCAACCTAACAATAATAATATAACGGCACAAAAATAACAATAGAGGGATTCTATGGGGCACAATAATAACAATATGGGGACAATAGGGGCACAACAATAACAATAAGGGATACAATGACAATAGTAATGGGGGAATCACTAGTATTATAGGGACCTAACAAAGGGGGAGAAATGCATATTTTTTGGATAGAGTGATGAATCCAAGGCATACAAGATCTACAATCCATCAACCAAGAAGGTCATAATCAGCAGAGATGTACAGTTCATAAAATAGGAAGCATGGGATGGAAGTTTAGAGAAAATAGTCAATGTCAAAGAATGTATACCACATGAGGACAAAAAGGAATTGACAACAGTAAGTTATTCCTCAACAGTGACTCCCTCTACTCCTATTCAAGCGCATAAACACAGGAAATAAGTAACACCATCAACAAATAATATGACAGTGCCACCCAGTCAAGCAAGTTCTTCTCCAAGCATGCGACAAAGCGCAACACCAAGTGACATGTCAAGCCCATATTCAACAAGCACAAGAAGACCAAAATTCATAAATTTAAATGAAATTTATGAGCAATATGAAGTGATAGTAGCATTGGTCTAAATTCCTTATTTGCATTGTTTTGTCATGTAGATGACCCAATCCATTTTGAGGATGCAGTCAAAGAAGAAAAATGGGTTGCAACAATGGAGGAAGAAATAGAAGCAATAGAAAAGAATGACACATGGGAGTTAGTGAACCTTCCACAAGGAAAATGTCATTGGAGTGAAGTGGGTCTATAAGACAAAGAGAAATGTTGAGGGGAAGATTGAAAGGCATAAATCGAGGCTAGTTGTCAAAGGATACAAACAGTAGCATGGAAGAGATTATGCGGAGACGTTTGCGCCAGTCGCAAGGATGGAGACAATGCGTAATGCTGTGGTGATTGTCATGCAACATAAATGGAAAGTGTATCAAATGGACATAAAATCAATGTTCTTGAATGGAGTGCTGAAAGAGGAAGTGTATGTTGTGCAACCACCTGGTTATGAGGTAGAAGGTCAAGAAGACAAAGTGTATCAGTTGAGGAAAGCTCTTTATGGGCTGAAGCAAGCACCGCGTGCATAATATAGGAGGATAGATGCTTACTTGTTGGACAATGGTTTCGAAAAATGTGACGGTGAGCCTACTCTATACATCAAAGAAAGTGATGGTAAGATTCTTATTGTTTTCTTATATGTAGATGATTTTATTTTTACAGGCAGTGATGATTTTCTCATTGCTGATTTCAAAGAAGTCATGAAGAATGAATTTGAAGTCACTGACTTGGGATTGTTAAGGTGTTTTTTGGGCATAGAAGTGAAGCAAATAGAAAATGGCATTTTGATTTCTCAAGTAAAGTATGTAGTAGACATTTTGGATAGGTTTAATATGCAGAACAACGAACCCTCACCAACTCCAACTTTCATGGGGTTGAAGTTGAGCAAAGAATATTGCAGTAACAATGTCAATTTGACATTATACAAAAGCATGATAGGTAGCTTGATGTATTTGACCACCACTAGGACAGATATAATGTATGCAGTGAGTCATGTGTCAAGGTTCATGGAGACACCCAAGGAAACGCATTGGCAAACAGCAAAAAGGATTCTAAGGTATGTCAATGGGACAAAACAATATGGTATTTTGTACGCCACAACAGATGATTTCAGGCTGGTTGGTTACACTGACAGTGATTGGGCAAGAAGTGTCGATGATAAAAAATCACGTCATGATATGTTTTTCATTTGGGTTCCAGAGCCATTTCATGGGCCTCCAAGAAGCAACCAATAGTATCACTGTCAACAAAAGACGCTAAATATGTCACTGCAAAAGCAGCAGTGTGTCAAGCAGTTTGGATGAGAAGGATGTTGAGGGATCTTTGCCATGACCAAGAGGGAATGGCAACACTTCCGCAATTGCATTGTCAAAGAATTCTATTTTTTACAAGAGGACCAAGCACATTGATGCTAAATATCATTTTATTAGAGAGTTGATTAACAATAGTGAAATTGTGTTGCAGCACTGCAAGTCACAGGAATAATTTGTTGACATTTTCACAAAGCCATTGGCACGTGAAAATTTTGTTCATCTCCAAGACTATTTGGGAATTTTCAATGGCGGAGCTTGTGATTAAGGGGGAGTGTTGGAAAATTAATCCCAACCACCACGATAAACACTTCGATAGCAACCATACTTGTCAAAAGTATTTTGCAGGTTGCGATTTTATTTGCAGGTGGAAAGACTAAAGTCTGAGCAGAAGTACAACGCTGACCATTCCACAACACATCACAGAGTTAAAGCACTTAATGAGGGTTGGTAAGTATGTATGGGTTAAACATTTACTGTACAACTCTTAATTGCAGTCTGCAACCTCTACAAGTTCAGAAAATTTCTCATTTTGTATAATCGCCCATCTTGTGTCTTAAAGATTTTCTTTGGCATGTATTAATGAGTAAAAATGTGTGTTTTGGATAAATATGAATGTAAAAGTCATTTTGTTTGGTTGAGAAAGTTGAGAGGAGTCAAGTATGTAAGTTTGAGAGGTAGTGAGGAGAAAATCGTGGAGGAAATATTGGTGGGCACGTGAAAACAATTCTTACGGAGTTTTACAAAGAATTACTCTGCAACCCTAGTGAAGTGTAAATCGCAGTAAGATTTTTTGTGTTTTTAATTGGAGCAATAGCCTCCAATTTTTCATGTGAATGTATTTACATATACTTTATAATATAATCCAAAGTTTGGTTTGTTGCAATGTGGCCTTAAACCTTCATGAGTAGATTTACCGCAACCATTTGGTTTTTACTCTATTTTGTTGTGCGTTTAATTTATGTTTCAATTAAGCCTCTATGTAGTTGTGATTTCCTTGCCGCAACTGAAGATTTGTCTTGCTGCAACCGATTTCGAAGCTAGACTCCTCTCCTTTGCCCCTGTAAATTTTTTCCAACAATTTTCAGTGGCCTTTTTGGCCTGTGAAAACCACAATTGTTTTCATTTAGGGTCATGGGGAGAAGATAAAACTACAATTGTTGTCCTTTAGGGCTTTCGGCGGAAATTTTTACCTGGGCAGAAGATAAAACCACAATTTATATCTCTGGTTCTGCCAACTCGATTGATGTTTCCTTCATTGGAGATTCATTGACCATCTCCAGATTTCTCTTTGACTTCATCCTGCTGCACTTATGTTATAATTCAAAGTGGGATGATTTTCTACATAATTCTCCTACGGTTTAAGCTTTCCATAAAGCATGAGCGCTAGAACACCATAGTCGTGACTTAAGGCATGTAAACCATGTGGCTGAAGATGGCATGCATACCATTAAACTTGGCATAGTCATGTATTGCACCCGAGAGCTGTAAATCAAGACGTCAACGGTCATGAACATATGCATAGCATAGATTTCGGGCATGATACAGAGGTAGGATTTATACAAACTAGAGTACACCCATTACTATTACCGTAGGTTGGTTCACATATGCAAACAAAATTATCCTTTGCAATAACTCTCTAAATTCTCCTCTACAAACTGCAGTACATTACAATAACCATAGGTTGGTTCGCCTCCGCAATAACTCGCTAAATTCTCCTTCATGTCGTCAGTATATTCCACCCGCCATATCACTTTTGTCAATACCTGAAGTTGTCCTCAACTGCATATTTTCTTGTAATATAGGCACGCAGTCTCGGTAGTAGAAATGATTTTTTTTAATGTGATTCTTTTTTTTTATATTCGTTTTGAAATTTTGAAGTATTTTCCATGAAGTTTAGGGATAGGTGTTTATTTTTGTAATTTTTCATAGTATTGGTATCATTAAGCCACCAGAACTTGACACATATATCAACTTAGAATCATTTTAACTTCAGATCTATTAAGCGTCGAGAGGGATCAAATTTTTTGAGTTGCAAACGTATTTTTTTAGTGCAAAATTGAGGAAAGGTTTGCACCTCGAGATATTTGATCCCTCTAGGCACTTGATATATCAGGAGTTAAGATGGATCTAGGTTGGTTTCAATCAGGTGCGACCAAGAAAAATCTATCGAAAATATGATTAATTTTATCAATAATATGTGAATACATCTAATATTCATATAATCATTATAAATATGCTAAATATGTCTCAGATTCATTTGGTCATTTTAATTTTAAATTTGCTTAGTTACCTCAGTTTGTTGAGATGATAAATATTGTTAATAACTTTAATGATGAAAAATAATGAAATAAAAATTTTGAATGCAAAGTGACAATGTAATAGTGTTGAATGATAAAAAATGTGAATAATAAGAATGTAGTCAATTACAAATAGTCTTCATTGTGATTAATCTCAAACTATTTTATTCTACTATTCTTATTGTCACTCTTGTTACTTTTGTCATATTTTCATATCGATTATATGAAAAGGACAGTTGAAATCGTAAACCATTTAAATCTTTAGCCCACGTTGTTGTACTAAGTATAATACCTTGTCTCTCTTGCTCTCCAATATTAATAGCTTGAATTACTATAACAGAAAAATCAATGTACATTGTCAATAATGTACCATCATACATTCAATTACATCAAATCAGAAATCAACATCTACACTGAAATCAATGCATCTAATGCAAGCAATCAAATAGGATTATAAATCAACATCTACACTCAAATCAATGCATCTAGTGCAAGTAAGAAAATAGGACTAGAAACCAACATCTACACTGAAATCAATGCATCTAGTGCAAGTAATCAAATAGGATTAGAAATCACCATCTACACTGAAATCAATGCATTTAATGCAAACAATCAAATAGGACTATAAATCATCTACATTGAAATCAATGCATCTAGTGCAAGCAATCAAATATTATTAGAAATCAACATCTACATTGAAATCAATTCATGTAGTGCAAACAATCAAATAGGATTAGAAATCACCATCTACACTGAAATCAATGCATTTAGTGCAAGCAATCAAATAGGATTAGAAATTATCTACATTGAAAACAATGGATCTAGTGCAAGCAATCAAATATCATTAGAAAACAACATCTACACTATAATCAATGCATCTAGTGCAAGCAATGAAATAGGATTATAAATCACCATCTACATTGAAATCAATGCATATAATGCAATAAATCTTCTTTTGTCCCTCCCCCCTCTATCTACATTTATATCTCCCTCCATCTCCCTTTCTTCGTCTCTCTATCTCACCCCCCCAAACACACACTCTCTCTCACTCAATATCTATCAATCTCTTTGTCCCTCCCTCCCTCTCTCCATCTCTCTCTTCTTTCCTCTCTTCACCTTCCATCTATATCTCTATCTCCCTTTGTCTTTCTATATCACCCCCAAAACATGTTGAAAATGCAACAAGAAAATCCTAATTTAATTTTGTCCTTGAATTAAATTAGGAATTAAATTGTAATTCCACATCTCATGACAACTTGTAATAGTTAACTAAGTTAATCTAACTTAGTTGGCTCAGTTAATTCGAGTCGAGGGTCTAACTTGAGACATGTGAAGTGTCTCCTAATTTTTTGGAGCTCTAGTTGAGTTTATTTTGAGTTGTAATTATTTAATTCAGTTTAACTTAGTTAAATTGAATTAAACTAGTTTCAACTAATGAAGGAATTAGTGGGAGATCCAGTAGTGAGGTGTAACTTGCAGTAATCAACCAGTAAACTGAAAATTCACTCATAATTAAATCATGCATGACAAATAAAAAAAATACCTAGTTGAGATTGGAGTTCAGGCACAATGTACTATTAGTTGTATAATCATCTGAATTGTATAGGTGGTACATGCAATTAGAGGAAGGCCTATGAGGATTGCGCAATTCATATTATGGAATTTTCCCAATTAAATATGGGCTAATTCCTCTAACAACCCTGGTTAAAAATTCATGTAAATATATATAAGACCACGACCATGGGACACGTATTCCAGGTGGAATGGTGGGAAAAACATCTTAGTGAGTGTTCATTTGGTTTATTATGACTAAGGAAATTAGAAAAGGCAATCGAAAAGGATTTGGAAAGGCATGAGGCATTTATTTGAATTTTAATTATGAAAATAAAGGAAACTAGGAGAAAAGGGAGGTGAAAGGTCACAGGTTGCATGTGAGGAGGAAAATTAAGGAAACTGATGGAAAATGAAGAAAATAGAGGCCTCATTGATAAAAAGGCTTCTGAGGATCAATGGGAAAGCTTTTGACAGGTTTTGGTGGAGCTCTCATTCTATTCTCTCTCTCATACTCTTGGACACTTAGAGTTTCTTGAAGCACTCTTGAAGGAGTGTGGCATACTTGGAATTTGGAGCAAGAAGGCAAAGGAAAAATGGGAAAGTGCAAGAGGTCACCAGGATCAACAGCTACAATGGGTTTTGCTTGCAGGTACCGAGTTGCATGTATGTTTTCCTCACTTGTTTCAGCGTGCATGGCACAAGCATGTGGTTAATTGGTCATGATCTATCATTGGCATGGATGATTATCTTGATTGACAGTGGACTTGCCTAGCCTTGCCATTTCCTAGATAACCATGGTGTTGTGGGTTCATTTCTTTACTTTTTGGTTGGTTCTCATGCTTCCTTTGGCTTGGGTTGAGTTAATAGTTCATGGAGCCTTGGTTGGACAAATGCTCTAGGAGCCTTGGTTAGACAAACCTATAACAACTTGGGTTGAGTTATTAATTCTGAAGCCTTGGTTGGGCAAATGCTCTGGAAGCCCTGTATCAGCTTGGGTTGAGTTACTAATCCTGGAAGCCTTGGTTGGAAAAATTCTCTAGAAGCCCTTGGTGGGTTGAGTTACTAGTCCTAGGAGCCCCAGTTGGACAAATGCTCTGGAAGCCCAAAAAAAATTATGGGTTGAGTTACTAGACCTAGAGCCCTAGTTGAACAGACGCTCTGGAGCCCAACAGCGGTCATGGGTTGAGTTGCTAGTCTTGGAATCCAGGTTGGAACAATTGCTTTGGAGCACTGGAATGTAGAATTTCTCATCATAGATCAATAGATTATGCAATATACTAAAGCAAAATACTAGATCTACTTCTACAACAAACTTGCGGAAGCTTAATTGATTTTGAGCAAGATCAAATAGAACACATATAACAGAGAATGAGAAATCGATCACACATGAACATAGAAGAATACTCTGGGGAAAGCCTCAACTAAAAATTCTGATCTCTGTATTATCATACAAGTGGAAATATGTCTGAATTACACAAAGCTTTATCTCACAAGCTATCCAGCTTTCAGTACAATCCTACAATGTTGCTCATAGACTGAATAGACACAACATATGCATTCCCTCAGTCCTTCAAGCCTCCTATTTCCTTGCGCAATTTCTCCTGGGGTCCAATGCTACCACATGTGTGAATTGATCTCTCACACAACTCATCAAACTCAAAAGTAACTGTGCAATCTCCAAGGAATGAATTCCTTCTACATGCAAGAGATATCCTCAATGGAATATTCCTGCAATTGATAGTACACTGTCCCATCATCTGATGTCAACTAGGTCTCTGACTAAACTGACATGCATGAGTTATTTATGAGAGAATATTCAGTTATCTGAAGTGCAGCAGTTACATGCATGCATACATTAACTAACTGAACTCACAATCAGTTCCACAAACTATTGGAACTAATCTAACTGGACTTAACTCAGTGAATTGAGCTAACTAATTACAACTCAAAGTGCAACTAATCCTGATCTCCTTAATCAAGGGATAACTTCTGTTGTACCTCTGAGATAGTAGTTGGTCAGGCTACCAATGCCAAAGCATCTAAAATAATTGTTTTGGGGGTTTTTGGTTTTAATTTTGGAAGGCCAATGAAAGAAGACAACTGTAGGATTGAAGTAATTAATCCCTTGGGATATATTAATACTTCAGCAAAGGGCTGCTATAAAGCATTACACAGTGATATAGATCAAAATAGTGGTGAGTAGAAGACAACAAAAAATATGATTATCACAGTTTCCAGATTGTAAAATAGAACAATCATAAGTTGGAAAACCTTCTGAACTACGTTCAAAAGATTCTAGGCAGTATACTTAAGCTTACACAAGATGCTGATGATTTATTATTAGAGGGGATTTAGAGGCATAGACAATTGCATTAATCCATTCTATTAATAGATGATAAATTCAGGAACTTATAGGAATCAATTGATACTCTAATTGTTCCTACCTAGATATCTCTGCAAGTCATAAGCATATGAAGAAAACACATAATGATTGAAAACTGGAAAAACTTACAGGATAACACAAACTGTGTAAAACCAGATTTAGAATCCTCTGTTTTGTATTAAGGCCCCAGAAATACTGAGTACAACAAGTATCTACAAAATCTTCCTTCAAAGGTGACTTCCAGGTTCAAAGTGGAACCAACAATCACAACTTTACAAGCAATGCTCTATGAATCTTCAACTCCGAACCCATAACATCTCAAGAAGAGAGTTATTTATACAATAATAAAATTACAAATATCCTAAAACTGTTTAAGATTTATTCTAGGAATGGAGAAGATCTTCATGGCAAGAAGATAGGGGCAGCTATTGAACTGCTTCTTGTTGTCCCCTTTATTCAGGTTGTGTTGGCTTTTATTGTCTGATATTTTGCCCCTTTAGCTGATTTGTTGTTGGTATCCTTCACGTTGGCTGATTCATTCAGTTAAATCCTTTTACTGATATTGCTTCATTTAATTCTTTCATCCAATACTCTTTAAACTCTGTAAAATATGCTTTAACCTGGCTGAGTGATTATGACTGCGCATTCTAGTTTTAACTGTTATTTTTAACAGTAAATCTTCATATTTATTTTCAAATGTTACACAGGCTTTTTGTTTACAAGCCTGAAATAGCAGTCTTCTTACCTGCAAAACACAGAACTTATTAAGAAAAACATGGTGGCTGAGGGTCTTTAATGGCTCTGCCAAGCTTGAAAGACTATCGGAGGAGTCTGGGGCGTATCGGAGGCTAAATGATGGCTACAATGGCCGCAGAGGCTTATTGGAGGCTGCGCTGTGTTAAAATAGGCAAATAGAGCAAATGGCGTTTTCTGTGTTAAATGGAAAAAATAGTCTTCTTTTTAACCATCGGGCGAAAAAATGAACAGTGGCAGAGAGAGTACGGAGGGATTAATAAAGGCGGGAATGGCATAATCATGGTTAAAACCCAGATTAGGGGTGAAATGGAGGCTTTGGGTCATTTCTGTATTTAAATCGAAAAACCATTTAACATAGGAAACCATCACAAAACACATATGGCAGACTTGAAATTTTATTAACCCGAGCGGATAACGACATCGGGTCTGGGCGGATATCGCTTATCGCAATCGGAGTTGGTGGGTGGGAGGCCCATTACAAAGGACCGTGATAGGGGCCGGACGCGACATAACATTGAACTGTATTATATATTGGGTCAGGTCCGGGCCCCTTATCGCATATCGACGATTGCACAGCGGAGGTGTATTTCTTATAACAGGACACTGCGATGGAGGCAGATGCGATGTGGGATTAGGTCAATATATATATTGTTTCGGGTCCGGGTCCCATCGCGATCGGAGATCGGAGTTGGGGATTGCAATAGGCGGAGGGTTAAGCTTGAGCGGGGACTTGTGTTGTCCGCCGATGCGATTTTTCAAATAATACATAGTTTTATTTCAAAACTAATGTATATCACGTTTTAAAGGCCCGTGGTTATATGTGATGCGATATTTTATATAATGCATAGTTTCTATCGAAACTAAAGGGTTTTCGGGATATTTTAATAAGGAGCTATATTATATATGGGAAAAGGAAATTTTAAGGGATTTATTACTATAAGGTTAGTGTTAATATGAAAATATGAGTGGAAGGGAAAATGACTAAGTATAATGTTTTTAAAGTAAAAAGGGATTTTATGAAAATGAATGAGTATGAATGTAATAAGAGGAAATTAGTCAATAGATGAATGAATGAGGACATGGGAAGTTAATTAATCGATCTGTAGACCTTCATTTGCCTTGTATAATTGCCTTATGAGCATAGAAACATTTCAAATATTCTATTTAATCAGAACCAAAAAATGCTACAACAACTTCCTTAATCAAAGGAGAAGCTGTTGCATGTCTTCACATAGACTTCATGTTTGATTTTCTATAACTAATTAACTCAAGATGAATTAATTAATTATTTTACAAACAGTTGCTAAGATCAAATTCAAATTTTAATTCTCAATTTTAGTTCAGGGACTAACTAAAATTGGAATGTATCCCGAAATGTTATTTATAGCACTGCTATTTTTAGAGCTTCTATTTTTAGCATTTCTTGTTGCTATTTTCAACACTCCCTCTCAACAAGAAAGGGATTATCAGTCACCCCAATCCTGTCTCTATGGAACTTGAACTTGCATTTTGACAACACCTTAGTCAAAATATCTACATCCTGTTCCTCGGTTGAAACATACAGCAACAACATGTTCCTCTTCACCACACAGACTCGAAGATGATGATACCGGATATCGATGTGCTTGGACCTATCATGAAATACTGGATTCTAAGAGATTTTGATACAACTCTGATTATCGCAGTAGATCACAGTTGGATCCATCCTCTGACCAAACAATCCAACTAGAATCTTCCGCATCCAAATCGCGTCACATGTTGCCTCACTGACAACCATGTATTCAGCCTCTACTGAGCTAAGTGCAACTGACATCTATTTCCTGCTATACCAAGGTTGAAGATTCCTCCTGAAGTGCTCTTCTGATCTGATGGAATACCTGCCCAATCTGCATCTGTGAAGCCCTAAAGCTTCACTCCCTCTGTTTGTCTGTACCACAATCCATACTGAGATGTGCCTCTAAGGTATCTCAGCACATGCTTCGCTGCCTTCCAAAATAGCTTGGTAGGCTGAACCATATCTTGACTCAACTGGTTCACCGCAAAGCATAACTCTAGTCATGTGTTCACTAGATACATCAGTAAACCCATGAGCTGCCGATAAATAGTAGCAGCTACTACCTCACTTGAAGTAGCATCATCCTTCCTCCAGTTACCAGCTAGAGGAGTCTGCATGGGCTTGCACTTCTCCATGTGGAACCGCTTGAGTATCTCATTGGCATACTTGCCTTGAGACACAAACACTTCCCCATCCTTCTGCCACACTTCCATGCCTAGAAAGTAGTGCATAAGACCCATGTCTTTCATCTTGAACTCTCTTGCAAGGTCCTCCTTGCAAGACTTGATCAACTGATCATCACCTGTCAAAATCAAATCATCAACATAAAGAACAATGATCAATGGCTTACCTTCTACCATGATGTGGTAAAGGTTCGCATTTGCTTCACTCTTGGTGAAGCCCAACTTGGTGAAATAGTTGTCGATCCTAGTGATCACGAGGTGCTTGCGTCAGCCTGTACAAAGCCCTCTTGAGTCAGCACACATGAGACTCACGATCGAAGGTCTTGAAACCTTCCAGCTGCTTAATGTACACCTCTTCCTAAATCTTCCCATTGAGGAAGACAATATTCACATCCATCTGATGGATCTTCCAACCCATCTGAGCTGATAGTGCCAACATCGATCTAATAGTTGAGTACCTCGCTACAAGAGAAAAAGTCTCATTGTAGTTGATCCCCTCGACCTGTGAGAAACCACGGGCAACAAACCTTGCCTTATGTTTCTCAACATTGTCATCAACTACCTACTTTACCTTGTAAAGACATTGGGAACTCACCACTGACTTGTCCTGAGGTCTTGGGACAACATCCCAAACACAGTTCCGAATGATAGAGTCCTACTTCTCCACCATTGCATCAACCCAGACTGGTTGCTCAACAGCTTCCTCGAATGAAGAAGGTTCGGACTCTACACACTCCCTAACCAGGGCCATGTAACCAGTGTACTACTTGGGAGACCTCCTCTAACTGTGCTAAGAAGATGGTTGTCCCACATTCTCTCTCACATCTAGTATCAACCTGTCATCTTCCCTTGACCATTTCTGCCCATCTATGGAAAACTCAACATGAGTGGATGTCTCCACTCTCCGATCCTCTACATGCAATTGCTTCGCATAAGTCTGAGGCTCCTCCTCTTTAGGAACTGAAAGTTCCTCCTCTGCATGCAACTTGAGCTCCCTCTCAAGTGATACTCGCATGGCTTTCTTCTCGTCGAACTTCAGATCTCTGCGTACCACTGTCCTCTGACTAGTAGGCAGGAACACCCGATAGTTGTGGGGTGTATCAGTGTACCCCACAAGTATCCCCAACTCATCTGTTGGATCTAGCTTCTTCCGGGCATCTTTGGTCACATGGAAATAAACCGATGATCCAAAGATCCTAAAGTGACTCACATTTAGTCTCTTCCTGGAAAAGGCTTCCATTGGTGTCTTCATTCCCAGTATACGGTGCGAGCTTCTATTCTGCAAGTATACTGTTGTATTGCATGCCTCAGCCCACAAATGAAGTAGTAGGCTTTGGTCATTCAACATCGCTCGAGTTACTCCCACAATTGATCTGTTCTTCCTTTCATCCACCCCATTCTACTGTGGGTTATGGGGTGTCGTCAACTCCAATTTAAATCCTTCTGCAGTGCAAAAGTCCTTAAATTGTTGGGAGACATACTCTCCACCATTGTCGCTACGCAAGGCCCTTATTTTCTTTCCAGATTCTTTCTCTGCCAAGGATTTAAACTCACAAAACCTTGAGAAGTTCTGTTCCTTCTTTTGCATAAAGTAAATCCAATATCTACGAGAAAAATCATCAATAAAAACAACATAGTACCTTTGTTTAGCAGTGGAGGCTGTAGAGAATAGTCCACACACATATGTGTGAACTTGCTCCAGCTCTACTGTCTTGATCCTGAAAGGAAGATTTCACATACTTACCCAAGGTACAACCTTTGCATGTATCCATCTGCTCCAGTTTTCCCTTGGGAAGTACGGTAGAAATTTGTTGCATGATCTTCAAGGCTCCATGGTGCAAGTGGCCCAATCTTCTATGCCATAGCTTGCCAACATCTTGGCTCTGCACCATCTCTACTTTGGAACTAAATGCAGCACAGTTGTCTACCTCCAACTTGTAGAGATTCTTAACTCAAATCCCAATCCTCTTGGTCTGTCCAGTGCCGATATGTCTCAGGAATACCTTTCCTTACTAAATACTACATCATAGCCTTTGTCTTCTAGCATAGCGATAGACACAAGATTCTTCTTCAGAACTGGTACATACTTTACATCAGTTAGGTTGAGAGGAGATCCATGCTCCCTCTGAAACACAACCGTAACTTCACCTGAAACACTGTACTTTCCATCATCGCCCATCTCAATCTGCATCTGGAGATCCTTCTCCTCCAAGGTACTGAAAGGATTCTTGTCGCCGGTCATGTGGAATGCAGCTCCACTATCCACGTACCAAACACATCCCACCATCAATGAAACCATGCATGCGATGAGGGAGAAATCCAATTCGAACTATGAGACCAATGCCTCACCATCTGATCCCTTCGAGGATCCCTTCTTGGATTTCTTTTGTGGACAATTCGTAGCATAATGGCCCACCTCATGACAATGAAATCATCTCACTTTCAATTTTTCAATCTTCTTCCCACCATGGGAAGAACTGGATTTGTAATGGGACGCCTTCCATTTCCCTTTCGTCACCTTAGTCAGTAAGGCTAGATTTTATTCATCATCTTGCTTTGATGAAGATCCATCTCTGGTGCTTCTTCTTATCTCCTCTTGCATCATATCCGACCAAATTCATTCCCAATATGGCAGTTTCTCTCTTCCATTTACCGAGCCTTGGTAGCTATGCCAGCTCTTAAGAAGACCGAGGAGAGCAAGACTCACCATGTCATCATCGGCTATCATGATCCCTACACTTCCAAGCTCATCCCTGCAAGTGGTGAGCTTGTTCAGATATGTAGAGATCGTGTCACCCATTCCACACTTGATTTTCTGAAGCTTGTCTTTCAACACCAACTTCCCCTAATCACTGCTATTCTGATATAGATCTTTCAATGTTTCCACATTGAAAACGGTGTCTCCTTCCCATGGAGACTTGAGATTATGTGGTCTCGAACTCCCTCCAGAAGGATTCTCCTCGCTCTAGCCACACATTTCTTCCATTCCGCCAATTCTGTAGCATTAGCTGCTGCTAGCTTGGGGACTTCTTGATCAATGAAGTCCTTCAAACTATTGTCCTCTAATACTGCTTCCATGCAATCCTTCCAGGCTATATAATTCGAGCTACCATCAAGGGCATACTCGAGTCTTAAATCGTTGAACGCCATTGGTGAAATTTGAGATGTGATAAGAATTCGATTTCTATAATCAGGAACTTCAAACTTCAAACTTCTCCCTTCTTTGTATACTGTTCTTCGCTTTGATCACCTTTCCTCCGATACCATGTAGAATTTATCACTATAGATCAACATATTATGCAATATACTAAAGAAAAATAGTAGATCTACTTCTACAACAAACTTGCAAAAGCTTAATCGATTTTGAGCAAGATCAAATAGAACACATATAACAGAGAATGAGAAATCAATCACACATGAACACAGAAGAATACTCTGGGGAAGGCCTCAGCTAAAAACCCCGATCTTTGTATTATCATACAAGTGGAAATATGTTCTGATTACACAAAGATTTAGTTCACAAGCTATCTAGCTGTCACTACAATCCTACAATGTTGCTCATAGACTGAATAGACACAACATATGCCTTCCCCCAGTCCTCCAAGCCTCCTATTTCCTTGCGCAGTTTCTCCTGGGGTCCAATGCTGCCACCTGTGTGAATTGACCTCTCACACAACTCATCAAACTCAAAAGTAACTGTGCAATCTCCAAGGAATGAATTCCTTCTGCATGCAAGAGATATCCTCAATGGAATATTCCTGCAACTGATAGTACATTTTCCCATCATCTGATCTCAACTGGGTCTCTAACTGAACTGACATGCATGAGTTATTTATGAGAGAATATTTAGTTAGTTGAAGTGCAGCATTTACATTCATGCATGCATTAACTAACTGAACTCACAATCAGTTCCACAAACTGTTGGAACTAATCTAACTAGACTTAACTCAATTAACTGAGCTAACTAATTACAACTCAAATTGATCTCCTTAATCAAGGGATAACTTCCTCAATCAAAGGAGAAACTGTTGCATGTATTCACATATACTTCATGTTTGATTTTCTACAACTAATTAACTCAAGATGAATTAATTAATTATTTTACAAATAGCTGCTAAGATCAAAATCGAATTTTAATTCTCAATTTTAGTTCAGGGACTAACTAAAATTGGAATGTATCCCGAAATGCTATTTATAGCAGCGCTATTTTTAGCACTTCTATTTTTAGCATTTCTTGTTGCTATTTTCAACATGGAAGGCTTGGGGAGAGAACAATCTGATGATGGTTCTGTGATGTCTGACCGTGAGGTGGGATCATTGTTTGATGGATTGAGGTGGTTTGGCCTCTGGAAGCCCTGGATGGTTTTGATTGATGTGTTTTATGAAATCTCATATTCATGTTTGGAATATGGGATGGGAGTGACCAGTTGAAGAGATATTTGGCTTAGCCATGTATACTGTCAGGTGGAGCGTGGTAGTCTCATACCAGGTTGGCCTTTGCATCATTAATATGAGGTTATTTCTCCTTGTTAATTCTTGAGTATTATACTAGTTTATATGTGGATTATATGGTTGTAGTTTTCTTGATATTTTTGTTGTTACTATGTTGGTTACAAGCATGTATTATGATAGTAGCTATGTATGGCTCTCATCATGTTTTTAATTGTAAATGAATGAACAATGTATATATTGCCTAATGGATCAAACTGCAACTAATGTGTTGAGGCATCAATGCTTCTTAGCGATTCTCATATCAGTATGAGACCCCTATTCTTAGATCTATTGTGTACACATGTAGATTACATATTTTTCTATCATCATTCCCTTGTTATCTTTCTATTTTGAACATGTCATTCAATTCTGGGTAGTGACCTGGGGTCTGAGCCTAAAAAAGTGGTTCAAATCTCGGGGACGCTGGCACAACACTGAGAAAAATAGTCTCTAGACATTGGCATGCCATGATTTGGGTGTGTCCAGAGCCCTTTGGACGTTGGCATGCCCATGTCATGGGAGACTCCGGGGGTTAATTGGTCAAAAACTCAGTGGGACTTAGGGGTTGGTTACATGAGAGGTGGGGATGGTTATGGAGAATCTTGTTATTGTTTTGGAAGGTCTGTATGGTGTGTTTTCATTGGTTCGACTTCCTTAACGTGACTTAGGTGGTTGAATCATATCATAGTAACTTCTCGCCACATGTTTACCCCAGTTGGTTGGTTACTTGGGTAGATGTGGGAGGAGGGTGTTACAGAGTGGTATTAAAGCATGGTTCACCCCTTTGACTGAATGGGTAGTGTGTTGGTCATGCATTCATGTCAGTTGTAGTCCATGTTATTGTTGCATTTGCATGGTGTTGATCATCGTTGTAGTGGTGTCGTCATGTGAAGGTTGATGGTGTTGTTATGGAATGTGTTGTAATGAGTGTATTGTATATGCATTTGTTACACATTCTAGTGTCTGTATGTTGTTATGCATGCATTTTCATGGTGAAAGTTGTTGTGCATAAGTTCATTGTATGAAATTAGGTCATCATAATGATATTGGTATGTTATGATGCTAATGTGTTGCCTGAGATAGAGCAGGAGATGCAGATCATCATAGTGAAGTTGCAGCATTGGACCTCGAGGCAAGAGAGTGTCATCATACATGTTTGTATGTTGGGCATTCAAGTATGTAGGTTAAGGATTGTTATATGCATTATGATTTCATTCTATTGATGTTATGGTTACATACCTAATAGATGTTAGTTTATTAGTGTAGTCATATGCACATGTGTAAGATAGTCATGAATGACAGTAACATGTGGTTATATGCATTGATATTGTTGTTTTAGGTTAGATAACTTGATGATTAAGTTATATGTTGTTGATGAGTATGTTATGGGTTAACTTGTTGTTGTTATACGATAATTAGCTTTGTGATTAGGTTATATGTTGTTGATGAGCGTGATATATAACTTGTTGTTGTTATATGTTAGTTACAGATTAGGGTTATGGTATTAATATCTTGATGTTATATGTATCATACTAAGTTGGATTGGTCTACAAAAATGGTTAGGGTTATGAAATTCAATTATGAGTTTATGATGTGAACATGTTAGCTAGTGACTATTATGGATGTCATGACCTTATATATGTCTAATTTGATATGTTGTGAAGTTACATCGTGCTAATCTATCTTGATTGTGCGGACAAGATAACTTCCCATGAGATACATTAAGGTATGAGTTTTCATATGTCGTCTATTTGGTGTTAAAATGTTCGACTATGCCGTTTATTTGGTGTTTGAGTGTTTGGTGTCTATTATGTCGTCAATACATTGTCTGAATGTTTTATTTTTTGAATGATATGAGTATGTGTCTATAATATTTCTTGTCGAGATGATCTTGTTTTAAGATGATTGTACTAATACATATGTGTTGAGACAACTGATATGTACTTGAGTGTAAGTAGGTGATAGTTGTAGCATTATGTATTATGAATAATGCATGTGAGTTGATTGTTGAGTATGACATGGTTGTTAGACTCGGTAAAGGTTGATTTCAAATTAATATACATGATGTCTTGATCTTTGGAATGTGAAATTGACATGTGTGAGCAGTTGCATGGCAACATGCTTGGTATTAGCTTGACAAGGTAATAGTTGATGTGTTATATAACTAATAGTTGGGTGATCTGATAATGCATAGTAAGACTCTATTGCAACAAAGTAAAAAGGTAAAAGAAAGGAATCGAGAAAGAATTCCTTTGGTTATGTTTGGAAACCCTAATTCCAAACAAATGAGTGCTTTGAATACAGGAAGTCTTCTTAACCTTGAATTTGTCTGACATTATGAGGATATGTGTTATATTCATAAATATGTATTTTACAAGTATAATAGCTGGTTCTCGTTATGGCTAGATTCGTCGAAGGATTGGAGTCCCTTGAGGGATGTTGTGGATGTGTTCAGTGGCAAGCAATGTTCTTGGCACAACAAGCTAAGATAACTGGTATATTGTGATTTTTATTTATGCACTGACAATTATGTGTTTATAGTAGTGCGATACAGGGAGTTGCATGGAAAGAGAGGTTTCCATGAAAGCTTGAAGAAGGCTCAGGTTGAGCTTTCCTTGGGAACCATGAGAATTGATTCATGGTGTCTGTTGTCAGTCTTGTGCTTTTTGTCTTTTGGTTATTTATTATGCTTGATTGCAGTTTTGTTTGCGTCTTGTGCATGGCCATGCCACTTTGGTTGTGGTGTCGTATCATTGTTTGTTCTTTGTGTTTTTTTGTTTGTTTCTTGTTCTTGTCTTTTATGTTTGAGTCTTGGGAATTGGTTGGGAAAGAGGAAAATTAATGGAGCTTGGGAGAAGTTGAATGAAACCCATCAAGTAATATGAGACTCAGATGAAGCTCGATGCATGAGTAAGGGAAGTTGAACGTTAGAATATGACAATCGGTTGGATTGGTTCAGTCCATTGGCATAAATGGACAGTGGCAGTACAATCATGAGAAGATAACAGGAAAGGTTAAATAAATGGATATGAGGCATCAAATGCCTTGGCTATGTTGGGAACGATTGTTTTCAATGTTTTGCTTGATGTGCACAGATAAAGGGAGGTCTCTTAATCTTGATCTTATTGTATTTGGTAATTATTTTATGATCATGATTATGCTAATGTTTATATGTGTATACATCTATGTATGTATGTATGTCGTGTCTAACAAAGTCGGCATGGATCATGGTTGTTTAATGCTAATGTTATATGTATATGCGTGTGTATGTATGTCATTGTCTGACACGATCATGATTGTTTTATGCTAATGTTTATGTATATGTATCTATGTATCTATGTATCTATGTCACTATCTGACAAAGTTGTGAGGGATGATTCTTGTGGAGGAATGATTTCTTATACAGGTGGATGGCATGAAGAGATTCTTGGTTCATGAGGAATCAAGTGGGAAGAGTAGCCTGGCAGATCTCTGAGGTGAGTATCATGTGGATATAAATTGATATTATGTTATTATATTATGTTTATGTTATGGACAGGCTAGGCCGAGGGATACACCGTCGAAATGAAAGTAGTGTGGTCTGCAGCATGTTGGGAAAAGAATGGATAAGACACTGGAAGCAAGGTTGTTTGGTAGAGACTGTGTGGGTTTGGATGTGTGGTACCACTGTTGTGCATATGTTGTACATCTATGTTGTACATGTTGCATTTGTGATGTTGTGTGCATGCGGTGTTATGTATATATAGTGTATGTACATGTTTATGCCATGTTATGTATAGGGTGGTACAGATAGTGTTGTGTGCATATTGCATATGCAGTGCTGGGTATAGATGGGGCTATGTACATGTTGGATATGTGGTGTTATGTACATATTGTACTATGCACATGATGGATATGTGGTGTTGTGTGCATATGGTGCTATGTGCATGTTGGATATGCAATGTTGTGTACATAGGGTGTTATGTACATGTTGTATATGTAGTGCTATGTACATATGGTGTTGTGTGCATGTTGTACATGTGGTGCTATGTACATATGGTGTTGTATGCATTATTGTACAAGTAGTGTTGTGAACATGTAGTGTCATGTACATGTACATATGGTGTTGTGCAGGTGGTGTTGTGTACATGTTGTGCATATGGTGTTTTGTACATGTGGCATCATGTAAATGTCATGCATGTGGTCTTATGTACGTCTGGCATTGTGTACACATTGTACATGTAGTACAATGTACATGTGGCATTGTGTACACGTTGTGCAGGTGGTGTCATGTAGATGTGATGATGTGTACACGTTGTGAAGGTGGTGTTCTGAATGGGTGGTTATGTGTACATGTTCTACATGTGGTATTATGTGCATGTTTTACATGTTGTGTTCTGTACTTGCATTACTATGTATGTGCATTATGTAGTTGTGGTATCATGACATGTGTATTCGTTCGTTGTGTTGTACTATGTGTACATATATGTATTGTGTTGTACATTGGTTGTAGGTGTATGTATTGTGTTGTGGTGTACACCGGATGTAGGATTACGTATTGTGTTGTGTTGTACACTGGGTGTAGATGTATGTGTGAGATGTCAGGTGTAGGTGCATGTATTGCATGATGTTGTATGTCGTGTGTGGTTGCATGTGTGTGATGCACATTATGTGTATGTGCACATGATTGAGGTGAAGGCACTGCGTGTTTATCGGGTGTCGCAACTGATCTAGTGTGCGTGTGCAATAAAGACAAAGGTCGAAGCTAAGGATTGATTAAAGGATAAGTATCAATATTTTATTTCAGTTTTATTATGCATGTGATTTATGATTTTGGTCTATGATGATTACATGTGATCTGTGATTCTAATTTATAATGGTTACATGTGATTAATGATTTTGATATATGATTGTGTTTTGAGCCAACCTGATGTAATCTGTTTATACATGATGATTTGGTCAAAGATGCTAGTTTGACTTGTCGTGATAGGAAGTGAACAAAATTGCAAGTGTACCTTGTTGATGAACCACCAATGAGGTATTATTTGAAGTTATTTCAATTTATTCTGAATCTAATAGAAATTATGTGCTTGGTACAGGAAAACATGAAAATTCCTAGTTGGATGATTGAAATTGACTATAAGAATTAGCAATGCCAACAAAAGGAATAGACAGGTAGCAGTATGTTGGTAAAACACTCCAGGAGAAAAGCCATTGTGGGATACTAGTACCCAATAGTGTCCGTTGATTGCCATAAGCATGCTATGACCGATATGATGGTTTTAGGTATGGATATGCCTTGGTTGTTGACCTTTCGATGGATGGATTTCCAGGGATGGGGTTGCCTGCGGAAATTGGAAGGTGTGTGACTGCACGGAATGGGGTAACCAAATTGTCTGAGGGACTTTGTAGCAGAGAAGTGAAGGTCGGGGATATATTTGTTTTTTTCATTATAATTTCCAAATGGAATCAAATTCACATTGGGAGTGTGCCCTGGAACAATGAGTCAGTAATTGTTCACAGAGAGGACAAGTGGCGTAGGACATTGGATGCAAATTTGACCTTGCAGTGGATTTTGGACTTCATGTGAAGGAGGTGAATCTTGGTATTACTTGAGGGTGGAGATGCGAGCCTTTGGATTCCCTTTTCACAGATGTAGACATTATATCCTTTTATTTTCTGGTTGAGAAAATAAAAGAAAATTATGTCAAAAAATATGAAAAAGGAAAATAATATATCTCAAAAACTAAAAAAATATATAAAGGCAAAAATCAGAACCAAAAGTTTCTTTAGGATAAGAGTTTTTTTTTTTTTATAAATAAAGGCCGGTTAATGATAAATTGAGATGATGCAACATTTATTAAAGGCATGTTCTCGGTGGGGCCCAGGCGGGATTCAAAAGAATATTCAAATAACTGAAGAGTTAAATGGTGGGCACGTTGGTTGTGTCGCTTCAACAACGATGTCGGGCCTTCCCCAAGGAGGAAACACGACATCACAACTTACATGAAGGTTATTTATGTGGGTGCCCCCATAAACGAGTCAGCGTCAGATCGTTGACTTCCAATAAACGACTAGGATCTAGTGCAGGATCACCCAAGGATGGTCCCACTTACCACCATGGGTGCTCTCGTGAACGGTAGAGGATAACCACCTCGGGTTTGCAGCAAGCAAGCATGACTGTTATTCTCCATTGACACCTCATCACCACATCATCTGAGTCCTCCACATCACCCCTATCACATTGTCCATGTCATCCCTGTCATGTCACTCCATAGACCTATCACCTACACATTTAATCTCGTTTTCCCTCTCACTTTTCTCATTTTCCCATAAAATCTTGTTTTCCATCCTCATAACGTACATTGCCTATTCCATTTCCACGCAATTTCATCCAGGAGGTCGCGAGACTTACGTCCAAGACTGCGCAAGGCACAGTCTGGACTGCTGGGAGACTAACTAACTACAGGAATTGTGAAATGCACAATCCAGTCTGGCTGTTGACTATTGAAATTGCGCAATGTGCAATCTCAGCTGGCAATGGTTGTAGGCTCAGTGATTGCATCACACAATTTTCTGGGCCAACAGTCATTGTCCCTCATAAATACGCAAAATGGTCCTCAAGGAATGTGCCTAGGAAGAAATGCACATTTCTGGAGAGAAATACAGATCCTTCCTTCCCCGGATTGCGCAATGTTATCTTAGTGAAGGCAGAGTCCGGGCCGAGGTTGCCCAGACTCGTCGACGGGAAACTGAACACGAATGTGAGTGTGAATGCATGGTGACACTGAGTGTAAGCATAAGTGAATGATCATGCATGCAAATGGGGAATGAAATATTTAGAAAATGGAACAACATGCATGTGGGTGAGGCGAGTCGTTGAATCAGACATTGTTTGTGAAAAATAGTTTCATGCATGCGACAATAGTGAGATAGCAATGAAAACTGAAACAGTACTAGTACAACCTAATATGTATCAAAACAACAACAAGTGCTCATTGAAATAAAGCAGACAACGTTCACATGAATCGAAACACAAAAAGCACCAGAAATGCAACACAAGACATGGGAATCGGGCTTACCCCAAAACCGCTGAGCTGAATGTACCAACAACTCCTAGATGTGATGTGGGATGTCAGAGCTACAAGGTGGATGTGAGGAATGAGCTCTGCGACATCCGGTTGATGATTTCTGATAACATCGAGGTTGTGACATACATGCCACAAATCTAAGGAAAGTGACACTTGGTGGGAGATTTCTGAAATGATCCTTGCATGTAACCTCCAACTACCAAAAATAGATCCCTAAAACAAGGGATGCCTTTGCATGCTACCTTTGGAGAAGCAGCCCATGCATGAAAGTCTATTTTGCTTGGTCCCAGAGGGACCCAGTCAACTTAGTTGCACATGCAAGAGGCTGCTCAACTGCTGGGAGTAAATGTGCATTTCTAGTTGGGAGTTGGGCTGGCTACCCAAGATATTTGCGTAATTTATGGGATTTGAAGCTGACTGCTTCCCAGATTTGCACAAATTCTGGGTTGAGTAGCCCTGCTGGGGAAAATTTCACAATTTTCACTGTGAGGGTTGACTGCTAGAATCACACAATTCTGGAGCCTAGTAGGCTTCAAGTCAAGATTGCACAATTTCTAGAGGGAAGGCTTGTTTTCCTCCAGAATTGCACAATTTCTTGGGGGAGATGCTCATCCTGTAGCTGGACCAAGTCCGGGTGTTTAGCTTATGAGGGGAATGCATCAAGTTGTGTTCGACAGACTGCCTTTGTGCAAGGAAAACACTGAAGCTTGTGTACTTGACGAATCAAGACAAGGTGTTGTGAAAGGTTTGTAGGGAGGCTCCAAAACAACGCTGAGGTAAAATTTTGGAGGGTGGTTGTAGCCAGTACAACAAATCCGTACAAGGTGTTGCAAAAGATTCGTACTATGCCATACAAATTGGAACTTCCTGCATCTTCCTGAGTGCACCTTGTTTTCCATGTTTCATTCTTAAAGAAGGTTATAGGTGACAAGCTCCCAGTTCAAACAATATTGCATAGCTTGACAAGGAAGGAAAAAACATATTGGAACCTGAAGCAATCACAGAAACAAGAACTCGACAGCTGTGAAATCGATCAATTTCAGAGTATCTCATCAAGTGGAAGAACTTAGCCGCTGAAGATTCTACATGGGAGGATGAGAATTTTATACAGAAACATCCAAAACTACTCAAGCATTGAGGACAACACATTTTTTAAGGAGAGGGGCATGTTAGGTCCCTATAATACTAGTTTATTCCCTTATTATTATTGTCATTGTACCCCTTATTTGTATTTTTGTGCCCATCTTTTCCCCATATTGTTATTATTGTACCCCATAGAAGCCCACTATTGTTATTGTTGTGCCCTTACATTATTATTGTTATGTCAGCTATGATTATATTGTGACCTCTTAGACTCATATATATAGAAAGGAGGTATTGTCATTTGTATCATCTAAGAATTTTTCATTTGTGTAATGTAAAGGAGGTTTCCCCCTCGAAGAGGCTATGTTTTAAGTTGTTGATCTATCTCTTTCTTCTATTTTGTGAGTTGGTTGCATAACACGTAGACGAGCTGGAAAGGAGTAAAACCAGTTGAAGTTTTTGTTGTGGTATGCTATACCCACAAGCTTGGATAAATCATTATATTTCAATCTCATTTATGTGTCTCGATAATCCATTTAATCATAGTGGTTAAAACCTTGTTAACAGCTTCCACTTTGTCATTTTCCTACAGGTAATATGGAGTACAATTGTCATGATGCAGGCCTAGCTTTGTGGTAAGATCGGTCATCATAAAGTTTCGAAAATGGCTACCATGATCCATAACAATGGCTTGTGGAACTCTAAACCGAGCAATTACATTATTGAACATGAAAATGGATTTTGTTTCACCATCATCCTTATATGTAGCCATCACCTCGGCCCATTTTGTGAAGTAATCTACCGCAAGGATAATGTACCCATGCCCCCTAGTCGAGTGAGGGTTACATGTAAGAAATTCGATGCCCCATTTAGCAAAAGGACAGACAAAAACGACTGGGTGAAGAGGATTTGGATGTCCACGCATTTTCTGACCATAGATTTGATAATTATGGCATTTTTGGACCACGGTTATACATTGTTTAAACATAGAAGGCCAGAAATACCCTACGCATAGGATATTTTGAGTAGTGGAAAACCCTGACATATGACTGCCACAAGCTTTAGAATGGCATTCATTTAATGAATTTTTGGCTTCCTCATGGGTTAAACATCGTCTGAAGATAGAATCGACACCATGATGATAAAGTGTATCGCTGACAATATTGTATTGTTAGGATTCATACCGGATACAGAAATAATCAGTTCGACTCAATTCTGGCCAAAATTTATGGGTCTGAAGATAAATGATGATATCTCCATAACAGGGATCTAAAGTACTGATTAGAAAGAGAGATTCGTCTAGAAGAGAATCCTCTACCATGTTTTCCATTTCAGTACAGGGAAAGTCACATAATAATTTAGAAAATACTAATGATTTCTTAGATTTGGATTTAATGAATTCCAAATCAAATTCATGTAGGATAACTATAATTTGGAATAATTCCCGCCCAACAATTGTTCGGTAAGAATGTATACCATGGGGTTGCAATCGTAAATCACAGTAGTTTTGCACAATAGAATGTAGTGATGGAAACGTTGGACACCTTGAACAATTGCCAAGGCCAATTTCTCCACATGTGCATATTTTGCTTCAATTTTGGTCAAATTGGAACTTAAGTGACATATCACATGCTCTTTGTTCGATTCATCTTCCTAAACTAGAACCATGTCAATGGTGGCATCAGATGCGACAAAGTATAAAAAGTAGTATCGGTGATAATCAGGAGGATGCAACAGTGTTGTATGCATCAATGCATATTTAAGTGCATCACAGGCCTTTTCAACCACTTCATTCCAAATAAATGAGATTCCCTTTTTCAAAAGTCAAGTAAAACCTTTAGTCAACTCAGCATAGTTCTGGATAAATAGACATAGAAAGATTTCCTTCCCTTGAAAACTTTGGATTTGGTGGAGATTGGAAGGAGGAGGTAGATTCAAAATAGCCTCAACCTTCAATGGATCGACACAAATGCATTTGTTTGAAACAAAAAATCCTCTAAATTGACCAGATTGCACACATAAAACACACTTGTGTGGATTCAAGCGAATATTGTAATGTTGACATATGATAAAGATTGCTCTCAAATCCATTGGATGGTCTTCCCATCTTAGGGAATGAGCTGGCAAGTCATCCAAATAAGGTTACACAAAATGCTTGACATCGTGAAATTCATATGACATAGCCCGTTGAAAGTTACACCAGCATTCTTCAAAATGAATGGGATTTTTTGATAGGTAAAATCCCCCCATGGGCAGATCAAGGCACTTTTGTGTTGATCAATTGGGCATATGTTGATTTGGTTGTAGCCAGAAAATACATCCATAAATGAAAACATTTAATTTCCATCACATTCGTCAATGATTTGTTGATATAGGGAGTAGGATAATTGTCCTTTGTAGATGTCTTATTGATATCCCTGTAATCGATGCATACTCTAATGTTTCCCTATTTCTTGTTAACAAGTACGATATTAGACATCCAATCAGTTAAGGGAACCGGGTAGTTGAAACTTGCTTTGAATAGTTTCTCGACCTCAGCATTAATCATAGTAGATTTTCATGGATGCACTAGATGTAATCGTTGTTTGATAGGTTTTGCATCCAGGCAATTCTTAATCTCACGTACAACTATTCTTAGGTCAATTCCTGGCATTTTCTCATAGGACCAGGAAACAATGTCCCAAAATTCTTCAAATAGGGCCTTATATGTTCGAATTTCTTCGATTGAGCATGAGGCGCTTATGTGAATATTCTCAACAATTCTTGTTTTGATTGAGATGTCAATAGTAATAATTATGGATATATTTCCCAAATTCCTTTCAGACTCAGCTTGGAGAATTGAAATGGCTGATTCTAAACTATCTATTATCTCAAGTGAAAACATAGTTGAAAAATCATTATCAATTTTATTGCAACTAGGTAGAAAACATGAACGGTGATGTAACACCCTTCTCCCACATCTACCCAAGCAACTAGCAAACCTAGGTAAACATGCGATGAGAGGACACTATGATATGATTCGACCTCCAAAGTCACGTTAAGGAAGTGGGACCGACGAAAACACAACATACAAACATTCAACATCAGCCTTAGAACCCTCAAGAACCAATCCAACACTTTAGGCAGCCTTCCCTTGGGTCCCACTAAACTTTTGGACAACTTGAACTTTGGACACTCTCATGCTATGGGCATGCTAGTGTCCAGGGACCTCTTGAAGCTCTCACAGGCCTACAATCCAATGTCCAGGGACTCTTTTGCTCAGTTTTGTGCCAATGTTATTGGGAATTAAGCCACATTTTCAGGCTCGAAGCCAAGGTAACTTCCTAGAATTGAATCATGTATTTAGAACAGTAAATTAACAAGGAAATGATAGTGCAAAATCAATCATTTGAATGAGACCTTCACTGGACCCCTACTAGCCATGATAGGTATTTCGTCAAACATATCATGAAAATGTAATCTACAGGTGTAAATAACATATCTGAGCATAGGGGTCTTATACTTTGCTGAGAATCACTAAGTAGCATTGATGCCTCAACACATCAACTTCCATTTCATCCATTAGGTCATAGATACATTGATCATTCATTTACAAGTAAAAACATGTTGAATTCCATACATAGATTTTGTCATAAAACACATAAATAACCAGCATAATAGCAGCAGAAATATTCATGAAATCATAGCCATATAAACAAGTATAATACTCATATAAATACAAGGAGAATTAACCTCTTATTGATGATGCAAAATCCAAACCCAGGATGGGACTTCCACATTCCACCCTATCGTAGAATGGCTGAGCCAATCTCTCTTCATCCATTCACCCCGTGCCATATTCCAAGCACGAATGTGGGATCTCATAGAACACATCAATGAATCGTACCCTAACTATACCCCTACTAGCCATGACAGGCATTTCATCAAACATTTCACGAAAATGTAATCTACAGATGTAAATAACAAATCTCAGCATAGAGGTCTTATACTTTGTTGAGAATCGCTAAGTAGAATTGATGCCTCAACACATCAACTACCATTTCATCCATTAGGTCATAGATACATTGATCATTCATTTACAAGTAAAAACATGTTGAGATCCATACATAGATTCTGTCATAAAACACATAAATAACCAACATAATAGCAGCAGAAATACTCATGAAATCATAGCCATATAAACAATTATAATACTCATAGAAATACAAGGAGAAATAACCTCTTATTGATGATGAAAAATCCAAACTCAGGATGGTACTTCCACGTTCCACCCGACCGTAGAATGGCTGAGCCAAATCTCTCTTCATCCATTCACCCTCATTCCATATTCCAAGCATGAATGTGGGATCTCATAGAACACATCAATCAAAACTCATCCATGGCTTCCAAAGGCCATCCACCTCAACCCATCAAACAGTGATTCTACTGCACGGTTAGACATCACAAAAACATCACTAAATCTGTCTCTATCCCATCCATCCAGGGCTCCAGAGCATTTTTTCCAAGCAAGGCTCCAAGACTAGTAACTCAACCCAAAGATTCTTCCATGCTCCAGAGAGTTTATCCAACCAAGGCTCCAAAACTAGTAACTCAACCCACCAAGGGCTCCAGAGTGTTTTTCCAACCAAGGCTACAGGACTAGTAACTCAACCCAAGTTGTTACAGGGCTCCAGAGCATTTGTCCAGCCAAGGCTCTAGGAACTAGTAACTCAATCCAAGCTAAGGAAACATGAGAACTAACCAAAACAAAACAAAGAAATAAACCCAAAATCTCCATGGCTATCCAGGAAATGGAAAGGTTAGGAAATCCACTATTAAGCTAGGTAATCCTCCACACCAGTGACAGATCATGACCAATAATCCACATGCATATGCCATACATGCCAAAACTAGTGAGGAAAACATACATGCAACTTAGTACCTGCAAGAAAATCTCGTTGTGGCTACTGATCCCAATGTCCTCTTATGCTTTCATGCTCTTCCTTTTCCTTCTTGATCCAAAAATCTAGGTATGGCACACCCTCCAAGAGTCCTCCAAGAAAACTCTAAGTCTCTGAGAATATGAGAGAGAGATAATAATGAGAGAGCTCCAAAACTGAACTTACTAAAGGTTACCAAATGATCCTCAGAAGCCTTTTTATGAATGAGGCCTCTATTTCCTTTATTTTCCTTTATTTTCCTCCTCACATGCAACCTGTGACCCTTAACCTCCTTTTCCTCCTAATTTCCCTTATTTTCATAAATAAATGTGCCAAAAATGCCATTTTTCCTTTGCCATTGCCTTTGTCAATTTCCTTAGCCATTAATAACCAAATGAACACCCACACTAGGATGTCTTTCCCAACATTTAGCTTGGAATAAGTGTCCCATCAACCATGGTTATTATTTTTCCTTTTCTTAACATTTATTACATGGAATTTTCACGAGGGTTGTTACTTAACCCTTCCCCTTGGGGTAACACCGTTATCGGTGTTCAAAAACACCTATAACCACAAAACTGTTGTAAGAAAAACATATTGTTGGCGGGGCTTTATAACTTAGCTCAATGCAGTATTTACAATCATCAACCTACTAAGAAGCAAACCAATATGTAGACATAACAACACAACATCATAATGAGATGACAACCATACCACTTATTGGAGCTTTATAACATAGGTTATGGTGGTATTTACATCCATATACCAAGACATATACCAGAACACCATGCCACCTCAACCGAAAAACAAGGAAGGATACATAGCCCGCATCTAACACACCATCTCCCATGTAGCTTCATCGGGCCCAAAGTGCTTCCACCGCACTTTAACTTGCTTGATTTCTTGGTTCCAGAGCATGAGAACCTTTTTTTGTAATATACACTTAGGCTCCAGCTAGAATTCTCCATCTGGTTCTACCTGCAATACAGACCATTCAATCACATGATCAACATCTTTAACATACTTCTTAAGCAATGACACATTGAAAACATCATGGACTTTCAATGTCAAAAGTAGTGCAAGTCGATACGCTACTGGCCCAATCCTTTCAATAATGGGTAAGGGTGCACAAAACCCTGGTGCCAGCTTGGCACATGATTGAATCCACAAGGATCTCTTCTTTGGTTTGATGCCCAAGTACACCTATTCTCCAACTTGGAACTCCTTGAACAACCTGTTCTAATCTACATAGTTCTTCTTCCTATCCTGTGTTGCCTTTATATTCTTCTTGATAACCTGCATTTCCTATTCCATATCCACCAACATGTTCAGTCCAATCAACACCCCTTTAACTGGATCACTCCAACTGATAGGAGTATTACAACTTTGCGCACACAATGCATCAAACAGACTCATATTCAAATATTCCTGATACCCATTGTTGTAGCCTAACTATACTAGTGGGAGGTACCCTTCCCACTTTCATTTTTTATGCATCACATACATCCTCAACATTTCGTCTAATATCCTGTTGACCCTCTCTATCTGTCCATCTATCTGTGGATGATAAGTTGTATTGAAGGAAAACTCTGTGCTCAAACCTGCAAACAACTCCTTCCAAAACCTAGAAGTAAAATTCGCATCCCTGTCTGACACAATCTTCTTCAGAACAACATGCAATCTGACCACATCTATGATGAATACCTATGCTACATCACTAGCTGAGAATTTAGACTTGACTGGAATGAAATGTGCAACCTTTGTCAACATTTCTACAACAACCATGATGGAATCATGTTATCTCACTGTCCTCGTCAAACTTGTGATGAAGTCCATGGAAAAGACCTCCCATTTCCACTCTCGAATCGCAATTGGATGTAGTAGTCAACCTAGATGTTTACACTCTGCCTTCACACGCTAACAATCAAAACATCTAGCCACAAAATTTGCTACATCCCTCTTCAAGTTCGACCAATAATAAAACTTCTTTATTGCGATTAATGTCTTCTGATAGCCTAGGTGACCAGAATAAGGTTTCGCGTGAAACTCCCTCAAGATAACCTTCTTGATCTCACTATTGTCTGGCACATATATCCTATCTTTGAATCTAACCAATCCATATACTGTAAGGAAATATTCCACATCCCATGCACCTGCACCTGTACCACTACTTGTACCTATACTTGTACCTTTACCATCACCTATACCTACACCTATACTATCACATGTACTTGTACCATTACTCTATTGCAACCTATTCATAATCTCCATATATCTGACATCCAACTGACCTGCCCGCAAAATCCTATCCTATAATTCTATCCCATAGGAGCTCATAGCTGCTAAGTGATTTACTTGTATCCGCATGTTACGAGCATCTGGCACTCTGTTCTCTTTTCCTTTGATACACCTTATCTCAAAATTGAACTCATTTATCGTAGCCAACCATCGAGCCTACCTACAATTCAAATTCAGTTGGTCAAATAGATACTGCAAACCACTGTGATCACTCATCAATGTAAACCTCCTGCCTAGATGATAGTGTCTCCACATCCTCAATGCATGTATAATTGTTTCCAATTCAAGATCATGCTTGGGGTAGTTCTGCTCGTGCTCATTCAACTTTCACAACTCATAACATGCCACATGTCCATCCTACACAAGAACTCCTCCTAGTCCTTTCTTGCAAGCATCTATACATACCACAAATTCTTTGTCCAAATCTGCAAGCTTCAACATTGGTGCATGTGTCAACAATTTCTTAAGCTGCTCAAAACTAGCCTCATACTCCTCTGTCCATTCAAAATTCTTACCTTTCCCCTGCAATGATGTGATAGGATAAGCAATATGTGAGAAGATCCCGATGAATCTCCTATAATAGTCTGCCAAACCCATGAAAGATCTCACCTCATCCACATTCTTAGGACCTACCCACTCAATGATGGCCCTTATCTTTTCTGGATCTACTACAATGCCCTCCTTGGAGACAACATGCCCCAAGTAGTGTACCTTAGTTTGAAAGAAACTACACTTATTGAGCTTAGCATACAATTGATGCTCTCTCAACAATCTCAACATTGTTGCTAAATGATCGGCATGCTCTTCCTCGTTTTTAGAATATAACAATATGTCATCAATGAACACAATAACAAATTTATCCAAATACAGACGCAACACATTATTAATCAAGCACATAAATGTAGCTGGAGATAAATGTAGCTGGAGCATTAGTTAAGACAAATGGGACTACAACAAACTCATAATGCCCATACCTGGTCCAGAAAGTTGTCTTGTAAATTTCTTCCTCTTTAATGCATACCTAATGATATCCGGATCTCAGATCAATATTCGAGAACACTGTTACTCCCTTCAACTGATCGAACAAGTCATTGATCCTCGGGAATAGATACCTATTCTTGATGGTCACTTTGTTCAACTGCATGTAGTTAATGCATAATTTGAGATTACCATATTTCTTCTTTACAAACAATATCGATGCGCCCCATGGTGATACACTTGGGCTGATGTACCCCTTGTCCAACGTTTCCTTCAACTCCACCAACTTAGGTGTGCTCATCCTATAAGGTTCTTTTGATGTTGGAGCTGCCCCTAGCACCAACTCAATGGAAAAGTCTACCTCCTTGTGAGGTGAAAACTCTGTAATGTTCTCAGGAAATAGATCCTTGAACTGTTATAGAACTGGGTACCTACTCAAAGCATCTGCATCCTCAACTTCCTTACCCTTATCACTAGAAATGTGTACTGCAAATAACATACACCCTTTCTTGCGATTGTGTTTTCCTTGCATAGCTATCACCATCCTAACTGATGTGCCTTTCTTCTTTCCCTGTAAGACTCTTGATTCTCCATTTTCATCAACACACTCAATGAATTTTTCATAACAATCCACCTTGGTTATATGAAGATACAACCAATCCATGCCCAACAACATATTGTATCACCCCAACAGTAATACATTCAAATGTTTTGCAGTAGGCATACAATTCAAATCAAATGCACGAGCTCTTACTCCATGATGAAGTCGCTTATTTGTGCCTATAGCCAACTGCACTGACCAAGATTCTATATGCAATTCCTTACTCAAACCACACTTATCCACCAAGTCAAGACTAACATATCTATAATTAGATCCAGGGTCAATCAAAATAGAAATAACTTGATCACAAAGCTTTACCGTCCATCTCAATGATAGATGCATGATGCTCTGGCTGTTTGTTATCCAATGCAACATAAATACGCAGAATTCTCTGCCGAACATCACCAACAGTTTGTGCCTCCTGTGCACTACATATCTTAAGCCTACCGCCCTGATACTGTGGACAATCTCTCCTGCGATGATCCCCTTCACAAGTCCAACACCACACAGTCTCCTTATTCTACTCCTCAAATCGATGTCCTTGTCTTCTATCTGATGTATTGAACTTCTTAGGTGGTGCAACATTCTCTTTATTATCTGTCCCCTGAGGTCTTGCTCATTTCTTTTCCCATTTCCCTTTGTTCCTTGCATTACCTTTCCATTCTGGCTTAATCTCGGATCTGTGCTTCAATTGCTCATAGAAATACCTTAACTTTCGAATGGCCTCCTCCAATGATCTAGGCTCATCAAATTCAATAATTTATTTGAATGCAGCCCGAAATCCACTAATGAACCTCAAATCTTGGCCTTCTCCTCCATGAGATAAGGCACATACCTTGGTAACTCCAAGAACTTGTTGTTCTATTCATCATCTGTCATAGATCCCATCTTTAGCTCATAAAATTCTTTCTCCCTGTCATTAAAGTACCTCTCCAACAGATACTTCTTCTTGAATAGTCACTCAAACTCACTCCAAGTCAATTCTTCCTCATGAATACATCTAACATTCTTCACATATTCCCACCAAATGTTTGCTTTGCCTTTGAGACTGAATATATCTACTATGGTTTTCATTTTTTCTGAATAGTCATGAAACCTGAATAACTTCCTCATGCCAAGAAACCATGCCTCTGCATCCTATGGTTTCTTCATCTCTCCATCAAAAGTAAGTGGCTTTTATTTCTTAAACTTGTATGGTGGGTATCCCCTATCACTCCTCATGTAAGGATGATAAAAGTGGTGATCATAGTTGCTATCTGAATCAGAACTAGAATAATACTTGTGTTTATCCCTTCTCCTCTCCAGAGTGTCCAAGAATCTTCCATGTCTAACTATGTCATCTCTATCTGACTTGTGACCACCATGCGATATACTACCATATTCCCCATTAGTTCTATCCTCCTACTCATAGCTGATCCGACGTAGTCCCTATCGCTGTGAATCTAACAAAATCTGAAGTATCACTGCATTTACCTCTACTTGTTTCTCTTATGCATGTATGATTCTGTCATTATCTGCCTTACAACTCCTTATTTCTTCCTTTATTATTCTAAGTGTAACTGCCAAATTGGAAGAGTTCCGAACACCATACTGCTCTTCTGATTCATAGGGAGGGTCTTTGTAGTCAACCATCTTGCTAGCCATTTGATATTTCTTTGTGCAAGGTATATCATGTCAGCTAAACCAAATCACAATAAACTAATGTACCTTAGTATAGCTCGGGGAGGATACCTTGTTTGCAAAATCAAGAAATCAATGCGATACATGTATAACATAATCATGATAGCATATAGAAACATAACACATAAGCATATAACCATGCAACCATCATTCTAGCTAGGGTCTAGTCATCAATGCATGACCTTAACAACAACACACACCACAAACGCATGCATGAAAACAACCACTACATCACTGTACACTTGACCAAATGCAAACATTAATATGCACAATAAATGCGTAACCAACCATACACATGTAATCAAGCATAAATGAACAATACTTGTAACCAAACCTACAAGAATGATACATGTAACCAAACATACAAGAATGTAACCAATGACATATAACAACATGTAACCAGTCATACACTCATGATGATGCACTCCACCCTAACAACATCAACTTCCACATGATGATATCACTACAACCATGATCGACATCATGCAAATAAAACAAGCACATGGAATGCAAGTGTAAGAGACACACATGCAACTGACATGCATGCATGACCAACACACAACCCATCCAATCCGAGGGTTGAACCATGCTCTGTTACCACTCTATAACACCATCCTCCCACATCTACCCAAGAAACCGGCCATCCTGGGTAAACATGCAACTAGAGGCCACTATGATATGGTTCGACCTCCTAAGTCACATTAAGGAAGTGGAATTGATGGAAAAACAACATACAAACATTCAACATCAGCCTTAGGACCTTCAAGAACCAATCCAACACTTCAGGCAGCTTCCCCTTAGGTCCCACTGAACATTTGGACAACTTGACCTCTGGATGCTCTCATGCTATGGGCATTCCAGCATCCAGGGACCTCTGCACACTCTCACAGACCTGCAAGCCAACGCCCAAGGTCTCTTTTGCTCAGTTTTGTGCGAGTGCCCTCAGAAATTAAACCACATTTTCAAGCCCAAAGCGTAGGTCACTTCCTAGAATTGAACCATGTCTTCAAAACAGTAAATTAACAAGGAAATGACAGTGCAAAATCAATCATTTGAATGAGACCTTGACTGGACCCCTACTAGCCATTATAGGTATTTCATCAAACCTATCATGAAAATGTAATCTACAAGTATAAATAATAGATCTAAGCATAGGAGTCTTATACTTTGTTGAGAATCGCTAAGTAGCATTGATGCCTCAACACATCAACTTCCATTTCATCCATTAGGTCATAGATACATTGATCATTCATTTACAAGTAAAAACATGTTGAGATCCACACATAGATTCTGTCATAAAACACATAAATAACTAGCATAATAGCAGCATAAATACTCATGAAATCATAGCCATATAAACCAGTATAATACTCATAGAAATATAAGGAGAAATAACCTCTTATTGATGATGCAAAATCCAAACCCAGGATGGGACTTCCACGTTCCACCCAACCATAGAATGGCTAAACGAAATCTCTCTTCATCCATTTACCCCCGTGCCATATTCCAAGCATGAATGTGGGATCTCATAGAACACATCAATCAAAAATCATCCAGGGCTTCCAAAGGCCATCGACCTCAACCCATCAAACGTTGATTCCACCTCAAGTTCAGACATCAGAAAACCATCATCAGATTGGTCTCTATCCCATCCATCCAAGGCTCCATAACGTTTGTTCCAACTAAGGCTCCAAGGCTAGTAACTCAACCCACAATTGTCTTCAAGATCCAAATCATTTTTCGAACTAAGGATCGAGGACTAGTAACTAAACCCACCAAGGACTCCAGATCGTTTGTCCAACCAAGGCTATGAGACTAGTAAATCAGCCCAAGTTGTGACAGGGCTCCATAGCGTTTGTCCAACCAAGGCTCCAAGAACTAGTAACTCAACCCAAGCTATGGAAACATGAGAACCAACCAAACTAAAACAAGGAAATAAACCCACAATATCTATGGCTATCCAGGAAATGACAAGGCTAGGCAATCCACTGTCAATCCAGGCAATCCTCCACGCCAGTGAAAGATCGTGACCAATAATCCACATGCATGCCAAAACTAGTGAGGAAAACATACATGCAAATTAATACCTGCAAGAAAATATCATTGTAGATGTTGATCTTGATGTCCTCTTGCATTTTCCTACTCTTCCTTTGTCTTCTTGCTCCAAAAATCTAAGTATGCCACACCCTCCAAGATTTCTCCAAGAAAACTCTAAGTCTCCAAGAATACGAGAGAGAGACAAAGAGAATAATGAGAGAGCTCCAAAACTAAATTGACAAAAGGTTACCAATTGATCCTATTGGTTTAAGGGGGCCTGACCCAGGTTCAGAATTGTTCATGCCAACCAACAAAACCCTAATTGCTGACCCTTTTAGCAACAACCTGTGTAGTGCAGGCTGCAGTCTCACCCGAAGCAGTATTGAGGGATGCTAGAACTAGGTTTCTACATCCAGTGACATGTGATAAGTGGTTCTCAAGATTTTATAGCTTAGATCTGCCTTCGCGTAGATTAGTAGTCTTCTAGGGCTCACTACTACGACTCTATGAAAACGGCTTCTATACCTTCATGAAGGTCTATGATCAGTCTTTGCGGACCCTAAACATTCAATTTATCCACTTTCACACATTTATAAACAACCTTGTATTTGACTTCGCTTAGATCTATCCAATTCATCGGAAAACATAGCATAAATAACTCTTATCTTTGCAAAACTAGATAAATACTTAAATCATGCATATTTAGGAAAGATCCAAAGGTTCCACATAGTATTCATTCATTATTATATAGAAAACACATTATAAGCGACAAAACATAACATAACATAATCAACAGAAATGCTTAGATTGCACATTAGTTCATCAAAATCCATCTTTATCGATCTTCAATGTTTAGATTACAAACTCTTCTACCCTGTGCACTCAGCTACAGGGGTCTGCGCACTCAATTTCAGACTTACCAAGGCCTCTTGTACACTTAGTTGCAGGAGCCTTCCCCTTCTTGCCTAAGTATAGGAAGCAGAGTTTTCCTGCCTTCGCACTTGCCCAAGACAGTTTCTATCATGATTCTTCGTTATCAACTACTACTTCTAGACTTGTTGTGAATCAAATATATAGCATTATTAATACAATACCATGGTCCACGTACCATGGGTGAAGCTCAAAACTGACTTAAACAAGGGGCTAAGACCCCCTTGACTCTTATATACCTGCGTGCTTCGCATCCACATTTCACGGAGACTTTACATCTTTTACAAAAATTTATACAAAACTTGGGTTAACTAACCCCAAATCTGACCCTAAGGACCATATCCCAATAGGCCCCCAACACAAAGATCGTGACTTGCCCTCGAGTCACTCATCTGGCGCCTTGATCTTGTTGCGCAACCCCCCCAGATCAACCTGTAACATTGTAACTTCAACAATGCCATGTGTCACATCCTGTTGCACTTCTTCGACCAATTTTTCTATTGTCGGGCCCTCCACTACTAGGCACATTGTGCTCTGTGTCTGTTGTATCACCTTTGGATTTTCCTGAAGTGACAGAGTAAGCTAACAAGCTTCCTCGAGCCACGGCTATAATCTGACCTTTAGCAAGGCCTCTTTCCTCTGCAATTCTTCCACCTATGCTTGCAACTACTTTCCCTCTTGTAACTTTTTGAGGCGTTTAGCTGGCAGCAAAGTTTTCCCAGTCACTCGGACCTCATCATACTACCGCTATGTCTCTCAGACATTAATGTTTAGTTTCTGCAGGGTTGGGTCTTCTTGTAGATTTGTCCATAGTTCCATTTTTGCATTGAACATCGTTGTGCAGACATTCACTGTGGCATCCAACGTTCTCATATTATCCTTGATGGTTGTTGCACATTACTCCCATACCTCTTGTGGAGTCATTGGATACAACTTCAACTATAGCTATGTTATCTTCATTTGGAAATCGAAAGTCACCCTACCACCTTCCTCCTTTGATGCACGTACTACAGCAGCCAGTTTCCTTACTTTTGTTAAGGCTTCGGCATCCTCAGGGATGTTGAATGCTGGTACTATTTTGAAGGCCTATTCTATCATTGTCTCCAGGCCTTGCGCTCGTGTCTACAACTCCTCCTTTTCCTTCAGCACCTGAGTTTTCTCCACAAACATTTTTTTATTGTTTACTTTAAACTCACTTATAACGGTGAGGGTGCGTTGCTCTTTGATGCTCAACTCCTCTGAAACTACTTGATGTAGCACATGGAGAGTCTGGAGTGGCAACACAGCTAAATTCAGTCCCATGTCCTTTACTGTGTTGATCACAACACGATCCTCATTGGACTCTATGCGAACAGACCCTTCTGGTAATGGTATGACTCTAAGGTCTAGAGTCTGTTCCAGCTCCGCTACTATTCAACTTCCTTGTGTCAGGCTCGCTTGTGCTCTGCTCGCTTTCCCAACGCCCACTTGAATCCTATTAGCATGGATCTATAGCTCGCATAGATCCTTTTGGACACTCCCCATCGTCTGCATGTATTGTTGCTCAAACTACTGCAACACCTTAGTCGTTGTGTCTCTCACCTTGTCATCGATCTCATCAAGACTGCCTTCTATCAACACCACTGGGTCGATATGTGTATGCTTATCAGACTTATGTTTCTTTCACTGTCCAATAATTTTTTCATGTCTGCGCCTCTTCAAGGTGAAAGGAGTGCATTTCTCCTCACCACCGCCTCCTTCATGTCCTGACAACTTCTGCTCATCTGCGTGCTATGAGGCTAACTTTTCGCCTTCTTCGGCATCTTGTCATTCTTTCTCTGCCTCCTCCTTTGCAGCGCGCTCTTTTTCCACCAGTTCTTCCTCCACAGTTGCCTTAACAACAGCTTCCTTTTTATTCTTCTCAGCTAAGGCGTGCGCGGTCTTTTGAGCTACGTCCTTTCTCTTCTACGCAATAGATCTCTCGGTACCTTTGCTAGTTCCCACATCAAGCCCCATGGGTTCGCGCCACTCTACTGGCCAATACCCCATGATCTCTTGCACATCCGTCTCAGAGACCAAATAGGGCAACTTGTGCCATGTGTGCTTTGGGTCCTTCTGTGCTCTGATTGACACACTGTGGAAATCGGCCTTGAACTCCGCATAGGTCGTCAATTACGCAAACAAGGTTGGGGACAACCTTGGCCTCTGACTGATAACCATATGAAGGTCCATCTCCATGAGAATCCAGAAATTTTTTACTCCTTGATCCTTGTCAGATCCTTTGTAGACCACAATGAGGCGAACCGTGTTGCCTCAGGTAAATCTTCCTTGTGCAAGGGGAACTCACTATCCTTCGACAACCTCCAAGTGACTAACACAATAGGCAGTAATAGCCATGCATAATGGAATGGCTTAATTTCTTCCTGAGCTTCTCGGCAATTCGCGAGGAACTCCTTGCATAGATATTTTACCCAATTGTATTGGACACCCTACGCGCATTGTGCTGCAAGTGACAATACCAACACCGAAACCTCGTCCTCGCAACACTTTCTCATAATTTTGTCCGCAAGAATTTGGGCGGTGAACTGCACTACGTGATCCTGAATAGAGCAAATAGAATATCCACACGACTTATTAGCAAGCCCATACTCTGCCTTCATCTTGTCCACCAATTCTTTTTCCCCAGGTTTCCCTCCAAACTCCTTCGCAGGGTCCGCTCCTTTGTAAGGCAACTTTGCTATGTAATGGATTAACATGTCGGTTATTGGGATGGGCTCCCAGAGCCATAGACACCCATCATGTACCAGCAGGAGGAGTTGGCGCACACAAACTGTGTTGATAATCGATCTATGATAATGCGGCCCATAGAGCATGTGTAGCAACCCTGCCTGCTCAACACCTCTGACCCACTTCATGGGCTCCAACTGCATAACCCCTATCTCTTCATAGTATATCTTTGTCATATATTTGTTGGTCGCCAAATGTGGGAACCTCTCGTGGTCCGCGAGGTCTCAATCCTCCATTTTCAACACTTGAATGCACACTAACAGAGGACTTTCAAATTACCATGAACTTCCCAGAATTAGGGTCTTTGTTAACCTTGGTCTTTCCCTTCCGCAGAGGGATATACTAGGGGAGTCATGAGATAGGCTCGACCTCTTCTGCGTCCAATTCCTCTATTCCTTGGTATTCCTCCCCCTCCAAATCAACCATTGTCTCCGGTTGTTTATATTTTTTAACCTTTTGGCACACCTCTGGATTCTTCCTTGGTGACATTCTCACTGGCACCAACTTCTTGTTCTTCTCCTTTGCGGCTGGTTGATTTTCTTTTCTGGCGGATTGCTTTTCTTTTGCGGCGGATATCTTTGGCCTCGGTGACCTCGGTGCGGAAATTCTCAGAAAATTTCATGATTGCCATGATTTTTTTAGAGTTGAAATACATCCCTTTTAATCTCCACAAATCTGGTCAAACTAGCTAATTCTTTACAACAACAATAACCCCCCTACAGTAGTGGAAAAATCCCCTTCTTTGTAGATAATTTCCTCCCCAAGTTTCAGATGTGAAACCCCTTATTCATTCTCAAAACTGCTATTAAATTACAAAAATGAAAACTAAAAATGTAGAAATATTGACGTTATTGTTGCCAATCCTGCATCTTCTTCCTTGTTGGTCCCTTCTCATTGCTCCAAATTTGTTGTGCTTAATCTCCTCAACTGCTCTCTTGCCAAAAACCAATCAAAAATAAATTAAATTGCAAATCAAAATGAGAATTACAAAATCTGGGAAAACAAACTTCTCTAATAAAAATTTAATTAAATAAACAAATAAAAAGAAATAAGAGCTTCTCATTGATCTGTTGGTCAAGGAGGACAGAATCGAATGGATCTTCAATCAACAGAAACTTTGGGAAAATGAAAATGTAAAAAACAAAACATAGAAAATTATTTTTGATTTCAAATTCGGAGCTTAATTTTATGTTAATTTTCAGGCTCAGATAATGACCAAATCTAGTCATGCAACCACTTCCAAAATATTCTCCATGATTTTATCTTTTTAACGAGCCATCCTGGACCTCATTTGGCCAAGTAAAGCCCAACTTATAAGCCTCCAAAATTGAAGTGTTAAAATTACCAAAATTCTGGAAAAATGCATGCATAGACCAAAATTTGACATTTTAATTAAAAATTCAAATTTCAAATTAAATTAATAGACTCTAATTAACCATTAATTAATTATAATTATTAATTAAATATATATAAATTAATTAAAATTATTAAATTATTATACAAAATATTCAATTAAATTAAATTAATTACAAATAAATTAATTTATATGTTAATTAAATTATATAAAAAAATTAGTTAAGATTTAATTTAATTATATTACAAGTAATAAAATAAATAGCAAAACCAACCCATGGTATGACAAAGATTGTAAAAGTGCGAGAGCAATTAAGGAAGTTGTTGATGAATCTCTTAAAATTGGCAAGATAAAAATATACAAAGCCCTAACTAAAATGAAAAAAAGATAGTATATTTGTAAAAGACAAGAGAATCTCTTACACCTCTCTAAGGTAACTCCTAAGAAATTCTAGAGGCAGATTCTAACTAGGAAAACTAAAGATAATAATAAAATTTCTTTACATGACTGGAATTTCTATCTTAAAAAGCTTTATGAATCTCCAAATGTCATGGATAACTTTGAAACCCTGCTCACAACGAAAGAAGTTTTCTCATTAGAAGACATTGATTTTGGGGTTAATCGCTTGGCTAATGGGCAAGCTAAGGACATTGACGATTACCAGGTAGAAATCTTAAAAATTGGAGGTCTTGTCCTCATCCCCCACATTCACAAGCTTTTCGATCAAGCGGTCAAGCAAGGGTTCCCTAAACCATGGACTCAAAGCCTCATTATCCCTATTTTTAAAAGTGAGGATACAAATAACCCCTCTAATTATCGGACAATTATGATCAGCCCTCTCCTAGCCAAGTTATATGGTATTATTTTGGAAAGGAAGTTGAGCATATGGCTTGAAAGTGAAGGTAAGCGGGCTAAAGGCCAAGCGGGTTTTAGAAAGCAGAACTCAACAACAGACCACCTCGTTACGCTTAGGATCATTATGGAGGAATGCTGCAATGATAAATCCAATCTCTTTTGTTGCTTTTTGGACTTTAAAAAGGCTTTCGATACGGTTCCTATAAACAACCTTTGGAACGGATTAGAAGAGCTAAAGGTTCCTTTTGAGTTGAGAGTTGCTGCTATAAGGTTATACGAGAATGTAATTGCCAAGTTAAAGAGCAATGAGGAGTGGTCGAAAGATATTAAGTGTAATATCGAAGTTAAACAAGGTTTCCCGCTCTCCTCTACCCTATTTGGCATTTACATCGACAAGCTAAAAGGTTGTTTAGAGGAAGCAGGATGTGCTGGCACGATCTTAGCTCGGATAGTCATCATCCTTCTTCTCTACACTGACAATATTGTTCTTCTCGCAAGGTGCCCATCTGATCTTGATAAGCAACTTATACTTCTTAAGGATTTTTGCTCTACCATGGGTATGATTGTTAACACTGACAAAACAAAAGTTATGATTATCAAATCCAAGAAGGACACTTACGCTAATTTTATGTATGACAATCGTAACTTGGAGGAAGTGTCTTCCTACAAGTGCCTAGGAATTGATATTCATCACAAGCTCAACTGGAACTATAGCATTGAGAAAAGGATTAATGGGGGATGGAAAGCTTATTTTGGTCTTGAAAATAATTGTAAAACGGAAAACCTCGTAATGTGGGATAGAAAGAAGTTCCTCTTTGAAACTTTAGTCACTCCAGTTATCTTATATGGATGTGAGGTTTGGGGTTGTAGCATCTCTAGAGAATCATGGAGAAAGATTGAGCAAATACTGAAGCGTTTTATAACGTATAACTTCAAAATTAAAAGCAACACACCCTATCCTATTCTCCTTATAGAAGTGGTTCTTTCCCCTATCAACAGCCTAGCTATGACTAGGCTTCCGTTGTACAAGCACAAATTCAATAACATAGGAGACCATAGACTTCCTAAGCTAGCTTTAACTTCCAACCAAAACCACCTAAGGCTCAAATGAGGTTGGTATAAAGACACCAGGCCTTGGTTAAACCATTGGGAGATCGACGAGAATGTTGCATTGCAAAACATTAATAACATTAAAAATATTGTTACTTCTAAGTTCAAAGAAAAAATGTGGTGTGAGAAAGATTTAGCAGCTAAAATAAAATTAAGATATTATAAGGAGGTCATCAACCCCACCCTAGAAGATCAAAATTATCTCTCTGTTTTTAACTATCTCAAAAAATAAAATTAATATAGCCAAGATTAGAATGAACTCTCATGAGCTCCATAGTGAAAGAAGTCGTTGGGCAGTGCCTTAAACACCATGGATGGAAAGGTTCTGCCATCTCTATGAGAATACGAACATCGAGGATGAAAATCACTTCCTCTTAGAGTGCCCCACGTACAACCACATTAGATCTCAGTTTCAAAATATTTGTTGCAACACTGACCTTCCTAGCCTTTTACGTTATCAAAATTACAGTGAGCTCGGGAGGCTTCTCTCCAAGATTTTTGAACATAGGAATAAAATCTTAAATCAAACTAAATAATTCATTTCTTTAGGTCTGATAGACCAAAGTTTAGTCTCAGTGAACGTTAACCACCACCACCATCATCATTATTAAAAAATAAATTAAATATTATTGAAAATTTAAACCAAATTTATATCAAACAAACTACCTATGTACAAGTCAAACCGTTTAATTAGCAAAACGACTTCGTAAATATGAGTTTAAAGGCCATCGAAATTATGATTTCGGAGAATATGAATATCCAGAGGTTTTGGATTTCGAGGCCTATTTAAAATAGATTTCCGAAATTATAATTACGATACGCTGAGAGGTATGAGGCAGAAGACGTATTTTAAGGCAACCAATAAATCCTATGTTATAGGGCCTTTATTAGTTTTTAAGAGTACTTTTTTCTCTGTAGGGTCAGTGTGAAGTACACCTCTGCATCTACGGATCATTATGCATGGGGACTCCTGATCCGGATTTTGGGAGGAGGCCCCCAAGATCTAAAATATTGAAATGGATCTTGGGAGAAGAGACCCCCAAGATCTAAAAACTTGCATTGCGAAAAGAAAAATAAGGAGAATGCCCAATAAACAGAACCACAAAGAAACTTTTAATTAAAATAGTAATGGAAATAAACCAGCTAGGGCGATAGTAGCTTATCTCTGAGAAGATATGTGGTGGCTACATGCCTCTGAACTACAAAGGCTACATTGTGGCGGACAATCTGTCCTTTTACAAAATGTGACTTGTTACTTATAGTTCTTTTCAGTTACATTACCACGGGTCAATTCCATGGGTGATTGAATACCATGGGTGGATTTTACAATACCACGGGCATTTACAATACCATGGGTAAATTCTATGGGTGAATGAATACCATGGGTGGATTTTACAATACCACGGGCAGATGCCATTTACAATACCATGGGTAAATTCCATGGGTCAATGAATAATATGGGTGGATGAGTACCATGGGTTGATGCCATTTTCCATTTGGATCATTCCTCCCTCCTTAAGAAGCAATGGTCCCCATTGCGTAAAGTTCCTTCCTGCGAAGCCTTTGTTGAATATGAAGAGCCACTGCAGATAAGGGTTTTATGTGGTTAACCCAAAACCTTGATAAATGAAGATCTGAGGATAGAGATACCCTGTAATTCTTGTGACCAACTGTGATGCTAACAGTGTGCGGCCTAGCAAATGGACGTCGATGAAGTGTGGGTTTGTGGATGAACCATAACCATGAAAAATGAAGATCCAAGGATAGAGATACCCTGTAATGCTGGTGACCAACTGTGATGCTAACAGTGTGCGGCCTAGCAAATGGACTTCGATGACAAGGATTTTTGCAGTTGACCCATAAACATGATGTTGGTTGTTGATGAAGTAGCAGGTGCCTACATAGCCTGGGGTGGGAGGGCACGTCTCCAATGGAAACCCACTCCGAATGCTGCTCCAGAATTAAAATGGACATAACTCGGCCAATATAACTCAGAATATTTATTATAACCTGTTTTTAGAAGCAGAAGGATCATTTTGCATCTTCCCATGAGTTGGAAATCCTTATCTGGACGCTTTGAGATCTCAGATCGCGCTGCAACAGTTCCGCCATCACAAAAATTCTAATAAAATAGCTGATTTTAAATCAGCGATATCTCCCACATCCGAACTCCGATTCGACCCTTTTTTTTTTTGAAATTGGGTGATTTTTTGAGAGGAATCCAGATCTAGTATTTTTTTTTGTAAATTTTGTACCAAATATTTCAGATCTGATCGGCAAAGTCGCCGCCCAAAAAACATTCCTGCAAAAAATTGAGAAAAGAAAAATTCTTCCTGCTTGACCCAAGAAAGTGCTCTGTGGAGGTTGTAGCACATGCCTGAAGTTTGTTGAATATTTCTGAAAAATTTAAAACTGAAATATGCATCAAACCCTCATTCCCATGGAATCATAACCTGCTCTGATACCACTGATCCGGATTTTGGGAGGAGGCCCCCAAGATCTAAAAGATTAAAATGGATCTTGGGAGAAGAGACCACCAAGATCTGAAAACTTGCATTGCGAAAAGAAAAATAAGGAGAATGCCCAATAAACAGAACCACAAAGAAACTTTTAATTAAAATAGTAATGGAAATAAACCAGCTAGGGCAATAGTAGCTTATCTCTGAGAAGAGATGTGGTGGCTACATGCCTCTGAACTGCAAAGGCTACATTGTGGCGGACAATCTGTCCTTTTACAAAATGTGACTTGTTACTTATAGTTCTTTTCAGTTACATTACCACGGGTCAATTCCATGGGTGATTGAATACCATGGGTGGATTTTACAATACCACGGGCAGATGCCATTTACAATACCATGGGTAAATTCCATGGGTGAATGAATACCATGGGTGGATTTTACAATACCACGGGCAGATGCCATTTACAATACCATGGGTAAATTCCATGGGTCAATGAATAATATGGGTGGATGAGTACCATGGGTTGATGCCATTTTCCATTTGGATCAACTCCCGTCTCTTCTTTTTGTCAGTAAAAAATAATGCGACAAAATTATTTCCGGTGACTGCTCCATGACCATACAATACCAACGAGAACGCGGCTCATGGCCATAGCATACATGATACTGCCCATAAATAATGTTTGATGTCATACTGTACCTAATCTGCCTCCGCCTATTTACCACCACATATGATCTACAATACAATGTACACCGAACGCCTCGAGATCTAGTCTCGTTTGCCTGAATTTGAAAACCCGCCCAGAAATATTCAAATTCGGAGTTTGAATTTATATACCCACCCTTGTCAATGGTAGTGCTAGAACCACAGTTCTGAGAAAATTTCCAGGAACTTCTTGCTTACCCATGCAAACCACTCTATCTGTGTTAACAGGTTAGTCGTAGTGGCTAGGAGATTTCCAGGAACTTATTTGTTTAGTGACAATATTGTAATCAGAGTTAAGAGGAGATTTCCAGGAATTTCTTTCTTCTGCATTCAAATAACTTGATCGATGGTATCTAGTTAGTGCCAATCTTGAAATAGTTACGAGAAGATTTCAAGGGACTCCTTGCTTCCACATTCAAATCACAGTACTAGTTCAATACATTGTTAAAAACTTAAGGGTATTAAATTTGGTTCAAGGTCTATGGTTTGTGGTATGGAAAGAAAGAACTCAGAAATCCACCAGATCTGACTGCGGTTTTTTCTATTTAACCCGACTAGCTAAATATTGAAATACAGAAGCGTAGCAAAGACGCATCTTGTGGGCACTTTTCACTTGTTAGATTAGCTAGGCGAGGAAGATGAAATTTCTGAAGGTGAACGCATAATCAAGCTGGTGATTGATCCACTTCTCATGTGGAAGTTGTGGTCAGCAATTCTTCTGGTTTTCCATAATATTAATCCCTGGATACTTCTGAATACTTCAATTGATGTGGGGTGGAGATGGAGTGTATGCTCGAACACTGTGCATTCTCAAAGAGAAAAATGCATTCGATTTTCAACCACAATACAAATCCCACACTATGAAATAATGGAGGAATGTTTTTTTTTTTTCTGTTGGTGCAGACATAACCGGTTTCCAGTTGAATGCCTTTTATGGGTAATTGCCTTCCCCTCTCATTTTTATTCTTAGTTTCAAAGTCTCATTGTTGTTCTTTATTTCAAGTAGTTGGGATAGAGAGGTACATAATACTTCATTGGTTCGGCGTACATTGTATTGTAGAGCATATGCGGCGGTAAATAGGCGGAGGCAGATTAGGTACAGTATGACAGCAAACATTATTTATGGGCAGTATCATGTATGTTATGGCCATGAGCCACGTTCTCGTCAGTATTGTATGGTCATGGAGCAGTCACCGGAAATAATTTTGTCGCGTTATTTTTTGCCGACAAACAGAAGAGACGGGAGTCCCCATGCATAATGATCTGCAGATGCAGAGGTGTACTTCACACTGACCCTGCAAAGAAAAAAGTACTCTTAAAGACTAATAAAGGCCCTATAGCATAGGATTTATTGGTTGTCGTATTTTAATGTGCCGAAGTTTGAGTCATTATAGGTTTTGAAATTTCGAAAGTCTAATTAAAATTAAGTTACGAAAATGAGGGAACTGGAAATGGGGAGGAGAGATAAAGTGATTTCCTAGTTAAAAATTTTAGAATGCCTTTAAAAATGAAGTTACGAAAATAACAAGTTTGGAAATGGGAGTGATAAGGGATTTTGGGAAGCCGTAACAAGTTCCGAAATGGGAGTGATCATGGATTTTGGGAATTAGATTTCAGAGGTTTTTAGCGTTACGAAATAAAAAGTTATGATGTCCTGAAATAAGGTGGTGTTGTGCTATGCAATAAATTTCCATTTATTTGTCTTAAAATTTAGGTGATTATTGTATAATTAAATGGGGATCCTTAAAAAAAATTAAAAACATAAGATACAAGTTTAATTTAAGATTTTTTTAGGAATTAATCTGGTTTTTTTAATAAAACCTTATTAGAGTATGAATAACCAAAGAAGGTCGCTTTAAAGGAAAATCTGACAATATCACATATCACAAAGTCTCAAGAGTATAAAAGTTCATCTACCGAGTCGAGACTTGTGATTGCGATAAAAGATAGCCCCCGAGAACCCAAACATATTCATTCTTTATAAAAAGCTTAAAGTATTAATAAGAATTCCTTATGGCGGAAGCTTCTCGCATCGCAATCCCATGATAAACAGGCAATATATCCAAAAGGTCTCCCTCTTGTGAAATGCGATAAGTCATCAGACCCGACGAAACATTAAACTATATCATTAAAATATAATCGCATCCGGATGTATCGCAAGAATGCTTATTCTCTGCTCGTATCATTCCAAATGGTTCTGATTGTGATAAAGCTATTCATTAAAGAAAAGTGCCCAAGGAAATCATAAAGCTTAAACAAAAGCTCCGCTTAAATATAAACCTAAGGGCCCGCTACACTACCACGTCATTTATCGCAATCACACTCGCTAAAAGCTTTTGGAAATATCTATTCTCTGCTATCTCGAAATCACTAATTGCGATAATGTGATTATCGCAATCGAAAATTTCCCATGCTTCACACACCGATGCGTTGATATCGCTATCGTATATGGGCGTTACACTTAAAGAATGAACTTGTTTTACCATCCGAATAATTCTTGTGATGTGATATATTAATGAGTAATAAATAAACCACGTGGAGCCATGATTTCAGTTAATTAATGGGTTTTAACGGTATTTATGGTTTCAAGGCCCAAGGAGATTTGGTGACCTGTTCAGATTGATTTGCATTAAAACCTCCCTTTCCGTCATTTCAAAAGCTTTATGTGTTCACATGCTTTTACGTTTAACTCCTATTTTCTCTTCATTTTCTCTGTATTCTCTGTATTGTAGGATTTCTCCCGAAAGAGAATTGTGCAGCAAAATGACTAAGTCTAAGAAAGGAAAGAAGTCTGTTGAAGCCGCTCAATCCTCTACGTCGGATGTAATAGAAATGCCTCCATTATTCTCAGACACAATATGCATTATTGATAACGGGACTTCTTCATGGGAATCTATGTACAACCTTCTAGAAAACGAGGATTTAAGAATAATTGAAACCAAAGCAACCACAAACACTACCACTTCTTCTGAGGCTTCTTACTTTGAAGCTACAGGTTCTTTCTTGCACAAAATTGCTACTAGACCGAATATTTTACCATACACTAATATGATAAAATGGATAATATACAACATTAATATTTCGGACTGTGCATTCCAGACTTCAAGACAAGAGGTTATTGGTTCCTTCACAGCACAAGACCTGAAGAGAATGTATCATATACCAGACCCACAAAAGGTATATGATAAAGCCTTCCTCAAGCATTTCACGAAGGAAAATGAGGAACCATTAGACCCAATTCGGCAATGGAGGTCCAATTCAAGCAAATTCAAACAAGAGAAATCAGGTATGTATCCTATAGCATCTCTCGTTTCTCCCTACTCTTGTGTCGCAGCTATGATGTGTAGATTATTTGGGCATGCCGATACAACCAAGTTTTCTGTTGAGTGGGTTCCCCTAATAGATGCAACAGTGAACTCTTTTATAATGGATTGGGGTACCATTTTGTCTAACAAACTTGCTATGTAAATTCGTGAATACAGGAAAAAGTGATTTGTCACCACTAGAACAGTCCCACCGTTTTTTTATGAGTGCCTACATTATGGATGCAGTCTGTTTCACCACTAGTTTTCCAACTACAGGATAGAAATGGACTATTCAAGACCCTACCCACATTCACATATATCACAAAATTATGTGGAAATCAAATTACCAAGCCCATTTCTACAAAATATGCCAAGGAATCATGTTACCCATCCACCAAGTGGTTTTTGACAAGAAGGCCCCAAGGTTATCCGATGAGGCCAAGATTGATATTTTTCCAGTAGGTAGGTGGTTTAGGGAAGAGAAGTTTACTTTCAGGTTTTTGGAAGCAAAGCACCCCCTCATGCCCTCCCTTGGTATGTACCTGATAAGCTTCTTGCCAGGGAGATTTCTTACCAGACTGTAGGGGATGGGATAACCAAAACCTTAAAAGAATCCAAAAATCCCTTTGGCCTTCTTTTCCCCTTCAATGTGGTGTCTATGCATTGTGCGATTCAAGCATGCTACGCTTGAAATCAAACAAATTTTATGTTTGAAGCTCGCTACCATTCGTGGCAGGCAGTATGACCCCAATAAGATCATGCATGACTTCACTTCTTCAGTTAAAATAAGGTAATTCAGCCATGAGGAAGACAATTTTGATGATTTGTTTGAGTCAATTGAATTGTTTTCACATGTCCAACATCTGGCTACTATAAGATTCAATCCACCAGATTTGGCCCATTTCCACTAGTACAAGAGGAAAAGGTTACCGAAGGCCCCTTTGGACCTATTAGAAATACCTAAGCCATACACTCAAAAGGAAAAAACACCAAGCAATAGCTCGGAAAAGGGCTTAGAACATGATTCTGAGCATGATTTAGAGAAGGTCTCAGAACATGATTCTGAGCATAATTCAGAAGAGAAATCAAAATAGGGTTCTGAATAGACTTTAGAGCATAGATTAGCCCATAATTCAGAACAAGGCTCAAAGCATGAATGAGAGCATGACTCAGAGCATGATTCATAGAAAAGTTCACAGAAAAATTCATAGAAAATCCCAGAAAAGAATCCTGATAAGGACACTAAGAAGGAATCTAAAAAGCTCTCAACGGAGAAATAAGTGGAAGATGTTTCCACTGAAGTGTACACAAAGGAGACCCCCTTGAAAAACCAACTGGATGAGGCATGGCAACAGTTTCATCGACAACTTAAAGGATAGAAAGGGGAGAAAAATGTTGAAACAGAAAACATACTCAACACACCCCAGAATACTGAATAGGGCTTGCTCACTGACAGAGCTACTAACAAATTTGTTGCCATAGAAGAGACTAAAATCATCTCGGCCTTCTGCTCAATAGAAATTGTTCTCAGAGTAGAGGAAATTCCTCCTGTTGATGTCTTTCACAGTCCAAAACATTAGGCTATGGTGAAATGATAGGGGAAAAAAAGGAAAATAGAACAGTCCTCGATACTAAGTCCTGACAATGAGCCAATGGATGTCATTTGGAAGGATACCCCTATGGATCCTTCAGATAACTTAACCAAACTATCACATTTTGTAGGTGCTTATGCATCTGCTACTATACATAAGGAAGTGGAGGTCAAACAAGTTGTAAGGGAGAAAGATGAGAGGATACAAGAATTAGAACGACAGTTGGCCAAAGAAAAGAAGAATGCAAATCATCAAATGGAATCACAAATGGCACAACTACAACATAGCTTTGATCAGTTAAAGCTCTAGTATCAAGCAGAGATAAGTGACAAAGATGCTCAAATACAACAGCTGCAATTTTTTGTGGAACAACTGAAAGATAATCCTAAAATTGAGGATTTTGTCAAAGAAGCACTTGAACTAAATTCTTTATTGTCAAAGCAACATGCAACATTTCGTCATAGGCTATCAATCATCAATCTGATGTGCAAGGAAAGTGATTCACTGATGAATCGAGTATCCGATATGAGGGTCACTTTCAACGAGATTGATGAGAAAATTTCAGGATACATTTCATGGAAAGATACTCCAGAAGGAAGGGTAGCAGATCTCCCCAGGATAGAGGAATCTCACAAAGATATCCTCTTCACTAATTGGGATATTCAGCTAAAACAGGGAGAAAGGGCAGTCGCAAGAGCAACTGATACTACAAGAAACATCATTGAGACCATCAATGAAAATTTACATAATGCCAATCTGATACAGGAATGCCCACCTAGGAGTCTTCCAAATATCAAAGCACTAGAAACAAAATGGCAAGAAACTTCACAGCAAAAGAAGAAGCAATAAAACAACTTACAAAACTAGACTGGTAAGTGTATTGGAGATATTTGGTAAAGACACAGAGTCAGTGGCTAGTACTAGGTTGCCTAGCTGACTCAGCCGTGCACATGCTACCTTCCCTTTCAGATGCAATCTATACTGGCCAGATGTACACAAGAATGAAACAACCTCCTGAACTGAAGCCAATGATGGATATATATCAGCTCAAACAACAAATGAAAGAGTAGATATTGTTGCATGCTGGAACTAGTCATTTCAATTAAAAAAAAATATGTAATTTTGTCACTTATTTTAAGGAGAGTTGTTTAAACCTCCTCAGAACTTCATGCAAAGCCTATTTTTGTACTTATATTTTATTATATAAACCTTTTCATGTCTTTTAATAAAGGGTCCAGAATTTTATAAGGAAACTCTTTATTAGCTTGCACTTTTGTACTTTAAAGTTTCTCTTGGTAGAATCCTCGTATCACAGTCCTGAAATTTTGTGAAGAAGGCTTATAGAAGCTTTCACTTTTGTACTTTTGCAAACCATCTTAATAAGACAAATTGGACTCAAGCTACTTAATTTATGAGAAGACTAATATGCATCAGGTACTTCTATATTTGTGTATTTATTTTTTCATGAATTAACAACCATTTTATTATATTGTTTATCATATGTATCTTTTTCCATACAGTGTTGTATCCATTCACTTTTGAACATACTAGGACTGTCATTTTTAATGCATTGATGAGCAAGTGTTTAAACGATATTTGATGTGATATATGTTTATAAATTATTTTGATTAACTATTTAATCAAAATAATTACTTTAAAATCTTTTTCATTTCTCTTAATATTTGGTTAATCTTCATTATCAAGTACTAAAGATCATCATTGTAGATCACACAAGTATAAGTAAATTCCTAGTAATATATAGATAGGTTATATGTGTGTGTGTGTGTGTGTGTGTTTGTTTTAATTGAAAACCACCCCATCTATCACTTAGTTCTAGCAATCAAACACCCTATCCATCCTATCACATTTTGATTGGGAAACTAGTCCCATTATTTCCAGTCGGAGCCACTAATCCAAATGGAAAAGGGACGTATTCAAGTCCCTGACCAGGTGGTTTTCCCTCATGTTGTCGCTATTATTTTCAAGGCTTCAACATGGGGGAAGTGAGATATAGTGAGGTGAGAGTGAGGAGGTCCACGTAGAGTGGGACCCTGCCTCCGAATAAAAACTACATCGACTTTGTAAAATAAGTATGATCACATATAAAAGAACTACAACCACTTGAGTTTTCGGGATTTTGAATTACGGAAATTTTACTAAAATTGAAATTAAAAAGACACTCTGAAATTGGAATCCCCATAACATGTAATGTTAATTGTTCTACAATCTCGGTTGCATTGATTCTATAGGACCATTAGAAAAAACAAATAAAAATTGATTAAAAAATAATTAAATATTAATACAAAACCAATATTTACAATTAATTTGCAGAAATTAAAATAATATATATTTTGTATATTTTTTAGTCGTGGCAGTAAAAATCACTAAACTTTGGATAAGAATCATTTGCAAATTGTGCATCCAAATGAGATGAAACAAGAATCAATGGAAAGCTAGAGAAAAATCGAATGCAATGAAGCAATCAAAAGGGAAATATGAAGAAAATGAAAATCTCACAAATTTGTCAGATACTTAACCAAAAGAAAACATTAAAAAATGATTTAGCCAAAATTTACGAAAAAGGGTCCCCATTATTATTATGAAATAATGTTAAAAATAAGGGTGTTGTGATTTCACCACAATAGTTTATTACTGATTGGGGTTGTGATTGTGCAGGATCTCTCTATAAAAGGTTGAACGTTTGAAGCCTCCTTGGATTGATGAATATATATTTCTGATAAGGATATATGAAGCATCTTATGGTAAGATGCTTGGGAGGACATTTGGAAGGCCTATGTTTTCATTTCTAGATCTCAAAGTAGGGAGGGTGGCATTGGTCATGGAGCTCCGATATTAGATACACACCTAGATCCTTGGGGTGATGGTAGAGCTCGTACGCCTAATGGTACCTAGAGTGGCTGAAATATTGAGTCCATCTTAGTCCCACCCTGTTAGAGTACCTTGGTCAGGTCTCTAATCTATAGCATTGGGTGTTCTAGAAATCTTCGTAGTTCATTTCATTTTGATATCTTTCATGTACCTTCATATGTATGTAATTATGAATACGACCCTAGTTAAGAGGGAGTGTTGAAGAATGTCACTAGTGTCGGTATTCATAATTGTACTTAAGTCTATTGGACAATTGGCATTGTGTGGATGCCCAGTGACCTAGTGAAGGCATTTGCAAGTGTGTTGGGATTGATGTCAACATTCATGCTGGAGTGTGTTGGGCAGTTGGAAATGCCTAACTAATTGGCATGAGTGTTGGCATTGAAGTCAAATAGACAAGTTAGAATTCTTGTTGCAGCAGATACTAGCAATGATGGCTCAAGAGGAATCTCTTGGTAGTTGCAGACTTCATGTAGAAAATCATCATAGTAGTAGGCTTATTGGAAAAGCCATAAAAGGATAATTACATTGTAGCTCTGATACCACTTGTTGTAGCTCTGATACCAATTGTTGTAGCTCTGATACCAATTGTTGTAGATCTGATCCAAAGATATATGATAATGGAAATAAACCCAGAAACAATAAGAGAGAAATAGATAGAAAAGCTTCTTTATTGATCAAACCCTTAAGGTAGGGCAACACCATACATTCACTCCTTAAGGAAGGAGAACACTCCACAAGCCATATGCCTGTTCATACAAGAATACTTCTCTTCCTCTTCATATCCTCCATGTGGAGTCTCTAGCCTTTATATAGGCCTCATACATACAATACCATGTACCATTACCATGGTTTCCTTATACCATCAACTAATACCATGGGCCCCTTACATTATTATTAACTACTTGTGGTCCCTTACATGACATGGGTTAACCACCTTATTTATTACTATGGCCCGTCCCATTATTACATTATTACCTTGGGTACCTCCCTTGGTACCCCATATTATCCCCCCTAGGTACATAACAAAGCTACAGGCCTCATGCTAAGGACACATTGTGGATGTGATTCCTAGTTGTCCGAAGAGTTTAGGAGCAGAAGACCCCTTCCATTGGAAATTTCTCTGGAAGACATTTTCAACGATATGCAAAAGTCCAGAAATGGACTTGTGGGTCAAAAGTTATAACCTGTTGAAGTTCAGGGTGTTAAAGCCTTAAGCAGGGAAGAATATCGTATATCGCAAGTCCCACAAATAGGAGGTCTAGGAAATCGACAATTGGTAATCAGAGGGTCCAAATACATCACACAATGATTACGAATCATCAATCAGTGAATAGTGATATCGTCAATCAGAGGTCCCAGAATCGAAAATTAGGGGATCCAAGGCTCAGTGCACAAGTCCTAGCGAATCACAATTGAAGGTCCTGACGAATCACATATCGAAAGCCTCGGTGAATTTCATATCAGCGATCCCACATGTTTGAGGTCTCGCAATATCAGGGATAATCTGGGACTATGCATTCTCTATTAAATCATTGAGAAAGCCAAAAGGAAAAATACAAAGGAATTTGATGGAAAACAAGGATAGGCGAGCCTCTTTTTCTCTCCTCCAAGAGGAAACATGGGAGCATCTGATTGGGACTGATGAGGACACATGGCAATGTCAGTTAGGCTCTTATAAGAATAGATTGTAGCGTCTGGTAATATCTAATGAGGACATGTGGCAGGCTTTGATTGGTTATGGTAAGGGACATGTGGTTGCTGATGTCATCATGACATGACAGTACGGAGGGACACATGGCAGGAATTTTCGGTGTTTTGAATGGCATAATGGGCCATACCTAAGTGACATGTGTCACTGGTCAAAAGATGCCATGTGGCATGAGATGACGTCACTTTGGCAATCAGTGATCAGAGGTTTGCGATGGTTGGCACATTGGCCACATTTGGAAATCGTCGAGATGTGGGATAGCACGCGGCAATGAAGTGTTACGGAACCGAAGGCTAGGGCTGAATAGAGGGGCCTATTGACAATCAACAATCGGTGATTTGTGGTTGCTAGCATATGGGAAATAAGTGAAAAACATTGATAAGGGGGCTCTGATGATGTTAGCGCTTGGTTGTGGAACACATAAGAAACCAAGCGCTCAAAGCTTTAACAAAAGAATAAGGCCCTCGATAGAGTGCTGAAAGACTTAACACCTTAAGGCCAAGCCCCCGGTCACTACCCTTAGTCCTATGGTAAAATGTGTGTGATAAGGTTTGACGGGAAGGAGCTTAAAAATCAGATATCGGTGATCGCAGGTTTTTGGTTGCAAACACATTGGTAGCAAATGAAAATCATCGATAAGGGGCTCCGATGTGGTAAGCACATGGTCTATAGGAAAGACAAGAAACCAAGGGAGAAACACTTTATAAAGAGAAAAAGGCTCCCAGACAGGAGTCTATAGGCCTTAGCACCTTAAGGCTAAGCCTTAAGTCACATCCTTTGGTCCTGTGGTGAGAAATGTGCAACAAGGGCTAAGCAACAGGGAGCTAGGAAATCGAAGATTGGCAATCAATGGTTTGTTGTTACTGGAAAAATGGCACAAATGAAAATCGTTGATAAGGGGGCTCTGATATGGTTGGCACTTAGTCATAGCACTCGGTCCTATGGCTGAGATGCATCAAGGTGTTAATCGAAAGGGGCTTGAATATCAAAGATTGACAATCGGAAATGTGGAACATTGCACCACTAAAAATTTGTGATGTTGAACTCTAATATAGCACTGTGGTACGAATTCTCCGATAGAATAGTACAGGACTTTGAAGGCTGGATGGGTTGGCAGTTGATTAGTAAATGCAAACGTAGTGGAGTTGGTTTCTAGAGATATCTTGTGCATGCATTATAGAAATAAATGCAAAACAGAAAAGCCATGTCGAAGTATTGTAAGCCATGAAGAGGCATGGAGAGTCTTAGTGGAGTGTGCAGGTTGACTAAGATTAAATTCTCAACATGGAGAGCCTCAGTGATGGGAGAGTTGCAGCATAGAGAGGACTGTGCCTAGCTTGAGTAAGCAGGTGGACTGAGAATTAATTCTCAGTATGGGGAAACTATCAGGTTCCCATTCTAAGTGAATGCAGTGGTAGAGACCAAGTTCGATGTAGATAACAGAATATAGGGCCATGCCGAGGTCACATCGTTCGAGGAGACAGCAGAGGAACAAAACTCAGGAGCTTGATTGAGCATGTGGAGGAATGCAACATTGTTGTCTGAGAGGCTAAGAGGAAAACTCTCCGAGTGTGAGAATTGTTGTGAGAGGCTAAGAGAGAGCCATTTCTACGTGTAAAGGCCAAAAGTGCCTAAGCAGAAAAGAAGAGACCCCTAGAGAAGCACTCTGTGTGTTATTTCGAAGGTGCCTATGTGCTCTATGTGTAAAGGTCAATAGTTTCATGTGTTGTGTATGTTAGGCCAAGAGTTTCCTGTGAGCATTGAGACAAGGCTGAAGTGCTTGCACTCTTTGTTAAAGGTGAAATTTTCCTGACCTGTGTGTATAAGGTTGTGAGTGTGACTTAGAGAGAAGACTGTGTGCTATGGAAAGGAGTGAGGCCAAGAGCAGAGTGACTATCGTTGAGAGCAGAGAGAAGAGGGATGAGAGTGACTGTTGGTTAGGAGATTGCAGGGTTTTTGAAGAGAGCTGCAGAGAGATGCAAAGTGCAGCAGAGTGAGAAGAGATCTAAATTTGTTATCAGGAAGATTTTTTTCCAAACTACAGAGAACATCCAATTCTTATTTGAGTGTGGGTTGGTGCCTACAGTCAGGAAGTTGGTGCTTCCACCTCTTGTAGATCTTGGGAAGACTTGTGGGTCAGTGCCTCCTGCAATTTGGTGCTTGTATAAATCTAAGGAGTTGTAAGTTGGTGCTTGCAACAAATCCATGAGGTCGGTGCCTCATATGGTGCTTCTGGTAAGCTACACAGGTGTCTACAAAAAGGGGGAGTTGATACTTCCTGCTAGTTGGCGCTAACAAACAAATAAAATGGATTTGGTGCTTCATGTGAGTGGGTGCTCACAAACATATTGATGTAATAGAGTGGGTGCTCTTTATTTACATCAATAACAAAAATAATATTTGTGATTTTTTCCCGATAGGCTTTCCATGTGAAAAAACTGCGTCTAATGTGTATGATGCTTATGGTCTGCATGCTTGTGTGTTGAGTTAATGTTTCTGTTAGCGCTTGAATTTGGCCTCAGGCTGAAAAAGACAAAATCCAAGGCAACATCAAACCACTTAGCCTCATAGCTAGCCCTACGGGGACAGGAGAGGGCTCTCTCCGGGTCTATCTCGGCAAAAGGTCTTCAAAGGGCTGAGATGACCAATAAAGAATACTGATTTTAGGCTAGTAAACTGATGGGAAAAGTTTGATTTTAAATTTTTAGAGTTTTGTTGGAAAACTGAGCACGACAATTTTGGGTGCGGGGATGAGACACAGTCTTTACAGAGGTCTTTTTGGGGCAAGGTAGGAGATTGTCTTGATGCCTTTGAAATAAGTGAATGGATGGATATGACCGGTGAGGAGCTAAGGAGAGCAAGAAACCATCGAGAGTTCTCCTTAAACAGATGAAAACATTGATATTAAGCAAACTTAAAGGCAGAGCATAGAAACCATGAATTCTACCTTAACACTTCATTTACTTAATTTGCAGAAGAGAATAGTAAGAAAATGATACACATAACAAACTTACAAGTACATGAGAGAAACACACCATCAACACAAATAACCACAGGAATCCCAAATAGTGCTGCAAAACCCTGGTCTTTCCTTTGCCAAAATTGCAGAGATACAAAGTGTAAAACAGTCTAAGCTTATCCCTCAAGAGTCCAACCATGAAAATGACTAAGAAAATACATAATATAGGCAATCTAACACATTCCCTTGCCTCTAGGGGTCGAGCTCATCATCCTAGGAGCTGTTTCAACCAATTCTAAACTGAGCACTACAATCTAGGCAATCAAAACAACTTGCCTCTATAAGCTAGGAAACCAATTCATTCATTAATTTTTTGCCATTTTATGAATGAATCTTCTAGAATAGGTAAAAAAGTGTCATGCCAACATAAAATTACATCAATTACATCAAGGAGGATGAAAAATCCCACCAAAAAGTCAAAACTAGTCAAATGCTGCGTTTTCCTAAGCTGAAGGTGCAAAATTGGCAAATTTCCCTGATGCGTAGCGCACCATTTCTCAACACATAGCGTTCCTTTCAGCCCACTTTTAGGGCACTTCCCGGAATCCAAATGAGGCACACGTGGGCTTGTTGGAAATTTCTGGATGTCTACTCTCCAGCCCAAGTGGAATTTCTCAATTTGGTGGCCATTTGCCCCTCCAAAAATGCAATCTCCCAAGACTGCTTCCTGTGTGTCCAAAAAGTGGCAGAAGGTCATTTTTTGCTTGTTTTTTGACCTTTTGAGGGCCCAAATCTCAATGAAATGTCTTGGCAGTGGCTGAGCAAGTGTATTTTGTCATGAAAAATCCAAAAATGCTGAGTTTTCATGAAATGGACCTCCCCAACTTAAGGGTAGCGCGCGGCCCGCTACGAGTTGAGGGCAAAAACCTGTTTTTGACAAAAAAAATTCAAAATTGACCAAAATTGCTCCAAATTTCCTGAATTTTGAGCTGGAGGTGTATCATTGAGCACTATACTCCTTCAAGGTGGCTTCAGCCAAAATCTGAAGTGGATCGGGCCTTTTCCTCCGTTTTAGTGCCTTGGCCAAGCGTGCTTTGAGTACCTTCATTTTTGCTTTGCACACATGCATGTGGGCCCAATAATGATTCTTCATGTGGCGGAGCATATCTTTGTCCCTGTTTGCCTTGGCTAGCAACTTCTCTAAATGAGTATTCACCCGAATGAGCATAGACTCTTGCTCAATAGGTGTCAAATCACTGGGTCTCTTGCAAGCCAAGTTCCGGTCTTCTCGAATCCTCCGCAACTCATCAAGAGTATGCTCATCCTCTAACTGCTTGTTGTGCTGCTCTAAGTATGTGATTGTCCAATTTGCCATTTCCAACTTTTGCTGCAACAAGTCATTTTCAGCCTTTTGTTGCTGAATGATCTCCTTAAGCTCTAAGCTAGGAGAGCTGATATCAAGGTCAACAATATCTATGTCCGGATCTCCTGATGGACCCTCATCAATCATGGGCTGCTTGCCTCTCTCCTGTACCTGTGCTGCTGTCGAAAACGAGGCCCCTTCCACCTGATGTGGAGATAACACTCGCTGTGCTGATGAAGAAGGCGAGACCCCTTCCACCTGATGTGGAGATAATACTCGCCGTGCAGATGCAAATATGACCCTGTGGCCTCTCTGATATGTAACATATGGAGGAGCGCTGACATGCTCGGGCTCAGGAATGTCAAATTGATGTGAAGGCCCTCCCTCATCATGGACAATCTCGGGAGGTGGCTGTGGCACCATGAAGAAGTCGCGAGAAATGAAATCCTTCCAAGCAATACCCTGTTGTGCCAACTGATGCATCACTATGATCTCGATCAGTGCATAATGATATATACTTTTGTGTTGTTGTGCGGGGTTCTTCCTTTGCACTACGGGCACCATCTTCTCTATATTTCGGCACATGAAAAATGGAATGTTCATCATTCGTACCCGGGTGAAATGCATCAAAAAAAGGATATGGTACGAATATAAACGTGAAAACCTTCCCTCACAAGTGAAATAGCGCATAATGAGCTTCATCAAGGGTGCATACTCATCCCTTAGGAATCTGAAAGGAAAAACAGTAGTTAGGTGTCTCATGCATCTGGGTTTGATGTATGGTTGATAATGAAATTTGTCTAGCTACTTGCGCTTGGTCCACTCTTCCCCAACATTTGGTATCCCGGTGGCTTGAGCAACAATTTTAGGTGATAGGGTGAAATCCACTCCTGCAAGGTTCACATGGCCATTGTGCAAATGTAGGACAAACAAGCGAACTAGTTCTCTATGGTGTTGAATTTGTGAGATCCTCTCACAATATCCAAAGCATGATTGATATTGAAAACATGTCATTGCAAGTGGACAAGCTTGCAATTGAGCCAAAGAAGTGGGCTCCTCCCTAATATGTCGACCACCTTTACCACCCTTGTGATGCCTCCTTGGCACTTCTACCTCTGGTGTTGAATCACTGTCATAACTCTGCTGATAATCTGATTCGGTTTCTGACATGGTTTTGAAGGCAAGATGGCTGAAATGTATTGCTGACTTTGCACCCAATTAACTGTTGTTTGACTTTTTCAAATGCTGTTACCAAGGGGACATAAATACAAGGGAATTGTTAGGGATAGGGGAACATGAGGGAATTAGGGAGAATAAACATAAAGAAGGAATTTAGGGAAGGCAACATGGGAAATCACAAAATTGTGGGATTTTAAAGTGAAGTAGGGTTTGGGAATTAAGTAGGTTTTAGGAATTTTAGAGAGGAGAATTATGAAATTTCATGGGAAAATTTGAAGGAGAATGGTGATGAAAATGAGGGAAAAGAGGGATTACAAATGGGCAACCTTGGACAGCAAAAAAAATTTGAAACCCTAGCACCATTTAGACTTTAAATCTTCCACAACAATGTAGGGTTTTGATTTATCATTTTCATAGCATTTGAACATATTAATTTTCTCTTTCATCTTGCAAAACCAAATCTAGCCATGGAGGAGAGGCCTACCTGCAATTTGCTTGAGAGAAAAGTCGATTTGATAGCTTGCTGGCAGTTTGTTGAGCTGAAAACCCAACGCGTAGCGCGCCTTGCCCAACGCGTAGCGCCCCTCTGACGCGTAGCGCACGTGCAAAATAACACTGAGAAAGGCAGCCTGATGCGTAGCGCGCCCTCTCTGACGTGTAGCGCGCCTCTGAAACTGCCCAATTTGCTCAAGAACTCCTAAAATCGCCTTTGCAAGGATTCACTTAGCTTGTGAGAGGCAAATGAGTTTTTAATGAAGAGTGATGTGCTTTTATAGGCTTCCTTTAGATTTTTACTTGCCCAAAACCCACTTTATAATGTTTTGAGTGTTGACACTTTTTGAATTAATTGGCTCTGACTTTTGGTTTCTTTTCTTTGAAAAATTGGTTGAAATGATGATTTCTTCTGAAAACTTTTGCAGGGATAGCTTCTAAGGTGCTTTGGCAAAGGAGACCAAGGCTGCACTTCGACATTTGGAGAGTTTGAAATTTTGAGAATTTTTACAAAAAATGAGATAATGACCTTTGTTTTTCAAAAACAGAGTTTTGAAAACAAGGTGAAAATTTAGCTGTACAATAGTGAGAATTGTTGAAATGATGCTTTATGAAGAACATCCCTCTGGCCTGCTGGTCCTTTATGACTTCTCAAGACAAAAATGGACTCAACCCTAGACCTAAGACCTCGAAACTTAAAGCAAGATGAATGACCCTTTGAAGATTTTATTTACTTAAACAAACCTGAACCAGCAGTGCCAAACAAGAGGGGAATAAAAGACACAAACTCCCTCCACCGAGATTATGGCATGCCTAACGGAATGCAACATGATCACACTGATGGGACACCTAATCATGAAATGCAAAGAGCTTTGATCTCTGGTGGAGGGCTACTAGACCGACTCTAACATTGGCTCCAATGGGGATGGTAGCTCCTTGGAGATGCCAAGAACCTCAGACCTCTGGGAGAGCAGACCAGTGCTTTCAACCATTGGGCGATGGAGTCATTATTTACTCATTTGACACAAACTCTGACAGCTTTAGTGACTGCAGATTTGACTGAAAATTGGACACAACTTTGACCCAAACTAACTCAATTGTGGAGAGAAAATGGACTGATAAAAACACCTTGACAAACCTCAAACCAACCAATCTTCATGTTCAGAATTATAGCCTTCACTGCGGCCCCAGACTGAAGATGAAAGATCAGTATACACATGTGATAAAATAAGAGTAAAACGGTATGTACAATGATGGTGACAAGAACAGAAAATGCTCAGACATGGTACCTCTTTAGCAGCCGACCATTGATCGACCCTCCGGGATAATCATCTCCATTCATTTCCTTGAGAAGAAAAGCATTTTGACCACGATATGCTGCGATCTTATAGGGACCCTTCCATAAATTATCAAATTTTCCGTGCTTCCCTTTGTCTTCATTCCGAGCATCCCACTTCAAAACCACATCATCTATTTGGAAGTCATCTGGTTTTGCTTTCTTGTCATAAATCTTCTTTATGCGCTCTTGCAACTTGAGGGTATTGTGAAGAACTTCCTCCCGTGTCTGCTGTAAATGAATCATTTGATTAATCCGCCTCTGCATGGGATCTTCCTCACTACCCGCTTCTTGAAGCAATTTGACCACGGGAATAGAGAGCGAAGTAGGAAACACTGCATCTGTCCCGTACACCAGCTCAAAAGGAGACATGCCAATTGACTTTTTCTGACTTACCCTATCAGCCCACAGTGCATTCACTAACTTTTTATGCCAGCTCTTCTTATTGATTTCCAGCAACTTTTTAATGATATTTACCAAGGACTTATTTGAAGATTCTGCCAACCCATTTCCTTGCGGATGGTAGGCGGTAGAATTCCCCAAGCTGATATTGTATTTGTAGAAAAAGTCAACCATTCTTTTTGATTTGAACGCTGATGCATTATCTGTAATTAACTTACTCGAACAGCCAAATCGTGATAGTATATTATTTTCAAGGAAAGAAATAATTACCGCATCCGTGGCCTGCCAGGTGGGAATGGCTTCAATCCATTTTGTGAAGTAATCTGTAGCTGTCAATATCCATCTATGCTGTCTTGATGATGCTAGATGAATCTCACCGATAAAATCCAAACTCCACTGCTGAAATGGTGCACTGACTTCAATTGGTTTGAGAGGCAATGGCTGTAATTTCTGTTTCCCTTGAAAAATTTGGCACTTGTGACAATTCTTGACAGCTTTATATACATCTGAAAACAATGAAGGCCAATAAAAACCTGCCCTTAGGATCTTATTTGCTGTAGTCTTCCAAAACAAATGGCTGCCGCAGTCACCTTTATGAAAATCTTCCACCACTGTTTTGGCTTCCTCCTCAACCAAAAAATTCAGAAATATTCCACCGGGGTCTTTCCAATATAGTGCAGATTTGAGGATGCAAAACTTGGCTGCTTTCAACTTCAATGTCCTACTTTTATTTCGAGGCATCCCGGGAGGTGAAGACAAATTTTGAAGTACATATATAATATCAGCATACCAAGGAGAAGAAATAAAGATGTCAGATACCTGTTGTGCTGAATTCTCCTCATCTTCATCGGACATGGCAGCTATCAAATTGATATCTAGGACGTGGAGATTAGTTTCAGCCATCAATTTGGCAAGACCTTGACCTTTAATCAGCTTAGTGGGTTTAATTTCCACATCATACTCTAATAGTGCAGCAATCCACCTACCGCGCCTTCCTTCCGGTTCCGCCTATACTAAGACATCCTTTACTGCTGCTTTAGGAACATATGCAATAATGTGGGAATTCAATATATACACACGGAAATCCTTCAAGGCCTTCACAAGCGCAAGCGCTTGTTTTTCGATGATGTTATACTTCAATGCTCTGTCCCTTATAATACGGCTGAAGAAAGCAATAGGCTTCTCAACTCCATCTCTTTTTTGCATTAGTACAACTGCCAATGTGTGCTCAAAAGCAAATGAAAATAAAATAAAATCTTGTGTGTAATCCGGATTGATTAGAGTAGGGGCTGAAGATAGAACCAACTTTACCAAATTGAAAGATTTTACCGCCTCTTTGGTCCACTTTAGCTGGTTGTCCTTTTTCAACATGCTTGTGATTTCTCTAAGATGCTCGGCTAGATTCGGACTGAAGTGACGTAGAAAATTCAACTTACCATTAAAGGACTGTATTTCTTTTTTGTTCCGAGGCTGCTCAATTTGCTGAATAGCTTCAACACGTGCAGGATCTATACGGATGCCATCTTTGGAAATGATGTGGCCCAAGAGCTTGCCTTCACTCATGGCGAAAAGACTCTTCTTTGGATTCAACAAAATACCATATTTTCTGCACTTTTGAAAAACCATTCTCAAGTGATATAAATGTTCTTCATCAGATTTCGAAAATACAGTCAAATCATCAAGGTAAACAACTAAAAAGACATCTTTCTCGTTGGCAAAGTCCATATCCATCGCACGTTGAAAAGTGGCACCTGCATTTTTCAAACCAAACGGCATCTTTGCATAATGAAATGTTCCCCATGGAGTAGTGAATGCAGTTTTGTCATGATCATCCTCATTTACCAAAATCTGATTGTACCCATAATAGCCATCAAGTAGCGACATCCTTGATGCTCCAACTACTCGCTGCAGTATATGATCCATCTTGGGCAACAGATAATTGTCTTTTAAAGACACCTTATTCAAATTTCTGAAGTCAATGCATAAACGGATCTCACCGGTCTTCTTTCTTACGGGTACCAAATTGGATATCCAATCAGAAAATCTGATAGGTACTATGATTCCAGACTTGTACAACCTATTCACTTCTTTTTCTATCAATGGCAGCAATTTAGGATTGATTCTCCTCAACTTTTGACGGAAAGGTTTCTGATTTGGCTTTATAGGAATAGTATGCTAAATGATATTAGTGTCATATGTTTTCAGATCTGAATAATCCCATGCAAAGACATTAGAAAACGAAGATAACAATCTGACATACTCCTTCTTTACCTTTGGTGACAACGACTTTGATAGCTTTACCATCTTGGGATTCTCAGTTGCTCCAATGTTTACTTCTTCAACACCTTCTTCAGTTGGTCTCAATGTCGGTTTGCGGGCCACATCATCTTTATCAAACAGCTCTTCCAAAGGAATCAATCCTTTAGGAATAAAATTGTCCTTAAGTTGCAGCACATCCATTTGATTTACTTCATTTGATTCTGTATCTATGGAAATGTCTTTAAACTCACCTTCAATCTGCAGAAAATCTTTAATTTCTTCATCATCCTAGAAGACTTGCCAACAACTTTGATTATCCGGAACTGTGGAGCGGTGTTTCACATAAATCTCAAATTTTTTGCTGGAATTCATTGGAATTTTTAAGTTACTTGCTGCCTTGGCCAGCGCATCCGCAACACCATTTTGTATGCGGGGCACACATGTCAAAGTATGTTTAGAAAATAATTTCAAAATATCTAGGATAGCATTTCGATATGCCCTCATATGAGGATGCTTGGCCTGAAACTCACCTTTAACTTGCTTTATCACCAACTCGGAATCACCATAAACTGCAATCTTCTTTGCTTTCAACTTGCGAAGAATTTTAAGACCAGCAATGAGAGCCTCATATTCTGCCTCATTATTTGAACAATCGAATGCTAGTTTATAAGAACACACTCTCACCTTGCTTGGGACTTTGTCTCGGATACAAAAGGGACTTCGAATCCACACACCAATACCAGCACCATCGCTACCCACAGCGCCATCAAAATCCATGGTCCAAAGACCATCTTCATCTTCTTCCAACTGCTGAAACTGTGTTGCCTCTGTTTTTTCTGTTTGCTACCCCTTAACTTCAGCTGTTTGTTTCATGGCAGCTGGTTTTTCTTCTCTTTCCTTTTGCAGAACTTCTCTAAAGTTTTCAATAATCTCTGGTATATCCTCTGCCTGAACTAACTGACTATCTATCTCATTAAAATTATCAGCAAACAAAACAAACGACTCCAAATCTGTATGTACATAATTTACAGGATGATTTATTGGCTTTTCTTTGCTAGTTATCATGTATCTCATCTTTTTCTCCCGATATAACTTTCTCATTTAACCGAAGACTGGAATTGTAGCATAAGAAAAATATAGCTGAAGTGTACCTTTCAACTTAGCTCCCCAAGACCTTGAAAGCAACATACCAAAACGCGGAGGAATATCCACCATAACCACATCCATCAAGACATTCTTAGCTGGAATTTGATCTAAGCTTACCACCAAGTCCTTGATCAATCCGATACACTTTACCCGGCTGGAATCAAATGAATACAAATCATGATATTTTCTTGTGATGTCTAATCCCAGCTTTTCCATAATTGCTGTCATCATCAAATTGTGCGAAGCACCCGAGTCAAACACAGCATTATGTAAAACATACTCGTGCAACCTCAAACTGATATAGAAGGGAGGAACATCGCTTTCAGGAGACTCACCATCTAAAGCAGGCCCAAAAATTAATTCCGGCTGATCATCTTCTACATTTACCGTGTCAAGCATTGGATCAATATTCAGAATTTTGGAAATTTGACCTCGATAGCTGGTATTTTTCATGATTTCAGTCAATGGAATAGACACTTTTAGCTTTGAAATTTCATTCTCCAAACTAAATGCTGAAACCTTTTCACCTTCTTTGGCCGGAACTTCTCTTCTTTCAACTTTATCCCTCATTGTGCTTGGTGGCTGATTTACCTTATCTACTGAAGATGCTTGACCTGCTGGGGGATCAATTATTTCTTTTCCTTTTCTCTGTGGGGAAGTTGAATCCTTTTTTGCTGAAGTATCTTTCTTCTTCTAAATAGGATTTATGGGAACAGCTCGATTTCTTAATTGTCTCTGCTGAGCGGACAAAGCATTGCGATATCCTCTTTGGTACTCCTCTGATTCTTCCTTGAGGGCTACATCATTTGATAAGATATAATTATCATCCTGATGGATGATGGAGTTTCTCACAAATTCTTCTTCTTCTGTAATATAGGTAGGCAGATCATCAGGAGTGAAAAAATGATTTTCCTCCCCGATAGTATCACCTTCATCCTCGTATTCTTGGCTAACAAAATTATGCTGAAGAGGAGGTTTTATTTGCTGCTGAGCTGCTAACTCTTGTGCCCTTGTTTCCCGCTACTTAATTCTGTATTGTGTCTGCTGCGGACCTCAGAAATTAGGATTGCGAATCTACGGTTCCAGCTTGTCGAGATGAGCGTTTTCGAGCATCCTTTCTACCTTACGAAGGAGCTGATCTGATGTAGAAGCTTCTTCTTTGATTGTCACTCATTTTTCGGCTTTCATCCTTGCTCTTTTATCATTCAAATTCGCTTCAACACTAACAGCGATTTTCTGCATATCCTCCAAGGTAGGCGGATCTCTATCTCGCAATGAATAAGCCATCTCCGGATCAAAGCCATCCGGGAATTTGAGAAGAGCTGATTTTCTAGATGGTCTTAAATCATCTGGAATAGCATTGTAAACTGTATTAAATCTGATAATGTAATCCTGGACAGACTCACCATGATTGCGTTTGAGATTGTTGTACTCGGCATTGATCTGAAGTGGATCCTTTCTGATTTCCCATCGATCTAGAAACTGCTTCTGAAGTTCATCCAATGTGGGTATGCTTCTAGCTGTCAAACCTCTGAACCATTTTCTTACTTCTCCTCCGAATGTTTGCACAAACAAATGCATAGTTACATCTTCTTCATCTATCTCATATAGATCAAAGAAAGTGGTCATTCTGTCTATATGCTACTGAGCGGAAACACCTTGAGGAGTGCCATCAAACATGGGAATTTTACTCTGATAATCAGCTGGCATATCATGCAGATTTTGAGGAAGAGCAAGAGGGGCAAACTGGGCAGCCATTGCTTTAGGTAGATTGGGTCTAGGAGTAGCAAGTGGAGTAGGTGAATGAGGGGTATAGGGAGGTGTAGGCAGAGGAGAAGCGATATGGGATGAAGAGGGAGAATTGACTGTAGATTCAGGATGTGTGACTATAGGGGATATAGAAATAAAAGGAGGATTGGTCTGCTCGTGCGGAACAGAAGCCGTGATAGTAGATCCAATATTGGCAGATATAGTTTCGAGGAAATCAGCAAGATTAGTGACTTGGATATCTGTCTGAAGGTGTCTTAGGATGAAATTTTCAACCAATTTATTATGTCTCTCAATTTCAAGGGCAGCAGCAAAATCAGGGTTGAGAACTAGAGAATCAAGTGCACTTTCAGATTTGGTTTTGAACAGGGACAACTCAAAACTCTCGTCAAAATCAATGTCTTCAAGATACTTAAAAACAGCTGGACATGAGTGAGATTTGAATATATGACTAGAATCTGAAGCCAGCTTGGATATCAAGGAACAAATAACCAATCAGCCTGTGAAAACTCTCAACTTATCATCAAAAGTTTCAGAGTTTACAAATGTACTGGGGTAAAATGCAAATGAAGTGCTGTATTCACAAGCTCACGGAGATGGACTGAAGCAACGTTTATCTACTTCCGCTTATGCAAAGCAAAAGCGTTTCGAAGGCTACCTGGCATAACTTCAGGCTCCGTCTAAGACTTATGAAACAAACACATCAACCCACAAACAAGTTTGTTCTCCCCAGTATGGTCGCCAATATGTTAGCGCTTGAATTTGGCTTCAGGCTGAAAAAGGCAACATCAAACCACTTAGCCTCATAGCTAGCCCTACGGGGACAAGAGAGGGCTCTCTCCGGGTCTATCTCAGCAAAAGGTCTTCAAAGGGCTGAGATGACCAATAAAGAATACTGATTTTAGGCTAGTAAACTGATGGGAAAAGTTTGATTTTAAATTTTTAGAGTTTTGTTGGAAAACTGAGCACTGCAATTTTGGGTGCGGGGATGAGACACAGTCTTTGCAGAGGTCTTTTTGGGGCAAGGTAGGAGATTGTATTGATGCCTTTGAAATAAGTGAATGGATGGATATGACCGGTGAGGAGCTAAGGAGAGCAAGCAACCATCGAGAGTTCTCCTTAAACAGATGAAAACATTGATATTAAGCAAACTTAAAGGCAGAGCATAGAAACCATGAATTCTACCTTAACACTTCATTTACTTAATTTGCAGAAGAGAATAGTAAGAAAATGATACACATAACAAACTTACAAGTACATGAGAGAAACACACCATCAACACAAATAACCACAGGAATCCCAAATAGTGTTGCAAAACCCTGGTCTTTCCTTTGCCAAAATTGCAGAGATACAAAGTGTAAAACAGTCTAAGCTTGTCCCTCAAGAGTCCAACCATGAAAATGACTAAGAAAATACATAATATAGGAAATCTAACACATTCCCTTGCCTCTAGGGGTTGAGCTCACCATCCTAGGAGCTGTTTCAACCAATTCTAAACTGAGCACTACAATCTAGGCAATCGAAACAACTTGCCTCTATAAGCTAGGAAACCAATTCATTCATTAATTTTTTGCCATTTTATGAATGAATCTTCTAGAATAGGTAAAAAAGTGTCATTTCAACATAAAATTACATCAATTACATCAAGGAGGATGAAAAATCCCACCAAAAAGTCAAAACTAGTCAAATTCTGCGTTTTCCTGAGCTGAAGGTGCAAAACTGGCAAATTTCCCTGATGCATAGCGCGCATTTCAGCCCACTTTTGGGGCACTTCCCGGCATCCAAATGAAGCAAAAGTGGGATTGTTGGAAAGGTCTGGATGTCTACTCTCCCGCCCAAGTGGAATTTCACAATTTGGTGGCCTTTTACCCCTCCAAAAATGCAATCTCCCAAGACTGCTTCCTGTGTGTCCAAAAAGTGGCAGAAGGTCATTTTTTGCTTGTTTTTTGACCTTTTGAGGGCCCAAATCTCAATGAAATGTCTTGGCAGTGGCTGAGAAAGTGTATTTTGTCATGAAAAATCCAAAAATGCTGAGTTTTCATGAAATGGACCTCCCCAACTTAAGGGTAGCGCGCGGCGCGCTACGCGTTGAGGGCAAAAACCTGTTTTTGACAAAAAAAATTCAAAATTGACCAAAATTGCTCCAAATTTCCTGAATTTTGATATGGAGGTGTATCATTGAGCACTATTCTCCTTCAAGGTGGCTTCAGCCAACATCTGAAGTGGATCGGGCCTTTTCCTCCGTTTTAGTGCCTTGGCCAAGTGTGCTTTGAGTACCTTCATTTTTGCTTTGCACACATGCATGCGGGCCCAATAATGATTCTTCATGTGGCGGAGCATATCTTTGTCCCTGTTTGCCTTGGCTAGCAACTTCTCTAAATGGGTATTCACCCGAATGAGCATAGACCCTTGCTCAATAGGTGTCAAATCACCGGGTCTCTTGCGAGCCAAGTTCCGGTCTTCTCGAATTCTCCGCAACTCATCAAGAGTATGCTCATCCTCTAACTGCTTGTTGCGCTGCTCTAAGTATGTGATTGTCCAATTTGCCATTTCAAACTTTTGCTGCAACAAGTCATTTTCAGCCTTTTGTTGCTGAATGATCTCCTTAAGCTCTAAGCTAGGAGAGCTGATATCAAGGTCAACAATATCTATGTCTGGATCTCCTGATGGCCCCTCATCAATCATGGGTTGCTTGCCTCTCTCCTGTACCTGTGCTGCTGTCGAAAGCGAGGCCCCTTCCACCTGATGTGGAGATAACACTCGTTGTGCTGATGAAGAAGGCGAGACCCCTTCCACCTGATGTGGAGATAATACTCCCCGTGCAGATGCAAATAAGACCCTGTGGCCTCTCTGATATGTAACATATGGAGGAGCGCTGACATGCTCAGGCTCAGGAATGTCAAACTGATGTGAAGGCCCTCCCTCATCATGGACAATCTCGGGAGGTGGCTGTGGCACCATGAAGAAGTCGCGAGAAATGAAATCCTCCCAAGCAATACCCTGCTGTGCCAACTGATGCATCACTATGATCTCAATTAGTGCATAATGATATATACTTTTGTGTTGCTGTGCGGGGTTCTTCCTTTGCACTACGGGCACCATCTTCTCTATATTTTGGCACATGAAAAATGGAATGTTCATCATTCGTACCCAGGTGAAATGCATCAACAAACGAATATGGTACGAATATAAACATGAAAACCTTCCCTCATAAGTGAAATAGCGCATAATGAGCTTCATCAAGGGTGCATACTCATCCCTTAGGAATCTGAAAGGAAAAACAACAGTTAGGTGTCTCATGCATCTGGGTTTGATGTATGGTTGATAATGAAATTTGTCTAGCTGCTTGCGCTTGGTCCACTCTTCCCCAACATTAGGTATCCCGGTGGCTTGAGCAACAATTTCAGGTGATAGGGTGAAATCCACTCCTGCAAGGTTCACATGGCCATTGTGCAAATGTAGGACAAACAAGCGGATGAGTTCTCTATGGTGTTGAATTTGTGAGATCCTCTCACAATATCCAAAGCATGATTGATATTGAAAACATGTCATTGCAAGTGGACAAGCTTGCAATTGAGCCAAAGAAGTGGGCTCCTACCTAACATGCCGACCACCTTTACCAACCTTGTGATGCCTCCTTGGCACTTCTACCTCTGGTGTTGAATCACTGTCATAACTCTACTGATAATCTGATTCGGTTTCTGACATGGTTTTGAAGGCAAGATGGCTGAAATGTATTGCTGACTTTGCACCCAATTAACTGTTGTTTGACTTTTTCAAATGTTGTTACCAAGGGGACATAAATACAAGGGAATTGTTAGGGATAGGGGAACATGAAGGAATTAGGGAGAATAAACCTAAAGAAGGAATTTAGGGAAGGCAACATGGGAAATCACAAAATTGTGGGATTTTAAAGTGAAGTAGGCTTTAGGAATTAAGTAGGTTTTAGGAATTTTAGAGAGGAGAATTATGAAATTTCATGGGAAAATTTGAAGGAGAATGGTGATGAAAATGAGGGAAAAGAGGGATTACAAATGGGCAACCTTGGACAGCAAAAAAAAATTGAAACCCTAGCACCATTTAGACTTTAAATATTCCACAACAATGTAGGGTTTTGATTTATCATTTTCATAGCATTTGAACATATTAATTTTCTCTTTCATCTTGCAAAACCAAATCTAGCCATGGAGGAGAGGCCTACCTGCAATTTGCTTGAGAGAAAAGTCGATTTGATAGCTTTCTGGCAACTTGTTGAGCTGAAAACCCAACGCGTAGCACGCCTTGCCCAACGCATAGTGCCCCTCTGACGCGTAGCGCACGTGCAAAATAACACTGAGAAAGGCAGCCTGATGCGTAGCGCGCCCTTGACGCATAGCGCGCCCTCCCTGACGCGTAGCGCGCCTCTGAAACTGCCCAATTTGATCAAGAACTCCTAAAATCTCCTTTGCAAGGATTCACTTAGCTTGTGAGAGGCAAATGAGTTGCTAATGAAGAGTGATTTGCTTTTATAGGCTTCCTTTAGATTTTTATTGCCCAAAACCCACTTTATAATGTTTTGAGTGTTGACACTTTTTGAATTAATTGGCTCTGACTTTTGGTTTCTTTTCTTTGAAAAATTGGTTGAAATGATGATTTCTTCTGAAAATTTTTGCAGGGATAGCTTCTAAGGTGCTTTGGCAAAGGAGACCAAGGCTGCACTTCGACATTTGGAGAGTTTGAAATTTTGAGAATTTTTACAAAAAATGAGATAATGACCTTTGTTTTTCAAAAACAGAGTTTTGAAAACAAGGTGAAAATTTAGCTGTACAATAGTGAGAATTGTTGAAATGATGCTTTATGAAGAACATCCCTCTGGCCTGCTGGTCCTTTATGACTTCTCAAGACAAAAATGGACTCAACCCTAGACCTAAGACCTCGAAACTTAAAGCAAGATGAATGACCCTTTGAAGATTTTATTTACTTAGACAAACCTGAACCAGAAGTGCCAAACAAGAGGGGAATAAAAGACACAAACTCCCTCCACCGGGATTATGGCATGCCTAATAGAATGCAACATGATCACACTGATGGGACACCTAATCATGAAATGCAAAGAGCTTTGATCTCTGGTGGAGGGCTACTAGACCGACTCTAACAGTTTCTACTACATTATAGATTGTTGTTGGTTATATCGATGAATTCCATGTTTAAATAAGGAAAGTAAACTAGCATAAATAAGTAAAAATTAGCCTTAATACTGATTTAACCCCTCCCTCTCAGTATTAATATTATTTCTAATAGCTGGTATCATAGCAAGTTCCTTTAGAAATAGCTTAACCGCAAAAAGGTAGATCAAAGGGAAACAATGGCTAATGGACTTTGGCTAGCAGCAAAATAAGTTCCATTCTTACATAGATCATGCCATGAGCTTTGGTATGAAATCTGGAAAGTTAGAATGGAAGCCTACTTGATGTCCCTAGATGGTGATATATGGCTCTCTATTTTGAACGGAGAAAACAACAAGAAAGCCAAGGAGGTCATCTTGATAAGGCTATCTAAGTCAGATGTGAATGAAGTAAGACATTTTGAGTCCACAAAGGAAGTGTTGAACATAATGAAATATCTATATGGTGGAGATAACCATGAGGGTCAAGTAGAGGATGAGGAGCCCTACTGCTCTAGAAATGAACCAGAACAGGGTAATGCTGCTTCTCATCACATTTATTTTGATGAGGAAGATGTCTCATAAGAGAGACCATGTTGCTTCGAAGCTAGCACCTCTATGGGGGAAAAAAAGGATCCAGATAAAGGGAAATTTTCTAGAAATAGGTTGACCTAGGCTCTAAAGAAGGTCAAGGACCTATGAGAGGAAATGCTCAAGCAAGAGGAGAAACTAAAAGACTTCTATGAGCTTTAGAATGGAAAATTGAGAAAATAAATAGTTGAACTAATTTCTCAACAAAAAGAGGCTAGCAGACTGACTGGGAGGTTAAACCATCAGTTGAGTATAAAGGAGGCTTGTTGTGAGATACTACAAGCTGAAGTAGCCTCATTGAGACATGACTTAGAGAAGTCAAATAAAGATTTTTCTCAATGTCAAAGGCTTGAGGGTTCCAACAACAACAAAAGAAAGGTTATTAGATAGCAGCAACAGCAGCAAGGAGTGCAGTAGTAGCAATAGAAGAAAAGGCAGTAGAAGAAGGCTAAGAAGTAGCTGGATATATTGTAGCAGAAGCCTGAGCAGCAAAAACAGAAGAAAAGGTAGCAAAAGAAGACTAAGAAGCAGCAGTCTGTAGTGCAACAGAAGAGGGAAAGGCAGCTGCAAGGGAGAGTGTGTGATAGTAAGGATTTTTGTCATAGAATGTACAAGAAGAGCCAGTAGAGGACCCCTCCTTCTTAGAGACAGAGCCTTTGAAGAAAAGGTAACCTCTGTCATCAAAATCCTTTTCACAGTTTTTGTTTTTTTTGCAAAAATTTTGGACATAAAGCCATATACTGTAGATGGCATGCAAGGAAACAAAATGTGTTGGGTAGCAACAACCCAAGAATGCATAGAAAGGCTGGGAGAAGGCATGTTGTCCATGGTAGGAATTTTTACAAACACTTTGTCAAAATGAGTAACTCCTATGCCCCATTCCTAGGCCAAATCAAATGCTACAATTGTGGAAAATTTTGGCACAAGGAAACCTGTTGCAGGCATGGAAAGTCAAAGCATCCATTTGAGGTGATGCAATGAAATGAAGCCACGAATGTCTTCGGTGCTCTGTGTCATAAGATTAAGGTGCATAGAGGAGGAAGAAGTCAAAAGAGTGATCCTCCTACTCTTGTAGCAGTCCCTTCTGAGAGGAAGAGAGGTTCCAAGTGGCTTTGGGTGAAAAATGAGGAGGTGACAGAAAGATTTCCTCTACCCATGTGCAGCAAAGAAGAAACCTAGATAGGGGAAAAGAAGAAGCAAGATGGGAATGCTTTTGTCAAGTCTTGACCTTTAAAGGTGTTGGACACCTAATCCTCTAAGGGTTAGTGTGGAAGCCGAATAGACTAAGGAAGTATAAGAGACGTTGGGATGTGGAACCCAACAGTCGCACCATGTACTATAAATGTATATCATTTGATAATAATAAATGTACTCTCATGTTTTATCTTTCATACTCTTTCTGCCATGTGTGTGTTTAACATGGTATCAGAGCCATGATGTGTGGCCTGTGTAGTTTTCTTCCTCACAGTTTATGCCTTAGGTAGAAAAGAAAAAAAATGGCATGTTGTTATTCCCTGCGCAGCTGCTCTGAGCTGCCTTGAATAGCGTTGGCCTGGTCTTCATTACCTGTAACGTTCCATGCATACCTGACGCTCCTGAGCACTTTGCCTTCCTGCAGCCTTCCTGCGTGTCAGAACTGTCATTACTATTCTTGTTGCACGTTGTCACCATTACCCATTGAAGGAACCGTTACATCCTTTCTATGTACTGGTGTCAAAAGCATCAAAGCAATCTGCACTTCCAGGGCTAAATTGATGCAGATTCAAATGGAGAATTTAATTAGAAATTAACGCAATCAAGAAAGTTTGAGACGGTGGCCGAGGAGCTGTCAGTAATAAGCGCAGATATCTCTAAAGAATGTATGGCCGATGTTCAGTTTCCGACCTTTGAAGCCAGGCATTTCGTGTACTGTCTATTTTCTTTCATCTGCATGTTCAAAATTTGACTGTGAAATACCATTGTACGTCCTTGAGTTTTTGAAACTTCGTCGTGGGATTGATAACGGATTAAAATTGTTTGCCCTACTGGACCCTGGTAGCATAGGTTTCGACTCTTGTCCTGAGTTTGGTGAGTTTTTCACAGTTATATCTTTAAACAGAAAAATTTGTTTCTGGTTGAATCTTCAGTTTTTTCCTCCTCCTTCGACAAATCTCCAGCGAACGTTTGGAATTTCGGCTCGGTTATCTTCTATTCCGAGTTTTATTCGCAATCTTCGCCATATGCCCTTGAAGAAAGCTTAAAGATTATGTAATTCCGAATTATATTGGATATTTTGTTTGTATTCCTGTGTCTCCAAATGTCAAAGAATTTTCTTCAGTGGGTACATTCAAGGCCATCTGCATCTTCCTTTTAACAGTGTGCGCATTGTCTTCTCGGTCCAGTTCAATGCTGAATACACTGCCTGTGTCTGGTTGAACAAATACACGCCTCCTCCTTGATTGCTTTCGGTCCATTTTCTTAAAGCCATGATATTGCCTATTAACAGCACCATCTAGAATAGCGACAACCATTTGCGTTTGTACCAGACTATCCTTGTTGAGAGGCATAAATTTTAATCTCCTACTCTCACATCGGAGATGTTAGCTGACTAGCCTCCAACTCAAAATGCATCCTCAACCCTCGAATGCTCGATCCAACGTAAATGATAATAGCTTTTGTACTCTGGAGTTTTCTCAGATTTTATGCTGATAAGGTGTAGAAGAACTGCGTTGCAGTGTGCCTCTCTTTGATTCGAACCTTGGACCATTGGGCTGAGTGAGAATGACTCTAGGCTGTTGAAATACTGTCCAATGGCCGCGACCAGATGTGTGTGCAGCCTTCATACTTGGCGGTGTGGATTATACTATTATGGTGATTATATAATTGTGACTTGGTTTCTTCATGCCTAGTTGGGAGTTGAAGATTAACCTTGTAAATACATTGAACATTGTGCGTTTGGTCTCCATGCTAAATTGAGTTTCCATGTGATTATCTACGTTGATTAAGCTGGTTATAATGGTCTCTACAACCCTGGCATTGCTTGGTTTACATAAACGCACATTTCCATTGCAGAAACACACTTTGGTATCAAATCAAGTCAATCAACTTCTTTCTTATGTGATTCAGTCTTTGCAAAACGCTCTCGTAGCTTTTGATCTGTGATTTTTGTTGAGGTTATACCTATAGAATGCCGAGTCTGTCATCGAATAGCAGGGGATAAGATTAATTGTTTAAGGGCCAAAATTGTGTCTTATCTGCCTGACATTCCAGGTTCCAACAGAGCAGGCCACAAATGTCCTACAGAGTCCACACTGCTTCAGCGAACGAGCTAGATTTCTCCATGTGTTTTATTTGGCTTTTTAGACTCCAATGACAGAATTGTTGGTTGTGCCTGTGAATTCGACATTGTGGAGGCCCAGAGGAGAATTAGATTGACAGGTTAGCACATTGTCATTCAAAGTTCAAACTGCCTTTATTTTTTGCTCTGTTCAAAATCAAGTTTGCACTGGTGACTGCATGCAATAGCTCTGTAAAAATCATTTTCCATTTTATAAAATACTGGAGTAATTTCGGTGGTCAAGACTATTATATGCTGAAAGAGTGATATATGGATTCCATGGGAGATGATGGTGATGTTGTGTGTTTTGGTTATCTGCGATGAGATGAGCTATTGGTTATTGTACACTGATCCAACCTATATGCTAGTATAATATTGGTCCTTCATATATGATGAGAAGCGTTGAAGCTAGTACGTTGAAGTCTTGCTTTGTGGAGCACCCTTTATTTGATTTTGGGATTGCATTCAATAATATAAATTGTTGGAAAATGGTTGATGGAGTGTTGGAACTACTAAACAATTTAATACATTCTACTATCGACAATACAATCATGATTGATAAAGTCATTCTCAGAAATATTCAAACCTGTTTGCAAAATGCACAAGAACAGATTGATTTTTTGCAGCTTGAATCTCAACTACAACAGGAAGAATTACAGCAGTGGAGTCATCATTCTGAACCTGTTTCTATTCAGAAGATTGAAATAGACTCCCATAAACAGCAAGACAATAATGTTACAATTGATTCAGATCCAGTGCCCAATAAAGCAGCAGTTGTACATACAGATGCAGAAGTTCAGCTTGCACTTCCCAAGCCCATCATCAGACCTTGGGAAGAGCTTGTCCATAACAAGCATAGAACTGGTCTTGGATATGAGAAGGACTTGTCCTTTCATATTCCAGGCTATTCAAAGGCCATTCAATTTTAGAGTGCTCGATTCCTTCATGACAGTTCACCTCCAACTGTTCCAGATTCTGCCCCTCTTCCACAGTGACAACAACAACAATAGATTGTGAAATGCCAACACTGTGACCGAGTTGGCCATCTGAAAGATCACTGTTTTGATCTTCATCCATGTAAGCACTGCCATAAAACCGGTCATTCTTCAAATAGATGCTTTAGAAACAAACCTCCTGCAGGAACAAAGATTCATCTTGGATGGATCGCTTCTTGGCAATGGGCATCAACAGCCAAGAAGATATTCCAGTCATATGTCAAAACTTGTTCTAGAGTATTGAACAGTCTTGCAGTTGAGTTTTCTCCATCATATCACCTTGTATCTGACAGGGGGGAAATGATGGTCATCTACAAGCTTGAAAGACACATCAAGTGAGCCTGAGCCACAACCTGCTATACCAGATTCACAGTTGTAGCCAGTGACAAATATGTCCCTGAGCATGCCTTCAGTTGGTGATGCCTCTTCAAAGAATTGGGGACACTTTCTCTAGCAGAATACTTCATCTTCTTGCTAGTTTTGGAAGAGTTCTAGGAATTGCATTAAGAATTCCAGAGTTGGTGGTAATCCTTAAACCATCATAGATTGAGACTTCCCTTTTCAGGTTGAAGTTCTCCCTTTTATGTGAGGTGAGACCTCCCTTTCATGGTTGAAGGTTTCCCTCTTCAAAACAATAGGATCACTTCCTCTAACAGAAGACTTCAGCTTCTTTCCAGTTTTGGAAGAGTTCTAGGAATTGCACTAAGCATTCCAATGTTGGTGGTCATCCTTAAACCACCGCCATTTATACCAACATTTCAGAGAGCACATTCAACCTAGTGCTGCCATGCATTTTTTTCACATTTTGTGTTACAGCTCTCTTCTTGAACTCATACATAACCCTTCGGATTAAGAGGGGGAATGTTGGACACCTAATCCTCTAAGGGTTAGTGTGAAAGCCGTATAGACTAAGGAAGTCCAAGAGACGTTGGGATGTGAAACCCAATGGTCACACCATGTACTATAAATTTATATCATTTGATAATAATAAATGTACTTTCATGTTTTATCTGTCATACTCTTTCTGCCATGTGTGTGTTTAACAAAAGGTCTGGAGAAAGAATGGGGATGGTCTCCTCAGGGGGAGTAGATGTTATAGCACCATTTACCACTCTTGGTAGATTTAATGCTTTGTTTATGGCCTAGGGAAACCCTTCCTTTCTAGACTTGGTCCAAATTCTAAAAAACAGTGTTTTAAATCCCATACGTTATTTTGATTTGTATAAAACGTGTGTACACGTGGGTCAGTCTATACCCAACCCATGTATATGTGTTAAAACACTAAAAATATATATAATCTCCTTAAATTCGGGTGGATTTTATGGGTTTTACCTATTACTCACCTACTATAGCTTGTGGCCCAACTGTTTCCCAACTGTAAAAACTAATTTGGAGAAGTATAAATAAACCTCCATGGGAAGGCCTAAGGGGGAGGGAGAGATGAGATATTGGTATTGTGGTTGATTATATCCCTAATCAAGTCTGAAGAAATCCTTGTGCCTATTGCACTCCCAAGTTATAGGAAACCTTTGTTTCCTTCTTTGAGGTGTCCACCATCTTTGTATGACATCCTGGTGTACCATTACGGAGGAGGATTGTTGAAGCCTTGGCAGGACAAATCCGGAGGGCGGTTCCACTTGGAGCTAGAGGAAGACTTAGGTTGTAGCTTTCCACATTACATTTAGCTAACATCAATAAATAAATGTTGTTTTGTTCCTGATATTTATTGTGTTTATGCATTAATCTATGTTATGATTTACATATGAAATCTTATGTTAATGCTCATTTTCTCACATGCTCATATGATTTAACACCTATATCTTAAACATGCTTTCTATCACTGTTGTTGTATATTCTTTGCTTGGATAAGTTGCAGGTTCTAAAGGAATTGGAAGGAGCAAAGGTTTTGGAACCTGCGGGATCAACCTCGAACATAGGACCTTCAAGTAATACCTCTTCTTCCTACTTTAGTAATTTAAGCATTTAGATTGCTTATCTGTGTATTTCTTAATGTTGTATGCCCTCCGCTCTATTGGGGTTTTCAACCCAATACACTAGGATGTTTCCACCCTCAAGAGTAGATGCTCTATTTCTTTTCCGTGAAGGAAGAGAAGGGCCTCAAGGGAGGCTGAGTAAGTCAGATGCAGGAGGCCAAGAAGTATAATTGTAATGGTGCATCTAATGGATGAATGAGGAGCGTAGTCAGCATGAGGAGTATACAACAATATTTTTTGTTGTGGGAAGAAGATGGGCTGTAGTGATAGTGTGGAATGACTAGAAGCTCACAACCTAGTCTGGTCCACAGTATTAGTCCCCAAGCAAAAGCAAGGGATCTTTGCAGGAGATCAAGGAGCATTGGCTCAGGGGCAGATTCTCTGAAAAAGTAGTAGTAGGAAACAATGGGAAAGGAATATTGTTAAGCAAAGGAAAGGTTTGCATCTTTGATGAAACACTCTTATTTCATTTAAGTTGTAAGCATATAATGTATAGAAATCTTATGTTCATAAAACAAAATTGGTGTAAGATTTTTCATGTCCCTTAAACCTCAATTGGTATAGCTATGTCAATTGATTGTGATGGGCTCATGTTGAGAAACCATGTGTGCAAATGGACATTTCTTTTTTAGAAAAGAAATAACAGAGTTTTCCTAGTACAGTGTTCCATTTGTATCATTTCTTTTTATGCAATTGGTATGAGCTGTGAAGCAGTCCCCATAGTATGAGAATGATCTCAAGGGGAGAAGTGGAGATTCTCAAGAATGAGAGAAGTCTCAGAAGCAGTGGTAGCAGTAAGAAGGGCAAGCCGAAATGCATCAATATAACTTGGTATTTGCAGAAACAGCAATACCATGCGCAATTTAATGGGTATCAATATTTTTTATACAAAATATGCATTGGTGGACAGAGTGCTCAGCCAACAGCCATAAGGTGTCCAAAATTGGAAGGAAAAATCAGAGGAAATATATGTTCAGGGGGAGCATATCACATTTTCCCAGTTTATGGAGTAGCAAAAATGGTAGTCCTGGTAGAGAGGTCTACAAGGTAGAATGCACATCCTGACAGCTAGACTCTGGTCCTCACAGTCAGTGAGAGCATGGGGAGAGAAAGGCAGCTTGTAGCCCCTTGCCATTGATGTCAAAGGGGGAGAAAAGTTGTGGAGAAGTTGTGATGGAAAGAAGGTCATTGGTGTCTCATGCCATGAGATGTGTGGAAGCAGCTTGACTTTTGGACATCACTTGGAAGAGAAGAGGATGGTTTATTTTACTCAATGCCAAAGGGACAGATTGTTGGATAGTTGGCATTATGTTGATGTCCAGTGGCCTAGTGAAGGCATTTGCAAGTCTGGGTTGGCATTGATGTCAAAATTCATGCTGGAGTGGGTTGGGGAGTTGGCAGTGCCTAACTGATTGGCAGGAGTGTTGATATTGATGTCAGCTAGACAAGATCGGATGCCTGTTGTAGCAGATGCAAGCGGTGAAGGCTCAAGAGGAATCTATTGGTAGTTTCAAGCTTTATGTAGCTGTAGGCCTCATGCTAAGGAAAAATTGTGGATGTGATTCATGCTGGAGTGGGTTGGGGAGTTGGCAGTGCCTAACTAAATGGAAAGAGTTTTGGCATTGATGTCATCCAGAAAAGATCAAATTCTTGTTGCAGTAGATGTTGGCAGTGATGGCTCAGGAGGAATCTATTGGTAGCTGCAAGCTTCATGTAGCTGTAGGCCTCATGTGAAGGACAAAATGTGGATGTGATTCCTAACTTTCTGGAGAGTTCAGGAGCGAAATATTGGAAGTGAGTTTGGAGCCATCTTTGAGGTATCAGATGGGATCAATGGCTAATCGGACCCCTTCCATTGGAAATTTCTCTAGAAGAGCTTTCCAACAATATGAAAAAGTCTAGAAATGGACTTGTGGTTCAAAAGTTGTGACTTGATGAAGTTTATGGTGTTAAAGCCTTAAGAAGGGAAGAATCTCGCATATCGCAAGTCTCGCAAACCGGAGCTCCTGACAATCAGTAATTGTAGGGTCCAAGTGCATTGCACAATGATTGTGAATCACTGATAAGAAAATAGCGATATCGGAAATCGAATGAAAACAATCGACAATCTGGGGATTCAAGGCCCAATGCACAGTTCCCAACGAATTGCAATCAGAGGTCCCCACAAATAGGAGGTCCCCACAAATCACATATCGAAGGCCCTAATGAATTACATATCGGTGATCCTGGATGTCAAAGGTCTCAAAATATCAGGGGATAAGTCAAGACTGTGCATTCTCTGTTAAATTGTCGAGAAGGCCAAAAGGAAAACTACAAAGGAATTTGATGAAAAACAAGGATAGGTGGGCCTATTTCTCTCTCCTCTAGGAGGACATGTTGAGGAATCTGATTGGTTTCGATGATGACACATGGCAGTGTCTAGTAGGCTCCAATAAGGATAGATGGTAGCATCTAGTAAGCTCTGATGAGGATACGTCGCAAGATTTGATTGGTTTCAATAAGGGACATGTGGTTGTTGATGTTAGCATCATGTGATGGTACAGAGGGACACGTGGTAGGAAGTTTTAGTGTTTTGAATGGCCTAATGGGCCATATATGAGTGAAACATGTCACTAGTCAGAAGCTGCCACCTGGCATGAGATGATGTCACTTTGGCAATCGGTGATCAAAGTTTTGTGATGGTCGGCACATTGGCCACATTTGGAAATCGTCGGGATGTGGGATACGGGATAGCACATAGCCGCAAATTGTTACAGAAGTGAAGGCTAGTGCTGCACAGAGGGGCCTATTGGCAATTGACAATCAACGATTTTTGGTTTTTGGCATATGGGAAATAAGTGAAAAACATCGATAAGGGGGCTCCGATGGTGTTTGCGCTTGGTTGTGGAACACACAAGAAAGAAAGGGCCCAGAGATTTAACAAAAGAAAAATGCCCCCGGAGGAGCGTTGAAAGACTTGGCGCCTTAAGGCCAAGCCCTCGGTCTTATGGTGAGAGGTGTGCGGTAAGGGCTAAGTGGAAAGATCTTAAAAATTAAAGATCGACGATCGCAGTTTTGTGGTTACTAACATAATGGAAACAAACGAAAATCGTCGATAAGGGGCTCTGATGTGGTAAGTGCATGGTATAGAGGAAAGACAAGAAACCAAGGGTGTGGCACTTTATAAAGGAAAAGAGGTTTCTAGATAGGAGTCTATAGACCTTAGTACCTTAAGGCTAAGCCTTAGGTCACATCCTTTGGTCCTATGTTGAGAAATGTGCAGCAAGGGCTAAGCAGGAGTGAGCTAGGAAAGCAAGTTCAAGAAAGCAAAACTAAGATTTTCAAAAGATTTTCTTCAAAGTAACAAACAAAAAAGTCTTTTCAAAAAATGCTCTCAACAACACTGAAACTTGTGATTGAAGAATAGGCAATTAAACACTTTTGCGAATCAACACCACTCAATGGATGAAAACCCAACAAAAATAAATGTGTTTGAAATCGCTCTTAACAATCAAAAGCAGCAATGAAAGCCTTGGCAATGAAAACCAAAAAGATCAAAAAGACAAATTCCAAGAAAGTGTTAATCAACAACTTTCATGAAACAAAGAAGTGGATGGTCACAAAAAGTGGTTTTGTCAAGCAAACAAAAAGTCACCAAAAGCAAGATTAACACAAAGATTGAATTCAATCTCCCTACCCTGATGAAACAGAGCAGCCAAGATTCCTAACAAGAAATCTTGCGTGCTTTAGCCAAAAACGATGACGCTTGCAATCAACAAAAAAACAAGACCAATACTCCTTATAATCAGAGAGAATTCAGAACGAGATGCTCGCTGTAAAACAAATAACTGATACTAGAAAATGACTGTTTCAGACTGACTCAAACCACCAGACAAGCCTTCAGAGACTAAAAAGATTTATAAATCTCAAAAATTGCAATATATACGCGATTGTACTTAAGTACAGATTGCGTGTATACGCGACTGTGTTTGAGGAAACCTGCGTATACGCGGGTTCACTCAAAGAAACAAGCGTATATACGCCTCTGTATCTAAGAAAAACAGCGTGTATGAAAAGCTTCAAGAAAAATAAAAAACAAACTGAAGAAACTGGCAAAGCTTAAAGTTCAAGAACAGACCAGACAGTAATAGCAAGCAGACAAGGCAGCTGAGCCCTGATTGGCTTGAAAAATACCCAAACTAGGAACAACAAGAGTGTTGTCCCCAGTGGAGTCGCCAATTCTGATAGAGGGAATTACTCCCCTAGGGCTTTTTGGGTTGAAACCCTAGCAGACTGAAAGTTATCTATTCAAAGAAACATGCATTCATACAGCCATTATGCTATTGTAAGCAAATTCTATGATAAGGGTACGTACCTTTGGTCCTACGTTTGAGAAGGCCTTTAGGGTCCAAACCCTTCTTGGAGTTCCCTTCTTCTCTTTTGTCCTGCAAAACAACCAATTCAAAGAACACAACAGTACATGGACAAAACTTATAAAGAAACCATCTTCATGTTATAAAGAAAGGTAGTTAGTTATGGAATCCAAACAACCATTTACATATGAATTCTAAACATGACTATCATTAACATAAAGAAGATTCATTTCGGGAACCAAGACATGTGTTTCTTTTATTATAGACAAATAAAGTACATAAAAAGGAATATGTTCACCTGAATCACCTTCAGCAGGCTCCAAGCAAAGCTTCCTTCCGGATCCGTTCCAGCCTCAAGCCTCTAACAAAACTCCTTCCATGATTCTCTCCATGATGTCATAAATGGTGGATGAACATCAACACACAAGGAAACAAAGGTTTCCTGTACAAAATGGGGGAAGTGCAGAAGGCACAAGGGACTTCAGACCTGGTCAAGGGAAAAATCTCAGCATAATAACCTTTCTCTCTATTCTCTCCTCCCTTAGGCCTTCCCTTTGAGGTATTTTTATATCATCTCCAAAGTAGTTTTTTAGTTAGGAGTTGGTTGGGAACAGTTGGGCCACAGGCACTAACAGATGATCAGCAGGTAAAACCCGCGATCTTCGCCTGAAAATGAGGAGTTTTATATTTTTTTAAGTTTTTTAATACATACACGTGGGTTGGCTATACACATACCCGCGTATACACGCGTTTAACTCAGGGCAATGTCGCGTATAAGGGATAAAACACTGTTTTTTAAATTTTAGGACCAGGTGTGGAAGGAGGGGTTGCCCTAGGCCATGAGTACAGCATCACAAACCATAAGAGTGAGATTTGGAGCTATAACAGATGCCCCCTAATATATGAGGTCAGAAGGGGTACATGATGGCCAAAATATATTATGCGAGTACATGGAAAGGAAGTCTGTCAAAAACCGAGGAGGACTTCACCAGAATTCAGCCTGCCAAGCCACCAAAGGAGATCAGAAAGAAACAATGTCTGAGGTGGGCATACACATGCTCAGAAAAAGTAAAGCATGTCTGCATATCAAGTACAAGCGGATCCACTAAGTATACAAGTACAAATAACTGAAAGATACATAATGGATCATCTGATCATAATGAACAAGTACATGTCTGAATATCACATATAAGACTGCAATGATGCTGAAAGATGCAACGGATCACTGATATCAAAGACTGATCCCAAAAGGTACCAACTGAACATGATGGAATAGGATGGTACTACACTGCAAACTCACGTGCCAGCATATAGAATGTCACCATGACTGACTGCAACATATAAAGTGGAGTGGTATCAACTAGCAGCAATAGGAGCAACTGTCAAGTGAACCAATGAATGCTGATACAACTTGAGGTCTTCACCGACCGCCGTGGTACCTTTCTACAGCATGGGAATAAATGATCTGAAGTCAACCATGTGAGAAATCGTTTGATTACCGGTCATTAATGTATACCGTTAACAAACGCGAGACTACTCACCGATAATGATAATGAGCGTCAAGGTACCCAGTACAATCTAACAAGTGTGAATAGATGAGCTGGAGTCGAACACCTGTAAGAATCTATCGATCAGGAGACAATGATGGTTTCCCACTATCGATAGCGAAGGATCTGCCACTAATGACTGCAAACCCCAAGGAACTGCCAAATGGACTCTAGATCTTTGCCCCAGAGCAATGAGTAACCCGTAGGCCAATAATGTGGAAGGAATCGGACGAAAAAGATGTAGCAACCCAACCGAAGTACGTTTCCGGCGTACACAAGATGTGGCTAGCGCACGGCAAAAACCCTCTGAACCAACCAATAATGAAAGCTGACACAGAGGCGAGGTATCCACCAATAGGGTCAAATGGAAACCAAGGTACTGCACGAATCCCAATGTGTGATAATGTATGCTGATGTCGAACACAAGGGAAACCACTCAGTCAAAGACCCATGATACTGATCGATGCTGAGCACAAGGTAACCCATCAATAATGAAAATAGGGCCAGGGTACAGCTTTAGGCCTATCCTCAGAGCAAGATGTCGTCGTCGATAAGGACAAGACCCGCCAGCAAGAAGTCAATGGGGACCTTCTCAAATCGGCACGAGTAAAGGACCAATATAACTGATGTGATGATAGACATGACACTGACAACCAGGGATGGCCGACTGAAAAAATGAGTCAAGAGACACCGCAGAGAGGCCGACTCAGGCTAACTTCCCTTGAACAAAAGCACGACTCAATGTGACTATGTGGCAGCATATGATGACTCTGTATAAGTTCGCCATGCAGGAGGCACGAACGAACCCTCCATATGATTGGAAGAGAGAACCAATCGGGGGAGAACTGACTCAATAACAAGGTTATGGCGTACCTAAGTCAAACTAAATCCCACCCATGCGGAGGAGACTTTGTTTTGAGTGCTTTGTTCAAGGTCGACACGACTGACTCTAGCTACCAACAATAAATGGAAATAATGTCCCGTTCCCGCTCTTTTTGGAATATTTATTTTTTTTGTCTTTTTCTGTTAAGCCGGAAAAAGAATAAAAGAATGCTATGGTACAGTGGAAAGAACGAGTGTCGGTGAAACAGATGATCTAGTTCCCGGGAAAGGAACGTTCCTATGCTCAATGCAGGGAGGTGAAAACTGGTCAGTGACACTCAAAGGTATGTTCCTTCCACGGGTCAAGATGTGTCAAGCTGCAAAAGTCAAAGGTATGCAAGGTTGATTTTGCAGACGTCATGGTCAAAAGTTGGCTTAAACACGAGTCCAAGTGAAGCCGGCTCTAGGCCAAAAGGTGCAAGTGGTCAACATGCAATGCAGTAGTACAACTCAACACAAAGGAGCCTCTAGGGTATAAGGCCAGAACGAAGCGAAGAAGCTAAGAAGAATGAGTCTTCAACGCATAATTCATGGCGGGACTACAGAGGACTCCCGAGCCTAGGGATGAAAAATCAGCATGAGTGCCAAGCGACAGAAAAGTACTAACTAGGCACCCATGATAAGGTAGGCTCTACCACACAAGTCATGATACTTCTAAGCAATGAGAAGGTTCCGCATCATAACTTGGTGGGGTCGATCCTAGGGCCAAATGGGAAAGGAAACTGTTAAGTGCACAATGTAGGCGAAAAAACCTAACCTATATGCCAGTTTCAAGAACCAATACCTGTCAGAACGGACCAACCATAAACTTCCAAAGGAGAAATCTTCCAAGTTCTGTAAACATAAATAGGAACACTAGACGAGAAGTTAATGCATCCCACATATAAACTTCATATAAGATCTTGTGTTATAGAATACAAAACTTGAAAATGCATACCTCATATTTACAATATGGTACAGGGGACCACGCAGTCTTGCGGCTTACGCATAATAGTTCTTTTGGACAAACCCTTTGCAGGGATCGAACCAAGGACTCCTTTGGTAGTCATAACTCATGGCTTCAAAGAGTTCCTCCTGTGAAGGCAAAGCAAGATCTGAGAAATCATGAGAACTACAAGGATTAAAAGAGGGAATTAAAGGGTCCCATGTCCCTATAGGAAGAATCTCTCGGTCAACTACCGGGACCAAGTCCCAAGAAGGAGAATAATAGGTCAAAGGATCCTTCTTAGAAGCGATTGAACATTGAGGATTCAATGCCACATAATTGACCCGTGGTGGGGTAGAGTCTACTTGAACACTTGGAACAAACCAAGGGGCATTCTGCAGTAAAGTCGAATTAGGGTGGTGATTATCAGATGCAAGCTGATCAATAGTGACCATATTCCCGTTATGAGGAAATCACATTACTCGAAAGAGTGAAGACACCACAGCATTCATAGCATAGACATAATCACGCCCAAGTAGCATATTAAAGTCTAAAGGGCTATCAACCACCATGATATCGATTAAGACAGTCTTCCCACCTAAAGTGATAGGCAATTGAGGAAGAACACCCATAGATTCACCAGGTCTTCTATCATAGGCTAACAACTGACTCTAAGTTGTCAACAACTTTGGGGAACCCAAAGCTTTCCAAGTCAAAGAGGATATAATACTTGCAGAGGATCCTTCATCCACCATACATCGATAGACATTTGTGGAATTAACCCTGACCTTTATTTGAAAAGGTGCAGCGGAAGGAAGACGAGGCTCAACAAGGCTATCCCAATCAAAGGAAACACTCTTAGAACTTGGAGGGGGAACATTCGAAGAAACAAGAATGCCCCCTATACCAGAAGACTCGGTACTAGAGATCAAACAGACTCTTTTGTTAGGCACTTCACCCCCCAAAAGAGGAGTGTAATCGGCCCGCGATTGCACTAGCTCTACCACATTATCAACCAACGGTTGATGGGATTGATGAGAAACCATATCAGATCTAGGAGTAGAAGTACTTTCAGACTCAGACCATATCCTTTGAACCTCTAGAATACCAGGGCATAAATGAGTAAGATGGTCTCCCTTGCATATCTTACAAGGGAACTTAGGTTTAAAACTTCTACGTCCAGGTTTCTTATCAACCTCCATTCTGCCAACATGACTAGCAGTGGTTTGCGGAGAGTCCTGAAAATGACTTGCAAGGTCGGTGACTCTTTGCTAGTATGACTCGTAGTGACTAGACTCGTGCCCCCAGCATGACTTGCAGCGGCTGAAGACTCGTCTCCAACATGACTGGCAGAGGTTGAGGATGAAGTGCTAGTGTGACTTGCAGTGACTAGACTTGTGCCCCCAGCATGACTTGCAGCGGCTGAAGACTCATCTCCAACATGACTCGCAGAGGTTGAAGATGAAATGCTAGTGTGACTTGCAGTGACTAGACTTGTGCCCACAGCATGACTTGCGGCGGCTGAAGACTCATCTCCAACATGACTCGCAGAGGTTGAAGATGAAAGGATAGAATTATTCTTCTTCTTTGACTTCCTCTTTCTTCTCTTTTTAGATTTCTTGTGACAAGAAGGAGGAGAAGAAGGAACCTCAGATTTCTCTTTGAGAGAAGATGAATAATTAGCACCCATGTGATGCCCTTGAAATAAAGCATTCAACTGAGAAGCTTCAAGAGCATTTGGAATATTCGGAGTGGACCACAACCAAACGGGTAGTCCAACTTTCAACCCAGGAATATTCAAAGTGGCCATCAAGGGAGAACCAACGTTTCCAAAGAAAGGAAAAGCACAAGGATCCCCTTTTGGGAGGTCACCTTGGTTGGTTTCCACAGGAATATTGGCCATATCTAACTGTTCCAAAGACCCTTCCCCTACGGGAATATAGAAATAACTTTTCAAGGAATATGGATAAGCAATCAAAACCTTTGCCCTTGAGGAGGCAACTCCACAACTTTTGAAAGAACAACCAAAAGCCTTTCAAGATCGATAGAGTGGTAAGTCGGTCACTCAGAACACAAAGTCCAAACGTGACTAGACAAAAATACCTAAAGCCAACTATATACAAGGAACAAAGAGCACACACTATAAAGTCCCTAAAGATATCAGCCAATCAAACAACTTCCAAGTATTTTCGCTCCGGGTGATGAGGACCAGACACTAAAATACAAGAAAGTGGAGTAAGGGGCCTTCCAAAGATAGTCTGGGATAATGGCGGCCCAGTCCTATCAGTGAAGGTAACAGAGGAAGTTACGCTCACCTCCTAACAATAGCCTGCGCCGGTGCAAGCCCCCAAGCTTAGCAAGGGTGCCCTCCAGTAGTACTGTCGAGAGTGATGCAACATCAACCTCAGGTGCCACGAGATTCCCCTCCGCAGCCACCTGTGTAGTTCCCTAGGAGTAGCAACTATGGATACCAACTCGTCGCAGAAGCCAGGCAGAATAGTCGTGAGGTAAGTTCAGACAAGTAGGAGAGGGGGTATCTCTCTTCCCTATCTTCACAGACCCTCGTGCTTAACTCCCAGATCCGGAGCTTTCCTGGTCTTCCTAACGCTATTGGATTTTCTCTCATTATTCAGACTACTATGTTTGACGTTTATATGGCCTTGGAGAGTTAACTCTCCACTCGCCTAATCCAAGGCCCTAAAATCCTAATCTTGTTGGTGTAACTGACTAAAACAAAAATTTCTAGTGAATTTTAGTTAGCGCTTGATTTTATTAGGCTGTTCTTTAAGTCACAAGGTAAAGGAAGTGAAACTAGTGGTGTTTTTTGACGCAAAAGAAATTAATAAAAACTTAACTACATGCACATGCACTTGTTTTCGTTTTTCGATGAAAAGTAATCTCTACAGGGTTTAGAGGAACTTCAAATAAACAAATTTTTCTTTTTCTTTTCAAACTCCACACTCACAAAAGTTAACAAAACTATGGATGCCTAAAAAGATATGTAAATCTATCCTAATGCAACAAATATATGTGGATGCAAGATTTAAAACTACTCTGAAAACAAAAATGAAAATTGCTTGCTTATCAATCTTTATCTTGCCACTTACAATGCCTAGATGGAATATGAGATGTTACCATTCATTTTGTCTAAACACTAAAAACAAGTTCTAAGACAAACATAAAGCACTTTCACTTCACTAAAAGGAAACCAAATGAAAAGCAAGTTCAAGAAAGCAAAACTAAGATTTTCAAAAGATTTTCTTCAAAGTAACAAACAAAAAAGTCTTTTCAAAAAATGCTCTCAACAACACTGAAACTTGTGATTGAAGAATAGGCAATTAAACACTTTTGTGAATCAACACCACTCAATGGATGAAAACCCAACAAAAATAAATGTGTTTGAAATCGCTCTTAACAATCAAAAGCAGCAATGAAAGACTTGGCAATGAAAACCAAAAAGATCAAAAAGACAAATTCCAAGAAAGTGTTAATCAACAACTTTCATGAAACAAAGAAGTGGATGGTCACAAAAAGCGATTTTGTCAAGCAAACAAAAAGTCACCAAAAGCAAGATTAACACAAAGATTGAATTCAATCTCCCTACCCTGATGAAACAGAGCAGCCAAGATTCCTAACAAGAAATCTTGCGTGCTTTAGCCAAAAACGATGACGCTTGCAATCAACAAAAAAACAAGACCAATACTCCTTATAATCAGAGAGAATTCAGAACGAGATGCTCGCTGTAAAACAAATAACTGATACTGGAAAATGACTGTTTCAGACTGACTCAAACCACTAGACAAGCCTTCAAAGACTAAAAAGATATATAAATCTCGAAAATTGCAATATATACGTGACTGTACTTAAGTACAGATTGCGTGTATACGCGACTGTGTTTGAGGAAACCTGCGTATACGCAGGTTCACTCAAAGAAACAAGCGTATATACGCCTCTATATCTAAGAAAAACAGCGTGTATGAAAAGCTTCAAGAAAAACAAAAAATAAACTGAAGAAACTGGCAAAGCTTAAAGTTCAAGAACAGACCAGACAGTAACAGCAAGCAGACAAGGCAGCTGAGCCCTGATTGGCTTGAAAAATACCCAAACTAGGAACAACAAGAGTGTTGTCCCCAGTGGAGTCGCCAATTCTGATAGAGGGAATTACTCCCCTAGGGCTTTTTGGGTTGAAACCCTAGCAGATTGAAAGTTATCTATTCAAAGAAACATGCATTCATACAGCCATTATGATATTGTAAGCAAATTCTATGATAAGGGTACGTACCTTTGGTCCTACGTTTGAGAAGGCCTTTAGGGTCCAAACCCTTCTTGGAGTTCCCTTCTTCTCTTTTGTCCTGCAAAACAACCAATTCAAAGAACACAGCATTACATGGACAAAACTTATAAAGAAACCATCTTCATGTTATAAAGAAAGGTAGTTAGTTATGGAATCCAAACAACCATTTACATATGAATTCTAAACATGACTATCATTAACATAAAGAAGATTCATTTCGGGAACCAAGACATGTGTTTCTTTTATTATAGACAAATAAAGTACATAAAAAGGAATATGTTCACCTGAATCACCTTCAGCAGGCTCCAAGCAAAGCTTCCTTCTGGATCCGTTCCAGCCTCAAGCCTCTAACAAAACTCCTTCCATGACTCTCTCCATGATGTCATAAATGGTGGATGAACATCAACACACAAGGAAACAAAGGTTTCCTGTACAAAATCGGGGAAGTGTAGAAGGCACAAGGGACTTCAGACCTGGACAAGGGAAAAATATCAGCATAATAACCTTTCTCTCTATTCTCTCCTCCCTTAGGCCTTCCCTTTGAGGTCTTTTTATACCATCTCCAAAGTAGTTTTTTAGTTAGGAGTTGGTTGGGAACAGTTGGGCCACGGGCACTAACAGGTGATAAGCAGGTAAAACCCGCGATCTCCGCCCAAAAATGAGGAGTTTTATATTTTTTTAAGTGTTTTAATACATACACGCGGGTTGGCTATACACATACCCGCGTATACACGCGTTTAACTCAGGGCAATTTCGTGTATAAGGGATAAAACACTGTTTTTTAAATTTTAGGACCAGGTCTGGAAGGAGGGGTTGCCCTAGGCCATGAATACAGCATCACAAACCATAAGAGTGAGATTTGGAGCTATAACAGGTAGATCAAAGGGAAACAATGGCTAATGGAGTTTGGCTAGCAACAGAAGAAGTCCCATTCTTAAATAGATCATGCCATGATCTTTGGTATGAAATATATAAGGTTAGAATGGAAGCCTACCTTATGTCCCTCAATGGTGATATATGGCTCTTTGTTTTGAATGGAGAAAACAAGGAGAAAGCCAAGTAGGTCATCCTGAGAGGGCTATCTAAGTTAGATGTTGATGAATTAAGGCATTTTGAGTCAGCAAAGGAAGTGCTAAATAGACTGCAATTTCCGTATGGTGGAGATAGCCATGAGGGTCAAGTAGAGGTTAAGGAGCCCTGCTGCTCTGAAATTGAAAAAGAATAGGGTAATGCTGCTGCTCATCACATTTATGATGATGAGGAAGATGTCTCATAAGAGAGACTATGCTGCTCAGAATCTCTAGAATCTCTAGTGGTGAAGAAAAGGATCCAAATGAAGGGAACTTTTCTAGAAATAGGTTGACTTAGGCTCTAAATGACACAAAGGACCTACCAGAGGAAATTATCAAATGAGAGGAGAAATTGAAAGTCTATGAGATTGAGAATGGAAATTTGAGCAAAACAATAGTTGAACAAATTACTCAATAAGAAGAGGCTAGTAGACTGGCTGGGAGGTTAACCCATCAACTGCGTATAAAGGAGACTTGCTGCGAGAGACAACAAGTTGAAGTAGTCTCATTGAGACATGACTTAGAGAAGTCAAATAAAGAGTTGTATCAATGTCAAATGCTTAAGGGTTCCAAAAAAAAAAAAGTTGTTGGACAGCAGTAGCAGCAACAACAACAGAAAAAAAGGTAGCAACAGAAGGCTAAGTTGCAGCGGCCTGTAGTGTAGCAAAATCCCAAGTAGCAGAAACAGAAGAAAAGGTAGTATCAGAAGGCTAAGAAACAACAACCTATAGTGCAGAAGAAGAGGACAAGGCAACTGTAAGGGAGAGTGCATGGTAGCAATGATTGTTGTCATAAAATGCACAAGAAGAGCCAACAGAGGACCCCTCCTTCTCAGAGACAGAGCCTTCGAAGAAAAGGTAACCTCTGTCATCAAAATCATTTTCATGGTTTTTGTTTTTCTTGCAAAAATTTTGGACATAAAGCCATAGACTGTAGATGGCATGCAAGGAAACAAAATGTGTTGGGTAGAAGAAACCCAAGAATGCACAGAAAGGTTGGGAGAAGGAATGTTGGCCATGGTAGGAGTTTTGACAAAAAAATTTATCAAACGAAGTAACTCCTCTGCCCCATTTCTAGGCCAAATCAAATGCTACAATTTTGGCGAATTTGAGCACAAGGAATCCTGTTGCATGCATGGGAATTCGAAGCATTTATTTCAGGTGATACGAGGAAATGAAGCCAAGAATGTCTTCGGTGCTTTATGCCATAATATCAAGGAGAATAGAGGAGGAATAAGTCAAAAGAGTGATCTTCATACTCTTGTAGAAGTCCCTTCTAAAAGGAAGAGACACTCCAAGTGGCTTTGGGTGAAGAAAGAGGAGGTGAAAGAAAGATTTCCTCTACCCATGTGCAGCAGAGAAGAAGCCCAGATAGGGGCAAAGAAGAAGCAAGATGGGAATTCTTCTATCAAGTCTCGACCTTTAAAGGTCTATGGAAAGAAGGGGGATGATCTTCTCAGGGGGAGTAGATCCTTTGTTTCTCTTCAGTGAAGGAAGAGAAGGGCCTCAAGGGAGGCCGAGTAAGTTACATGCAGGAGGCCAAGAAGTATAATCAGAATGGTGCATCTGATGGATGAAGGAGGAGGGCAGCCAACATGAGGAGTATACAACAATATTCTTTGCGTTGAGAAGAAGATGGGCTACAATGATAGTGTGGAATGGCTAGAAGCTCACAGTCTAGTCAAGTCCACAAGATCAGTCCCCAACCAAAAGAAAGGGAGATTTTCAGGAGATCAAGGAGCATTGACTCAGGGGGAGTTGCTTTGACAAAGTAGTAGCAAGAAACAATGGGAAAGGAAAATTGTTGAGCAAAGGAAAGGTTTGCATCTTTGATGAAACACTCTTATTTCATTTAAGTCTTAAGTGTATAATGTATAACAATATTGTGTTCATGAAACACAATTGGTGTAAGATTTTTCATGTCCCTTAACCCTCAATTGGTATAGCTATGTCAATTGGTTGTGATGGGCTCATGTTGAGAAGCCATGTGTACAAATGGATATTTCTTTTTGAGAAAATAAATAACAGAGTTTTCCTTGTACAATATTCCACTTGTATCATAGGAACACCCAAGCCTTATCTACAAGGCACCCTACCTGTCCAAAGGATCCCACAATTCCCTATATTGAGCCCTATATTTCCACAAGAGCACCCAAGTCTCCGTAATGTTCCAGTATATCTACCACAACACCGAAGTCTTCATAGTGCATCCTATTTGTCTATAGGAACACCCAATCTTGTCGATAGTTCATCTTGTCAATGGTCGAAAGCTTCCATCTGAAATCTATCTTACCAAGGAAACCCCAAAATGTGCCTTGCCAATGGAATAGGGCATCTCCATAAAACCATGTATCCAACATGTTCATCTACACCAACTCAGTGGAGGTGTCTAATGCCACTCTAGGAAAGGGTCTTATATCATGTTAAAAATGACTCAACAATATTGATAATAACTCACATAGAAAAACACATTTCAGTAACTTTTTCTACGGCTATCTCATATAAATTTGAGGGAGTTAATATGAAGAATATCACCTTTCACACAATAACTCATAAGTATTCATAAAAGGAAATATATGCTTGAACACTTTGTTGTGTCTATGAAGATAATTCTAGGTTAGGAATTATGCCAGAGCATCTATAATGTTTTGTTGGTTTTTAAAGTTTTTGGATGACCAAAGCTCTAAATTGTTTAAACATGTGAAAATTCTTAATTACTTGTGATTTATTAGAAGGGACGATTCTTCGCCTCTAACAGTGTTTCATCTTTGATAAGATATTTAAGGTTGAAACTTTATAAACTATATGATTTGTTAAATATCAAATAGATTATTTCACCAGTGATCCATAGAGGATGCGTGTAAAATAATTTTACAACCAAATAGTATATGTTTAAAACTTAAGGGAAGATGACAATTTAGTGATGTAGAGGAGTTAAATCAAATAGATAGTTTAATTAACTAATATTTTTAAAGGATTATAACTTCATGGGGGATTTCAGATAAATTGAAACTCAATTTTATCATACCTAGAATTCCCATAAACTTCAAGCATATGCAGATTAAACATAGTGAAAAATAATAACAAAGAAGAACTTACAAGGGCACAAGTTGTTTTGAAATGAATCCAGAGTCCTTTTATTATTTCATAAATAACTTCGACGGATACAAGTCTGCTCAAAATCTATCACAATGGTTCAACCCTTTCTAAGTCTCTATTCTAAGTATTTATAGAAATCTTTACATTCCATATTGGATTTCAAATAAAATACATTTACAAAATAATATATGTTTAAAAACGCAGATATTTCTAGATATAGTAGGAAAACCTATTGAATATTTTTTGCGTTGTTGAGGCTATATAAGAGTCTGGTGATGACTATTGCTACTTTTCTGGAGATGGTGTTTCTTTTAACTTCACTCGACCAATTCTAGCAACCGGTCCCACCTTTCTTCACTTGGGATAAAAAAGCTAACCATATTCTTGAACCTTTTATCCAGCTCGGTGTAAGTGTCGAAATTTGGTTTATTTACAAAAAGGTGGTGGACCTCATGCTAGATATTCAAATCAAACTAAATTCCCTGTATGAATGCTTCCCACTGATCATTCCTTTGGATTTTGTAAACTTGGAAGTATCAACACCTATGTTGCATAGTTGCTCTTGATAATTTTATAATGGGGTTTATTGGCCATTAGAATTCCTTATAGTAGGCAAGCCTTTTTCTTGTAGCAATGTGAATTTTCTGTTCAATCTTCTGACCTACAACTCAAGATATTTACATTTATTTTCCAACTGTATCATCAAATTCTTCTTAGTCAATATCCTCTTAACTTCCATGATTGTTTTTGTTCTGTCTGGAATGTTGAAGTCTTCTAGTTCCTCCTTGGTTTTGGAATTTAGGAACTTGATGATTATTTGTGCTTCTTCTGGCCTGTGCTCTAAATCCACCTTTGTATTTTCTATTGTCATCTTAACTCTGTGTATAAGTTCTTCCTATTCAAAAATGATTTGTATTGAGGACCACATGTTTGTTATGTTGTCATTTATATTTTTCCCAATACTATTCTTAGCCTATGATAACATTTTAATAACAAAAGACTGGTCTTCATACTTTTGTAGTTGTTGCATGAGTTTGTAGTTTTTCTAGAGTTCTCAAAAATATGCATTGTCAGTTTTAATCTTACTATCCTCCATCTTGGCCAATTTCGCTAACAATTTATATTTTTCTGACTAAACAACTGATAATTCATCCAGAGCTCTAGTATGCTCTTCTGTAAATTCTGAAATTGTAGTCCTTGTTGAAGTTTTTGCCACTATACATGTGCCCGATGCAGATACTCTTGCTGCTTCCCACTGTTGTTTTTCTTTCGACAGTGCTTCCATGCCCTACTCCATCTTTTGAATTTGTGCATTTTGTTCAATTAAAATAGTATATATTTTTTCTTTCTTTGTTTCTATATTGGCAACATCTTTAGCTTGAGGATGCTCTGTGGAGGTGTTGTGGCCACCAACAACCCCCCTCCTTATTTAGTATTAGCAATAACACTAGGTAAGTGGGGACCCTTAGTAAAAAATTCAAAAAATTCAATTAAAACTCATGTATTCTACTCCTTAAGAAAACATCACATCGCGCGAAGAAGATAGGACATTTCCTTGTGAGTAAAATGATAAACTGCGAAAGTGCGACGTGAATTCCATCGCATCGCATGCATTAAGAAACGCTCATATTCGAAAACCTTAAAAAATCGCCGATGGCCGATATGCGACATCGCATATCGCAATATCGCATAAAAAAACACATAACCATTTAACGATTGTAACAATCTGCGATCTTGCGATAACGCGATACTGCGATCTTGCGATCGCGTGATACAGCAATCTGCGATCTTGCGATAAGCACGATCGTGCAACCTTGCGATAACACATCTTGATGAAAATGCGATAACGCGATACTGCGATGATGCGATGCTGCGATGCGAATCACAGAAATTGTCCATCGCAAATTTTCCCCGGCTCAACATTCAAGAAAAGCTGTCCATAAACCAAAAATTGGATACACGCTTTAATGAAAATTAATGAATGTACGCCAAGTGTTAATGAAAGACATTTTTGTGTTTTTCGAAGAGTTAGTTCACGTCAGGTGGCATGTTTTTGTACATCCGTAGAGCTCAGAGCTTTCTTGTCAATTTTTATTATCATTACTCTCTCCTTATGTGTGAACTGCAGGAATGAAAAACAGAAACAACATGAAGCAATGTGCAGGGAGCGATAAAGGAAAAGGGTAAAGCTCCAATGCTCAGAAACAGAGAAGAGATTCCCTCATGAACGGATACTGCATGCAACAGAGCCGCAAATTCCAGAGCGCTGCTGAGCTATCCATTACAGATCTTTCAGTCAGAGCCATGGTTGAATGAGTAGTTGAACAATGCTGATATCAACAGGTGATTTAATGCTCAAGGTCAGAAGCTCATGAAAGCAGTATGTTTACAAAATTTTGAAGCTTATACCCGGTGAAGGAAAAGGCGCTAAAGGCGAAAAACGCACCAGAAAGGCCCGGATCAAAGAACGGAGGCAGTTTCCGAATCGCGCATCGCTGAGAAAATTGTTCAAAAAGCAAAGTCCCTAACTGCTCAGTCACTCATAAGCCCGGAAAACGCAAAAAAGCAAAGGCAGAGGCAATTTGAGGATTAACCAAGTAGAATTTGGATTATTACTGAGCATACACAGTAAATCCACATAGTCAGAGGATGACTCTCAAGTATATCTTCTATTTTGTTGAAAAGATGGTGCCAGCTCTTACCATTTCTGTTTGCTTAGCTCAACCAAAAGCGGAAGATAGTCAGCCGACTCTACCCAGGCAAATATTGAATGCTCGCAACATTAAGGAGAAAATGCAGAAATAGTTAGATATTAGATTTAATTTTTAGAAATAGTTTTGCTTAGAAAAAGGGCGGTCATTTAAACCGTATCCTGAATCTGTGTAATTAAGTTATTTAGTTAGTAGTATTTAAACCCTTCTCATGCATTTAAAGAAGGGTCCAGAAATTTATCAAAAACTTGTCCTCAGAACATGCACTTTTGCACCCTCAGAGGAGGTTTTGGTGAATGAATGGATCAAGATTTGTTGATGTTTGCATTTGATATCTGCTACTGATGTTGCACTTCTGTACTCTTAGTAGATGTTAGAGCAAGGAGAGATAAATCATTATTACTTGAAGCTTATGAGTAGGACCAGTCATAAATGGTACTTTTATCTCTTGACCATTTCTGCTTATATGTTAAAGTGATATACAGTTTTTAGTTGTTTATATGTTATTGCATGAATGCTTGAGTTACCATTTGGCACTTTTGTATGGTGGTAGCTATTTATTTATGTTTAATGTATGAATAGCTTATTATGCGATATGTTGTTCACAACTATTTTGCCTAACTTTTTATGCGAAATAGTTCATCTTAATTGATTTCATTTCTTATAATCGCTGAATGATCTTTATTACCAGTTGTTATTTGAAATCTCTTTAGATCCAATAATAGAAGAATTACATCCCGGGTTAGCATAGATTAGATGTGCTGTTTTTATTAGATTACAATAAAATAGAATTAGATTAAAGTTTGAATTAGAATAGCTTAGATAGGAACTGTTAGATCAGCAACATCCAATTCTAAACACACACACCCATAGATTGGGAAACTGGTCCCATTATCCCCAGTCTGACCAGCTATACCAAACGGATAAGGAGCTGCCAACCAAGGTCCGGACTGGGCGGGTATCCCCCTTGTTGTCGACCCAATTTTCGGGGCTTCAACATATTTGGCGCTAGAAGGAGGGCTTGAACTATGAATGGTAAGTAAATCCAAATCTGAATACCATTCTAAGAGTAAATCACCCTCATCATCTCCCCCGACTTCCCCATTACATTTAAATCCAGAGTCAGAAGTCGCTCGAGTATCAACCGCTGCTACACACCCTGATATTTCAGACCAATCTACCGTTGAACTTCCTGAAGTCGAATCCCTGATTCACAAACTTCAGCGATTTTCCATTTCTCCTCAGAGGTCTGATAAATCTCAAGGCAACATGACTTCGCAGTACAACCCTACTCATCCCCTGACCAGGCTAAAGAGTGAAAATTTTGGCGTCCAGCCAACCGAATTACCTCTTCCCACCAAGAAAAGGGCGAGGAAATCATCGCAAGAGTCTGACATTGAGACTCTTTCGTCTGCATCATCCATCTCAACTACTTCACCGCGAAGTCAACCATCCACACCTCCACTCCAGATCATCGTCCATCTGTCCACTGGAACCCCCACAACCCCTCTTCAATCATCTACGATCATAGTATCCTCATCCTCCCAGCCACAGGGATCATCTTCTGCACTTTCCTCTGTTAGTAGTTCAACAATGGCCCAGTCTCCATGGAACAATCCTGGGGCAGTCTTAATGCCTACACCCTTGAGTCAAATACCGGCCCATCCTGAGAAATGGCTGCCTAAATTCAATCCCGAGGCAGGCATGCTAGCAGAAGAGCACATAAACAACTTCATGCTTTCCATTAATCTCAATGGAGTTACTAATGAAGATGTTGTTGTTCGGCTTTTTCCCTATACACTGCAAGGGACAGCCGGGTCATGGTACTTTTCATTACCCTCCGGGTCCATCACAAGTTGGGACATCTTCTAGGACTAATTCCTAACCAAGTTTGGTGATGACAGGTCAACGGCAACGTTAATCAATGACCTATCCAATCTCAAAGCCGAAGCTAGAGAGCCTATTAAGGATTTCAATTTACGGGTCAACAAAATTCCTACTGCTTCCCAGCCCAGCAAAGAAGTACGATGTGAATGGTATATTACCGCTCTACCATCAAACATAGCCATCTTCGTGGACAGGGCAAATAAAATAACCTTAGCTGATAACATGAAAGAGGCAATAGCAGTGGAGAAACAAATAATAGCCCTGGAAAAGAGATCCGCGATAGAGGAACGTAAGTCCAAAAAAGTCACCTTCAAGGAAGACTCCAAGAAGAAACAAGCAAATATCCTTTTGATTTGGAAGGATTGCAGAAAGTTCTAAAGACCATGTCCAATGAGATGGTCGACATAAAAAGCAAGTAGCAGAAACTTCTTCGAAAAAGCCCTACAGAGCTTTTAAAAGATGTCCTTCAACGGATGCAAAGCCACCCAATGCCATTTCAAATGCTGAATCCGAGGAAGAGGAAGAGGAAATTGCCACTGAAGGGCAGACCAATGAAGAAGAAGTTGTGGAATTACAAGGAATGTGGGATTTCATCCTCCCATAAGAAGAAGATCAAGAAGTATTTCTAGTTAGCACACGAAGAAAAAATCAGCTTGATCCTCCCCAAACTACCCCTAAGCCGAAGAGCGCAAGCTCTGCAACAAAGGATAAAGTCGTGACAAAGAAAACAACATCTAAAGCAACTCAAACTAGCCCAGTCCAAGCAGATGAAACGAATCCATCAAAAACACTGATAGTATCGGATGAAATGGAGTACAATATTATTGATGACATGAAGAAGACTAGGGCTAATTTCACCCTTTACGAACTGAGCAAATTGAAACATCAACAGAAGATAATGATGAAAGAATTACATGCCGTGCCAATTGCACCTTTGCCTGCCGCTGTACTTTCTCAAGCTTCCCACAACATGGGAAGACCTCCAACTAACGCGATCAATAAGATTGATCCAAATGACATCGCCTTAATTGGAGGAAGATCAAGATCTCACACTCCCCCGTTTCTCCTTACTTATGAAATCTTCAATAAAAATGTGCACAATTGTTTGGTAGATTTCGGTGCTTCATCAAATATTTTACCCAAATCTATATGTGTCAAATTAAATGTTCAACCACAGAAATCCGTAGTGCGCGTAGTTCAGCTAGATCGATCTCAAGTCGAAGTGATTGGTGAACTAAATCAAGTAACCATAAGATTGTCATCCAACCCGAAGGTATGTCAGGTTATTGACATTCTCGTTGTTGATATCCCAGAATTCTATGGCTTAATTCTTAGCAAGGATTGGTCAGAAAAACTCCATGGATAATTCGCAACCGATTGGTCGCACATGTGGCTGCCCTACAATGGTAAACCAAATCAAATAAAAGTTGAACGAGAGCTACACCAGAAGTACATAGTAACGGAGTTATAGGGAGAAAATGAACCGGTAGCGTATAACAGCAGTATCATTGGAAATTAATCAATAGATTCTTTCCTCGGCAATTTCAATGCTCATGCATCCCCCTATTTAGAACACTCTGTTTTGTCCCAAGTCGAGAATTTTTCTCGAACTGATAGTTCGAAATGTATCAATTTTTTAGATAACCCTGTAAATAAATCTTTGTTTTGGAAATTATTTTTTGATGGCTCTAGATCTAACGAAGGAGCAGGAGCAGGATGCCTTCTAATTAGTCCAGAAGGAGATAAAATCATGCTCACATGCAGACTCGAATTCGATTGCATGAAAAATACAGCAGAATACGAGGCTTTGGTTCAAGGCCTGTACAAAGCAATCGGGTTAGACGTCAAGTATCTTCAAGTCTTTGGAGACTCTGAGATTGTGGTTAAACAGGTACGTAACACTATACATTGCTTATCAGGTCACTTAAAACACTATCAATCTTTAGTACAAGATCTGACTGAGCATTTCATAGCGTTTAATATTTCTTCAATCCCCAGACCCCAAAACGCAAGTGCAGACCTTTTGGCCAACGTAGCCTCTAAGCTTATTCCATCCGAAGATTTTAGTCTAGATAGATTCTCAATAAAAATAATCTTTAGACTGTCCATTCCTGACAACATCACAAATTGGAGAGTATTCAATGACGATCTTGATATCGTAAATTTCCTCACATCTGAAGGATCGTACTCCAATCAAATAATTGACGAAGACCATCACGATCAACAATTGCAACAAAATAGCACTAATAATGCTATACCTAAGTCGGTGGTCAAGTTAGAAGACTTATACGATTTGAAAGATCGGTTTAAGAGGTCTACCAATTCAAAACTCTACAGTTCAACCTTGAACTACGAATTAGTAAACCTAGGGACCGATGCTAAACCACAAAACATTAATCTAGGCCTCAACCTAGCCCCTGAGGAGAAACTAGCGTATATTCGTCTTTTGAGACAATATAAAAATGTTTTTGCCTGGAATTATGATGGGCTGAAAACATACGACACTTCTATCATTCAGCATACTATTCCCATGATCGATAACGAAAAACCTGTCTAACAAAAGCTGAGAAAGATCCACCCCAATTTAGAAAATCAGATAAAAACTGAGCTCAATAAGTTACTAAGAGCTAGGATAATCTTTCCCGTCAGACATTCCAAATGGGCCTCCAATATGGTACCGGTTAGAAAGAAAAACAAAGATATTAGGATTTGCATTGACTTTCGGAACCTTAACAAAGCCTGTCAAAAAGACAATTTTCCTCTTCCACCTATGGAGCAGATACTGCAGGCAATGGCGGGCTCATAATTAATGTCTTTCTTGGATGGATTTTCAGGATACAATCAAGTGTTGGTACATCCTGATGATGAGTTGAAAACCACATTCAGAACTAAATGGGGCACATACACATATCGGATGATGCCATTTGGTTTGATTAATGCTGGTGCCACATTTCAGAGAGCCATGGACATCGCATTCAAAGGTTTAGTCAATAAATCTGTAGTAATTTATTTGGATGATATAACAGTGTACTCCAAGAAGTGAAGCGACCATCTCAAAGACCTGAAACAAATCTTTCAACGGTGTTTAAGGTATGGAATTTCACTTAACCCAAAGAAATCTTTTTTCGCACTAAGTTAAGGGAAACTTCTAGGATTCATAGTGTCAAAATCTAGTATTCACATTGATCCCGACAGAATCAAAGAAATTTCTGAAATATCCCTACCTCATAACAAAAAAGCCATGCAATCTTTCCTTGGTCAAATCAATTTTGTAAAGAGATTCGTTCCAGATTTTTCACGAATCGTGTCTCCTTTGCAAACCATGATTAAAAAAAATTCAAATTTTAAATGGGGTCAAGATGAACATGAAGCATTCAACCTGATCAAGCAAGCTATTATTAATGCTCCATCTTTAGCAACCCCGAATTTTTCAAAACCTTTTATTTTATACACATTTGCCTCAGATAAGTAATATGCTGCGATTCTAACTCAAGCAAATCAAGAAAAAGCGGAAGCTCCAATTGCGTTTTTTAGCTCAAATTTACAGGGTGCTGAACTTAATTATTCAGACGTGGAGAAACAGGCTTATGTTGTTTTCAAAGCAGTCAAATACTTCAGACCTACCTACTTAAAACCCATGCTAAGATCATAGCACCGTTCCCAGCGGTAAGGAATCTTCTAGTACAGAAGGATGTGGGTGAGAAAAGGGCCAATTGGGTTACTGCATTACAGGAATATGACCTTGAGATCAAACCAGCAAAAATTGTAAGAGGTCAAGGCTTCTGCAAAATGTTGGCCGGAGCATCGCAAATTTCTGAAAGTCCATCTGAAGAGGTACAAATGTGTGAGGTAAGCCTAAACGATGCAGAATCATTATATGCCGATATCATTTATTATCTTAAGAATGGGTATGCTCCTTCACACGTTGATCATACTAAGAAAAGAGCTCTAAGATTGAAAGCTAAACAATATCAGCTCATAAATGATATGCTTTTTAGAAAAAATTATGATTCTGTTCTTCTTAGGTGTCTTGAGAAAGCTGAAGCTGAAAAAGTTTTGCAGGAACTCCAGGATGAGCCAGCAGGCGGACACTACGCTGGAGATGCTACTGCACATAAAATTTTACGCGCATGATATTACTGGCCCATGCTGTTCAAAGACTCGCACAGTTACATGAGAAGATGTCAAGTCTGCCAAACTACTGCTGGAAGACAGAAGAATCTGTCCCTGCCACTACAGCCGGTAAACATCGAGCAACCTTTCAATCAGTGGGGCTTGGACATAATAGGTGAGATCGTTCCTCACTCTTCTAAGCAGCATAGATACATCCTCACGGCAACAGATTATTTTACTAAATGGGTAGAAGCAGTTTCGCCCAAGACAGCTAATTCTGAAAATATTTTTGAGTTCATAGATCAATTTATAATCACTAGGTTTGGATTGCCATCCGCTTTAATGCTTGATAATGCATCATACTTTTCTAGAAATGCAATGACCGAATTTGCACTTAAAAGAGGATTCAAACTTAAATATTTGGCCAATTACTATCCGCAAGGTAATGGGTTAGCTGAGTTAACAAATAAAAACCTAATAAGGATTATTAAAAGAACAGTTGACCAAAATCAAAAGAATTGGCACAAGGCTTTGGTATATGATTTATGGGCAGATAGGATAACGCAAAGAAGCTTCAATCGGCACTTCTCCCTTTAATTTAGTTTATGGGAAAGAAGTGGTTCTTCCGACTCACTTAGTCATTCCCTCTTTGTCTTTAGTACAATACATTGATGAAGTACCCACTTCCTCCTTATAGCTAAGACAAATGGAAATAATTAAATTAGAAGAACAACTAGAACAAGCTAAGAAAACGCATGCTCATCATCAAGCACTAGTAAAATCCTCTTTTGATTCAAACATAATGACCAGAAAAGATTTTCAGATGGGAGATTTAGTTTTAAAGTGGGATAAGGCTCATGAATAAAAGGGCAAACATACAAAATTTCAAAGGATGTGTCTTGGTCCTTTTCAGATTGTTGAAGTCATAGGTCCATCAACATTTGTGTTACAGGATTTAGCAGGTAAGAGGGATCCTTTGCCTGTTAATGGACAAATTCTCAAGAAATATTTTCCATAGAAGATGATTCTTCTATTTTTGTAGAATAGTTTTTATTTTCATAATAAAACCAGTTGTAAGAGGTTACATTAGGTATTTACGAAAAAGACACCAATTCTATTTCAGATTTTGAACTTTTCGCTTGTATAAATAGCAAATCTTTTGGAAAAATGATCTTTATTATTGACAGATACAGTTAAAAACTTTAGCCTAGATATGATACTAGTTTTAACTTCAAAAAAATTGATGAAAGAAACCTTTAGTGAAGAAATTGTTTTATCTCAGTACAATGAAAGGTATCAATAACAAAATGAAGATTCTCTGTAGAACAGTTGTTTCCAAAAAACTCTATTATTGTCATCTAGAGCTATCTTAAGGAAACAATGACTTCCTCCCTGCTAAGGAAAATCGCAGCTTTAAGAGGAATAATCCAAGGATACACTATGTCTTGAAGAATAAGAGGTCTCATCACGAGCCGGCTTATCATGATCACAGATATTATAACTTGCTGGCTTTGCCAATACTGTCTACCACAACAGGGCAATGACTCAAGATTTTTGCAATCAAAAGACAAGGGGTCTCATCACGAGCCAGCTTGTTCAGCAAAGTTATGAATCAAGTGAGTCACTATGTCATAATTTGGCTACCAAACCAAGACATTGTTCTTTAAGAATAAAAAAGAAAATCAAAGCAATAAGTGTGGATATGGATTTTTCTTTGAAAGTTGTAGGTCACCTTAAGTAGAACAGGATCATTGCTGGGTAACAGGTAACCCTGTCGAGGCTATAAATGCCTACTGACAGCAGAGGCTCTACCTACGACAAATGAGCATATTTAAAACTGGTTTACAGAGGAGACTTTATTTTATCTTTACAAGACCAAGTAATGGCTGATGTAAATACAAGGACTAGCCTAAGAAAGCAAATTATTAGAATAGAAAGAGGTTGAAACAAAATATCATTGACAGTTTAAAAGCATAATGTACTCTATATTTCCATAACAAAGTTTAGTTTTCTGAAAAATTTTCTGTTTTGGAAGTTTGAAAAATTCAATAGAAAAACAGAGATAACTGGTTCTTCCAAGTGAATTGCCAATTGTTGTGGCCACCAACAACCCCCCTCCTTATTTAGTATTAGCAATAACACTAGGTAAGTGGGGACCCTTAGTAAAAAATTCAATTAAAACTCATGTATTCTACTCCTTAAGAAAACATCGCATCGCGCGAAGAAGATAGGACATTTCCTTGTGAGTAAAATGATAAACTGCGAAAGTGCGACGCGAATTCCATCGCATCGCATGCATTAAGAAACGCTCATATTTGAAAACCTTAAAAAAAGAAATCGCCGATGGCCGATATGCAACATCGCATAAAAAAACACATAACCATTTAACGATTGTAACAATCTGCGATCTTGCGATAACGTGATACTGCGATCTGCGATCTTGCGATCGCGCGATACAGCAATCTGTGATCTTGCAATAAGCGTGATCGGGCAACCCTGTGATAACGCATCTTGATGAAAATGCAATAATGTGATACTGCGATGATGCGATGATGCGATGCTGCGATGCGAATCGTAAAAATTATCCATCGCAAATTTTCCCCGGCTCAACATTCAAGAAAAGTTGTCCATAAACCAAAAATTGGATACACGCTTTAATGAAAATTAATGAATGTATGCCAAGTGTTAATGAAAGACAGTTTTGTGTTTTTCGAAGAGTTAGTTCACGTCAGGTGGCATGGTTTTGTACATCTGTAGAGCTCAGAGATTTCTTGTCAATTTTTATTATCATTACTCTCTTCGTATGTGTGAACTGCAGGAATGAAAAACAGAAACAACATGAAGCAATGTGCAGGGAGCGAAAAAGGAAAAGGGTAAAGCTCTAATGCTCAGAAACAGAGAAGAGATGCCCTCATGAACGGATATCGCATGCAACAAAACCGCAAATTCCAGAGCGCTGCTGAGCTATCCATTACAGATCTTTCAGTCAGAGCCATGGTTGAATGAGTAGTTTAACAATGCTGATATCAACAGGCGATTTAACGCTCAAGGTTAGAAGCTCACGAAAGCAGTATGTTTACAAAATTTTGAAGCTTATACCCGGTGAAGGAAAAGGCGCTAAAGGCGAAAAACGCACAAGAAAGGCCCGGATCAAAGAACGGAGACAGTTTCTGAATCGCGCATCGCTGAGAAAATTGTTCAAAAAGCAATGTCCCTAACTGCTCAGTCACTCATAAGCCCGGAAAACGTAAAAAAGCAAAGGCAGAGGCAATTTGAGGATTAACCAAGTAGAATTTGGATTATTACTGAGCATACACAGTAAATCCACATAGTCAGAGGATGACTCTCAAGTATATCTTCTATTTTCTTGAAAAGATGGTGCCAGCTCTTGCCATTTCTGTTTGCTTAGCTCAACCAAAAGCGGAAGACAGTCAGCCGACTCTACCCAGGCAAATATTGGATGCTCGCAACATTAAGGAGCAAATGCAGAAATAGTTAGATATTAGATTTAATTTTTAGAAATAGTTTTGCTTAGAAAAAGGGCGGTCATTTAAACCGTATCCTGAATCTGTGTAATTAAGTTATTTATTTAGTAGTATTTAAACCCTTTTCATGCATTTAGAGAAGGGTCCAGAAATTTATCAAAAACTTGTCCTCAGAACATTCACTTTTGCACCCTCAGAGGAGGTTTTGGTGAATGAATGGATCAAGATTTGTTGATGTTTTCATTTGATATCTGCTACAGATGTTGCACTTCTGTACTCTTAGTAGATGTTAGAGCAAGGAGAAATAAATCATTATTACTTGAATCTTATGAGTAGGACCAGTCATAAATGGTACTTTTATCTCTTGACCATTTCTGCTTATATGTTAAAGTGATATACAGTTTTTAGTTGTTTATATGTTATTGCATGAATGCTTGAGTTACCATTTGGCACTTTTGTACGGTGGTAGCTATTTATTTATGTTTAATGTATGAATAGCTTATTATGCGATATGCTGTTCACAACTGTTTTGCCTAACTTTTTATGCGAAATAGTTCATCTTAATTGATTTCCTTTCTTATAATCACTAAATGATCTTTATTACCAGTTGTTATTTGAAATTTCTTTAGATCACATAATAGAAGAATTACATCCCGGGTTAGCATAGATTAGATGTGTTATTTTTATTAGATTACAATAAAATAGAATTAGATTAAAGTTTGAATTAGAATAGCTTAGATAGGAACTGTTAGATCAGCAACATCCAATTCTACACACACACACCCATAGATTTGGAAACTGGTCCCATTATCCCCAGTCGGACCCGCTATACCAAACGGATAAGGAGCTGCCAACCAAGGTCCAGACTGGGTGGGTATCCCCCTTGTTGTCGACCCAATTTTCGGGGCTTCAACAGGAGGGCAGCTTCAATTGCTTCCTCAATGCTTGAATGTTTGCTTCCTTGTTTTTTATGAGCTCTTATGCTTCTTTGATATCCTTAGGATCATGTCGTAGATTTATGATTAGATCTCTCAGAGATTTGATCTTGTTATCCTTAGAAAAGGATGACATTTTTTCAAAAAAAACTGAGAATTTATATTATTCAAAGATGATTGTAATTTGGAAACAGTCATTGCTGAACTAGCGAGTGATGAAAAGATTGGCTCCCCTGTTTTATGTAAATCGATCTGATCGATTTCATGAATTTCCTTGGTATCAATTGAAAATATAGAACCTTTATAGTCTTCAACACTCCTGGGGGTTGGCACTATAGGTTCGATTAAATCCATCTGGAATTGTCCCCTTTTCTGAATCAAATGCAGAAAGTAGTATGTTTTGAGTTTTAGTTATCTGCTTCCAAAACTCAAAGTAGGTGGAGGCCTTTAAAGTTTCATTCTTTAATTTTATTTCCTTGTATCTTAAAAATATACTCTGCTCAGTAGAAACCTGTGAACTGGATGAAAATGAAGATTGGATCGTTGCTTCCACAATCGGTGATTGTACGGTTTGTTCTACTTAAGTAGGAGTGATAGGGGTCCCTGATAAAATCACTATGGTTGGCTGCACTGTGTTCCCTTCCTTTGGATTTTCATCGTGAATAGTTATTATTTGAGGCCTAAACTGAGGATTAATTGGAGAATCTTATTTTTGTGTAGTATTAGGGTCCTTCTTCTTCCTTTTAAAAACAATAAACTCTGCATCTAGATTATCAAAATCTATAGGGGACATATGTTCTCTTTCTCTTTTCTGCTCATTCTCTTTGGGAATTGGTGTTTGCATGGATGATTGGCTGACAAGTTGTTCTTCAGCTTCTTGTAGAGTACCCTCTGTAAATTCTTCTTGATTGGCATATTGTTCAATCTCAGGCCTTGGTGTGTGTGCATAGGGAGTGATTTTCTATTCCAATCTGAGCTTGGAATTATGCCCTTAGGATCATAAGACCAAGAAAAATTGAGTTTGAACTTCATGTGACTCAAGATTGCTTCTATTTCCTTTGTTGCAGCTTTGGTGTTGATGATGTATGGCCCTATGTGAGTTTTCAGCTTGAATTGTGCTTTCTTATTATAAGAGACAAAATTCGCTTCATCCATATTTAACATTTTCCTAGAGTATTCCAATGGAAAGATCCTAATATGTACAAAACCTAGTAGCCTGTAACAGGGGAATTTTGATCCATAAACTCTAATCTCAGTGTAGTTTTGATATAAATATCAGTCTCCAACTTTAGCTTTCTTAGTTAAGTGTAAAAATTTATTTATCTCTAGATAGATTCTTGGGATTACATCACTGCTTAACAAGCATAGTGAGGTATATAAAAAAAATTCAACATAGTCAGTGAAAGAATAATCCTCTGAGTTATTTCTGTAGGTTTTAACCCCGTAAAGAAATTACATGCATACAAATTCTAAAACACTGAAAATAAACAATGCGAGATCATAACACATAAAACACATATACACAGAGATTTTCCCTTGGATCCCAAAACCGGGACTACCAACTTGATTTTTCATTATGTTCCTTTCAATGTTATAATACATATTTATACATGCCGAAGCATCCAATACCATGGACCGAAAACCATCGTGTCCAAAACCATGTGCATAAACCATGCAAAAAACCATAGGTAGGTCCACCCAACCTAATATACAGTCCAAAAAAAAATTCCTCGAGGTGCTACCCCAAACCCTGTAGAGGAGGGCTACCTGCCCCTGTAATGCCTTGTTGGAAATAATACTGAGGGGGGGGTGAATCAGTATTATCAAGCCAAAAATTCTCTTTTTCAAATTCAGATGATATATGCTACTTCAGTTAATTAAACCTGCATATATACGCAACTATGTCGAAATAAAACCATGTATACAATGCAAACTTATAATTTACTTTATCTGTCAGATGTTGATTGTCAATCTGTGTATCAGAATCAATTAACCAGTAACCAAGAACAGTAAAAACAAAGCAGAGGACAATCACACACAAGAACACAAGATATAAGGTGGAAACCCAATGTGGGTGAAAACCACCTGCTGCAATTCGTCTCTATCTTCTTTTAATTAGAAACTTCCTTTTACAATGTACTGGTGCAGTCCTTTACCAGTACGTAGGATGCAACCTACAGAGAGCTACAACCCTCTCTCATTCTCCAGTTTCTCCTGGAAGGGAGCTACAACCCCCTTAGCTCTTGCACTAGCCAAGATACTAGTACGTAGGTGCTGGCCTACAGAAGGCTACAACCTTCTCTTTCTTCCAGGGACCATGTTTCATTAATTTTCAGACTGGATCCACAAATAACATCAATCAAACATCAAGAATTTCTGCATTAACCAATCACCTTCTCACCAATCAAAGCTGAATCAAAATAAACACTACCCAGATCACAGTAACAGTAACCACACACCAAATCTGAACCCAGAACACTGCAGCAATAAACAGAAGCAGCAAGATCACAACTCAAAATATATATGCTACTTTAATAGCCTGAAACCTGCATGCATACGCTTCTACGTATGGAAAAACTTGCGTATACATTGTTTTCCTTCACTGAACCAGCGTATATACGTGTCTTCGTCTAGATGAACCTGCATATATGTATTTTCCTTCATTCTGAAAGCCTGAACTGAGATCTGTTACCAAAGAGAGTTGCCATCAAGGACAACACCTGTGCCATAGCTCCAAACCTGTGTCATAATGCCAACAATCTCCCCCTTTGGACTTGATGGCAACCCAAAATCCTCAAAGTCATTCTCCCCCTTTGTCATCAAGGGCAAAGGGTTGTGCTCCCCCTGAGTGCATGCTGAAATTTCTGCCCTGCTGTGCTGACCATGCTCCCCCTGACTGTAGGCAAGATCTGCAAAAGATGTTCTTTAAGAAGAACCATGACTTATACATCATAAAAGACCTTCCTATCACCAAAAGACTCAATACATACATCCATCACCCAACCAAGTGGGGATCATCCACCCAACCAAGTGGGGATACATCAGAAATTTACATATGACAACCAAGTTCATTACATGTTCATCCCAGGCATAGTGGGGAAACCAAAAATAGGCCGTTACATGACCTTGACACCATAAAAGAGATACCACAAAAAGATACATGACATAGAGACGAAATATCTAGAACAAGACTTATGAAAGTCACCAATAACTGATAGCAGCAGCATCTGTCAATCACCATTCAGATCAGCAACCAAGATTTCCTTCTGTTCTCCTTCTGCCTTTGTTCCACCTGAAACCAACAATAGCTGTGAACTAGAACCAAAAGCTTCTAAGATAATGCCAACAATGCATTATTAGAAGATTATCTGCTCCCCCTGAACCTGTGCCGGATGGTCTCTGTCAGACCCATATCAGAATATCTTCAATCAGAGCTTGTCCCTACTGATATCCATCAAACCTCCATATACACGATTGTCTCTGAACAAACCGGCATATGTACGCGGATCCTCCTCAGGCAACTCGCGTACACCCATTTTTCTCTGAAACAGGCGAGCTTTAACAGCAAGATGATACATCAACTACTCCCAGCTTCTGTCTGAGGTATTCAAATGTCTCCCTGGGCAGTGGTTTGGTGAGAATATCAGCAACTTGTTCCTTAGAAGGAACATACTCCAATTTGACCTTTTGTTCCAACACTTGTTCCCGGAGAAAGTGATACTTGATCGGTATGTGCTTCGTCTTTGAATGCATGACTAGGTTCTTTGAAATGCTGATTGCACTTGTATTATCACACAATATGGAGATGGGTGGTGTACAAGTGATTTGAAAGTCCTGCAAGGTTTGCATCATCCAAAGAAGTTGAGTGCAACAAGATGCAGCGGCCACATATTCCGCTTCAGTTGTAGATAAAGCAATCGAACTCTGTTTCTTGCTGAACCAAGATACTAATCTGGAACCCATAAAGAATGCACCACCACTTGTGCTCTTCCTGTCATCCACGCTTCCAGCCCAATCTGCATCTGTATAAGCATGAAGAGTGAGATCTGTATCTCTAGGATACCATAAGCCATAGTTTTGAGTTCCTTGAAGTCACTTGAAAATTCTCTTCACTGCCTGAAGATGAGTTTCCTTTGGATTTGCCTGAAATCTTCCAACTATTCCCACTGCATGCATGATGTCTGGTCAGGTACCTGTCAAATAAAGTAGACTTCCAATCATAGATCTATAGGTTGGTTGATGTACTGCTGCTGATTCATCATTTGCACTGAGACTACATCCTGTAACCATAGGAGTACATACTGGTTTCGAATCTTCCATGCCATACTTTTTCAGAATCTGATTGAGGTACTTGGTTTGAGACAAGAAGATACCACCTTCATTTTGTTAGATTTGCAATCCAAGAAAGTATGTCTGTTCTCCAAGCAAAGACATTTCGAATTCTTTCTGCATCACCAAGGCAAAGCTTTGACTCATAGCTTCTTCATTGCTGCCAAAGATAATATCATCTACATACACAACAAGTATTAGCAATTTGTCATTTTCAATTTTTATATAAAGATTGCTATCTGTTGATCCTTTTGAAAAACCTTGTTGATGAAGATATTTGTACAAGCGGTAGTACCAAGCCCTTGGAGCCTGTTTAAGACCATATAGAGTCTTTTTCAGTCTGCATACAAGATTTGGATCATTCTCGAGAATGAAACCATCTGGCTGCTCAATGTATACTTCTTCTTCTAAGTCTCCATTCAGAAAGGCTGATTTCACATCCATTTGAAATACCTTGAACTTTTGAAAGCTTGAGAGAGCAAGGAACATTCTGATGGCCTCAAGTCTTGCAACAGGAGCAAAAGTTTCTTCAAAGTCTATTCCTTCTTGTTGAGCATACCCTTTGCAAACAAGTCTGGCCTTGTTTCTAATTACTTCCCCTTTTTCATTCAACTTATTTTTGAAGACCTGTTTTGTCCCTATGACATTCTTATCTTTTGGTCTAGGAACCAACTCCCAAGTGTTGTTCTTTTCGATCTGCTCAAGTTCTTCATCCATTGCCTTGACCCAACATTCATCTTTGCATGCCTCTCTTACATTTTGTGGTTCAGTGGAGGAGAGTAATGCCAAATAGCTTGAAGCTTCTGCAATTGTTCTTCTTGTTTGTACGCCTGCCTCTTTCTGCCCCAAAATTTGAGATTCTGGATGATTCTTCTGAACATACCTGGATGGAGTCTTCTCTTCTATCCTTATCTGTTCCTCTAGTGCCTCTTGAGGTTCTTCTTCATCATCAGTCTGATTTGGAGAGTAGTCTTCATCCTCTTCGATATTTTCATAATTTACTTGCCTAGGAATGTATCCTTTTTCATCAACCACTACATCAATGTTGTCAACAATTCTTCCAAGTCTTTTATTGTAACACTTATATGCTTTGCTGTGGGGAGAGTAACCAAGGAGAATGCCTTCATCTGCTCTAGGTTCAAGTTTGCCAAGTTGTTCATCATTATTCTTAATATAGCATTTGCTTCCAAAAATTTTGAAATGCTTTACCGAAGGAGTCTCACCATACCAGAGCTCATGAGGAGTTTGAGTGTTGTTCACTCGGACATTTGTTTTGTTGAGAATAACAACCACAGCAAATGTAGCTTCACCCCAGAAGGTTGCGGGAGTTCCAGACTCATCAAGCATATCACGAACCATTTGTTGAACCGTTATGTTCATCCTTTCCACCACTCCATTTGCTGAGGAGTCCTAGCTGTAGAGAATTCCCTTCTTATTCCATGTTATTCACAGAAATTGAAAAATTCATTTGAGGTAAACTCCCCACCTCTGTCAGACCTAAGACACTTAATTTTGTGATCTGATTCATTTTCACTAAGGCTTTGAAATATTTGAATTTTTCGAATGCTTCGTCCTTGTGTTTCATAAGTCCTAACCAAACCATCCTGGAGAAGTCATTAATGAATAATATAAAGTATTCTTCTCCTCGAGGTGACCTTGTCCTAAATGGACCACATACATCTGTATGGACTAGTTCAAGAGGCCTACTGGCTGAGCCTTCCTTCTCAGGGAAGTTGGTTCTAGTTTGCTTACCAAACTGACATGATTTGCATATGGTGTTGTCTAGAATTTTGATATCTGGGAGACCACAAATTGCTTGATATTTGCATGTTTTCCTTATTTGTGAAAAGCTTAGATGCCCCAACCTCCAGTGCCATAACCAGTGTTCATCATCCTTGCTCAAATAGCATTGTTGTTGTCCTTCTTCAAATATGTATAAGTTATTTGGAGTTATTCTGCCTTTGATCACTGTTTTTCATGTATCAAGATCATGAACACTACATCCATTTGATCGAAATATTACCTCAGTTCCTTGATCGCACATCTAACTGACACTTAGGAGATTATGCTTCAAGCCATCAACATACAAAACGTTTCCAACTTTGACTCTTTCTTTCAAATGAGCAGTGCCTTTTCCTTTTATGACTGCAGGGGTGTCATTTCCAAAAGAGACTTTCTTTCCCTTTTCTAAAACACTATATGATTCAAGTTTTTCTTTATCACCTGTCATATGCTTCGAACATCCACTGTCGATGTACCATAGATTTTCCTGTCCTTCTACATAAAAAGCTATCCCACATCTTTTTGTTTGTGGTTCCTTCATTTTCCATGTTTTGGCATTCGAGGTTTGTTCCTTCTAAGTTGTCTTCCGAAACCTGCTCCTACATTCAGACTCTTCATGACCGAAGTTATTACAAATAGAACTTTCAATTTCATTTTCAAGGGCGGAAAAATTGTTATAGGTCCTCTTCGTGATTCCAGACATACTTCTTTGTTTTTGAGCTTCTCTAGTCATGATTGTCTTATAGGAAACACATTGAGCTGCTTTGTGACCAAAGTTATGGCAAGAGAAACATTGCCCATTGAAGAAACTTCTGCGATTATCAAATCTATCATCCAACCGATTGTAGTTTCTACCAACATCTATTCTTGCGGCAAATTGGGAATATTTTACCTATGGCTGGTTGTAGCTTCTGTTTGTCCTTAAGGTAGTTTGCCCCCAATTTTCTTGATAATATTTGTTTGTTCTAGAGGTAAATTGTCCCTGATTTACCTGATGATTTCTATTAGGCCTTTGCTCACTCCTCCTTGCTGCATCAAGATAACTTTTGGAGGTGGATGCTTGAGATGCTTCTCCATTATAACCCAGACCTGTCTTGATTAGTGGAGAACGCTGCACATTGATAATCTCATCCAGAGTTTCAGATCCTTTAACAAATTTAAGATTAAGAGTTTTTGTTTTCTCAATCTCTTTTCTAAGACCAACAATTTCACATTCCAATTTTTCAAGATGTTTTTCCCTTTCAGCCAGTTGACATTGCAGAGAATCAATAATCACATTTTTCTCTTCTAAGCAAATTTTGAGATTAGAAATCTCTTCATAAAAACCTTCTTCATCTATAGCATCCATGTAATCATCATCTTCAAAAGCCATTAAAAGTTTATAATCATTACCTCGTTCATCTTCATCACTATTTGAAAGTCCATCACTATCTTCATGAGTGTAATAGCTTTTCTTATTTGCATTTTGTTTCTTGTTCCATCTAATAGGTTCCTTCCCCTTGTTAATCTTATCCTTATGAGGACATTTGGCAGCATAGTGACCAACTCTTCCACAAGCAAAGCATTTGAAAGGTAACTTACCTCGGAATCATCCAGCACCCCGTTGAAGATTTTTGACAAAATTTGATTCTTCTTCTTCTTCTGACATGTGTCCTGACTCATAGTACTCTCCTTTGCCGGAAGCCTTGAAGGCAGCTTCTCTCCTGTCTGATGGACCTCCTTTTCTCATTTCATACGCAGTTAGAATTCCATGCAGCTGTGACATTTTAAGGTTTTGTAGATTCTCCTTTTCTTCTATTGCAAAAACTTTAGATTCAAACCTAGGTGACAAAGATCTTAGAACTTTTTCAACCACAACAGCCTCTTTTATTTCTTCACCCAAGTTTTTCATACAATTAACTATCTCATCTACATGAAGAAAATAGTTAGCCACACTTTCATCATTGTACATTCTGAAATTTTCATACTGAATTCTAAGGGTTTGAAGTTTTGCTCGTTTTACCTTATCATCTCCTTCATAGCTCAGTACAATCTTGTCCCATATTTCTTTTGCGGATTTAAACAGCATAACCTTGACAAATTTTGATTGAGATAGGCATCCTAATATAGTATTGATCGCCTTTGCATTTATTTCATATTTCTTCTTCTCAGCCGGATCTGTAGGAGTTGTTGATGGAAAAGTATACCCTGTTTCTATGATATCCCAGACTTCTGTACCAAGAGATTGAAGATAGGCACTAACTCTTACCTTCCAATATACGAAGTTTGTCCCATCAAAAATCGGTGGCCTGATTGATGCTTCCCTCTCGTAGTTGCTCATGATGAACGATCTTCCTTCAAGCAATCAAGCTTCTTCTGAAGGACCTGCTCTGATACCAATTGTTGGAAATAATACTGAGAGGGGGGGTGAATCAATATTATCAAGCCAAAAATTCTCTTTTTCAAATTCAAATGATATACGCTACTTCAGTTAATTAAACCTGCGTATATACGCAACTATGTCGAAATAAAACCACGTATACAATGCAAACTTATAATTTACACTATCTGTCAGATGTTGATTGTCAATCTGTGTATCGAAATCAATTAACCAGTAACCAGGAACAGTAAAAACAGAGCAGAGGACAATCACACACAAGAACACAAGATATAAGGTGGAAACCCAATGTGGGTGAAAACCACCTGCTGCAATTCGTCTCTATCTTCTTTTAATTAGAAACTTCCTTTTACAATGTACTGGTGCAGTCCATTACCAGTACGCAGGCTGCAACTTGCAGAGAGCTACAACCCTCTCTCGTTCTCCAGCTTCTCCTAGAAGGGAGCTACAACCCCCTTAGCTCTTGCACTAGCCAAGATACTAGTACGTAGGTGCTGGCCTACAGAAGGCTACAACCTTCTCTTTCTTCCAGGGACCATGTTTCATTAATTTTCAGACTGGATCCACAAATAACATCAATCAAACATCAAGAATTTCTGCATTAACCAATCACCTTCTCACCAATCAAAGTTGAATCAAAATAAACACTTCTCTAATGACTGTACCCAGATCACAGTAACAGTAACCACACACCAAATCTGAACCCAGAACACTACAGCAATAAACAGAAGCAGCAAAATCACAACTCAAAATATATACGCTACTTTAATAACCTAAAACCTGTGTGCATACGCTTCTGCGTATGGAACAACTTGCGTATACGTTGTTTTCCTTCACTGAACCAGTGTATATACGCGTCTTCATCTAGATGAACCTACGTATATGTCTTTTCCTTCATTCTGAAAGCTTGAACTGAGATTTGTTACCAAAGAGAGTTGCCATCAAGGACAACACTTGTGCCATAGCTCCAAACCTGTGTAATAATGCCAACATGCCCATTATTTATCTACACCAAGGGAACTTCTCAGAGCTCACAGATTTTGTTAATGCATTTGCAGTGTTCTTCAATGTTTCCACCTCTACCAGCAACACCTTTTTGTCTTCTATCATATCCCTCACAAAGTGATACTGAACATCAATGTGTTTTGTATTTGAATGGTAAGCAGGGTTCTTTGCCAAGAAAATTGCACTTTGGCTGTCACAGTCTATCCTTATAGCTCCCTGTACTAACCCCATACTTGAACACAGTCTCTACAACCAAACTGCTTCCTTTCTTGCATGAGTGGTTGTCATGTATTCTGCATCTGTAGTTGATAGTGCCACTATAGATTGTTTCTTACTCATCCAACTAACTGCACCTCCAAATCAGTTAAAAACATACCCACTCGTAGATCTTCTCTGATCCAGATCTCCAGCCCAGTCCACCAAAACTTTGTCCAATCATGGTCTTCCTTGATAGCACAAACCATAATCACTAGTTCCATGCAAATACCAAAAAGCCTCTTCACTGTTGTCCAATGCTCCTTCCCTGGGTTTGACATAAACCTGCTCAATACTCCCACTGCATGTGCAATGTCTGTTCTAGTACAGACCATTGCATACATCAGGCTATTGACTGCACTTGCATATGGAACACGGGAAATATAATCTTCCTCTTCTTATGTCTTGGGACACTGTTCAGCAAATAAATTTACACCTATAGGAATAGGAACCTTCACCGGTTTACTATCCTGCATATTAAACCTCTGCAGTATTGCCTCGACATACTTCCTCTGGTTTAACTAGAGCTTCCTCTTTGTCCGATCTCTTTTAATTTCCATGCCCAAAATATAGTTTGTAGCACCAAGATCTTTCATGTCGAATTTGGAGGACAATTGGGTCTTCAAACACTGGATAATTTCTTTGTCATTTCCAACCAGCAACATATCATCCACATACAAGACCAGATAAATAACATGGTCACCAATTAATTTAAAATACACACAGTGATCTGCCTTGCTTCTGGTGAATCCAAGTCCTCGTATAAATGTATCAAATTTTTGATACCACATCCTTGGTGACTGTTTTAACCCATACAGAGACTTCTTTAACTTTCATACCAGTTCTTTCTTACCCTTCACTGCAAAGCCTTCATGCTGCTTCATGTAGATCTCCTCTTCCATATCCCCATGAAGAAATGTTGTCTTCACATCCATCTGTCCTACCTCAAAAGCAAAAGCAGCAACAACAAATAAAAGTAATCTAATAGAAGCTACCTTGGCAACATGAGAAAAATATCACAAAAATCAATTCTTGGCACATGGGAATAACCTTTTGCTACCAACCGAGCTTTGTATTTCTCCACCTTTCTTTCTGCATTTGTCTTCTTCTTGAACACCCATTTGCTGCCAATGGGTTTCCTTCCAGCTGGCAACTCCACCAGATCCCAAGCCTCATTTTTGTGAAAAGATGCCATTTAATCAACCATGGCCTCTTTCCAAGTTTTCCATCCTCTGAATCTACTGCTTCCTTCACAGTTCTGGGATCATCATCAGTAATAGATAAAGAAAAATTTGAACAAAAAGCAGATGGACTATACCTTTCTCGCTACCTTCTTTCTCGAACTGATCTTCTCACAACCTTTTGTTTGTGGCTATTCATATTCTGATTCCTCTTCTGTTGTAGAGTTTGATTCTTCCTCCTTTAGCTCAAACTCTATCTTCTCAGGTTCCTTTGATGGGACTTCATGTTTAATAACATTTTTCACCTCTCTGAACACCACATCTCGGCTGTACACAACCTTCCTTGTTACTAGGTTCCAAAATTTATAACCTTTTAAACCATCCTTATACCCAATAAAGATGCACTTTTCATATTTACTATCCAACTTGGTTCTTTTCTCCTTTGGAACATGTACATATGCATCACATCCGAATACCCTCATATGTGAAAGAGAGGGTTTATTACCAGTCCATACCTCTTGTGGAGTCTTATCCTCCAACCCTGATGAAGGTGATCTATTGACCAGGTAACATTTTGTCTCCACCACCTCTACCCAGAATTCATGTCATAACCCAGTACCACTGAGCATGCTTCTTGCCCTTTCCATCAATGTCTTGTTCATTCTTTCTGCAACTCCATTTTGCTCAGGTGTGTATGGAGTAGTCTTCTGTCGTGCTATACCACACTTCTTACAGAATTCTTCAATTCCTGATGCAGGAGCATACAACTCAAAAATTTCATTATGTTTTATTTAACTTAGGGGGTCTTGTGTTTTCAATGAAGTTGGATTCCTATGTATGTAATTATTAATGTTTTGAGTGATTAGAATAGGAATTAATTATATGTTGTGAGGATATTTGTAAATTCTCTCGAACTTAGGCGAACGTGAGTGGTGATGAGAGAATTGGAAATCAATTGTAAGTCTTAGACTAGAAAGTGGTGTCTGATCCGTGGAACTAGAGAGGATTCTTAACGATAACTAGAGTTAAAAGTGGACTTAGAGGATATTCAGGATTTAGTTCAGCAGATTAAGTATCTGAACCAGAATTGGTTAAACAGAACCTTTTGTATAAATGAAAGCCTAAAAGGCATAGTGGTCAGTGGGTAGAGTGTTAGTTAGAGTGAGATTAGATAGGTTTGACTGTAAGCCTACAGGCAGAAAAGAAAGGCCACTGATATAGAAGATCAGGCCGAGGAAGAAATTCCTGTGTAAATGTTTGTTTATTAATACAGATAACTCGATTCTGAGTTTGTGTGATGTGTATTTGAATTATAAGTTATGTGTGAACTTCAGTAATTCTGCGTAACATAGGTTGCAGGTGTACAAAACCAGAGAAGAGGTGTAGAGAGGAGTGTTACGGATTTACACACAGACAGTACAGGAGGAAGCCTTTAATGTTATAGCGAAGGTGAAGGAAGCGTAAAGGCGCGAGCAGAGATCGAGTTCAGAACCAATGAAGATCGTCAGGTGGGAGCAAATACACAGGCAGAAAGTCGAATGAGTTGTTACATAGTAAGAAACAGAAGAACGTAGCAGCGAAGCACAGTCGTTGGATCAATCAGATCAATGAACAAGAGTGAGGGAGATAGATGGCTAAGATTAAGTCACACAAAATAAAGTGAAGAAGATGAGCGGAGGAGATTAAACCCACGTGCTAGAAAAGGATGAAGTGGTCTCGCAAAGGGTAAGCAGTTTCTTACGCAGCCTAAAGGTAGTAAATGGTATTTCGTAATTCTACGTGATTAGCCTTAACGGCTGACATGTAGCACATGGAGGAAAGAGAAAACAACTTTTCTCACGTGCCTTCATTCTAATATTTTTCATGCTTACTTTTGCCCGAGATTGCGTGATAACCGTTGGTTCAAGCGGGATTGATCAACAGTGAAGATCAGCCAAGCTTGTTGGCAATCGGGTGATGTGACAGTCATTGGATCAGATAGAGTAGATCAACGGTAGAGATCGTTCGAGGTTAGTTGATGATCGAGTGATGCGATAACCATCGGATCAAGGAATAAGATCGACGGCAGAGATCTAATGCCAAGGAGAACATCGATATATGTGCAAAGATTTGAAGAAAGGTGAAAAGGTAAAGGTTTAAGTGTGGTGTTGTAATATTTATATTATATGGGAATTATAATAGAAATAAGCGGAGTTAAGGTTTTGTGGGTTAAGTTTGGGGTTTAACCAAAGTTTATGAAGGGTTGCATAAGGTTCCGCTTAAAGGTTTATCGAAGGTTTAGACTTTGGATAGTCAAATGAAATGTTTCCACATAGAGATTAATTAAGTAGCCTTAAACCTTGATCTAAGAGAAATTTTCCTAAGTAAGGAATCCTTGAAATTCCTGGGACACACATAGTGTTGCATGCAATATTAATTGCATGTTGTGGGTATATGCGGCTTAGGCTACATCATTGGGGTATATGCAGCTTAGGCTAGCATCAAATTCCTTGCTGCAAAACTCTCCACTGTTATCTGACCTCAACACCTTTATTTTCTTCTCTGTATGGTTTTCCACCAGAGCCTTAAATTCTTTAAACCTCTCAAAGACTTCAGATTTATTCTTAAGGAAATGTATCCTTGTATTCCTTGAGAAGTCATCTATGAATGATACATAGTACATAGACTTACCCAGTTATGGAACCTTCACAGGTCCAAACACATCACTGTGCACAAGCTTTAATATATGTTTCACCCTCTTACCACCAGAGGGGAAACTCACCCGATTTTGCTTCCCATACAAACAATTTTCACATAAATAAAAATCTAAAGAGCTATTTCTCATATCTTCTACCATACCTTTACCGTGAAGTATTCTAAGGCCCTTCTCTCCAATATGTCCAAGTCTTTGATGCCACAGCATGGTCTTCTCTCCAAAGACCACTAGATTTCCTGCTCCACTTTCAGGAACCACAGAACTGTTGCACACATCAACAACAGTGCTACCTTGTAGCTTTTACAGAGTTCCAATCCAAACTCCTTGCATAAATACCAGTGCTCCCGAACCATCTTGCAAGTATCCTTCTCGAACACTATTTTTACACCTGCATCATCCATCTTGCTTATGGAAATCATATGATCTGAATGCGGAAATTACCAAGATCTTTTCTAGTTCTCGTACAAAATGGAATGAAAGCATTACTGAAAGAATTATTCGTGTATGTGATTTAACTGTTAGACATGAAATGATTTTAAGTATAAATCTATGGATGTTTAGATTTAACTAATTCCACATCAATCACATAATAATACCATAGTACCAAAAATTTGTTACGGAGTTCGTCCCTCCTAGACTACGTCTCCAGGTCCACCTCAGAAATGTGTGTCCGTTATATTCCTTAAGCCAAAAGAAATATGATTACAATGAATCATCAGTTGCACTACTGATGTTGTAGATATGGATCATCTCCTGAAAAGGCTACTTGAATACAGATTCTTATCCTTCGACAACTGAGAAAGGATGAGGATGAATTGCACACTATTACTGAAGAACTGAAGCTTTATGGACCTTTGACTATATGGTGTTTTAACAGAGTTTGAAAATTCGAAGTCGGTCTCGTCGATCATCAACGTACTTCGACACTGAAACTATGCAAGTAAGGATGTCCTTTGCTCCTTCAATAACCTGCAAAAAGAAACTCTCCACTAGTCATATTTGATATGTTCTCCAGAATGTTCACTTCATCTTGAAGTGGAGAACACTATCTCCTTTCCTCTCAAGTCACTCTTCCATCCCTCCTTTATTACAAAGAAACATCCTTTTCTTTTTATATGGGGAGTTCGTTAAACTTGGCAAATTGAATCCCTTCATATCCTCGAAGAGATATTAAATCCCATTGAACATAGCTCTCTCGGGTTTGTTATGACACCTAGTGTCTTTGGATAATGGTGTTTTTAATAGACAGCGCCCTTTTTGCATCCAAAAACCCACTTTAGAACTATATGGTATAATTTTAGCACTGATGGCTAACTAACCGGGCAGAAGATCTAACTTTCGCATGTGATCAGTGCAGGTGGGTACGGATGTAACACCGATGGTTACGGTTTTCCTCTAGCGGTCACTCCGATGGTTCCCATACATCTGTCACATGGAAACCAACTGAATTTTCCCACTGCAGATATGGCTTCCCTTCGACGGTTCTGGCTACATTGATTGGCGGTGCCATGTGAGCAGGCTGACTCCCGGCGGTTACGGTGAACTGCTGGCAACAGTTAAGTTTCAAAGCCCCGCAACTTCGTTGCTCTGTTCACATTACGCAGTTAGCCCGTGGTTACGGTCTCCGCACAGTTTACAGGCCCACGACTTGTTAACCTCCGCATTGCTCACATGCTACCTGCTCCCCAACACGGTTACGCTAACCCTTACCTGCTAACCGAAAACTGTTGTGTTGTTCACATGCTGGCTTCGATGATTGCGGTTCCAAAAACCATTAATCCCACGACGGTTACATAACCCGTAGCTAACCTCAAACATTGCATTGCTCACATGAACTTCTTCCGACGTGGTCTCCACCTGCGGTTTGGACTGTATAATGTTTTGATTGTAATGTTTTACAATGATTTCAAAACAATAGGACGAGAGGGTTTAGCACCTCTGTTTATGCATTAATACATTGTCTTAATGTATTAGGATTATAGCATAGGGTCCGACAAGGTTTAGCATGACATCTTTTACATGGTTTCTCACCTTAGCCTAAGTAGATTTTCATTTGACACCTAGGGTTTGTTCTTAGGATTTTGATTTAGACCAAGGACCTTGAATCTAGGTTTTTAGTCCTTTTTACCTTAGGATTTCTTATCCTTTAAGGTTTACAAAGTGGACTAGACATTTGACATTCTTAGCACCTTTAAGTCATTACAATCATAACTTCTTGTGTTTTTATGTCATAGGTTTCTATGATGATGTCTTGCTCTGACGCGATGTTGAGGTCGATACTGATGTCGATACTGATGTCGAACTGATGTTGAACTGATGTCGACACTGATGTCGAACTGATGTCGATACCTATATCGAAACTAATGTCAATAGATGTCGAAAATTTAAACTTAAGTCGACGACCATGTTGGTCAAAACACCTGTTGTATTACATTATCGATAATTACTTATTTCAAAATGACCATCTTGGACATTTGGTAATTTCGATGAAATTTTGAGAATCCAAAATTGGATCATCAGATTTCTGGCCAATGCAGGAATATGCAGAACACCCGGAAGTGTTCTAACCCTTCCACTTTGCAACTTCAACTTTACTTTTCCACGACCAACAATTATAGCCTTCCTATCATCCCCTAAGAAGACATCACCACCATCGTATTTCGCATACTCGTAGAACCACTCTCTATGGGGATTGAAGTGAAAGGATGCACCTGAGTCAATCAACCATGCCTCATGATCTACATGTGTACTTGAAGAAGCCAAGTACACATCCCCACCTTCATCTGAGGTGGTTTTCACCTCTGTAGAAGGAGCATCATCAGATGCCTTTCCTTTTTTATAATCTTTAGATTTACAATCCCTTTTGTAGTTCCCTTCCTTTCCGCATTTCCAGCAAACCACCTTTACAGGTTTTCCTAGAGATTTAGATCTCCCTCTAGATTTAGATCTCACACTCGATGACTTATTTTTGTTTCTATTCTAGGACCGTCCTCATACAGACAAGGCATCACCATTTTGGCTCTCCATATTTTTTTGTCTCATCTCCTCCGTCAGCAAGGATGAGACTATTTCATCAAACTGCAAGGCAGTTGCATTGCTACCTATTGCAATAACCAGACTATCCCATGAATCTAGTAGAGAACACAACAAACTAATGCACTTATCTTCATATAAAATTTTAATATCAACAAATAATAACTGACTTACCATATTATTAAATGCATTCAGATGCTCTGTCACCGAGTCTCCATCTTTCATCCTCAAGTTATATAGCTTTTTCCATAGGAAAAATTTATTCACCAGAGACTTAGATTAGTACAAAGTCCCTAACTTGTCCCACAAAGCCTTAGCCATAGCTTCCCTTGATACATTCAACAATACTAAATCTGAGACACACAATCATATTGTGCTCTTTTCCTTCTGATCCAACTTCTTCCACTCTTCATCGGACACTCCCATTGGTTTAGTACCCGAATCTACCGCGATCCACTAATCTTTATCCACCAAAAAATCCTCCATCTTGAGTTTCCATAACTCAAAACTCTGACCATTAAATTTCTTGATCTCTATCTTTCCACTCCTTGCCATCTTCTTTCACCACCAGAATTTATCCTGCAAATCTCCCACTGAACGGGGTCTACCACAGGCCCGAGTGAAACCCCTCAGCAACAAAGGCATCCCCTTGAAACTAAAACATCTCTGATACCAAATGTAGGTTTTAACCCTGTACAGAAATCACCTGCATACGAATTCTAAAACACAGAAAATAAACAATGCGAGATCATAACACATAAAACACATATACACAGAGATTTTCCCCTGGATCCCAAAAACAGGACTACCAGCTTGATTTTTCATTATGTTCCTTTTAATGTTACAATACATATTTATACATGCCGAAGCATCCAATACCATGGACCAAAAACCATCGTGTCCAAAACCATGTGCATAAACCATGCACAAAACCATAGGTAGGTCTGCCCAAGATAATATAGGGTCCAAAAAAAATTTCCATGGGGCACTGCCCAGGACCACGTAGATGGGGGCTACCCGCCCCCCTCAAACCCCCTGTGACCCTCCCACTGCGCAATCAGCGCAACAAAGGGGGGCTTTGCCCCCCCTCTAATCCCCTGGTTAACTACGTGGGCTAGTCGTGGAAAGAATATAACACAACCCAAAAATTTCTAACCAAAGAAGTCCAATGAATGACTGACCAAGGGTTACCTTCGCTATCTGTCTTTTGTAAAGGAAATTTAAATTTGCCTGAATGGTAAAGTAGCATAAGGTAAACTAGGACTAATTCATACTTAAAGACACCTTCTGCTTTAAAATTGACAAACTAGTCATGGATTAAATTAGCCAAAAACCGAATTTAATTGAAAAGGAGGGAGGGTTGCTTTCCCACTGCAAAAGTAGATGGAAAACCTAACACTACCTCATCTACCCATTGATAACTATGGTATCCGAGCAGTCGAGTTACCATAGAAATCACCTACTTGGAAATTTAAGGGAAAATTGAAGCTGGATATGGGGGATTGGTCCTATGTAATTCAACATTTTCAGGAAGAAAATACTAAAAAATCAGGGTTGTTTGAGGGAATGTGATTTTGTTATATAATTCCATTAGGCTATCAATAGAAAAGGGGGCATGGGAGGCCTGATATTTAATATGCAAGGCTTTGCCAATACTTTCAGGGGAGATAGGAAAAATGACTTCGTTGTTATGAGAAATGGCTGCCCTTTGACTCGACATGTATCTTAGGTGGCACCAGACAGAAGACTTAGGAAACAAGTGAGTCTGGGGGGAAACAAATTGTGGGAGAAAGGATTCCAAGACACTTAATTCATCACTCTTATCTAAGTATTTTTGTTTTTCCCAATTATGGAGCTCATAGAGGTCGAATTCAGAAATGGTTTCAGCAATCCTATACAAGATACCTACTAAAGGATTCTTATCAAAATCTTGCACTAGAGGAATAAGGGGATTTGAATGTATAGCCTTCCCTTTTCCTTTTCGGTTAGATATCTTGAAAAGTAAAAACAAGGAACAAAGGGAAATTACTAGATTACAAAAAACTTGGATTAAAGAAGCTTGGAGGACAGAGTTACCCTTGAAATCGTTGATTTTGTGCAAGGAATTGACTATTGAAGGTTGGAATATGGTAGCAATTTCATCGTTCGTCCTGTGAGATGAATGACAAGAAAATAGAAATGGTGTGCTAGCTCCAGAGGGTCTTTTATAAAGATGGATTTAGTTGTGTAACAACTTTCTTAACGATTATGGAGCAGAAAGGAATTATTTGTAAAACAGATAGGGCATGGGGTTTTAATGTCTTAACATTCATTTAACAGTTGGTGGCATTTTTTGAATATTAAAAGGGCAATTGACATGGATGGCAGTGGTGGCAGAAGCAGAGTGGTGGGTGGATGATCCATTGGGAGGATATGAATGGCGAAGGGGAAGACACGTGACGAGAGGCAAATGGAAGAGTCATTGGCGGAAGAGTGAAGGTGGTATTTCATCACGGGGGGGTTTTGTCGACGGTAAGTGGAATTGGGAGGTGACCCACCGAAATGGCCCAGCGTCTGCCACATCTCGTTATTAGTTTAAGGAGAACTACTTCCCCCCACCCCCCCCCCCCCCCCCACGTCATGTTAAATGTCGATAGCACTGGGGGGGGGGGGGGGGGCGCGCGAAAAGCCTTATCTGCCATAGGTCTGGGCAGAGTGAATCATCATTGTTGTCTTTGGCATGGTGTTTATTGACAAACGAAAAAATCATTTGGTCATATTATAACATGTAAAATAATAATCAAATAAAGCGTAAATACTAAGTTTTAAACATTATAAATTTACATTTTCACATTTTGAAAGCCACATTTAAATTTGCTCATTGGTTTTTTTTTTTGGGATTCATTTTTTTTTATATTTTTTTCATTTTTTCATATTCATTTTTTATATCTCTTTTTATTTTTTTATTTTCTTTTTCTTTATATATATTTATTCTTTCTTTTCTTTTTGACATGTAAATGTAAAATATAAAACAATGTTACAACATTGACTCCACCTGGGGATTGCATTTTCCTGTGAGATGTAGAGAACATGTAGATCCATGTGCCTTATCCTTAGGCTATGGAGTATTTGTTGTGAAAAACACACTTGCCATGAAAACTATGGTTGTAACATCTTTCAGTACTGAATATAGTGCTTGAGATATTGTCCATTGACATGAAATAAGGAATATCTTCCTTCTAGGTTCTGTAGAATAAAAATATTGTTTCATTTGACATGTGCAATGTTGAATGGTCCCAAACAGAGATTATCAAATTTACCATGTTTCCATTTTTCTTCTATTCGGGCATCCTATTTCAAAACCAAATCTCCTTCCCTGAAATCTCTTTCTTTAGCTTTCCTATCAAACAAACTTTTCATCTTGTTTTGATATTGATGAAGTTTGTACTGAACATCATCTCTATTTTCATTTAATTCTATAATCTGATTGATTGTTCTAAAAAAATCATCAGGCTCTTAATTCGACTCTTGTAAAATATTTGTGACAGGAAAAGCTAGATGTGTAGGAAGAATGGCCTCAGTGCCATAAACAAGCTGAAAAGCGGATTTTCCTATTGATCTTTAAGGTGAAATTATGTTGGCCCAAACTGCACACTTGAGATGAATGTCCCAGTTTCTCTTATGATCTGCTAGTACCTTTTAATCACTTTTACTAAACTCTTGTTAGATGACTCTGCCAATCCCTTCCCTTGAGGGTAGTATGGAGTAGAATGATGCAATAAATCTGATATTTCTGGAAAAATTCTATCATTTTAACACTACTAAATGTCTATGCATTATTTGTGACTATCTTTTGAGGACAACCAAATCTAGATATTATATAAATTTAATGACAACAGTATATGTAACATTTTTTATCGGGATAGCTTCTACCCACTTTGTAAAGTAATTTGTAGCAGTTAAGATCCGCCTGTGTTGATTGTTAGATGTTGGATGTATCTCTCCAATTAAATCTAGTCCCCATTATAAAAAGGGTGCCTCAATCAAAACTGGAACAAAATGGAGTTTTGCTAATCTTTGTCTGCCAAAAAAAAATCTGACATGGAATGCAGCTTCTGACTTTTGCCCCAACCTGTGAAAACAACTTTGGCCAATAGAAACCTACTCTCAAAATCTTATGTGTTGTTTCTCTCCAAGCATAATGACCCCCACATATTCTTTCATGAAACTGATCAATAACACATTTTGTTTCACTCTCAATTAGGCATAGAAGTAAGATATTTAATGGGTCTTTCCAATACAAGTTGGCATTGATGATACAATACTTCATAGCCTTTAATCTAAGAGTTTTGCACGGATTTCTTGTGAAATCAAGAGGGTACTCAAAATCATGAAGAAAGTGTACAATATCAACATCCCATTCAGATAACAGGAACTTTTCCTCAATATGAAGTGGAAGAGGAGCTGAGTTTGTAGATGAAGAAGGTTCTTATGGATTCTTCTCTGTTGAACTTGGAGAAGGTTTTTGTGGATTCTTCTCTATTGATACCTGCATGATAGTGCTTATTCCCAGAACTTTACAATTAGATTCACCCAACAAATTGGCTAAACCTTGTCCTTTTACCAGCTTAGTGGATTTGATATCTAGATCAAATTTAAGAATTTGAGCTATCCCTCTCCCTCTCCTACCATTTGTATCACGTTGGGTCAAAACAATTTTGACAACATTATTTGGGACATAGGCAGTAATAGGGGAGTGAAGGACATAAGTTCTGAAAGATTGTAGGGCTTCTACAAGGGCATAAGCTTGTTTTTCAATGATGTCATATTTCAACTCTGCATCTCTCATAACTTTACTAAAGGAGGCAATTGAATGGTCATCTTGGTTATCATTCTTTTGCAGTAAAGAAACAACTAAAGTGGTGTTAGAGGCAAAAGAAAAAATGCTAAAGGGCTTTGTATAATCAGGACTAGCTAGTACTCTAGCTTCATAAATAACCTTTTGATTTGTGTAAATGCATATCTAGCCTACATTATCCATTTAACCTCATAATATTTCTTCAACAGATTAGTAATATCTTTAATAATCTCAGCATAGTTTGGTATAAATCTCCTTAGAGAACCAATATTTCCTAAAAATGCTTGAATTTCTTTTTTATTTCTAGGTATACCAATTACCTCAATGGCTTAGACTCATTTAGGATCAGTTACCACTCCTTCTTTTGAGATGACATGGCCAAGTAACTTTCCTTCCTTTATGGCAAACAGAGATTTCTTTGGGTTGAGCGAGATTCTAAATTTTCTGCACCTATCAAAAACCTTTCTCAAGTGCTTTAAGTGCTTTTCATCAGAGTTTGAAAACACAGTTAAATCATCCAAAAAGTTAATAATAAACTTATTAATTTTACCAAAAAAAGCTAAATCCATTTCCCTTTGAAATTGTTATGAAACCATCTCACAAAAAATAGAAAAGATAGATCAACGACTTCAAAATCAGCCTCTTCGAGGGGGAAACCTCCTCTACATTACACAAATGAAAAATTCTTGGATGATACAAATCACAAGACCTCCTTTCTATATATAGGATTCTAAGGGGTCATAATATAATCAGAGCCTACATAACAATAATAATGTAAGGGCACAACAATAACAATAGTGGGCTTCTATGGAGCACAATAATAACAATATCGGGGCTACATGGGCACAATAATATAATAAGGGGGTTGCACTAATAAAAATAAGGGGTTACACTAGTAGTATAGGGACCTAACATGCCCTTCTCCTTCAAAAAGTGTTATCCTCAATGCTTGAGTAGTTATGGATGCTTCTATATAAAATTCTCGTCCTCTCATGTGGAATCTTCAGCAGGAAAGTTCTTCCACTTGATGAAATACACAAAATTAATCGATTTAGTAGCTGTTGGGTTCTTGTTTCCATGACTGCTTCAAGTTCCAATAAGAGTTTTCCTTCCTCGTCAAGTTCTAACAATATTTTTGAACTGGTAGCTTGTCACCTATAACCTTCTTTAAGCATGAAACATGGAAAACTGGGGGCACCCAAGAAGATGCAAGAAGTTCCAATTTGTATGCCATAGTACCAATCTTTTGTAGCACATTGTAAGGACAATAGTACTTTGGTGATAATTTAATATCCTTCTTAGCTTGCTTGAGGGACATTTGTTTGTATGGTTGTATTCGTAAAAATACTCAGTCGCCTATATCAAAAATTGTTTCATTGTGATGTTGATCTACCTGTTGTTTCATTTGATTCTGTGCGAAAGTGAGGTTATCCTTTTTCTTCTTGATATGTCCTTCTATCTTGAGAGTTTGAGGAGTGGTAATTCCTGCCAATGCATTACAAGATATGGTCAGAGTCATTCCTTCTTTCTCTGGGATTGATTCCTGGTGTATATCCTCTTCTTTTGACATTTCTTGTTCCTTTTCTTGCTCCTCTTCCCCATCTATGTAAATTAATTTCTTCTCGGCATACTCATGACCTTTAGTGTATTTTATATCACAATTGTAACAAAGCCCTTTTTCTCTTTTTTCTTCCAATTTGTGTGGTCTCAGCCTTGTAGGTGGTGAAAGGCTAGGAGAAACAACACTTCCATCTTTATAGTTATGAGTGGCAGGCTTCCTTGTTGCCATATTTTTGCTTGCAATTTTTCTTGCCAACCTGTATGTCTTCTCTAATGAATCAGGGTCCCAAAGGCGAACCTCGTGTTGAATGTTATCCTTTAAATTCCCTATGAAGACATCAATCCTCTGCTTCTCTAGAATATCATTTAACCTATAGGGAGTACTTTTATGTTCCAATCTGAGCTTGGAAATGATGCCCTGAGGATCATAAGACCAAGAAAAATTGAGTTTGAACTTCATGTGACACAAGATTGCTTCTATTTCCTTTAATGCAGCTCTGGTGTTGATGATATATGGCCCTATGTGAGTTTTCATATTCAATTGTGCTTTCTTCTTATAAGAGATCGGTATTTAACATTCGCCTAGAGTATTCCAATGCAAAGATCCTAATAGGTACAAAAACTGGCAGCCTGTAAGGGGGCAATTCTGATCCATAAACTCTAATCTCAATCTAGTTCTGGTATAAATACTAGTATCCAACTTTTGCTTGCTCTATTAAGTGTAAAAATTTATTTATCTCCAAAGAGATTCTTGGGATTACATCACTGCTTAACAAACATAGTGAGGTATATAAAAAAATTTCAACATAATTAGTGAAAGAATACTCCTCTAAGTTATTTCTAACCAGAGAAGTTCAGTGAATGACTGACCAAGGGTTACCTTCACTATTTGTCTTTTGTAAAGAATATTTAAATTTGTCTGATTGGTAAAATAGCATAAGGTAAACTAGGACTGGATGATACTTAAATAAAACTTCTACTTTAAAATTTACAATCTAGTCATGGCTTGAATTAGCCAAAAAATGATTGTAATTGAAAAGGAGGGAGGGTTGCTTACCAAATGAAAAAAATATAGAAAAAATAACACTAACTCGTCTACCCATTTATCATTATGGTATCCGAGCAGTCGGGTTACCATAGAAATCACCTGCTTGGAGATTTAAGGGAAAATTGAAGCTGGATATGGGGGACTGGTCCTAGGTAATTCAACATTTTCAGGAAGAAAATACTAAGAAATCAGGGCTCTCTGAGGGAATGTGAGTTTGTTATATAATTCCATTAGACTATCAGTAGAAAAAGGGGCATGGGAGGCCTGACATTCAATTTGCAAGGCTTTGCAGATACTTTTAGGGGAGATAGGGAAAATGACGTCATTGTTCTAAGAAATGATTGTCATTTGACTCAGTAAGTATCTTAGGTGGTACCAGACAAAAGACTTAAGAAAGAAGTGAGTCTGGGGGAAAACAAATTGTGGGAGAAAGGATTCCCAGACACTTAATTCATCACTCTTATCCAAGCATTTTTTTTCCCAAGTTATGGAACTCGTAGAGTTCGAATTCAGAAAAGGCTTCAACAATCTTGTACAAGGTATCTACTAAAAGAGCCTTGTCAAAATCTGGCACTGGAGGAATAAGGGGATTTGACTCTGTAGCCTTCCCTTTTCCTTTTTGGTTTGACATCTTGAAAAATGAAAATAGAGAACAAAGGGCAGTGACTAGATTACAAAAAACTTGGATAGAAGAAGCTTGGAGGATAGAGTTACCCTTGAAATTGTTGACTGTGCACAAGGAAGTGATTGTTGAAGGTTGGCATACGATAGCAATTTCATCCTTCGTCTTGCAAGACGAATGACAAGAAAAATGAAATGGTGTACTAGCTCCAGAGGGTCTTTTATAAAGATGGATTTAACTGTGTAATGACTTTCTTAATGATTATGGAGTGGAAAGGAATTATTTGTAAAATGGATAGGGCGTGGGGTTTTAATGTCTTAATGTTCATTTAGAAATTGGCGACATTTTTTGAATGTTAAACGAGAAAATGGCGTGGACGGGAGTGCTGGCAAAAGCGGAGTGATGGACGGTGAGCCATTGGCAGGATATGAGCAACAAAGGGGAAGACACATGGCGGGAGGTGAGAGGCAGATGGAAGAGTCATTGGCAGGAGAGTGAAGGTGGTATTTTGGGGGGGGGGGGGGGTGTCGATGGTAAGTGGAATTTGGAGATGACCCCCCAAAATGGCCCAACCGCTGCCACGTCTCGTTAGTAGTTTTGGGAGAAACTACTTCCTGCCCACCCCCACCACCCCATGTTAACTGTCAAGAGCGTTGGGGGGGGAGGGTAAAAAGCCTTGTTTATCATAGATCTGGGCGGAGTGAGTCATCACTATTGTCTTTGGCGTAGCGTTTATTGACAAATGACAAAAACATTTTGTCATATTATACCATATAAAATAATAATCAAATAAAGCAAAAATACTAAGTTTTAAACCTTATAGATTAGCATTTCACATTTTGAAAGCGACATTTAAATTTGCTCACTGGTTTTATTTTCTTGAGATTCATTTCTTTTTTATATTTTTTTCATTTTTTCATATTCATATTTTTATCTTTTTTATTTTTTTGTTTTCTTTCTCTTTATATATTTTTATATATATTTTTTGAAATATAAATGTAAAATATAAAACAATATTACAACACACTTAACATTTTCTCTTTCCTCTCAAACATAATCAACTCAACTATATCTTAAAAGAACTACGAAAGGAACCTTATCCCTAAACAAATCTTGAATCTTCTTTACAATAATCCAACATAATTTATGACAAAGTATGAACTCTTTGAAAGTATATTACCCCTCTTCTATTGTAATATTCAAACTTCATAATCTCATTTAATCTTTATGAAAATCAACATAATTATTTTTACTCTCTTCCTTCAATAAATCATTTTTCCACGGGCCACAACAATCATGCTAAAATATAGCATCTTAAATAAGATAAGAAAAATATAAACCAAACTCAATATCAAAGATCCAACATAATTATTTTCTTTTATAATTCTAAACCATCATTTTAACTATATAATACTTATTTTTAAACCTTAAAAAATCCTTCGTAAATCCCTCATATTAACACCTTTAGTAATGTAGCAACATGTACAGTCTCTCACAGCCTGATTTGCACGCAAAACAACTGGACGTCCTTTTTTTTTAGGGTTTCTTACTATCTAGAATCTCCTAAACAGTTTCATTATTCAATTGGGTGGGTCTTTGTAGTGTTGAGACTTAGATCAAATCTAGAAATTTGTCCTGACGATGAATCACATTAGTTGATTCGAAAGGCGTCGACAAATAAGATTCCATATAATTTTTGCCAAAAAACCTTTCTTTAACTAGTCAACCGTTGTTAACCACTGATTTGAAATTTAATATCTTTGATGAATCAAGGATCATCTTGACTATAGGTATGTGAAATTAGTCAGTGGGAAAGGTGACTTTCGATTATCTATCTGCGTCCATCCAAAATTCAGATCAGGAGTCAATAATCACGATGACTTTTGGATAAGTTTTTATATATGAATAGCTATTTTTTATATGAATATATTTTTTATTAATATATTTTAAAATAACATTAATAATATTTAACTTTGTTTATTGAAATATTTTATTTTTATGTGGAATTTTTTTATTGTTTAAATGTTATATATCATTTTTATATTAAGTTGTAAATGAATTATATATTTTTTTTTAGAAATTTAAGAAGTAATTGAATTTTTTCATTTTCAATTATTTATTCTCTTCGCCCTTGAAATATTTTATTATGGTTATATTAAAATATTGTTTTTTCACTTTCTCTACTTTCCCTATATATACATACAAATGACCCTGAAATATTTAATTAATATGAGTATTCAAATAATTTATTTATGTTCTCTATTGAAATATTTTTATAAAGTTTAAGAATTATGCATTTTTCTCACAATAAAAGTGAAAATATATATATCTATATACTTTCTTAAACCTGATAGACCCATGGTATTGTAAAACATGTTATTGGCCTATGGTATTGTAAAGAAACCTATTTACAAGTTAAGAATATCCATGATAAAATTGAGTCGAATATCCATGATTAAGAATATTTTGTAAATTTATTGTAAGTACTATGTTTTAATATAAAAATCTTATGAAAATAAATTTGAAATATATATATATATAGAGAGAGAGAGAGAGATATAGATATATATATATATATATATATATATATAGATATAGATATAGATATAGATATAGATATAGATATAGATATATATATATATATATATATATATATATATATATATATATATATATATATGAGTTATGGTTTTTGGGTATGTGGTATTGATAAAACATGGTATTGGCTTATGGTATTGTAAGAAATTTTATATAGAAGCTAATAATATCCATGGTAAAACGAGAGTGAATATTCATGGTTAATAATCTTGTTATATTGTAGATATTAATTCTTTATGTGCTTATTAGTTAAATTTAAATATGGTTAGAGAATCATCAATAGAATTTATATGGTAAAATGGATGTTAATTTATGACTTATTTATATGTCATCTATATATTATGATTTTCTTCTATCTAAAAAAATCTTGGTAATTTTATTAATAAAAACAAAATTACAATTAAAAAAATTGAATTTAAAAAATGTTTACGTCTTACATCTAATGCCTACACATATACCCTATACTAGGTTGTAGAGCGCCTCCGGCGCAACAACTAACCAAGCAAGGATACTAAGAGTGGTATTATTGATGTTTATTATTGATGTTTTATAATGCTTTTAATTAAAACTTACCATTAATATATGTAGGTATGTATGTATTTGTTTTATATTCTATCTGACATTGTTTTTTTATTGAGATTATTTTAAAAGAGACACATTTCAACTCCAGGTTGAACATGTCAACTCATATTGGGTTGTAGAATGCACCTCTCGGTGCAACAAACTCTCCTTTCTTAGAATACTCAATCTTAGAAATAACAGTTTACACTGGGTCCACGTCCAAGTCATCCATATGCTATGTTGTTCATGTCAAGGTCACTATATCTACAAAGTCATCTCAAGCACAACAAGGTCATCCATCCATCCACAACTCTATCCATTTTCAAGTGCACCCAAAGCGCCCAATGTACATGTTCTTAATGGATGGATGCCCAAGAGAGTATGCTTTGTGAGTGCATCCCATGATTGTGGTTTATGGTAGTTTGCGTCCCAAGGAACTTAACTCTGTCAATTTGTATAAGTCACAACACACCAAATCCTTGAACCTTTAGTCAAATCCACGTAACTCCTTGGTGCATCAATCCTATCTCCCTCCACAACACACTTTATCTATCTATATGAGCACCACAGTCCTATCCACAATGAACCCTATCTATCTGCAGGAGTTCCCAAGTCTCTGCAACAAGTCGTATATATTCGTAAAAGCACCCAAGTCTCCATATTACACCCTATATATTCACACGAGTACTAAATTATCCATAGTTTACCTTGTCTCACCATAGGAGCACCCAAGCTTTTCCACGTTCCATTTATCCAATGGTCCTAGATGTTCGAATAGATTATACTTTGCCAAGGAAACCCCAAAATTCACCTTGTCAATGGGCCAAGGTGGTTATCCATAACACACCTTACTAATGGGCAAAGGCATCTCCACCAAATCGTCTATTAAACATAGTCGTCTACATCAATGCAATGAAGGTTCTAAACACAACTCTTAAGTGATTATCTTACATCCTCAACAACATCCCAAGAACCTCTATTCTCAAGTCCATCTGAATCCATGCATTTGTTTGCAACCAAAAAATAGTGGAAACCTTGAATTTCATGCTAATGTATTTAACCCCGGATTTTAAAATCCTACTATATCAAAAAAATCACAACTACTCTACATTTTCAATGATAGAGTTGACATGTAATTGCATTATATCCACTTCGTGGACAATGACTACTACCCAATTCTATAAACAATGCACTTGGTCATTGTTTCCTTTTGCTACAATGGTTGCACTTTAATCCACCATTATTGCTACTATCTCCTATAAGTGCAATCCATCCTTCATCAAACATATCATCCAAATGTCACACCTCCAAACCTACTACAACATTCATACGTTTACCCCTTTTTTATTCTTTTGTTCTCTAAACGTCCCAAGTCTTGAATTGGTTGGGTATCTATTCCAACTGCCATGTCCAATCTGTAAGAATTCATGTCCCATGCCCCATAATAGTCTTATCCTTATGTAATTTGTTCCCTCTACACAACTCTTCCTAGACTAAGGAAATGTCACAACTCTTACCTCAATTGTCAAGTCATTTCCTCTAATCCAACATTATGTTGTCTCTATTGAGCCAAGGCACCTTCTTCAAAGGAACACTAGGCTCCACCATTAGCTTCTTGACAATGAGCCATATCGTTGCATCTCAATTAGAAGTCCATGGCAAGTGGCTATCAAGACCATTTCCAATATCCATAATTCACCCATGTCTAATTCATGTGATGAGGTTGGAAGGCCATTGTACTTTTGCATCAAAAGGCCCATATAAGCGCATCCAATCCAATTCTACCCTTGCATTCTTCCAATAATCATTTGAGTTTTGAGTATTATCACCAACTGGCTCACTCAAGTGTGCCCAAGAAAGTTTCAACCTCCTCCTTGGTCCTCAAATACCAAGGTCTCTACACCTCAAACTTGTCATCTTAGTTTGTTGCGAAGCCTACCATACAAGTCAAAAGCTTCATGGTTTCCTTGGTTGAATATTCCATCGTCTTCATATACTTACTCAAGTTTAGGTTTTCCTACTTATAAAAGCAAACAATTTTGAGTAATCCTACTTAGACAAGAAAACATGCATCATGTAGTCGCTACCATCCCCATGGTGTCCATTATGGCTCCAAGTCTAGTGAGCCTCTACTCCAACATGTTCAATGTTCATCCAAATCCTACATGTCCAAACTTGATACTACACCATTACTTCAATCAACCTTCCATGCTCTTGTACATAAATATATCTATGTGTTCAAAAGTCAAGTGACCAACCCAACGATCATGCCCAAGTAATGATAAATACACACCATGCTGGAAATATCTTTTCATGATACAATCAAGTCTATCTACACAATTCCTTTGGACCTTGGTAAATTCCCCACCTTTGCCTCCAACTGTCAAGTGACCTTTTGCAACTCAACATCCAAAATGAAGGTGGCATATTAACAACATGTTTGCATCCCTCAAGTGTCTCAATAATCTATCCAAAGTGTCCTAAATCAAATGAGATAGCTAAAATACTTTCGTACCTCTTGTTAAAGAGAGGCATGTATGTACCAATACTTCAATCACATTCAAATAATGATCCTTCCAATCTTCAGGTCATCCAACAATCATTTTCAAGCTACCTAAGGAATTCTCTACCTCATCCTAAGTGTTGTACAAAAGGTGGGAGGACATTGTCCAAGTCACTTGGTCTACATTCCTTGTTGCCCCATATAGGTCGATTGTCAATGTTTCCTTGGATGACACCTTCATTGTCTCCACTCATCACATAGAATAGAACTTCCTTGTCTCACTAAACAAGTATTTGGTGCTTTCACATTATCATCCCAGTCACCTAAGGGAAAATTTCACTTCTTCTACAAAACTATCAAGTTGCCTCCACAACTCAAATGATTCTTCTTAGTCACCCACGCACTAGTACCTACATCTTGAACTCCAAACTATCCAACTCATTGTTTCTAAATAGGAGAGGATGGCATGTTGCCATCAAAAGTTTCTAACAAAACCACTCCTCCATATCCTTTATCTTTCACCAAGCTCAACACCTTTAATTTCCTTTCGATTCCCCTACCTACTTCATGGTAGTGAGTTGTTGATGCTTCAATTAAAAAAAGGAATGTGGTAGTTGACTACCAAGACCACCTCCAATAACTATAACACAAGTTTGCCTTGAGTTCACAAAGAGAGTCATCGTCACAACTGTTATTCCAAGCTTCCACTCGAAAGTCTACCCAAACCTATTGTTAAGGTGACTAGAATATCCAACATCCCCCTTAAAGTCTATAGCACTTTAGCTACTCCCAAGTTTATTAACTTAGCCATAAAAGTGGGTTACATTTGGACTTCCTCCAAGAGGGGTGTTTTTCCATGAAGTCACTAGGGAAAAAAAGAGGAGTGTATTTTTTGTTTGGTTTTTAGTGGTTTTTGACACACGACTTTTCTTTTGGCGTTATTACGGTGAATAGAATTCCAACCCATGGTTTTGTAATTACGGTTAAGGAATTAAGATTGTAATCTAATCTGAGTCAGTCGATTAGGTGCCTTGGATGTCACAAGATCCTATATATCATATTGTAAACAATGAAGATAATTGATGATAAAACTTAAGGTTGTGGCTCTAAAAAAAATTTTGTTTTCCTAGTTGTTAGCACTCAGGTTGTCCTCTTGGTCAGCTCAAAAGGATACGGCCGAGGTAACCACAGACCAATCTTTGGACTGCAGGTTCTAGCCCACCTGCAATCAGAGAGGGCTCTCTCTTTCCGATTTAGCTTTGTTGATAAGGTTTTTAGGCTAGTTATTGAGTTCAAGGGGTTTTGTTTTGATTTTTGGTGGGAAGGATGATGCTTTCAAGTAAAGAGGCAGGGATAGCATGAAAGTTTTAGAACCATTGGGCGTGGAGTCAAGGAGTAGGACTGCTGGTGCGTTTTCTTGGTCACAAGAGGGAATATGGAGCAAGCTAGCTACATATGAAACAATGATCCAAGCTTTAAAGGATGGAATGAGGGCTAAGGACTGAGAGGCAATTAAGAATCTCTCGTTCAGCTTAGCAGAGGGAAGGTGAATGAGCTCTATCTAGGAGCAGTGAAGAATCCCTAGATAACTGTCAAACATGAGTGAATTAGGGGAAATATGAGCCACAGGGAATTCATATTTATTACTAATCCGGATGAAAACATAAAGAAATAGCAGAAATTGAGCATAGAGGGCAGTTAAACCAGTTCTAAGCTAATCTTTCTTTCTGCTATTTAGACGGTGATACAGGTATGATAAAAACATATATGAAACTGAAACAGAGGTAAGAAACACTTATTGCATCATATTGCAGCACAAGAATTCCACATTCAATTCTTTAGACCATTAGTACATAGCACACAGTCATTCCTCCAAGCTTTTCAGCAGTCTTTGATTAAGTAAAACATCAGGTATGCAGAGCGAGTCTCTCTTGCTATACAATCAACCAACCAACCCTTTTGACAGTGAATTAGGGTTGTTTTATAAGAAAAATATCTACACTAATCAGATCTCAGACAGATTTGCTGTAATAAATTTCTTTAACCTAACACATGTCTGAAATAAATGCGGGAAAATATCCTCGAGCTACACTGGGGCAGCTATATCAAAAAAAGAATTAATGCGTTGTCTTTCTGGCTCTGTGCTGATCACTTAGCCATAACTATGCTTTGGGTTTTGATCCATTGCTGTTCGGTGGCTTTAAATGCTTTTAACTGTGATGGGAGAGCCTCGATATAGCTCCACCGTTTTCTTTGACTTTGTTGGAGGCCATTCAATGTTCACCTGCTTTGGGAAATAAAGATTTTCATTTAAAACTTTCAACTGATACTCTTTGCCGCTTCCTTGATCTGCTTTGGCACTGAATGTGCGTCTTTTCTCCGCCACTGATACTCTTTAAACTGTCCCATCGATCTCTTATGGCTGCTATTCGGCCCTCTGCTGCTTTAAAAACTGTGTCTGCCCTTTTCTGAATGCTTCGCAAAGAAATTCATGTCAGTCTGCGCCTTTCGGGCCTGCTGGAGGTCGAGCTATGAAGGGCTTTCCATTTTGGCCTATTTCCCGTAGCCATGCGCGATTACGCGCCATGAAAAATTGCCTCCGATTCTGATTCCGGGCTTCCTAAGCTGTGATTTGTGCCTTTCGCACTTTTTGACAGCGGTGGGTCCCAGTATGGCGGTGATGTGGCAGGGTGACGTCAGCAATACGACCGGATGACGTGGCGGTACGGTGGAGAAGGTGACGTGGCAGTGATATGGCAGGGACACGGCGGCAGGAGGCCGACGCAGGATGATGACGTCAGCATGACGTGGCGCTGACGCAAGAGGGGGGGGGAACGATATCCGGTTTCGGGCGCACCGCTTTTGAGCAGAAGTGGTTTCGGCAGAGGGGGCTCCGCCACAGTCGAGAGGGTGATGCGTGGCGGGAGTACGACGGAAAACCGCCCATCTCCCGGGCGCTAACCCTCGACGGCTTCGGAGATGACAAGACCCGCCCACTGTAGATCTTGGGCACGCCAGATCTGACGGCCGACGGAACAGACAAGGCGGCGGAGGGTTAGGGACGGGGCCTGCGCGCCATTTTTAATTGTTTTATTCATACGGCGGGGGGGGGGAACTTTAGGAAAGTGGGTTTTTGGGTTATTTATAAGCGGGGGAAAAATATTTACAAGTATGACTATAGGATAAGGGCGGGAAATAAGTGTTGTAGGGTTAGGACTTGGGGGAAATGGTTGTTAGGGTGACTAGATGTCAAACTAACTCCATATTAGGACACGGAAGAGTTAGTAGTAGCCCCAGATGGACTGCTATTTCCTTGACTTGATAAGTATGGCTATAATGCCAGGGGAGGGGAATATGTATATAGGGGAGTTATTAACATAGTTTTAGTAGGGGAAGGGGAGACAGATAGGGAGCTATATAGTAAAATTAGTAGTTAATATGATAAGTGATAAGAAAGCACTAAGTATGTGAATCTTAGGCTATTTAGGGGGAAAATGATTCATAGAGGAAGTATTAACATTCCTTGAGTAAAGCAGATCTTTACCAAGGCAAATGATATGGAAAATGATGAAACTAAGAGGTATCAAGCAGATCTTGACCTCTTCAGGGAAGTTAGTGAGTGACTTTGGGGAATAAGAAGAAGGGGGAGTTAGACACGCCTCGCTTGAGCTCCTCCAAATGAAAATTTCCTTGTACCTGTGACCTGAAGTACAATATCACTTTGAAACACAAAATTGATCACAATTCAACATTCTGCAACCTCAAAACTACCTACCCAGCCTACTTACCTAGCATTTTTTCTTCTTTTTGGTTTGGGTGCACTTAGACTTGCAGACCCTGCTTTACAATTTTTCTTTTGACTGCCCTCCTTTGTTTCTCTACCTATCTACAAATTTGCCAAGATTAAGTTGTTTGGACAGATATCAATTCTCTATATTCTAAAACAAGAAATTGAAACCTAGGGAAGCCAAGATTAAGCTGTTTGGACTTCCCTTAACAGAACATTCTTCAAAAATGATTAAGTCATCAAAATTGGAATACAGTAGTGGCATTTAGACTGGCACACTTTCATGGCCTCTTCTTTGGCCTTTTTAGGAAATATGGAGCATTGCAGCATGCAAAGTATGACATATTTGGCATGTAAAATTGTCAATCATGAAAGATGAACACCTGTTGCAACAGGAGGCTAACAGCAGCTCCACTTGGGGATGGCTTTTCCTTGTGAAAAGCCAAGAACAGCAGGTCAGACTACCTTGATCTTGTATTGTTGCTGTAGATTGAAAAACTTCTTTGTGGTGGCTGCTAAAATGTGAAACTTTAAAATATGAACAACCCTCTCCTCAACTGGATTACTGTGAACTGTATAGCATCGCCTGCTTTCTTCTGCGTGCTTTATGTTATGTACAATATTGCCTGAGCATGTGCCTTTGAAAAACATGGGTCAAAAATGATGTATTTCTCTTAACCTTGATCTAGAAACAGTTGCTGATGTGAAACTAAAAAATGCTCCTCTCCTATTGATATTGTTTGACTGAAGACTGCAAGCTGCAAACAGTTTCTTTTTACCATGAATTGCTGTGAAATGACAGCGTTACTCTTGCTGTTTTACTGAGATTAATGCAGATATAGAGCTTTTAACAAAATGGAGCACTTGCATTGACTGTGTCTTTGCAAACTTTCTGCTGCTCCTCTAACAATCAGACTGCTTATACAAAAAAAAAAAAAAAACAAAGTGCTGATATATACAATATCAATGTACAAAGAGATATATACAGAGTTGCATTGTATCCCTTAAAAGGGATCATGGTAATGTTTTAACATTCGGCCATTGACAGGGCCTTCTCCAACAATTCTGCCCTCTACAGATTTGAGGAAATATGTGTTATTCCCCTGAATAGCAGAAATAACAAATGGCCCTTTCCATAAAAAATCAAATTTTGCATGTTTTCCCTTGTCTTCTCTTCGTGAGTCCCACCTTAGAACTTTGTCGCCAATGTAGAAATCCTCAGCCTTAGCTCTCTTATTGACCCCATTATTGAAAAGGCTTTTCGGTTGAGATGGGTTTAAGGGGCAGGGGCAACAGCTTTCTTTTGCCCTCAAAGATTTGGCATTTGTGACATGAAATGGCAAACTTCTTTAAATTTGCAAAAAGAGAGGGACAATAGAAACCAGCCCTTAAAATTTTATCAACAGTGGACTTCCAATATAGATGTCCTCCACAGTCACCTGCATGGAATTCTTTCATGACATTGTTAGTTTCATTCATGGTTAAATAATTAAGCAATATACCTTGATGATTTTTCCAAAATAATGCACCATCTATGACACAAAACTTTGAAGCCTTCATCTTCAAAAATCTTTTCTTGGTTCTGGACAATCCTGGGGAAGCAAACAGGTTTAACAATACAAAACATATATCAGCATACCATGGGGATTGCAAAAAGGTTTCACTGATCTATGGAGTCGCCAGCTCCTGTTCATTGTCCAATTGGTTAATGTCTAAGGCTTGAAAGTTTGTTTCGGACATCAGTTTGGCTAAACCTTGTCCCTTTATGAGCTTGGTTGGTTTTATTTCTAAGTCATACTCAAGGATGTTTGCAATCCATTTGCCTCTTTTGCCCTCTAATCCCTCTTGGGTTAATATGTCTTTTACAACAGCATTTGGGACATAGGCAATCACATGTGAATATAAAATGTACACTCTGAAATCTTTGATTGCTTTAACAAGGGCATAGGCCTGCTTTTCCATGATTTGGTACTTCAAAGGGGCATCTCTTAAGGCTCGGCTGAAAAATGCAATTGGCTTTTCAGCTCCTTGATCATCCTTTTGCAAAAGGACAGCAGCTATGGTGTGATCAGATGAAAAAGAAAATATGATAAAATCTTTGTCAAATTGTGGACTGGTGAGGACAGGGGCTTGGGTTAAGACAGATTTTATGCCCTCAAAGGCTTGTTTGGTTTCAAGAGACCATCTTACCTTGGCATCCTTTTTTAACATGTTGCTTAACAGTCTTATCAGCTCAGCTAGATTTGGAATAAATCTCCTTAGGAAGTTTATTTTTCCAAGGAATGCTTGCAACTCTTTTATGTTTCTTGGATATGGGATTTGGAGAATGGCTTGGATTCTTTCAGGATCAATTCTAATCCCATCTTTTGATATGATATGGCCAAGTAGTTTGCCTTCTTCAAGGCCGAAAAGGGACTTCTTGGGGTTCAAGGAAATGCCATATTTCCTACATGTCATGAATATTTGTCTTAAATGTTTTAGGTGCTCTTGATCAGATTTGGAGAAAGGGGTTAAGTCATCAAGGTGGACAACTAGGAAGTCATGTATTTCTTTGGAAAATGCAATATCCATTGCCCTTTGAAAGGTAGCACCAGCGTTTTTAAGTCCGAATGGCATCTTCACATACTTAAATGTTCCCCACGATGTGGTAAAGGCTGTCTTGTCTTGGTCATCCAGGTGAACCAGTATTTGATTGAAACCTGAAAAGCCATCTAGCAAAGAAATTCTAGATGACCCCACTACTCTTTGCAGAATATGATCCATTTTTGGCAAGGGGTAGTGGTCCTTTAGGGAGACTTGGTTTAAATTTCTTAGGTCTACACATAGCCTAATCTCACCTGTTTTTTTTCTTGTGGGAACAAGATTGGATACCCATTCAGAAAATCTGATGGGTGCTATGAAACCTGCTTCAAACATTCTTTTCACTTCCTTTTCAATCAAAGGGAGAAGCATAGGATTGATTCTCCTCAGTTTCTGTTTGAAGGGATTTTGGTTTGGTTTTAAGGGAATGGTGTGTTGGATTACTGAGATGTCATAGGACTTCAAATCCTCATAACTCCAAGCAAATACATCTTGGAATTCTTTGAACAAATCAACATATTTGGGCTTCTGATCAGGCGGCAGATTTTTTGATAATTTGATCATTTTGGGTTTCTCTGCTGTCCCGATGTTATGTTCTTCTACAGCAGCATTTAAGGGTTGCATTTTTGGCTTCTTGGGGACATCATTAGCATCAGACATATCTTCTAACGGAGTGAGGCCAACAGGGAGAAAGTTATCCTTTAGATCAACGATCTCGGCCTCTGTTTCGGTTATTTCCTCCAAATGCATCAGTTTCAGCTCTTCTATGTTTGTATTATCAAAGACAGTTGGGTTTAACATTTGTTTAGCTGTTACAGCGATTACAGCCTATTGATTTTCATTTGTTTGCTATTGTTCATCCGTCATAGCATCCATGTCAATGTTAATATTTGAAAACTCATGCTCAAGAGTGAGGAAATTGTTAATCTGGGCATCATTTTCGAACACTTGCCAATCTTTAACATTATTTGGGATAGTGGGCCTATGTTTTATCTCAGCAGTAAAATGGTGATTTGGCTCAAAGGTAAGCTTGCATGTACTAGCAAAAGTGGCTATGCTGTGTGCATGAATGTTATGATTTCTTGAAATCTTGGCCAGCTTGGATTCAGTGAATGTATTGAGTATATTAGTGGCAGCAGTCCTATAGGCCCTCATTCTATTGTCATTGGTGACAAAGTTACCTTTCATCTGTTGTATGATTAAATCGGAGTCACCTAAAATTGACACTTTTGCAGCTCCTAGAGCTTTGAGCAGTTTAAGGCCTAACAGGAGAGCCTCATACTCTGCCATGTTATTGGTACATTTGAAATTTAGTCTGTAGGCATGGCCTTCTGCATGATTGTTATGTGTATTGTGAATCCACACACCTGCCCCTGCTCCTAACTTGTTGACAGAGCCATCAAACTCTAAATACCATGTGATTTCTTGCTTGTGGTTAGTGTCAAGAGTTTCAGTCATTCTTGCAGTGGACAGATTTGAATTTTCTGTTTGGGGAGGTTCTTCTTGTAAGCTGGTTGCCTTGATTGTTTTGACAGTTTTATCAGTATGGGCAACCGATTCTTCATTGATGTGTGTGTTCAGTTCTAAAGCCAACGGCTTGTCATCAATGGGAGGAATTGTTTCATCATTAAATAAAATAAAAGAATCCATATCAGAATGGATTGAGTAAATGGGAAAATTTTCAGGCTTGCTCTCACTAGTTACCACATATTTCATCAGTGTTTCTCTATACAGTCTCTTTGGTTGCCCAAAGACAGATATAGTGGCGTAAGAGAGATCTAATTGGATGGATCCTTGGAGTTTTGCTCCCAAAGATCTTGACAATAGCATGCCATACTTTGGTGGAATGTCAGCAACCACCACATCCATGAGGATTGTCTTGTTAGGAAATTGGACTAAGGAGACACACAGGTCTTTGATGAGGCCTAAACACTTGACTTGACTTGAGTCAAAGGAGAATAGATCTTTGTAGGGTCTTGTAACATCAAGGTTCAGCTTTTCCATTACAGCTTTGGGCATAAGGTTGTGTGAAGCACCTGAGTCAAACATAGCATTGTGCAGGACTTTGTCATGTATATGTAAACCACAAATGAATTCTTTTAATTTATTTACCTGATTTAGCTATTTTCTAAGAATAATAATAATTAAATATAACAAGAATATTAGTGGTTTGACTAGGGTCATTAGGTCAAAATTAGCCGTTGGCAATATAGCCGTTGGAGTCTCTGCACACTCTATTTAAACAAGCTAAGCCGGATTGGTTCTTCAACTTGTCCTGACGATGAACCACACTGGTTGGTTCGAAACGCGTCGACAAAAGATTGGTTATGTGATTTCGTCAAAGATTATCTAAAAAATGTTATGGATCACAGAAGTCTAAATTCCTTAATAAAAGGGTAAGACAGATCCATATGTTGATTTTCCATTAACTTCTGGACCAAACAGCAGCTCAGGCTGATCATCGAGAACATTCACATCATCCTTAACCTCTGGCATTTGAAGTGATCTTTGAATTTGTTGCCTATACACATCATGTTTAGCAAGTTCAGATAAGGGGATGGATATCTTCAATTTACCTATCTCTGCCTCTAAGTCAAATGATTTTTCAGATTGGGTTTTAGTATTTTGAGAGGCAGGTTTCCCTTTTTCCATTGGAGTATCAGCAATTTGGTCTTGTTTACCAGCGTTATGGGAAGTGATTGATTGCGGTTTTTCTGTTTTAGGAGGGCTTTTTGGAACGTTGTTCGAGTTCTCTTTTGAGGAAGAAGGTGGCAGAGGCTGATCAATAGAAGGCTGCATTTCTGTTATGTCCTCTACAGTCACTTGATGCGGGTTTGGGACAGGTATATCAGCTGGTTCTGTTATGACAGCCTTGCCTTTAATCTTGTTGGGTTGTTTGCCATCCTTTGGTTTGCTAGGTTCAGGAATGTCAATGGTCCTAGTTCTCAGCTTATATTGTTTGTGGACCTCATACACAGCAGTATCATAACCTTGTTTAAAATCAAAAGACTCACCAGACTTAGTCTGAAATTGATTAAAGTCATGCTCATCTTGGTCTTGTTGAGTTAGGAAAATTTGTTGCTCAGCCTTAGAATCCACCAAGTTCATGTGAGTGTCCTCTGTGGGCTCACTAGATGTAGATGCTTCCGCATAATTTTCATGAAAAGGGGGTCTTATATCATGGTCTGGGCTAGACCTACCAACATTTGTGTTCTGCGTTTTCCTGAAATTTGGGTTCCTTATGGTATTGGACTGTTGCCCTTCCCATGATGACTTCCTCTCAACACTTTCTACTCTGTCTCCCAGCCTTTGCATGCCACTGATAATAGCATCAAGTTTCTGATCTAAGGCTGAGGGTTCTTCTTTGAATGTGGTTCTTCTCTCCATTCTAGCTCTGTTTTTTTTGGCAATTAGGTTGGCCTCTACGCTAACAGCAACATTTTGCATGTCTGCAAGGGTCTGAGGGGCTCTTTCTTTTAACTGGTAGGCCATATCTGGGTCGAATCCATCAGGGAATTTATACAAGGCAAGGTCAGGTGGAGGACTTAGGTTCTATGGTATTGCATTATAAACATTGTTGAATCTTGCACAATAATCTAGGACAGACTCTTGAGGGCCTATTTTTATTGTATCGTATTCAGCTAGTATGTGCAAGGGGTCTTTCTTTTTCTCCCATCTGTTGGTAAAGGATTGGTAAAGCTCATCTGGATTGGTTATGGAATTTGCAGCAAGTGCTCTGAACCAAGTTCTTACATCACCTGTTAAACTTTGGACAAAAATTTTCATTCTCACGCTATCATCATCTATTTCGTAGTTCTCAAAATAGTCTTGCATTTTCTTTGTATGCTGAAGGGAAGTGCAAGAACCAGTTCCATCAAAATATGTGATTTTAGTTTGATAATCCTGAGGCATAGCCCCTGGATTAGCAGGTAATTGCAGGGGTGCATATCTATTAGCCATGTTTACAGGGATAAGTGGAACAACAGGAACAACATGGACAGCTGGAACAGCTGTAACAACAGTGGTGGTAATGGAAGTATGTGCAGTGAATGGAGGTGTGGAAGGAGTGCTTTGAGAAGTTGATGATGAACAAGGGGAAGTGGGGGTAGAACGGAATAAAACTTTGACAGGGGTTGAAACAATGCTTGGGTGAACTGCTTCAGGACTATTATCAGCAAAATCTTCTCTTTGTTCTTGCTTCCTAAGGATCTTTGGGATTAAGTTCGGATTTTCAAAAGCAGCTGGGGGATTTGGGTCTGGATTTGTCCTTGTATAACGAGAATTCTTTTTGGGAGCCAGATTCTGAATTTGTTTTGGTATTTTCTGTGAATGTTTTTAGAATTAGCAAAGAAATGATCAAATTTTTGGAACAACTATATGCAGTTTAAAACTAGCATGAAGATTTACTGAAGCAGCATTTATTTACTCCTGTAAATGCAAAGCAAGAACAGTTTCAAAGGCTTCCTGGCCGACATTCAGACTTCATCTGTAGTTTTAAGGAATAGACAACACTTGAACAATTGATTTTTGTTCCCATGGAGTTTTCTGACTTGTTTTGTGAAATTAACTAAGGATGCTCCCCAGTGGAGTCGCCATTATGTTAGCACTTAGGTTGTCCTCCTGGTCAGCTCAAAAGGATACGGCCGAGGTAACCACAGACCAATCTTTGGACTGCAGGTTCTAGCCCACCTACAATCAGAGAGGGCTCTCTCTTTCTGATTTAGCTTTGTTGATAAGGTTTTTAGGCTAGTTATTGAGTTCAAGGGGTTTTGTTTTGATTTTTGGTGGGAAGGATGATGCTTTCAAGTAAAGAGGCAGGGATAGCATGAAAGTTTTAGAACCATTGGGCGTGGAGTCAAGGAGTAGGACTGCTGGTGCGTTTTCTTGGTCACAATAAGGAATATGGAGCAAGCTAGCTGCATATGAAACAATGATCCAAGCTTTAAAGGATGGAATGAGGGCTAAGGACTGAGAGGCAATTAAGAATCTCTCGTTCAGCTTAGCAGAGGGAAGGTGAATGAGCTCTATCTAGGAGCAATGAAGAATCCCTAGATAACTGTCAAACATGAGTGAATTAGGGGAAATATGAGCCACAGGGAATTCATATTCATTACTAATCCAGATGAAAACATAAAGAAACAGCAGAAATTGAGCATAGAGGGCAATTAAACCAGTTCTAAGCTAATCTTTCTTTCTGCTATTTAGACGGTGATACAGGTATGATAAAAACATATATGAAATTGAAACAGAGGTAAGAAACACTTATTGCATCATGTTGCAGCACAAGAATTCCACATTCAATTCTTCAGACCATTAATACACAGCACACAGTCATTCCTCCAAGCTTTTCAGCAGTCTTTGATTAAGTAAAACATCAGGTATACAGAGCGAGTCTCTCTTGAGCTATACAATCAACCAACCAACCCTTTTGACAGTGAATTAGGGTTGTTTTATAAGCAAAATATCTACACTAATCAGATCTCAGACAGATCTGCTGTAATAAATGTCTTTAACCTAACACATGTCTGAAATAAATGCGGGAAAATATCCTCGAGCTGCGCTGGGGCAGCTGTATCAAAAAAAGAATTAATGTGTTGTCTTTCTAGCTCTGTGCTGATCACTTAGCCATAACTATGATTTGGGTTTTGATCCATTGTTGTTCGGTGGCTTTAAATGCTTTTAACTGTGATGGGAGAGCCTCGATATAGCTCCACCATTTTCTTTGACTTTGTTGGAGGCCATTCAATGTTCACCTGCTTTGGGAAATAAAGATTTCCATTTAAAACTTTCAACTGATACTCTTTGCCGGTTCCTTGATCTGCTTTGGCACTGAATATGCGTCTTTTCTCCGCCACTAATACTCTTTAAACTGTCCCATAGATCTCTTATGGCTGTTGTTCGGCCCTCTGCTGCTTTAAAATTTGTGTCTGCCCTTTTCTGAATGCTTCGCGAAGAAATTCATGTCAGTCTGCGCCTTTCGGGCCTGCTGGAGGCCGAGCTATGAAGGGCTTTCCATTTTGGCCTATTTCCCGTAGCCATTCGCGCATGAAAAACTGCCTCCGATTCCGATTTCGGGCTTCCTAGGTTGCGATTTGCGCCTTTCGCACTTTTTAACGGTGATGTCAGCATGACGTCAGCGGTGGGTCCCAGTACGGCGGTGACGTGGCAGGGTGACATCAGCAGTACGGTCGTATGACGTGGCGGTACGGTGGAGAAGGTGACGTGGCAGTGATATGGCAGGGACACAGCGGCAGGAGGCCGACGCAGGATGATGACGTCAGCATGACGTGGCGCTGATGCAGGAGGGGGGAAAACGGTATCCGGTTTCGGGCGCACCGCTTTTGAGCAGAAGTGGTTTCGGCAGAGGGGGCTCCGCCACAGTCGAGAGGGTGACGCGTGGCGGGAGTACGACGGGAAAACCGCCCATCTCCCAGGTGCTAACCCTCGACGGCTTCGGAGATGACAAGACCCGCCCACCGTAGATCTTGGGCGCGCTAGATCTGAAGGCCGACGGAACAGACAAGGCGGCAGAGGGTTAGGGACGGGGCCCGCGCGCCATTTTTAATTGTTTTATTCATACGGCCGGGGGGGGGGAAACTTTAGGAAAGTGGGTTTTTGGGTTATCTATAAGCGGGGGAAAAATATTTACAAGTATGACTATAGGATAAGGGCGGGAAATAAGTGTTGTAGGGTTAGGACTTGGGGAAATGGTTGTTAGGGTGACCAGATGTCAGACCAACTCCAGATTAGGACACGGAAGGGTTAGTAGTAGCCCCAGATGGACTGCTATTTCCCTGACTTGATAAGTATGGCTATAATGCCAGGGGAGGGGAATATGTATATAGGGGAGTTATTAACATAGTTTTAGTAGGGGAAGGGGAGACAGATAGGGAGCTATATAGTAAAATTAGTAGTTAATATGATAAGTGATAAGAAAGCACTAAGTATGTGAATCTTAGGCTATTTAGGGGGAAAATGATTCATAGAGGAAGTATTAACATTCCTTGGGTAAAGCAGGTCTTTACCAAGGCAAATAATATGGAAAATGATGAAACTAAGAGGTATCAAGCAGATCTTGACCTCTTCAGGGAAGTTAGTGAGTGACTTTGGGGAATAAGAAGAAGGGGGAGTTAGACACGCCTCGCTTGAGCTCCTCCAAATGAAAACTGCCTTGTACCTATGACCTGAACTACAATATCACTTTGAAACGCAAAATTGATCACCATTCAACATTTTGCAACCTCAAAACTACCTACCCAGCCTACTTACCTAGCATTTTTTCTTCCTTTTGGTTTGGGTGCACTTAGACTTGCAGACCCTGCTTTACAATTTTTCTTTTGACTGCCCTCCTATCTAAATCTATCATTATTTCTGCCAAGGACCCAAATTAAGCAGTTGGGCTCCTTTGTTTCGCTACCTATCTACAAATCTGCCAAGATTAAGCTGTTTGGACTTCCCTTAACAGAACATTCTTCAAAAATGGTTAAGTCATCAAAATTGGAATACAGCAGTGGCATTTAGATTGGCACACTTTCATGGCCTCTTCTTTGGCCTTTTTTAGGAAATATGGAGCATTGCAGCATGCAAAGTATGACATATTTGGCATGTAAAATTGTCAATCATGAAAGATGAACACCTATTGCAACAGGAGGCTAACACTAGTTAGGGTTTCCATCGAAAATTTATATTTATTTTGTGTTTTCCATTGTTTAGTATTATTATAATTAAGAATCCTATGTGCATTGCATTATTGTAAAAGGATTAAAACTTACATAACACTTAGATAGTGTTACGCATACATGTGACAATACATTCAAATGTGTAAAACATCCACAGAAGAACTTAGTATATGTGGATGGGTAGCACCCAAGCTAGGTTCCTAACACTCTTATGTGTGTGTGTGTGTTTGATACAATAGGAAGAGCATGCCTATGCTTGTGGCTCAATTTCAGAGTACAAATAAATCGTGGAAGGACAACCTTGTGCCCAAAAATGTCCAAATGACCTTGTACAAACCAACCCAAGAACTTTGACATGTCTTCCTTCTACAACCATGTTCCATTTTCCATCTCACCAAGGAAATACAAGTTGCTTCATCACATCCCTCCATGGCACAAGCATATAACTCCCTCCTTTAAAGCACTTTTTTCTTCCATCAATTAGTGATGATTCATTTATGATTGTTGGTGCCTTGGCTCATGAAACATCCACTCATATGTGTTTTTCCTTTTTCTTGACAAGTCATGTCACTCTAAGAAGTCTCATCAAGCAAGCTCATTCCACCAAACCATTCCATCATGTGAAGTCCATGTCCAAGTCATCTTGATCCCACTAAGTCATCCATCCACCTAGGTTGTCTCATCTACCAAGTCTTATCTAGCATGCCAAGGGTGTTCATCCATCCACAACTCTCTCTACACTCAAATGCACCCAAACCACCCAATGAACATATCATGATGGATGCATGCCCAAGGGACTACACTCAGTGAGTGCATCCCACAATTGTAATCCATGTCAACTTGTGCTCCAAGGCATCTCATTTGCTTGTTAGAACCCAGTGCAAAACACCTAATTCCATTGATTCATATAAGTCTCAACACTCCAAATTCTCAAGCCTTTATCCAAGTCTGCCCAAATCCTTGTTGAATTCAGCTTGACTCCATGAAAAATGCACTTTATCCATCCAAAGAAGTGCCCAAACCCTATCCGCAGGCATCCTATCTATCCGCAGGAGCACCCAAGTACCTGTAGTGCGCCCTATCTGTCTAGAAGAACACCCAAGTCTCTGTAGTGCACCCTATCTATCTGCAAAAGAACCCAAGTCTCTGTAGTGCACCCTATCTATCTGCAAAAGAACCCAAGTCTTCGTATTGCACCCTATTTCTCTATAGGAGTGCACCCAAGCTTGTCCATAGTCTATCTTGCTAATGGGCCAAAATGTCTATCTGAAGTTTGCCTAAGCAAGTCAACCCTAAAATTCACCTTGCCAATGGATCAAGATGTCTCCACCAAATCATCTATCCAACATGGTCATTTGCATTAGTTCGATGGAGGTGCCTAATGCCACTCTAGGCAAGGGTCTTACACCCTCTTACTAACGACTCAACAATATTGATAATAACTCACATAGAAAAACACATTTCACTAACTTTTACTAGGAATTCATATGAATAATCTCACCTTTCACAAAATAACTCATAAGTATTCACAAAGGGAGCTTTATGTATGAGCACCTAACACTTCGTCTTTCCTCTCAAACATATTCAACTCAATCATAATGAGATGGAGCTATAGAAAGCATTTTACCCCTCAACAAATCTCAAATCTTCTTTATAATAATCAAGCATAATTTTATGACATGGTTAGAACTCTTTGAGAGTCCAACCCTTATCTACTGTAATATTCTAACTTCACAATCTCAATGTTCCACATAATCTCATTTCATCCTTCATGAAAATCAACATAACTATCTGTTGGAAATCACCTCAATGTCCTCTTAGCGATTTCTTCTACACCTTTAACTTGATATTTTTCTTCAAATATTTTTCCTACAAACCATAACAATCTTATTAAAATATAATATTAAATAATAATAATAAAAATGTAAAACAAACATACAACTAAAAAACACATTATATTAAACAGATCTTCCCAACCAGTACCCCTCCTTCCATAAACACATAGACACGACTCAAACATCTAACATTTTGTTTTATTATTTTACCTCTCTTTCTAACTTCTAAGCCATTATTTTAAACATATAACACTCATTTTTAAATATTGACATCTAATCCATAATTTAACACCCTTTTTTTAACATTAATAAATCATTCCTAATCCCTCATATTAACAGCTTAGTAATGCAGCTAACATGAACCCTCTCTTACAGCGTGATTTGCGCGAAAAACAACTAGACGTTTGTTTGTTTGGAAAAAATGGCAGACAGCTAGACGGTTTTGCCAACTTTGTTCTAAGTTTGAATTTATTCTCCTTTTACATTTCTAACATTTTGAAGTTAAAAATGAATCTATGCGTCTATATAAGGAAGCAATCACAATGGTTTTCTGAAGCATTGTGACTGTTGTGTTTCAGAGATCATTCTGTTAGAGAAGGAAAATATGGAGATCTGTTACATCCCTTCTCTTTCCTGGTGGTGCCTCCTCCTCTTTTATTTCATTCTCTTTGCCAATCCTTTTGTGTTTTCAACAACTCATCTCTCTAATCGTCACCATCCTCGTCTAACCAATGCTACCGATCAACACGCTCTACTTGCATTCAAGTCTGCAATTACATATGATCCCTTCCAATCCTTAGCCGCTACCTGGAAACCGAATGTTTCGTTCTGCGAGTGGACGGGTATCATATGCAGCAGGCGCAGGCAGAGAGTCGTTTCCCTCAATGTTTCAAGCATGGCATTACAAGGTACAATCTCTCCTCTTCTCGCCAATCTCTCCTTTCTTAGAGTACTTGATGTTAGCAATAACAGTTTCCACGATCATATTCCTTATGATTTGGGAAATTTGTTTCGCTTAAATACTCTTTACCTATTTTCCAATCAACTCCAAGGTTCTATTCCACCCACTCTTGGTAAGTGCCGTAGTTTGTGGGACTTGAGTATGTCCTTTAACAATCTCACAGGAAATATTCCCGCAGAACTATGTGTTCTATCCAGCTTGCAATTCTTTGTGTTAGGAAATAACAATTTGACGGGTACAATCCCAGCATGCTTGGGAAACCTATCTTCTTTGGACCAGATGGATTTGGGTAACAACAATCTTCATGGAAGTGTTCCTTCCGAATTGGGTATGTTAAGTCAGGCCAGCTTTATAAGTCTGCATGTTAACCATCTCATAGGACACATTCCATCTTCTTTGTCTAACTGCACAAACCTTCAAGTATTGGATATAGCTGTAAACCAGTTGATTGGTCACATTCCCAGAGAGTTGTGTAGCAAGAACATCTGGTTGACAGAACTCTATCTAGGTTCTAATCAGTTGACTGGCAGCATTCCTGCTTCCCTCTTCAATTGTACGAACTTTCAAATAATCGATTTGGCCAGAAATCAGCTCAGTGGAGTGGTGTCCACGGAGTTCGGTAAATTGACAAAGCTTCTCACGCTTGGCTTATACCATAATCAACTGGTTAGCGGCAGCACCATGAACTTGCCCATTCTTACTGCTCTTGTTAACTGTTCCAACTTAAAGAACATAGAGTTATCGGCTAATCGTCTCACAGGACGTTTGCCCTTTTCTATAGGACAGCTCTCTACACAACTGACCTATTTAGGCTTGGTAGACAATAAATTAACAGGAGAAATACCTCCACAGATTGGAAACCTCACTAATTTAATACGCCTTGCATTGAGTCTTAACTCTTTTACAGGGCCAATTCCTTCTTCACTTAATATGCTTCAAAAGTTGCAGGGCTTATATATGGCCTATGACAATTTCCAAGGAAACATTCCAATAGAAATTGGGAAACTCAAAAGCTTAAGTTTACTGGATTTAAGGGGAAATAATCTCTTTGGAAGAATCCCTGATTCTATTGGTCATCTTCAACAACTAACACATCTATATCTTCATCAGAACCAGTTATCAGGTAATATACCTGCAAATTTAGGGAAATGTGTTAATTTATTACTGGTAGATCTATCATATAACAAGCTTAGTGGGCACATACCTCCAGAAGTTGCAGGCCTTGCAAATTTAGCTTTTTATTTCAACCTTTCAAACAATTTATTACATGGTCCCGTGCCATCCGGATTAAGCAAAATGACTATGCTTCAAGCTATAGATTTTTCTAGAAATCAGCTAATCGGTCACATTCCAAATGCACTCAGAAGTTGCAAAGAACTACAATATCTTAATCTTTCCTACAATGCACTTGAAGGTCTGATTCCAGATTCACTTGATGAACTTCTCAGTCTTGAGGACATGGACTTATCCTCCAACAATTTGTCAGGTCAAATACCCATGTCATTGGAAAATATCAAAATGCTTCGTCACTTGAATTTTTCTTTCAACAAGTTGTCAGGACAAGTACCTAAAGGGGGAGTTTTCAGAAAGCTCGGTGCCACTGCATTTGCTGGAAATCCTGGTCTCTGTGGGCCTTGGGTAAGTTTGCCACCATGCTCTACTGGCAAACATCATAATGTTGGGCATCTAAAAAGAGTTATAATAATTGTTAGTGCAATTATAGCCATTGTTGTTGTATTATGTTTATTTCTGGGAATTTTGTGGAGACGATGTCACAAGAAACATAAATTGTCTAGTGCATCCTTAAATGTGGGGCACCGAAGAATTTCCTATGGAGAGCTCATTACTGCAACAGATGAATTTAGTGATGCCAACTTGTTAGGAATTGGAAGTTTTGGGAAAGTGTACAAAGGGGTTTTGAATGATGGCACAATTGTTGCTATCAAGCTTCTTAATGTGGAAGATGAAAGGGCTTACAAGAGCTTTGACAAGGAATGCAAGGTTCTAAGTAAAGTTAGGCATCGGAATTTGATTAGAATTATAACATCTTACTCAGACCTCCAAGTCAAAGCTTTAATATTTCCATTAATGCCAAATGGAAATTTGGAGAAGTGGTTATATCACAATAATGAAGAACAAAGTGATTTGAGTTTGATTAAAAGGCTGAATATAGCAATAGATATTGCTGAGGGAATAACATATCTCCACCATCATTGTTTCGTGCAAGTGATCCACTGTGACTTAAAACCAAACAATGTGCTTCTTGGTGAAGATATGACAGCATATGTAATAGACTTTGGGATTGCAACCATATGCTTTGCAAATTATGAAGATTCAACTTTCACTTCTACACTTGCACTTAAGGGATCTACTGGCTACATTCCTCCAGGTATTATTTGAACTAGATGGCATGTTAGACAATGTTATGAGTTTCATATTTTTATTAAACATTTTGAATTTGAAACCTTACTATGATAATGTTTGAATGCAGAATATGGATTGGGTGGACATGTCACAACAAAAGGTGATGTTTATAGCTATGGAATATTGTTATTGGAGATGCTCACTAGAAAGAAGCCTACCGACAACATGTTTGTGGAAGGAATGAACTTACAGAAATGGGTGGGTAATGCTTTTCCAAACAGAGTAGAGGAAGTGGTAGACACAATTCTATTGAGGACTAGTATGAGCATTGAAGAAGATAAATATCTCAATTGCCTCAAACAACTCATAAATGTGGGTTTGTTATGCACAATAGAATCCCCTGAAGGACGTCCTAATATGATGGATATTGTGGGTACACTCCAAAGCATAAGAAATATGTTCTTAGGAGTCACTAGAATTCCAACATTCCAATCAGATATAACACATTTGTTGGGAAATTCAAGCACTACTCAAAATAACTTTGTCGAAGCCCAAAGTTCTTCCACATTCTAGCCTAAAGAAGTAGTGGTTTCTTAGCTTAACCATAAACTAATTTGAGTCCATTGCCATTGGTTGCATGTAGTTTGAGTCATATTCCTTTTTCCTTCTTTCTATGGCATCTTTCTTGTTGGGTGCATGTGGATCAGCAATAAAGTGAGATTTGCAATGGATGGCATTCTAGAAATGTTGCAATTATAAAATTTTATATCATGGAAATTTTTATGTTCAATGGCCTTTCTATATATAAAAAAAATGCATTGTGGATTTGTTTTATTTATATTTCCATGTCCATGTAAGAACTTTGAATTTGTTTTGAATGGTGAAAAAGACAAAAATATTTTTTTAGTTTCAAAATTATTGAAGGGAATATCTTGATAAATATAATGATACCTATTTACTTTTTAATATAAAAAACTATGAATAGATGTGGAAAAGACTTATATTATAACTTTTATATAACTAGTACATTTATATCTTAATTCTAGTAACTAAAAGGTGCCCAAAAAAATAGAAAGTTGATGTTTTTTCCATTTTAAAGGACAGTTAATTAACTTCTACGACATTAGATGGGATTTAAGTCATTGTAATTTTCACTTCTTAGAGCAATATTGCCATAACAAATACATGGAAGAGGTACAGTTTTTTTGGTCTTCCCGTGATTAAGTAAATTCCATCTTATTTCCAGCAGAGTACTACAATATGTTTTATATTTCAAGTTTTTATTTTATTTATCAAGTGTTGTTATATTTTCTATCCTAAGTTTGAGACTCAACCAACGTGAATCACTTGTCCACTTGTTCATGAAAAAGAACTAGTGCTTTATTTTCTGCATGCTAGCAAGAGAGTACATCTCATGTTGCAGCAGCCGTTGATTCCTCACACTTCGAAAAAGCTACTAACATCAAAGAATTGAAAGAGAAAATTGAACCACTTTTACTTCACATGGTAACCTCAAAACCATACCATGACAATAAAATATCTTAAAGGATTCATTTTTTTTTGGGAATTGAATGGAATAAAATATCTCAGAGGATTCATTGTATTTTGGGCATTGAATGCATTGGACAATAGATATTTAATTTTCATGGTATACTAGCAAAAGGAGGCAAGGATTCATTGTTTTTTTGGGGGCATTGAATGCATTGCACAATACATATGTCATTTTCATGGGATCAGGGGGCATGGGCTTTAAGTACTCCACTCATGCAACAGATAAGCTGAAAACTACTCAATAATACATGTAAAATTAGTGAGAACATTTTATATAGCAAGAGATATAGGTTATTTTGATCGGATACAACCAAAAAAGGCATAGGTTTCAAGTACTCGACTCATGCAATAGACAATTAGTGAGAGTATTTTGTATAACAAGAGATGTGCACACTGATGACAGAACAATTAGTGAAAAATATTTTGTGTAACCAGAGATATGCACATCGATGACAATACAATGTGTTTGTGAAGTTTTAGGTATAACTACTTTGCTTTTAGCAATAATGAAGTAAATTCCATCTTAATTTTTAAACCACGAAATTACATAAATATGTTTTATATTTCAATTTTTATTCTATTCTTACAACCGTGTTACACTTTCTATCCTAAAGTACCATTTATTTATAGACTAGGGCAAAATGGATTCCTTATCTATGGAAAAAAACTAGTGCTTTTTTTCTTACATGTTAGCCAGAAGCAAAATGGATTCCTTATCTGTGAAAAAAAACTAGTGCTTTTTTTCCTACATGTTAGCAAGAAAGATTATTTTTGATTGGAACCCTTGATTTTGCATACTTAAAAAGAGCTACTAACATCAAAGAATTGAATGAGAAGAAACTGAGCCATTTTGGCCTCGCATGGTAGGATCAAAACTATACCAGAATAAAAAAATATCTCGAAGGATTCATTGGTGTTTTTCTGGAATTGAATGCAATAAAATATCTCCGAGGATTCATTGTTTTTTTGGTCATTGTACAATAGAAAGTCATTTTAATGGGATAATTGTACTCATGTAACACAAAAAATACACGTAAACTTAATAATAGTAACTTAATGCTTTTGTTTTGAATATTTTGCATTTTTGTTTTTCGATGATCAAGTAATTCCATGTTATTTTCAGACTACTCTATTAAATAAATATGTTTTATATTTCACGTTTTTATTCTATCTGTGAAATGTGGTTACACTTTCTATCCATAAGTTCCATTTACGGATATAGATTTAACCAACATGAACTGCTTGTCCATGAAAAGAACTAGCGATTTCTTTTCTGCATGCTAGCGAGAGAACATCTCATATTGCAGCCCTTAATTCTGCACACTTAGAAATGGATACTAACTTCAAAGAACGGAAAGAGGAGATTGAGCTAGTTTTGCTTCACATGGTAACATCAAAACTATACTACGACAATAATTAGAGGATTCATTGGTTTTTTTGGGAATTGAATGCAACAAAACATCAGAGGATTGATTCGTTTTTTGGACACTAAATGTATTGCACAATACACCATAGACTTGGAATAATGTCAGCATTACATTAGAATGGAGGCAGATTTTGTTGGTTAGTGTTTAGAGTTTGTTAAGAGATTTTATCAACAGTATTCTTGTTGGAAATTTCTGGTAATTTCAAACAAAACACTGAACAGAGAAAATGCTCTATTTTTAACCCAGGAAATAATACTCTGTTTTAGCACAGGGAAGCAAAAAAAAGTTGTTTGCTGGAGAAGAACAAAATTCACACATAAAAACTCTGTATTCATTAATAAAACAACAGCTGATACAAATTCCTTCATTCTTTACACTAATGTAAAAAAAAACTTTCTTACATTTACTGCTGTAAATGTAATTCCTTACCTATGCTACTGCATTTTCATTACATTACATTTCAACAAAAAAAAAAATACATTCCCTTTTCGCTGCTGCGTTTTCCATGTGTTCAACCTGCTGTAAAAAAAATCCCTCTATTTCATTCGCTGCCGCGAGCTTTTCATTACACATGCTACTACATACAATACTCCAGAACAACCAAAAAAACCATTAGATAGTCAACGTATCCGTGAATAAAACAAAATTAAACTTTTAACGACTTTCACTGGCCACGGTAAGTTCATTAAATGTTTCAGCATGGTGCAACATTCTTTTTATTATTAACCCTGTTATACAGCTGCTACGGAGGTCCTCACGATAATAAAACAAAAAAAATAACAAAAAGATGTGCCGCTACCACAACCATAGATCTGATCCACATCAAACGGACGGCTGTCATTAATTCCCCGGGAGGCCCTTTCAATCGAACTTTACCGGCCGGGGAATGGGTGGTTTTGAAATAGTGTTGCGGCCACGTGTCGATCAGCAAATGTGATCGGAGCCCCTCGGAAAATACCACTCAGCGTGAAAGGTGGTGCGGGGAAAACTGTTGGCGGTTTTGCAAAACAGAGCAGTTGAAATTAATATTTCAACAATTCTTTTGTCTTAGAAATTGTTAGATCTCATGATCATTATTTATGTGATTTGTAATTTGATTTTGTTACGAAATATACAAATGGATTTGTGAGTGAATTTGTGCGACATTTCCTATGTAGGAATATGAGCCTGACTCTTTCAACGGACAGCCTAGAAAGATGGAAGAGATTTGAAAATTGATTTGTGTACATAGAATAGTATAAGTGTGTGGAGGTTTCTGGTTGATTTTGTGTACATAGAATAGCATAAGTGTGTGGAGGTTTCTGGTTGTTTTACTGTGAGATATAAATTTGCAGTTAGGTAGCTCAAGTTGCTCTCCACCTGGATTGCAAGGAATAGCATCATCAGCCACAATATTTTATACAATTGCTCTGCGCCCAACACACCACGCACCTGTACCCAGAATTCCACTGGTGATTGTCGACAAACATTGTGACTTGATTGATTGTGTGAGGAACGCAGTTTTTTTTTTCTCGAGTGTGAGTTCCTTCTGCGCCGACTTTGCAATCAAGCAAGAGACGTAAAGTCGGCTTGGCAAGCAACTGGCTACCCGAGTTCGAATCTCGTAACAATTCTCCCTGCGTTGCGTTGCGATTTCTGAGCAGAAGATCTCTTCTTCCCTGCGGAGGAAGACTTCTTTTCTGCTGGATCTTAACCTACCTCCTTCGGCTGATTAGGACAACGCGATAGAAACTGAAGACTTTATCAAAGAGCTTAATCATTATATTCACGAACACATAGATTTATATATAGATTGAGCCAGATTGTCATTTATTTTTTACAACACTCTGATCTGCCGATATTTTTTACAACACTCCGATCTGCCGATTGATATTGATAACTTGTTCACTATCGAGTCATCATACGATTAGGAGTGATTAATGTTCTAACACTTCTTCTTAATTACCAAGGATCTAAAAACATTTCATTTTTGCCTTCTTGCTAAAGGATCCACGCTTGTTCATTCGCTGGTGTAGTTTCATCTACACTTTTTTTACCATAAGATAGTGATGGAGCTTCTCCTTTCTTGATTGCGGGTTAACATTCTTTGTATTCAACATCACGACAAGTTTTTGAAACTTATACTTGTTCTTAATGCTTGCAATTTCTTCAAGTTTTGTTGCTTCCTTCCTCTTTCTTTGTTGATATAATTGGTTGATTCATGTCTTCAACCTCTTTAATCAATTTTGTTGCTACAAACATATTGTCCTGCATTTGATTTGTAAATGAAAATAGACAACTCGTCTGACAGTCGCTACCGTACCCTCAAGCCCTCTCAACACAGTCCTATCGATATCTCACAACAATAGCACCCAGCAAACAACTCCAGGCTTTCACCCCTCGCTTCACATCACAAAAGGAAACAACTACCTACTTCACCTCACAGCAGCTACGGATCTTTGGAGACTCCCTCAGTAAACACACAACAGATCTTAACTATTTGTCGTCAAGCCCTCTCAACACAGTGCTATTGATGTCTCACAACAATGGCACCCAACAAACAGCTTCATGCTTTGTCTGCACACCACCGCAGCAAACAACTCCAGGCTTTCACCCCTCTCACTTCACATCACAACAGGCAACAACGGCCTACTTCAACTCACAGCGGCTACGGATCCTTGGAGACTCTCCTCAGTAAACACACAACAGATCTTAACTATTGATTTGATTAACTATGCACAATGGCGCATACAACTTTGGTTCTCCTTAGTCACTCAGTGGGCTCTTCAGCGAACACTTGGCTATTCACACAACCGATTCCTCACAACCTAAAGGCACTCGGCAGCGTCTATTAATGGCACAACGAACTCACAACAGCCAACTCCCTCACTCAGCGCTACCCATAACCGCAGGTTTTCTCCACACTTTGATTTGCAGTGGCTCCGTCAACCACACTCCACGCACGCAAGGATTAGCCAGCTATCCAGGCTGCCGCTGGCTCCAAGTTTACACACAGCCACCCCAGAGCCCACAACTCTCACTCTTCCTCGAACAGCAACCACAGCCGAAACCCTCAGCTCTAATACCATGACAGAAACTGAAGACTCTATCAAAGAGTTTAATCATTCCATTCACAAACACATAGATTGAGCTTGATTGTCATTTATTTTTCACCAACACTCGCCCACTTCCGACTAATATTGATGACTCGCCCACTATCGTCGTCATACGATTAGGCATGATTAATGTTCTAACACAACGAGAATGAGAGCCCGGTTCTGTAAATTTAATGGATGGCGACATTGTCATTTACCTGATAGGATTCCCTGTTTATTAGTGTTTATATGGCGACTCCTCACAGAGAATATATTTTTCAGGATATTTCTCTCCTCCACGGTTAGGAATCATGCTTGTGATTGTCCCAAAACACGTATCTTTTACTGGAGCTGACGCTGTGTGAGATTGGCGGTGAGACAATTTGCATACAATGTTGTATTGACATCTACGTGGGCCAGCTTCCAAAAGTGGTTCTGATTCCAAAAATTCTGATCCAATGGAGACTTGTAATTCGTGGAGTTGTTTTATTTTTGAAATATTAATTGCTTTCCAACGAGGGAGACAGGGTTCCGCACATGTACACATTTTGTTGTCACCCCATTCGTGGTTCTTGAAATCGCATTCCTAGCCGGCGAAGCTGTTGGAATTTCTGATAATTCTAAACAAAACTGAAAAACAGAACAATACTCTGTTTTAACACAGAAAACTGAAAATCGTTTGCTGGAAACGGTGTTTCAGCAACACAGAAACTGGTGTAACAGCAACGCAGTTTCGTCAGTTGCTGTTTACAGTGTAACAGCATCGGTGTTTCAGCAACGCTGAAACTCGTGTAATAGCAACACGTTGTTTTGACGTCAAGTTTATTTTTTGCTTACGGTGTAACAGCAACGTGCAACGGTGTAACAACAACGTAAAAAAAACTTGTATTTATAAACAGTAAACCAACTGATACAAATTCGTCTTCCTCACATAGAGGGACTTTCACAAAAGATTTATGCTGAAAAGCATCTTCCTCTTGATAGAGGGATTACAGCAGGAACGCTTCAGTTCCACAAACCGATTTCTCACTATCTCAGAGAATTACAGCTTCAGCCACACAGTCTGTTGCTGAAACACACAGGCAGTTGCTGTTACAGCCTGTAGAATGCATTGCTGCTCCAAAACAGAGCGACTCTGTATTCTTGCTGTTTTTTCTGCTCTGCCTGCTTCTCTACCTTTTTCTACATTCTTCTAACTTAAAACAGAACTGCTGTTCATTACATTTATATGTTAAAACATATTTGTCTTTAAACAATAAAATAATACAAATATCTTCTAAAGCTTAACTGTGTATTGAATGCAGCAAGCGGTGATGCCTTTTGAAGAAAATGAAGTCGGCTGTTGCAGGGGAATTCAATTCAAAATTTAATGCACATAAATATGCATAATATCAAGCGCGACTTGAGGTATCAACGGCCTGGAATATCTGTTGAAAATCAGATTTATGTCCAGCTGTTCATTATTGCAGTTGGAATTAAATTCCAACACTCCCCCTTAATTTCAACCGCTGCATACCCAGGCATTTCCTGAAATGATCAAAACTTTTATTTGCTAATGGTTTTGTCAAGATGTCAGCTAGCTGATCCTCTGTTCTGCAGTTGTTGTGGGGAAAAGTATCCAACACGGAATGACCCTATCCCACTCTAAGGGTGACAGTTCCTTAGCAACAGCTGAAAGCAAAGCTATCTAAAGTTTCTTCTTTATGACATGCAAGAGATAAAAGGAAGAGATCCACTTACCGATGTCTTGCGCAAATGGTCGATCCAATCTCCTTTGATTGCCGCTTGCTCCCAGCTCCAAGTCTTTTTACGGGCCCAGCTACACGAGATCCTGCAAATAAGACAAGAAAAGGAAACTACAAGAAGCATGCATTCATAATCGATTCAAGGATTAGCATAAATCAAAGACGCAAGTAAGACAATACACTATTGAAACACATGCGAATAGAAGAAACCTCAAATGCTTTATTAATATATGGAAGTAAGGTTCAGGCGGTGATACAACCATGAGAGGTCCAATCCAGCATCACCTTCCCGACGGAGAGAAATCTCTTCTTCACCTCCCTCAAGCAATCACCCAATACTCTCAACTGTAAACCAACAGCAATTCTCTGCACAAAATTCCGGCCTTCAGATCCCATGGGATGAGATCCTTATATAGAGTTTTGGAGTGAAGATAAGTCAGCTTGATGTGTGACTTGTTGTCCTCTTCAACTCCAGTTTTTCTTCAGTCCTTCACTCAGAGTTTCTGCCTTCCACTTGGAGCTTTAGAACCTCTTAACTCATCATTAGGCAAATCTTTTGATCCAAGTGTCAATTTAGAAGCTTCCTGGGCACTGGCACATTGAGAAAAGATTCCTCCACATGTCCAAGTACGCTCAGCGCAGGTAGCCTTTGTCCTACCTGCTATGCAACGCAGGTAGCCTTTGTTGTACCTGCTATGCAGCGCAGATGCCTAGTGGAGCAGCTGCTTTGATCCAAAACTGGCCTGTTTTTGAGTGTTTTTCAGTGGAGAATTGATTTGTAGTGCTGTGGTTTGCTGACCTTGTTCCTCTAAGGGTAAGAACAACATGTTTAGGGACTTTGGATCCCTCAGATTATTGACATTTCATGCTCCATGCTGTTAGGCACAAAAATGTCTATAACAGTTGCCCCCTAAAGTATGAGGTCGTTTATCGGGTGAAATGCTTTATTAGGAGGATCCAAAGTTCATTCAATCGTCGGGAGGTGACCTGTAACAAAATACAATACAATACATTATCTTTTCATACTTTCTTTTCATGATCTAGTTGATGCGGGCATTTCCCATGCTCAACTTTATAAATACATTTGTTGTACATAAACAGACGATCGTCTGATAATAGACTGATAATTCTCTGCTTTTAATTATCATCCTTTTAGTAGGATGATCATCTGCTGCACATGTCTATGTTTTTATCTCCTGAATATATATCGCAGCCTGGATGGATGAAACTAGATCCGGGGTCTTCAAACTTCCGACCTTCACTCTAAATACAAGTCGATCCATGTGAGAATTTCTCGAAGTCGAACATGGAAAGACATCGCTTGATTACCAATCAATAATGTAAACCGTTAACATGCGCGAGAGGAATCACCGATAATGATGATGACCCTCAAGGTACTGCAGCACAATTCACGCGGCGTGAATATAGGATCTGACGTCGAACACCACGCAAAGTCTTCCGGTCGAAGGTCATTAATGTATACCTATCGCCGGAAGTGAGAAACTTGCCATTGAGGCATGCAAGCTTCAAAGTACTGAGGGGGTGTTCCTAGATCAACTTCTTGGATAATGAGCTGATGTCGACAAGAAGCGATCCGTCAAAGGAGGGCTTTAATGAATCCCACATCAGTGACACGGAACGGAGCTAGTGATGATGGTGAAAACGATCTGTGAAATATGATTCAGGGTGGCGGTCATGGAAGGATGAAAGATGATGTATGGTAGTGGATGGGACCCGGTTGACACTTTCTGAATGACATCTCTTGAACATATAACGACACTGATGTGATGGATCGGTGGCATTACCCCATGTATGGATGGTATGGCGAGACCATGGTGAAGGGACTGGTGAATGATAATAACCCAACCCGATATTTTACGGAGGCAAAAGTGTCATGTTCAAGAGCGACCTGCTACCATTAAGCTTTGAGGTTCTTCCCAATTTTTCCCCAGTCATTTCTGACCAGTACCTCTTTATTTTTGTCAAGCTTGAGGAGGATAACATATGCTTGATCTATAACCTGCCCTTCGGGCAAGCCCATCGCTATGTTTTTAATGAGCTTAGCGATAGGGAAACTCGTTCTCGTCTAAAGACAAGTTTGTCGCTATCTAATATTTTTAACGAGCCCAGCGACAACGACAACTCGGTCCTTTTCATTTTTAGAGAGTCCGAAAAGGGTACATAAAGTAGACTCCAGGGGTCCTTTTTTGTCATCTAATCCCTTAAGTCCGAAAAAGTATAAAACAATACAGAAGGGATGAATGTTCGATATCTTTATCGAGCCGAACTAGACAAGCGCTCGATCTTTTTGTGCAATAATCCCTCAGGTCCAAAAAGATTAAAATCTAGAGGAGGGATAGCTCTTCCGGTCCTTTTAACGAGCTGGAAGGCCAAAACTCGGCAAACTTTTCATTTTTTACGAGTCAGTGAAAAGAGCTCAAAGAAGACTCGTCTTTTGAGGAACGAGTGATAAACAGGGATAGCAGCAGATTCCAGGTACAGGTTGGAATTTTCCAATCACGGCAGTATTACAAGGGTGGCTAGGTGAAATCACTCTTCGCAGCTGTTCCTCAAAATAGGTAAACAAACAAGTGGATGTGAATGATCGGCCAAATGAAAAGTGGAGGTGACGGTGCACAAACACGACCAAGGCTTTTATCGCTGATGAATTTACGGTCTCAAATGGTTATTTACCGGTTCATTTTTCTTAGTGAGCTTGAACACTGGGGGAAGCTTGCTCACAAGCTTAACATTTATTTTTTAACGAGCATGAACTTCCGCATTAAAACTGCTCGGATCTTGTGTTTATTTTTTAACGAGCATGAACTTGCCAAAACTACTCGTTTTTTACCAGTCATAGAGTAGGAAGGTCTCATGGAAGATCGCTATTTTTTAAAGAGCTTCATCTCCCTACGTATTGCTCCATATCCTCTCTTTGTGCAAGCCGGGTATCGGCCTATCCTACGGGTTAGAGGGGTTAGTCCTACCTAAAACTAAAAAGCCGCCCGTGCTTGCCTTCCAAGAGGTTTGCATGCCCCCAGGTGTAAGTCTAATTTCAAGGTGGCCCCAACTTCTCCGTTAAAAACCTTTGTTTTCAACAGGTGAGGCTTACCTCTTTCAGGTTACCCAAAGATTGTCCTGCTCATCTTTCAAACAGAATCTATCTTCGGCGATGTCTATCATTAGGTTATCCAAAGATGGTTACAATTTGTGGCAACAACAGCGTCTCTATCTTTGGGGGCTGCCCCTACTTATCCTTTAAAACATTTGTTTTAAAGGGTGAGGCTGGCCTTTTACCCAAAGCTGGTACCTACTTGCTGCCACAAACAGATCCCCTTCTTTGGTAGAGCCTACCTATTTAGACAAAGGTGAATGACGTGACTAACGTTAGACACTTAACTTTAACAAAAGCATCTTATTCCAGAACAACCTTATCCCTAACAGCCCCTTCTGAGAGTCCAACTCTCTCTTTGCCTTCTTGTCCTTCTTCTCCACGAAGATGGCTCAGAGGAAGATTCACAAAGATGAAGGAGGGGGACGAGGTACGGACTAGTCATATTCTTCCGTGGAAATTCTACTTTACACCCAAGGTTTTTTCTGCCTCCAGAGCAGACCAGGATGCATGCCCCCTGGGTTCCAGCCTTCCTTTCCCGAATCACCCGCATTCATCAGGAAGAAGAATCGGGGGTAGAGACCTTTCTTGATCAAAAAGACCATTGAGGATAGGTATGTGACTACTTGCGATGTGTGATCCCGGAAGTGAAAGTTGGTCTACGAGCTTGACCATCCTTCCTTCGTATGGAAAACACATTATTCGAAAGAGCGAGGAGACTATTGCTTCCATGCAATATATGTAGTCTCGTCCAAGGAGTAGGTTATAATCCAAGGGTCCTTGGACGACCATCAAATTCATCTTGACAGCCTTCCCTTTCAAGGTAATAGGCACATTAGGCAGAATCCCTAATGGTCGACTGGTTCCTCTGTCAAAACCCGAGAGACGCCTTGTCTCGGGCAAAAGCGTCGGGCAACCCAGTGCTTTCCAAGCAATAGAGGACAGGATACTCACAGACGCCCCTTCATCAATGATAGTTCCAGCCATCACCATTTTGTATATTTGGACTATAATTCTAAATGGTATACTGGCTGGTAACCGGGGTCTGCCTAGTTGGTTCCAATCAAAGGACACAACCAGGTTGCTTGGTGGTGGGACCGAATATACGGCCGGGTACGATCCTGACAATGCTCCCTCCTGCGATAAAGGAGTGGGCACATTGCCCTGATGTTCATCAGAATCGGTGTTGATGAAAAGAATCTGGACGGTGTCATCCTGACTCTCTTCGGTAGGGGTGTCAGCTGAAGATGAATCCTCAGTGACTGTGGTATTTGAAGATGAAACTTCTGAAGGGAGAACCGGGTCAACTGCCGTTTCGACCTTTGGACTTTCGTCCGGTCCGGATTCAGTAGGTTCACTTTCAGCGACTGACACTTCAGCTAACCCTATGAGCGGGGCAGCTGTATTTTCGACCAGCGAAGGACTTGGCGCGAGTTTTTGATATCCAGGAGGAAGTAGCAACGGTGCAACCGGTTGATCTTCCAAAACTCTCTTGGCTTCGTCTAAAAAGGGACAACGGCGGAGGGTGTGATTGCCTTCACACAATTCGCAGGAGGATGTCCATCCTCTTCGTCGTCTAGGACCTTCACGTTCGTTGGTCGACGGTAAGCATTCAACCTGACTGTCAGAGGTTGACGCTTCCGAACTGTGCAAGCGAGGGGACCAGTCCCTTAGTATCCGGGGAATACTGGGACAATCACTGTGGAAGTGGTTCCCTCTACATATGACACATGGCGACTTGGGCCCGGTCCATGCTGTGTGTGGGTTTTCGTTAGATACCTTCTGCTTGCCCCCAGGCGCCTTTGGCTCCTTCTGCTTCTTTTCTTTCTTCTTCTTTTCCTTCTTCTTTTCTATGGGAGCCGTGCTTTTGGCGGCTTGACCTTTCGAAGAAGAAGGATCGGAGGAAGGCTCATAAGAAGTGGAAGGCTGGAGGGTAGTTCTAGACTGGTCTAACTGTTGACTCGACTGTTCAGGAACCGTGGTGGTCTGAACTACAGCGGTTGAGAATAGCCAAACTGGCAGGCCAATTGTCAGTCCTGGAAGCGACAATGTGGCCATGTGGGGCGCACCAACTTCTCCCCAAGAGGAGAAAGGGCTAGGGGTCCCCCCCTGTGGGATCCCTTGGTTGGTGTGTTCCATGTTCTCAACTTTAAAGATCAACGTAGGAATCAAGGGTAATTATGTTCCATTTAAGATGAATTTTATATGACGACGCTTTAGACACAACTTGCTTTTTCACTTTTTAAGAGTCGAGAAAAAGCTAAAGATGACTCTAGTCTCCTTCGATGTATTAACGAGCCCGAAGTGACAAATGCTCGGATGGACTTTTTCAGTTATAGAGTTTGAAAAAGGCCAAAAGAAACTACTCTGGAGTTCTAGGCAAGGGTGTGCCAAACCTTTCGCGAAACCACAGAATACGTTTTACGGTACGAGTGGTCGATCTTCATGAATGCTGTGTTCATTGCATCGCGATCAGTAGGGCGGCCGACACGGCTTCCTATGGATAAAGGCTTTGTTCCTATAGGGGTCCCCCAATATACGCGACGGTACGTGGGGGCACAAGTCCGTATTAGTGCTATCGTCCCTCAGGAGGAATCACCCACCTTCGTAGAGATCAACAGTCACTATGTTTAACGACGCCGGTTCACGTCTCTACCTAGACCTCTACTGTGTTTCGTTATGTTTCAAAGCGTTGTTAGATAAATTCAGTTCTTTTTAGGTTGATCTTGCTTAGCAGTTTGCCTTTATGGATCACCACGTGATGTATGAGACAACTCCTAAATGCAGTCTAAGAATGATAAGCAAGCTTTTTCAATTCTTTCAACTTATGAAAACCTTAACTACTGAAGGAAAAGAAAGACATCATCTTTTCAAACAGATCATAGAGCACACACTGATGCACTTTCCTAAATCGACATGAAAACTGTCAAAATGCACATGCACAATGCAAGTATTTCTTTTCTTCTCTCTTAATGTTTGGTGTATGACAAAAAGAAAGCTGTTGTACGATTTCGAATTCAATTTCAAGCGAAAGCAAACAAGTATTTGTCCAATAATCAAAAGAACACCTTAAGATTCACTCGTTTCAAACACAAGAAATACTGAAATTCGAACCATATAACGAAAGCAAATGCTCAAGCAGCTATGAACAGCAATAAACTAACTCTTAGAATCACAATGACACTTTCTCACAGGTCTAGATCCAAGAGGTCACAGCAAGACTAGTTCACTTTCGCTATGGGAAACTATGAATGCAAGCAAGAAATACAATAAGAACAATCACGGTTTCATCATACAACTGAGGCGGAATGAGGGCAAAGAAAGGTAGTTTCAGCTGGGTACACAGGTTGACAACAGGCTGCAAAAACAATACTGAAAACTGGGCAACAGACAGTGGAGAATCCAAATTGCACAAAGCAAAACTGGATCAGCGCAGGTGCTGCACTGTCAATATGAGATGCAGCGCAGGTAGCCCCTTCGGGACCTGTGTTGCAGTGCAGGTAGCCTTTGTTGCAGCTGCACTGATGAGACAACTCACGTCTCTCTCAGATTCCGGGTCACAGTTTGCTAAAAAATGAGCGGTTTTTGGCCAAATCAGAAGCTATCAGACAAGTATACACTAGAGGATGATTGAGGAAGATGAACACTATCACAAAGAGCAAAAAAGAGTCCTTGTGGATCAGCTCTTTAAATCATGAACATGCCCAGCACTGGGCTAGAGTAGCTGCCCTCTACTTTGCATTCGAAGGATTCGAATGCAGTTCGATTCGGTACTCCCTTTGTTCAAGAGATAAATAGCAAGAATACACAAGCTACCAACAAGACATGATCCCCAGCGGAGTCGCCAGTCTATTGTGGGGAAAAGTATCCAACACGGAATGACCCTATCCCACTCTAAGGGTGACAGTTCCTTAGCAACAACTGAAAGCAAAGCTATCTAAAGTTTCTTCTTTATGACATGCAAGAGATAAAAGGAAGAGATCCACTTACCGATGTCTTGCGCAAATGGTCGATCCAATCTCCTTTGATTGCCGCTTGCTCCCAGCTCCAAGTCTTTTTACGGGCCCAGCTACACGAGATCCTGCAAATAAGACAAGAAAAGGAAACTACAAGAAGCATGCATTCATAATCGATTCAAGGATTAGCATAAATCAAAGACGCAAGTAAGACAATACACTATTGAAACACATGCGAATAGAAGAAACCTCAAATGCTTTATTAATATATGGAAGTAAGGTTCAGGCGGTGATACAACCATGAGAGGTCCAATCCAGCATCACCTTCCTGACGGAGAGAAATCTCTTCTTCACCTCCCTCAAGCAATCACCCAATACTCTCAACTGTAAACCAACAACAATTCTCTGCACAAAATTCCGGCCTTCAGATCCCATGGGATGAGATCCTTATATAGAGTTTTGGAGTGAAGATAAGTCAGCTTGATGTGTGACTTGTTGTCCTCTTCAACTCCAGTTGTTCTTCAGTCCTTCACTCAGAGTTTCTGCCTTCCACTTGGAGCTTTAGAACCTCTTAACTCATCATTAGGCGAATCTTTTGATCCAAGTGTCAATTTAGAAGCTTCCTGGGCACTGGCACATTGAGAAAAGATTCCTTCACATGTCCAAGTACGCTCAGCGCAGGTAGCCTTTGTCCTACCTGCTATGCAACGCAGGTAGCCTTTGTTGTACCTGCTATGCAGCGCAGATGCCTAGTGGAGCAGTTGCTTTGATCCAAAACTGGCCTGTTTTTGAGTGTTTTTCAGTGGAGAACTGATTTGTAGTGCTGTGGTTTGCTGACCTTGTTCCTCTAAGGGTAAGAACAACATGTTTAGGGACTTTGGATCCCTCAGATTATTGACATTTCATGCTCCATGCTGTTAGGCACAAAAATGTCTATAACAGCAGTGCTGCAAAACAATCTCACCATTGTTAACCAATTCACGTATGAAGTGAAATTTGGTGTCTATGTGCTTTGTTCTTTTATGAAAAACAGAGTTTTTAGACAATGCTATTGCTGAGCTATTGTCACAGTAAATGGTTGTGTCTTTTTCTTGTTCATGACACAAATCTTTGAGAACTCTTCTCAGCCACACTGCTTGGCATGCTGCTGCTGTTGCTGCGACATACTCTGCCTCTGCTGTTGACAAAGACACAACTGGTTGCTTCTTGGAAGCCCATGAGATGACTCCCGATCCCATATGAAACACATATCCCGATGTGCTTTTCCTATCATCAACACTTCCAGCCCAATCACTGTCAGTGTAACCTGTCAACATGAAACTTTCAGAAGAGGAGTATAAAATACCAAACCCCTTCGTTCCATTCACATACCTTAGAATCCTCTTGACTGCCTGCCAATGAGTCTCTTTCGGTTTTTCCATAAATCTAGAGATTAAACTCACAGCGTGCATAATGTCTGGCCTAGTTGCACTCAAGTACATAAGGCTGCCAAGTATGCTCTTGTACAATTTTGGATCAAAATCCTTGCTGTTGTCTTCTTTGGTCAATTTCAACCCCATTACAGTTGGAGTCACAACTGCCTTGCTGTTCTGCATATTAAATCTCTTCAACACTGCTTCTACATATTTATCTTGAGAAATGAAAACACCATTTTCACTTTGGTCTACTTCAATTCCAAGAAAATATCTTAAGAACCCCAAATCAGTTATTTCAAATTCACTTTTCATGACTGCTTTAAAATCAGCAATGAAAGAAGCATCATTGCTAGTAAAAATCAAATCATCTACATATAAAACAACAATAATAATCTTACCGTCATTCTGTTTTATGTAGAGTGTGGGTTCACCATCACACTTATCAAACCCATTCTCAATCAAATAAGCATCAATTCTATTGTACCATGCTCTTGGAGCTTGCTTTAGCCCATAAAGAGCCTTCTTCAATCTGCAAACTTTATGCTCTTGGCCTTCAACTTCATAACCTAGAGGTTGTTCAACATAAACCTCTTCTTTTAACACTCCATTCAGGAATGCAGATTTAACATCCATCTGATAAATCTTCCACTTGTGTTGTGCTGCAATAGACAACACTGTTCTGACTGTTTCCATCCTTGCTACTGGTGCAAAGGTTTCATCATAGTCTTTGCCTTGTTGCTGCTTGTAGCCTTTCACACCAAGCCTTGCTTTGTGCCTGTCAATCTTGCCTTCAACATTGCTTTTGGTCTTATAGACCCACTTAACTCCAATGGCATCTTTGCCTTCAGGGAGGTCCACTAACTCCCATGTTTTACTCTTCTCAATTGCACCAATTTCTTCATTCATTGCTTCAATCCATTTATCTTCATTTACAACATCTTCAAAATGAACTGGGTCATCAACATGACAATACAAAGCGAATAATGAATTCAGACCGGTATTGTTACCTCTCCTTGTTCATAAATCTCATTCAGATTTCTGAATCTTGGTCTTCTTGGTGTACTTGGAGTTCCATCCGAACTTGAGGGTATTTCTGATCCCTGTGGTGTGCTTGGAGAAGCACTTCCTTGACTTCTTAAGGCTGTTCGAATTCCAGCTTGTGGTGTGGTTTGTTGTACTTGCTGTGGTGGAGGAGGAGCCACCAAGGAAGGATTATTTGCTGCTGTCCCTTCCTCTTCTTCTTCATGAGACACTATTGTCTTCACATTCACTGTCTTTTCCAAGCTTCCATCCCAAGCTTCATCTTCAATGAACTGCACATCTCTGCTTACTATCAATTTCTTGGTGGATGGATTATAGAGTTTGTATGCTTTTGACTCATCACAATAGCCAATAAAGACACACTTCTCCCCCTTACTGTCAAGCTTCTTCCTTAGCTGATCCGGTACATGTGCATATGCTACACAACCGAATACTCTCATGTGAGTGACAGTTTGCTTTTGACCACTCCATGCTTCTTCTGGTATTTTGTTCATGACAGCTTTAGTTGGGCATCTATTCAATATGTAAACTGCGCAAGTAACAGCTTTTGCCCAATACTCATGCGGCAAGTGTTTTGCCTTCAGCATACTTCTGACCATGTCAAGAATGGTCCTATTCTTTCTTTCAGCAACACCGTTTTGTTGAGGTGTATAACTTGCGGTGAACTGCTTTTGTATGCCATTCTCTCTGCAAAAACGCAGAAAGTCTTGGGAGATGTACTCTCCTCCTCTATCTGTTCTGAGCACTTTGATATAATGCCCACACTGCTTCTCAACAAGAGTTTTAAAATGGCGGAATTTCTCAAACACTTGACTCTTCTGTTTCAGCATATACACCCACGTCTTTCTGGTGTAATCATCAATAAAAGTTAAAACATATTTATTTCCAGCAAATGATGGTATTTGCATTGGTCCACACACATCAGAGTGAACAATTTCCAAGGGTGCTTTTGCCCTTATACTCTTTCCTGCTGGAAAGCTTTCTTTGTGTTGCTTGTCCAAGATGCAGCCTTCACAAAGGCTGTCCGGTTTCTCAATCAACGGCAATCCCTTTACCATTCCCTTTCTGTGCAACAAATTCAGGCCTCCGAAATTGAGATGTCCAAATCTCAAGTGCCACAACCAATTCACATCTTTCACTTGTTCCTGAAAGACTTCTTGTGTTACAGCTGCAATAGTTCTTCCTTCCTTCAAATCTGCCCTGAGTTTGAGAGGAAACATTCTATTGCTGGTCATCTGCACCTGTGCAATGATCTTCTTACTTGGAGGTATGTCTCTGATTGTACACAAATCATCTTTGAAGAACACGTTGTAACCTTTGTCAATGAGATGTCCAATGCTCAAAAGATTACATTTCAGACCAGGTACAAAGTATACCTCTGGCACAATCATCTGTTCTCCATTTCTTGCTCGGATACTGACGCTGCCCTTACCCTTGACAGATATCTTACTATCAGTCCCTGTTGTTACCTCAGATTTCACATTTTCATCCAGATTGGCAAACATTGCTATATTTCCAGTCATGTGATTACTACAACCTGAGTCTAAGAACCAAAAATCTTTTTGTTTGTCTTGTGCAATGTTACATGTTAACAACACATTCTTTGGATTCTTATCTTCTTCATTTGCAAAATTAGCATTCTGCCTACTATTCATGTCATTTTGTTTTTTCTTACATTCATTGGCGTAGTGCCCATATTTCTTACAATAATGACATTGGACTTGGGATTTGTCATACCTTTGTCCATGAGCTTGCTGTTTGCTTGAACCTTCATGTTGGTTCTGATTGTAGCTCCTTCCGCTTGTGCTTGCAGGATAATTTCTGCCTCTGTTTTGGCTTCTTCCACGACCTCTGTTATATGCTCTGCCTCGACCTTTTCCTTGACCAAAAGACATCTGAGTCTTGAATGCTTGCTCAAAAGAGGAATCTATTCCTCTACTCAGTCTGTGTTCATGAGACAAAAGAGAAGCAATCAGCTCATCAACCGTGAACTGTGAGAGATCTTTTGTTTCTTCTATTGCTACCACTATAGATTCAAACCTTGAGGGTAAAATTCTCAAGATCTTCTCTACAATCCTTCTTTCTTCAAGAATCTCACCATGAGATCTCATCTGGGTAATCAACCCAATAACTTGAGTGAAGAATGAATCTATTGTATCAGATTCCTTCATGCTGAGATTTTCAAAGTCTCTCCTCAACATCTGCAATTTTGCAGTCTTCACCTTCTCCATGCCTTGATAGGCAGTTTTGAGAATATCCCATGCCTCTTTAGATTTTGTTGCTGCTGCAATCCGTGGAAAAACACTTTCATGTACTGATTGGAAGAGAAAAAAGAGGACTTTGGCATCCTTCTTCCTGTCACTCTTCAACTGGTCTATTTCTGCTACTATCAAAGCAGCCAACGCTGCTGCATCTGCAGGTTCAGCATAGCCAGTTTCAACCAGCTCCCATATTCCTTGAGAAGCAAACAATACTTTCATTGTTATGGACCAATAACTGTAGTTTTTCCCATTAAACTGTGGCAGTTGGGGATTTGTCAAACCTGTTCCAGCATCTGCCATCTTAATTTTGTATAAAATAAAGAAAAGATACTGACTGTATAATTAAACACAAGCAGAAACTTTCTCTGCTGGAGAAAATCTGCTCAACAAGCTTCTTACAGCTCCTACAGTGAAAAACAAACTCTGTTTTTGACTCACTGAGTGCCTAGACCAGCTCTGATACCATGTTGGAATTTCTGATAATTCTAAACAAAACTGAAAAATAGAACAATACTCTGTTTTAACACAGAAAACTGAAAATCGTTTGCTGGAAACGGTGTTTCAGCAACACAGAAACTGGTGTAACAGCAACGCAGTTTCGTCAGTTGCTGTTTGCAGTGTAACAACATCAGTGTTTCAGCAACGCTGAAACTCGTGTAACAGCAACACGCTGTTTTGACGTCAAGTTTATTTTTCTGCTTACGGTGTAACAGCAACGTGCAATGGTGTAACAGCAACGTAAAAAAACTTGTATTTATAAACAGTAAACCAACTGATACAAATTCGTCTTCCTCACATAGAGGGATTTTCACAAAAGATTTATGCTGAAAAGCATCTTCCTCTTGACAGAGGGATTACAGCAGGAACGCTTCAGTTCCACAAACCAATTTCTCACTATCTCAGAGAATTACAGCTTCAGCCACACAGTCTGTTGCTGAAACACACAGACAGTTGCTGTTACAGCCTGTAGAATGCATTGCTGCTCCAAAACACAGCGACTCTGTATTCTTGCTGTTTTTTCTGCTCTGCCTGCTTCTCTGTCTTTTTCTACATTCTTCTAACTTAAAACAGAACTGTTGTTCATTACATTTATATGTTAAAACATATTTGTCTTTAAACAATAAAATAATACAAATATCTTCTAAAGCTTAACTGCGTATTGAATGCAGCAAGAGGTGATGCCTTTTGAAGAAAATGAAGTCGGTTGTTGCAGGGGAATTCAATTCAAAATTTAATGCACATAAATATGCATAATATCAAGCGCGACTTGAGGTATCAACAACCTGGAATATCTGCTGAAAATCAGATTTCTGTCCAGCTGTTCATTGTTGCAGTTGGAATTAAATTCCAACAGAAGCAATGGTCCCTTCCCCGTGAATTGAAGATCTCAGATTCCTCAATGACCAATGCTGCAATCAATTAGAAAGCATCCGTGCAGCCCGCTTGAGAGGCGTATTTGTTCATTGTATAGGAAGACACAAATGCATTTTCTAGACCGTATTTGAAAGAAATAATCAGAGCATTATAGGGCGTCGGGCACTCCAACATTATTGAGAATTTTTACTTTCATATGCTTTGTTGCACAACCTCCGCTATAACATTAATTGTATTGACGATCCGAATTCCAGCCGGTAGATTATTCGTATGCCGGCATGAATTCTGGCCTGCACCTCGCATCAATCCACATCTTAGATTGATTACAGGGTTTCAGGCTGTTTTTTTTTAATCATTTTGTCTTTCCATCGGATATGGCTTAGCATAGCAAAGCTAAATAAATAAATAGAGTGTGGGAATAGAGTGTGTGTCTTGCATAACATTTCAGTTATGTATATTTTGTGGTTTGTAAATTGAAGGTGCGAAACTAATTAATGAATGAATGGAGGAATATAATTAAACTAGTGATTCTTAATATATTTTGCTGTTGAGAAAACGTATTGCTAAGTTAATTGTGTGAATCTGTTATATACTGATGGATCTTGTTGTTAATTGTGTGAATCTATTATATATTGATGGATCTTATTGTGCTTCGGGCTTCAAGAACATCGGTTACATGTTATGCACTAAGATCCATGTGTGTAGAAAGGTCAAATGCATAATGAGATTGTCTTTCGGAGATCGAGAAGTGTCAATTATACAAATTTCATCAAAGATGGTCAGAGGCGGTTATGTCTTAAATGAGTTGAAAGGGAAGCTCAAAGATTGTGGTGGTGAAAAGAAGGGAGACTTCAAAGTGGGGATAAGTGCCGAGGAAGACTGAGACAGAGGTGTCACGTGAATTGTAATTTGTCTTTTTTGTATTAATCTCTGTAATAATGTAAATGTAAGAATTAAAAAGGGCACTTGGAATAATGCTTACAGTAAAATGTAGGCAGATTTTGTTTATTAGTAGTTAGAGTCTGTTGAAAGATTTTCTCAACAATATTTTATTATTTTAGAAAGTGTTAGATTTCATGACCACGATTTATGTGGCTTGTAATTTAGTTTTATTGTAAAAAATACAAATTAATTTGTGAGTAAATTTATACAACATCTATTCTCCAAATTTCTGGAATAGATAGATACAAGTCATTTTGATATAATACTAACCAAAGGAGGCATGTGCTTAAGTGATACTCCACTCTACTCAATAATACATGTAAAATTAATAGGAGTATTTTGTAAAGCAAGAGATGTGCATAAACGGATGATAATACTCTGTGTTTGTGAAGTTTTAAGCCCAACTACTATGTTTTGAACTTTTTTGAACCAATGCAGCAAGGTCAAATGCTTCTTTCTGCTTCTGGAATGTCTACACCAATGTTTTGAGAACAACGCACCAATACCTCTTGAAGAGCACCGGATACTATTATACCAATCAGGAAATGTATATTTTGTTTCCACGGTCAAAATGTTCATTACAAGAGGCACCCCTGACATACATACTAAGAAATTTAAATAATCCCTGAGAAAAAGCGTTGATTGTTTCATAGAGGCCATACATATATCAAATGTTCCGACGTGACCAACATAAAAAAAAATAATCAATTTTCTGTTTAAAAAGTATTGCTTGTCCGCTTTGTTCTATGATTCCTACTCTGTTCGTAAAAATGAAATAAAATTGCAATCATGTTATCTTTTTTTAAAAGTGATTAAGAAAAAGAATAATCAATATTCTATTAAAAATGAAATAATATTGCAATCATATTGTTTTTTTAAAGTGATTAAGAAAAAGAATAATCAATATTCTATTAAAAATGAAAATGAAATAGTATTGCAATCATGTTTTTTTTAAGTGATTAAGAAAAAGAATAACCATTTTTTTATTTAAAATTTATCTTTTTTTAAGTGATTAAGAAAAAGAATAATCAATATTCTATTAAAAATGAAATAATATTGCAATCATATTGTTTTTTTAAAGTGATTAAGAAAAAGAATAATCAATATTCTATTAAAAATGAAATAGTATTGCAATCATGTTATTTTTTTTAAGTGATTAAGAAAAAGAATAACCAATTTTCTATTTAAAATTTTTTGCTTTTGGGCTTTGTTCTATCGTAGTCTACTAGTAAAAATGAAACAAAATAGCAATCATGTTATCTTCTCTGAAAATGAATCGCATGACAAATTCTGCAACTTTTAACTCTCTACCCTTCAAAAAGTTACCTTCCATAGCACTTGACACTAACACATATAAATCTTTGACACTAAAACACAAATCTATGGGTGCTTCATTCCTTAAAATGACATCATCCTACATCCTCTTTGGGGAAAATACTTGTGTCTTTCATCTTTGAAACCTTTCAAAGCATAGAATAACTGTTAGCTCTAAGTATTGCTAATGAAGCTCATTAGCAAGGACAAAGAAAGGGTATCCTTATCATAACTAAGCATTGTGATGCGTTCTCCTCTTGACATGAGTTCTCAAATCTCTCATTCATTTTCATCTGCTACGCCTTTTGGCAAGGATAACACAAATCCATCCCATGCAAGAACCTAATTTCCTGATTGAACCAAGGACTTGAGGGAATGAAAAAACAAGATGTCTACAATGGTTGTGCGGATGGCCATTGGAAGATCATTTAATGTTTCTTCTTGTAGAATGAGATCCATTATCATAGTGATTGATGGTGTTGATAAATCAATGTCAATGACCATTCATTTTCCATTTTCATGTCATTACAAACAAATCTTACCAACTTAAAGGCTTTGGTTATTCACCTCTTACCAACTTAAAGGCTTTGGCTATTCACCTCCTCTGCTAATGTTGTATCTAACTACAAACCCATCTGTCACTGCAAACACATCTCACCAGCTTACTCGCTTGGCTATTCATGAAATTTGTTGATGTGGTATTTGACCAGCTTACTGCCTTTGGTTATTCACCACCTTTTACTGCCTTTGGTTATTTATCACCTTTGTTGATGCCTTATGTTCTTATAGTGGTTGAAATTACTTGCAAGATCCATTGTTTAAATGGGGTAAACACCATAGTTTTAAAACTCATACTTAGACTCGGAACAGGTCGAGGGTAGACTCCGACTCCATATCGACTTGGTCCTTGTAAAAAAAAGATTAAATATTTATTTATTTTTATGAAAAAACATATTTTTAAAGATTTTCATTCATGTTTCAAAACTCAAAGCATTATAATAATAGAGAGAAGACAACATATTATCAAAGTATGTTCATGAATATATCTATTATATCAAAATGGCACCTAGTGCACTGTCCAATACATGTAATATATAGATATCAGAACAAAAATGCATAACCAATGTTGCTCCAAAAACCAACTCTTCAATGGAAAATGCTGCTCTGGAAAAAAAACTCCTCAATGCTACTCCAAAGATCGCCCAAGAACCTCCTGAATGATGCTCCAAATATTGCCCAAGAAACTCCTCAATGTTGCTCCAAAGACCAACTCCAACTGCTCACAAACTCGACTCAAATACTCACACAAATGTAATGAGATATCTCTGAGGAAATATGAGGGGGTTGGATCACCTTTACAGCCATGGGAGAGGGGTAGATGGGCTAGGAAATAGTTTAAATAGAAAAAAAATGTGATTTCAAGTCCGCCCAAGCCGGTCTATTACCAAATCGGTGACCAACTCGGCCAGTTCGGTAATGGACCGGCCACTAAACCAGATAATTGACCTAATCAATTTAGACAGGGTTATGGTTCGGTCAACTAGGTTGATTCGGAGTCAAACCGGCCTAGTTTTAATACATAGAATAACAGTTATGTAAAGCTAACAGTTCATCTCTGTCATCTCTCTTTGAGATTACTCCAAGCACAACTCTGCAATGCCCCAAGGCTAGCAAGCAGTTGTTCCCAACGCAGACCATGCAGCTGTAACTGTAAATTCTATTACAAGTTTGTTAAAAAAACCAATATATTGCAACTTAAGCTTTTTGAGCAAGTATATACCACCTATCAGGTTTTCATTTCATTGCATCTTTTGTGGGCATAACATGGCCTTTTAAGTTTCCTACAAAAGACTACAAAATAATTCGGAGCATGGAAATAAATCGTTATATGGCACCAAAATACTCCCTTAAAAGCAAGGAAATTTGATAATAATTATCAATCCATACTGTTGACACCTAATTATAGGGATTGGGTGAACAACTGTAATTAGTGTAAATAAATAATAGAGAAAATGGAGAGTCATTGGGAGATGAACTGAACAGTCACTCCCTCTTGTATATAATAATGAATATCCTGAATGAATATGATTACATTTGAGGAGTTATCTCCTGGTCTGACATGGTATCAGAGCCAGCGCCATTTTTGGCTTCCCTCTCTGCTTTGTAACTCCTCTCTCGCAACTACTGCCCCTCTCTGGCAACTCTACAGATGTTCGGTTGGTTATGTGAGGCAACTACTCCACAAGCACAGTTGAGGTATCACTCTCTTGGTTTCATAGTGTTAAACACGGGTGCGATGAATGAAATTCTCTTATGACTGTGTATCGGTGTTCTGGACCCTAATCGGGTATTTTTCTCTATTCATACATTTTATTTATAAATCACAGTCAATTAGTGTTAAGCGTTAATATTGAGTTTAAGTGCTAAACCTTTTCTTAAGCGTCTTTTGAATTAAGCACATGGGTAGTATTCGACAAGTGGTAAGCGGTATCTCGCGCGCCCTAAAGGCTGGAAATGGTATTCCTAAATTTCACGTGATTAACCTTAGCGAGCGACACATAGCACGAGAAAACCACTTTTCTCGCGCATTCTCGATTTTTTATGCATCGTGCAAGATTTCACGTGATATTATGCAATAGCCGTTGGATCAAGCGGGATTGATCGACGATGGAGATCGGCCAAGCTAGTTGGCAAGCGGGTGACGCGATAGCTGTTCGATTAGACGGGTCAGATTTGACAGTGATCGCATCAGAAGATGCATGTGAGTTAATTTAAATTTTAGACGCGATAAGGTTATGAACTGGGGTTTTAATTCCTTTTGGTTCCGTTATGAGATTGTGCGACAGTCGTTCGATTGCACGGGTCACATTGATGGTGGAGATCGTCCGGGTTAGTTGGTGAGTGGACGACGCGATATCCGTTGGATCTGGAGAAGTGAGATCAACGTGCAGATTGAAGCGGTTGATAAAAGGAGAAGTCAACGAGGGACCGACAGTGATTGGTCAGATAAGCGGGACCCTCAGGGGGAAAATCCACATACAAAACCGGATTTAAGCGCAGCTGATTGGTTACAAAGTTAACCAGTAGTCGAATTATAGACTACCACCTCATTTTCGTCAACCTCGTACGTCAACCTCGTGTGTCATTTTTTTACCAGTAGAAGAGCAATTTTTTTACACAGTACATTTTTAAAATGCACTCATTGATATCTATTGTGGGAGTGGTTCTCACCGGGAAGGAGAACTATCCAGAATGGTCGCGAAAAATCAAACACACTCTCATTTATAATGAGCTGTGGAAAGGAGTGTGTGTTGGAGATGGAGACAAAGAGCCAGAACAACCTACCTCAGACAAGGAATTCGCCATTTGGGAAAATAAGAACAACAAGGCTTATGCATTGATTGCAGCATCAGTAAATGAAGAGGTGAGTCGCCATATTTCGCCATTTTCAAATGCTTTCGAAGCCTTACAAAAACTGAAGGAACTCTATGACTCACACTCTGCACTTGAAGTTGTTCAACTCATGATTAAATTGTTCACCCTTGAATTACAAAATGATGATCCTCTTGCTCTTGCATCATAAGTAAAATCTATTATGCATGATATCAAAGTCACTAATGTTGAACTGGACATTCCTCTGATAGCTTTTCTCAAGGCACTTTATCCCACTTACTCAAATTATCTTGAGTCATTACAAGCAAATGGAAACCTCAAAGATATTACCTTTGACTCCCTTGTGAAAAAAATTGCTGAAAGAGAGAAAGCTTTTGGGAAGAAGACAACTCCTCAGTCTTCTAAAGAGGCTATGTGCCTTGCACATAGAGAGAAGAATCTTTCTCAAGATTCTTCGAGAGGAATAGGTGGTCAAAGAGGAAGAGGAAGAAATTTCAAAGCCAAGGGGGCAGTCACTCTCAAGGAGAAAAGTCAGATTTGCACTGCATACAATGCAAAAGAGATGGATCACATGATGCATCCACATGCAAGTTGCCTTGGGACAGAATTGAGCATGAAAGAAACCAACCCAAAGGTAAAACTAATGACAAAGAGAAAGGTAAAGCACCTGAATCCACTCACTATGTTGTGGCACACTGTAATATTGGAGTAAATGAAGACTTATTTAATGCTTCACTTGCTTCTTGGAAAAATGATTGGTTGCTTGATTCAGGAGCAACTTGCCACATGACTTTTAGAAGAGATTTTTTTGAAGAATTTTCTGACAATGTTGATGGAGCAGTATACTTTGCAGACAAATCAAAACTCAAGCCATCAGGGCTTGGTACAATCAAGCTTAAATTGCCTGGTCATCCAGACTTTCTTCTGCATCATGTTTTATATCTCCCACAACTGAGGAGAAACTTGTTGTCCTTGGTCCACATCCGCCAGCAAGGACACTCCATTCATATGTTTGATGGCAAGCTTGAGGTGAGAAAAGCATCAAATCACTCACTTGTCATGACGGGGATAGAAGAAGAAAGGCTTCTCAAGCTGCAGGGTACCTCTGCTCGTGCACAAAATTTCTCATACAATTCTCATTATGAAGAAGGTACATTTCCATCAAGTTTATTATGGCATGCTAGATTTGGACACTTGAACTATGACAGCCTCTGCTTGTGGAAGAAAAATGGTGTTACTGGTTTGCCTACAATTCCTAGGAAACTTAAGCAATGTGATGCTTGCATTCTAGGAAAGCATAGCAAACAGTCTTTTCATGATTCACATTCCAGAGCACATAGAAAACTTGAACTCATTCATTCAAATTTATGTGGTCCAATGCCTGTTTCTTCTGCAAATGGAAATAAATATATGATGACATTTATTGATTACTACACCAGAATGTGTTGGGTTTATTTATTGAAAATGGAAAAGAATACACTTCAAATGAATTTGAAAACTATCTTCGCCAACGTGGGATCAAACATCAAACAACTGTGCCTTATAATCCCCAATAGAACGGAGTAGCTGAAAGAATGAATAGGTCAATCTTAAATATGGTGCGCTCCATGATGTTTTTCAAAAATGTAAAAATGATGTTTTGGGTTGATGCAGTTCTATGTGTTGTATATATAAAGAATAGATGTACATCTAATTCTATTAGAAACAAGACTCCTTATGAAATGTGGTATGGGCACATTCCTTCGGTAAATCATCTCAGGGTCTTTGGTTCCACGTGTTATGCCTTGATACCAAAGGTACATAAAAACAAACTTGGTGCAAGAAGTCGTAAGTGTATCTTCCTGGGGTATTCAAACACCTCCCAAGCATACCGTCTCTATGATGAAGTCAATAAAATTTTTGTTGTATCTAGAGATGTAATCTTTCTTAAATTGTCCAAAACTGACAATGTTGTTGAGTGACAACTTGATCGCTTGGATAGATTCACAAATGAAAAATCATTTCAAGAATTTGATCATTAGATTCCACATCTTGAAGGGGGGATTCCTAAACTAGATCAACCTGTGGAATCTTCTTCTGAAGCACTCTCTCCCCGGAATGAAACTCCAACAACGGATGATACTTTGAGTGATGTGATTGATAGAATTGGCAGACTCAATCTTGATTCACTCCCAACTCAATCAACGGAGCAACCTGGACCATCTCAGAAAGGTCCCCCAAAGTGGATGACAAAGACACTTGAAAGTGTTCATCCTAATGAGGTTGGAAAGACGGGAACTAGAAATTCAACCCTGCAAAATGGAGGTGATGTAGATGACTCTGATTCACCTGTTGATATGGATGTTTCTTATGATTGTGAATTGAATTTGTCTACATATTTTGAACCAAATTCCTTCAAAGAAGCTGCTTCTCATGATGAATGGAAAGAAGCAATGCAAAATGAGTATGATGCATTGATAAATAATGGCACTTGGAAGCTGGTTGATCCTCCATTGGGAACCAAATCAATTAGCCGCAATTGGGTCTACAACAACAAGTATAAAGCTGATGGCTCACTTGACAAGCACAAACCCAGGCTTGTGGCAAAAAAAAATTCACAGAAGGAAGGGGTCGATTATGAGGATACTTTTGCCCCCACATCAAAATGGGCTACCATCCGGACACTCTTTACCCTAGTAGCCCAGAACGGTTGGAAAGGCCATCAAATGGATGTAAAAACCGCTTTCTTGAATGGAGATCTAAAAGCGAATCTTTCTATGTCCCAACCTGAAGGATTTGCTGTAAAAGGACATGAACATAAAGTATGCAAACTTGTGAAATCCTTGTATGGCCTCAAACAAGCACCGCGAGCCTGGTATGAAAAACTAACTAAGCATCTTCTGAAACTCAATTTCAAACATTATGATCTTGATGATGCAACTTTGTTTGTCAAGAAGGTTGGCAAAATAGTTGTATATCTTGTGGTATATGTAGATGATATTTTGATGACAGGGAACAATGAGAGCTACATTGCATCCATAAAGAAGGAATTGAGGAAAGGTTTTGAAATGACTGATTTGGGCTATGTTCATTACTATCTTGGTATTAAAGTAACTCAACATTCGAAGTCCATATTCCTTTCTCAAAAGAAGTACATTGGAGATCTGTTGAATAGGTTTGGCATGACTGAATGCAATCCTCTGACTACTCCAATGGAACAAAACTTAAAGCTCACATCCATTGAAGGAAAAGAATTTGAGGATGCAACAAAGTATAGACAGCTTGTAGGAAGTCTCAACTACCTAACTACTACCAGACCAGAAATTTCGTTTGTTGTTGGAATCCTCTCCAGGTTTATGCAAAAGCCTTGTGAGGGACATTGGTCTGCTGCAAAAAGAGTTCTAAAGTACTTGAAGGGAACTCAAGACTTTGGAATCAAGTATACATAGGTGGGCAACTTCAGCTTGATTGGATACTCTGATTCAGACTTCGATGGAGACAAAGAAACTGGGGTATCTACTTCGGGTTATGCTATGAGTCTTGGATCAGGAACTGTCTCCTAGAGATCACGCAAACAATCATTTCCAACAGATTTCACAATAGAGGCAGAATATGTGGCAGCAGCTGAGGCCACAAAAGAAATTGTGTGGCTCAGGAAAATTCTGGAAGATTTGTAGTTAAAACAAGTACAATCAACTCCACTCATGATTGACAATACCTCGGCAAATAAAGTTGGCCAAGAACCCAAAGTTCCATGATCGAACGAAGCACATCAATAGAAAATATCATCTGATCCGACATCATGTTGAGGCCAAAACAATCCATCTCCGCCATTGTTCCACTAATGAGCAGATTGCAGACATCTTCACCAAAGCGCTTGGAAGAGAAAAACTTGAAAGATTCAGAATGATGCTTGGACTCACCAACATCCCTTCAGATTAAGGGGGGAATGTTGACACCTAATCATAGGGATTGGGTGAACAACTGTAATTAGTGTAAATAAATAATAGAGAAAATGGAGAGTCATCGGGAGATGAACTGAACAGTCACTCCCTCTTGTATATAATAATGAACAACCTGAATGAGTAATACGATTACATTTTAGGAGTTGCCTCCTAGTCTGACACATACATACCAGCATACCAAGGCTTGTAGACTCTTTGCGTTGTAGTTTTTAAGAGAATAATTGTAAAAAACCTAGGTTTTCTACACTTGTTACTCGTCCTCATTGAAGATCCTCATTGAAGTTGTGACCAGTGGAGATGATGAATTTTACATCTGGATCCTCTCCTATCCTCCCATCTATTTATCCATTTATAAAACAATAAACTTAATCCCTTCATAATACAATAAGCTTAATGCAAAAATAGAATATAAAATCACTGGAAATTAACACTAGATAATAGATAAAAATGGTGGTCTTAAAATTGTGCCTAATGGTTGCATAACCCTTTTCATCACATGTTTCCCATCTTCTTTGAAGTTGTGTTACATCTGGATCCTCACCTATCCTCCACATATATTAGTCCGTTTATAAAACAATAAAATTAATGCATATGTAGCCTATAATAAAATCAAAGGCAACTAAAAGCTAGATAACAGATAAACATGATAAGAAAATCACAAACCCATTACTGTATGTAACAACAAACTTCCCACATGATAAGAAAAGCACAATAACATTTGTAGCAGGGCGACTACAGCGATCTAGAACTGAAATTTCATTATTAATATTGACGACATGATAAGAAAATCACATACCCATGAAAGTCTTTAACAACAGACAGCCCACATGATAAGAAAAGCATAATAGGGCAATTATAGTGATTTGGAACTGAAATTTCATTATTAATATTTACGAGATCTGCATAGTATGAGACAAAAGACATATTTATCATCTTCAACTTAGCTAATAAAACAATTATTTTGCTGGACAAAAATATTTTAAAAAGGTAATTAATAAATTATCAATAGGAGAAAAGGAGAAAGTCATGCTCCAAGAAAGCACTTACCTTCATTCATGTTGTTTTTCCTTTTGTGTGGATTCCTCCAAAAGCAAAAGTCCTTGGGCAGGAAATAGGGTGACAACCTAACTATGGGCAAAAGCATCACGAGAATTATTTGAAAACCAAGATCAAAATCAGTGCCTTTAAGCAATTGAAATTAGATTCATGAAAGAGGTTTTTCACAAAAGAGTGGGTACCTCATAGCAAGGACCCTCTATTTCGCTTCTTCACACATCTGAAACGAAACCCCAAAACATTGTTCTTCAGACATCTGAACCGAAACCACAAAACACTCTGCCCTCTGCTACTTCTTCTGCAGACCAGAATTAGGGTTCTTGTTGGGAAATTAATCCTAACCACCGTGTTAAACACTCTTACAACAACCATATTTGTCAGAAGTATTTTGCAGGTTGCAATTTTTTTTGCAGGGGAAGGACTAAAGTTTGAGCAGAAGACATCATTGACCATTCTGCAACACATCATAGAGTTAAATCACTTAATGAGGGTTGGTAAATATATATGGGTGAAACATTTACTATCCAACTCTTAGTTGCAGTCCACAACCTCAGCAAGTTCAGAAAATTCCTCAAAGATTTTTTCTATCATGTATTAATGAGTAAAAATGTGTGTTTTGTATAAATATGAATGTAAAATTCATTTTATTTGGTTGAGCAAGTTGAGAGGAGTCGAGTGTGTAAGTCTCAGAGGTAGTGAGGAGAAAATCGTGGAGAAAATATTGATGGGCGCATTAAAACAAGTCTTACAGAGAATTACTCCGGAACCCTGGTAAAGCGTAAATCGCATTAAGATTTTTTGTGTTTTTACTTGGAGTAACAACCTCCAATTTGTCATGCGAATGTATTTACATATGCTTTATAATATAATCCAAAATTTGGTTTGTTGCGATGTGGCCTTAAACCTTCATGATTAGATTTACGACAACCATTTGGTTTTTACTCTGTTTTGTTGTGCGTTTAATTTCTGTTTCAATTAAGTCTCTATGTAGTTGTGATTTACTTGCCTCAACTGAAGATTGTCTTGCCGTAACCGATTTATGAGCCAGACTCCTCTCCTATAACATTTTCTGAGTCAGAATCCTCTCCTCTAACATGGTATCAGAGAAGGTTAAACTTTGTTAGTGTAAAAACAAGTGTTTTTACTAGCAATTAAAAATTGTTTTGAAGGCAGATTTTTGAAGTGTATTTACCAACAGGTAGAGAGTTTTTTTCGCTCAGGAAACATCAAGAACAAGCTTGACGAATCCTCAGATACCTCAGTTTAATGGAAAAAATTATGATTATTGGGCTATTACAATGAAGACCCTATTTTATTCTCAAGACATTTGGGTTTTGGTGGAGAATGGTTTTCAAGAACCAGAAGATGCAGCAACATACAATGTCTTGTCTCAACCAGAAAGGGATTTGTTGAGGGACAACAGGAAGAAGGATGCAAAATCCCTCTTCTATATTTTTCAAGCAGTTCATGAAAATATTTACCTAAGGGTTGCAGCAGCAACAAAGTCCAAGTAAGCATGGCACACCCTCCAGACAGCCTACCAAGGCATGGCAAAAGTGAAGACAACAAAGCTAGAAATGCTAAGGATAGATTTTGAAACACTTTGTATGAAAGAATCCGAGAATGTAGACTCGTTTTTTACACACGTAATTGGACTGGTTACTCAAATCAGGTCTCATGGTGAGGCACTTGAGGAAAGGAGAATAGTTGAGAAAGTTTTGAGAAGTTTTCCAGCAAGGTTTGATGCCATTGTTGTGGCCATAGAAGAGACAAAGGATCTCTCACAGTTCTCAGTGGATGAGATTCATGCATCACTGATTTCTCATGAACATAGAATGAATAAAGCAACAAGCTCCTCATTGAAGCATGCCTTCAAGACACAAGTTTCATTTGGTCAAAGTAGAGGCAGAGGAAGATCATATGCTAGAGGAAGAGGAAGAAGCCCACACAGAGGTGGAAGAAGCATCCCTTCAAGCTCAAGTGGAAGAGGCAGAAATCAAAATCCAAGTCAAGGCCCAAACCAAAATCAAGCACAAGGTCAAAGGTATGATAAATCTCAAGTCCAATGTCATTACTATAAGAAGTATGGTCATTATGAAAATGAATGTAGAAAGAAGCAATATGACATTAGTAACAAACCAAGTGTAAATTTCACAAAAGAAAATCAAAACCATGATAACATGTTTTTAGCTTGTAATGTAGCACAAGAAAAACAAAGTGATATATGGTATCTAGATTCAGGGTGTAGCAACCACATGTCAGGGAACATAGAAATGTTTTCCAATCTAGATGAAAGTGTGAAATCTAAAGTGACATTAGGGACTGATAACAAAGTCTTTGTCATGGGAAAAGGAAGAGTTAATATCCTAACAAAGAAGGGGGAGAAGAAGTACATCTCAGATGTTTACTTTGTCCCTAGTTTGAAGCATAACCTCATAAGCATTGGACAACTCATGCAAAAGGGCTACAATGTCTTTTTCAAGAATGATGAGTGCACAATTTTGGATAAGCCTCCAAGCAGACAATTGATTACAAAGGTTCAGATGACAAACAATAGAATGTTTCCCCTAAAGATAAGATCAGATTTGAAAGAAGAAGGTGCACAAGCACAACTATCAATGAACTCACAAGAGGATGGAAGAAAAGATGCAGTTGTCACACAAGTAAACTTTCAAGCAGAGGTCAAAGATGAAAATTGGTTATGGCACTTGAGATTTGGTCATCTCAACTTTGGAGGTTTGAATTTGCTGCATAGGAAAGGCATGGTGAAGGGGTTTCCACTCATATAAAAACTGGACAGCCTATGTGAAGGATATATCTTGGGCAAGCAACATAGAGAGACATTTCCAGTAGGAAAGTTAGTAAAGGAAAAGGCAAATTTGGAGATTGTCCACTCAGATTTATCTGGACCAATGCAGACACCATCAATTGGCGGCAGCCATTATTTATTGACCTTCATAGATGACTACACAAGGAAGACATGGGTCTATCTCCTAAAATAGAAAGGTGAAGTGTTTGAGCGCTTTCGCCAATACAAATCTCTTGTTGAGAAGCAAAGTGGACACTACATAAAAGTCCTTAGGACTAACAGAGGTGGCGAATACATCTCAAATTATTTCCTTCATTTTTGTAGGGAGCATGGAATTCACAAGCAATTTACAAAAAGGTATACACCTCAGCAAAATGGTGTCGTAGAAAGGAAGAATAGGACCATTATGGAAATGGCAAGGAGTATGTTGAAGGCAAAGCATTTGCCAAATGATTATTGGGCTGAAGCTGTCACTTGTGCAGCATATATCATTAATAGGTGTCCAACCAAAAGTGTCAAGAATGTGGTTCCTGAAGAGGCATGGAGTGGAAGAAAGCATAGTGTCACTCACATGAGAGTCTTTGGATGTGTGGCATATGCACATGTCCCGGATGAGTTGAGGAAGAAGTTGGACAACAAGGGGGAGAAATGCATATTTTTTGGATATAGTGATGAATCCAAGGCATACAAGCTCTACAATCCATCAACCAAGAAGGTCATAATCAGCAGAGATGTGCAGTTCATAGAAGAGGAAGCATGGGATGGAAGTTTAGAGAAAACAGTCAATGTCAAAGAATGTATACCACACGAGGACAAAGAGGAATTGACAACAGTAAGTGATTCCTCAACAATGACTCCCTCTACTCCTATTCAATTGCATAAACGCAAGAAACAAGTAACACCATAAAAAAATAATAGGACAGTGCCACGCAGTCAAGCAAGTTCTTCTCCAAGCACGCCGCAAAGCGCAACACCAAGTGACATGTCAAGCCCATATTCAGCAAGCACAAGAAGACCAAAATTCATAAATTTAAATGAGATTTATGAGAAATATGAAGTGATAGTAGCATTGGTCTAAATTCATTATTTGCATTGTTTTGTCATGTAGATGACCCAATCCATTTTGAGGATGCAGTCAAAGAAGAAAAATGGGTTGCAACAATGGAGGAAGAAATAGAAGAAATATAAAAGAATGACACATGGGAGTTAGTGAACCTTCCGCAAGGAAAATAAGTCATTGGAGTTAAGTGGGTCTATAAGATAAAGAGAAATGTTGAGGGGAAGATTGAAAGGCATAAATCGATGCTAGTTGTCAAATGATACAAACAGTAGCATGGAAGAGATTAAGTGGAGATGTTTGCACCAGTCGCAAGGATGGAGATAGTGCGTACTATTTTGGCAATTGTCACACAACATAAATGGAAAGTGTATCAAATGGACATAAAATCAGTGTTCTTGAATGGAGTGCTGAAAGAGGAAGTGTATGTTGCGCAACCACCTGGTTATGAGGTAGAAGGTCAAGAACACAAAGTGTATCAGTTGAGGAAAGATCTTTATGGGCTGAAGCAAGCACCGTGTGCATGGTATAGGAGGATAGATGCTTACTTGTTGGACAATGGTTTCGAAAAATGTGATGGTGAGCCTACTCTCTACATCAAAGAGAGTGGTAGTAAGATTCTTATTGTTTTCTTATATGTAGATGATTTGATTCTTACAGGCAGTGATGATTTTCTCATCGTTGATTTAAAAGAAGTCATGAAGAATGAATTTGAAGTCACTGACTTGGGGTTTTAAGGTGTTTTTTGGGCATAGAAGTGAAGCAAACAGAAAATGGAATTTTGGTTTCTCAAGTAAAGTATGTAGCAGAAATTTTGGAGAGGTTTAATATGCAGAACAACAAAGCCTCACTAACTCCAACTGTCATGGGGTTGAAGTTGAGCAAAGAAGATTGAAGCAGCAATGTCAATCCGACATTATACAAAAGCATGATAGGAAGCTTGATGTATTTGACCACCACTTGGCCGGATATAATGTATGCAGTGAGTCATGTGTCAAGGTTCATGGAGACACCCAAGGAAACACACTAGCAAACAACAAAAAGGATTCTAAGGTATGTCAATGGGACAAAACAATATGGTATTTTGTATGCCACAACAGATGATTTCAAGCTGGTTGGTTACACTGACAGTGATTGGGCAAGAAGTGTCGATGATAAAAAAAGAACGTCATGATATGTTTTTCATTTGGGTTCCAGAGCCATTTCATGGGCCTCCAAGAAGTACCCAATAGTATCACTGTCAACAATAGACGTTGAATATGTCGTCGCAACAGTAGCAGTGTGTCAAGTAATTTGGGTGAGAAGGATGTTGAGGGATCTTCGCCACGACCAAGAGGTAACGACAACACTTCCGCAATTGCATTGTCAAAGAATTATGTTTTTTACAAGAGGACCAAGCACATTGATGCTAAATATCATTTTATTATAGAGTTGATTAACAATGGTGAAATTGTGTTGCAACACTGCAAGTCACAGGAACAATTTGTTGATATTTTCACAAAGCCATTGGCACGTGAAAATTTTGTTTATCTCAAATACTATTTGGGAATTGTCAATGGCGAAAGTTGTGATTAAGGGGGAGTGTTGGAAAATTAATCCCAACCACTGTGATAAACACTCTGATAGCAACCATACTTGTCAGAAGTATTTTGCAGGTTGCGATTTTATTTGCAGGCAGAAAGACTAAAGTTTGAGCAGAAGTACATCGCTAACCATTCCACAACACATCACAGAGTTAAAGCACTTAATGAGGGTTGGTAAATATGTATGGGTTAAACATTTACTGCACAACTCTTAATTGCAGTCCGCAACCTCTGCAAGTTCAGAAAATTTCTCATTTTGTATAATCGCCCATCCCGTGTCTTAAAGATTTTCTTTGTTATGTATTAATGAGTAAAAATGTGTGCTTTGGATAAATATGAATGTAAAAGTCATTTTGTTTGGTTGAGAAAGTTGAGAGGAGTTGAGTATGTAAGTCTAAGATGTAGTGAGGAGAAACTAGTGGAGGAAATATTGGTGTGCGCGTGAAAACAATTCTTACGGAGTTTTACAAAGAATTACTTTACAACCCTGGTGAAGTGTAAATCGCAGTAAGATTTTTTGTGTTTTTACTTGGAGTAGCAGCCTCCAATTTGTCATGTGAATGTATTTACATATGCTTTATAATATAATCCAAAGTTTGGTTTGTTGCAATGTGTTATGAAACCAACTCACAAAAAGATAGAAAAGAGAGATGAACGCCTTAGAAATAAGCCTCTTCGAGGGGGCAACCTCCTTTACATTACACAAATGAACAATTCTTGGATGATACAAATGACAAGACCTCCTTTCCATATATAGGAGTCTAAGGGGTCATAATATAATCATAGCAGACATAACAATAATAATGTAAGGGCACAATAATAACAATAGTGGGCTTCTATGGGGCACAATAGTAACAATATGGGGACTACATGGGTACATCAATATAATAAGGGGGTTGTAATAATAACAATAAGGGGTTACACTAGTAGTATAGGGGCCTAACATGCCCCTCTCCTTCAAAAAGTGTTGTCCTAAATGCTTGAGTAGTTCTTGATGTTGCTGTATAAAATTCTTGTCCTCCCATGTGGAATCTTCAGCGGGTAATTTCTTCCACTTGATGAGATACTCTGAAATTGATCGATTTCGTAGCTGTTGGGTTCTTGTTTCTGTGACTGCTCCAGGTTCCAATATGATTTTTCCTTCCTCTTCAAGTTCTGGCAATATTGTTTGAATTGGGATCTTCTGCAACTTTTGAATGAGTGGCCACACTTCTTCATCCTTCTTCCATTCATCCCTTACTTCGTTTATCCAATCTGGTTGGATAATAGAAATAGCACAAAACAATGCTTCCACATCCTCATCCTTTCTTGAGAGTGCATCTGCAACAAAATTTTTCTTCCCTTTTCTATAGATGATGTCAAAGTCATAACCCAACATATTTGTGACCCATTTTTTCTATTCTTCTAAAGATAATATTTGTTCTAAAAAGTATTTAAGACTATCATGATCCATTTTTACCTTGAAATGTCTTCCCATTGGGTAAGGTCGCCATTTCTTAAGTGCATGTAGTATTGCCAACATTTCCTTCTCATAAATAGCTTTCTTGAGATGTAGCCGTAAAAATACCCAATCACCTACATCAAAACATTTTTCACTGCGATGTTGATCTACCTGTTGTTTCATTCAATTCTACACCAAAGTGGCGTTATCCTTTAAAAGTTGGAGAACTTGTTATTGATGCTCGATGTGATATTTCACTGCTTGAACCTTTTTCTTCTTAATATTTCCTTCTATATTTAGAGTTTGAAGAGTGGTAATTTCTTCCAATGCTTTACAAGATATGGTCGGATTCATTTCTTGATGCTCGATGTGATCTTTCACTTCTTGAACATTTTTCTTCTTGATATATCCTTCTATCTTGATAGTTTGAGGAGTGGTAATTCTGGCCAATGCATTACAAGATATGGTTGGATTCATTTCTTCATTCTCGATGTGATCTTTCACTTCTTGAACCTTTTTCTTCTTGATATGTCCTTCTATCTTGAGAGTTTAAGGAGTGGTAATTCTTGCCAATGCTTTACAAGATATGGTCAGATTCATTGCTTCTTTCTCTGGGGTTGGTTCCTGGTGTACATCCTCTTCTTTTGATGTTTCTTGATCCTTTTCTTCTTGTTAGGATTCCAAGAAACTCTCCTAGGTTGTAGCTCGGAGATGCCTGGTAACATATAAATTCAACTATTGTTGCAGGTTTAATGGAAGGAATGATGGTTTGGTTCAAGCCAAATAACCACTTCTACTCTGTTTCACTCCAGACATGCATGAACACCCTCAGACTACAAGGCTTTAAACCACCAATTCTCACAGTTTTAGATGTTGGGTGAATATGGAGAATACTAATCACACCAGCAAATACACAAGACCATGTGATGGTCGGCTGCAACTAGTAAAGAAACCTGTAAATCTAATCTATTAATGCAAAGAAAGGATGATAGCTCTCCTGCATTAGATAGAAAGAAACCTGAGCAACCTATTCAGTGATGCATTCAATATTCCAACACCAAAATATGATGACAGTTATCTAGTGCTAAACATTAAGAGATCATGAACACAGCTCATCAGGCACAAGCTTAGAACAAAGGAAAATGGACAGTGAGCAGTTAACAACAAAAGAACTTGTATTAGCTGAAAATGAAGATGAGATGCTGCAAGTGAAAAAATATCTACAGTCTCCAGAAGTTGAACCTTACATCAAATGCCAACCCTGATTACATCTTACTTCTAGATATTTATAAGTTTACAATACTATGGCACTTGGCCATTTAGGTATGGGGGGGTTATAATCGACCACCAACTGAATTTAACCACCTGATGGAGTCTCTGAACGAGGTGGATTGTTTCAGTGGGTGAATCTGATCTGTTCAGGTGTTGTGCTGCCCTTTAGGCAGTTGGAGTGCTCGTACTAGTGGAGTCCATGACTAATAAATTCAGTTACAGGGTCGTGTTGCATCCTTTTCCCCTTTGGCCATGCTTTCTGTTAAATATGGTTGTTGGGGGTCTGACAGTGGCTGATGATGGCGGAACTGGTCATCTCCTTCTTCGGGCAACAAAATGGTCAGAGGACGTGGAATGCATGGATGGGTGGACGACTTGGGTGAGCGAGAAGAATGGCCATTGGATCGGGGAAATGAACGGCGGAGATGGCTCGACAGAGGCTATCGGCCGAGGTGAGAGCGGGGTGAGTGGGGGCCATTAGATCTCTAGCAGACGGATCAGATGGTCATCGGGCTACGGAGCTGCACGGACGTTTATCGGGCGGGACAGATTGGTCAGGCGGTAATGGTATTCATCGCACCACTTTCGGGCGTTAAGCGGTAAACGCCCGGGGCCGAGCAATTCCATTCAACAATCGACACGTAGCAGTGGATGAGAGAGAAAAATCGCTCTCATCGCGCGCTATCACTCGATTAAGTTGCCGACGCGATGAAAGCGAAGACCGTCAGATCTCAGCGGAGATGATCTGACAGTGGGGAGTGGTAGAGCAAGTCTCCTTTATCGAATGCAACGGGAGTCGTTGGATCGGCGGGGGGGTGATCAACGGTGGGGAAGCAATGAGGGGTTTATGAGCGCGTGAGGGCGTATGGGTAAGGTTTTATGGTGGGTTTTGGATTCTGTGCTTGGGGCTAAGGTCAAAGGGGTTACTTTGTCGAGTATAGGAGGCAAATAGGAAAACGGAGGTGGTGGAGAGTAAGCGGGGTAGGAAGAGAAGGGAAAAAATGGCCGATAAAAGCCCTCTTTTGGACATGACCAAACAAACCATGCTCCTTTCTGCACTTAGAACGTCAGCCTTGCATAGCAAAGCTAACACTGGCTCCTTCTGGGGATGAAGTCCTCCCTGTGAGGTTTCAAGAACCGTAGACCACCGCCTTTTACATAAGAACAAGATCAAAAACATTGCCTTGTATTCCATTGGGCATGGAGTCTATTTAAGCCTACACTAAAACTTTGAAAAATAACATATTTACAATACTGAGGCTTGAAAGCCTTAAATAAAATAAATTTTCAAAAACCGCCCATTGACTGGGCTATCAAAAACTATTCCTCCTTCCAAACTTTTCCACCTGAAAGTATTGTTCCCCTAGGCCTAAGAGATGATAGGTGATCCTGTCCACAGAGCATTGAATTTACCAAGGTTTCCCCGCCTCTCTTTTCCTTCAGTGCATCCTATTTGAGAAAACAGTCGCCATATTGAGGATTGACCCTTTTTACCTTTCTACGAAAGGTTTCTTTCTCTTGGTCAATGTGCACATCAGCCAATTCATCAAAGACTTGTAAAAGCTTGTTGATTTGATCACCTACCTCAAAACGTTTGGGGCTTTTGACCTTATTAGGTAGAGATGGTTTATATTTCACCCCCTCTCTGTATGCTCTCATCCTTGGATGTTTTTCGTGGAAGCTTCTATACACCTACTGAATAATAAGGGTTGTTGTCTACTCGACTGTGTCATTTGTGGCCTGAACCATTAATATAAATGGTGAATCAATGTATTCTTGCGTGGGGGACACAAAGACTTCACCTATTCCTGTAGCTTTCTTAAAACAAGCCCCATCAAAGAAGGTGTCCCAAATCTGTGGGTCTTCTTCCTCTGTGATCTGGCAAACTACCTTTTCAGGCTGTGTGGAGGCCAACTCAGCAGGCTTCGTAATATCAAGACTGAGCTTATCCATGTTAGCCTTGGGCATTGAATTATGGTTGGCTCCAGTGCCCAGGGGGCAATTATGAGGGATTTTATTTTGAACAGACAGAGGAACATAAGCTGATGGGGAGCTGACTTCACATTTTTTTATAACTGGGCTGAGAACAACAGTTGGTTGGTCATTTTGCAAATTCACATAGTCAGTGGAAGCTTGGATTGCTTTAGGCTCAATATCCTCAAGGATGGATGCTTTGAAGGACTCATTCTTCACTAGTTCAATCATAGGCATAGGTATTCTTGGCTTCTGAATTTCTAATTGAAAACTGAAAGAAGAAGGGGACTTGTCAAGACCTCTTACCTCTATAGCTGGAGCTTTGAGGATGATGGGATCAACTGCTGGTTGCTTCTGCTTGCTGAGTTGTTGCTCTGTGGGGACAGCAGCTCTTTGGGCAGGAGCTATTTTGACATTATTCATCATAGTTCTCAAATCATATTGGTGTTGATAGACAGTTTGTAGAATAGCTTCACCATCCCGTTATTGGCTGATCTGACCATTGAATATTGACTTCTCATAGGCAGCTTTGGTTAAAAAAGGGGCACTACCCTTGTCTTCCATACCATGGATCTCATCATCTTCTTCAGACTGCTCTTCTTCCATGACTATATTCTAAAAAAGGGGCTTCACCCTTTGGTCTTCATTGGCATCTTTGTTTCTTTGCAAAATCTGCAACTGCTCATTTGCTCTTCTATATGGATTTGGATTTGGGAGAGAAAAGGTGTTAGGAACCCTTGCTTTCCCAGAATGCTGCTCAACCTTTAATTTGGAAACTTCAGAGGCTAACGACTCTATCATCTTGGCCATTTTATCGATCTTGGGATCTAAAGATGATGAGTACTCACCCCTCTGTCTTCTTCTATCAGCATTGCCTTTGAGTTTCTCTGCAGCCTTGATATTGGATTCCATCTCCAATGTTGCATATTGCATTTCAGCTAGAGAAGCACATCTTCTCTCTCTTAATAGCAGGCAGAAATGAGAATCAAAGGCATTGGCATAGGTGAGTTTGGCAGAGGTGGGAGGAGGCTTCACTTCAGCTGGTATCTTGCTATACATACGATTGAATCTTTTATTAAAATCAGGCAAGACTCTCCATTTTCCCTTTTCAGGTTGCCAAACTCAGTATGATAGTATAGTAGATCTTTCTTATTTCCCCAATGCTTTAAAAACACATCATCTAATGCCTCAATGTCTGCTATAGACCTAGGGGTTAATTCTCTGAACCATTTTCTAGCCTCTCCATCTAGGCTTTGAACAAATACGCTCATCCACACGTCATCTTCACTGATATATAGGTTATCAGCACAGCTATAAAAAGACTCGAGGTGTTCTTCAGCTATCACTCCCTCTGTACTAGTGAACTTAGGCATGTGTTTCTGATATTCTCCTGCAGGCATGGAATTCAAAGGAATAGGCAGGACCAGGGGTCCATACCTAGCAGCTATGATTCTTTCCATTTTGGTGGGTGCTTGTGGGCCTGCCATAACTAGGGTATATGGAAGGGTACTGGCAGTTTGGATAATAGGAAGTTGAGAAATAAATGACAGGGCTGAAGGAAACTGATGGACTGGAAGGGAAGTTTTCTTTGGACTAAGATCCAAAGGGGAACTTATTGAATAAGGAGCTTTATGAATCTCTGATATTTCTTCGCTGATAGTGCTAGGCTCTATAATTTCAACATGTGTATGCTCAGTTACAAGCCTTTCTTGCAGAGATACATAAGATTGTTTAGGCTTACCTGATCCTAATGCTCCTTTTTTTGATGTCTTGCTTTGCTTAACAATCCTCTCAGGGTCAGGCACTGGGTTAGCTGGTGATTTCTGAGGATTTCTCTAGGTGTGTCTCACAAACTGAGCCAGAATTGTGATGTGGAGTCGCCAAAAGGTTCATTCTCCAGTAGAGTCACCAGATAGATGATTACAACCAATAATGTGTCCAGACTTTGTCTATCATCAAAGCTGGATCTGTGTCGTTCTCCTAGGGAAGCTGAGCTTCAATCTCCTCTCCCCGGCAACGACGCCAATTATGTTAGGATTCCAAGAAACTCTCCTAGGTTGTAGCTCGGAGATGCCTGGTAACATATAAATTCAACTATTGTTGCAGGTTTAATGGAAGGAATGATGGTTTGGTTCAAGCCAGATAACCACTTCTACTCTGTTTCACTCCAGACATGCATGAACACCCTCAGACTACAAGGCTTTAAACCACCAATGGTCACAGTTTTAGATATTGGGTGAATATGGAGAATAATAATCACACCAGCAGATACACAAGACCATGTGATGGCCGACTACAACTAGTAAAGAAACCTGTAAATCTAATCTATTAATGCAAAGATAGGATGACAGCTCTCCTGCATTAGATAGAAAGAAACCTGAGCAACCTATTCAGTGATGCATTCAATATTCCAACACCAAAATAAGATGACAGTTATCTAGTGCTAAACATTAAGAGATCATGAACACAACTCATCAGGCACAATCTTAGAATAGAGGAAAATGGACAGTGAGCAGTTAACAGCAAAAGAAGCTTGTATTAGCTGAAAATGAAGATGAGACGCTGCAAGTGACAAAATATCTATAGTCTCCAGAAGTTGAACCTTACATCAAATGCCAACCCTGATTACATCTTACTTCTAGATATTTGTAAGTTTACAATACTATGGCACTTGGCCATTTAGGTATGGAGGGGTCATAATCGACCACCAACTGCATTTAACCACCTGATGGAGTCTCTGAACGAGGTGGCTTGTTTCAGTGGGTGAATCTGATCTGTTCAGGTGTTGTGTTGTCCTTTAGGCAGTTGGAGTGCTCGTACCGGTGGAGTCCATGACTGATAAATTCAGTTACAGGGTCGTGTTGCATCCTTTTCCCCTTTGGCCATGCTTTCTGTTAAATATGGTTGTTGGGGGTCTGACAGTGGTTGATGATGGTGGAACTGGTCATCTCCTTCTTCGGGCAACAAAATGGTCAGAGGACGTGGAATGCATGGGTGGGTGGACGACTTGGGTGAGCGAGAAGAATGGTCGTCGGATCAGGGAAATGAACGACGGAGATGGCTCGACGGAGGCTATCGGCCGAGGTGAGAGCGGGGTGAGTGGGGGCCGTTAGATCTCCAGTGGATAGATCGGACGGTCATCAGGCTACGGAGCTGCACAGATGTTTATCGGGCGGGATGGATTGGTCGGGCGGTAATGGTATTCATCGCACCGCTTTCGGGCGTTAAGCGGTAAACGCCCGGGGCTGAGTGATTCCATTCAACGATCGACACGTAGCAGCAGATGAGAGAGAAAAACTGCTCTCATCGCGCACTATCGCTCGATTAAGTTATTGGCGCGATGAAAGCAAAGACTGTCAGATCTCAACGGAGATGATCTAATGGTGGGGAGTGGTAGAGCGGGTTGCCTTTATCGGATGCGACGGGAGCCGTTGGATTGGCCGGGGGGGGGTGATCAATGACAGGGAAGCGATGAGGGGTTTATGAGCACGTGAGGGCGTATGGGTAAGGTTTTATGGTGGGTTTGGGATTCTGCGCTTGGGGCTAAGGTCAAAGGGGTTACTTTTTCGGGTTTAGGAGGCAAATAGGAAAACAGAGGTGGTGGAGAGTAAGCGGGGTAGGAAGAGAAGGGAAAAAATGGCCGATGTAAGCCCTCTTTTGGACACGACCAAACAAACCATGCTCCTTTCTGCACTTATAACATCACTGCTACATAGCAGAGCTAACATTTCCTCCTCTTCATAATCTATGTAAAATAATTTCTTCTCAGCACACTTATGACCTTTAGTGCATTTGCTATCACAATTGTAACAAAGCCCTTTTTCTCTTTTTTCTTCCAATTGTCGTGGTGTCACCCTTGTAGGTTGTGGAAGGCTAGGAGAAACAACACTTCCATGTTTATAGTTGTGAGGGGTAGAATTCATTGTTTCCATAATTTGCTTTCCACTTTTCTTGCCAACCTGAATGCCTTCTCCAATGAATCAGGTTCCCAAAGACGAACCTCATGTTGAATTTTATCCTTTAAAGTCCCTATGGAGACATCAATCCTCTGCTTCTCTGGAATATCATTTTCCCTTATATTCAATTTTTGAAAGTCCTCAATGTGCTCTTCCATTGAACACTTTTGTTTGAGATTTATCAATTGGCTAAAGAAGGTGTTTCTCTTTGTATCCTCATAATGTGCTATCATTTCCTCCATGAAAATTGACCACGTGACAAGTGGTTTACGAGAACAAAGCCCTTTATACCATAAAAATTGATTCAGTTCTAAATAATTAGATGCAATACATACCTTTTGTAACAGTGGTACACCATGTAGATCAAAATATTTCTCCATCTGTAGTATCCAATTTACCGGATCCTTGCCATCAAACTTCCTCATCTCACTTTTTCTTAATTTTAGGAGCTCGATATTGAAACAACTATAGCTCTATAATTTCGGATCTTCCAGTTCTGAAATCGTGACCTACAGTATCCCTCTGCGTCCTCTTTCCAATGCCACCAATCTGATCCAAATTGGATTCTCCAAGGAAGAGTTATGCCAAATCTCCCACGGTGACCTCATTATAGACTAGTTCAGTAGAGCGAACTTGTACGATGTCCCACGTGTCATTGTTTCGACCTCTGGATCTAAACAATATATACAAGAAACTATAGTCCGTTCTCTTTCTGTAACTTCTTACGAAATTTCAATATGATGTTCAGAGAGACAGTTATGACGATTTTCCCATGGTGACTTGTTTGGAATGTAATTCGAGGGTCTACAAAAACCCTAACTTCCTTAGACTATATCTCCGAAAATATAGCGAGACAGGATCTGAAATTTGGAGCCAAGGTTCAGACTGATTTATTCTCAAATGGGTTTTTGTTTTATCTTCTGAAACTTCGTAGCGAAAGAGTTATAGCGAAAATCCCACGATGACCTGTTTTAGCTTAAATTCTGGAGCTTGCAAAAACCCTAACTTCCTCAGATCATATCTCCGAAAATATAGCGAGAAAAGCTCTGAAATTCGGACCCGAGGTTCAAAACGATTTCATCGCAAATGGGTTTTTTTTTTAGCTTCTTAAACTTGGCAGAAAAAAGTTATAGCGCAAATGGCACGATGAACTGTTTGGAGCAACGAAACCCTAGAATCCAAAGCTCTGATACCAAATGTTATGAAACCAGCTCACAAAAAGATAGAAAAGATAGATCAATGCCTTATAATTTAGCCTCTTCGAGGGGGAGACCTCCTTTACATTACACAAATGAATAATTCTTGGATGATACAAATGACAAGACCTCCTTTCTATTTCTAGGAGTCTAAGGGGTCATAATATAATCAAAGCCGACATAACAATAATATTGTAAGGGAACAATAATAACAATAGTGGGCTTCTATGGGGCACAATAGTAACAATATGGGGACTACATGGGTACAACAATATAATAAGGGGGTTGTACTAATAACAATAAGGGGTTACACTAGTAGTATAAGGGCCTAACACGATGTGAACTTAAACCTTCATGAGTAGATTTACTGCAACCATTTGGTTTTTACTCTGTTTTGTTGTGTGTTTAGTTTATGTTTCAATTAAGCCTCTGTGTAGTTGCTATTTCCTTGCCGCAACTGAAGATTTCTCTTGCTGCAACCGATTTCTAAGCCAGACTCCTCTCCTCTGCCCCTATAAATTTTTTCCAACAACTTTCAGTGGCCTTTTTGGCCTGTGAAAACCACAATTGTTTTCATTTAGGGTTATGAGCAGAAGATAAAACTACAATTATTGTCCTTTAGGGTTTTCGGTGGAATTTTTGACCTGGGCAGAAGATAAAACCACAATTTATATCTCTGGTTCTGCCGACTCGATCGACGTTTCCTTCGTTGGAGATTCATTGACCATCTCCAGATTTCTCTTTGACTTTGTCCTGCTGAACTTATGTTATAATTCAGAGTGGGACGATTTTCTACATAATTATCCTATGGTTTAAGCTTGCCATAAAGCATGAGCCCTAGAACGCCATAGTCGCGACTTAAGGCATGCAAACCAGGTGGCTGAAGATGGCATGCAGACCATGAAACCTGGCACGGTCATGTATTGCACCCGAGAGTTGTAAATCAAGACGTCAACAGTCATGAACATATGCATAGCACAAATTTCGGGCATGATATAGAGTTAGGATTTATACAAACTGGAGTACGCCTATTACTATTACCGTAAGTTGGTTCACCTATGCAAACAAAATTATCCTTTGCAATAACTCTCTAAATTCTCCTATACAAACTGCAGTACATTACAATAACCATAGGTTGGTTCGCCTCCGCAATAACTCGCTAAATTCTCCTTCGTGTCATCAGTATATTCCATCCACCATATCACTTGTGTCAATACCTGAAGTTTTCCTCAACTGCATATTTTCTTGTAATATAGGCACGCAGTCTCGGTAGTAGAAATGGTTTTTTTTAATGTGATTCTTTTTTGTTATATTCGTTTTGAAATTTTGAAATAGTTTCCATGAAGTTTAGGGATAGATGTTTATTTTTGTAATTTTTCATAGTATCGGTATCGTTAAGCCACTAGAACTTGACACATATATCAACTTAGATGCATTTTAACTTTGGATCTATTAAGCGTCGAGAGGGATCAAATCTCTTGAGTTGCAAACGTATTTTTTTAGTGCAAAATTTGAGGAAAGGTTTGCACCTTGAGAGATTTGATCCCTCTAGGTACTTGATAGATCGAGAGTTAAGATGGATCTAGGTTGGTTTCAGTCGGGTGCGACCAAGAAAAATCTATCGAAAATATGATTAATTTTATCAATAATATGTGAATACATCTAATATTAATATAATCATTATAAATATGCTAAATATGTCTGAGATTCATTTGGTCATTTTAATTTTAAATTTGCTTAGTTACTTCAGTTTGTTGAGATGATAAATATTGTTAATAACTTTAATGATGAAAAATAATGAAATACAAATTTTGAGTGCAAAGTGACAATGTAATAGTGTTGAATGATAGCAAATGTGAATAATAAGAATGTAGTCAATTACAAATAGTCTTCTTTGCGATTAATCTCAAACTATTTTATTCTACTATTCTTATTGTCACTCTTGTTACTTTTGTCATCTTTTCATATCGATTATATGAAAAGGACAGTTGAAATCGTAAACCATTTAAATCTTTAGCTCGCGTGGTTGTAGTAAGCATCATACCTTGTCTCTCTTGCTCTCCAATATTAATAGCTTGAATTACTATAACACAAAAATCAATGTACATTGTCAATAATGTACCATCATACATCCAATTACATCAAATCAGAAATCAACATCTACACTGAAATCAATGCATCTAATGCAAGAAATAAAATAAGATTAGAAAACAACATTTACACTAAAATCAATGCATGTAATGCAAGCAATCAAATAGGATTATAAATCAACATCTACACTCAAATCAATGCATCTAGTGCAATTATGAAAATAGGACTAGAAACCAACATCTATACTGAAATAAATGCATCTAGTGCAAACAATCAAATAGGATTAGAAATCACCATCTACACTGAAATCAATGCATTTAGTGCAAACAATCAAATAGGATTAGAAATCATCTACATTGAAATCAATGCATCTAGTGCAAGCAATCAAATATTATTAGAAATCAACATCTACATTGAAATCAATTCATCTAGTGCAAGCAATCAATAGGATTAGAAATCACCATCTACACTGAAATCAATGCATTTAGTGCAAGCAATCAAATAGGATTAGAAATTATCTACATTGAAAATAATTGATCTAGTGCAAGCAATCAAATATCATTAGAAAACAACATCTACACTAAAATAAATGCATCTAGTGCAAGCAATCAAATAGGATTAGAAATCACCATCTACATTGAAATCAATGCATATAATGCAATAAATCTTCTTCTGTTTCTCCCCCCTCCATCTACATCTATATCTCCCTCCATATCTCTTTCTTTGTCTCTCTATCTCACCCCCCCAAACACACACACTCTCTCACTCCATATCTATCAATCTCTTTGTCCCTCCCTCCCTCTCTCCATCTCTCTCTTCTTCCCTCTCTTCACCTTCCATCTATATCTCTATCTCCCTTTGTCTTTCTATATCACCCCCAAAACATGTTGAAAATGCAACAAGAAAATCCTAATTTAATTTTGTCCTTGAATTAAATTAGGAATTAAATTGTAATTCCACATCTCATGACAACTTGAAATAGTTAACTAAGTTAATCTAACTTAGTTGGCTCAGTTAATTCGAGTCGAGGGTCTAACTTGAGACATGTAAAGTGTCTCCTAATTTTTTGGAGCTCTGGTTGAGTTTATTTTGAGTTGTAATTATTTAATTCAGTTTAACTTAGTTAAATTCAACTAAACTAGTTTCAATTGATGAAGGAATTAGTGGGAGATCCAGTGGTGAGGTGTAACATGCAGTAATCAACCAGTAAATTGAAAATTCACTCATAATTAAATCATGCATGACAGATCAAAAAAATACCCAGTTGAGATTGGAGTTCGGGGACAATGTACTATCAGTTGTATAATCATCTGAATTGTATAGGTGGTGCATGCAATTAGAGGAAGGCCTATGAGGATTGTGCAATTCATATTATGGAATTTTCCCAATTAAATATGGGCTAATTCCTCTAACAGCCTTGGTTAAAAATTCATGTAAAGATATATAAGACCACGACCATGGGACACGTATTCCACGCTGAATGGTGGGAAAAACATCTTAGTGAGTGTTCATTCGGTTTATTATGACTAAGGAAATTAGAAAAGGAAATCAAAAAGGATTTGGAAAGGCATGAGGCATTTATTTGAATTTTAATTATGAAAATAAATAAAATTAGGAGGAAAGGGAGGTGAAAGGTCATAGGTTGCATGTGAGGAAGAAAATCAAGGAAACTGATGGAAAATGAAGAACATAGAGGTCTCGTTGATAAAAAGGCTTCTGAGGATCAATGGGAAAGCTTTTGACATGTTTTGGTGGAGCTCTCATTCTATTCTCTCTCTCTCATACTCTTGGACACTTAGAGTTTATTGAAGCACTTTTGGAGGAGTGTGGCATACTTGGAATTTGGAGCAAGAAGGAAAAGGAAAAATGGGAAAGTGCAAGAGGTCACCAGGATCAGCAGCTACAATGGGTTTTGCTTGCAGGTACCGAGTTGCATGTATGTTTTCCTCACTTGTTTTGGTGTGCATGGCACATGCATGTGGTTTATTGGTCATGATCTATCATTGGAATGGAGGATTATCTTGATTGATAGTGGATTTGCCTAGCCTTGCCATTTCCTGGATAACCATGGTGTTGTGGGTTCATTTCTTTATTTTTCTGGTTGGTTCTCATGCTTCCTTTGGGTTGGGTTGAGTTAATAGTTCATGGAGCCTTGGTTGGACAAATGCTCTATGAGCCTTAGTTGGACAAACCTGTAACATCTTGGGTTGAGTTATTAGTCCTGAAGCCTTGGTTGGGAAAACGCTATGGAAGCCCTGTATCAGCTTGGGTTGAGTTACTAATCCTGGAAGCCTTGGTTGGACAAATTCTCTGGAAGCCCTTGGTGGGTTGAGTTACTAGTCCTAGAAGCCCTGGTTGGACAAATGCTCTGGAAGCCCGAAAAAATTTGTGGGTTGAGTTACTAGACCTAGAGCCCTGGTTGAACAAACGCTCTGGAGCCCGACAACAGTCATGGGTTGAGTTGCTAGTCTTGTAATCCAGGTTGGAACAATCGCTTTGGAGCACTGGAAGGCTTGGGGAGAGACCAACCTGATGATGGCTCTGTGATGTCCGACCGTGAGGTGGAATCACTGTTTGATGGGTTGAGGTGGTTTGGCCTCTGGAAGCCCTCGATGGTTTTGATTGATGTGTTTTATGAAATCTCATATTCATGTTTGGAATATGGGACGAGGGTGACTATCTGAAGAGATATTTGGCTCAGCCATGTAGACTATCAGGTGGAGCATGGTAGTCTCATACCGGGTTGGCCTTTGCATCATTAATATGAGGTTATTTCTCCTTGTTAATTCATGAGTATTATACTGGTTTATATGTGGATTATATGGTTGTAGTTTTCTTGATATTTTTGTTGTTATTATGTTGGTTACAAGCATGTATTATGACAGTAGCTATGTATGGCTCTCATCATGTTTTTAATTGTAAATGAATGAACAATGTATCTATGGCCTAATGGATCAAACTACAACTAATGTGTTGAGGCATCAATGCTTCTTAGCGATTCTCAGATGAGTATGAGACCCCTATTCTTAGATCTATTGTGTAGACATGTAGATTACTTATTTTTCTATCATCATTCCCTTGTTATATTTCTATTCTGAACGTGTCATTCAATTCTGGGCAGTGACCTGGGGTCTGAGCCTAAAAAAGTGGCTCAAATCTCATGGACGCTGGCACAACACTGAGAAAAATAGTCCCTAGACGTTGGCATGCCATGATGTGGGTGCGTCCAGAGCCCTCTGGACGTTGGCATGCCCATGTCATGGGAGACTCCGAGGATTAATTGGTCAAAAACTCAGTGGGACTCAGGGGTTGGTTACATGAGAGGTGGGGATGGTTTTGGAGAATCTTGTTGTTGTTGTGGAAGGTCTGTATGGTGTGTTTTCGTTAGTTCTACTTCCTTAATGTGACTTAGGTGGTTGAATCATATCATAGTAACTTCTCGTCACATGTTTACCCTGGTTGGCCAGTTACTTAGGTAGATGTGGGAGGAGGGTGTTACAGAGTGGTATCAAAGCATGGTTCACCCCTTGGACTGAATGGGTAGTGTGTTGATCATGCATTCATGTTGGTTGTAGTCCATGTTCTTGTTGCATTTGCATGGTGTTGATCATCGTTGTAGTGACGTCGTCATGTGAAGGTTGATGGTGTTGTTGTGGAATGTGTCGTAATGAGTGTATGGTTGTATATGCATTTGTTACACATTTTAGTGTCTGTATGTTGTTATGCATGCATTTTCATGGTGAAATTTGTTGTGCATAAGTTCATTGTATGAAATTAGGCCATCATGATGATAATGGTATGTTATGATGCTAATGTGTTGCCTGAGATAGAGTAGGAGATGTAGATCATCATAGTGAAGTTGCAGCATTGGACCTCGAGGCAAGAGAGTGTCGTCATACATGTTTGTATGTTGGGCATTCAGGTATGTAGGTTAAGGATTGTTATATGCATTATGGTTATGTTTATGCATTTCATTCTATTGATGTTATGGTTACATACCTAATAGATGTTAGTTTATTAGTGTAGTCATATGCACATGTGTGAGATAGTCATGAATGATAGTAACATGTGGTTATATGCATTGATATTGTTGTTTTAGGTTAGATAACTTGATGATTAAATTATATGTTGTTGATGATAATGTTATAGGTTAACTTGTTGTTTTTATACGATAATTAGATTTATGATTAGGTTATATGTTGTTGATGAGCGTGATATATAACTTGTTGTTGTTACATGTTAGTTACACAGTAGGGTCATGGTATTAAGATCTTGATGTTATATGTATCATACTAAGTTGGATTGGTCTATGAAAATGGTTAGGGTTATGACATTCAATTATGAGTTTATGATGTGAACATGTTAGCTAGTGACATTTATGGATGTCATGACCTTATATATGTTTGAGTTGATATGTTGTGAAGTTACATCATGCTAATCTATCTTGATTGTGTAGACAAGATAACTTCCCATGAGATACATTAAGGTATGAGTTTTCATATGTCATCTATTTGGTGTTAGAATGTTCGACTATGCCGTTTATTTGGTGTTTGAGTGTTTGTTGTCTATTATGTCGTCGATCCGTTGTCTAAATGTTTTATTACTTGAATGATATGAGTATGTGTCTATAATATTTCTTACCGAGATGATATTGTTTTAAGATGATTGTACTAATACATATGTGTTGAGGCAACTGATATGTACTTGAGCGTAAGTAGGTGATAATTGTAGCATTATGTATTATGAATAATGCATGTGAGTTGATTGTTGAGTATGACATGGTTGTTAGACTCGGTAAAGGTTGATTTAAAATTAATATACATGATGTCTTGATCTTTGGAACGTGAAATTGACTTGTGTGAGCAGTTGCATGGCAACATGCTTGGTATTAGCTTGACAAGGTAATAGTTGATGTGTTATATAACTAACAGTTGGGTGATCTGATAATGCATAGTAAGACTCTATTGAAACAAAGTAAAAAGGTAAAAGAAAGGAATTGGGCAAGAATTCCTTTGGTTATGTTTGGAAACCCTAATTCCAAACGAATGAGTGCTTTGCATACAGGAAGTCTTCTTAACCTTGAATTTGTTTGACATTATGAGGATATGTGTTATATTCATAAATATGCATTTTACAGGTATGATAGCTGGTTCTCGTTATGGCTAGATTCGTCAAAGGATTGGAGTCCCTTGAGGGATGCTGTGGATGTGTTCAGTGGCAAGAAATGTGCTTGGCACAACAAGGTAAGGTAACTGGTATATTATGATTTTTATTTATGTACTGACAATTATGTGTTTATAGTAGTGTGATACAAGGAGTTGCATGGAAAGAGAGGTTTCCATGAAATCTTGAAGAAGGCTCGGGTTGAGCTTTCCATGGGAACCATGAGAATTGATTCATGGTGTCTGTTGTCAGTCTTGTGCTTTTGGTATTATGGTGATTTGTTATGCTTGATTGCAGTTTTGTTTGTGTCTTGTGCATGGCCATGCCACTTTGGTTGTGGTGTCGTATCATTGTCTGTTCTTCATGTTTTTCTTGTTTGTTTCTTGTTCTTGTATTTTATGTTTGAGTCTTGGGAATTGGTTGGGAAAGAGGAAAATTAATGGAGCTCGGGAGAAGTTGAATGAAACCCATCAAGTAATATGAGACTCAGATGAAGCTCGATGCATGAGTAAGGGAAGTTGAACGTAAGAATATGACAATCGGTTGGATTGGTTCTGTCCATTGGCGTAAATGGACAATGGCAGTACAATCATGAGAAGATAACAGGAAAGGTGAAATAAATGGATCTGAGGCATCAAATGCCTTGGCTATGTTGGGAACGATTGTTCTCAATGTTTTGCTTGATGTGCACAGATAAAGGGAGGTCTCTTAATCTTGATCTTATGCTATTTGGTAATTATGTTATGATCATGATTATGCTAATGTTTATATATGTATACATGTATGTATGTATGTATTTCGTGTCTGACAAGGTCGTCATGGATCATGGTTGTTTAATGCTAATGTTATATGTATATACGTGTGTATGTATGTCATTGTCTGACAAGATCATCATTGTTTTATGCTAATGTTTATGTATATGTATCTATGTATCTATGTATCTATGTCACTATCCCACAAAGTTGTGAGGGGTAATTCTTGTGGAGGAATGATTTCTTATACAGGTTGATGGCATGAAGAGATTCCTAGTTCATGAGGAATCAAGTGGGAAGAGTAGCATGGCAGATCTCTGAGGTCAGTATCATGTGGATATAAATTGATATTATGTTATTATAGTATGTTTATGTTATGGACAGGCTAGGCCGAGGGATACATCATCGAAATGAAAGTAGTGTCGTGTGCGGTATTGGGTGCTAATAGGTGTCTTTTAAAACTCCTAATTGCCTCACATTAATTATCAACCTGGATAAGTCTTTTTGTTTCAAGAGTGTACACAATATGTGCAAGCTATAAATCCAGAGAATAATGCTTTTTAAGTTGAACTATAAAACTTGATACAAGAATAAACGGATGCATTTATAAAACTCAAGCTGTAACTGTTAACAAAAATATTACATCCACGCATCAAGGCTTAATATTCAACTGAAATCATAATCAAATCTGAAGCAAGCAATTCAATTGAAAATAGCATCAACGAGAGCATAGTAGCATTAGCCAATCTCTTTCAGCTGATTCTATATGAATCACACTCAATCTCAATTAAGCAATTCAAATGGAAATGATGGCAACTGAGAGTTCAGTAGCATTAACCAATCTGTTTCAGTTGATTCTATAAACCACACTCTTATCGTAATCAACCAAAAATCAATGTCTTAACTGATAATCAATTTAATCTACAATAAGCGTAAATGGAATCAAATGACAAAGCTGCAAAGTACATAAGGTCATAATAAAGGAAAGTAAACTAACTACAATACAGGAAATCAGAAAATAGCAAACAAGATAAACTAGCAGAGAATGGAAAAACATCAAACTCATTAGACTCGTGTGAATTAGAAAGATATAACACAGAGGATAAAAGTTTTATCCACTAGAGGCCGGGCCCTAGCCACCAACGAATACTGCTGAGCTACTTTAGAGAATACGAATGATCAACAACGTAGATTATGTATTAACCATTGAATTCAATCCTCATTACAATACGGTCGTCCTTCAGAATAACATTCTGTATATTGAAATTACAATTGAGGTCCCAAGCGAAAAGCTAAATCTTTCCATTCTATCCTACTATCCTATCATTCCTATCTAATCTATCTCTAATAATCTATATCCCTCTTTGATCTCTATTCTCATTTAAATACACAGAGAGAAAAGAGAAGTTACAACCGAGATGATTACAATATGATTCCCATTACAAAATTGGATTGTTCACAACAAATTGATCAGCAAGATCATATCTGAAATATCTCTCCATCAACATTCAACAGGAACAGGTCGAATTTGGTATTGCAACTGAGATAATTTGGAAAACGGCTGCAACAGCGAATCTGAGAAAATCGTCTTCATAGAACCTTCCGTTTCTCTTAATACGGACCGAATTTGGGAAAATTGATCATCATAAAACTAATTCGGTCCATTCTGGACAAAACCCATGTTTCGGATTTTCCAGATTCTTCTCCATTTGCCCGAAACGTCCAATACAAAACTGTCACTTCTTATTCTAGCGAATTTCTGAGTTGGCATATTTAATGATGAGCTGGAGATCAAATCTGCAATCTGGAAAATATCTTGGAGGCTAAAATGGTGAGTAATGTTACAACAAATTTATTAATAAACCATCATTGGTAAAATCATGCATAATAATCATTAATTTATTAGAAATAAAGGAGAAGAAATAATATTTATCCATAAGAGCATAAATAATTATAAAATGGAATTATATGATAAAGTATGATAAATGACGTGATAAAAAATGGTAGAAATGGATGAAATAGGTGTTAAAAAGTGACATATTAGCGGCCCAACATACGACATGTTGGGAAAAGAATGGATGACACTGGAAGCACGGTTGTTTGGTAGAGACAGTGTGGTTTTGGATGTGTGGTACCATTGTTGTGCATATTTTTTACATGCTGCATTTGTGATGTTGTGTGCATGTGGTGTTGTGTATATATAGTGTATGTACATGTTGATGCCATGTTATGTACAGGGTGGTACAGATAGCGTTGTGTTCATATTGCATATGCAGTGTTGGGTATAGATGGGGCTATGTACATGTTGGATAGGCGGTGTTGTGTACATATTGTACTATGCACATGATGGATATGTGGTGTTGTGTGCATATGGTGCTATGTGCATGTTGGATATGCAATGTTGTGTACATATGGTGTTATGTACATGTTGTATATGTCGTGCTATGTACATATGGTGTTGTGTGCATGTTGTACATGTGGTGCTATGTACATATGGTGTTGTATGCATTATTGTACAAGTGGTGTTGTGAACATGTAGTGTCGTGTACATGTACATATGGTGTTGTGCAGGTGGTGTTGTGTACATGTTGTGCATATGGTGTTTTGTACATGTGGCATCGTGTACATGTCATGCATGTGGTCATGTGTACATCTCGCATTGTGTACACATTGTACATGTGGTACAATGTACATGTGGCGTTGTGTACACGTTGTGTAGGTGGTGTCGTGTACATGTGATGATGTGTACACGTTGTGAAGGTGGTGTTGTGAATGGGTGGTAATGTGTACATGTTCTACATGTGGTATTATGTGCATGTCATACATGTTGTGTTGTGTACTTGTATTACTATGTATGTGCATTATGTAGTTGTGGGATCGTGACATGTGTATTCGTTGTGTTGTACTATGTGTACATATATGTATTGTGTTGTACATTGGTTGTAGGTGTATGTATTTTGTTGTGGTGTACATCGGATGTAGGAGTACGTATTGTGTTGTGTAGTACACTGGGTGTAGTTGTATGTGTGAGATGCCAGGTGTAGGTGCATGTATTGCATGATGTTGTATGTCGTGTGTGGTTGCATGTGTGTGATGCACATTATGTGTATGTGCACATGATTGAGGTGAAGGAACTGCGTGTTTATCGGGTGTCGCAACTGATCCAGTGTGCGTATGCAATAAAGACAAAGGTCGAAGCTAAGGATTGATTAAAGGATAAGTATCAGTATTTTATTTCAGTTTTATTATGCATGTGGTTTTTGATTCTGGTCTATGATGATTACATGTGATCTGTGATTCTAGTTTATAATGGTTACATGTGATTAATTATTTTGATATATGATGGTTGTGTTTTGAGCCAACCTGATGTGATATGTTTATACATGATGATTTGGTTAAAGATGCTAGTTTGACTTGTCGTGATAGGAAGCGAACAAAATTGCAAGTGTACCTTTTTGACAAACCACCAATGAGGTATGATTTGAAGTTATTTCAATTTATTTTGAATCTAATAGAAATTATGTGCTTGGTATAGGAAAACATGAAAATTCCTGGTTGGATGATTGAAATCCACTGTAATAATTAGCAGTGCCAACAAAAGAAATAGACAGGTAGCAGTATGTTGTTAAAACACTTCAGGAGCAAAGCCATTGTGGGACACTGGTACCCAATAGTGTCCGTTGATTTCCATGAGCATGCTATGACCGGTATGATGGTTTTAGGTAGGGATATGCCTTGGTTGTTGACCTTTCGATGTGAGGAAGTCTTGCCAAGGGATGGATTGCCAGGGATGGGGGTGCCTACGGAAATTGGAAGGTGTGTGACTGCACGGAATGGGGTAACCGGATTGCTTGAGGGACTTTGTAGTAGAGAAGTGAAGGTTGGGGATATATTTGTTTTTGTCATTAGAATTTCCAAATGGAATCAAATGCACATTGGGAGTGTGCCCTGCAACAATGAGTCAGTAATTTTTCACTGAGAGGACAAGTGGCGCAGGACATTGGATGCAAATTTGACCTTGCAGTGGATTCTGGACTTCATGTGAAGGAGGTGAATCTTCGTATTACTTGAGGGTGGAGATGCGAGCCTTTGGATTCCCTTGTCACAGATGTAGACATCGTTTCTTTTTATTTTATGGTTGAGAAAATAAAAGAAAAATGTGTCAAAAAATATGAAAAAGAAAAATCATATATCTCAAAAACAAAAAATATATAAAGGCAAAAATCAGAACCAAAAGTTTCTTTAGGATAAGAGTTTTTGTTTTTAAATAAAGGTCGGTTAATGCTAAACTGAGATGATGCAACATTTATTAAAGGCATGTGCTCGGTGGGGCCCAAGCGGGATTCAAAAGAATATTCAAATGACAGAAGAGTTAAATGGTGGGCATGTTGGTCGTGTTGCTTCAACAACGATGTCGGGCCTTCCCAAAGGAGGAAACGCGACATCACAACTTGCATGAAGATTATTTATGTGGGTGCCCCCATAAACGAGTCAGCACCAGATCACTGACTTCCGATAAACGACCAGGATCTAGTGCAGGATCACCCGAGGATGGTCCCACTTACCACCATGGGTGCTCTCGTGAACGGTAGAGGATAATCACCTCGGGTCTGCAGCAAGCGAGCATGACTGTTATTCTCCATTGACACCTCATCACCACATCATCCGAGTCCTCCACGTCACCCTATCACATCGTCCACGTCATCCCTGTCATGTCACTCCATAGACCTGTCACCTACACTTTTAATCTCGTTTTTCCTCGCACTTTTCTCATTTTCCCATAAAATATTGTTTTCCATCCTCATAACGTACATTGCCTATTCCATTTCCGCACATCTGTAAGCACGTCCACGTCTGCCAGCTTATCACACTTGGATTCCAACGTCAGCATTCAGTATCTAGGTATTTATACATTGTGTTCACCCACTCAGTCCATTAAAATGTCAAAGAAATCTTCCCTGACTAGCTTTGCAACTCACATTCCCCTCATGGACATAGAATGGGGTATCTTTGACCGTGTTGGATCCCTAAATTTGATGGAACTTTGCCAAAATGTCCTAGCAGGACAAATTGGTTCCCCTATATACATTGCAGTAGTAAAATCACGTCTTTTCTCTACCATAATTCCCCATATATATGTTTATACTAAGTTTATCACTTTGTCAGCTTTTGCATCGTATCCCTAGAAATGTTTTGTAATGAATGCAGTAGGAAAAAATATCTTTTAGGCCTCTTCCCTTCTAATTCAGCAAGCTCTAGACTTTCCCTCTTCAGAACATTATACTCCATTTATAGAAGACACCCTCGTAGCAAATTTTCAAAAATTGTCTGTAAGCGACTTGTTGTAGTGGCTATAACACCCTCCAAAATTTTTCCTTAGCTTTTTTTTGGAGCCTGCCTTCCAACTTTTCACAGCAACTTGCCTTGCTTCATCCAGTTCACAAGCTTCAATGTTTTTCTTGCACAAAGGCAGCTTCTCGATCACAACTTGATGCATTCCCCTCACAGGTTGTTCACTCGGACTTGGTCCAGCTGCAGGCTGAGCAGCTTCCCAAAGAAAATTGCGCATTTCTGGAGGGAAACCAACCTTCCCTCCAGAAATTGCACAATCTTGTCTGACAGCCTGTTGGGCTCTAAGATTGCGCAATTCTGCCAGTCAACACTCCCAACGGGAATTGCGCAATTTTCCCCACAAGAGCTACTCAGCCTAGAATTTGTGCCAATCTAGGCAGTAGTCAGCGGCTCTCTGCTCAGAAATTGTGCGAATCTCCTGGGCAGTCAGCCCAGCTCCCAGCTAGAAATGTGCATTTCCTTCAAGCAGTCAAATAGCCTCTTGCATGTACAGCTAAGTTTACCGGTTACCTCCAAGACCAAGCAAAACAAACTTGCATGCATGGGTTTCTTCTCCCAAGGCAGCATGCAAAGGCATCTCTTGTTTCAAGGATCTATGTTTAGCAGCTGGAGGTTACATGCAAGGATCATTTTAGAAACCTCCCAACAAGTGTCTCTTTCCCTAGATTTGTGGCATGCGTGTCACAACCTCGATGTTATCAAAACTCATCAACTGGATTCTGCAGAGCTCATTCCTCACATCAACCTTGCAACTCTGACATCCCGCATCACATCTAGGAGCAGTCGACACATTCAGCTCAGTTGTGTTGGGGTAAGCCTGATTCACATGCCTTCTATTGCATTTCTGTTGCTTTTTGTGTTTTCACTTGTATGAGTACTATTTGCTTTATTTATTTGAAGGCTTGATGTCACTTACATGTATATTATCTTTTCCTAGCACCGTTTAAGTTTTCGACAACATCTCACTATTGTCGCATGCATGAAACTATTTTTCGTGAATGGTTGTCGATTTAGCGACTCGCCTCACCCACATGCATGTTGTTCCATTTTCTGGATCTGTCATTCACCATTTGCATGCATGATCATTCACTTATGCTTACACTCAGTATCAACATGCAATCGCATTCACATTCACATTCAGTTGCCCGTCGGCGAGTCCGCCCCACCTTGGCCCAGTCTCTGCCTCACTAGACAACATTGCACAATCCTGAGAGGGAAGGCTCTGCCTTCCTCCCTAGAAATGCGCATTTCTGCCAAGTAGCTGTTCCCCAGGCCTGCTTTGCACAATCCTTAGGGACAGTGATTACTGGCCAAGCAAAATTGTGTAATGCAGTCACTGAGCCTGCAGCCATTGCCAGTTGAGATTGCGCATTGCGCAATCCCAACAGTCAGCAGCCAGACTAGACTGTGCATTGCATATTTCCAACAGTTAGTCAGTCTCCCAACAGCCCAGGCTGTGCCTTGTGCAGTCTTGGCAATTGGTCTCCCGACCTCCCGGCTGAAATTGCGCAACCTTCATGTTCAATCACACAGGTATGTTGCAAGTCAATTCTCAAGTTCATTTTGGTTTTCGACTAACAGATTGCTTTCCATGAGTGTTTCCATGTCTCTAGGTATTGCAGGTTTTTATCTGCCTCTCAGAAGTGCAGGTACAATGGTTTCCAAGAGAGCAGAGTCGAAGATGCCATTCAGAGCACCCCTGGAGATGCAGTCGATCAAATGTCTATGAGCTTGCTTACTCATGAAGATATAAAGTTGTTCATAGACAAGAACATCAAGATATCACAACAAGCAACATCATGAATAGCAGCTGAAGGTAGCATACCAAATGTAGCGAATGTAGCGGATGCAATGAATGCAAGAAGAAGGTTGTTGACAACACAGAGGCGGAACAAAGTTTCAAGATCAAGGAGATCCAATGATAATGAAAGCAACTTTGGAGACTCAGGCCATGCGGTGACGACACAACATGAAGATCGCGCGAAGACAACGAATGGAATAGAGAAGGAGTTGCATGTGTTGAAGCAACAACTCAGGAAGAACATGAAGCTGCACAGACAGGTTAATGAGTTGCAGCAGGAGCAGGAACAACAGTGGGCGTAACCTGCAATCGCGGATGAAACCGCGCCCGTAAAAGTTAAAGATCCATCCCAACAGCTGGCACAGAGGAGACATGGTGAGCAGTGTTGTTGATCACATGCAAGGGATTCTATAACATGCATACCATTGTGCGCAAACATGCGATCCAACCCATTCAGCACACCCACCAAGGCGAAGACAAGTAGCAAGTCCAACTGGAGTTGAACATGTACTTCAGCAAGTTGATGCGCTTGACCACCAGCACACACTTGAAGATTAGCACAGACACTATGCATCAGTGTGTTGTCGGTTCAGCCACACCCAAGAAGACCATGCGCATGTTAGCAAATGAGTTGGATGAAGAAGCCAAACCAATGCACCGGTTGCAATGGAGGCAAGAGTTCGCTTCAGCAAGATGTCACCATGAGGTGCATGCACACCATCACGAATGACCAATATTGGCATCAACTCACCACCTTCACCATCACAATCATGGCAAAGAGTTGGTCTCATCATAATGGACCGAGTGTCACCGATGTCTTACATGGCTTTCTCAAGCCATGTTGTCTCACATGAGTACATGTGCATTGTAATGTAACGACACGTCAAGTGTAAGTCAAGTGTCCATAGTTGGATGTAACAGTCATAGAGTAGATGAAGAGTCATGAGGGTAGATGAACTGTCACAAAGGGGAATGTCAAGGGTCACCCCACCCTTTGCTATAAATAGTCCCTCATAACTCATTGTATAGGATTTTGGTCAGCCAAGCTTCTGATAAGACTATCTTGGAAAGAGCTTGGATAGTATTGTAATGCGCCTTGGCTTCTCCACTGCACGGAGCTAGTTAATCTCTTTGGAGGAGAAGGCAGATGTGGTTGTAACGTTCCACTGCTGGGGCTAGCAGGTTTACATGGATGTATTGTATGATTGGAACTTACACTTCTTTATATAATAAGAGCCAGCACATTTTCATGCATATGTTGTTATTGTAGTTGGACTGCTCCAGATGTATGTTGTTTAACTTACGTAGTTGTGTAGGAATTGCTTTGTATGCAATTATATGAATCTTGTTGCAGATGTACTATTGGTTTAACCAGCACTTTGGATTGTTGGTTGACCTGCTTTCCAGGTTCTGATGCATCTTCGCTCGTGTGTTCCCTTCCTAGTTGAGTACTGGTACAGGTTTCCAAGGGGCGCACTCACCTCAACCCCCATGTGTTAGAACCTCTCATGCACCTTCCTTGACTCACTACAGTGGTCACACCCTTGCTAATGACAGAGTTACCTTACTTGCCTCTGTGCGACATCGCGATCAAGGCATTGCTTTACGACCCACTACTAGGACTCCTACACCAAACGACCTGAGGTCTAATTGGGACTTCTTACCGGGGAGATCCCCTTACATGTTGGCAAGTCCAGCACCGTCAACATTGTGGTGCTAGAAGGAGGGCCATATGACAAGATGAGTCCTCAAATTTGTTTTGAATCTCTACATATCTATCATGACTAACTACCGAGTTGCGCTTCCGGAGTGCATGTCTTATGGAAATGACTTCATCATCTTAGAAAATCTCTCGGATAACTTGTCTCATAAAACATTTGACGGTGGAGGCCACGTAGCCTTGGTTAGGCACGCGGTCGGTGTTGTAGGCTCATGCGAAAGACATGGATTCTTTGAAGAATACATGAGTTGCGCGATGTTTGTCTACACGCTTCGAGGGAACCCAATGCACTGGTGTGCCACGCTGCCCAAAAAATCTATTCATTCTCTTGCTCATCTGGTTGCAAAGATAGACCGTGCTTTCAATAAGTACGACCATAAAGCACTCAATAAAGAAATTCTAAAATTACGAAAAGCACATAATGAATCCGTTGAACAGTTTTACACGCGCTTTTGTAATCTTGCATACCGATTCCCTGAAGATGATATCGATTGGGAATTTCTCGATGGAATATTTGAGTATCTTATTCACATATATAAACCCCACTTAGCACACTTCGGTGATGGAGATGCGCAATCACAGGCAGGCACAGTTGCTGTCACAAGTGACTTCCTGCCTTCACCTCATCAAATAACTCCACCACCGCAGAGTAATGTGGGAGATCATGCACACACCTCTGTCGAATTGTCACATCCTCCCACACCACCTGCTCTTGAGATTTGCGTAGATTTGGCTTGCAAGCCTGTTGGTTGTCACGTGGACTCATTCCCTCGACCTCTGTCCTCACGTTCTGTTGATCCTCTGGATTGTATTGTCTTGTGTTCTCCCATTCCGGACTCCTCACCTATTGTGAACGAGGATCAATCCATCGACAGAGTTGGTGTTTTGCAGCCAACCTGCGCCATCATTCATGATGAGTGTGTGCAGGAATCTAAAGAAGAGCCCGCGGTGAAGGATGACTCCCTTCTAGCTGCACCTCATCTGCTTCATCCTAACATCCCTTGTGATTTTACCACTGCCGATTTCTCCTGTGAAAACTCATTTCCAGATGCTACTACTTCCGATCATTCACAGGACACGTTGGATGTCAGTCTGTCATTACAGTGCAGAGCGGACACATCTTCCTTGGAAAATCCATTCAATCTGTCATATATCTTTCTTGAAAACATAGAGGGTGAACATCTTTGCTTCTCATCTACCCCTTTGCCTGATTCATCAAATCATGAGGATGCCGACAAACATCCTGAATTTTCTGAACTTGGTTGTCGTGATGTATTCACTTCCTCATCTGATCATGATGTTGATTCAACCGTTGTTAATATGTCTAAGACACTGGTCTACCATGATCTATCTGTCAATGAGGTCGAAACCCCCCAGACTGTCGAGGCACTTCAGTCCGAGCTGATGGTTATTCTACGCCCTCGCTATCCTGAGGTTGGTTTCACTTCCGGTCAGGAAAATGTTGAAACACTCAAGGCTCCTCATCACTCTCTACTTTGCATATAAGATCAACCAAACACCCAGATTTCACTTCTTCCACTCGAACTACACGATCCCATCGCTCATGCATTGGAGGAATATTACACAGTAAGAACACGTGCACAACACAAGTGGTCTACCTTTCTCACATTTGCTTGCATTTCACAGTCAAGAGAATGCATACACTCAACATCTGAACGCAGTGTAGCACAACATCATGGTAGTTCCACGGAATGCATGTCATGCACTTTCACTCATCTTTGTTATGTGGTCTCTTGTAAGCTCAAAGTGTGTTTGTCTTCATTGTTACATCTTTCTTGTTTTTTGGTCCGCACAGTTGTCTTGTTCGCGAACAATGCCTTCACCAACATGGGTCAACCAATGTGTTGGTGGCTGCATTGGAAGTATCACTTCACGTGAGATGACCCATGCACTATTAGCTTAGGAGTAGGAATATTGTTTGCCTTTGAGTTGTTTGCTTGCATGCTTGTTTGCTTACTTGCTTTATTTGTTTGTTTGTCTGCTTGCTTTTTTTCTTACTTACTTCTCTTTCACTTTTGCTTCTACTCTTGCTTTTCTTTTTTGTTTGTTAGTTCACTTGTTTCGTTTCGTAGGATAGTTTCGCATGAAACCATGTATGACTCTTGAAACAAGCTGGGTAAAGTACAAGAGGCCTTGTGTAGCTATCACTACTTGGTTATCTGTCATCTTGCCTCTGTATGAAGAACTTGTTACTTTCAGTCCATGACACATCAAAGGAAAATACGTACTGTTCAAAGTGAACCTTGTTGAAAACACAATGCTTGCGCGCTAACTAGTGTCACCTACTCTAGTCAGTTGTTTTTTGGGTTAACCCTTGTAAGCTCAGTCAAGTAGAGCAAGGTGAGGGGGAAAACTATAACAGGCACGTCAGGGATATAATAAACTACTTCTCTGCTGGAACAACCTCTTCTGCTCTCAATAAGTCGGGATCCCTCTTCTGCCTCTGAAATGAATAAGTGTTATGCACAGTTGAAAAAAAAATAAAAATAAAAAAAATTCAAAATGAGAAGTGAATAAGGCGAAACAAGAGAAAGGCTTCCTACACAGAGAGGTGATGCAAGTAACTCCGCCAGGGTACTGACCAGGCTCGCTGGCAGCGGAGCCATGCTTGTGTTCCTATGTGACTCCGCCAGGGTATTGTCTATGCCTGCTGGCAGCGGAGCAACACTAGAGATGAAATGAAGACTCTGGTGACTATAATGCTTGTGCATCAATATACACCTCAACCCCAATCAAAACAACTGTGTTGACTTGGCTTGGAATGTGTGTCAATCGACCAAGAGTTTGGCATATGCTACATCTTACAATCAAGTTAGTGGAAACCAAGAGGAGCTGAGAACTTAACAATACTTCTGGAGGTGTTAGACTTGCTTTTCACGAACAAGGTCCATTCAGAGAGCTGGAGTTCTACCAGTGTGTCGCCAAGTGTTGTAGCGGCTACAAAACCCTCCAAAATTTTTCCTTAGCTTCGTTTTGGAGCCTCCCTTCCAACTTTTCACAACAGCTTGCCTTGCTTCGTCCAGTTCAAAAGCTTTAGTGTTTTTCTTGCACAAAGGCAGCATGTCGATCACAAATTGATGCATTCCCCTCACAGGTTGTTCACCCGGACTTAGTCCAACTAGAGGGTGAGCAGCTCCTCCAAGAAAATTGTGCATTTCTAGAGGGAAACCAACCTTCCAATCCTGTCTGGAAGCCTGCTGGGCTCCAAGATTGCACAATTCTGCCAGTCAAAACTCCCAGCAGGAATTGCGTAATTTTCCCCAACAGGGCTGCTCAACCCAGAATTTGTGCAAATCTAGGCAGCAATCAGCTGCTGTTCCCAGAAATTGCGCAAATATCCTGGGCAGTCAACCCAGATCCCAGCCAGAAATGCGCATTTCCTTCAAGCAGTTAAACAACCTCTTGCATGTGCAGCTGAGTTGACTGGTTCCCTCCGGGACCAAGAAAAACAAACTTGCATGCATGGGTTGCTTCTCCCAAGGCAGCATGCAAAGGCATCCCTTATTTCATGGATCTATGTTTAGTAGCTAGAGGTTACATGCAAGGATCATTTCAGAAACCACCCACCAAGTGTCGCTTTCCCTAGATTTGTGGCATGCGCGTCACAACCTCGAGGTTATCAAAACTCATCAACCAGGTGTTGTAGAGCTCATTCCTCACATCAACCTTGTAGCTCTGACATCCCACATCGCATCTAGGAACAGTCGACACATTCAGCTCAATTGTGTTGGGGTAAGCCCGCTTCTCATGCCTTGTGTTGCATTTATGTCGCTTTTTGTGTTTTCACTTGTATGAGTATTGTTTTCTTTATTTATTTGAATGATTGTTGTCGTTTACATGTATATTAGCTTGTCCTAGCACTGTTTCATTTTTTGTCAACATCTCACTGTTGTCGCATGCATGAAACTATTTTTCGCAAACGGTTGCTAATTCGGCGACTCGCCTCACCCACATGCATGTTGTTCCATTTTCTAGATATGTCATTCACCATTTGCATGCATGATCATTCACTTATGCTTACATTCAGTATTAGCATGCAGTCACATTCACATTCAGTTGCCCGTCGGCGAGTCCACCCAACCTTGGCTCGGACTCTGCCTCATGAGACAGCATTGCGCAATCCTGAGAGGGAAGGCTCTGCCTTCCTCCCCATAAATGCGCATTTCTTCCCAGCAATTGTTCCCCAGGCTTGCTTTCCGTAATCCTGAGGGACAGTGACTACTGGCCAAGAAAAATTGCGCAATGCAGTCACTGAGCCTGCAACCATTGCTAGTTGAGATTGCGCATTGCCCAATCCCAACAATCAGTAGCCAGACTGGACTGTGCATTATGTAGTTCCAGAAGTCAGACAGTCTCCTAGCAGCCTAGATTGTGCCTTGTGCAGTCTTGGCAGTCGGTCTCCCGACCTCCCGACAGAAATTGCACAACCTTCATGATCAGTCACACAGGTATGTTGCAAGTCAATTCTCAAGTTCATTTTGGTTTTCGACTGACAGATTGCTTTCCATGAGTGTTTCCATGTCTCCAGGTATTGCAGGTGTTCATCTGCCTTTCAATAGTGCAGGTGCAATGGTTTCCAAGAGAGCAGATTCAAAGACACCGTTCAGAGCATACCTGGAGATGCAGTCGATCAAATGTATATGAGCTTGCCTACTCACGAAGATATCAAGTTGTTCATAGACAAGAACATTAAGATATCACAGCAAGAAGCATCATGAACAACAGTTGAAGGTAGCATACCGAATGCAATGAATGCAAGAGGAAGGTTGTTGACAACACAGAGGAAAAACAAAGTTGCAAGATCAAGCAGATCCACTGATAATGAAAGCAACTTTGGAGACTCAGGCTATGAGGTGACAACGCGACATGAAGATCACGTGAAGACAGAGAATGGAACAGAGAAGGAGTTTCATGTGCTGAAGAAACAACTCAGGAAGAACATGAAGATGCACAGACAGACGAATGAGTTGCAGCAGGAACAGGAACAACAATGGGTGCAATGTGCACTCACGGATGAAACCGCGCCCGTACAATTTAAATATCCATCCCAATAGCTGGCACGGAGTAGACATGGTGAGCAGTGTTGTTGATCACATGCAAGGGATTCAGTAGCATGCATTCCATTGTGCGCATGCATGTGATCCAACCCATTCAACACACTCACCAAGGCAAAGAGAAGAAGCATGTCCAACTGGAGTTGAACATGTACTTCGGCAAGTTGATGTGTATGATGACTAGCACACAGTTGAAGATCAACATGGACACTATGCATTAGTGTGTTGTCAGTTTAGCTGCACCCAAGAAGACCATGTGCATGTTAGCAAACGAGTTGGACGAAGGAGCCAAACCAATTCACCGGTTGCAATGGAGGCAAGAGTTCGCTTCAACAAGATGTCACCATGAGGTGCATCCACACCATCACAGACAACCAAACTTGGCATCAGCTCACCACCTTCACCATCACAAGCATGCCAAAGATTTGGTCTCATCACAACGAACCGAGTGTCAGTGATGTCTTGCATGGATTGCCCAAGCCATGTTGTCTCACATGAGTACATGTGCAATGTAATGTAACGTCATGTCAAGTGTAAGTCAAGTGTCAATAGTTGGATGTAACAGTCATAGAATAGATGAAGAGTCATGAGGGTAGATGAACTGTCACAAAGGGAAATGTAAAGGGTCACCCCACCCTTTGCTATAAATAGTCCCTTATAACTCATTGTATAGGCTTTTGGTTAGCCAAGCTTCTGATAAGACTATCTTGGAAAGAGCTTTGACAGTATTGTAATGCGCCTTGGCTTCTCCACTGCACGGAGCTAGTTTATCTCTTTGGAGGAGTAGGTGAATATGGCTGTAACGTTCCACTGTTCGGGCTAGCAGGTTTACATGGATGTATTGTATGATTGGAACTTACACTTCTTTATATAATAAGAGCCAACACGTTTTCATGCATATGTTGTTATTGTAGTTGGCCCATTCCGGTTGATGTAGCAATGTATGTTGTTTAACTTACGTAGTTGTGTATGAACTGCTTTGTATGCAATTATATGAATATTGTTGCAGATGTGTTGGTGGTTTAACCATCACTTTGGATTGACAACTCACCTGTTTTCCAGTTTGTGATGCATCTTCGCTCGTGTGTTCCCTTCCCAGCTGAGTACTGATACAAGTTTCCAAGGGGCACACTCACCTCAACCCCCATGTGTTAGAACCTCTCATGCACCTTCCTTGACTCAATGCAGCGGTCACACCCTTGATACTGACAGAGTTATCTTACTTGCCTCTGTGCGACATCGCGGTCAAGGCATTGCTTTACGACCCACTGCTGGGACTCATACACCAAACGGTCTGAGGTCTAATTGGGACTTCTTACCAGGGAGATCCCCTTATAGGTTGGCGGGTCCAACACCGTCAACGCGACTATACACAATTATATTTTTATCTTATGCCTTCAAGACAAGTTTTATCTATTGAACCAACTCAGTTTTCCTTGGAAACTTTTGATGAACATGCTAAGACAATTTTACAAGTAATTGTTGGGGTTTTGGGAAGGGATGATACTTTTGTGGTTGACCGTGCTATGTTAGGGATGTTCAATTTAATCGTGCATCCTGAAACTATCCTTGATATTCTAACTTTCTGGGAAGGATTAATAAACTCTCAGTTGTCAATTTTGAATCTTAATGGTTGTTTTAGATTTCCGTCACTGGTGTTTTATATGTTCCTTTATGTTCATGTGGAAAGATTTATGCATTTGGGCCTGAACATAATGGATGTCCATAAGAAAAAACAGTCAGTAGTCAACTGGAAAGATACATAAGAAGTCTCCCTAATCATGAAGGCTTTGTACATTTTACTACATGTTTCATGTTAGTCATGTATTCTATTATAAACAGTTTTGTTCCACCATGCCTCTTACCAAAAGCCCAAGCCTTCTTACAATTTAGCAAATATGTCAAAGTTGGAGATTGGTTTCAATTTGAAGATCATGTCGAGATCAGATTGTATGGAGCAGAGGTTGCCCCTTATAGACTTCCTTCTTTTGTGCCAATGAAATTGTTTGCTCTAGAATTCATTAGACAAAGTCTAAATGTGGATCAAATTCATTTTATACCAGCCAAGAAGGGCCATTTATTCAAGTTTCCCAAGATTGTGGGGCCTTTCATTGTTAATAATATACAGGTTATGGAAGAAGTTTAGAGAATACTTCGAGATATGCAGCTCTAGTAAGGGGAAAGGTGGACTTATGATCCTCACCATATCATTTCAAACAAAAGGGTGGAGAACTCTTATGCTCCCTACACCCATCATTCCAGACCAGATATTGAAAATTTGGCCAATGGTAGTAAATATGAAACAGAAAGGGGCATGGAGATTGAAACTTCTCATCCTATTGAAAAAGGCTTGAAAAGAGCAATTGAGGAGATAATTGATTTAGATGATGAAGCAAGTCACAGCTCTAAGAAGCCAAAATTGCATGAAAAGGATGAGACTAAGCATATGGTTGGAAGTTCCTTTGTTGTATTTGGTTTTCAATTGCAATTGGGAGAAGTGACATGCACACCTTATTCCCCTACCGCTGGAGAATCCTCACAAAGTTTTGTTTCAGTTTTAAGGGATATGTATAGCCAAATTGAAGAAAATAACAAGAAAATCAAAGAAAATGTTGTGTCCCAACTTGAAGCTCAATCAATTTCTGAGTATCATACTAGATTGTTGTTAGTCATGGATTTAGAAAGAAATTAACTTAAATTGTCTTTTTCTCACCCGTCTGCTTTAACTGTTTCTTCATTAGCAGGTTTCAAGACTGTAAATCTAACTGTGGATGCAAGGGAGATTCCATTTCCTGATAAAATCAACTTGCACAGGCAAAGGGGAGAATCGATTTAAATGATTTGAGTAAAGCATCCCTAGCAACAAATAAGATAAAATCTTTATTGGGAAAGGCTGTAAATCAGTGAATGTTGGAAAAATCAAACTCTGGAGCTTTGTTTACTCAAAACAAAGAGTTGACGAAGTTAATTGTCAAATTTGTTGTCAATCCTGAATATAGGGTTGTTGTACAAAAACTCTTACAAGGGGCAGAGACAGAAATCCAAGTACTCAGAAAGAAGTTGAAGTTACCTGCTATAGAACATGTCATGGCCCCAGGGGTAGCCCAATTGGAGAAAGAAAAGGAGATCTTGACCAGAGAGTTGTTGGAAAGAAACAATGAAGTGGCTACCTTGAAGGAAATGAATACTAGCTTACAACAGAAGTTGGATACTCATGTCTACACCATTCTCGTACAGTCATATTCAGAGGATCCAACTGATAAATTGGTAAGGGTTATGACAAAATTAAAAATTTCAAAAGATGAAATTAAGAAGGTGCGAAAAAACTTGGATGACACACAGGAACTATTGAAGATTATGGAAAGACAATTGAATATGGAAAAGGATAATGCATAAAAATATCAAAAGGATTATGAGATAGCCTGCAATGAAATCAAGGAATTGAGGGAAAAAGTAAAGAGAAATATGCCACTCATACAGGCCAGAGAGATAATATGGAAAGATATCATTCATCAAGTAAAAGTTGCCTGGGACGATATGTTGATAATCACAAAAGAAAACATGATTGTCAGAGACCTGGGCAGCATCATTACTACTCAAAAGGAGAAAATCCAGCAATGTGCGCAACTGGCAAAGAAGATGATCAATTTTCTTAATTCCAAGTCTTATCAGGAATTAAGAACTATGCAAGAGGAGGACTGAACAGAATTGGTGCTGGAAATTAATAAGATGGTGCAGAAATAATTGTACAGGAAAACAACAGAGGCTAAAATTGGTGAAATTAAAGAATTTGTTCTCAGATTTAACACAAATTTTGATAAGAGAATGAGGGAAGGATTGCCCTCCTGTTGGGACCAACAGGGAAATTTTCTTCCCTGGGAGACTTATGAGACTTTGTTGGTGGAATCTAAAAGCAAGATTGACTCTTCTCATGAGAAAACATCAGTTCTCAAAGGGTCAACCATTATCAATTATCTTCACAGGGAATTTTAGCTAGTGTGGTTGGTTAAAACTCTTTTCACAAAAAAATCATCTTATAGCAGAATCACCAATGTCAGAATGGCTCATACAAGGTTTATCAAGTGTCCAAGTTCATATATCACTGTATGGAATAAATGAAGACCATGGATGTCTCCAACAGCAGCAACAACAAAAGTTGGACCTTCTACAAGCGAGCCTACACAGGAATCACAAGTCATCCAGTGGAAAACAACCACCTGGATTTATTTTATGAAATTTGTTATATTGTATTTGTAATAACTACGCAATTTTTGTTCTCAGTTTTGGCTTGAGGCAGCAGAACATGACGAGACCGTCAAATGCGGCTGGGAGGGGAATTGGCACCTGCATCAAGCATGGCCATGGGATCTGGGGGAATATTTCAATGTCCGACGTGAATAATTATTTGGTTTCGGGACTAGAATGTGTGGGTCGAGAGAAGACACAGAGTTTTCCTTAGTCCGGCTCTATATTTGGCTCGAGGAAGCTTCCCTGGATCGTCAGTTTGCTGGGGAGAGCAACTTCAGGTGCCATCTCTGGGTTGTATGAGCTCTGTGGACCCCAGGACCTGTGGTGTGCCTTTCTACTTCTTCACTGGCTGTGGTTACGGTGCTGGTGCTCGGGACTTCAGGCTCTTTCCTAATTGGATAATATTGTCCAACTGCTCTGGTACAATAAGTGGAGTTTTATTTCAGTATTGTCAATTCAGTATTTCATGGTGTGTTTTTTTGGTTAGGCTGTACACTTCCCATGGCGATGCATCCAGTGGTGGTGGTGTTGGTTGTATGCCTCAACAATGAGGTCGTGTCCACAAGGGGGGTTCCGGCCCACGTATGGAAGAACGCCAACAACATGGAGAGCCTAGCTCGGACTCTGAGTCGACTGAGAGTCGCCACCCCACTGCGGACATGGCCCTATCCCCAGCCCGCTCCCTGGGCCACGTAGAAGCTCCAGTCACCTTGGAGTCCATTGCGGCTCAGCTAAATAACATATAACTCAACATTGATACACTGAGGGAGCAGAGGTACGAGGACAAGAACGAATTGGTTGCTTATATCAATGACCTCCAGCATATGCAGAATGAGACCCTAGACTCTGTGGAAGGTCTCCGGCGTCAGCTCTGACGCAAAAATGACCATCTCCGCGCCCTGGAGACTCGGGTGGAACACATTGATTATCATATGCACGAACGTGCTGCTTTCTTTGCTGCACCTCCCGCATTTCCTCCTAATCCCCCTCCTTAATGTGTAATTTTGCTCCTTTTGTGCCGGTAATAACAAAGACACTGAATGTCTTGGCTTCTCTTCAGGATTCTTACTATTTAGAGAAAGGCTTGTGCCAACTCTTAAGCCTGTGACACTGTATCTTATTGGAGTGGTGATGTATTTTGTTGGCACTTATGCTATGATAATATAATGAGTGTTTTTGACTGACAAAAGAAAATAAGGGTGTTTTGAAAAAGGTTTTTTTTTTTTTTAAGTTTAATCAAAAGATTTTAAAAGGGTTTATTAAAAAAGGAAGAAGGGTTCTTTATTATTATTTGAAACAGAGTTTTTTTTAAGATATGGCTTCATCAAGTTTTCGGGTGTAGTTTCCACCATATGATATGTTTGTGAGAACATTAAGATGGAGACAAAATTAAATGCTCATGATTTTTGCGAGCACATCAAGTTTGGATTTCTAAAACCTAAGAATGAAGAAGAAGAATGAGCCTTCACTAAGGTAGAGAGGGAGCCACAGTGAGGAAAGGAAAAAAGAACAATGCACAAGTATTACAGCTTGTCCAACAAGAAGTGGACTAAGTAGTGTTCTAGGAGATTATGACCACGTCTTGGAGATGATCTATAAAGGTATGGACAAATTCAATATTGTTAACTTGTAGAATACTAGGATATATTTTGAAAGTCTACATATGAAGGAAACAAAGGATATTGATTCATTTATGAATCTGGTTTTGACTGTCGTAAACCAATTAAAAATTTATGGTGATGATATTACAAATCAAATAGTGGTTGAAAAGGCCCTTAGATCTTTGTCTACTAAGTTTGATGTTGTAGTAATAGTTAATGAAGAAGCCAAAGGTTTAGCGAGGTTGACATTTGATGAATTCATGGGATCACTTTCATCCCATGAGACGAGGATAGAAAGAAATAAGGATTCCTCCTTAGAAACCACTTTTAGAGGTCAGGTTTCTATCTCAAGTGGTAGAGGTTGAGGTAAAGGTAGACGGAGAGGCATAGGAAGAGGTGGAAGAACAAGTGGTCAAAGAGATGGTAGAGAAGAGCAGGAACAAGAAAGTGGAAGCAATAGCAGAAGCTTCAACAAATATCAAAGAGTTTATCAATCAAAGGTGAGATGTTATTATTGCAATAAATTTGGTCATTATGCACGTGATTGCAGGAAGATGGTAGATGACCAAGGAAATCAGAGAGCTAATGTAACTACAAAGAATAATGACTCCATGTTCTTAGCTTTCCATACCATGCATGAACCTTTGATAATGTTTAGCTATAAGACAGTGGTTGCAGTAACTGCATGACTAGCAACAATAATTTGGTTGAAAATATGGATCAAACAGTCAAGACAAAGATAAAATTGGGTACTGACAAGATTTTTGATGTAGATGGAAAAGGAGTGGTCAACATTCTAACCAAGAAAAGGGAGCCAAAGACAATTTCAGAGGTATATTATGTCCCTTCTCTCAAATATGATCTGATAAGTGTTGGTCATTTAATGCAAAAAGGATACAAGGTTATTTTTCAGGGATAAGAGTGTTATATATGACAAGCCTCCAAGAAAGCAGGTGATAGCCAAGGTGCAAATGATGAGGAACATATCCTCTAATCATGAATTACAGTGATCAGGTCAGTTATTTTACAAGTTCACGTTTTGATGATTACTAGTTACAACACTTTCAGTTTGGACATTTTCATTTCTTTGGTTTAAGATTGTTGCAGCACAAACAGATGGTTAGAGGATTACCTCCCATCAAAAAACCCTCTAGTACTTAACTTTTGTCAGTTCAAGTTTAGAGCTCTCTCATTATTCTCTCTCTCTCTCACTCTTGGTCACTTAGAGTTTTCTTGGAGCACTCTAGTTTTAAGCAAGGAAAGGAAAAGCAAGCGAGGGAAAGGAAAAACAAGCAAGGATCAAGGAAGGAAAGCAAGATCAAGTAGCTTCAGCAGGAATACTTTCAGGTAACCCTTTTCATATCTAATTTCCTAGCTAGTTTGGACATGCATGTTGGTGTATGGTTCTCTTGTTGTCTGTGGCATGGTTATGACAGCAGATTCCAGCCTAGCTTTTCCTTTTTCTAGATGCCATGGTGTTGGGATGTTTATTTTGGTTTCGAGCTTTGGGTTGCTGAATGGATTTCGGAATCCGGGGTGGAGGTGGTCTCCAGTTCCATTCCAAAAGGCCTAGGAATCCCTTGACCATTTTTGGCGGGATACATGGTAAATCATGAGGGAGAAGTCTCGGTTTAGGGCGTAGTGATCCGGGTTTGGATTGCGGTAAAACCTGATAGACTGGTATCGGTTTAGGGCCAGTGATTCGGTTTGGATTGTGGTAAATCTTGAGAGACAAGGAGACGGGAAATTCCTCAAGGATAGTGATGGATTCCAAATGGCATTCCAAGTTTGGTTCAGTTGTGATCAGAGAATCGGTTTTGGTGTGATCACGGTTTGATGAGGGTGGAGGTGGTTTAACCTATGGATTCCCTTGGTTGTTCTTGTATTGGTTGTTCTATGAAATCCCACATTCATGCTCGAAATATGGCACAAGGGTGACTGGCTGAAAGAGAGATTTGGTTCAACCATGTCTATGGTCGGGTGGTACGTGGAAGTCCCGAACTTGGTCGAATTTTCCTATGATTAATAAAAGCTAAGTTCTCTACCTTCTTCACTTGTGTATATGTGGATTAAATGGTTGTCTTATCTCTGATATCTACATGGTTTTATGCTGGTTATAAGCATGGTTAAATGATTGGTTCATGTCATGGTTGTTTTATGTATTTACTTGTAACTATTAAATGAATGGATGCAAGACCTCATTGATGATATACTAGTTCATTGGAGAAGAAGGTGATCCTTCTGGTTATGTTTCATAAGTTATTTCAATCATTTTGGCTATGTTTTGTATCCTAGACCTGTCAATTGTATTGATGCCAAATGTTTGACAGAATGTTAGTCTCAATTGGGGATGCTTAGGCCTAATCCTGAGGTTGAGTTTGATTCATTAGCATTGTTATCATGTTTTTAATGATTCCGGAAGGTTCCAACAAGTTATAGGAAGAGGAAGGGAAGTCTAGGCTAGAAATATGGCTCGATTTCTGAGATTGCTGGCCCACAAAGTGTTACCCTAGGGACTAACATTGTTGGCTGAAGGTTGGGAAGTGTTATAACTCACTTAGGTTGTTGCTAGGGTGTGTTAATCTGTCCTAAGTTTCTCAAACAACAGTGGAACTCAGGGATAGGTTTCCTGAGTGGCTAACTTGTCTCCTGAGGGGTCTCCTGATGGTGTTGGATGACTATGTGTGATGTTTCGACGATTCCACTTCCTTAAGGTCACATAGGAGGTTGAATCCCATCATAGTAGCATCTCATCTCATGTTTACCCTAGGTTACCTAGGAGGGGGTTTTACAGTTTTGGGCCTCAGTCACAGGCACAACAGAGGAAGAAGTCGATCGCAGTTGCTCACACAAAAGCTCATTTGTACGATTGGAGCCTCCCAGTCACATGGACAAATCTCCACCAATGCAAATAAGAGTTAGGGTTTCTGCAGTCCATATATGACCCTAGTCGCTAGCATGTCAAGCTTAAGGGAGCAACTGGGCAGCTATAGTCGCTCGCATAACTCCTCCATGCGACCAGGACCTAAAAGATGAAATCTCAATCTTCCAAAGTTTTCACTGATTGACTGCAGTATTCGGAAGTTGACTGCAGATAGTGAAAATTCATTACAGACTTCAGAATCAAGGTTTTGAGTATATACATTTTTGGGTTCATTTCATGGATGTTGTAGTTGTTTTGATGGTTAGTTGCATAGATGAAGATATGGATCATTGTGCTCTCTATTTTTGAATCATTTGATGACAATCTACTAAGAAGAAGAATTTGAAAGGGTTTTCCCCATAGTGGGTTTTTCCCTAGTCTCTAACCAATCCTAGTGTTTGTATGTGTGAATGTTTTTCTTCTATTGTTCCTTTATGTTCCACTACATTGATGATGGTGATATTGTTCTTTCTATATAGTTGTATATGTTGTTGAATAATGATGTAAACATGGATAATGTTATGATGTTATGGGGTGAATGTAATGTGTTAATGAAGAAAGTCAATTATCAAAGAAAAGAACAATATATCCCTAAGAAAAATTAACATGGAATCGAAGCTAGGCTAAAGAAAATTCATGGAGATCGCCCTATGATGACACCATTGATGGAAGCAAGAAGAGAATGGTGGAGACCTAAAAGAATTCTAGGGTTTGGAGAAAACCTTAGGCAATTTGTGTATTGGGGTTTGATGGATATCATGAAGTTAGGGTTTGAGAGAAACCTTGGTTTATGGCAAAGATTTGAGATATGAAACCTAACATGGTCAATAAGAAGATGCTCAAGCACTTGTGACAGATTTGATGAAGCCCTAGATGGGATAGGTGATTATTGATCAAAGTTGATGAATGGACAACGATGGCTTTTGAAGGTTGGTTCAAGAGAGAGATGATCACCTCTCATTGAAGATAAGTATTTTTAGATTTATGATGCTTTTTATGTCTTTAATTTTGTTTAGACTTATGGATCTATTATTGTTTTGGTCATTACTTATGCTTCCTGCATATATATTTGAGTATTTGGATGCTTCTAACTTCTTAATGAGATATGATAAGTGGATCCTTCTTCAGGATCATGGCTAGTGCAAGAAGAGAAGATCTAGCATCAGAAAAGAGGCATCTGATGAAAAGGTGACAATGTGCTACAAGTTGCCTATGTAAAATAAGAAGGTACACAAGTATCTAATCACTACAAGGTATTTATGGTGGTATGTTTCAGCTGCAAATTGGATTGCAAGATAAGCCATAAGGTATGATGAGAATATCTCTTTCACAAATGGCTCATACATATGAAAGTTATTTGGATTCATGGTTCTTATGATGAAATGACACACTTGGTATTGAACAACCATCTTACTTCTTGATCATGATGAGCTTCTTGATTCTACTTAATGTTTATCTTTTATATAGTGGTATACTTGATGTTTGGCTAACATCTATCATTTTGGATATCTAAATCCCATAAAGAAGGTTAGCACCTTGATTCTAGTAGATGGTAACTTGATATTTCCTCCAAGGTCATAACTTCCATGATCCCTTCATCAGTTAATAAATATGTGTTAAAAGGATCAAACATAGAGATTGATTCCACGCGTGACAAATCAGAATATTCATCAATAATCGTATTCATTCGATTGCCTTCAGATGTTGATGAGTTGGAAAAGGACTGAATTGCCTCATAAGCTAACTAAAAATGGCTATGAGGCATCTCACTTCCATATAAGACCATTTTTTACTTTGAAGGTACTTTCCAAAGATCTCCCGATTCGAAAGTACTTGATGTAATCATATTAATCTGGGCATCATTATGAGGGAAATTGGGTGGATGGAACGCGAAAGTTCCCATCAAGGATGAGTCTTTGAGAAGACCAACACCAACTTCATATGGAGTAGTTGATTTTGCAACAAAAGGCACACTACAAGTGGAATTAGGGCCTGAGGTATAGTAGGATAATTGGTCTACCTTCACAATTCTTCCTTTGTGAAGAAACATGATCATCCTAAAATATGACGAGACTACTGCTGACATGGCATAAGTCCAGCTCCGACCAAGCAAAAGGTTATATTCAAGTTGAGCATCAACAACCTCAATGTCTATTGCAACCATTTTACCCTCTAATTCGATTGGTAAATCATTTAAAATACCATAAGGACAAAAAACTCTTCCATAAAAGGCTTTCAAAGTTGTGGGATATTGATTGATTGTTGGAGAACCTAAAGCTTTCCAATAGGAAATGGACATAATACATGTCGATGCTCCTTCGTCAATCACTGTTTGAAAAACTCGTTGAGTTTTGACATGAACTGGTATCTGAAAATCCAGTTGGTGTGGGAGACGCGGGACATGATTTTCGAGATTGAAAACAATCAAATTGGAGTCATGATGATCTACTACTCCTATGGATGATAATAATAACTTCCTTTGTGCTAGAAAAGTTTGTAGCATGTTATAGACAATTTTGTGCCTTGCAGTATCAGGCATGAATTGTCAATAATCCAAGGGATCCAAAGTCCCTAAACATGATGTTCCTACCCCTAGAGGAACAAGGTCAGCAAGCCAACAGCTCTCAGATCAGTTCTCCACCTGAAAACACTCAAAAACAAGCAATCCTGAAATCAAAGCAGGTGCTCCACTAGGCTTCTGCGCTGAAACTCAGCTGCTCCATGGTGTACCTGCATTGCAAAGCAAGTGGAACAAAGGCCACCTGCGCTGAGCGAGATGGGACAAGTGGCACACTGAGTCATTGCTCTGGAATCTTCCAAAAATGACACTTGGATCAGGGATTTCGCCTTGTGATGAGTCAGAGGCTCTGTTTCTCCAAGTGGAAGCAAGGTTCTCCAAGTGGACTCAAGAACTGAAGATCAACTGAAGAGAGAGAGGACACAAGGCAGCTACACATCAGTTGCAAGCTGACTCATCCTTTCTCAATTCATCTATATATTGAGCTCTCTCCTATGAGCTCAAGAGGCTGGAATTTTGTGCAAAGTAATGATATGCTGTTGGTTTCACTATAGAGCTATTGGGTGATTGCTTGAAGGAGGTGAAGAGGAGAAATTCTTTCTGCTGGGAGGTGTTGCTGGATTGGAGCCTTCAATGGTTGTAACACTCTCAGAACTTTACTTCTTCTATTAATAAAAGCTATTGAGGTTCTTCTATATGCACTTGTTTCAATGGTATATTGTGATAATTGTATATTTGATTTATGCTAATCCTTGAATCAGTTATGATTGCATGCTTCTTGTAGTTTCCTTCTTTGTTATTTTGCAGGATCTCATTGTAGCTGGGCCAGCAAAAGAGCAAGGAGCTGGGAGCAAGCAAGCAAAGAGAAGAGTTTGGATTCGACATTAAGCGCAAGGCAACGGTTAGTGCATTTCTTCATTCTCTCTTGCTTTCATAAAGAAGTAAACCTTAAGTAGTTTTCTTTACAGTTGTTGCTGAGGTACTATCACCCTTAGAGTGGGATAGGGTCATCCGAGTCGGATACTTTTCCCTACAACAAACTGGCGACTCCACTGGGGATCGTATCTGTTTGATTGGTTGTAGTATTTTGCTATTCATTTCCTGAACAAGAGAGTACCAAATCGAAAAGCTTTTGACTATATCAAAAGCGAAGTAGAGGGCAGCTACTCTAGCTCATTCCTGAGCATGTTCATGATTTGAAGAGCTGATCTACAAGGATCCTTGTAAGCTCTTAGTGATAGCTTTTCATCTTCCTTGTCATCCCTTAGTGTGTGCTTGACTGATAGCTTCTGATTTGAGCAAAAACCGTGAATTTTTGAGAAAACTGTGACCCGGAAACTGTGAAAACGCAACTTTCGTTTTCCAAAGCAGGCTGTACACAGGCTACCTGCTTTGCAACGCAGGTAGCCCCTTCGGGACCTGCGCTGAGTGTCAAACTGACAGTGTACTACTTGCTTTGATCCAGTTTTGCCTAGTGCTGCTGGGGTTTCCTCCTGTTTCTTGCCCTTTTTTCACTATTGTTTTTTGCAGCCAGTTACCAGTCCATGTACCTATCTGAAACCAACTTTACTTGCCATTATTCCACCTCGGTTATATAAAGAAACTGTACTTGTTCTTTTGTATTTCTTACATCATTTACGGTTTCCCATAACGAAAAGTGAACTAGTCTTGCTGTGGCCTCTTAGATCTAAACCTGTGATAGGTGTCTTGCTGATCTTAAGAGTTAGTTTGTTTGCCGTTCATAGCTGATTGGTCTTTTGCTTTCGTCATTATGGTTTGATTTCATGCATTTCCAGTGTTTAAGCAAGTAAATCTTAAGGTGTCTTTTGATTTTGGACTAGCTTGTTTACTTTCGCTTGAAATCGAAATCGAAGTTATATAACAACTTTCTTTTTGTAATACATCAACATTAAGAAAGGGAAAAGAAAATACATGCATTGTGCATTTTGCATTTGACTGTTTGCATGATGATTTAGGAGAAAGTGCATTAGTTTGTGCTGTATGAACTGTGTGAAAAGATATGTCTTTCTTCTCCCTCAGTAGTTAAGATTTTCATCAGTCAAAAAGATTTGAAAAAGCTTGCTTCTCATCTTAGGCTGCATTTAGGAATTTGTTACATACATCTCGTGGTGATCCTTAAAGGCAAACTACTAAACAAGATCAACATTAAAATAAATTCAATTTACATAACAACGCTTTGTAACATAACGCAAACACATAGAGGTCTAGGTAGAGACGTGTTCCGGCGTCGTTAAACGTAGTGACTGTCGATCTCTACGAAGGTGGGTGATTCCTCCTGAGAGTCGGTGGCACTAATACGGACTTGTGCTCCCACGTACCGTCGAGTATATATTGGGAGACCCCTATAGGCATATATCCTTTATCCTTAGGAAGCCGTGTCGACCGCCCTACTGATCGCAATGCAGTGAACACAGCATTCACGAAGATTGACCACACGTACCGTAAAACGTATTCCGTGGTTTTGCGAAAGGTTTGGCACACCCTCTGCCTAGAACTCCAGAGTAGTTTCTTTTGGCCTTTTACAAACTCTATAACTGAAAAAGTCCATCCGAGCATTTGTCACTTCGGGCTCGTTAAAACATCGAAGGAGACTAGAGTCATCTTTAGCTTTTTCTCGACTCTTAAAAAATGAAAAAGCAAGTTGTGTCTAAAGCATCGTTAATAAATTTATTTTAAGCGGAATAATCATCACCTTTCCCTCGTTGATCTTCGAAGTTAGTCTACCACAAGTGTAAGTTCTTGTAGAATCGCGAGAAAATCTCTTGGATAGACTAGATATGTCTGAACAACCGTCGACATCCAGGACTGTGTCATCCGACACAGCAGTGGCAGAGCCTCCTGCTGCTGTCCCAACAATGTTCGATGGTATACCATCTGTCCCGGCAAGTTATCAACAACAAGCCGGAGTCCCATCAGGGACGATGACGTGGTTAGTTCCTATTTCTTCGTCCGGATTATCATCTGGTATTTCTTATGTTGAAACTCAACAAATCAATCCAACGTGTCTTCAAAGGCCAATCTACCCTTTAAGTACTGGATTGTCACCATATGGAGGACAGTATGCCTTTTCATTGTTCCCCCCTGGAGAACAACCATATGAGAGTTTAAAACAAAATTCAGGTCAAACTGGAATTACATCCAGCAGTTGGGTACCAATACTGCCTCAGCAACCAAGAGTTGCATATTCAATGCAACCAGTCCACCCTGTGTCGAATGTTGCCACTATACCTGGTATGGTGATTGCGTCGCAAGTACAAGCACTGCCTACTGTATGTCAACCCCAAGTTTCTCAGGTTGCCATACAACGGCCTCTTGTCTCGACATCTCAATCGCAACCTCAGGTCAGTGCCTCCTTATCCGGAGCGACTCAGGATCAAACAAGTACTGTGACTCCTCATCTTGGTCAATCATCTAGTATTGGGCATCAGCAAATGGTCCAACAACCAGAGCTGGTTCAAACTCAACAACCGCCATTCCAGCAATCATGTCAAGGACCTGAGCAACAAGTCTTTGTAAGTAATGGGCAACCATACTATAATGGTTATGCCCATCAACCTTGTCAAAGTTGCCAACATTATGTTGGTATGCAAAGACCCACTGCTCAGGCGATTCCATCTTATCCTGGATATGCTTCGCCTAACCTGAATCAACAGTTGCCCTTTGTAGCTACTCTAGAATTACCAGATCTAAACCGGCTGACGAATGATCCAATTGCTTATGCCCCTTGGTGGCCAGCAATTCCACGTAAACTTCCATCAGACATTCCTAAATTTAATGGAAATCCAGGTGAAGACCCGTCGAATCATGTGATGACATTCCATCTATGGTGTTCATCAAACACCCTGAATGATGATTCAATAAGACTTCGCCTTTTTCAGAGGACGTTAACGGGTCCAGCGGCAAAATGGTACATTGAATTGCCTAGAGCTTCGTTCGACAACTTCAGTGCCTTAGCTACAACCTTTTTAACCCATTTTCAATTACCGATAAGGTATGAAACGGGAACAGAACTCCTTACCAACTTCAAACAGACAACGGCCACTCATATATCTGATCATATACATGAATGGCGACGTCGTCGTAGGATGGTAAAAACATATGTTCCCGATCAGCTATTAGCTGAATGGTTTATAAAGTCATTACTTCTGGCCATAACGGAAGATGTGGCCAAGGGGGGAGTCGTAACAGAAGAGCAAGTTATAGCTCGTGCGCAATATCTAGACTTGGTTTATACTCAGTCTGGCACGCTCTACGACAAAATACCTGACGCCCCTAGACCGGAATTCTCAATTCCTCCTCCTCCTAAATCAAACAATGACTCTCACGCCGGCGATGACGTGATTGCCAAGCACAAAATTTACAGTCAAAATGCAAATGAGAAACTTCTTGCCTCAGAAGTAAATGCCATGTCGACCGACAAGGGCAAACAACTGAAGCAACCAGGGGGCAAGAAGAAAAAGACAGGAAGAAAAAGGAAACCCCCGGCAGGGTGTCATATATGCGATGAGGATCATTGGACGAAATATTGTCCACATATAGCTGAAGTTAAGAAACTCTTCAAGAGTTCAAAAACCCCAGCAGTATTGACTGATCTGTTTCCTAATCCAGGTCAAAATCTGGTTGCTAATCAAAATGCTTCCGGATCCCAAGTGCTTATGTTGTCTACCTCAAAGCAGCAGAATAATGCTTTGACAAGGAGTAAAGATTACGGGAATCCAAGGCTGTCGAACAACAAGGTTAATGAACGACCTAGTAGTTCAACAACAACTTTGACCGAAGTTGTGCCACCCATCGTTCCTGAGCCAATGATAAAGTCGCCAAAGGGAGTAGTACACAAATCGACATTTAATCCTCGTGCCAAAGGAGCACAGAATTATGATATAGTAAAGGACCTGGCCCAATCGCCGTCCACTATGTCGACACTTGAGGTACCACAAAATTGCCCCTCCCAAGAGCAAGCTTTATCATCAGCAATAGGTGGGATTGGCCCAATGGATTCCAATCTTGTGGCCTTTGATCATAAAGGATATGACCCTCAGTTACCAGCTTAACTAGCTTTCCTTATTCAAGTGAAAGCCCTCAACAAAACTGTTCATCGAACAATTATTGATGAGGGGGCATCTACATGTCTTATGTCGATGAGTTGCTGGAAAGATTTAGGCTCACCACCCTTGTCGAAATCGTCAACGACGTTGAAAGCATTTGATGGACGATCATACGCTCCATACGGGATTTTAAGTAACTTGCAAGTTGAACTGGGGGGCAAAACAGTAGGAATTGATGTTGAAGTAATTGATGGAAACCTCGATTACAACATCCTACTTGGAAGACCATGGATCTATGCCATGGCCGCAGTTGTGTCGACCTACTTCAGGAAGATTGCATTCCCCTTCCAAGGGGGAATTACAATCGTTGACCAACAAACTTTTCTCCACGACAGTTCACAAGTTACAGGGAGCATTCCAATGATCCATGGAAGGAATCATTTGCTCCAAAATATCGGAGTAGGTCTCCTAAAAGACCCTACCTTAATGGGTACTTTCACCCTACAGCCTCCAAGTAATCTGGCGGGAGTGGCCACAGTGGAAACCTACAAAATGAAATCTAATCCAATCTTCTGGTTGGATTCGGAAGATTCCTAGATATTGTGTCGGCTCCGAGGATAGTTCCTATCTCAGGTCAACCTCGTTAAAAAATGAAGAGCCGAGGACGGTTCTTATCTCGTGTCAACCTCGTTAAAAAATGAAACAAGGAGTCATGAGGATAGTTCTTTTACTATGTCAACCTCATTAAAAAATGAAACAAATCCCCTTTTCAAAATTCAAAGGTAAACCTTCATTCCAACCACCAAGTTGAATGCAATGAAGCTTGGGGGGCATGCACCTCGATTTGCATTATTATGCTGGGGGCATGCAAACTTATCATCGAGCAGTTTTAGCAATGTTCATGCTCGTTAAAAAATAAACGCAAGATCCGAGCAGTTTTAGCGCATAGTTCATGCTCGTTAAAAAATAAACATAAGTTGTAAGCAATCTTCCCCTAGAGTTCAAGCTCACCCAGAAAGAATGAACCGGTAAATAACCTTGGTAAATGTAACCTTTGACTGCCATATTAAAAAGCCCTTGGTCGTTTTTATATGCCATCACCTCCATCCGTTCATTTGGCCAATTGTTCATCTCCATATGATTGTTTACCTTCTTTTGAGGAACAGCTGCGAAGAGTGATTTCACTAAGCCATCCTTGTGACACTGCCGTGATTGGAATATTCCAACATGTACCTGGAATCTGCTGCTACCCTGTTCATCACTCGTTCCTCGAAAGACAAGTCGTCTTTAAGCTCTTTTCACTGACTCGTAAAATATGAAAAGATTGCCGAGTTTTGGCCTTCCAGCTCATTAAAGCGACCGGAAAGCTATCCCTCTTCTAGATTTTAATCTTTTTGGACCTGAGGGATTATTGCACAAAAAGATCGAGCGCTTGTTTGTTCGGCTCGTTAAAAGTACCGAAAACTCATCCCTTCTGTATTGTTTTATACTTTTTCGGACTTAAGAGATTAGATGACGAAAAAGGAATTCTGGAGTTGACTTTATGTACCTTTTCAGACTCTCTAAAAATGAAAAGGACCGAGTTATCCTTGTCGTTAGACTCGTTAAATTCATTAAATAGCGACAAACTTGTCTTTAGACGAGAACGAGTTTCCCTATCGCTAGGCTCGTTAAAACATAGCGATGGGCTTGCCCGAAGGGCAGGTTATAGAACAAGCATATGTTATCCTCCTCAAGCTTGACAAAAATAAAGAGGTACTGGTCAGCAATGACTGGGGAAAAATTGGGAGAACCTCACAGTTTTAATGGTAGCAAGTCACTCTTGAACATGACACTTTGTCCTCCGTACCACATCGGGTTGGGTTGTTTCATTCACCGGTCTCATCACCATGGTCCTCGCCACACCATCCACATTTGGGGTAATGCTACCGATCCATCACATCAGTGTCGTTATATGTTCAAGAGATGTTGTTCTACAAAGAGTCAACCGTGTCCCATCCACTGCCATACATTGTCCTTCATCCATTTCATGACCACCACCCTGAATCATACATCACAGTTTGTTTTCACCTCATCACAATCACTAGCTCCGTTCCGTGTCAATGATGTGGGATTCATTAAGGCCCTCCTTTGACGGATCACTCCTTGTCGACATCAGCTCATTATCCAAGGAGTTGATCTAGGAACAACCCCTTCAGTACTTTGAAGCTTGCATGCCTCAATGGCAAGTTTCTCACTTCCGGCGACAGGTATACATCAATGACCTTCGACCAGAAGATTTTGCATGGTGGTCGACGCCAAGTCCTTTATTCCCACCATGTGAATTGTACTGTTGTACCTTGAGGGTCATCATCCTTATCGGTGATTCCTCTCGCTCTTGTTAACGGTTTACATCATTGACCGGTAATCAAGCGATGTCTTTCCATGTTCGACTTCAAGAAATTCTCACATGGATCGACTTGTACATCGAGTGAAGATCAGAAGAGATTGAAGACCCCGAATCTAGTTTCATCCATCCGGGCTGCGATATATATTCAGGATATAAAGACATTTGATATGTACATCATTGCAGCAGATGATCATCCTTCTCAAAGGATGATAATTTCAGCAAAGAATTATCAGTCTAACATCAGACGATCGTCTGTTCTATGTACCAAAATGAATTTATAAAGCTGAGCATGGGAATGCCCACCTCAGCTAGATCATGAAAAAGTATGAAAAATAATGTATTGTATTGTATCTTATTACAGGACACTTCTCAGCAGATTGAATGAACTTCGGATCCTCCTAATAAAGCATTTCACCCGATAAACGACCTCATACTTTAGGGGGCATCTGTTATAGACAATTTTGTGCCTTGCAGTATCAGGCATGAATTGTCAATAATCCAAGGGATCCAAAGTCCCTAAACATGATGTTCCTACCCCTAGAGGAACAAGGTCAGCAAGCCAACAGCTCTTAGATCAGTTCTCCACCTGAAAACACTCAAAAACAAGCAATCCTGAAATCAAAGCAGGTGCTCCACTAGGCTTCTGCGCTGAAACTCAGCTGCTCCATGGTGTACCTGCGTTGCAAAGCAAGTGGAACAAAGGCCACCTGCGTTGAGCGAGATGGGACAAGTGGCACACTGAGTCATTGCTCTGGAATCTTCCAAAAATGACACTTGGATCAGGGATTTCGCCTTGTGATGAGTCAGAGGCTCTGTTTCTCCAAGTGGAAGCAAGGTTCTCCAAGTGGACTCAAGAACTGAAGATCAACTGAAGAGAGAGAGGACACAAGGCAGCTACACATCAGTTGCAAGCTGACTCATCCTTTCTCAATTCATCTATATATTGAGCTCTCTCCTATGAGCTCAAGAGGCTGGAATTTTGTGCAAAGTAATGATATGTTGTTGGTTTCACTATAGAGCTATTGGGTGATTGCTTGAAGGAGGTGAAGAGGAGAAATTCTTTCTGCTGGGAGGTGTTGCTGGATTGGAGCCTTCAATGGTTGTAACACTCTCAGAACTTTACTTCTTCTATTAATAAAAGTTATTGAGGTTCTTCTATATGCACTTGTTTCAATGGTATATTGTGATAATTGTATATTTGATTTATGCTAATCCTTGAATCAGTTATGATTGCATGCTTCTTGTAGTTTCCTTCTTTGTTATTTTGCAGGATCTCATTGTAGCTGGGCCAGCAAAAGAGCAAGGAGCTGGGAGCAAGCAAGCAAAGAGAAGAGTTTGGATTCGACATTAAGCGCAAGGCAACGGTTAGTGCATTTCTTCATTCTCTCTTGCTTTCATAAAGAAGTAAACCTTAAGTAGTTTTCTTTACAGTTGTTGCTGAGGTACTATCACCCTTAGAGTGGGATAGGGTCATCCGAGTCGGATACTTTTCCCTACAACAAACTGGCAACTCCACTGGGGATCGTATCTGTTTGATTGGTTGTAGTATTTTGCTATTCATTTCCTGAACAAGAGAGTACCAAATCGAAAAGCTTTTGACTATATCAAAAGCAAGTAGAGGGCAGCTACTCTAGCTCATTCCTGAGCATGTTCATGATTTGAAGAGATGATCTACAAGGATCCTTGTAAGATCTTAGTGATGGCTTTTCATCTTCCTTGTCATCCCTTAGTGTGTGCTTGACTGATAGCTTCTGATTTGAGCAAAAACCGTGAATTTTTGAGAAAACTGTGACCCGGAAACTGTGAAAACGCAACTTTCGTTTTCCAAAGCAGGCTGTACACAGGCTACCTGCTTTGCAACGCAGGTAGCCCCTTCGGGACCTGCGCTGAATGTCAAACTGACAGTGTACTACCTGCTTTGATCCAGTTTTGCCTAGTGCTGCTGGGGTTTCCTCCTGTTTCTTGCCCTTTTTTCACTATTGTTTTTTGCAGCCAGTTACCAGTCCATGTACCTATCTGAAACCAACTTTAATGATGATGAGCATTGTTGGATTCTGCATCCAGAGCTGAGACCTAAGAAGTCCAAGGGCAAGAAGAAGAAGACTGTTGCAGCTATTCAGAAAGATTTGGGGTCAGACTCAGGAGATGAAACAACTATAGCAGCCACAGGTATAAAAGGTAAGAATTATGAAGCATCTACTAGTAATTCTGCTCAATCTGTTATTGATGAAGAAAATGAGAGAAAAAGACATGAGCTTTTCCATATTCAAGTTATTTCCAAAAATCAAAAGATTGATACTTTGTTTGATAGTGGCTCACAAGTAAATTTGATTTCTGAAGCAATTGTAAAGAAATTGGGATTAGCAACTACACCTCACAAGAAACCATACCCATTAGGATGGTTGAATGATAAAGCACAGCTACAAGTGACTAGACAATGCAAACTCAAGTTTTCTTTTGGGTCAGCATTTGTAGATGAGGTTGAGTTAGACATAATTCCTTTGGATATATGTGGAATTGTTTTAGGAAGCCCTTACTTGTATGATAGAAAGGCTATCTTCTATAGAGCTGAGAACAAGTATCTACTTGTTAAAGATGGAATCAAATACTTTGTAAGGGCTCACAAACTCAAGAATAATTATACTATCATAAACTCAGGGCAGATGAAAAGAATGATAAATTCATGCAAACAATTCTTACTGATGGTTGTAAAGGAAAGGAAACCTGATAAAACCAATGTATTTGAGGGCTGTAATGCTGAACAGCAAGTTGATATAGAAAAGGTTGTTTCAGAGTATGATGTCTTATTTCAAGAACCTAAAGGTCTGCCACCCAAAAAGGGAATAGTACATGATATTATTTTGTAACAAGATGTTCCATTGCCTAACATTGGGATGTACAGGTTGTCTGCTTTAGAGAATGCTGAAATCAAGAAGCAGGTGCAGGAGTTGCTCGAGAAGGGATTCATCAGGCCTAGCACATCACCATGTGGGTCACCAATCGTTTTGGTGAGAAAAAAAAGATGGCTCGTGGAGAATGTGCATTGATTACCGAGCACTGAATAAGATGACTATTAAAAATCGTTATCCCCTTCCTCGCATAGATGATCTTTTAGATCAATTAAAGGAAGCTGTTTATTTCACCAAGCTAGATTTGCACAATGGATACCATCAGGTCAGAGTTGCAGAGCAAGATGCATGGAAGACTACTTTCAAAACAAAGCAGGGATTGTATGAGTGGCTGGTTATGCCTTTTGGATTAACTAATGCTCCTGCTACTTTCATGAGATTAATGAATGATATACTCAGACCTTTTCTTGATGATTTTGTTATTGTGTACCTGGATGACATTCTGATTTTTAGTAAAACGTGGGAAGAACATTTAAAGCATGTTAAGCAGACATTAGATGTTTTGAAAAGAGAAAAACTTTATGTTAAACTCTCAAAATGTGAATTTGGCAAAACATCTCTAAACTACTTGGGTCATATAGTAGGGGGAGGTGAACTGAAAATAGATCCCTCTAAAGTGGCAGTCATTGTGAACTGGCCTAAACCCAGGTCTGCTACAGAAGTGAGAAGCTTCTTAGGAGCAGCACAATATTGGAGGAAGTTCATTTCTAACTTTTCCTCAATTGCAGCTCCCTTACATGCTTTAACAGGATTGAACAAGGTGTTTTAGTGAGGAGGCAAACATCAGAAAGCCTTCGACACCTTGAAAGAAAAAATTAGTACAACACCTGTACTAGCACTGCCAGATTTACAAAGACCATTTGAGATCCAAACTGATGCCAGTGACTATGCCATGGGAGCAGTGTTGACACAGCACGGTAAACCCATATGTTATCATTCTGAGACTTTTAATCCTGCAGTAGTTAACTATCCTACATATGATAAAGAATTGTATGCATTAGTTCAGAGTGTGAAAAAATGGAAACATTACTTAATGGGCAAAGAGACAGTAATACATACTGATCATCAACCACTTCAATATCTACACTCCCAAACTAAGTTGCAGCAATCAAGACATTACAGATGGATGGGTTTTCTACAACAGTTTCATTTAGTCATCAGATATAAAAAGGGCATACATAACAAAGTTGCAGACATGTTATCTAGACCCATTATAAATGCATCTACCATACTTAAGCATAATTCTGTACTACATGAAAGCTACATTGAACTTTAAAGATGTATATGCAACTTTGAGTCAAGGAAAAAGAGTAGAAGAATTGGATTATCATGTGAAGGACCGACTCTTATATCATTGTGGGAAACTCTGCATTCCACAAACTGAGAGGATAAAGATAATTAGGGAAGCACACACTTCTCTGATATCAGGTCACTTTGGGGTAAGTAAAATAGTTGCACAGCTGCAAAGATTTTGCTATTGGCCGAAAATGAATGAGACAGTTTCTAGATATGTAAGAGGGTGTGCTATGTGTGCTAAAAGTAAGCCCAACAACAGAAAACTAGGCTTGTACACTCCATTGCCAGTTCCTTCTCACCCTTGGGAAAGTGTTTCCATGGATTTTGTTGGAGGACTGCCTAAATCTAGGAAAGGTCATGATTATCTATATGTTGTTGTGGATAGGTTCAGCAAAATGTGTATTTTGATACCTTGTAATAAACAGATTACAGCTGAACAGACTGCAAAATTGTTCTTTGAACATGTATGGGTTCATTTTGGATTACCCACTTCTATTGTATCTGATCGAGACACCCGATTTGTGGGGAAGTTTTGGTCAAGTCTGTGGGAACTGATGGACACCAAACTAAAGAAAAGCACAGCTTTTCATCCACAAACAGATGGCTAGATAGAAGTAGTAAACAGGACAGTGATCCAGTTACTGAGAGGATATTGTAGCAAACATCCTAAGCTTTGGGATGAACACTTGTGTTATGTGCAGCATGCTTACAACAGAGCCAAACATTCTTCTACACAGAGATCTCCTTTTGAGACCTGTTTTGGGTTCACACCAAGGTCTCCTTTGGATTTTGTCTTTGGTAAAGATACCATGGTTGATGGACACAGCGATGTGGACAGGGCAACTAGGTTTATTGAACGGATCCAGGAGATCCACCAGGCAGTACAGGAACAGCTGGAAAAGATCCAAGCCAAATACAAGGCTAGGCATGACAAGCATCGGATGGAGCATAGTTTCCAAGTTGGTGACCAAGTCTGGCTGTATATCAGCAAGGACAGGAGGCAAGGTGAAGGTAAAAAGCTAAAGCCTATCAGGTATGGACCTTTTAGGATACTTGAGAAGATTGGTGAAAATGATTTTCGCCTTGATTTACCAGCTTACATGCACATCTACTCAGTCGTAAATGCAGATTGCTTGAGATTGTTTGAACCTTCAATGATTGAGGACCCTGAAGAGCAAAGTCAATTGCCTTCTATTGATGACCTGCTACCTGAATATCTTAATGAATTGTAGGAAGACACAGTGTTGGACAGGAAGGTGAGGACAACGCGCAGGGGAGATGTTGAGTACCTCAGGATTGGGCTCAAAGGTTTGAAGCCAAGCAGTGCAAAGTGGATTGAGATTGGACAAGTGAGAAAGCAATACCCTCACTTAGTCGATGCTTGAAAACCAACTTTTGGTGGTCCAAAAGCTTTTTCAGTGGGAAGGTCGTGATCCGAATTGGATCCATAGAAGACTGTCAAAGAACCATGACTGTATCAGGTCGGAGCAAATCTCTAAGGAATCCAAAACAGCGATCAAAAACACCTTGAACCAGTGGCAATGGCAGCCAGCGTGGAATGACGAGGACCTCGGTCAAAGCGCGCTAACCGAGGCCCATGGAGACTGCGCGGGAGGTCAATGTAGCCCCTGGGAGCCCCGGATCGGGAAATGGAGGTGATTTTTTAATTGCACATCGCTGGGTGAACAGAGCCGAAATGGAGGAAGCCCAAGCACTCGGTGGCGTTGGGAGCCGGAGAACCACAGGCGGAAAAAACGAAAAGTGCTAAACGTACAAAGGCAGGACCCACGCTCTGGAAAACCAGTGGTATTGATCGGGGCACCCTCAAATGGTAAGAGGTTTTGGACAAGAGCGGAGCGATTCCATACATCAATCGACGCGTGGCAAGCGGAGGTGAGAGAAAACCGCTGTTGATCGCGCACTATCGGTCGAGCAAGTCAACCGCGCGAAACGTGCGTATGGCGTCGGATCTGGAGGCCCCAGATCGGACGGCTGAGATCGCGCCCGATGGAGGAAGCGGAATTGACGAAGGAATACGCCGTGTTTTAGAAGGATTTGGAATCCATTTGACCACCACGGTGGAGGAAAGACTCATCCACGATGTAACTGAAGAAACGAACCGACGAAGCAGGCTGGCACCGTTTAGAGGAGGACACGTGGCCACCTCCCTAAGCACTGATGATGATGCCGAACAGGGAACTCCAAGCGCAGCTGCAGAAGGTGAATCGACAGAGGCGGAAGAGGAACCGAACAGGCATGGGAACGAATGGCTTCAAAGCCATGAACAGAGACAGAATACACAGCAGGAGTTAGACAGAGAAACCAGAACCCCGAGAGGAGGACGGTACACAGAGAAAGAAGGCAGTGAAGCAAAAGCAGAAAGAGGACAGAGGGTCGAGCTAACCAAAGGCAGCATCGAGCATCCGAGAGCTTGAGAGATTCAAGCCATCCCAGAGAGGATCTATCAGACCAGAGAGGTCACAGAGCTGGTAGGCAAACGAGTCTGTGCACTCCAGTGGCTTGGGGAATCCAAGAACCACCCTGCCAAGCAAATCTGTTTCAGGTGACTCATATTGAGCTCCTGCATTGTAAATTCTCTGCTTAAGACACAATAAAATAAGGCCACCACTGAAAGCTGGACCGGAGATGTAGCCCTGGAGGATAGGGTGAACTCCTTATTAATTTCTTGTGTTTTTGTATTTGCCCCCTAGTTGTAGGGTAAGATCCACCTAAAGGTTGTCCTCCGGGTGGAGGATACGATGGTTGCCCCCTAGGTGGGTAATAACCACCTGTTGGGTTGATTTGAGGATTACCAACATTACCGGAAATCATATTAATAAATTATTCATATGTCAAACCTTCATGGGTAGGATTAATTACACCAGGTGACATGTTTGAAGATGAATTTGAGGAAGAAGCTCTTGAATAAGATACGAAAAGAGAGATATCCAGGCGTTAGAAAACCACCATACAATGTTGACTCCGGAGAAGTAGAAAACATAGATGTGTCTGATGAGGTACTTCTAGAAGCCATCATAGACTAGTCAAAATCTGGTACGGTAGAGTAAGGAGTCATGTATCGCGGAATTCCTTGTCCTAAAAAGTTCAAGGGTGTGAAATACCAAGGGTCAAACTAAAGAGATCTAAACAAAAGCTCTAAGATATCTGACGATTCACTGGTAGAAACTATTGGTTCTTCCTCTTCACCGAAACAAGTTCTTCAATGCTAATGAAACCAAGGTGGAGAATATCAGTAATAATAAGTTTCACACGCGGTGAATGTGGAGGATCTGGAATATGCGTTGTAGCAGGCGTATAAGTCTCAGGTTCAGAAATATTAGACTCAGGTTCGTCAATATCTGGTTCATAAATGGGATTTTTATCTGAAAAGTCTCCAGTATCTGATTTAGTTTGAATGAGTTTAGTAATTTTTAAATCAGTTCCTTTTGAGTGTGATGTTAATTTTTGAGTTTGATCAAATTCAGTTTCTATCACTTCAAGGCCTAAAATAGTAGATGTTGTCGGTTGATTAACTTCAATTCCTTTTACATCAGAGTCTATAATAGTAGAAGTTTCAGTTTCTGTTGCAGTTCCGGATCCCGATGATTTAGATTTTTCGGCTTTTATCTTTTCTAACTAACTCGGTGTATACTCAGGGGGGTCCCCGAGTATCCTACATGATTGTCTTGGTAATTCCACCACAATGAAAAATTTTCAATTAATAAATTACACAATATCTAAATTACACCTAAAGTCTCTAAAAAGTAAAAAGAACAACACAGAAAGTAACACACGCTAAAAATCTAGGAGTTCAAACCATACAAACTGACTCTTCACAAAGATCAATAATTACTAGTTAGTGATGAAATCCAACGTTGCAGTGACCAAGGTGAAAAGTTTTATGTAAATGAGCATTTGGAACCAGTTACCCCGACAACCTGCTTAATGAAACAATCTGGTGCAAGTAACTCTGCTAAAAACCATCTCGAGCAAAGATTACCCTCCAAAAAGTCTAAGTGAGTCTAGTCAATGTCTGTTCCAGGTACAAAAGAACCTTCCCTTTGTCGTCACCTTAGGTAGATTCCTAGGATTATAGTCACTAAGTTCACCAAATACAACAATTTTACCTGGGGGGGACAATCGCAGATCAGACGTGCATGTAAGGGCAGAGTAACAAGCTCCATCCCCTTGAAGGCTCCTCCACATGAGGTTTACTTTCAAGTGACCCCAAGTACCTTTTGGTACCATTGTAATACGTGCAAATCACTATATCTAGGCCGATGCAGTGGGTATGATCACTTCACTAGATTCAACATGATCTCGTGCTTAACTCATGTACAAGAAGAACTTCCTAGAGAAAAACGGAAATAATTGGATTTTCTCTCCCAAACTCAATATTCTATTGTTTGTTTGTAGCTTTTGAAAGTTTACTTCCTTCCCTATTCCAAAGCCCTATACTTAAGCTACTGTAGGTGGCAAGAGCCCTAAAAAATGTTAAATTCTAGATGAATTTTAATTAACATTGTATTATTAAGTTGTTCTTTAATCAATAAGTAATGAAGGTGAAAATAATGATAGTATGACACGACTCGAAATCTTAATGCACTCAAAAATGCAATAGCAACTTTCAAATTTGATGAAATCCTATTTAGAGGAAAGAAAGAGTTTCTTTGATTTTTCCGAAATGAAATGCAAAACTCACAATTTTTCCAATTTTTCTAAAACAACCAATTTCATTTTAATGTAATGAAAATGCAGGAAACAAACCAAGTTCTAGATTTCCCTAAATGTCAAATAAACCAAAATACTCTTTATCTTTTATCACTCAAAACTTTCAAGTACACATAAATCAATCAAGAGAGTTGGAGAAAAACACATTTTCCCTATGAATGCTTTGATTTAATGATAATAACAGTGTAATTGTGAGAAATTCCCAAGATTGAAAGCAACAATTTCCTTTATCAAACAAAAATGACCACAATTTCTTCACAAAAGCACTAGATCTCAAGAAACCCTAATTTGCAATTCAAAATGAGTTTGACCACAAATAAGAAAAAAAACTAAGGCTAACTGGTGTATTTGACAGAACAAAATAAGAATATCATAAACAGAAGGACAACCTATCTTGTTTTGATCAATCAGCAAATCAACTAGGCAAAACCCTAAGCAATTTCTTCAAAGAGATCTAATTCTCAAAAAACATTAACAAAGCACTCAAATGAGTTCAAAAGAGACATAACACAGTCTAAACAAAGATAATGACACTTCCAGAAAAACAAAATCAGGTCTAGGTTGAAGCAAAAGCCAAACTTTCAAAATTTCTCAAGGCCTGCGCAGGTAAACAATACAAAACAGAGTGCATGTGCCCGGTTGCTAAGGCGAAACTGGGGCAGAATTGCGCTTTGTCAGCAAACGAAAACAACGCAGAGGTAGAAAAATCAACAAAAAATAAAAATTCAAAGAATCAACCACACAAATCTGAAAAGTCATTAATTTATAAAGACTCAAGTTGAGATGGATCAGAAGAATCAGAAAGAAAAACTAAGGAAAAATATGATAACATAGACATTGCCCAGTGGAGTCGCCAATTTGTTACACTGGATAAATCCCTCTCGCGGACAAGAGCAATCTCCCTATATCCTTGACGAAAACTAGAAACAAGCAAGACAATTGAACTGACCATTTCCCTAAGTTGAAATTGTTTGAATTATAGGAATTAAAGCTAATGGATGAGCCTCTTACCTAATTCATGAAATGTTCGATGAAGATCCCTTGTTGTGATTCGATGCAACTCCTCAATGCTTGATAAGACCTGTAAACATCAACCATAAAAGGATCAAAAGAACAAGCGATATAATAATCCAAACAACTTAACCTAATGACCAAGGAAATTAGAAATTGAATTTTCCTTAATAAACATTATAAACAATTATAAACCATTCATCATTCCAATAAGACAAATCAATGGGAGAAAATTTTTATTTTTATTAATCAAAGATTAAGCGGAGCCTTACAACCTTCGCCTTGATGTCATGAGGTCCCTCCCAAATGCCTTCAATATTCTCCTTAGATGACAAGCTTTCCAATCTCAAACTAACAACATAAGTTTATATTCTCTAAGTTCTGGCCTCCTCAGCCCCTCTACACTCTAGTCATTTTATAGGCCAAGAGGAAGAAGTTTCAGATCCAAAAGAAGAGGATGAGACTCCTTAATTGAGGGATTAGGTTTCCATGAGAAAAGGGATTAATATGCAGCATCTAAGGGTTATAGTTCAAATAGTCATCACCTGGAAGTTTTTAGTTGGGAAATATTTGACCAAATTTGTTTCTAGAATGTACTTTTTATTTTTACTTTATTGAATTCACCTGCGCGGGTTTATGGTGGCAGACGAAGCGTAGCTCTGCGCTATTCTGAGAGTTAATTCCAGTGAATGCACAGGAAACTTTAGAAAAATTAGCGCAGGTGGAACTTAACAAGGTGTGACAACTATTTTCCCCAAATTTCTCATCTACTTCAAGATATTTTGGGTTGTTTGACTTATGAGGGAGTTGATTCAAACATGTTCATGGACAGTAAAAATGGCTATAAACTGATCAAGTGTCATGGCGACAAATTGACATGTAAAACTCTCTCTCTTCCCCTTCTCTCCCTTTGTCTCCCCTTCTATCTCTCTTCCCTCCTACTCTCCTCTCTCCCTCTCTCCACCGTTCTCTCTCTATATATCTTTCTTCTTACCTCTGTTATGCAACCATTTCACAAAATAGAAGAATAGATAGATCAACGACTTCAAAATAAGCCTCTTTGAGGGGGAAACCTCCTTTACATTACACAAATGAACAATTCTTAGATGATACAAATGACAATACCTCCTTTCTATATATAGGAGTCTAAGGGGTCACAATATAATCAGAGCCTACATAACAATAATATTGTAAGGGAACAACAATAACAATAGTGGGCTTCTATGGGGCACAATAATAACAATATGGGGACTACATGGGCACAACAATACAATAAGGGGGTTGCACTAATAACAATAAGGGGCTACACTAGTAGTATAGGGACCTAACATGCCCCTCCTTCAAAAAGTGTTGTCCTCAATGCTTGAGTAGTTCTAGATGCTTCTGTATAAAATTCTCATCCTCCCATGTGAAATCTTCAGCGGGTAAGTTCTTCCACTTGATGAGATACTCTGAAATTGATCGATTTCGTAGCTGTCGACTTCTTGTTTCCGTGACTGCTTCAGGTTCCACTATGATTTTTCCTTCCTCATAAAGTTTTGGCAGTATTGTTTGAACTGGGATCTTGTCACCTATAACCTTATTTAAGCATGAAACATGGAAAACTGGGTGCACTCGGGAAGATGCAGGAAGCTCCAATTTGTATGCCATAGTACCAATCTTTTGCAACACCTTGTAAGGACCATAGTACTTTGGTGATAATTTATTATCCTTCTTAGCTTGCTTGAGGGAAATTTGTTTGTATGGTTGTAGCCGTAAAAATACCCAGTCGCCTACATCAAAACTTCTTTCACTATGATGTTGATTTTCCTGTTGTTTCATTTGATTCTGCACCAAAGTGAGGTTATCCTTTAAGAGTTGGAGAACTTGTTGTTGATGCTTGATGTGATCTTCCATTGCTTGAACCTTAGAATTTTCTCTTAAATATGATGTGATAGATGGTGTATGATATCCATAAAGTGCCATAAATGGGGTCATTTTTGTTGAAGCGTTATACCACCATTCAACCAGAGGTAACCACTTGACGTATTGTGTTTGTTTATCAGATACAAAGCAACGACAACAAGAATTACTAAAGCATTGAGGACAAAAATTTTTGAAGGAGAGGGGCATGTTAGGTCCCTATACTACTAGTGTAGTCCCTCATTGTGATTAGTGTAGCCCCACTATTGTTATTGTTGTGCCCTTACAATATTATTGTTATGTCGACTCTGATTATATTGTGACCCCTTAGACTCCTATATATATAAGGAGGTCTTGTCATTTGTATCATCCAAGAATTGTTCATTTGTGTAATGTAAAGGAGGTTCCCCCCTCAAAGAGGCTTATTTCAAAGTCATTGATATATCTATTCTTCTATTTTGTGAGCTGGTTGCATAACATTTGGTATCAAAGCTTTGGATTCTAGGGTTTCGCTGCTTCAAAAAGGTCATCGTGGCATTGTCACTATAACATTTTTTCTACAAAGTTTCAGAAGTTGAAATTAAAACCCATTTGAGCCAAAATCTTGATGAACATTGTGTCCGAATTTCATATCTTGTCTCGCTATATGTTTGAAGATATGATCCAAGGAAGTTAGGGTTTTTGAAAGCTCCTAAATTCCATCTCAAACATGTGACCTCGATAAAATCGTCATAACTTTATCTCTGAGCATCAGATTCAAATTTCATAAAAAGTGACAAAAAGAGGACGGACTGTAGTTTGTTGGGTATAGTTTTCAGGGTTGAAGGTTGAAACAGTGACATGTGGCACTTCGTACAATTTCGATCTACTGAACCAGTCTATAATCAGGTCATCGTGGGAGATTGGGCATAACTCTTTCTCGAAGAATCCAATCTCGATCAGACCTTGAATTGAGTAGTTCTTGTTGCCTTTGAATTCATAAAATCCACAATTTCAGCACCCCTTCTACAAAATTTCTTGCAACACCATTTTGTACCCTAGTGGACTTAGGACAAAATTTGTCCTTAAGTGGTCGAGTTGATCATGTTGGATTCATGAATGAATCCTCCATCCAATGACATATAAGTTTAAAATTTTCAAATTCATGTGATATTTTTCATCTAATTCTTTTTAAACATAATGCTTGAAATTTTTTTGAACAATTTTAAAGAGGTTGAATAAAAAATCAATATCATAAAATATACACATCGTAAAAATTTCACTATCTTCATTTACGAGTTTTCTTCAAAAGGGTACTCTTGGTTTTTCAACTTATTGAAATAGTTTAAAAAACATTGCGCGCATACATGTGTTTGCAAAATGCAATTGAAATATTACTTCGCCAACTTCGAAAACTAATAAAAAATATAATTTTGCATTAAAAAAATAATTGTTTAATACGAAAAACTTATCTCTCTCCGTGTAGATCATGCTCATATATATATATATATATATATATATATATATATAGATAGATATTAGACTAAGTTATGCTACGTGAACACACGCACACCTCTTAAAATGTGTGAAAAATTGCAAAGGACAAGCATTTCATTTAATGGAAAATTAACATATTATACGACACTGATTTTTTTTGCAAAAAATAGCATTAGGATAACAACATAATTCTCCTCAATTTGTTTTTTTACTCTGAATCAAAATTCACAATGCTTATATGAATTTCGAGGGCTTCAATTCGATAAAAGGGAAAAAACTTGAAATCTCATCGTCACATTTGACCCAAAAGTATAACCCATCTTCATGCATTCACCCTCTTATTGATTCTAACACCAAAGCTGAATATGTTGCAGTAGCTCAAGCTACAAAATAAATAATTTGGGTTTGCAAAATACTTTAAGATTTACTGGAGAAACAAAAGTCTTCAACTCCTCTATTGATTGACAACTCTTCTATAATTCAATTGGCCAAGAATCCTAAGTTTCATGATCGAAGCAAACATATCAATACCAAATATCATTTGATTTTACATTATGTAGAGGCCAAAGTCATTCATATGACACATTGTCCTACTTCAGAGCAGATTGCAAATATCTTTACTAAAGCACTGGTACGTGAAAATTGAAAAGTTTAGAATGTTACTTGGCATGTCCCTTCAAATTATTTTTGTACAATGGTAATTAGTTGTTAGTTTTCTATTTTTGTTAATAAGTTATCGAGACAACACTGTCTTGTAAATGTATGCTTTCAGTTTCAATGAATCAATTTTTCATTGTGGAGTTTCTTCTACAAATCCAATAGAGATTAGTACAAATGCCTCAAGGTTTTTTAGAGCGTTGAATTCATTTATACATTCAAAAGTGTATTTTAGACAATAAGAAGTCACAATATTATTAGAAATTATATTGCAAGATTCCTACCAAAAAAACCATTTCATCTATTAGTTAGACTATGCCATTTAAAAATACATTTTAAATCACCAAAAATAACAATCATGATCCTACTCAATGTCTGACTTTAAATGTTAAGAAGTGACTCAATGTGTGAAAAATGGAGAGAAGTTTTCAACACCCATTCAAATTGCCCCATAATTCAGCCTATGACTTTTATACAACAAGTCAATTGTCAATCAATCATTCACATGACGCATAGGACGTATGAAAGCATTTTGTTCTCTGAAAATTATGTTGACAAAACATTGGTTTTGATTGAATCCGTTGATTCAGTAATGAAATCCTTTTGGCTAAAGCAGGTACTTTCCCATTGGAGGCAACAACGATAACCAGGTACTTTTCCAATCTGCTCTTCTTTTATCATCATTCTCAAACCCTGATGATGGATCCCATTTGGGATTTGAAACGTTGGTGTAAAAATGCTCTTATTGTGGATTCTCCGGTCAAAGATTCAAAAAACCAGGTTAATAATCTATTTAAAGAAGTCTAAAAGCATGGATAGCCAACATTGACCCAAGATAGTTATGGAAGAGGAATTAGATCGTAGGAAGAAAACTTGGATGAAGCCAAAAAAAAAGTGGTTGAGTAAGTGGGATATTAAGCTACATGAATGTCCTAGCACCAGCAAAGAAATAAAAAAAGTTATGATGGAAAAATTTAGGACTGCCATGTGGACTAATCACAATGGACGTAAAAAAACATGCTACATCAAAGAGTTCAATCCAACTTGTGACCATGGGGATAAAAAATATTTAGGGGCAACTATTAAAGGAAAAACAAGGGTGCTAGAGGCACAGTTGAGGATAGAGTCACATCACCTTAGATGTGAGACTAGTAGGTGGAAGATTCCCAAGGAGGTTTGGGAAGAGAGAACTTGCATTTTTTGTGATAAGGGTGTGGTGGAGACATAATGACACTTTGTCTGTTGAAATTAATGATGAAATGTATTAATGGAGTGACAATTCAACTGAACCTTAGATTAGGAGTTTGTTCCTGATTTCTAGGGTGTTGTTTCAACTTCCCTAATTGTCTGTGAATTATATATTTTTCATGTAATGGTTGTAAGGGGAGAGCTTGTTCTATAGAGACAGTCTCCAGGTGGTGTTCCACACCTGTGAGTTGCCCAGGTTTAATACAATTAATTTAATTCTTCTGTTTTTAACATGGTATCATAGCGCCTAAGGGCCTGGCCCCTCCTGGGCTTGGCCCGTCCTGGACTGAGGGAAATAAGAGAGAAGTATATTTTGTTTTAGTTTTTTGTTTTTTTTTTTTTTTTTTTTTTTTGTCCATCATATTCGTAATCAGAGAACTGCTCTACCTAAAACGTTTGCAGTTTCCGACCAATCGTTGATCTCAGATCTAGTGCGCATCAAGGAGAGACACGATCATACGAAGAAGACTCATTGCGGTGTGGTGAGTGGCTCTGCTGGTAAATTCCACCTCGATTGGCAGCTGTGTGCTGGTGAGCTGCAGAGGTGATGTGCCTTGTTCGTGGTGACAGCTGTGTGAAAGTTTCCGCTGGAGCGACGGATCTGTTGTTGAGAGTCCCGTCCTCACAATCGCTTCCACGAATCAGGATCGATGGTGCCTTGTTTGTAGCGAAGGGAATGGATACCCATGTGACCAGTAGCTGCTCGGAGGAAGCTGGCTGAGCGGTGGCGCAGTGGTGGCTTTAGTGTGGCCCTTCGTGGCTCAAGCGAAGGAGCCTGTGGTTAAGGAGCCCGCTGTGGTAGTTAATCTCTCTATGTGCTGTGGAGAAGAGCTAATGCATTGAGCGTTGGGAGCATTAAGAGATGGAGTCTTGGTTGAGCCTTGATACAAGTTTGTTGAATTGATATTGTGTACGATCGCTCCTGTACGAGTGGATTCACTGGAGATCTTGTGTGCAGCTCAACAGCTGTTGCATCTCATCTGCATGAAGGCGAGCTGGTGTTGAGATCTTCTACCTACGTGGAGAGAGGTCCGCCGTGTTGGTGTGGAGGTCGAAGCTGCTGCATGCATGCTACGAAATGGTAGGCGCAGTGGAAGCTTGGAGTGGCCCATGTAACCGGTGGCACCGTGGGTAGACTGCTAGGAGTCTGAGCAATGAAGGAGCCCGAGTCATATTTGGAGCCCAGTTCTCCAAGATCTATTAGGAAACAACTTTCATTGACGCCCTATTCAATGTTTGAATCCGAGAATCGTGAATCTGATCATCGCCTTTTCGCTTCCAACGACGTAATTCCGTCGGTAATGGAATTTCTCCAAGTCGTTCTCGGGATGGAAGAGCAAAGATACCACTTAGCCCTTCAAATTCACGGTGTCAGTAACCATTTGGACTTACACAAAGCCTTGCGGGTGGAAGTGTGCAACATGCTGATTCTCTCAAGCATCAGTCAACTGTGTGAATTGGATTGTGTTTTCCAAGCAATTTGGGGCAAAATACAAACTGATATTGGACCCTTGTGGATGCCTCATAGAGGTCAAATGAGGTTGGCAATTTGAGGCCAAGACCACTTGTTATGTTAAAGTGGTGCTCGAGATCATATGGTAGATCATGTTGGCAATCGAGATAGAGATCATCGGTGGTCGGTTTTTGGATCGTTGGTGCGGTGAGCATGAAGATTATTTGACTTCAAGATTGCTTGGCATCGCATCATTGTTCAGATCATTGTCACGGTTGTCGTTCCTTTGAAATTTTGATGCAATTTTTTTTTTATGCGAGGATGCCGAGATCCTTTGGTGTTTTGGTATGTGTTCTGTGGTGCCTCCACCCAGAACAAATATTGCGTAGAAGATCTTGATTGATCCTTCACGCAGGAAGCCTCTACATGGTGAGAGGCCCGACGTGATTTGTTGTTGTCTGCGTGGATAAGTGGTTCCCTTGTGGATAAGAGCAGTTCACCCGTGCTCGTAGCATCTTGGTCGATGATGAGAAGAGGTTGCGACCAGTGGTGCTCATCCCAGATCTGTGAGAAGAGGTCGTGGCCAATGGCTCATACCAAATAGCATTCTTTTCCCTTGTTAAAAAAAAAAGGATTATAATATTTTTTATTCTATTGGTCGCATTTGTAAAGAGGGGTCATAATATATTTTTTTAAGTTTTGGCTGTGATACGTTGGGGGCATATTTGTATTGGGCGTGATTGGGAGCATAATTGCAAAGGGGCTCATTTTTTTAATTGAATTTAAAAGGGGTTCTTTGAATTAAATTGAATTGGGGCATATTGGCTTGTACAATCAAGGTTGCATTTTGAGAAGGTGTCTTGAGATTGTCTGTTGTGGATCTGGGATAGATCTGGATTTTTAATTGCTAGAGGTTGAAGTTTTTTATTCAAGATGAATAATCAGATAGCAGAAGCATACCTCAATGAGAATAACAAGCTGGATGGATCCAATTATTTTAATTGGAAATTCAAGTTGCAGACCCTGCTTGAGGCACATAGTGCATGGGCAATTGTGAATAATGATGAGGTGAAGCTGAACGTGCTTACAGGAGGAACAACAACAACAATCCAAGGTTGGGATAAGTGGGAGACTAAGGCGAGAATGCTCCTGAAATTGTCGGTCATAGATTGCAATATTCCCCATATCCATGATTGCAAGTTTGCACCAGAAATCTGGAAGACGCTCAAGGATCTCTATGAGATCAAGAACACCAATCGATTGTTGTTCTTGAAGAGCAAGATTCTCTCCATCAAGATGGAGGAGAATGAGACAGTTGTAGAATTTATTTCGTAGATCAAGGAGCTCAAGAACAAGTTGGGTGACATCAGTGAAGCTGTGTCAGATACATATTTGGTCACAATTACCATGAATGGTATGACTGACGAGTATCATATGTTCATCACTGGCTTGAATGCAAGAGAAAAAGCCCCCGTGTTTGAAGAATTGACAGGGATCCTCATGTAAGAGGAGGAAAGGTGGCTGACTCATAAACCTCAGAGTTCAGATCTGGCCTTAATGGCGAAGAAGAAGCCCTTCAGAGGAAAGCCAAATGCAGCACAGAAGAGTAGTGCAACCCCACAGAGAAAGATGCCCCCACCTCAAGGTACATCTTTCAATAGAAATGACTCTGCGACCAAATGTTTTTATTGTGGTAGAACCGACCATATAGCCAGATATTGCATAAAGAAGAAGTCTACTTAGTGCAACCTGAGGGGTTTGTCAAACAGGGTAAAGAACATTTTAGTCTGCAGGTTGAAGAAAGCAATGTATAGACTAAAACAGGCACCCAGGTCATGGTATGACAAAATTGATTCATTTTTCCTGCATCGTGGTTATAAAAGAAGTAAAAATGACCCTAATCTTTATACAGTGTTTGATAAAGAGGGAAGGATTGTTTTGATTTCTTTATATGTAGATGATCTAATCATTACAGGAAATGTTGATAATCTCATTAAAGAAATCAAGGAGTAGATGTCACAAGTCTTTGAGATGAAAGACCTTGATCCGTATTTAAACAGGAATGCAACAAATTACAGATATAACCACACATATAGAGATGCAGCAGAAATAATACTTCATTTCATTACGATAAAATACTGAAATATGCTTACAAATAGAAATGGAAATAAACTAGCTAAGGCGATGGTAGCTTATCTCTGAGAAGAGATGTGGCGCCTACATGCCTTTGAAATGTGTTACAATGAGGCTTGAAGGCATATTTATTGTTGAGAAACAATGGAAAACCCTAAACATCCAAAAACCTAACCCTAGAAGATGAAACGCCAAATTGTGGGCCCCATTTGGGTAAATTGGTACATCAACTTCCCGGGGTCGTAACTTTGGCATACGATCTCCGTTTGACACGCACAATATCTCGATAAAAAAATCTATCCGAAAACTATAACTTTGCGAAGAGAAACATCAGTCCATGGACCCATGTCACTCCCAGATTTCCCAAAAAACATCGTTTAGGGCCTTAAAACGGCTCCGGAAGTTTAGGACCCGAAAAACTGCTAAAAATAGTAAATTGTGCTACAATTATGGAAACTGAAAAAACTGAAAGTGACAGTTGTGGGTGTTGGCTCAATTGGGCCTAACCCAGGTTCGGAAGAATTATTTAGCCAAACAAATCCCGCAACTACCGGCCCTTTCGGCAACAGCCTGCGAAGCGTGGACTGAGGTCTCACCCGAGGTAGCAGGGGAGGGTGCTGGAACCAGGTTTCCGCACCCTTGGGATGTCTAGGTGTGGTCTTGGAGGCTTTGCGCACTGTTCCACAGCTTCACGCTGTGCTCGCGCAGGTCTGAGCCCAGAACTTCCTTTGTTACTTACTTACTGTGCGGTTTATGTAGTTGATTTACTTATTATAGTCTTTGAACAAACATTTTATCAGAGGTAACCCGTTCGCATAAATTAAACATCAATTCTTACATTCGTGACAGAAGTAGATGCATGTAACATAAATTGTAACAGTGAGATTAAACCGCAATAAATCAAAAGATTACACAGAATTCCAAGAACACTTATCTTTATTAACTTTCTTCACCAATACATCCAACCCACCCTGCGCACTCAGCTGCAGGGGTCCGCGCACACAGCTGCGGACTCTTCCAGGCCTCTGCACACTCAGCTGCAGAGCCTCTTCCTACTACCCAACCCTTCGACTCGGACTTACAGACGCTTTCTTCTTCCTTAGAGACCCATTACATAATAGATTCCAGCAAAACCCACACAAAAAAACTGACTTTTCCCCCATAGAGCCTCGCTCTATTTATACATATCTATGGTCCGCGGACCGACTTCCTATCTAATTATTTTATATTATTTTTCGGGCGAACAACCCTTTGACTCGATCTTTTACCCTTCGCGCTCCGCATATTCCGGAGTTTTACAATATGTTCATTCTAATTTCCAGATTAACACACCCAAAACTATTACGCGGGACCTTCGCTACCCAACAGTGGGGGTCCAAGTGGGATAGGTGGGTGGCCACCAACATCCACCTAGACCATTCCTCCCCCCTTAGGAAGCAATGGTCCCCATTGCGTTGAGTTCCTCCATCTACTGAACTTGGTCCTTGGTGAGTTGTTCTGCAATCTCTGACGTGTCCAGTAATGGTGGGAAGCATGGTAGAGGGTGTTCCACATTGAAAACTTAGTGCAAGCGAAGGAATGGAGGAATGTTGTGCTCCAAATCATTGTTTCCCACAACCTTGGTAATGCTGTAAGGACCATGTTGGAGTGGTCTGAGCTTCTGATGGGCTCTTGTAAGGCGTTCTTTCTGCAGATGTAACCTAACTTTGTCACCCACCTGAAACTTGTGTGGTGCCCCTGTGGGTGAGGATAAGTTGTTCCCGTGTTCTGTCATGACTGTATCCCTTTGCTGTTGCTGCTGTTGCGTGGAGGAACCCTTCGCTGGGGTCATGGATGTGGCAACGATCTTCCCATTACTTTGGGAGCGAACCAGACAGAAAATGAATTTCCTAGTCTGGGAGATGAGCTTGCTACATTTCTTAGCAGTGATCAAAGAGGTGGCGGTAGTTGGGGCTACCTTCGGTATCATGTATAATGAATTACACAAAGAAATAATGACAGCGCGAGGCCTTGACTCATACACAACATGTCGCCTCCATAAGTATGGCTGGCCTAATAATACATCACAAACATCTAGAGGTGCAACATCACACAATACCTCGTCTGTGAAGGGTTTGATGTTGTAGGGAAGGCAGCATTGCTGGCGAACTCGGAGATCTCGTCCTTGGTGAAGCCACCCGATACTGTACGGCTGCGGGTGTGGTGTAGTCGGTAGGCCCAACCGCTTCACGACCTCTGCTGAAATGAGGTTCTTTTGGCTCCCACTATTAACAATGAATTGCAGTAGTGAACCCTTCACCCACATCTGTGAGTGGAAAAGACGTTCCCCCTCCTTTGGATCTTCTGGATCTTGGCGGTGGCAACAGTAGCACTGGGCTCCGTGTCAATGATCTTCTTCCCTTTTCCATTCCCCTTGTTGGGTTCTGACTCAGGGTTGGAACATGCATCTGATTCTGAAGCCTTCAACTCGGCCACCAGCAACTGCTTGGTCCGACACTCACTTATGTTATGAGTGGGGCTCTTATGGAACTTGCACCACTTTCCTGTGTCCTTCTTTGACTTAATGGTGTTGTTCTTTTCTTGTGGCTTCGACGGGTTGTCTTGGGTTGCCTCGTCTTGGCTTTGTCCTTGGTTCTGCGATTTGGAGAAGCCTTTCCCTTGCTTCGGATTCGCAGATCCAAAGTCTCGCTTTTTGTTTGAACTTCTGCTCAATTTTGACAGTGTATCGGTACGCCGTGCCGAGCGAGGAGATGTTCAAGAACTCCATCTCTTCCTAGATGTATCTATCTAGGCAGTCGCGGTACTTGAGTACCAAATGTAGCTCAGAGTCCTTGATACCCAACTGTGTGCGAAGGGTATGAAAAATGTTTGTGAACTCCGGCACATCTTGGTCCCTTCCCTGCCGCAGCATGGTCCACTTTATGTATTTGTCCTCATAGCTTTTGACAGGGTAGTACTACTCCTTGATGGCATCTCGGAATGAATTCCAAGTGGGAGCAACTAAAAGCAGTGAGTTCGTACTTTCATCCTTCTGCTCGCAATAGGTTTCCCACCAGTCCTTGACGTGGGGGGTTGCTTTGAGAAGAGCGAAAATAATCTTTTCCTGACTACAAAAATCATGAATAGAAAAATACCCTTCTAGCAGATTTAACCATTTATCTACGGCATCTGCGTCTATTTTACCCTCAAAGATGGGGATTTCAAAATTAGCTTGTACCTTAAAGGGTGTGGCGTTTCCAGAGTAGCTGTTGGAAGCCGATGCATTGCCTCTGGGTAGCCGCTGAAGGATCTGGGAAAAGCTATCCATCATCGCGTTCCTTTGTCGCTCAAGGGCTTCTTCGAGCAAGATTTTGATAGGATCTCCTGCCCCCTCGTCTTTCTTTTCATCCACCATGGGAGGCCGTCGGGATTTGCGAGGCTAGTCTTGCAAAGGTTCGACCAGTTCAAGCCCTAACTCCTTATATCCCGACCTCGTTGGGGACATGCAAAGAAAGACAGAGAAACAACAGACCGCTCCGATACCACTGATCCGAATTTAAACAGGAACGTAACAAATTACAGATATAACCACACATATAGAGATGCAACATAAATAATACTTCATTTCATTACTGTAAAATACTGAAATATGCTTACAAACAGAAATGGAATTAAACTAGCTAGGGTGATGGTATCTTATCTCTGAGAAGATATGTGGCAGCTACATGCCTCTGAACTGTGTTACAATGAGGCTCGAAGGCCTATTTATTGTTGAGAAACAATGGAAAACCCTAAACATCCAAAAACCTAACCCTAGAAGATGAAACGCCAAACTGTGGACCCTATTTGGGTAAATTGGTACATCAACTTCTTGGGGTCATAACTTTGGCATATGATCTCCGTTTGATGAGCACAATATCTTGTTAGAAATATCTATCTGAGAACTACAACTTTGGGAAGAGCAACATCGGTCTATGGACCCATGTTGCTCCCAGATTTCCCAAAAAATGTCGTTTAGGGCCTCAAAACGACAGAGATAGTTGTGGGGGTCCAAGTGGGATAGGTGGGTGTTCCTCAACATCCACCTGGATCAGACCTTGGAGAGCTACATTACTGTTTGGGTCTAGAAGTATGGAGGGATTCTGGACAAACTTTTCTGTCACAGAGTAAGTATGTCAGGAGCTTACTGGAAAAGTTAAAAATGGATCAGTGCAAAGCTACAACAATACCTTTACAGCAGAATATAAAACTTCAAAATGATGATGGATCTAAGGAGGCAGATGCGACTTTGTATAGACAACTGGTTGGGAGTCTAATATACTTGACTACAACTAGGCCAGATTTGGCTTATGCAATCAGTGCATTGAGACAAATTTATGTCAAAGCCCCTTGAGAGCCATTAGGTTGCAACAAAAGGTGTTTTAAGGTATATCCAGGGAACCTTAGATTTTGGTATTGTTTATACTGATTCATGTGATGTTAAATTGACAGGTTTTTCAGACTCCGATTGGGCTGGAAATGTAGATGACAGACAATCCATAACAGGATATGCATTTAGCATTGGATCCGGGGTCATTACATGAAGCAGCGAAAAACAGAGCACAGTATCCTTGTCTTCTGTGGAAGCTGAATATCAAGCTATGTGTGCAGCAACATGTGAAGCAGTTTGGTTGAAGAGACTTCTCCTTGATGCTGGAGAAGAACAGAAGGTTGCAACAGTGATCAAATGTGACAACTAGAGCTCCATCAAACTTGCAAATAATCCAGTATTTCATAAGAACACAAAGCATATCGATACACAGTTTCATTTTGTCAGGAAGGAAGTTCAATAGAAAGAAATCCATTTTGAGTATTGTAATAGTTGTGACAATGTTGTTAATATTTTTACCAAACCTCTTGGTAGAATCAAGTTTGAATTGTTTAGGGAAGTGTTAGGCATATGTGTGAATCCATTTCTCCATTAAGGGGGAGTGTTGAGATTAATGATGAAATTTATTAATGGAGTGATGATTCAACTGAACCTTAGATTATGAGTTTGTTCCTGATTTCTAGGGTGTTGTTTCAACTTCCCTAATTGTGTGTGAATTATATATTTCTCATGTAATGATTGTAAGGGCAGAGCGTGTTCTGCAGAGGTAGTCTCCAGGTGGTGTTTCACACCTGTGAGTTGCCCAGGTTTAATACAATTAATTTGATTCTTCTGTAAGGGCAGCCCTGTGAGCTACAGAGCTGAGGACTGCTTGTAACCTTGAGTGGAGGAGTTATAGTGAAGGTTGGGAGGAAGATCTATGTGCCTGGGAGGCAAATCTATGTGAAATTAGACCGACGCGGTTTTTAAGGGCAATCAGCGTGGGATCTAGCGCCATAGTCGCATCGATCCAGTCCTGCCTTACGCTTTTTTTATTTTTCAGAACGACGCGACTCTGCTGCAGTCAAAGGGCGCTGAGTCTGCTACTGAAGAGGAGGTTCATTTTTAATGTTAGTTGTGTTTGTTTCGTCTGAGAAACGGTGAGAGTCGGTCTTCTTGATCAACATTGGCTACACCTCGAGATCTAATGCTCTGATACCATGTTAAACTTCCATAAAGAAAATCTATATTCCATTAATCAAATATGATATTACATATATACAAGAAGTGTTGTTTCAAGATAGAGAAACTATCTTGCACACACAATGAGTTGGTTGAGAGAATATCTCAACCACACACCAAACTAGGGAAACCACTCCTATAGAATTGGAACAAACTCTTTACATAGAAAGTCACAACTGAGACAAATGGAATTACATTTTCCAACATTGTCATGGAATGTGTAGCCTATGATGATATTCACAGTGAGTATGAAAACAATCTAAAGGTTGACAACATACACCATCTATTTGACTAAGATAAGATCAATCAGATTACTAACCTTCTATTCAAAACTCATAACAGAAAATCCAACCTAGCAAAAAAATATATAAAAATGAGTTAAAGTTGTTATTATTTTGTTCCTTAAAGTGTTCAACCTTATGGACTTCATTAAAATCATTCTTTCATTTATAATTTTAAAGTTTCGGAGCTTGTCAAAATTTGGGTTCAGATTTGAATACTAAAACTTCGCCAAAAATTGTCAGAGCAATAAACATTTGATTGATCCGAGAATTTTAAAATTCAAAGTTGAATCCGAGAACTTCGAGAAAATATTGTTGTAGCAATAAAGATTTGATTGATCCGTTCATTTTGACAATTTTAAAATTTTGGATGTCGTCAAAACTGTGTTTAAATTTGAATCCGAAAACTTCGGGAAAATATTTGATTGATCCGTTAAGTTTGGGAATCTAAAATTTCGGATGCCTTCAAAATTTGTGTTCAAATTTGAATCCGAAAACTTTGCGAAAATATCTCATCACGCATAAAGGTTTGATTATCGGATTTTAAAAAAATTTGTATCTCGTGAAATGTGTTCAAATTTAAATTTGAAAAGGTGGGTTAAGTGCCCCTAATATCATATGGACAAATCTAATACCTATTACACGATCTGGATTCTGGTAAACATCTTCCTCGCCAACTCATTCATTGTGTGAAAACGTCAATGTTGAGAATTAAATTAATCATTTATTCGGTAGATATTCTTTTTCTCCATTTCGCGTAGTTTTTGGTTTCAAATAAAAAAAAAGCCAAAAACTTTTATATTTTTAACAGTAAATGCTATTTCCAATCTTATATCATTATAAATGCAGTTGACAAGTGAAGGAAATAGGGTTAGTCCTCTCTCCACGCTCGATCTCCACATTCTATTCATTTGTTTACAAGCTGAGAAAAAAGAGGACAAGCGTTATTTCCCTCACTGGTCAACACGCACTTATAATGCTATGGGATTAGAAATAGGAATGGCGTTTTTTAACTAACTATAATCATCAATCCTACGAATGGTCGCTGTCAGCTGAGAATTGAATTTGAAAATTACAATCCTACCTAAAATTTAAGAGGTGACCGCTCATAAGTACACCGCGTGAAGAGGGCAACCAATAAATCCCATGCTATTGGGCCATTAATGCATAAGATTTATTGGTGGCCAGTACCTTATGGCTACCATGAGCCATGAAAGCCATACATATTTCCGGCGACGTTCAGCGTCAACTTCGACGGCGCAGGCCTCTCGCTCCAGCTCACGAAAGTCCATCATTCGTACTTCATCGTTAATACAACTTGTACAAGCATTCAATGCCACCTCTTCCTTTACCATTTCAAACCTCCTCGGTTTTCGATTTCAAACTGTCATTGGCGCGCATACTACCATTTCAAACCTCCTTGCTTTCGATTTCAAACTGGCATGGGCACGCATATTTTATTTTCAAATGAATTGAGATCTTAAACGATTTCAATCTGGGCAATAGCACTCAATTTTTTCTGTTATGCTGCGCTATTGTATCCACTCTCGGAGAACAGCAACCGACGAAGCATAAACAACCTCAACAGAACCAGAAACTATCCACAGCTCAAGTCACTGTTTTTCAAGGTTTCTTGTTCTGTATGCAGATATGGAAATAGCGAAGAAACTAGCTTTGAAACGCTTCCTCCAAAAGCGAAAGGAGAGGTAATCAAACTCTACATCTTCTATAATATTTTCTCTGTATAAAGTGAGATGATTGAATCGGCAAATGTGTATTAATGCGATGTTTTTTTGGAGTGCAGATTCAACAGCGTTGCTCCTTACACCAGCGTGGAGAGGGCAACATTGCCTTGGAAAGTAGGAAAGGATTCAGATGACCAGATCATACTGTCGTTGGGTTGTGTATGACAACAATTGTAAAATGTTGGGGAATGCCACTGACTTTTAATTGCATCACGCAGCATGTTTTACCCTTAACCGATCTGTTTTTTAATCAAATTTTTAGATCGAGGGAACCAACGCGTTTTCTGTATTTCTCCACTGTGAGTACACGGTGGCAGGCAAAACTGATGGCCCGGATAAGAAAGTGGCACTCGAAACGGCAATGTAGCATGAAAGTGCAGAGGAATTTCTTAATCCGGCAGTATTCAATCTTGAAACATTCAGATTAACATTAATGTTGTAACATTTTTTTTAAGTATATTATAGATTTTTGTAATATATCTTATTTGTGTGGATGTTTGTTTATTTCCTCAAAAAAAATGAATTTAATTATTAAATAATTTTTAGAATAATTATTAATTAAATTAAATTATAGATATTTAATTTTTTAATAATATTTTAAAATATTCTTAATAATATTTATAAATAAATTAAATGTTTAAATTTACCATTTCATTTTTTAAAATAAATTGTTTAACTAAAAATGATATTATATAAAAAAGTTTTATATAAATCATGATATTAGTTTATGGTTTTGTAATAAAATAAGTTTATAAATTAACAATCTCAATATGAGTTTCTATAATTAAATAATTTTATTTATACATTAATATTTTATAATAATAAAATTATAATTTAATTTGATTTTATATTTATTTTGCTATTTAATATATCATATATATTATGGAGTAATTATTTTAATATTTGTATTAGACTAATGAAATATTCTCATTTAGAATTTTCAAAATTGTTAAAAGAAATATTTAATGAGTTGTTAGTGGAACTATTTTTTATTTATGGATATTTCTTTTAAGTCATTTATCTTTTTAGTTTTGTGTTTGGGAAATATTATTAAATTATAAAATATTTTAAAATCTATTTTTTTTTAAAGTTAGGCTAACAATTTTTGTGGAAATAAATTTAGTAATAAAATGATTTAGTCACTAAAGCTTTCTTTCACGATTTATTGTTTCAAAATTTATTTGATCATAACATTTTAATGAGATTATATTTATTAAATTTATTAAGGGTTATATTTAATTAATTAATACAATCTTTTCTACAATTTATTTAACTTAATTTACAATATATCAAAACACAAATACATTTAGAGACTAACAATATTTAGGTGCCTAATAATTTTTAGCATTTTCCATTTATAACTTTTATTCATGGAAAAACCACGAACATTTGTTCCTCACAAACTCATAGTCCACCTCTCTCATATTTCAAACTTTGAATAGAGACTTAACTTAAATTAGGTTGGACTTTGAATAGGGACCCAAACCTTATATTAGGATAGATAGATGGACATTAAATGGTAATTAATCCAAAATCTTTAGTTTAGATCTTGCTTAAAAATTCAACCGATGTCATTAAATATTTTTTCGGAAAGTAAAATTTAAATTAATTTAAAAAAAAACATCATAGCAAATTTGGGTTTGCCATAGTTTACCTTGGTTTAGCAATAAGAAAACCAAAAAAATAGAAAAACCATAATTATTTTAGCATCCAAACATAGTGTCTTTGACAATTCAATAACAATACAAAAAGACTATACTAAGGGTCTAAACACCAAAGTTTATTAACTATATAACAAAAAGAAACCTGACAGAGAAAACTAAAAACCAAATATCAAAAACCTTCTTTTAGATAAGTCAAACATCATGAGACATTGGATTCCACAGTAAAGCGAAACTTGGGTATCAAAGCATTTTTTCTCTTTGCATTCACAATTTGCTTCTTATCATTAGTTAAGATTTATGTGGCACAGTAGAAGACGAATAACTCCCTTTAAAGCAATAGACAATTAGTTTGAATTCACCCTCCATCTTGATGATGATCAAGATCAAACTGCTAAATGCACTTTATCACAATATAAATTTCAAACCGTACAAATGTTTATACAAATGACCATCCTAACCCAATACATCTTATTTATATTTCAAAAAAGGTAAAGCTTTAGGTGGAATCTAAGTCAAATTTATGCATTCAATTCAACGCGTACGTGGACACATGGGACATGTCAAAGGCTATTAGATATGAAAAAAATTGTATTTGTAAGATGCGAAAATAAAAAAATACTCGAAATACGGTATAATAATAATAATTTATAATAATTTAAAAAAGAATTGGTCTATATAGAAATGCAGTTGTCAAAAGTCAAAGAGGCCTCAGACAAGGTTGTCCACTATCCCCTTTCTTCAAAAGTCAAAGAGGCCTCAGACAAGGTTGTCCACTATCTCCTCTCCTCTTCTTGTTGGTGGCAGAAGGACTTAGCAGGTTGATTCACAAAGCCAGAAGATTAAACAAGATCAAAGGTATAGAGGTTGCTATCAACCTTTATATTTCTCACTTGCTATTCGTTGATGATATTTTGATTTTTTCCAATGGTTCTCATAATGAATTAAAGGAGCTTAAAAGCATTTTTGAACTATTTATGAAAGCTACTGGTATGCTGATAAATTCTGGGAAATCCCAAGTATGTGTGGCTGGGCTCAATAGGAGAGAATGCTCCTCAATGAAAAACCTTTTCCCTTTCCATTTTCAGTCTTTGGACTCCTCCTTTAAATACTTGGGTTTTTGGCTAAAACCGGATGCATACAAAAAAGAGGACTGGCACTGGTTAATTGCAAAGATCGAAGCAAGAATTTCCCACTGGAGTTTCAGATGGCTTTCAAGAGCAGGAAGAATGACATTATTAAAATCTGTTCTTTTAGCTATCCCGGTCTATTGGGCTGCCCTCACTTGGATCCCCAAGGGCATCTTGGAGAAAATTAGAAGGCTGTGTAGCAGATTCTTATGGGCTGGCTCAAATGAGAGTTCAGTTCTTCCATGGGTGGCATGGGACAAGATTGCTAGGCCAAAAGAATGGGGCGGTTGGGGAATAAAACGGCTTCCTGAGTTTAGCCTATCCTTGGCTGCCAAGTCAGGATGGAGACTTATTACCGTAGAGAACCTATGGACAAGGGTGATTAAGCGAAAATACATCGACCCTTTGCCCCTGGAAGATTGGATTCGCAGTCAAAACAAGAAAACGAAACACTCCTCCGTTATCTGGGAGGCTACGGTGGAGGCTTTCTTTGTGATTGAACAAGGCCTGGCTTGGAAAGTTGGCGACGGGAAGAATGTTCGCATTGGTAGGGATCCCTGGGTTGGTTGCAATCAATCTTTTGCACTATCCCCTGGCCTCTTGAGGCACTTAGACAGCAAGGGTTTTTATACTCTAAATCAAGTGGAGAAAGTGGGTCAATCCACCTTATGGGGTCAGGCATGGAAGAACGCTATGGGTCCATGGGTCTAAACATCAGATGGCATAATGAATGGTCCTCTTTCATTGATGAACTCCACAGAACAAATGTAAGGATAAAACCTGATCCTGATATGCTGTTATGGGCGCACGGCAAAACATGTGTTTATACCCCAAAAGATGGGTATGGTTTTCTCATGGAAAAGAAAGGTTGGGCCGAGCCAGAGTGGTGGTCACAACATTTGTGGAAGCTCAAATGCCCCCTGAAATCTAGGGTGTTCCTCTGGTGTATTTTAAAAAGAAAAATCCCAACATGGGATATCCTACAGAACAGATTTTTCGTTGGCCCTGGGAGATGTCCTCTCTGCAAGGCGGATGATGAAACAATAAATCATCTTTTCATTTCATGCACTGTCTCTCTAAGCATCTGGGGGGAACTTATAAACTTGTTAAAAATTAGAGCTCATTGGGCACCAACTTCGCTGGATGAAGTCTGGAGGAATTGGTGGACCAACCACCCAGATGGCAATCTCAGGAACCTCCTTCCCATTTTTTTCTGGGGTCTGTGGTTGACCAGGAACAAATGTTTATTCCAAGATCAGTCTTTCTCTTCAACATCTGTGGCTACAAATTGTGCAGCAATATACTCTTCCCTTCCTCCTCCTGAGTCAAAATATACATCTAACCGTGACATTCCCCTGATCATAAATGAAAATTCCCCTTGGGCCTTCTTCGATGGGGCATCTCAACAGAACAGGGCTGGGGCAGGTATTTGTATTCATCTAAACCGAGAGCACTCTTTCAAAGCAGTTGTAGGGCTGGGTCAGGGAACAAACAATTACGCTGAACTGGTTGCATTACGCCTCTTAATGTGTTGGTCTCTACAAATGAACATCCTGAGCATTCAAATATTCGGAGACTCCATGAATGTTATCAAATGGGTGAACGGGAAAGCAAGATGTCAAAACCAGATTCTGAAGTCTACCTTAGATGATATATTGTCGTTAAAGTCTCATTTTAATTCTATCTCTATATGTCATATTTATAGGGACAAAAACTCTTCAGCAGATGAGCTTTCTAAAACAGGCTTACAACAAGTTTTGGGCAGCTAGACCATAGAGGAACTGCGACAGGGACAGTCTTTCCACTCACAGCTTCCTCCTTTTGCTCCGCCAGTATAGTTTCTCATCATAATATCTCTTTCCAAATTTTTTTGTGGCTACAGGGTTGTGGAGTTCTTTCGATGCACCTCTGTTTTTTGTTCGCAGATCATGCCGCCCTTGCTTTTACAGGCACTCGCTCTTATCACTCGGGGTGATCTGCTTTTTGTATCTGAATATATCCTTTGTCTGGCAGTGGACGAGATGCTTTTTATTTATGTTTTTTCATCTGGCTGTTTATACTTTCCGTTCTTATGTATGAGGCTGTTTATCCTTCCTGTAAGGAGGCCTCATTGGCTATACTTTGCATATGTATTGGCATCTATTGCGGATATCTCTCCGCGTTCCTTTGGACAGTTTCTTTTCATCAGTTGACAGGCCCGGTTGATGTGCCGCGTCCCTTAATCATGTTTGTATATGGGATGCATTGGGTAACTTTGTAAGATCCCCAACTGTTTTGGGGAATGTCTATATCTGTTTTGATGCCCTCGGTTGGGCTGAAGATGCAAAGACGACTTGTAAAACTTTTTATATTCCTTAATAAAAAGTTTTAGCTTTTTTCTCCGGAAAAAAAGAAAAGAAATGCAGTTGTCTATAACGCGATTTTTTGAAATTTTTTCCGGCGGGTTTTTCCGGTCAAAATCCGGCAGGAATTTATTGGAATCGTAAGTTTGATAGCTAGTTTCTGCACAATGAAAGCGTCCCAGGGGTTTTTCAGGGTGGTGAATCCAAATATGCAGTTAAAAAACCATTTTAACTGCAACAAATCAAGATTTAACCTCAATTTCTTCCACCGGATTCCGTCACCGGAATCTCCAAAAAGTCGCATTATAGACAACTCCATATAGAAATTGGAAGAAAGATTCTAGATTAAATAGTAGGCATGTGTTTAAATTGTTGTCGTCCCTTTTAATCCACATGGTCTAATTTAAACTCACAAGATGATTAAAACTACTGCAAATGTACCACCACCACTTTGCCATCGGAATATTAGGTTGTCATAGTAAATGGGATTGATTATGATCGAATGTGGATGTTTTTCATTGCCACCGCGATGGCCAAGTATAGGATTTCTCCAACCAAATTCTATATCACCACGTTTATCTTAATGAATTGAAACTCACCAAAACTTTCTATGCGCAAGTCATGGTAAGTCAATTAAATGGCAAAACTGATTTAGTTGCGCATTTCAGTAGAATAATTTATTGTGTTTGATAACTTATGTGATGTAAATTAGTTGGTTTGAGTGAGATTTAGTCCCTACCAAGTCTAGATTCAAAGATCATGGGAAAGGATTGGAATCCCATGCTATTGGGCCATTAATGCATAAGATTTATTGGTTGCCAGTACCTTATGGCTACCATGAGCCATGAAAGCCATACCATGAGCCATGAAAGCCATACATATTTCCGGCGACGTTCAGCGTCAACTTCGACGTCGCAGTGCTCTCGCTCCAACTCACGAAAGTCCATCATTCGTACTTCATCGTTAATACAACTTGTACAAGCATTCAATGCCACCTCTTCCTTTACCATTTCAAACCTCCTCGGTTTTCGATTTCAAACTGGCATTGGCGCGCATACTACCATTTCAAACCTCCTTGCTTTCGATTTCAAACTGGCATGGGCACGCATATTTTATTTTCAAATGAATTGAGATCTTAAACGATTTCAATCTGGGCAATAGCACTCAATTTTTTTTTGTTATGCTGCGCTATTGTATCCACTCTCGGAGAACAGCAACCGACGAAGCATAAACAACCTCAACAGAACCAGAAACTATCCACAGCTCAAGTCACTGTTTTTCAAGGTTTCTTGTTCTGTATGCAGATATGGAAATAGCGAAGAAACTAACTTTGAAACGCTTCCTCCAAAAGCGAAAGGAGAGGTAATCAAACTCTACATCTTCTATAATATTTTCTCTGTATAAAGTGAGATGATTGAATTGGCAAATGTGTATTAATCATGGTTTTTCTTAATAATAACAGTTTTCAAGGCCACATTCCCTATCAATTGGGAAATCTGTTTCGCCTGCAGATGCTTCGCCTGTCTCTGAATAAACTGGAGGGTTCTATTCCGCCCACTTTGGGTGCGTGCCGCAGTTTGCGGAACTTCTCTATGTCCCATAACAATCTCATAGGAAAGATTCCGTCAGAACTATGTGTTCTGCCTAACTTACAATACTTGGGCATAGCAATGAACAATTTGAAAGGAACAATCCCAGCCTGCTTGGGAAACATATCCTCTTTGCAGCACATAATTTTGAATGATAACAACCTTCACGGGAGTGTTCCTTCTGAATTGGGTATGTTAAGCCAGGTCAAGTTTATTTATCTGTGGAATAACTATCTCACGGGACAAATTCCATCTTCCTTTTCTAACTGTACCAATTTTCTAGTATTGTGTATAACTAATAACCAGCTTATTGGCCACATTCCTCCAGAATTTTGTAGCAAGAACAATCGGTTGACAGAACTCTATCTCGGTCTTAATGAGTTGAGTGGCAGCATCCCTGCTTCCCTCTCCAATTGTACGAAGCTTCAAAGACTGGAATTAGGCCATAACAAGCTCAGCGGAGTAGTGCCCATGGAATTGGGTAAGTTAACTCAGCTCCATAAGATCACCTTAACCGATAATCAACTAGTTAGCGGCAGCACCACAGGTTTGCCCATTCTTACTGTTCTTGCCAACTGCTCCACCTTACAACATATAGAGCTATCCTATAATCGTCTCACGGGACGTTTGCCCTTTTCTGTTGGCCTCCTGTCTACAAAAATGGACTTCATAAGCTTGGCAAATAATGAATTAACAGGGGAAATACCTCCACATATAGGAAACCTCACCAGTTTAACACTACTCGCTTTAGATGGCAACTATTTTACAGGGGCAATCCCGTCTTCACTTATTATGCTTGAAAAGTTGGAAAGGTTATATATGGGAGGTAACAATTTACAAGCAAACATTCCTATTGCAATTGGGCAACTCAAAAGGTTATGTGTTTTAGATCTCATTTTTCTGGAAATATTCCTGATTCTATTACCCATCTCCAGCAGCTAAGATATCTATATCTTAATGAAAACCAGTTATCGGGTAATATACCTGCAAATATAGGGAAATGTGAGAATATGTTATTGCTAGATCTATCATACAACAAGCTTAGTGGGTATATACCTCTAGATGTTGCAGGGCTGGCAAATTTAGCCTTTTATTTCAACCTTTCAAACAATTTATTACATGGACCCTTGCCATCAGAACTGAGCAAGATGACTATGCTTCAAGCTATAGATGTTTCTGCAAACCAGTTAACTGGTCATATTCCAAATTCACTTGGAAGTTGTAAAGAACTACAATATCTTAATCTTTCCTACAATGCCCTTGAAGGTTTGATTCCAGTTTCACTTGATGAACTTCTTAGTCTCGAGGATGTGGATTTATCCTCCAACCATTTGTCAGGTGGAATACCCATGTCATTGGAAAATCTCAAAATGCTCTCTCATTTGAATTTTTCTTCCAACAAATTGTCAGGGAAAGTCCCTACAGGGGGAGTCTTCAAAAATCTTGGTGCCACTGCATTTATTGGAAATCTTGGTCTCTGTGGACCTTGGGTAGGCTTGTCACCATGCTCTCCTGGCGAACATCATAATGTTGGGCGTCTAGAAAAAGTTATAATCATTGTTAGTGCAATTATGCCCATTGTTGTTGTATTGTGTTTATTTCTGGGAATTTTATGGAGACGATGTCACAAGAAACATAAACTGTCTAGTGCATCCTTAAATGTGGGGCACCGCAGAATTTCCTATGGAGAGCTCATCACTGCAACAGATGAATTTAGTGATGCCAACTTGTTAGGAATTGGAAGTTTTGGGAAAGTGTACAAAGGGGTTTTGAATGATGGCATAATTGTTGCTATCAAGCTTCTTAATGTGGAAGATGAAAGGGCTTACAAGAGCTTTGACAAGGAATGCAAGGTTCTAAGTAAAGTTCGGCATCGGAATTTGATTAGAATTATAACATCTTACTCAGACCTCCAAGTCAAAGCTTTAATATTTCCATTAATGCCAAATGGAAATTTGGAGAAGTGGTTATATCACAATAACGAAGAACAAACTGATTTGAGTTTGATTCAAAGGTTGAATATAGCAATAGACATTGCTCAGGGAATAACATATCTCCATCATCATTGTTTTGTGCAAGTGATCCACTGTGACTTAAAACCCAACAATGTGCTTCTAGGTGAAGATATGACAGCGTATTTAATAGACTTTGGCATTGCTACCATATGCTTTGCAAATTCTGAAGACTCTTCTTTCACTTCCACACATGCACTCAAAGGATCTACTGGCTATATTCCTCCAGGTATTACTTGAACTAGATAGCATGTTAGGTAATGTTATGATTTTCCTATTTTTATTAAATATTGTGAATTGATAACCTTACTATGATAATGTTTGAATGTAGAATATGGATTGGGTGGACGTGTCACAACAAAAGGTGATGTTTATAGCTATGGAATAATGCTATTGGAGATGCTCACTAGAAAGAATCCCACTGATGATATGTTTGCAGAAGGAATGAACTTACAAAAATGGGTGGGTAGTGCTTTTCCAAACAGAGTAGAGGAAGTGGTGGACACGATTCTATTGAGGACTAGTATGAGCATTGAAGAAGATAAATATCTCAATTGCCTCAAACAACTCATAAATGTGGGTTTGTTATGCACAATAGAATCGCCTGAAGGACGACCTAATATGATGGATATTGTGGGTACACTCCAAAGCATAAGAAATATGTTCTTAGGGGTCACTAGAATTCCAACATTCCAATCAGATATAACACATTTGTTGGGCAATTCAAGCACTACTCAAAATAACACTTTCGAAGCCCAAAGTTCTTCCACATTCTAGTCTAAGGAAGTAGTAGTTGCTTAGCTTAACCATAAACTGATTTGAGTCCATTGTCATTGGTTGCATGTAGTTTGAGTCATATTCCTTTTCCTTCTTTTTGTGGCATCTTTGTTGTTGGGTGCATGTGGATCAGCAATAAAGTGAGATTTGCAATGGATGGCATTCTAGAAATGTTGCAATTATAAAATTTCATATCTTAGAAAATTTTATGTTCAATGTCCTTTCTATATATACAAAAAAAAATGTAATGTGCATCTGTTTTATTTATGTTTCCATGGGCATGTAAATACATTAACAACTTTGAATTTGTTTTGAATGATGAAAAGGACGAAATTATTTTTCTAGTTTCAAAATTATTGAAGGGAATCCTATTTACTTTTTAATATAAAAAAAGTATCAATAGATGTCGAAAAGTCTTTTATTCGAACTTTTATATAAATAGTACATTTATATCTTAACTCTAGCAATTAAAAGATGCCAATAAAATAAAAGGTTGATGCTATTTTTCATTTGTTTTGAATGATGAAAAGGACGAAATTATTTTTTTAGTTTCAAAATTATTGAAGGGAATCCTATTTACTTTTAATATAAAAAAAGTATCAATAGATGTCGAAAAGTCTTTTATTCGAACTTTTATATAACTAGTACATTTATATCTTAACTCTAGCAATTAAAAGATGCCAATAAAATAAAAGGTTGATGCTATTTTTCATTTTAAAGGATAGTTAATTAACTTCTATAACATTAGATGGCATTTAAGTCATTGTAATTTACTCTTCTCAAAGAAATATTGCCATAACAAATACATGGGAGAAGTACAGTTTTTTTTTGTCTTCCCATGATTAAGTAAATACCATCTTATTTTCGCAGTACTACAATATGCTTTATATTTCAAGTTTTTATTTTATTTATCAAGTGTTGTTATATTTTCTATTCTGAAGTTTCGAAGCCAACTAACATGAATCACTTGTCCATGAAAAAGACCTCGTGCTTTATTTTCTGCATGCTAGCAAGAGAGTACATCTCATGTTGCAGCCCTTGATTCTGCACACTTAAGAAATGCTACTAACATCAAAGAATTGTAAGAGAAAATTGAACCACTTTTACTTCACAGGGTAACATCAAAACCATACCATGACAATAAAATATCTTAAAGGATTCATTTTTATTATTATTATTATTTGGAATTGAATGCAATAAAATATCTCAGAGAATTTATTGTTTTTGGGCATTGAATGCATTGCAAAATTTTTGGGCATTGAATGCATTGCAAAATAGATATGTCATTTTCATGGTATACTGGCAAAAGGAGGCCTGGATTCATTGTTTTTTTGGGCATTGAATTCATTGCACAATGCATATGTCATTTTCATGGGATACTAACAAGAGGGGGCATGGGCTTTAAGTACTCCACTCATGCAATACAGAAGCTGAAAACTACTCAATAATACATGTAAAATTAGTGAGAATATTTTATATAGCAAGAGATATAAGTTATTTTGATGGGATACAAGTAAAAGGAGGCATGGGTTTCAAGTACTCCACTCAAGCAATAGACAATTAGTGAGAGTATTTTGTATAACAAGAGATGTGCACATTGATGACAAGATAATTAGTGAAAATAGACAATTGGTGAGAGTATTTTGTCTAACAAGAGACCTGCACACTGATGACAAGACAATTAGTGAAAATATTGTGTTGTGTAACCAGAGATGTGCACATTGATGAAAATACAATGTGTTTGTGAAATTTTAGGCCCAACTACTTTGCTTTTAACTTATTTAATTTGCTTTTTAATAATTAAGTAAATTCCATTTTAATTTTTAAACCATTAAATTACATAAATATATTTTATATTTCAAGTTTTGATTCTATTCGTACACCCTTGTTACACTTTCTATCCTAAAGTTTCATATATCCATATGAATTCCTTATCCATGAAAAGAACTGGCTCTTTTCCCTACATGTTAACGAGAGAGATCATTTTTTATTGGAGCGCTTGATTTTGCACACTAAAAAACAACTACTAACATCAAAGAATTGAAAGCGAAGAAACTGAGCCATTTTGGCCTCTCATGGTAGGATTAAAACCATACCAGGATAAAAAATTATCTCGAAGGATTCACTGGTTTTTTTGGAATTGAATGCAATAAAATATCACCGAGGATTCTTTGTTTTTTTGTCATTGTACACCAGATAAAGTAATTTTAATGGGATAATTGTAAAAGGAGGAATGTGCTTCCTGTGATACTAGGAGTAAAAAATACATTTAAGTTTGATAGAAGTAACCTAATGCTAATACAATGTGTTTAAGAAGCTTTTGTTTTGAATCATTTGAATTTCTGTTTTTCGATGATTAAGTAATTCCATCCAATGTGTTTAAGAATCTTTTGTTTTGAGTTATTTGAATTTTTGTTTTTCGATGATTAAGTAATTCCATCTTATTTTCAGACTACTTCATTAAATAAATATATTTTATATTTCAAGTTTTTATTATATCTGTGAAGTGTGGTTACACTTTCTATCCATAAGTTCCATTTACGGATAGGTTTAACCAACATGAACTGCTTGTCCATGAAAATAACTAGCGATTTCTTTTCTGCATGCGAGTGAGAGAACATCTCATATTGCAGCCCTTGATTCTGCACAATTAGAAATGGCTACTAACTTCAAAGAACGGAAAGAGGAGATTGAGCCAGTTTTGATTCACATGGTAACATCAAAACCGTACTATGACAACAAAAGATCTCAGAGGATTCATTTGTTTTCTGGGAATTGAATACAATAAAACATCACAGGATTGATTGTTTTTTGGGACACTGAATGCATTGCACAATAGATACAAGTCATTTTGATGGGATTATGGCAAAAGGAGGCATGTATTTCAAGTGATACTCCACTCATGCAACACAAAAGATGAAAACTACTCAATAATACATGTAAAATTAATAGGAGTATTTTGTATGTGTTTGTGAAGTTTTAGGCCCAACTACTATATTTTGAACTTTTCTGAACCAATGCAGCAAAGTCATATGCTTTACTTCTGGAATGTCTACACCAATGTTTTGAGAACAACACAAGTATCTCTTGAAGAGCACCAGATACTATTATACCATACAGGAAATATATGTTTTGTTTTCACTGTCAAAATGTTCATTACAAGAGTCGTCGTTCACCGAGGCGGAGGAATTGCCAGGTCGGCCAAAAGTGGCTAGAATCCGAGTAAAAAAATTCAAAAAACCTTGTAGAGGCAGTGTTTGAATCGTGTTTTTGATGGTGGAAATGGATTCAGCACCATAAAAAACGATCAAAAACGTTTAGTACACCTAAAATTTTGAAGTTTAACAACTATAACTTGGATTTAGAAAAACCTTTGCCAGATTTTCTCTAAATATAAACAAAATTTCCATAACTTTCCAAGCAATTCTTCCTGTTACAAGAGACACCCCTGGCATACATACTATGAAATTTAAATAATTCCTTAAAAAAAGCGCTGATTGTTTCAGATATCAAATGTTCAAACCTGACAAACATAAAATAAAATAAGTGGTTACACATATATCAAATGTTCAGACCTGACAAACATAAAATAAAAGAAGCTGCGATATTAAGAAAAAGAATAATCAATTTTCTATTTAAAAAGTTTTGCGGGTCCACTTTGTTCTATCCTAGTTTGCTAGTAAAAACGAAATAAAATTGCAATCATGTTATCTTTTTTTAAAGTGATTACCAAAAAATTAATCTATATTCTTTTAAAAATGAAATAATATTGCAATCATGTTATCTTTTTGAAAGTGATTAAGAAAACCAATAATCAATATTTTATTAAAAATGAAATAATATTGTAATCATGTTATCTTTTTTGAAATTTTAATATTGTAATCATGTTATTTTTTAAAGTGATTAAAAAGAAGAATAATCAATTTTCTATTTGAAAAGTTTTGCTTTTCCGCTTTGTTCTATCCTAGTTTACAAGTAAAAATAAATAAAATTGTAATCATGTTATCTTCTCTGAAAGTGAACTGATTGATAAATTCTGCAACTTTTAAACTCTACCATTCAAAAAGTTACCTACCATAGCACTTGACACTAACACATATAAATCTCTGACACTAAGACACAAATCTGTGGGTGCTTCATTCCTTAAAATGACATCATCCTACATCCTCTTCGGGGAAAATACTTGTGTCTTTAATCTTTGAAATCTTTCAAAGTTATCAGGTTTCAAAGCATATGATAACTGTTAGGTCCGAAACCTTTCAAATTTATCAGGTTTCAAAGCATATGATAACTGTTAGGTCCAAATTTTGCTAATGAAGCTCATTAGCAAGGACCGAAGAAAAGGTATCCTTATCATAACTAAGCAGTGTGATGCGTTCTCCTCTTGAAATGAGTTCTCAAAGATCTCATTCATTATCATCCGCTATGCATCCTGGCAAGGATAACACAAATCTAGCCCGTGCTATTGAAATAAGAGCAGAGAAAGAAAGAATAGCAAGAACAAAATGAGAGAAGACCAAGAAAATAGAAACTGAATGTGTATCTGATTTTATTGAATAATAAGTTTTCATTACATGGCATTCGATATATTATGTGAATAGCTACCGTTACACACAACTAAACTACCCGTTACATAACTAAAAACTAAATTGGTTACAAAAAACTGTTTGACTTTGTTAGTTTAACCAAGTTCGTTGTCAAACCAACAAACTCCACCTTGACAACAACTTTCCCATTCATCATCTTTCCTGCAAGCCAAGAGAAGCTAAACACCACCGCAACTTCTCTACTGTAACTGGCTTTGTGAATATGTCTGCACAATTTTCTCGTGTGTGGACCTTTTTAAGAGCTACTTTTCCACCATCGATCACATGTCTCAGAAAATGATATCTCACATCAATGTGCTTGGTTCTGCTGTGATAGGCAGGGTTTGTGGCCAAGTGAATAGCACTTTGACTGTCACAAAGTACACTCACTTTCTCCTGCGTTCTTCCGGTTTCATCGAGCAAACCCTTTAACCAGATTGCTTCTTTACTGGCATCTGAAGCAGCTATATATTCAGCTTCGGTAGTGGACAATGCAATCGTGTCTTGAAGCTTTGACATCCAACTAATTGCTCCACCTGCAAGAGTAAAGACGTAACCTGTAGTAGATCTTCTTTTGTCCAAATCACCTGCATAGTCAGCATCTACATATCCGCAGACTGATCCTTCACTACCATCAAAGACGATGCAATGATCTCTTGTGCCTCTTAGATATCGAAGCACCCATTTCACTGCTTGCCAATGTTCTTTACCTGGATTTGCCATGAATCTGCTGACAACTCCAACTGCATGTGAAATGTCAGGTCTTGTAGATACCATCGCATACATTAAGTTGCCTACCGCATTTGCATATGGTACATGAGACATATACTGCTTTTCTTCATCAGCTCTAGGACTCAAAACCGAAGAAAGCTTAAAATGGGAAGCTAGGGGAACATTAACAGGTTTCACATTATTCATAGAGAACTTTTCAAGTACCTTCTCCACATACTTCTGCTGTGATAACCAAAGCTTACCATTTTTCCTGTCTCTGTGTATCTCCATGCCCAAGATATGTTTTGCTGCTCCAAGATCCTTCATATCAAACGCCCTAGAGAGTTGAGCCTTTAACCTGTTGATCTCTTCCATGCTTTTGCTTGCAATAAGCATATCGTCAACATACAAAGCTAAGATAATGAATATGCCATTGAAACTTTTGAAGTACACACAATGATCATACTCACTTCTTATAAAGTTCTGGCTCACCATGAAGGAATCAAACTTCTTGTACCATTGTCTGGGAGACTGCCGCAGACCATACAATGATTTCCTGAGCTTGCAAACTAATCTTCTGCTGCGACCTCGTACAAAACCTTCTGGTTGTTCCATATATATCTCTTCGTTCAAATCACCATGTAGAAAAGCTGTTTTAACATTTAACTGTTCTAACTCAAGATTAAGCAACGCAGTTAGTGCCAACACAGTACGTATAGAAACAAGTTTTACAACTGGAGAAAAAATCTCATGAAAGTCTATACCTTCAACCTGAGAATACCCTTTTGCTACCAGTCTCGCCTTATATCTCTCGATACTACCATCAACTTTCTGTTTCAGCTTGAAGACCCATTTACATCCAACAACACTTCTCCCTTCAGGAAGCTCTACAAGATCCCAGGTATTGTTCTTGGCTAAGGAGTCCATTTCTTCTTCCATAGCCTTTTTCCATTTCTCACTATCTGTATCATCTATCACTTCCTGATAACAAGACGGTTCCCCATCTTCAGTAACCAAAGCAAAAGATGAAGCAGAATCTTCATACCTTTTGGGAGTTTTCCTTTCCCTTGTTGATCTTCTCAGAGTGACTGGTTGCTGAACTGGTTCAGAAACTCGCTCTGGTTCAGAAGCTTCAACGGCTTCCTTTGTGTCTTCAACACCTTTGTCTCCAGAAGTCTCTCCTTCCTTTCGACTGTCACCGAAAGATCTAGCCTCCAATTGAACTCGTTGACACGGCGATACCTGTTCCTGTTCAATTCTTTCAACATTTGATTTTAACAAAGAGGATTCATCAAATGTTACATCTCTACTAATGACTATCTTCTGCAATGTAGGATCCCACAACCTATATCCTAACACTGCATAGTCATACCCAACAAAGACATAACATTTCGACTTTGGATCTAACTTTGAACGCTGATTTTTCGGAATCAGAGAATAAGCATCACAGCCAAATATCCTCAAATGAGAATAGTCACAAGACTGACCTGTCCAGACTTCTTCAGGAATTTTACAATCAATTGCTACTGAAGGTGATCTGTTAACTAAATAACAAGCAGTAGATACTGCTTCTGCCCACAACTCCTTTTGCAAGTTAGCATTGCTGATCATGCTTCTGGCTCTTTCCATAAGAGTTCGATTCATACGCTCAGCAACACCATTTTGTTGAGGAGTATAAACAACAGTTTTGTGTCTAACAATGCCCTCATCCTTACAGTATTGTTCAAACTCAACAGAAGTGAGTTCACCACCATTGTCAGTTCTTAGACATTTAATAGATTTGCTTGTTCTTTTCTCTACCATTACTTTAAATTTTTTAAAGACATTGAAAACATCAGCTTTCCTTTTTAGCATATAGACCCAAACTCTACGAGAGTAATCATCAATGAACGTTAAAAAATACAATGCACCTCCATATGACATAACAGGGGAAGGCCCCCACAGATCAGAATGAATGTAGTCTAAAACATCTTTACTATTATGATTGCCAACTTTAAATCTCTGTTTACACTGTTTCCCATACACACAATGTTTACAGAAATCTAAATTCAAGGATTTCAGACCGGGAAGAGATTTACGTTTCATCAGTATGTGAAGACCTTTCTCGCTCATATGACCCAAACGCTGATGCCACAGACGAGTACCTGCTTCTTCCTTTTCTGACGCAACCGCTGCTTCACCGACCTGAGTACTTCCTTTTAACCTGTAAAGATTCCCGACCTTCTCTGCCTTCATAACCACAAGGGCACCTTTGAAGACTTTCAAAACGCCATCCTGACCTGTAAACTTATAACCATCTGAATCCAACACTCCCAAAGAGATTAAATTTTTCTTCAAATCAGGCACATGTCTAACACTAGTTAATGTCCTAACTGTGTTATCATACATCTTAATCCTGATATCTCCCATCCCAACAGTCTGACATGACATATTGTTACCCATAAACACAGAACTACCGTTTACATTTTCATACGAAGTAAACCAGTTTCTATGTGGGCACATATGATGCGAAGCACCAGAGTCTAACAGCCAGCTATCAAAACTATGAGAGACATTACATTCAGGTGAAGTCTCATCTATCATACACAATTCTTCAGCAGATAAAACTTCGCCTACAATACCTGAATCAGCCTGATTCGCTTTGTTCTTTAGGTTTTCGGATTCCTTCCGTTTCCAACAGTCCTTCTTCAAGTGTCCAACTTTACCGCAGTTCCAACATTTTGCCTTACACTTTTTGCCCTTCGATTTCGACCTGGAAGACCCCCTTGGTTTGTCTCCTCTTTCCTTTGAGCGTCCTCTAGCGACCATGGCTTCTGATGTAGTTGTATCAGTGCTGGATTTCCTTCGTACTTCATCAGACAGAAGAGCTCCCACGACTGATTCAAACTTCAAAGAATCAGCAGAGCTGAAGCTGATTGAGGTTAGGAAGTGATCCCATGATTAAGGCAGAGAACACAGCAAGGTTATGGCTTTATCTTCTTCCTGTATTTTGACTTCCATATCTGTTAATTGACAAATTAGTGTATTAAAAACATTCAAATGTTCTGCAACGCTTGAACCTTCTTTCATTCGAACACTGTATAATTGTCGTTTCAGATAAATTCTGTTGGTTAATGATTTTGTCATATAAAGGTTTTCAAGTTTTTCCCACAAACCTGACGCCGTAGTCTCTTCAACGATGTTGAAGAGAACTTCATCCGCTAGACATAACCGGATGGTACTGAGAGCTCGGGCATCCAAGTCCTCCCAGTCTGAAGTAGTCATGGTTGTGGGTTTCTTAGTAACCCCATCCAATGCCTTGTGCAACCCTTGTTGCACAAGCAGATCCTTAACCTTCAGTTTCCAAAGAGCAAAATTGCTCTTTCCGGTGAATTTCTCCACCTCGAATCTTGCATTCGACATCTTGGCCATTTTCCCTCCTCCCTAGGATTTCAGGCTTTCAAAAAAAAAAAAAACTTCCCCAATTCAAACAGAAAGACAAGTTTCAAATCCTTTGATTTCTTGCAAACCCTTTTGTTTTTCTAGTTTCACAACATTCGTGCAAAACCCTTGCAAACTTGTTCTTCTACAATATTTAAAAAAAACAACAACACCCTTTTCAATCTCTGCTGCTATCTTGAAAATATGAACAACCTTTGCTGCTATCTTTATAATTTTATAAAAATCACAACAACAATCCTTTGCTGCTATCTTTAAAATCTGAACAACCTCTGCTGCTATTTTTTTTTTTTAAATTCTGCTCTGCTGCTATCTTTAAAAAACTGAACAACCTCTGCTGCTATCTTTAAACAATTCTGCAAACCCTTCTTTTTTCTTTTAAAAAAAAATTCTGCTAAAAAAAAACGATACCCGGATTCAGGGAACCAATATTGCAACGCCGTCCACAGGGCCGGATTTTGCAACGCCGTCCACAATTCTTCAAGCCTCAACGCCAGTGATTCTTGCCGTCCACGCCGTTTCAAGCCTCAACGCCAGGGATTCTTGCCGTCCACGCCGTCCACAGGATTCTTGCCGTCCACGCCGTCCACAGGCCGTCCTTAGGGATCCAGCAGTCTCACCCACGATTCTTCAAGCCTCAACGCTCCACAGGGCCGTCCACGCTCAGCGTATTCTTCAAGCCTCAGCCGTCCTCAGGGATAAATCACAGGTTTGATCACAGGAGTTTTGTCCAGGCTCTGATACCACTTATTGAAATAAGAGCAGAGAAAGAAAGAATAGCAAGAACAAAATGAGAGAAGACCAAGAAAATAGAAACTGAATGTGTATCTGATTTTATTGAATAATAAGTTTTCATTACATGGCATTCGATATATTATGTGAATAGCTACCGTTACACACAACTAAACTACCCGTTACATAACTAAAAACTAAATTGGTTACAAAAAACTGTTTGACTTTGTTAGTTTAACCAAGTTCGTTGTCAAACCAACACGTGCAAGAACCTAACTTCCTGATTGAACCAAGGACCTAGGGGAACGAAAAAACAAGACGTCTACAATGGTTGTGTGAATGGCCATTGGCAGGTCTTTTAGTGTTTCTTCTTGTAGAATGAGATCCACGATCATAGTGACTGATGGTGTTTGATAAATCAATGTCAGTGACCATTCATTGTGTATTTTCATGTGATTACAAACCAATCTTACCAACTTCCTCTGCTAATGATGTGTCTAATTGCAAACCCATTTGTCACTGCAAACATATCTAACCAGCTTACTCGCTTGGCTATTCATGAACTTTGTTGATGCAGTATCTGACCAGCTTACTGCCTTTGGTTATTCACCGTGCTGATACCTTATGTTCTTATAGTGGTTGCAATTACTTGCAAGATCCATTGTTTAAAGGGGATAACATCAGTCTTAAAACATGGATTCAGGTTCAGAATGCGTCAACTCTGACTGGGTACGGCTGAGTTGATTTCAATGACTCAGTGTGGGTAAAAGATACATTATTATTATCTATATATATAAATATGAAAAAGCATATTTTTAAAGATTTTCATTTATCTTTCCAAACTTAAAGCATTAAAGTAATAGAGAAGACAACATATGATCAAAGTATGTTCATGAATATATTCAAAATGGTTTTTAGTGCATTGACCAATATATGTAATATATAAAGATCAAAACAAAAACACATAACCAACCAATGTTGCTTCAAAAAGCATTTCTTCAATGGCAAAAGCTGCTCCAAAAAAACAACTCCTCAATACTACTCCAAAGATCTCCCAAGAACCTCCTCAATACTGCTCCAAAGACCAATTCCAACTGCTCAAAAACTCCTCACAAATGTAATGAGATAGCTATGAAGAAATTTTAGGGGGTTGGGTCACCTTTATAGGCATGGGAGAAGGGTAAAGAGGCTAAGAAATCGCTTAAAAAAAAAATAAAAAATTGATTTCAAGTCCGCCCAACTTGCCTTTTTTTCCTTGTCACCAAATTGTTTAAGTTGGGCTTGGTCTGTCCATTACGTAATCGGCCAAATCAGTGACCAACTCAGCCAGTTTGGTAATGGACTAATTGCCGAACCAGATAATTGACCTAATCAGTTAGAGCAGGGGTATGGCTCCGTCAACCTGGGTGAATCCGAGTCAAACCGGCTTACTTTTAAAACATAGGATAATTGACCTAATCAGTTCGGGCAGGGGTATGGCTCCGTCAACCTGGGTGAATCCGAGTCTTAAAAAAACAAATATACTGTAACTTAAGCTTTTTGAGCAAGTATATACCACCTATCAGGTTTTCATTTCATTGCATCTTTTGTGGGCATAACATGGCCTTTTAAGTTTCCTACAAAAGAATTTTGAACATGGAAATCAATAGTTATATGGCACGAAAATATTTCGTTAAAAGCAACAAAATTTGAAAATAATTATCAATCCATACATACCAGCATACCAAGGCTTGTAGGCTCTTTGCGCTGTAGTTTTTAAGAGAATACTTGTAAAAAAACCTCGGTTTTCTACACCTGTTACCCATCCTCACTGAAGATCCTCATTGAAGGTGTGACTAGTGGAGATGATGAATTTCACACCCGGATCTTCTCCTATCGCCCATCTATTTATCCATTTATAAAACAATAAACTTAATCCCTTGAAAATACAATAAGCTTAATGCATATATAGAATATAAAATCACAGCTAACTAACACTAGATAATAGATAAAAATGGCAATCTTAAAATTGTGCCTAATATGCCATACGGGACTGGTTGCATAACCCTCTTCATCACATGTTCCCTGTCCTCGTTGAAGTTGTGTTACATTTGGATCATCACCTATCCTCCCCATATATTAGTCCGTTTATAAAACAATAAAATTAATGCATGTGTTAGAAAAAATAGAATTGAATTTACGGGAGAGGCAGAGTAAAATTGTTTGTTTCGCAAAACAGAATTCACTCACGGAAAAAAAAAAAGAGAGAGTAAAAAACAAGGTTTACAATGATTTACACTTCACATTATTCCACAGTAAAATACAATAATTGTTATTTTCACTTGCCCACCAAAATTTGTTCCACAATTTTCTTCTCATACTCTAGTTGTTTAACTTACCCGACCTCTCTTGCTCTCTCATACAAAATGACTTTTACATTCATATTTATTTCAACATACAATTTTGACATTAATACATGATAGAGAAAAATAATTAATATGCAGTTGTTGTTGAGTGTGGACACTAATCATGTAGTGTTTGTGGAGTGTGGGCAATAGTGGCGGAATGAATGCTTGCCCATATCTATTTATCAAAATACATTAAATGCCTTAAATTCTCCGTTGTGTTGCGGAATGGTTCGTGCGGTACATCTGTTCTGGCTTCAGTCCTTCCATCTTCAAACAGAGACTCAACCTGCAAAAATACTTCTTACAAGTATGGGTGCTGTCAAGATGTTTAACGCGGTGGTTGGGATTAATATTTTCAACACTCCCCCTTAATCACAATTGTTGCCATTGACAATTCCCAAACAGTTTCTGAGATAAACAAAGCTTTCACATGTAAATCGCTTTGTGAAAATATCAGCGAATTGTCCCTGTGACCTGCAGTGCTGCAACACAATTTTATCATTGTTAATCAACGCTCTGATAAAATGATATTTAGCATCAATATGTTTGGTCCTCTTGCGAAAGACAAAATTATTTGACAATGCAATTGCTGAGGTGTTGTCGCAGAAAATAGTTGTCGTTCTGTCTTGGTCATGACGAAGATCCCTCAATATCCTTCTCATCCAAACTGCCTGACATGCTGTTGCTGTTGCTGCGACATATTTAGCTTTTGCTGTTGACAGTGACATTATTAGCTGCTTCTTGGAGGCCCATGAAATGGCTCCGGAACTCAAATGAAAAACATATCCCAATGTACTCTTTCTGTCATTGACACTTCCTGCCCAATCACTGTCATTGTAACCAACCAACCTGAAATCACTTGTTGTTGTGTACAAAACGCCATACGGTTTTGTCCTATTGATATACCTTAGAATCCTTTTCATTGCCTACCAATGTGTCTCCGTGAACCTCGACACCAAACTTACTGCATACATTATATTTGGCCTAGTGGCAGCCAAATACATCAAGCTACCTATCATGCTTTTATATAATGTCGGATTGACATTGCTGCTGCAAACTTCTTTGCCCAACTTCAACCCCATGACAGTTGGAGTTGGCTGTTTTGCATTTTAAACCTCTCCAAAATGTTTGCCACATACTTTGCTTGAGAGATAAAAATGCCATTTTATGTTTGCTTCACTTTTATGCCCAAAAAATATCTTAACAATGCCAAGTCAGTCATTTCAAATTCACTCTTCATGACTTGTTTGAAATCAGTGATGGGGAAATCATCACTGCCTATAAAAATCAAATCATCTACATGTAAGATGACAATGAGAATCTTACCTTCGCTCTCTTTGATGTAGAGAGTGGGTTCACCGTCACATTTGTTGAAACCATTGTCCAACAAGTAGGCATCTATCTTGTTGTACCATGCGCGTGGTGCTTGCTTCAACCCATAAAGAGCTTTCCTCAACCGATACACTTTGTCTTCTTGGCCTTCTACCTCATAACCAGGCGGTTGCGCAACATACACTTCCTCTTTCAGCACTCCATTCAAGAACGTTGATTTTACGTCCATTTGATACACTTTCCATTTATGCTGCGCGGCAATTGCCACAATTGCGCGCACTGTCTCCATCCTCGCAATTGGCGCGAATGTCTCTGCGTAATCTCTTCCATGCTACTGCTTGTATCCTTTGACAACTAGCCTTGCTTTGTGCCTTTCAATCTTTCCCTCAATGTTTCTTTTGGTCTTATAGACCCACTTCACTCCAATGACATGTTTTCCTTTCGGAAGGTTCACTAACTCCCATGTGTCATTCCTTTCTATTGCTTCTATTTCTTCCTCCATTGCCGCAACCCATTTTTCTTTTTTGACTGCGTCCTCAAAATGGATTGGGTCATCTACATGACAAAATATTGCAAACAAGGAATTCAGACTAGCGTTGCTATCAACTTTTTCTTGCTCGTAAATTTCATTTAAATTTCTGAATTTTGGTCTTCTTGTGCTTGCTGAAGATGGACTTGACATGTCAGTTGGTGTTGCGCTTTGCAGTGTGCTTAGAGAAGCACTTGCTTGGCTGCGCGAAACTGTCCTATAATTTTTTGATGGTGTTGCTTGCTGCCTACTTTGTTGTGCTTGAATAGGAGTAGAGGGAGTCACTGTTGAGGAATTACTTGCTGTTGTTAATTCCTCTTTGTCTTCATGTGGTATACAGGCTTTGACATTGACTGTCTTTTCTAAACTTCCATCCCATGCTTCCTCTTCTATGATGCAGGAGCATCTAGCTCAAGTAGGGGATGGCTGTTAATTGTCTCATGCCAATAGTTGACTTTTTTATTGGTTTCGTTTAGTGGTTGTCTCAGCCAGTGTTTAGAGTTTATTAATCACTTGTTTTTATTTTCGTTTTATTTTATACTTAAGCTTGTTTTTAGTTTTTTCATCAAGAAAAAGACAGTTATTTAAAACTACGAAATGTAACTACCAGGCAGTTTGCTAATTGTCTGCAACATGTAAAAGAAGAAACACATCAATACAATAAGGGAGAAAGAAGAGAAAAAAATAGTTTTTTATTCCTGGAAGAACATTCTGCTTCCCCTACTGTAAAAGTAATCTCCTACAGAATTTGTCAAAAAATAAAACATAGTGTTTTTTTTTCTTTTCGAATAAACAGTGGCAGACAAGTAAAACAAATGCAGGCATGTTTTTTTTTTATGTAAACAGAGACAGATAAATAATCAAGACACAGGCATATTCAGGCAGGCACCCGAGTGAACCCGAACGGAAGTAAAAAAAAAAAAAATAACACCAGACAGCGATTCGAGTCTCAGGTACTCAGATAAACCTTCGTACTTACAAGTATTTGTGCAAGCAGGTCCATGAATTTTTTTTCATCTTTCATAAATATAAATATTTACATGTATAGTCCAAAATAGAACGATTTTGTTCAAGACCACAATAGATAAATATCGAATATCTCAGAAACCAACAAGCCGCGATAGCTACAATTATCAAAACAAGATGCTGTCACAGACATCAGAGTCGAGTAAGGTGACTTACGGAGGACTAGCCTCTCAAAAAGAACCCACAGTATAATCTTAAAGACCGACAACATCTTCTATCTTAAGTGCAGCAACAAAGCAATGACTGGAAACGACAGACAGACCCAAACCCTCCTGAATCCTAACAAACAACAGTGCATAAAACTCAACAAGATCCAGAGAACGACACTACCCGGGCTTGGGTATCGGAGACCGAGAGTGAGAGGAAGCCGCATCTGCACAAGCAACCTCACCGAGTACCTGCAACCACCCACAGGTGAAAGTCAGCCACGGAACAGTATGAGAAATTGCCAACGGAACAAAGGAAAAACAGAGATGAGAACTTACCCTGGAGAATCGAACTAACAGGACCAACCAAGAGTTTATGCCGAGAGGGTTGCAACTCAGGAGTGGCTGTTGAGACAGAGATGCCACCACATTAGAAGTTGCAGGAGACGAAAGGAGAAATGCTAGCATAGATAGAGGGCATACCTGACAGACAAGTTCCAGGAACCAGTCCAGCAGAGCGAGTATGGACAGGTGGAATTGACAGAGACTGCCTCCACATTTTGACGAGTGACTCAATAGACTAGTGCCAAACGGAGGTAACCCATAAAAATCCCATACCATCCGAGACAGGGCGGCATTGCAGCACCAGGACAAATCCTCGCCGAGCAGAGAATCAGTGCACCAAAGCGAAACTGCAACAATGAAGCAGACCAGGGTTTTGAGGGAGTGAAAGAGCGGGAGGCGGGCGAAAACCAAGGAGGGACAACTGTCCTCTCCACACACAGCCACAACATTAACAAAAAAAATCTGCAAATCACAATTCAAATCCACCATCATAAAATCACATAAATCAAACTGTACTTTATAAAATGCAATGACAATCATCCTTTATATGATTTGATTAATATTTTATTACAGCGTACACTGTGTTGACTTAGGGCTGGGGCTGGGCCCGCCAATTTTGGTATCAGAGCAGGCTAGTTAATTTAGTTTTCTCATAAAATGGAAGTTGGAAGAAGAGGTCGTGGCAGAGGCAATCGACGAGCAGTAGATGAAGGATTGAGGGAAGAGATTCGGATTTTGAATGCTCACCTAGAAGCAGTGGAAGCAGGAAGGAGAAGAGAGCAGGATGTAGGAGATGACAGCGAAGAGGAAACTGCCATTGTGCAGGAGGGAGCAGATGGAGAAGGACCTGAACTCAGACTATTGAGGTCAGTTTTAATGGCTAGCATTAAGCCAAAACCAGAGATTTCAAACTATGATGGAAGCTTGTCCACAGAAGTGCTGTTGGACTGGGTTAGTGAATTGGATAAATATTTTGAGTGTGAGGAGGTCAGCAAAGATAAAAGAGTTAAATTTGCTGCCACTAAGTTGAAAGGACATGCAGCCTTATGGTGGGACAATGTCCAGGCAGAGAGGAGAAGGTTGAATAAGCAGCCTATCACGAAGTGGTCCAGAATGATCGCCAAACTGAAGGGTAAGTTTTTACCCAAAGATTACCAGATTGCTCTGCATCGACAAGTACAAAATTTGAGGTAGAGAGGGATGATGGTGAAGGAATACACTGAGGAATTCTATCGGGTGAATCTGAGAGTTGGTTATACTGAAGACACCCCAGAAAAGACAGCAAGGTATGTAAATGGCTTGAGGTTGGAGATATTGGATGAGATAAGTATTCTTTCCCCGAAGACCATAGAGGAAGCATATCAGAGTGCCTTAAAGGCAGAGGAAAAGATCACAAGGAAACAAAATGCTAGGAGAGGACGAGGAACCATCAGAGGAAAATGACAATCTTTTGGCAGAGGAAGAACTGCCAACAATAGTGAAGAGGGAAGCAGCTCAAAAACCTCAGGGACAACAGAAAAGGAGGGTAGTACTAGAGGAGGAAGGCCATACTAGAGAGGAAGGGGAAATGGCAGAGGCAGAGGAGCTACCTACCAGTGCTACAAGTGCCACAAGTGGGGGCACAGATCCTTTGAATGCCCAAAGGGTGAATAGGCTGGAGCAAGAGGAGCGTATGTTGCCCAAACAGAGGAAGCAGAGGCACCACCCCAGGAGGTAGAGAATGTGCCAGAGACAGGGGAGGCCTTAGTTTTGAATAAGGTATTGCTGAAACCAGCAAAGGAGACAGCTGACCCAACCCAAAGGAAGGCATTATTCTGGACAATTTGTAAGTCACACGGAAAATGTTGTAAGCTGATTATCGACAGTGGGAGCACGGATAATCTAGTTGCCACAGAAATGGTGGAGAAGTTGGGATTGAAAAGGATGAAGCACCCTACTCCTTATAAGGTGTCGTGGCTACAGAAAGGGCATCAACTATTAGTGGATGAACAGTGTGAGGTTGAGTTCCATATTGGCAAATATCGGGACAAGGTTATTTGTGATATTATGCCTATGGACGTGTGCCATATACTGCTAGGAAGACCATGGCAGTATGACAGAAAGGTAGTTCATGATGGAAAGACAAACTGTTACAAGTTTGTCAAGGATGGGATCAAGCATACACTTGTACCCATCAAGGAGGAAGAAACAACAAAAACTAATGGAGTCAAAGCATCATTGGTGGCAGGTAAGGAGTTTTTGAAACAGATTGAAGATAGCGAAATAAACTATGATGTTGTGAGGAGGCCTAGAACAGTGTTATTGCACACTGAAATTGCAGATTTGCTTGAGGAGATTCAGGAAATGTTGCAGGAGTTCAACAACATTGTAGTGGATGACCTGCCAGATAAATTGCCTCCTAAGAGGAGTATCAATCATCACATCGATTTTATACTCGGAGCTAGTTTGCCAAACAAGGTTGCATATCGAATGAGTCCTAAGGACAATGAGGAGATCAAAAAACAGGTACAGGAATTGTTGGATAAGGGGTTGATAAGGGAGAGCTTAAGTCCCTGTGCAGTTCCAACAGTTTTAGCTCCCAAGAAAGGAGGAGAATGGCGAATGTGCACAGATTCGAGGGCCATCAATAAGATTACCATCAGGTACAAGTTCCCATTGCCACGAATGGATGACATGATGGACTGCTTAAGTGGAGCAGCGTATTTCTCGAAAATCGATCTAAAGAGTGGATACCACCAGATCAGAATCAGAGAAGGGGATGAGTGGAAAACAACTTTCAAAACAAATGAAGGTCTGTATGAGTGGTTGGTGATGCCATTCGGGTTAAGCAATGCCCCTAGTACCTTTATGCGATTGATGAATGAGATGTTGAAAGAATTTATTGGGAAGTTTGTGATTGTATATCTGGATGATATACTGATTTTTAGTAAAACCAAAGAAGAACATTTTCGACATGTTCGAAGTGTGCTGGAGAAATTGCAGCAAAACAAGTTGCTGATAAACTTGAAAAAATGTTCTTTTCTTCAGAGGGAATTAGTTTATTTGGGTTTTGTGATTGTAGAAAATGAGTTGAAGATGGACCCAAAGAAAATTGCAGCTATCATTAGTTGGCCATCCCCAAAAAGTCTGTTCGAAGTTCGTAGTTTTCATGGGTTGGCAAGTTTCTATCGTAAGTTCATAAGGAATTTTAGTGAAATCTATGCACGTATGTTGGACACAATAAAAAGGCAAGTCAGCCTTTCTGTTGGACTGAAGCGGTAGAGAAAAGCTTCCAGGTATTGAAGAAGAAGATCACTGAAAGGCCAATCTTGAGATTGCCTGATTTTAACAAACTTTTTCAAGTTCGTTGTGATGCCAGTGGTACAGCCATTGGGGCTGTACTTAGCTAGGAAGACAAACCTGTTGCTTATTTCAGTGAAAAATTGAATGAAAGCAGGCAAAAGTACTCATCTTATGACAAGGAGTTCTATGTTGTCGTCCAAGCATTGAAGCATTGGAGACACTATCTGCTAGGTAATGAATTTGTTTTATTTTCTGATAATTCTGCATTGCAGTACGTGATGCAACAACATAAACTGAACCACAAGCATGCAAAGTGGGTTGAGTACTTGCAGAGCTTCACGTTTGTATTGAAGCATATTAGTGGACAGGCCAACAAGGTAGCAGATGCATTGAGCAGGAGAGCTTTGCTCCTACAGGAGAGCACGATACAAGTGCTGGGTTTTGAACACCTGAAAGACTTGTATCAGATAGATGCGGATTTCAAGGAGGCTTATGAAGCCTGCCAGAACCCTTTGTTGAGGAATAATAGTCCATGGTTGGACTATAACTTACAAGAGAAGCTGCTATTTAAAGGAGGAGCTATGTATTCCCGACTGTTCGATGAGGGAGAACATCATCCGGGAGAAGCATAGTGGAGGTCTAGCCGGACATTTTGGCATTGACAAAACCTTGGATTAGCTTAGTCACTTTTATTATTGGCCGAAGATGAGAAGAGATGTGCAACGATTTGTAACCAGGTGTAAAGTGTGTCAGTTGGCGAAAGGACACAGCCAGAATACGGGGCTCTACACACCACTGCCTATTCCAAGTAGACCATGGGACTCAGTCAGCTTGGACTTTGTCTTGGGTCTACCGAGAACGCAGCGAGGCTATGATTCCGTTATGGTAGTAGTGGATCGGTTTTCAAAAATGGCACATTTCATTCCATGTAAAAAAACCAGTGATGCCACTCATGTAGCACACTTGTTCTTCATAGAGATTTTCAGGCTGCACGTTTTGCCTAAGTCTATTGTTTTTGACTGGGATGTGAAATTCACAGGTGTTGGCTGGATAAATTGATCTTGCAGACAAGGCCGATCTCCCTAGTATCAAAAGATATCTAGCAACAAGCAGGACAAGCAAATCTAGCTTTCTCTAAACATATTGCAATTCATTAATAAAAACTATAGAGGTGTTTAGACCCTACCTTAAGTCCAACGCTAGTTTGTAGCAGCTATCCTTCAACCGTCCGAAAGAGTTTCCTTTTGAGAACCTACAATCACAAACAAGCACACATCAAACAACACCTGCATAGCTAATATCATAAATCATGTTCATTATGGTGATCAAGGAATCCATAAAATAAACCATAAAACACAACTTATTGAGAAAAATAAACTTATTTGTATTAACTTTGAAATAGAAGAACCTTACAACCTTTGGTGCCTTGATATTGTAAAAGCTTTTCCTAGGGTCCGAAACAGGAATCTCCTTTACTTTGACAAGCCTCACACTCTTCCAAATGAGATCAAAGAGGTATGTAATCTCTCCTCACAAAAGCTCAATTAGGAAGACTAAGTTCCAGTAGCATTTCACCTCAAAAATATTCAGCTTTCCACCCCCCCAGTAACCAGCACAATGCTTCATTTTATAGTGCAAAGGAAGGAGGTTATAGGTCCACCTATGAAGGGATAGAGTCCTCCTTCAAAGGGATAAGCTCCTCACATCAAGGGGTTAGCTCCTTAAGGCATGGGATGCATGAACCTTAAAGGAGCGAACTTGCCACCTCAAGGTTCCTTCCAGAAGCTTCTAGAAATGACTCAAAGTGAGTTTTTAAGAATATACTTGCGCCTTTTTGACTTTTACAGGGGTCCGCACCCATAACACAGAGACAGAGCAGTCAGGTGCGCAGGGAACATGACCTTTAGATGCGGGACCGCAGATAATGCTAAGAGAAAGTGCGGAACCAGAGTTTTAGAGACTTTTGAGGGCTTTCTCTTATTTTCAAGGCTTGATATGAAGAACTAAGGCTTTAAGACTTGAAAAGGAGGAAAGTATGAGTGGTAATGGACTCACACAGATTGCAGAATGTCAAGGTGAAAATTTTTGTGCAACAGATTGCCCCCTAAAGTGCGAAGTCTGTAATAGATGAAGATAGAATTTGTCATCTAAGAAGAGTGAAGTACTTTATCATTTCAAGGATCATCCTATGGACACCCCAGTTGGAACCTGTAAAAACATTCAATGCAAAATATATATATGTGAACATATCATCGCTGAGGTAGGCATTCCCATGCTCAGATCAAAACTGACTAGAAAACTAACTAAACTGCTCTGATACAGGAATGATTTTGTAATACATCACAAGTATAGACATATATAGACACAGTATGGGCGCAACCATCTGTTTATGAATAGTCCATTGTATAATGAATAAAAAAATTCCTCGCAGCCTGGATGGTGGAAACTAGATCCAGAGTCTTGATTTCTATTTCCTGAACTAGTACGATTCTATCCATGTGAATGAATGTGTCGAAATCGAACATGATAGAAACCACTTGATTACCAATCAATGATGTGAACTGTTAACAAGGGTGAGAGAAACCACCAATAATGTCAATGGCTCTCAAAGTACTCAGTACAATCCATGAAATGCGAATAAATGAACTGATGTCAAACATGTCATAGAATCCTTTGATCGAAGGTCAATGATGCAACATGTCGTCGAAGGCGAGAAACCTGCCATTAGGGCATGCAGATCCCAAGGTACTGACAATTTCTAGATCATCTTTCTAGATAATGAGATGAAGTCGATAGAAAGCGATCTGTTGTAGGCAAGCCCACAACACGAAATCATAGATCAAGTTTTGAAGAAATATATTTGGCAAGGACTAACTCAGGGATGGTCAAAATGAATGATAGATATTTTGCAAATGAATGGTTTATTTGAACTGACCTCTTAAACACATATCGACACTGTAGATGGTTTGGTGACAATTGACCCAAAGCTAATACCTAGAAACAGGCTGAAGACTTTCAATATGGTTTGATTAACTGTTAGGCAAAGGATTTCCCAACCCAGGTAAACAAAAAGTGTCGTGTTTAAGAGTGGTTAACTGCTTTTCTAAAACACAAAGTATAACAAACAGGTTCATTTTTCTCTCTTTTCCCCCACCATTTCTGGCAAGTACCTCTTTATTTTTGACAAGCTTGAGGAGGATAACATTTGCTTGGTTATAAGCTCACCCTTCGGATGAGTCCAACTTAGTTTAAAATTCGAACCCTAAGAAGGAGTGGTTCATTCCTGTTTAAAATTGAACAGGTCCTTTACTGTTAAATTTTAACGAGTCCAGTATAGGAAAAACTCGGTGTTTTCCAATTTTAGGGAGTAAGAAGAAAAACTTAAGGAAACTCCATGGGTGTCTTTTTTCATAAATTTGTGTCCCCCAAGCTCGAAAAAGTATAAAATAATACTTGAGAGAAACGCTTGACTATTATGATCAAGGAGTAATTTTCATAATTAGTGGCTTCGATCTAAAAAAGTAAAAAAGCGATCGAAGACACGTCATTTTATAACCAATATCGAACTTGAAACGACAAAAGATCGGTGATCTTTTCATGTTTATACCGTCAAAAAAGAGCTGTAAGTGGACCGCCTTTTTAATTCTGTTTAACGAGTTTAAAAGGGAAAAACTCGACAATCTTTTCATATTTTATGAGTCAGAAAAGAGCTTAAAGAGGACTCCAATGTTTTGCTTTTTCGTAAATTTTGGAAGAGTTTGAAAAAGTGATAAAAGTACTCTTTGTTGAAAATGATCAATTCTCCCCGAAAAATCCAATATTCTGCACAAAAACTCAAAACATTACTCATACCTGTTTAAAATAAATAAAAATGCATCAAAAAGTTACCTTTTTAAAGTGAAAAATAAATAAATTAAAAATTCATTTATTCAAAAAAGCTTATAAAAAGGGCTTTTGTAAATTCATTTTTACCATTTGATTTCAGAGTGAGAAGTGAGAGCTTTTGGGTAAGAAACTTCATGTGAAGATTGCGGAAAATCTGTCTGTTGGAATCGAAAACCGTCAGCTCCAGGTAATCCACATCATCCCTATCTTGCATTTCAACCATTTACATTTCATTTTTAGGCTTTAAAATTGATTTTTTAAGGAGAATTTGCTTTAGAAAAACGCTCGCGAGGGTCCGCAGGTACAACATGCGGCCCCTGCAGACTCCGACTTCTTTTACAATCTATCTTGCGGAGTCGCCAATTTGTTGGCTGGATAAATCGATCTTGTGGACAAGGCCGATCTCCCTAGTATCAAAAGATATCTAGCAACAAGCAGGACAAGAAAATCTACATTTCTCTAAACATATTGCGATTCATTAATAAAAACTATAGAGGTGTTTAGACCCTACCTTAAGTCCAACGCTAGTTTGTAGCAGCTATCCTTCAACCGTTCGAAAGAGTTTCCTTTTGAGAACCTGCAATCACAAACAAGCACACATCAAATAACACCTACATATCTAATATCATAAATCATGTTCATTATGGTGATCAAGGAATCCATAAAATAAACCATAAGACACAGCGTATTGAGAAAAATAAACTTATTTGTATTAACTTTGAAATAGAAGAACCTTACAACCTTTGGTTCCTTGATGTTGTACAAGCTCTTCCCAGGGTCCGAAACAGGAATCTCCTTTACTTTAACAAGCCTCACACTCTTCCAAATGAGATCAAAGAGGTATGTAATCTCTCCTCACAAAAGCTCAATTAGGAAGACTAAGTTCCAGCAGCATTTCACCTCAAAAATATTTAGCTTTCCACCCCCCATTAACCAGCCCAATGCTTCATTTTATAGTGCAAATGAAGGAGGTTACAGGTCCACCTATGAAGGGATAGAGTCCTCCTTCAAAGGGATAAGCTCCTCACATCAAGGGGTTAGCTCCTTAAGGTATGGGATACATGAACCTTAAAGGAGCGAACTTGCCACCTCAATATTCCTTCCAGAAGCTTCTAGAAATGACTCAAAGTGAGTTTTTAAGAATATACTTGCGCCTTTTTTACTTTTACAGGGGTCTGCACCCATAACACAGAGACATAGCGGCCAGGTACACAGGGAACATGACCTTTAGATGCGGGATCACAGGTAATGCTAAGAGAAAGTGCAGAACCAGAGTTTTAGAGACTTTTGAGGGCTTTCTCTTATTTTCAAGGCTTGATATGAAGAACTGAGGCTTTAAGACTTGCAAAGGAGGAAAGTATGAGTGGTAATGGACTCACACAGATTGCAGAATGTCAAGGTGACAATTTTTGTGCAACAACAGGGAACTTTTGGCGCACCCTATGGAAGAAGCTGGACACACGGTTAAACTTCAGTTCCGCTTACCACCCATAGATTGATGGACAGACTGAAGTGGTAAACAGGAGCTTGGGAAACCTGCTATGAAGCTTAATTAGAGAAAATTCGCGGATGTGGGATTGTGTACTTACACAGGCGGAGTTCGCTTACAACGATTCACCGAATCGAAGTACAGGGTACAACCCTTTCCAGATCTTGTATGGTATGCATCCTCGCGGAGTGCATGAGTTACGAGATCTTGGACAACTGGAGAAAAGTGCTGATGGGGAGGACTTTGCCAAAGCAATGACTGATTTACATGTGTAGGTAAAATTGAAATTGCAAGACAGTAGTCAAAAATATAAACAGTAGGCAGATCTGAAACGACGAGAGGTACAATTCAATGTGGGGGATGAAGTCCTCGCACATTTGCATAGAAAAAGGTTCCCAAAAGGTGAGTACAATAAGTTGAAGTTAAAAAAACTAGGTCCTTGTAATATTTTACGAAAATTCTTTGCAAACGCCTATGAACTACAGTTGCCTCCAGGAATAGGCATATCGCCTATTTTTAACGTGGCAGATCTGTTTCCATACACTACCAGTCCTAAAGACGACAGTTCGACACGGCCAGATCGGGATACCCAGGCAGGAGGAGATACTTGGATGAGACAAATGCCTTCAGCACAACCCCTTGAGATCGAGAGAATCCTCGATACATGGGTAGCCAGGCGAACTCGCAGGAAAGAATACCTACAGTACTTGGTCAAATGGAAAAATCGCCCTATTGAGGACAGTACATGGCTTGATGCAAATCAGATACAGCGTGTAGGGTATTCAGTTGAGGAGCTTATGGACAGGACAGGATATTCAGTTGAGGAGCTCATGGACGGGAGCCATGATTTTTCACCTACCCCGGGAGCCTGATGCAGGAGCATCTAGCTCAAGTAGGGCATGGCTGTTAATTGTCTCATGCCAGCAATTGACTTTTTTATTGGTTTCGTTTAGTGGCTATCTCAGCCAGTGTTTAGAGTTTATTAATCACTTGTTTTTATTTTCGTTTTATTTTATACTTAAGCTTGTTTTTAGTTTTTTCATCAAGAAAAGGACAGTTACTTAAAACTACGAAATGTAACTACCAGGCAGTTTGCTAATTGTCCGCAACATGTAAAAGAAGAAACACATCAATACAATAAGGGAGAAAGAAGAGAAAAAAATAGTTTTTTATTCCCGGAAGAACATTCTGCTTCCCCTACTGTAAAAGTAATCTCCTACAGAATTTGTCAAAAAATAAAACAGTGTTTTTTTTTTCTTTCCGAACAAACAGTGACAGGCAAGTAAACCAAATGCAGGCATGTTTTTTTTTATGTAAACAGAGATAGATAAATAATCAAGACACATGCATATTCAGGAAGTGCCCGAGTGAACCCGAACAAAAGTCAAAAAAAAAAGAATAACACCAGACAACGATTCGAGTCTCAAGTACTCAGATAAACCTCTGTACTTAACAAGTATTTGTGCAAGCAGGTCCATGAATTTTTTTCATCTTTCATAAATATAAATATTTACATGTATAGTCCAAAATAGAATGATTCTGTTCAAGACCACGATAGATAAATATCGAATATCTCAGAAAACAACAGGCCGCGATAGCTATAGCGATCAAAACAAGAAGTTGTCACAGACATCAGAGCCGAGGAAGGCGACTTATGGAGGAACAACCTCTAAAAAAGAACCCATAGTATAATCTTAAAGATTGACAACATCTTCTGTCTTAAGTGCAACAAAAGAGCAACGACCGGAAATGATAGACAGACCCAAACCCTCCTGAATCCTAACAAAACACAGTGCGTAAAACTCAGCAAGAGCTAGAGAACGACACTACCCGGTCTTGGGTATCGGAGACCGAGAGTGAGAGGAAGCCGCATCTGCACAAGGAACCTCACCGAGTACCTGCAACCACCCACAGGTGAAAGTCAACCACAGAACAGTATGAGAAACTGCCAATGGAACAAAGGAAAAACAGAGACGAGAGCTTACCCCGGAGAATTGAACTAGCAGGACCAACCAGGAGTTTATGCCGAGAGGGTTGCAACTTAGGAGTGGCCACTGAGACAGAGACGCCACCACATTAGAAGTTGCAGGAGACAAAAGGAGAAATGCTAGCATAGATAGAGGGCATACCTGACAGACAAGTCCCAGGAACCAGTCCAGCAGAGCGAGTATGGACGGACGGAATTGATAGAGACCGCCTCCACATTTCGACGAGTGACTCAATAGACCAACGCCAAACAGAGGTAACCCACAAAAATCTCATACCATCTGAGACAGGGCGGCATTGCAGCACTAGGACAAACCCTCGCCGAGCAGAGAACCAGAGCACCAAAGTGAAACCCCAACAATGAAGCAGACCAGGGTTTCGAGAGAGTGAAAGAGTGGGAGGCGGGTGAAAACCAAGGAGGGATAGATGTCCTCTCCACACACATCCACAACATTAACAAAACAAATCCGCAGATCACAATTCAAATCCACCATCATAAAATCACATAAATCAAACTGTACTTTATAAAGTGCAATGACAATCATCCTTTATATGATTTGATTAATATTTTATTACAACGTACACCGTGTTGACTTAGGGCCGGGGTTGGGCCCGTCATTCTATGAACTACACATCTCTACTGATTATGACCTTCTTGGTTAATGGATTGTAGAGTTTATATGCCTTGGATTCATCACTGTATCCAACAAATATACATTTCTACTCCTCGTTGTCCAACTTCTTCCTCAACTCATTCGGGAAATGTGCATAGGCCACACATCCAAAAACTCTCATGTGAGTGACACTATGCTTTCTTCCACTCCATGCCTCTTCAGGAACTATGTTCTGGATGCTTTTGGTTGGACATCTATTCAAGATATATGATGCACAAGTGACAAATTCAGCCCAATAATCATTTGGCAAATGCTTTGCCTTCATCATAGTCCTTGCCATTTCCATAATGGTCTTATTCTTCCTTTTTGCCACACCATTTTGTTGAGGTGTATACCTTGTTGTACATTTCTTGTGAATTCCATGCTCCCTGCAAAATCGAAGGAAGCCATTTGAGATGTATTCTTCACCTATGTCAGTCCTAAGGACTTTGATGTAGTGTCCGCTTTGCTTCTCAACGAGAGCCTTGTATTGGCGAAAGTGCTTAAACACTTCACTTTTCTGTTTTAGGAGAAAAAACCATGTCTTGTGTAGTCATCTATGAAGGTCAACAAATAGTGGCTGCCACCAATTGATGGTGTCTGCATTGGTCCACATAAATCTGAGTGAATAATCTCCAAAGGTGCCTTTGCCCTTACTGATTTTCTTGCTGGAAATGTCTCTTTATGTTGCTTGCCCAAGATACATCCTTCACATAGGCTGTTCGATTGTTTTATGAGTGGTTGTCCCTTCACCATGCCTTTCCTATGCAACAAATTCAAACCTCCAAAGTTGAGATGTCCAAATTTCAAATGCCATAACCAATTTTCATCTTTGACCTCCGCTTGAAAGTTTACTTTTATGACAGCTGCATCTTTTCTTCCATTTTCTTGTGAGTTCATTGAGAGTTGTGCTTGTGCACCTTCTTTTTGCAAATCTGATCTTAATTTTAGGGGAAACATTCTATTGTTTGTCATCTGAACCTTTGCAATCAACTCTCTACTTGGAGGTCTATCCAAAATTGTGCATACATCATTCTTGAAAAAGACATTGTAGCCCTTTTGCATGAGTTGTCCAATGCTTATGAGGTTGTGCTTTAGACCATGGACAAAGTAAACATCTAAGATGTACTTCTTCTCCCCCTTCTTTGTTAGGATATTAACTCTTCCTTTTCCCATGACAGAGACTTTGCTATCAGTCCCTAATGTCACTTCATATTTCACACTTTCATCTAGATTGGAAAACATTTCTATGTTTCCTAACATGTGGTTGCTACACCCTGAATCTAGATACCATATATCACTTTGTTTTTCTTGTGCTACATTATAAGCTAAAAACATGCTATCATGGTTCTGATTTTCTTTTGTGAAATTTACACTTGGTTTGCTACTAATGTCATATTGCTTCTTTCTACATTAATTTTCATAATGACAATACTTCTTACAGTAATGACATTGAACTTGAGATTTATCATACCTCTGACCTTGTGCTTGATTTTGGCTTGGGCCTTGACTTGGATTTTGATTTCTGCCTCTTCCACTTGAGCTTGAAGGGATACTTCTTCCACCTCTGTGTGGGCTTCTTCCTCTTCCTCTAGCATATGATCTTCCTCTGCGTTGACCTTGACCAAAAGATACTTGTGTCCTGAAGGCATGCTCCAATCAGGAGCTTGTTGCTCTATTCAGTCTATGTTCATGAGAAACCAGTGATGCATTAAACTCATCCACTGAGAATTGTGAGAGATCCTTTGTCTCTTCTATGCCCACAACAATGGCATCAAACCTTGCTGGCAAACTTCTCAAAACTTTCTCAACTATTCTTCTTTCCTCAGGTGTCTCACCATGAGACCTGATTTGAGTAACCAACCCACTTACATGTGTAAAAAACAAGTCTACATTCTCAGACTCTTTCATACAAAGTGTTTCAAAGTCTCTTTTCAACATTTGCAACTTTGATGTCTTGACTTTTTCCATGCCTTGGTAGGCTGTCTAGTGGGTGTCCCATGCTTGCTTGGACTTCATTGTTGCTGCAACCCTTGGGAAAACACTTTCATGAACTACTGAAAAATATAGAACAGGGCTTTTGAATCCTTCTTCCTCTTGTCCCTTAACAAATCTCTTTCTGCTTGAGATAAGGCATTGTATGTTGCTGCATCTACTGGTTCTTGAAAACCATTCTCCACCAAATCCCAAATGTCTTGAAAAGAAAACAGGGCCTTTATTGTAATAACCCAATAATCATAATTTTTGCCATTAAACTGAGGTATTTGAGGATTAGTCAAGCTTGTGCTTGATGTTTCCTTTTCTGAGTGTAAGAAAAAAACTTTCTACTTGCTGGTAAATATGCTAAAAACAATCTGCCCTCAAAACATTTTTAACTGCTAGTAAAAACACTTGTTTTTACACTAGCAGAATTTAACCCGCTACGATACCATGTTAGAAAAAATAGAATTTAATTTACGTGGAGAAGCAGAGGGGAGAGGCAGATTAATTGTTTCGCGAAGCTTGCTTTCGTGAAACTTGATTTTGCGCAGCTCGATTTCGTGGCGTTAGATTTCGCGCAGCTATACAGAGGCTTAAAAAACACAGAATTCACCCATGGAAAAAAAAAGGAGTAAAACAGAGTAAGGTTGGATCAACACAATAAAAACTTTGGATTAAATTATACTTCATGAAAAATACATTCATATGAGACTGCGGCTCTTTCACCAAGTAAAAAACAAGGTTTACAGTGATTTACACTTCATGCGGAATAACACATAGTAAAACACATTAAGTAACTATTGTTTTCACGCGCCCACCAAAATTCGCTCCACGATTTTCTCCTCACAGACTCTTGTTGTATAACTTACCCAACCTCTCTTTCTCTCTCTCATACAAAATGACTTTTACATTCATATTTATCTCAACATAAAATTTTGACATTAATATATGATATAGCAAAATAATTAATACGCAGTTGTTGTTGAATGTGGATAGTCATTGCATAGGTTGCTTGTGGAGTGTGGCCAATAGTCGTGGAATGAATTCTTGCCCATATCTATTTACCAAAATACATTAAATGCCTTAAATTCTCTGCTGTGTTACGTAATGGTTCGTGCGGTACATCTGTTCTGGCTTCAGTCCTTCCATCTTCAAACAGAGACGCAACCTACAAAAATACTTCTGACAAGTATGGTTGCTGTCAGGGTGTTTAACGCGGTGGTTAGGATTAATATTTCCAACAATATGTAGCCTATAATAATAAAATCCAAGGCAACTAAAATCTAGATATTAGATAAACATGATAAGAAAATCACAGACCCATGGCCATCTGTAACAACAGACTTCCCACATGATAAGAAAAACACAATAAAATTTGTAGCAGGGCGCTTACAGTGACCTGGAATTGAAATTTCATTATTAATATTGATGACATCTGCATAGTATGAGCCAAAAGACATATTTAGCATCTTCAACTTAGCTAATAAGACAATTATTTTCCTAGACAAAGATAATTATCAATAAGAGAAAAGGAGAAAGTCATGCTCTGAGAAATCACTTACCTTCATTCATGCTATTTTTCCTTTTGTGTGGATTCCCCCAAAAGCAAAAGTCCTTGGTCAAGAAATAGGTTGACAACCTAACTATGGACAGAAGCACGATGAGAATTATTTGAAAACCACGATCAAAATCGATGTCTCTAAGCAATTGAAATTAGATTCATGAAAGAGGCTTTGCACAAAATATTGGGTACCTCGTAGCAACGATCATCTGTTTCTCTTCTTCAGACATCTGAAATGAAACCCCAAACGTTGTTCTTCAGACATCGGGACTAAAACCACAAAACGCTTTGTCCTCTTCTACCTCTTTTGCAGACTAGAGTTAGGGTTTTTAGCGGCCTTTTTGGCCTGTGAAAACCACAATTTTTGTCATTTAGGGTTATGGGCCAAAGATGAAAATACAATTGTTGTCACTTAGGATTTTCAGCGAAATGTTTAACATGGGCAGAAGATAAAACCACAATTGTTATCTCTGGTTCTAAAGACTCGATCGATGTTTCCTTCGTTGGAGATTCGTTGTCCATCTCCAGATTTCCCTTTGACCTTGTCCCGTTGAACTTCTGTTATAATTCAGAGTGGGTTACTTGTCTACATAACTCTCCCGCAGTTTAAGCTTACCTTAAAGCATGAGCCCTATAACACCATAGCCGCAGCTTAAGCCATACAGACCAGGTGGTTGAAGATGGCACGCGGACCATGAAACTTGGCACAGTCATGTCTTGCACCCGAGAGCTGTAAATCAAGACTTTAATAGTCATGAACATATGCGTAGAACAAAATTCAGGCATGAATCATGATACAGAGGGAGGATTTATAAAAACTAGAGTACATTATTATTATCGTATGTTGCTTCGCCTATGCAGACTCAATTATCCTCTCCAATAACTTTCTAAATTCTCCTATACAAACTGCAGTACATTACTATTATAATAATTTGGTTCGCCTGTGCAATAACTCTCTAAATTTTCCTTCCCGTTGTCTGTAAAACACATGAGAATGGAAACCAAATCAAATGTATATTAATCAATCTCAATCAATGATGTACAATTTGTACATATTAATATAGGAAACAATTGAATTAGTTCCCAGGAGTTCTTGGACTCTAATAACTACCCAAAATGACCCAAGGTTAATCCTGAGGATTAGTTGTCCAACATTCCCCCCTTAATCCGAAGGGATGTACCTATAGAATTTCCCACTGTAGATCAACAGATTATGCAATATACTAAAGCAAAATACCATATCTACTTCTACAACAAACTTTGCAGAAGCTTAATCGAATATGAGCAAGATCAATAGAACACATATAACTGAGAAAGAGAAAGCAATCGCACATGAACACAAAAGAATAATCTTGGGGAAAGCCTCAACCTAAAAGCCCAATCTCTGTAATATCATACAAGTGGAAATATGTTCTGATTACAAAAAGAATCAACTCTCAAGCTATCATGCTCTCTTTGCAATAGAACAATACAGCTCACATACTGAATAGATAAAACATATGTCTTCCTCAAGCCCTCCAAGCCTCTTATTTCCTTGTGCAGTTTTCCTTGGGGTCCAGTGATGCCACCTGTGTGAATTGGCCTCATTCACACTCACTAAGCTGAAGAAGTAACTGCGCAATCCTCAAGGAATGAATTCCTTCTACATGCAAGAGATATCCTCCAAGGAATAGTCCTGCAACTGATAGTACACTGTCCCCTCACTTGATCTCAACTGGGTCTCTGACTGAACTGACATGCATGAGTTATTTATGAGAGAATATTCAGTTATCTGAAGTGTAGCAGTTACATGCATGCATGCATTAACTAACTGAACTCACAATTAGTTCAACAAAATATTTGAACTAATCTAACTGGACTTGACTCAGTTAACTAAGCCAACTAATTACAACTCAACATTACAACTCATCCTTATCTCTTCAACTGATGGATAAATTCCTCAATCAATGGAGAAATTGTTGCATGTCCTTGTCACACGGAATGAGTCGATCTTGCGGACAAGATAGACCTTCCTAGAATCTAACGATATCTAGTGACAAGCAAGCCAATCAAAAACTATCTTTCTCTAAATATGCATTTATAAACAAAGGCAAACAAGTGTTTAGGCCTACCTTGGGTCCAATGCAAGTTTGTGGAAGCCTCGCTCCTTTGATCCAAATGAGCTCCCTTGTTGCGAATCTGCAAACACAAACAAGCAAACAAATTAAATAGCACCTGAAAAGCCAATATCATAAAACATACTTAACATGATGATCAAGGAGTTCATGAAACAAATGACATAAGACAATTTGTTGAGAAAAATGAATCTGATTGTATTAATTCAAATCAAAGAAGAACTTTACAACCTATGCCTTGATGCTGTACAAGCTCCTCCCAGGGTCCAACAAGAAGTCTCCTCTACTTTGACAAGTTTCACTCTCTTCCCAATGAAGCAAATAAGGTATGTGATCTCTCCTCTCAAGCTTAACTAGGAAGTCTCAATTCCACCAGCATTTACCCTCAAAAATGTTCAGCTTCTAACCTCCCTAGCAACCAGCCCAATGCCTTAATTTATAGTGCAATGGAGGGAAGTTACTAGGTCCTCCTTCAAAGGGATAAAGCCCTCCTTCAAAGGGATATCTCCTCTCATCAAGGGATTAGCTCCTTCTCTTTTGGGATGCATGAACCACCTAAGAGCGACCAATCCACGTCAAAATTCCTTCTAGAATCATCTAGAATTAACCCAAAGTGAGTTTTTTAGAATAAACTTGCGCCTTTTTGACTTTCATAGGGGTCCGCACCCACTCCTTTAGGGACAGAGCGGGCAGGTCTGCAGTTTTTGTGAACAGGGGGTGCGGGACCCCAGGCAACAGTGAGAGAAAGTGCGGAACCAAAGCTTTGTTGATTTTCAATGTCTTTCTCCCATTTTCAAAGCTTGACTTGAAGAGCTGAGGTCTAAGACTTGCTTAGGAGGACAGTACAAGTGATGATAGACCCATACTGACTGCAAATAATCATGGTGACGATATTTTTGTGTAACAGATTTCCCCCTAAAGTGAGAAGTCTGTAGTAGATGAGGATTTCAATTATCATTTAGGAAGAGTGAAGTACTTTATCATTTCGAGGATCATCTTGTGGAGAGCCCGGTCGGAACCTGTAAAAACATTCAATGCAAGATATATATATGAGATCATATCATCGCTGAGGTAGGCATTCCCATACTCAGATCAAAACTGACTTAGAAAACTAACTACTGCTATGATATAGGAATGATCTTGTAATACATCACAAATATAGACTCATGTGGACACAGTATGGACGCAGCCATCTGTTTATCAATAGTCCACCATATAATGAATACAAAATTCTTCGCAGCTTGGATTGCGGAAACTAGATCCGGGGTCTTCATTTCTACTCCCGAAACAGTACGATTCTATCCATGTGAATGAATGTGTTGAAGTCGAACATGGTAGAAACCACTTGATTACCAGTCAATGATGTAAACTGTTAACAAGTGTGAGAGAAACCACCAGTGATGTCAATGGCTCTCAAAGTACCCAGTACAATCCATGAGATGTGAATAGATGTGTTGATGTCGAACATGTCACGGAATCCCTTGATCGTAGGTCAATGATGCAACCTGTCATCAAAGGCGAGAAACCTGCCATTGAGACATGCAGATCCCAAGGTACTGACGATTTCTAGATCATCTTTCTAGATAATGAGCTGAAGTCGATAGAAAGCGATCTGTCGCAGGCAAGCCAACAACATGAAATCATAGATCAAGTTGAAGAAATTTAGTTGCAAGGACTGACTCAGGGATGGTCAAGATGGATGACAGATATTTTGCAGATGAATGGCTTATTGGCAGTGAACTCTTGAACACATAATGACACAACAGATGGTTTGGTGACAATTGACCCAAAGTTAATGCCCAGAAACCGGCTAAAGACTTTCAATGTGGTTTGATCAACTGTTAGGCAAAGGATTTCCCAACCCAGGTGAATAAAAGTGTCGTGTTCAAGAGTGGTTACAAAGTATGACAAACAGGCTCATTTTTCTCTCTTTTCCCCCACCATTTCTGGCAAGTACCTCTTTATTTTTTACAAGCTTGAGGAGGATAACATTTGCTTGATTATAAGCTCATCCTTCGGATGAGTCCAACTTAGTTTAAATTCGAACCCTAAGAAGGAGTGGTTCGTTCCTGTTTGTAATTGAACAGGTCCTTTACTGTGGAATTTTAACGAGTCCAGTATAGGAGAAACTCAGCGTTTTTCAATTTTAGAGAGTCTGCAAAAGCTTAAGAAAACTCCAGGGTTGACCTTTTTCAGAAATTTGTGTCTCCCAAGCCCGAAAAAGTATAAAATAATACTTGAGAGAACCGCTTGATCTTTACGACCAAGGAGTACTTTTCGTAATTAGTGCCCTTGATCCGGAAAAGTAAAAAAAACAATCAACGACACGTCGTTTTATAACCAATATCGAATTTGAAACAACAAAAATCCGGCAATCTTTTCATGTTTTTACGGTTAGAAAAGAGCTGTAAGTGGACCGTCTTTTTAGTTCCGTTTTAATGAGTTAAAAAGAAAAACTCGACGATCTTTTCATGTTTTAGGAGTCAGAAAAGAGCTTAAAGGTGACTCTAAATGTTTTTTCGTCGAAAATGATCGATTTCGCCTGAACAATCCGTTATCCTGAACAAAAATTGCAAACATTACTCATACCTGTTTGAGATGGATAAAAATGCTGCAAAAATTACCTTTCTAAAGTGAAACATAAACAAATTTACAATTCATTTATTCAAAAAACTTATAAAAAGGGCTTTCGTCAATTCATTTTTACCGTTTAAGATTTGGGTGAGAAAATAGTGCTTTTGTTCATAAACTTCCCGTGAAGATTGCGGAAAATCCATCCGTCAGAATCGAACGCCGTCTCCTCCAGGTAATCCACATCATCCTACTCTTTAATTTCAACCATTTCAATTTGTGTTTTAGGGTTTTATTTCATTTTTTAGAGGGTTTTTAGGCTATAAACCCGCGCGCGGGGGCCCGCAGGCATAACAGTGGCAGTCCGGGGACCCCTACTTTTTCTCAATGGGGAAAAAGTCAGGGGTCCGCACCTTCCATGAAGGCAAGGTGTGGACCCACGCACTGTCTCTAATAGAGAGGGTGCGGACCCCGCAGCAAGGGTTTTTAACCCAAAAATTCTCAAAATTGACCCAAACAACTTAATTTCTTGCATTCTAATTTGCCTTTTTGTTGGATGTAGAGTGTACATCATGCTTGATTGGCAAGAACGGGAGCATGGGGATGTGGATCTTGCTGCGTTGTGTTAGACTCCGTCTCAACATGAGATTGATTCTTCTTCAAAACAGGGTTTTGAAGAAGAAATCATTAATGTTGCTTTTCAGATTGTGTAATTTATGCTCCAGCTCTTCAAAAGGCAGCAGCGACTTCAAGCTCCTGTCCCTACACAAGCCAAAAGAATGTCAGATCTATAGAGAGATACTTCAGCGGGCACTGACAAAATGGAAGGATAGTGATGTTTTACGTGATAGTTTTCCCTATTTTCTTTCGGCTAATACAAAGACTGCACTATTGGATGCCATACATTCCACTGGAGGCAGGGAAGTCAGCAATGAGATATGGTCTACTGCATGCTTCAGGCATAAATTTCATGGTTCTGCCAGCGTGAAGGTATGGTGCAAAAATGTGTCCGTTCTTGGTGCTCACTCTTCACATCGGGGTGTATTGAAGGAATTCTTTAATCATGACTGTAGTTACCCTGTGGGTGAACCTGCTGGAACTGTATTACAATTGATTGCTCCAATAAATAATTTTTGTAGGCAAATTGAATCAATGTGGGTAGATCGGTCTTCTATGATATGGAAAAATAAAAGAGATACACTTACAAAAGATGCCAGAGAATTAACATATGCTGTGGAAGAACATGCTACCAAGAAAGCACGTGGGATGGAACTTGGTGCGAATAAAGATGCTAGTGGGCATTTTGTTCGTCGTATCTTTTCAAGCAAAGACCTTAGTGTTGTCCTTGTTGGCATTCTACAGGTGATAGACTTCAGTGTTGTGGTTGAAGGTTTTTGTGGGCTTTGCTGTTCACTAGATACAATGGATTATGTTCAACCATTTTCATGTGCAAGAGTCATTGATGGATTTGTTTCTAAACGCAAGCTTTCTTCGGTAACATATTATGTTCATTTTTACTTGAAGAAGGCAATTAGTTTCAATGTGCCTAGATGGCCTGTAGCTTGTTTAAATAAAACTATTGATATCAAAAGGCAAGAAGTACAAGAGGGACAGATATTCTGGATAATTTTGGTGACACATAAATATGTCATTAAAGGTAAGGTAGGTGTTGAGAAGTCAGATTGGAATGCACATAGTTCTTTTGCTGAAGCTGTTGTCCTTCCATATAGAATTGTCACAGAAGATAGAAAACCTAGTAGTCATAACAGAAGTCCTGTAAAAGACAAAACTAGGAAAAAACTGGAAGGTGACATCTTCACAGATATTAACACAAACTATTCTTATGAGGAATCCAAATGTTCGAACACATGGGGAAAAAGGGTGGATACAAAGAGATTTGATAATACAAATGTGAAGTGCATGTGCAGTATTTCAACTCCAAACAGCTGTGATGGTGATGGGATTCAAGATCACCCCTCAAGTTATTTTCATAAGGAGCATTTATATACAGAAAATGTTTTGCTTCATGGCAACCTTTTCATGCTAATTAATTGTCTCGAAGTCAAAAGTAAGTCCTTCTGGAATTTGGTTGTCAAAGTTTGAGCTATTATCAATTACTGCAGATTGGAGATTATTATCTGATTCAATGCCAAGCTGAAGATTGCTCTTCGGACTCACTCATGGGTTTTCCTTTTTTGAAGAATAGTAGAATTGTGGTGTCATCTCACAACCCTATTTGGAGTCTCTCAGTTGTTTCTTACCATTGGATAGGAAAACAAATTGGGCATCAAAACCCCATTATTTCTGCAAATGAGTACAATACACCACTTTGACATTGCAGTTATGTGACATGAATGAACCTACTAATATTATTAACTATGGCAAAAAGGAAAGATGCATGTTGCTGCTGTGGAATGCTGCTATAGCCTTCTGAATGTCATCCACAGCCTTTGGATTCCCCTGTATGGTGAATTCGATGACTATATTGTGAACCCCACGCTTAGTGGCTATCAGTCTCTTCACACAGCAATGCAAGGACCTGATGGATCACCTTTGGAAGTTCAGATTCGCACACAGTATATGCATGAATATGCTGAGTATGGACATGCGGCACACTGGCTTTATAAAGAACCTGGAAGTGCGGGAAGAGGAATCTCCCCCCCATCTGATAAAAATGTCATATCATTTCAAAGTGAAACTGTTGGCATTGGAGGGAAATTTATAAGCCATGAAACAAAGCAGTACGTGCTGCTCGTTTAGCAGGAAACTTCAGAATTTTCGTCATGATATTCAAATGATGTGTTTCTAAAACGACAGACATACAAACCAATGATCCGAATTCTGTTCCGTTTCCATTAATGAAGATTGGGAAAGGGTGAACGTGTCTCAACACAGAGATAACTTAGAACCAGCATTGACATGCGGAAATTTTGTTGGCCGAAATAATATAATGACAGCTGGCTCATGAGCGCTATTCCCACGGTGCCAGAACAACAGAATAGGATTCGATTCCTATTTCCCCAGATTTTAATTAATGTTTCAAACTGGATTTGCGCCCCATGTGTCAGTCATTAGAGGATTTCAGGGAAATGCTGTTCTATGTTTAGCATAGAAGAAACGCACATTTCTAATTTTTGTAATTGTAATTGTAACAGCGCAGAGGATTTTTGGGGTCAATTTGTTTTGCCTGGGCAGCTTTTTTATTTAATGTATTAAAAATTCATTTGTACGGAGTTTTGTTTTAGAGTGAGAGAGGGGAGAGAGTTTTTCTGAGCGCTGGGAGCTGCTGGAGAAGCAGAGAGTTTTATAATGTACAGTTTTCTGCAGAGAATTTAATGGAATTTCACAGCTCTGTTTGCCGAGATTCATGTGGTATGTTGATTTAGCATAGTTTTTCCCTTTGTCTCATATGTAATCAGTTATATTCCATTTCATTTCATGACCTTTCAAGCTGAACAAATGAAGTGATTAGGTAGGAATTCATAGTATTATATGCTCCTCCTATAAATTTGTTCGCATTCGATGTTTTCTACTGTTTAAGGAGGATTCGGAGTTATTGTCTGCCCTCCTTAACTCCTCACCAGTCTTGCCATCCCGTTTGAAACCAGATTTGGTGTTAAATTGCATGCCTACCTTGCCTTAGTTCATAACCTGTGTAGTCATTATATTTTTCTGTTTGAAGCTGTAATTTTGCCCATGTAGCCCAGAAAAGCCCCGCCATTCCATTAAAAAACCCCAAAAATCATTAAATCCAAACCCCCTATCAATTTACTAGCCTAATATCTTTGATTCTAATTGGTCAGCCTAATTATATTATAAGATCTATCAAATCTGACCAGAGAGAGCCTTCTCATACCTCGTAGGGCTAGCTACGAGGTGAAATGGTTTGATGTAGCCTTGAAGGTTTACCTTTTCAGCCTGAGGTGAAATCTCAAGCGCTAACATATTGGCGACCATACTGGGGAGAACAAACTTGTTTGTGGGTTGATGTGTTTGTTTCATAAGTCTTAGACGGAGCCTGAAGTTACGCCAGAAGCCTTCGAAAACGCTCTTGTTTTACATCAGCGCAAGTAGATAAACGCTGCTTCAGTCTATCTCCGTGGGATTTGTGAACATAGCACTTCGATTGTATTTTACCCCAGTACATGTATCAAATTCAGATCTGATGCTGATGGTGGACAGCAGTCAGATACTTATGCAGGCTGATTCATTCACCTGGCGACTCCAACTTGATCCAGACATTCCAGTGCCTGTTGATATGTTCATGCAATGGTAGGGTATGTGGCAGACCCTGCACTTTGTGAAGTTCTAGATGGAGTTAGAGAGATGTTAGCAGGTATTGAAATTAATGAAGAATTTTTCAGTATTTTCCTTCAATGTGTGAAATCTCCGAAGCTTCATCTTGAAGGCAAAACTAGATTTTATGAGTTAGTTGTTGAAAGAGTTGAAAATGAGATTCAGTATCTCGATGAGCAAATTCAGTCTTATGATTTCCAAGACCCTAAAAAGTTCTTGGAAATCCTTCTTCCTTCGAAACAAGCAATAACAGATTTGCCTATAGAGGTATACATTGACAATGTGCAGCTGGAAGTATGCATTGCAGAGTTGGGGCAGCCAACAGAGTCCGGCTTCCGTGATCCTATTGCGGCATACATGGACACATTTTTCAGGTTGATGGACAGATCAGGCTGTATTTTCTGTGACCAGGATCAGTATGAGCATGAAGGGTTGCCAGCAATTGCAACTGTGACTTCGTGGCAGCATTCTCAAGAGGCTTCATTTCCAAGTTTACTCGAGTGGTTAATATGGCATTTTAGCATTACCTGATCTATTATTTGTACAGCAGATTAGAATAGGTTATGTACATAAATAAGCAGCCATAAGGGCAGCATCTTGTTTCAGTTGGCTTTTAGTTTGTTTGAGTTCAGTTTCAGTGTGAAAATAAGTCTTCAGCTGTGTTGATTTGTTGATGATGACTCCATTGCCCAATGGTTGCAAGCACTGGTCTGCTCTCCCAAAGTTCTGCGGTTCTTGGCACCTCCAGGAAGCTGCAGCTGCCATCCCAAGTGGAGCCAATGTTAGACTCCGTCTCAACATGAGATTGATTCTTCTTCAAAACAGGGTTTTGAAGAAGAAATCATTAATGTTGCTTTTCAGATTGTGTAATTTATGCTCCAGCTCTTCAAAAGGCAGCAGCGACTTCAAGCTCCTGTCCCTACACAAGCCAAAAGAATGTCAGATCTATAGAGAGATACTTCAGCGGGCACTGACAAAATGGAAGGATAGTGATGTTTTACGTGATAGTTTTCCCTATTTTCTTTCGGCTAATACAAAGACTGCACTATTGGATGCCATACATTCCACTGGAGGCAGGGAAGTCAGCAATGAGATATGGTCTACTGCATGCTTCAGGCATAAATTTCATGGTTCTGCCAGCGTGAAGGTATGGTGCAAAAATGTGTCCGTTCTTGGTGCTCACTCTTCACATCGGGGTGTATTGAAGGAATTCTTTAATCATGACTGTAGTTACCCTGTGGGTGAACCTGCTGGAACTGTATTACAATTGATTGCTCCAATAAATAATTTTTGTAGGCAAATTGAATCAATGTGGGTAGATCGGTCTTCTATGATATGGAAAAATAAAAGAGATACACTTACAAAAGATGCCAGAGAATTAACATATGCTGTGGAAGAACATGCTACCAAGAAAGCACGTGGGATGGAACTTGGTGCGAATAAAGATGCTAGTGGGCATTTTGTTCGTCGTATCTTTTCAAGCAAAGACCTTAGTGTTGTCCTTGTTGGCATTCTACAGGTGACAGACTTCAGTGTTGTGGTTGAAGGTTTTTGTGGGCTTTGCTGTTCACTAGATACAATGGATTATGTTCAACCATTTTCATGTGCAAGAGTCATTGATGGATTTGTTTCTAAACGCAAGCTTTCTTCGGTAACATATTATGTTCATTTTTACTTGAAGAAGGCAATTAGTTTCAATGTGCCTAGATGGCCTGTAGCTTGTTTAAATAAAACTATTGATATCAAAAGGCAAGAAGTACAAGAGGGACATATATTCTGGATAATTTTGGTGACACATAAATATGTCATTAAAGGTAAGGTAGGTGTTGAGAAGTCAGATTGGAATGCACATAGTTCTTTTGCTGAAGCTGTTGTCCTTCCATATAGAATTGTCACAGAAGATAGAAAACCTAGTAGTCATAACAGAAGTCCTGTAAAAGACAAAACTAGGAAAAAACTGGAAGGTGACATCTTCACAGATATTAACACAAACTATTCTTATGAGGAATCCAAATGTTCGAACACATGGGGAAAAAGGGTGGATACAAAGAGATTTGATAATACAAATGTGAAGTGCATGTGCAGTATTTCAACTCCAAACAGCTGTGATGGTGATGGGATTCAAGATCACCCCTCAAGTTATTTTCATAAGGAGCATTTATATACAGAAAATGTTTTGCTTCATGGCAACCTTTTCATGCTAATTAATTGTCTCGAAGTCAAAAGTAAGTCCTTCTGGAATTTGGTTGTCAAAGTTTGAGCTATTATCAATTACTGCAGATTGGAGATTATTATCTGATTCAATGCCAAGCTGAAGATTGCTCTTCGGACTCACTCATGGGTTTTCCTTTTTTGAAGAATAGTAGAATTGTGGTGTCATCTCACAACCCTATTTGGAGTCTCTCAGTTGTTTCTTACCATTGGATAGGAAAACAAATTGGGCATCAAAACCCCATTATTTCTGCAAATGAGTACAATACACCACTTTGACATTGCAGTTATGTGACATGAATGAACCTACTAATATTATTAACTATGGCAAAAAGGAAAGATGCATGTTGCTGCTGTGGAATGCTGCTATAGCCTTCTGAATGTCATCCACAGCCTTTGGATTCCCCTGGATGGTGAATTCGATGACTATATTGTGAACCCCACGCTTAGTGGCTATCAGTCTCTTCACACAGCAATGCAAGGACCTGATGGATCACCTTTGGAAGTTCAGATTCGCACACAGTATATGCATGAATATGCTGAGTATGGACATGTGGCACACTGGCTTTATAAAGAACCTGGAAGTGCGGGAAGAGGAATCTCCCCCCCATCTGATAAAAATGTCATATCATTTCAAAGTGAAACTGTTGGCATTGGAGGGAAATTTATAAGCCATGAAACAAAGCAGTACGTGCTGCTCGTTTAGCAGGAAACTTCAGAATTTTTGTCATGATATTCAAATGATGTGTTTCTAAAACGACAGACATACAAACCAATGATCCGAATTCTGTTCCGTTTCCATTAATGAAGATTGGGAAAGGGTGAACGTGTCTCAACACAGAGATAACTTAGAACCAGCATTGACATGCGGAAATTTTGTTGGCCGAAATAATATAATGACAGCTGGCTCATGAGCGCTATTCCCATGGTGCCAGAACAACAGAATAGGATTCGATTCCTATTTCCCCAGATTTTAATTAATGTTTCAAACTGGATTTGCGCCCCATGTGTCAGTCATTAGAGGATTTCAGGGAAATGCTGTTCTATGTTTAGCATAGAAGAAACGCACATTTCTAATTTTTGTAATTGTAATTGTAACAGCGCAGAGGATTTTTGGGGTCAATTTGTTTTGCCTGGGCAGCTTTTTTATTTAATGTATTAAAAATTCATTTGTACGGAGTTTTGTTTTAGAGTGAGAGAGGGGAGAGAGTTTTTCTGAGCGCTGGGAGCTGCTGGAGAAGCAGAGAGTTTTATAATGTACAGTTTTCTGTAGAGAATTTAATGGAATTTCACAGCTCTGTTTGCCGAGATTCATGTGGTATGTTGATTTAGCATAGTTTTTCCCTTTGTCTCATATGTAATCAGTTATATTCCATTTCATTTCATGACCTTTCAAGCTGAACAAATGAAGTGATTAGGTAGGAATTCATAGTATTATATGCTCCTCCTATAAATTTGTTCGCATTCGATGTTTTCTACTGTTTAAGGAGGATTCAGAGTTATTGTCTGCCCTCCTTAACTCCTCACCAGTCTTGCCATCCCGTTTGAAACCAGATTTGGTGTTAAATTGCATGCCTACCTTGCCTTAGTTCATAACCTGTGTAGTCATTATATTTTTCTGTTTGAAGCTGTAATTTTGCCCATGTAGCCCAGAAAAGCCCCGCCATTCCATTAAAAAACCCCAAAAATCATTAAATCCAAACCCCCTATCAATTTACTAGCCTAATATCTTTGATTCTAATTGGTCAGCCTAATTATATTATAAGATCTATCAAATCTGACCAGAGAGAGCCTTCTCATACCTCGTAGGGCTAGCTACGAGGTGAAATGGTTTGATGTAGCCTTGAAGGTTTACCTTTTCAGCCTGAGGTGAAATCTCAAGCGCTAACACGTTGAATCACCAACCTTCGATCGATGCATTGAAAGCATGCAGCTTGTACAAATTCTGGGCCATACCTGGCATGAGGACTTCTTGCAGTGGTTGGTAGACAGGTGGAGCATACAGGACCAGTGCTTCTTCATTGGTGGCCACCAGCTCGAAATTGAGCCGGAAGATATATACTTTTTTATTGGTTTGCCTAAGAGAGCCGAAGACTTAACTCTATTCGGGACTAGGCCAGCTGGCCAGTCTGTCGATAGCCTCCGGCTAGAGTTCTGCAACAGCCAGGCTAGAGACAAAGGGATAAACATTAAAACCATACCCCATCCTGAACTCATGGTGATCGCGTTTATTGTTACCAGACTTTGCGGGAGTGCTACACTATATATTGCCACCGGATCCCAGATGCGGATGGCAGTTGACTGCTTTTGAGGCACCATCTTCAACTGGTGCGATGCTGTGTTGGCTAATGTAAAAGGCCAACAGACCAGAGCCAAGAACGGACAACTGAAGACCTTTGGTTATGGGGCTTTGGTTGTGAGTTTTGGTCTGGAGAGGGTCCCAATGTTGGTCCCGCAGCACCTTACTGTTGGAGCTGGGCTTCCTCGAGAGCCCAAACTGATGCGATGGGTTGCAGTTATGGCTTATCATCCGAACGAGGGGACAGAGGTCGTTTGGTTCAAACCTAAGTATTTCCATTGGTTGGAAAACCAGGTTTTGCTATTCAGGACTTCCCTTATGCTGGGGTAGATTTTCGTGGTGACCCAGACATGGCTCTTCCACCAGGAGAGCAGTGGGATGATTCAGGTAAAATCATGTTCGACATTTTCCTATTTAATTTTTGTTTTTGTTTTTTATGTCGTCCTAAAACTGATAGTAAAAGTTTCAATGCAGATGTGGGTCCACAGCGACCAGCCCTCTCCGGCCTTACGAGAGGAAACAACCAGCTACAGCGGTGCCAGCCCCACAGGACAAATCAACAGAGACCTTGGCCGAGTTCGAGAGTCATCTAGAGCACTTGATAGGGGACATTCCAGAGACCGGCATAGATGACATTCCTCGTCGACTACAGCGCTATGTGATTGGGGTCCCAGGACCTTTTAGGAGGTTCCTTTGTAAGGTGGCTCGTACAGTGGTTTCTTATCGAGATCATCACCAGTGATAGGATGATCGCCTATTGTAGACACATATGACATTTTTGCTTTTTGTAATTATCATTTTTGCCGATCATAAGGTGTTTTTCAACCTATGATCAAGGACGATGTATATTTTGACACACTCCTATATATATCACTATTACCGACTTATCTTGTAAATCATGTTATGGAATGCTTTTAAATTTACATGTATGATTATTGCAAATGTCTACTTAACATTCGAGAAGTAATTGCATTTGCTAATGTATTTAAAGATCTTGGAATATGCTGATATTCAATATAATCAAATTCACATTCCAAGAGACGCACTCTCAAAAATAATCTCAATAACATTGGATTTCTAATGGCATACACTCTATTAAGCTGTAATACAACGAGTTCAGAATCTAACCTCACTATCAAACTCCGAATCCCAAATGAAATAGATTCAGATAATAACTCAATCACTGCACTATACTCGGAAATGTTGTTCGTTGTTTGACCGAGGCTTACCCCATGCATAGATACCAACTCGTCAGAGGGTGAATAGATAACCCAAGCTGCGAAAGAAATGTTCCGTGTATTACAACAAGCACCATCAGCGAAACCAATGTATGTTCGGAGAGGCATCAACATTTGTTATATCAAGAGTAAAATCAAGATAAGCAGGAATAATGACGAAAAACACTCTCTAAGATAAGCACACTTTTTAAACTAAAACACACCAGCTAGAAAGAAAACTATCCTAACTAAAAATCTCCATACCCATTCTTTAAGCATAATACCTCTTCAGGTAAAGACCATTTCTGGGTTTACATAAAGAGTCCCCGTCAAAGTCTACCAATTCATAGGCCCATTTTGCTAGCTTTTGCTTGACAACATAGGGACCATGCCACATAGGAACGAATTTTCCAGCGCCTAATTTATCATTAGCTTGATTGTACAATAAGACTAGATCTCCTTCCGAAAAATTTCGAGGGGTCACATTTCGATCATACTGAGCTTTAATACGTTTTGCGTGAGTTTCGATCGCCAATGCAACATCACGTCGATTCTCATCTAATTGAGCCAAGTATAACAAACGTTTTTCCTTTTCGGAAGTGGTTGGAAGTAACTCGATGGCCATTTGCAATGACAGGATTTCGCATTCAATGGGTAACACAACTTCCAGACCATAAACTAGTTGGAAAGGAGTGAACCCTGTTGACGTTTTTACTGAGGTTCGATACGCCCAAAGCGTTGAAAATAGCATGTTATGCCAATTCGACCAATGAATCCCAATGATTCGTTGGATCATGACGACTAAAACTTTGTTGATGGATTCAACCAAACCATTAGCTTGTGGATAATAAGGAGTTGAACTATCGTGACGCAAGCCAAGCTGGCATGTAAGTTCGATCATCATAACGTTTCGAAAATGATGCCCATGATCAGTGATAATCGCTTGTGGAACACCAAACCTAGCAATTATATGATTGAACACAAAAATTGCAGCTGTTTTGCCGTCTGCCTCAAATGTAGGCATCGCCTCGGCCCACTTGGTACAATAATCTACCGCAAGGATGATATACGCATGCCCCCCTGCTGAGTGAGGGTTACATGTAATAAAATCGATACCCCATTTGGAAAAAGGACCAACGACAATTATAGGGTGGAGAGGAGCAGGTGGAGCGCGTGTTATAGACATTTTTGTGCCTCGTAACATGGAGCATGAAATGTCGATAATTACAGGGATCCTCAGTCCCTAAACATGTTGTTCTTACCCCTAGAAGAACAAGGTCAGCAAACCACAGCACTTCCCATCAGTTCTCCACCTGAAAACACTCAAAAACAGGCTATTTTTGGATCATGTCAGCTGCCCCACTGAGCATCTGCGTTGGAATGCAACTGCTCCTCCTTGTACCTGCGCTGAAAGTCAAATCTAATGAAGGCTACCTGCGCTGGGCGAGATTGGCCAAGTGGCACAGTCATTCTGCAAGGTGTCAATTGCCCAGGAAGCTTCCAAACTGACACTTGGTTCAAGGGATTCGCCCTGTGATGAGTAAGAGGTACTTGATCTCCATGTGTAAGCAAGGATCTCCAAGTGGACTCAAGAACTGAAGTTTAACTGAAGAGGGAGAGGACACAAGGCAGCTTTATGTCAGTCTCAAGCTGACTCATCCTTTCTTCTTCTATCCTATATATAGAGCTCTTCTATGAGGTCTAGGGAGGCTGGAATTTTGTGCAAAGCAAGGAAGTGCTGTTGGTTTACAGTTAGAGCTATTGGGTGATTGCTTTTATAGAGGTGAAGAGGAGATTTCTTGCTGCTGGGGAGGTGCTGCTGGATTGGAGCCATTGATGGTTGTAACCTTCTCAGAACCCTGTTACTTTTATCAATAAAGCTTTGAATGTTCTCCTATATACTTGTATTGCATTGATGTATTGTATTTACTTGTATATTTGATTCACTCTAATCCATGCATCAGTTATGAGTACATGTATCTTGTAGTTTTCTTCTCTCTGTTGTGCAGGATCTGTGTGTAGCTGGACCGGCAAAGGGAGCAAGGAGCTGGGAACAAGAGACAAAGAGAGAGGATAAGGATCAACAAAAGCGAAAGACACCGGTTGGTTAATCTTTTCTTCCTTCTCTCTGTACTTTCATAAAGGAAAACATTAAAGCTTTACTTTCAGTTGTTGCTAAAGACTGTCACCTTTAGAGTAGGGATAGGGTCATCCGAGTCGGATACTTTTCCCCACAACAAACTGGCGACTCCACTGGGGAGCCTAGTATCTTGTTGGTGTTTGTAGTATCTTTGCTATTCATTTCTTGAAGAAAAGAGTACCAAATCGAAAAGCTTTTGACTATATCAAAAGCGAAGTAGAGGGACTGCTGCTCTTGCTCATTTACTGAGCAAATTCAAGATTTGAAGAGCTGATCTACAAAAGACTCTGTACTCTTTGTGATAGCTTTTCATCCTCTTGATCATCCCTTAGCCTGTACTTGACCTATAGCTTTTTATTTCAGCAAAAACAGTGCATTTTTGAGCTTTTTATGACCTGGAATTCCTTGTAAACGCAACTCTCGTGTCTCAGTGCAGGCTGTCCACAGGCAGTCTGCATTTCAGCGCAGGTACTCCCTTCGGGAACTGCGCTGAGAATCAAACTGACAGACCAGAGCCTGTGCTGGTCCAGTTAGCCAATGTCTTGCTGAGGTTTCCCTTAGTGTCTGAGCCCTGTTTTCACTGATTTCTGCTGATTGCTTGCTGGTCATTGTACTTGCTGTAAACCATTTTCCTTGACATTATTCCGCCTCAGTTGTGTGATGAAACTGTGAGTGTTCTTTCAGTATTTCTTGCTTCAGTTACAGTTTCCCATTGTGAAAAGCGAACCAGTATAGCGGTGACCTCTTAGATCCTGAACTGTAAAAGTGTCTTTGTGATCTTAAGAGCTAGTTTTATTACTGTTCATGGCTGTTTGAGTTTGTTTGTTTTTTATCTTATGGTTTGAATCTATACATTTCTAGTGTCTAAACAAGTCGATCTTAAGGTGTCTTTTGATTTTGGACAAGCTTGTTTATTTTTCGCTTGAAATTAGATTCAAAAGTCATACAACAGTTTTCCTTTCTGTCTTACATCAACATTAAGGATAACGAAAAGAAATACATGCATTGTGCATATTTGCATTTGACTGTGTGCTTGACGATTTAGGAAATTTTGCATTTTAGTGTGTGTTCTATGATCTGTGGAAAAAGTTGTGTCTTTCTTTTCCCTCAGTAGATTAAGGTTTTCAAAGTTGAAAGATTGAAAAGATTTGCTTCTCATCTTAGATTGCATATAGGAAGTTGTATATATACATCTCGTGGCGACCCTGAAAGGCAAACTGTTAAGCAAGATCAACATTAAAATAAACTCAATTTACATAACAACGCTTTGTAACATAACGCAAACATCTAGAGGTCTAGGTAGAGACGTGTTCCGGCGTCGTTAAACATAGTGACTGTCGATCTCTACGAAGGTGGGTGATTCCTCCTGAGAGTCGGTGGCACTAACACGGACTTGTGCTCCCGCGTACCGTCGCGTATATTGGGAGACCCCTATAGGCTTTTATCCTTTATCCTTAGGAAACCGTGTCGGCCACCCTACTGATCGCGATGCAGTGAACACAGCATTCACGAAGATCGACCACCCGTACCGTAAAACGTATTCTGTGGTTTCGCGAAAGGTTTGGCACACCCTCTGCCTAGATCTCCAGAGCAGTTTCTTTTGGCCTTTTTCAAACTCTATAACTGAAAAAGTCCAACCGAGCATTTGTCACTTCGGGCTCGTTAATACATCGAAGGCGACTAGAGTCATCTTTAGCTTTTTCTCGACTCTTAAAACATGAAAAAGCAAGTTTGTGTCTAAAAGCATCGTTAATAAAATTTATTTTAAGCGGAACATAATCACCTGTTATTCCCACGTTGATCTTTCAGTTGAAAAGTATGGAGCCCACCAACCAAGGAAGTAACCTTGGCGGAAGTCCAAATCCCTTCTCCTCTTGGGGAGATGTTGGTGCACCTCATATGGCAACATTGTCACTTCCAGGATTGACAATCGGCCTACCTGTATGGCTCTTTTCAACTAATGTAGTCCAGATCGCCACTAATCCTGAGCAGTCGAATCAACAGTCAGAACAATCTAGAACTACCCACCAGCCTTCCACTTCTTACGATACTTCCTCTGATCCTCCATCTTCGCAAGGTAGAGCTGGCGAGAGTCAGCCTCCCAAGGAGAAGAAGGAAAAGAAGAAGAGAGAAAAGAAGCAGAAGGAGCCTCTGGCGAAGGCAACTGGGGGCAAGCAGAAGAAAGCTGACAAAAACCCACACACTGCACCGACCGGGCCTAAATCGCCATGTGTCATTTGCAAAGGGATCCACTTCCATCGTGATTGTCCTTGTATTCCCCGGATACTAAGGGACTGGTCCCCAAGGTTGCACAATCCGGTAGCATCAACCTCTGGTTGTCATGTTGACTGCAGTCCGTCAACTAACGAGAGTGAAGGACGAAGAAGGGGACCAAGATCACCCTGTCTATTGTGTGAAGGCAATCATGCCATCCACAAATGTCCATTCTTAGATGAGGCAAAGAGAGTTTTGGAAGATCGCCCGGTTTCACCGTTGCGACTTCCTCCTGGATACCAAAAACTCGCGCCTAATCCCTCGATAGTTGAAAATCCAGTTGACCCGCTCAAGTGGTCAGCTGAAGTGTCGGTCATTGAGAATGAACCTACTGAATCCAGACCAGACGAAAGTCTAAAGGTTGAAACGGCAGTTGACCCGGTTCTTCCTTCAGAAGTTTCATCGTCCAATGACTCCGTCATTGAAGACCCGTCTTCAAATGACACCGTCGCCGAAGAGTCAACTTCATGCGACACCCTCACTGAAGAGAATAAGGATGACACCATCCAGGTTCTTTTCATCAGCACTGACTCTGATGAGCGTCAGGGCAATGCGCCAATTCCTTTATCGCAGGAAGGAACATCATCAGGGTCATACCCGGCCGTATATTCGGTCCCACCACCAAGCAACCTGGTTGTATCCTTTGATTGGAATCAACTAGGCAGACCCCGGTTACCAGCCAGTATACCATTCAGAATCATTGTCCAGATCTATAGAATGATTATGGCTGGTACTATCATTGATGAAGGGGCGTCTGTGAGTATCCTTTCCTCTATTGCTTGGAAAGCACTGGGTTCCCCAGCGCTTTTACCTGAGTTAAGAAATCTCTCAGGTTTTGATAAGGGAACCAGTCGACCATTAGGAATCCTCCCCAATGTACCTGTTACATTGAAAGGGAAGACCGTCAATTTGAACGTGTTGGTCGTCCAGGGACCCTTGGATTATAACCTACTCCTCGGACGCGACTATATTTATTGCATGGGAGCGATAGTCTCCTCACTCTTTAGAGTAATGTGTTTTCCACACGAAGGAAGGGTGGTCAAGCTCGTAGACCAACTTTCATTTCCGGGATCTCGCATCGCAAATAGTCAAATACCAATCCTAAATGGTCTGTTCACTCAAGATTCGCCTCCACCCCCAGTCCTCCTTCCCGATGAGTGCGAGTGATTCGGAAAGAAAGACTGGAACCCAGGGGGCATGCACCCTGGTCTGCTTCGGGCAGAAGAAACCCTGGGTATAAGGAAGAATTTCCGCAGAAGAATGGACTAGTCCATACCCCGTCCGGCGGTGGAAGAGGGGTTGTTCTAGAATAATATTCTTTTGTCAAAGTTATGCGAGTGAGATAATCTGCTTCTCGCTCCCCTTGTCTAGATAATCAGGATACCGAGGATGAGGACCATTTGCTGTATCAAGTAGTAACCATCTTTGAAGTCAAGCCTCACCCATTAAAACATATGTTTTAAAGGATAAGTAGGGGCAGTCTCCAAAGAAAGAGATTCTATTGCTACATCAAGTGGCCACCATCTTTAGTAACCTAATGTTAGACATCGCCGAAGAAAGAGATTGATTTGCGGCAGCGAATAGATCCCTCTTCGGATAATAAGAAAGAAGCAAGCCTCCCTCAATAATACCAATGTTTTGTCTTTGAGTAGTGTTCTTCTCTTGTCACAAATAGCTGTTCGTTAAAAGTTGGGCCGACGGGAAGCCTGAGTACCGCATAAGACCCCTTAAAATAACGAGAAGACTAGTATCGTTAACATTAGATTGGCAAGATGACAAGTAGCTGTGAACACCCAAAGAAAAGCAGAGGTAGGGGAGAGGAGGGGCAGCCTCGAAATTCTATCCCATACCTGGGGGCATGCAAACTTTTGGAATGTAAGTAAGGGACGACTATTTATTTTTTTAAATTTTTAGGTCCTCCCTTTAAACCTGTAGGTCTAACCCTTTAAACTCGTAGGATTAGCCGTTTCCGACCTTGCATGAAGAAAGCCTGTGGGGCAAAGGTAAAAGCTTGCCAAAATTGGAGCATAGCTTCGTGAGATAAAGCTCCTTAAAAAATAGTTATCTCACAGGAGGCGTTCTTATTATGACTGGTATATCGAGCAGTTTTAGCACATAGTTCATGCTCGTTAAAAAATAAACGCAAGATCCGAGCAGTTTTAGCGCATAGTTCATGCTCGTTAAAAAATAAACATAAGTTTATGAGCAGGCTTTCCTTTAGAGTTCAAGCTCATTCAGAAAAAACGAACCGGTAAATACCCTTCTGAGATCGTAAATTCATCAGCCATAAAAGCCTTGGTCGTGTTTGTGCACCGTCACCTCCATCGTCATTTGGCCGATCATTCACTTCCATTTGTGTGTTTACCCTTTTTGAGGAACATCTGCGAAGAGTGATTTCACTTAGCCATCCTTGTGACACTGCCGTGATTGGAATATTCCAACTTGTACCTGGAATCAGTTGCTATCCCTGTTTATCACTCGTTCCCCAAAAGACGAGTCTTCTTTGAGCTCTTTTCACTGACTCGTAAAATATGAAAAGTTTGCTGAGTTTTGGCCTTCCAGCTCGTTAAAGCGACCGAAAGAGCTATCCCTCCTCTAGATTTTAATCTTTTTGGACCTGAGGGATTATTGCACAAAAAGATCGAGCGCTTGTTTTGTTCGGCTCGTTAAAGCAATCGAAAATTCATCCCTTCTGTATTGTTTTATACTTTTTCGGACTTAAGGGATTAGATGACGAAAAAGGAATTTTGGAGTTGACTTTATGTACCTTTTCAGACTCTCTAAAAATGAAAAGGACCGAGTTTTCCTTGTCGTTAGACTCGTTAAAATGATTAAATAGCGACAAACTTGTCTTTAGACGAGAACGAGTTTCCCTATCGCTAAGCTCGTTAAATCATAGCGATGGGCTTGCCCGAAGGGCAGGTTATAGAACAAGCATATGCTATCCTCCTCAAGCTTGACAAAAATAAAGAGGTACTGGTCAGAAATGACTGGGGAAAAATTGGGAGAACATCAAAGCTTAATGGTAGCAAGTCACTCTTGAACATGACACTTTTCCTCCGTTCCACATCGGGTTGGGTTGTTTCATTCACCGGTCTCATCACCATGGTCTTCGCCAAACCATCCACATTTGGGGTAATGCTACCGATCCATCGCATCAGTGTCGTTATATGTTCAAGAGGGGTCATTCTGAAAGTGTCAACCGTGTCCCATCCACTGCCATACATTATCCTTCATCCATTCATGATCGCCACCCTGAATCATATATCACAGTTTGTTTTCACCTCCACTAAAATCATTAGCTCCGTTCCGTGTCATTGATGTGGGATTCTTTAAGGCCCTCCTTTGACGGATCGCTTCTTGTCGACTTCAGCTCATTATCCAAGAAGTTGATCTAGGAACAACCCCATCAGTACTTTGAAGCTTGCATGCCTCAATGGCAAGTTTCTCACTTCCGGCGACAGGTATACATCAATGACCTTCGACTAGAAGATTTTGCGTGGCGTTCGACACCAAGTCCTTTATTCACGCCACGTGAATTGTACTGCAGTACCTTGAGGGTCATTGTCATTATCGGTGATTCCTCTCGCGCTTGTTAACGGTTTTCATTATTGGCTAGTAATCAAGCGAGGTCTTTCCATGTTCGACTTCAGCGAAATTCTCACATGGATCGACTTGTACTTAGAGTGAAGATCGAACGAGTTTGAAGACCCCGGATCTAGTTTCATCCATCCGGGCTGCGATACATATTCAGGAAATATAAAAGCATTTGTCATGTACATCATTGCAGCAGATGATCATCCTACTCAAAGGATGATAATTTCAGCAGAAAATTATCAGTCTACCATTAGACGATCGTCTGTTATATGTACCAAAATGTATTTATAAAGCTGAGCATGGGAATGCCCGCCTCAGCTAGATCATGAAAACAGAATGAAAAATAATGTATTGTATTGTATTGTATTATAGGGCGCCTCCTCAGCACTGGAATGAACTTCGGACCCTCTAGATAAAGCATTTCACCCGATAAACGGCCTCATACTTTAGGGGGCAACTGTTATAGACATTTTGTGCCTCGTAACATGGAGCATGAAATGTCGATAATTACAGGGATCCTCAGTCCCTAAACATGTTGTTCTTACCCCTAGAAGAACAAGGTCAGCAAACCACAACACTTCCCATCAGTTCTCCACCTGAAAACACTCAAAAACAGGCTATTTTTGGATCATGTCAGCTGCCCCACTGAGCATCTGCGCTGGAATGCAACTGCTCCTCCTTGTACCTGTGCTGAAAGTCAAATCTAATGAAGGCTACCTGCGCCAGGCGAGATTGGCCAAGTGGCACAGTCATTCTGCAAGGTGTCAATTGCCCAGGAAGCTTCCAAACTGACACTTGGTTCAAGGGATTCGCCCTGTGATGAGTAAGAGGTACTTGATCTCCATGTGTAAGCAAGGATCTCCAAGTGGACTCAAGAACTGAAGTTTAACTGAAGAGGGAGAGGACACAAGGCAGCTTTATGTCAGTCTCAAGCTGACTCATCCTTTCTTCTTCTATCCTATATATAGAGCTCTTCTATGAGGTCTAGGGAGGCTGGAATTTTGTGCAAAGCAAGGAAGTGCTGTTGGTTTACAGTTAGAGCTATTGGGTGATTGCTTTTATAGAGGTGAAGAGGAGATTTCTTGCTGCTGGGGAGGTGCTGCTGGATTGGAGCCATTGATGGTTGTAACCTTCTCAGAACCCTGTTACTTTTATCAATAAAGCTTTGAATGTTCTCCTATATACTTGTATTGCATTGATGTATTGTATTTACTTGTATATTTGATTCACTCTAATCCATGCATCAGTTATGAGTACATGTATCTTGTAGTTTTCTTCTCTCTGTTGTGCAGGATCTGTGTGTAGCTGGACCGGCAAAGGGAGCAAGGAGCTGGGAACAAGAGACAAAGAGAGAGGATAAGGATCGACAAAAGCGAAAGACACCGGTTGGTTAATCTTTTCTTCCTTCTCTCTGTACTTTCATAAAGGAAAACATTAAAGCTTTACTTTCAGTTGTTGCTAAAGACTGTCACCTTTAGAGTAGGGATAGGGTCATCCGAGTCGGATACTTTTCCCCACAACAGCGCGCATCTTTCGATCAAAAATTTGGTAGTTGTGGCATTTTCGGACCGTGTTAATACAATCTTTAAACAAAGACGACCAGAAGTAGCCAGCGCGCAATATCTTTTGGGCTGTGGCATACCCAGACATATGACCGCCACACACTCCAGAGTGACAGTCATTTAGAACCCTTTCAGCTTCCTCGTGAGTTAAACAATGTCGAAAAACAGAGTCCACCCCACGACGATAAAGAGTATCTCCAATAATCCTGAATTTTTGGGACTAGAATCGTATTTTCCGACATTCTGACCTTGAAATTTCTGGCCGAAAGGATTGGGTCTGGAGATAAACGATGATATCCCCATACCACGGATCTAAAGTGCTGATTAGAAACAAGGATTCGTCCGCAATGGGATACTCCACCACAGTTTCCGTGTCAGCACGCGGGAAGTCACAAATTAACTCCGCAAAAACTAAAGATTTCTTAGACTTAGATTTTTCAAATTCCAAGTCGAACTCCTGCAAGATGACAATCCATTTGGAGTACTTGCCCCCTAGCAATTGCTTGGTCAAAATGTAGATCATAGGGTTGCAATCAGAAATTACTGTAGTTTTACGTAGTAAAATGTAGTGACGAAAATGTTGGACAGCTTGAACAAATGCCAATGCCAATTTCTCCACATGTGAGTATTTTAGCTCAGTTGGATTTAAAGTTCGACTAAGGTAATATATCACATGTTCAGTACTGAATTCATCTTCCTGAACTAAGACCATTCCAATGGTGGAATGAGAGGCGGCGAGATACAAGAAGTAGTCCTGGTTGTAGTTGGGAGGATGCAATAACGGTGCATGGGTCAACGCGTGTTTTAGTGCATCAAAAGATTTCTGAGCTATCTCATCCCAATAGAATGGAGTATTCTGTTTCAACAACCGAGTAAAACCCTTGGTAACCTCGGCGTAGTTAGGAATGAATCGTCGTAAAAAGTTTGCTTTACCTTGCAAACTTTGGAGTTGGCGAAGACTCGAAGGAGGAGGCAATTTGACAATAACTTCAACCATCGAGGGATCGACGCGAATGCCGACTTTCGAAACAACAAACCCCAGCAACCGACCCGTTTCTATACAGAAAACACACTTGTGTGGATTCAACCTAATCCGATAATGCCTACACCTCATAAAGATTGCTCGTAAATGGATGAGATGATCAGCTCGATGTAATGAATGAGCAGGCAAATCATCGAGATAGGGTTGCACAATGTGCTTGATGTCATGAAACGCATAAGACATGGCCCTTTGAAAAGTTGCCCCAGCATTCTTGAGCCCAAAGGGTAATTTGCAATAAGCAAATGTCCCCCATGGACAAATGAAAGCCGTTTTTGGTTGATCGGCAGGTAGAATATTGATTTGATTGTATCCGGAAAAACCATCCATGAAGGAGAATATTTCACCGCCGGCACAACCATCAATGATTTGATCGATATAGGGAGTTGGGTAATTGTCCTTTGGACAGGCTCGATTAATGTCCCTATAATCGATACATATTCTTATTGTCCCTTGCTTTTTGTTAACCGGAACAATATTCGATACCCAATCCGTTAACGGAATCAGATAAATGAAACCTGCTTTGAGTAATTTTTCAACTTCTGCTTTAATAGCAGTAGCTTTTCTTGGGTGAATCTGACGCAAATGTTGCCGGACGAGTTTAGCATTCGGGTAAGTCTTTATTTCATGAACAACAATTGCAGGGTCAATTCCTCGCATTTCCTCATATGACCAGGCAAACACGTCGCGGAATTCTTGAAATAGGGCCTTATATATTTGAATTTCATCTTCTGTACACGAGGCACCTATATGAATGTTTTCAACAATTCCAGGTTTAGCCGAAATGTCAATAGGAATAGTTCGAGAGATGTTTCCCAAATTTAACTCTGAATCAGGATTTTTCATTGGATTCTGAGGTTCCTTGACATATTCAGTCGTAAAAATTGATGAAAAATCATTTTCAAAATGATCATTCTCGGGTAAGAACAAAGATCTGTGATGGATATCTTCCCATGGTAAATCATCTACACATAGGATTTCACAAATTTGCTCATCAGAGTGAACAAGTTTGGAAAACGTTGTTGAATCCGAGCTTGATGTGAAAAATGATTCCTCACGGACCACATTCATTAAGTCAATTTTGGTTGAAGATGGGTCGGTAAACGATTGCACGACCTCATACGCAATTTTATATGGACTCAAAGGCATAACATCACCAAATGAGTCTATCTCAGATTCAGAAGGTACAATCCAAGGATCATCATAAACAATGGTGTCTGACGAAATCATATGAATGGTTGCAAAAGAAGATGATGCGTTGATCGGAGGAAAAGGAAAAGTTCCCAGTAAACCGACATCTTTAACTAGTCCTACTCCAACATCCTTATACGGGATAGTCGTTTTACCGACATGCTAAATGCTCTCAGAAGAGGCTGGGTCGGACACAAAGTAAGCCAGCTAGTCTATTGTTATGATCTTTCCATTATGAGGAAACTTTATAACCCGAAAGACCGATGAAACGACAGTTGTCATAGCGTAAGACCAACTACGACCCAAGAGAAGGTTGTAATCTAGAGGGGCATCAACCACCTCCACATCTAGATTAACAGTTTTTCCTTCAACCCCTATAGGTAAATCCTATAGAATGCCAAAAGGATGAAACCCACGACCATCAAAGGCCTTTAGAATCGTCGGGGATTGATTTAGTGAAGGAGAACCAAGCAATCTCCAACACTGTATCGACATAATACACGTTGAGGCTCCCTCATCAATCACAGTCCTATGAATAGGCCTGTTTTTGACTATCACTGGGATCTGGAAAGCCATTTGATGAGGTAAGCATGGTGTACTATTTTCTAGATTGAAAATTATTAGGTTCGAGTCCTAAACGTCAACAACTCCTATAGCCAACAAAAGTAATTTACGTTGTGCTGGACATGATTGCAGCACTTCCGAAGCCAACATTGCTGAAAGTGAAACAGCTAAATCCTCAACAATGTTATAGTTCTGAGCCGCTCTCGCATGTGGATTGAAAGCTGACTTTCGAAGTATACCCTTGGTGGGCGGTTTGATTACTAAGTCTAGATTAGGTTTCTCAATCTGTAGTGGATCGAAACCGGGAGCTGAGGTTGATGGGTTAGAATGAGAAGATTCTGCTTCTTTACCATCAATAGGACTTTTACTACCATAATCATGCGATCGAATCGCAATCCTAACATGGGACATCATCAGTATGGGTTCTTCATTAGCATTCGAGGAAGAACCTATCATCTTACTGTCTTGACTTGGAAAAGGATCCTTCAAAACAACAGGTGTTTGGGAACCTTTGACAATCTTCGCAACCTCTGCACGATGAGGGCAGTCTCTTTTAAAATGCTCTTCGTCACAAATGAGACAAGGATAATGAGGTTTGCATTTCTCATCATTTGATTCCGCTTTTTCTAGTTTCTCTTTTGAATTTTTGTCTGTTTTATTTTTCTTCTTCCCTTTCTTCTTACCACCGGATTTTGATTTGGTTGTAGATGACTCTACAACATGAATATCAACGCAAATCTCCGTGGAAGAATCGCCTGTCGGGGAATCTGACAAGGTTATGATAGGAGAAGAATTCTTGGAAGACTTCTTCTTACTTTTGGTGTTAGCCGTACCAATCATACCATCAGCAGCATGAGACCCTGAAGGAGCTGCAGTGATTTGATTTTGCTTAGGAAGATCGGGGATTTCGCGTGCAACGTACCTGACTGAGTATAAACCAAGTCAAGGTACTGTGCTTGAGCAATTACTTGCTCCTCAGTAACGACTCCGGCCTTAGCTACATCCTCAGTGACCTTTGGCAATAAAGATTTCACAAACCATTCAGCTAATATCTGATTCGGAATAAAACCTTCACTAAACGCTGTCGACGTCTCCATTCATGAATGTGATTTGAAATGTAAGTGGACGTCGACTGCTTTAATGAAGTTAGTAATTCCGTGCCATTGTCATATCTGACTGGAAACTGAAAATGAGTTAAAAACGAGGTAGCTAACTGACTAAAGTTATAAAAAGTGGCTCGCAGTAACTCAATGTACCACTTAGCCGCAAGACCAATTAGAGTGCGCTGGAAAAGCCTTAAATGGATTGAATCATCTGAAATGGAGTTAGACACACACCAGAGGTGATAAGTCATCACATGGTTTGACAGGTCCTCTCCTGATTTGCCTTCAAACTTAGGAATATCACTAGGCAACTTATTCGGCATTGGCGGCCAAAACGAAAGGTAGTTAATGGCATCGTTCGTTAAACGCGACAAGTCAGGTAAGTCCAAAGTTGCGATAAACGGTAACTGACGATTAGGGTCCCTAAAACTCTGGGTCATGAGACCAGCCCCAGGAGGAGGATATCCAGGATAACTAGGAATATGAATTGCATTTGGGATATTGTGTCCTCCTGGAAAACCAAGATTAACCGGACCGTACTGGGGTTGTTGAGGTTGTTGATATGTATACCCAGGGTACGGTTGATACTGATAGACTGGTTGCTGCACAGCAGGACTGAATTGGTGTTGTCCCTGGTACGGTTGATAAGTAAATTGTGGTTGACTTGTGACAACCGTACTTGAACCAGGTTGTCCTACAAGCATCTGAACCGAAGTTTGAATTGTGGATCCAGATTGAGGTAAAGATGTCTGAGGAGTAGATATAGGAACAGTAGAAACTGGAGCTGTTGATACTCCAGAAGTAGGTGGGGTAGATTGAACAGATGTTGCAGTAGCCGTTTGAGGCGGAGTACGAGGCGTACTAGGCCCAGGCTGAGAAACTACCGAAGGTACAGAAGTTTGAATAGTAGACTGGACAGGTTGCTGGGGTGAACCAGAAACTAAGGGTTGTCCAGTTTGAGATGACAACTGTACATTCGGTTGCAAGACCTATTGAGTTTGCGATGGATCCCACACTAAATTCATTCCGGGGTACGGACCCATAACAGGTTGAGAATATTGAGGACCATAACCGGGTTGAGGGTAGGGTTGATAATTCAAAGGTACATTTCCCGTTCCTTGAACATATGATTGACCGGAGGGTGGTTGGAAACCTTGGTTCGAGTACTGACCTTGGGGTTGATACCCTTGAGGCATGTACTGATACTGGGGTTGACCTTGAGGTACATATTGATACTGGGGTTGACCTTGAGGTACATATTGAGTCTGGGGTTGACCTTGAGGAACGTACTGTCCCGTAGGTATGTACTGTCCTTGAGGTTGCCCCCCAGGCACAAATTGGGTACCTTGAGGTTGCCCCCCAGTATAATTGAGGATTTTGAGGCTGCCCCCCAGGCGGTAACTGGCCACCTTGGGGTTGAGGATTAGGAATAGTACCTGACATCATGAGAATATCTTCTACACTTAACGGCTTAGTACCATTATTTCCAGTTAATAACCCTTGTTCAATGGGTTGAGGAGATGCTCCTGCAAAAGTACCAGAAAGTGACTGATACCCAGAGGGAACAGAAGGACCGTCGTACAAAAAGGATTCTGGCGATTGAGTAAACATGGACGACTGTCTTGACATATTTAACGGAGGATAGTAACCTCTAGGTGTTGGGTGATAAGGAATACGAGGTGGTGAAAAACTTAGCCCTGGGTTTTCCAAAAAAATAGTTAATGAAAGATACCAAGCACTGCTCCTAGGTGGACTGTAAAAAATTGATTCACGCTCCCTTAGTTCAATAACAGGTTGATTTTCAGGGATAGGGATGCCTACTTCTTCCGGAGTAGCAAGTTCTTCGATAGCTATAAGTCCAGAAGGAAGATTTTGGGTAATTATTCTTTCTACCCTGGGTGAACCAGGACCACTAGAAGTTGGAGAGGTAAACCCCGATGTTGGAGTAGCAGCAAATTCACTTTCAGGCTCGGATTTTCAGGTTCCTCACCTATATCACTAGTAGATGAAAAGATACCAGTAATTTCGGAAACAGACACTGATTGTGGATTATAATCTGCTACTAAAGCTTGAAAATCAGGATGTACCACCAAAGAAGACTCTCCTTCTTCAGGTGACCCAACTCTACTGTCTCTAGGAGTTACGAGGGCTCTTAACCCTTCAGGTTGGCTCGGTGAAAACTTAGGAGGTTGGCCCCGAAGTCTACGGGACTTCCTCGTTAATTCAGCCACGATTAAAAATTTTAACTACTTCACATGCAAACAAAGTAAAATCTCAATGAAAACCACCTAAAGCCTCTAAAGAACCAAACAAATTTGAATCACACACCTAAAGAATCTAGGAGATCAAACACACACAAACAGTAACTTTCCATACTGAAAACACTAGTTGGTGATGAAGCCCAACGTCGCAGAATTCAATACAGAAATGGTGGTTGGAACAGTTACCCTGGCAACCTGCTTAATGAATAGACTGGCACAAGTTTCTCCACTAAACCGTCTCGAGTGAAGAGAACTCCCCAGAAAATCCAAGTGAGTCTAGCCGACGTCTGCTCCAGGTATAGTGGGATCTTCCCACCACTGTCACCTTAGGAAGAATCCTATAGAATATGGTCACTAAGGTTACCAACGGAAACAAATATACCTAGGGGAATAGTCTACGATCCGATACGCATGCAAGGGCAGAGTAACAAGCTCAATACCCTTGAAGGCTCCTTGACATAATCCAAGGTTTACCAACAAGTGACCCCAGGCTCCTCGACAATGGTTAATCTGAGGTTTACATTTTTTAATACGTGAATATCTGGCGTCGTTCCCAATGAGGAAGGATTGATTCCCACACTGGTTCGGACATGATCTCGTGCTTCTCCTTTAAGAGGAGCTTTCCCAGAGCATAAATGTAACAATTGGATTTCTCTCCTACTTCAAGATACAACTACTTGTTTGTTTTACTGTCTTGGAGAGTTAATTACTCCCTACTCCAAGACACTAGCCTAAGCTACGTTGGTGTATCAGAGCCCTAGAAACAAAAATATTACTAGATAGATTTTACTTTAAGCGTTATTTTTATTTGTTTTTGTTTAAGTCAAGAGGTGTGGAGATGAAACTCATGATGTGAAGACTCGACTCGAAATCACTAAAAAATGCACTTAAGATAATTAAGCAATCTTTTCCCTTCAATGAACTTCTAGCTAGGAAAGAGTTTGAGAATGCAAATACTTGTAAACACAAATGTTTCTTAACAAACAAATTAAAAAGAAGAGATTTTTGTCTTTTCCAATGCACTCAAAACGAGACAACTAGTTATTTTCACAAAAATTTCCCTTTTCTTTCAAAACACTTAAACACTACAAAAACAAACTTTTTCCAAAAGAGATTTTTTATTTTTTATAAAACACTCAAAACTATGGAAATGACTAATCTTGAGATTTATAAACTATAAAAACCTATTTGAAGTCAAAGCTTACAAGATGTCTTTTTCAAGGATGTTTTACTTAGCTACAAGCAAACTAAGGACTAATTTGTCCAGAATCACAAATCAGTCAAAAAACAACCAATTTTTGTTTTCTTTTCTAAAAATGAAATCCAAACTTTTAACACAAGCTTTTTCGAAGTTTCGTAAAGAGAAAACACAAGGTGGATTCCTCAACAAAGGTAGATTTTGCAAATTGTCAGACTCATAAGAAGGCTAGTAAAAACTAAGGTGATCTGAGGTTTTTACAGCTTCTAAGCTCAGAGCTACTACAAGACCAAACTGAAAACCAAACCCAACAATCAAAACTTCTAGGAATTTCACCTAAAACCATAACACCAATGGAATTAACCTAAGAAAAGCTTCTGACAAGTTATATGCAGGTCTGGGCAGGGGATAACAACATCTAAACAAAAATTAAGCTGACTAACAGAGAAAATCTTAGGTTTTCCAAAATTTTGACAGGGTTCGTAGGCCCACAGTTAACACAGGTGCGGTACCGCTTTGTGCTAAAAGCAAAAGTGCGGATAGGTCCGCACTGTGTCCCAAGCCGAGGGTGCAGTCCTCTCCCAAAGTTATGAAAAACAAAAAATAATCCTAGATCTACTAAATCTACCCAATTCCACACACAACAAGCCAAAAACAGAAACAAAAACACAGTTTCTCAGGTCAAAGTAAAAACAAGGAAAAAATCAAGTCCCCAGTGGAGTCGCCATTTTGTCACATGGAATGAGTCGATCTTGCGGACAAGATAGACCTTCCTAGAATCTAACGATATCTAGTGACAAGCAAGCCAATCAAAAACTATCTTTCTCTAAATATGCATTTATAAACAAAGGCAAACACGCGTTTAGGCCTACCTTGGGTCCAATGCAAGTTTGTGGAAGCCTCGCTTCTTTGATCCAAATGAGCTCCCTTGTTGCGAATCTGCAAACACAAACAAGCAAACAAATTAAATAGCACCTGAAAATCCAATATCATAAAGCATACTTAACATGATGATCAAGGAGTTCATGAAACAAATGACATAAGACAATTTGTTGAGAAAAATGAATCTGATTGTATTAATTCAAATCAAAGAAGAAATTTACAACCTGTGCCTTGATGCTGTACAAGCTCCTCCCAGGGTCCAACAAGAAGTCTCCTCTACTTTGACAAGTTTCACTCTCTTCCCAATGAAGCCAAAAAGGTATGTGATCTCTCCTCTCAAGCTTAACTAGGAAGTCTCAATTCCACCAGCATTTACCCTCAAAAATGTTCAGCTTCTAACCTCCCTAGCAACCAGCCCAATGCCTTAATTTATAGTGCAATGGAGGGAAGTTACTAGGTCCTCTTTCAGAGGGATAAAGCCCTCCTTCAAAGGGATAGCTCCTCTCATCAAGGGATTAGCTCCTTCTCTTTTGGGATAAATGAACCACCTAAGAGCGACCAATCCACGTCAAAATTCCTTCTAGAATCATCTAGAATTAACCCAAAGTGATTTTTTTAGAATAAACTTGTGCCTTTTTGACTTTCACAGGGGTCCGCACCCACTCCTTTAGGGACAGAGCGGGCAGGTCCGCAGTTTTTGTGAACAGGGGGTGCGGGACCGTAGGCAACAGTGAGAGAAAGTGTGGAACCAGAGCTTTGTTGATTTTTAATGTCTTTCTCCCATTTTCAAAGCTTGACTTGAAGAGCTAAGGTCTGAGACTTGCTTAGGAGGACAATACAAGTGATGATAGACCCATACTGACTGCAAATAATCATGGTGACGATATTTTTGTGTAACAGTCCTCACATAGACTTCATGTTTGATTTTCCATAACTAATTAACTCATGGTGAATTAATTAATTATTTTACAAACAACTGCTAAGATCAAATTCAAATTTTACTTCTCTATTTTAGTTTAGGACTGACTAAAATAGGAAGGTATCCCGAATGCTATTTATAGCAGTGATATTTTTAGCACTTCTATTTATAGCATTTTTTGTTGCTATTTTCAACACTCCCTCTCAACAAGAAAGGGATTATCTGTAACCCCAATCTTGTCTCTGTGGAACTCGAAATTGCATTTTGAAAATGCCTTCGTCAAAATATCTTCATCCTGTTCCTCAGTTGAAACATACAACAACAACATGATCCTCTTGACCACACAGTCTAGAAGATGGTGATACCGGATATCTATGTGCTTGGACCTGTCATAAAAAACTGGATTCTCGAAGAGTTTGATACAACTATGGTTATTGCAATAGATCACTGTAGGATCCATCCTCTGACCAAACAATCCCACTAGAATCTTTCGCATCCAATGGCCTCACATGCAGGCTAACTAGCAGCCATGTATTCGGCCTCTGCTGAGCTAAGTGCAACTGATCTCTGTTTCCTACTGTACCAGGAAACTGTAGCTGAACCAAGGTTGAAGATTGCTCCAGAAGTGCTCTTCCAGTCTGATGGACTCCCTGCACAATTTGCATTTGTGAAGCCCTCAAGCTTCACTCCCTCTGTCCGTTTGTACCACAATCCAAATTGAGATGTGCCTCGGAGGTATCTCAGCACATGCTTTGCTGCATTCCAAAACAACTTGGTAGGTTGAACCATAGCTTGAATCAATTGGTTCGCCGCAAAGCATAAGTCGGGTCGTGTGTTCACTAGATACATAAGTGAACCCACTAGCTGCCGATAAACAGTAGCAGCTACTACCTCACCTGAAGTAGCATCCTCCTTCCTCCAGTTCCCAGCTAGAGGAGTTTGCATGGGTTTGCACTTCTCCATATGGAACTGCTTGAGGATCTCATTGGCATACTTGCCTCGAGACACAAAAACTTCTCCATCTCTCTACCACACCTCCATGCCTAGAAAGTAGTGCATAAGACCCATGTCTTTCATTTCAAACTCTCTTGCAAGCTCCTCCTTGCAAGACTGGATCAGTTGATCATCACCTGTCAAAATCATATCATTAACATAAAGAACAATGATAAATGGCTTACCTTCTACCATGATGTGGTAAAGGTTCGTATCTACTTCACTCTTGGTGAAGCTTAACCTGGTGAAATAGTTGCCGATCCTGGTGTACCAAGCACGGGGTGCTTGCTTTAGCCCATATAGAGCCCTCTTGAGTTTGCACACTTGCGACTCACTATCGAAGGTCTCGAAACCTTCTGGTTTCTCAATGTACACCTCCTCCTCAATCTTCCCATTGAAGAATGATGCCTTCACATCCATTTGGTGGATATTCCACCCCATCTGTGTTGATAGTGTCAACATCGATCTAATCGATGAGTACCTTGCTACGGGAGAAAAAGTCTCATCGTAGTCGATCCCCTCGACCTGTGAGAAACCTCGGGCAACAAACCTTGCCTTATGTTTCTCAACACTGCCATCAACTGCCTGCTTTACCTTGTAAAGCCATCTGGAACTCACCACTGACTTGTCCTAAGGTCTTGGGACAACATCCCAAACACAGTTCCGCACGATGGAGTCGTACTCCTCCACCATTGCATCAACCCAGACTGGTTGCTGCACTGCCTCCTCGAATGAAGAAGGCTCAGAATCTACACACTCCCCAACCAGGGCCATGTAACCAGTGTACCACTCGGGCGACCTCCTCTGTTTGCGCTGAGAAGATGGTTGTCCCACATTCTCCCGCACATCCAACATCAACCTGTCAACTTCTCTTGAGCATTTCTTCCCATCTTTGGAAGTCTCAGCATGAGTGGATGTCTCCACTCCCGGATCCTCTGCATGCGGCTTCTCCGCATCAATTTGAGGCTCCTCCTCCTTAGGAACTGAAAGTTCCTCATCTGCATGCAACTTGAGCTCCCTCTCAAGTGATACTCGCATGGATTTCTACTCGTCGAACTTCACATCCCTGCGTACCACAGTCCTTTGACTGGTAGGCAGATACACTCGATAGTTGTGGGGTGTATCTGTGTACCCCACAAGTATTCCCAACTCAGTTGTGGGATCTAGCTTCTTCTGGGCATCTTTGGTCACATGACAGTAAACTGATGATCCAAAGATTTGGAAGTGACTCACATCTGGTCGCTTCCCGGAAAAGGCCTCCATAGGTGTCTTCATTCCTAGTATACAGTGCGGGCTTCTGTTCTACAAGTATACTGCTGTATTGCATGCCTCAGCCCACAAATGCAGTGGTAGGCTTTGGTCATGCAACATTGCTCGAGCTGCTCCCACAATCAATATGTTTTTCCTTTCGGCCACCCCATTATGTTGTGGGTTATGGCGTGTCGTCAACTCCCATTTAATTCCTTTTGCAATGCAAAAGTCTTTAAACTACTGGGAGACATACTCTCCACCATTGTTGCTATACAAGGCTTTTATTTTCTTTCCAGATTCTTTCTCTGCCAAGGCTTTAAACTCACAAAACCTCAAGAAGGTCTGATCCTTCTTTTGCATAAAGTAGATCCAACATCTACGAGAAAAATCATTAATAAAATAACATAGTACCTTTGTTTAGTGGTGGAGGCTGTAGAGAATGGTCCACAAACATTTGAGTGAACTCGCTGCAGGATTGATCCAACTCTACTGTATCGATCCGAAAAGGAAGATTTCGCATACTTACCCAAGGTACAACCTTTGCATGTATTCATCTGCCCTAGTTTTCCCTTTGGTAATCCGGTAGAAATCTGCTGCATGATCTTCAGGGCTCCATGGTGCAAGTGGCCCAATCTTCTATGCCATAGCTTGCCAACATCTTGGATTTGCACCATCTCAGCTTTGGAACTCAAAGCAACATAGTCGTCTACCTCCAGCTTATAGAGATTCTTTACTCAAATCCCAATTCGCTTTGTCTGTCCAGTGCCGATATGCCTCAGGAATACCTTTCCTTTGCTAAAGACTGCATCATAGCCTTTATCTTCTAGCATAGAAACAGACACAAGATTCTTCTTCAGACTTGGTACATACTTTACATCAGTGAAGGTGAGAGGAGCTCCATGCTCCCTCTTAAACACAACCGTACCTTCACCTGAAACACGGTACTTTCCATCATTGCCCATCTTGATCTGCATCTGTAGATCCTTCTCCTCCAAGGTACTGAAAAGATTCTTGTCACTTGACATGTGGAAGGAAGCTCCACTGTCCAGGTACCAAACACATCCCACCATGGATGAAACCAATGCATGTGATAAGAGAGAAATCCAGCTCAAACTGTGAGCCCAGTGCCTCACCATCAGATCCCTTAGAGCAACCCTTCTTGAATTTCTTGTGTGGACAATTCGTAGCATAATGGTCCACTTCATGACAATGAAAGAATCACACTTTCGATTTGTCAAACTTCTTCCCACCATTGGAAGAACTAGATTTAGAATGGGACGCCTTCCCTTTCCCCTTCCTCGCCTTACTCGCTAAGGCTAGATTTTCCTCATCATCTTGCTTTGATGAGGATCCATCTCTGGTGCCTCTTCTTATCTCCTCCTGCATCAGATCCAACCAAAGTCGTTTCCAATCTGGTAGTTTTTCTCTTCCATTAACCGAGTCTTGGTAGCTATGCCAACTCTTAGGAAGACCGAGGAGTGCAAGACTCACCATGTCATCATCGGCTATCGTGATCCCTACACTTCCAAGCTCATCCCTGCGGGTGGTGAGCTTGTTCAGATACATAGAGATGTGTCACCCTTTTCACACTTGATTTTTGGAAGCTTATCTTTCAGCGCTAGCTTCCTCTGATCGCTGCTATTCTGATTAATAGATCTTTCAATGTTTTCCACATCGAAAATGATGTCTCCGTCCCATGAAGACTTGAGACTATGTGGTCTCGAACTCCCTCCAGAAGGATTCTCCTTGCTCTAACCACACATTTCTTCCATTCTGTCAATTCAGTAGCATTAGTCGGCTTGGGGACTTCTTGATCAATGAAGTCCTTTAGACTGTTATCCTCTAATACTGCTTCCATGTGATCCTTCCAGGCTATATAATTCGAACTGCCATCAAAATCATATTCGAGTCTTAAACCGTTGAATGCCATTGGTGGAAATGAGATGTGATAAGAACTCGATTTCTATATTCAGGAACCACAAACTTTGAACTTCTCCCTTATTTTATACTATTCTCTCCTTGATCACCTTTGCTCTGATACCATGTAGAATTTCCCACTGTAGATCAATAGATTATGCAACATACTAAAGCAAAATACCAGATCTACTTCTACAACAAACTTTGCGGAAGCTTAATTGAATATGAGCAAGATCAATAGAACACATATAACTGAGAAAGAGAAAGCAATCACACATGAACACAGAAGAATAATCTTGGGGAAAGCCTCAGCCTAAAACCCCAATCTTTGTAATATCATACAAGTGGAAATATGTTCTGATTACAAAATGGATCAGCTCTCAATCTATCCTGCTCTCTCTGCAATAGAACAATACAGCTCATAGACTGAATAGACACAACACATGTCTTCCTCAAGCCCTCCAAGCCTCCTATTTCCTTGTGCAGTTTTCCTTGGTGTCTAGTGATGCCACATGTGTGAATTGGCCTCATTCACACTCACTAAACTGAAGAAGTAACTGCGTAAAACTCAAGGAATGAATTCCTTTTGCATGCAAGAGATATCCTCAAAGGAATATTCCTGCAACTGATAGTACACTGTCCCATCACATGATCTCAACTGGGTCTCTGACTGAACTGACATGCATCATTGAGTTATTTATGAGAGAATATTTAGCTATCTGAAGTGCAGTAGTTACATGCATGCATGCATTAACTAACTGAACTCACAATTAGTTCAACAAACTATTTTAACTAATCTAATTGGACTTGACTCAATTAACTGAGCCAACTAATTACAACTCAATATTACAACTCATCCTTGTCTCTTTAACTGATAAATAAATTCCTCAATAAATGGAGAAACTGTTGCATGTCCTCACATAGACTTCATGTTTGATTTTCCAAAACTAATTAACTCATGGTGAATTAATTAATTATTTTACAAACAACTGCTACGATCAAATTCGAATTTTACTTCTCTATTTTAGTTTAGGGACTGACGAAAATAGGAAGGTATCTCGAAATGCTATTTATAGTAGTGCTATTTTTAGCACTTCTATTTATAGCATTTCTTGTTGCTATTTTCAACAGTACCAAAGTACAAGAATGAGAGATAAAAATGCAAAAATGCATCTAAGCCAAGCGCTGAATGTCTCTTAGAAAATGGTTTTTAAGGATGACCACAAACCAATATGGGAGAACTGAAGGTCTCACCTAACCCCAACTCTGGAACTTTCATAACAGTTCTCATAACAGAAAAAATTGTGGTTTTAAGGTGACCATAAACTCTAGAACTATCACAACAGTTCCTCGAACAATTCCAAACATGGAAGTGCTCAATCAACTCAACTCTGACTCAGGCTCGCTTGACATCTCGAACTCGAACCTGTAGTAGACCATCAACTATTCCCCCCTTGTCAGATACAAGGTGAGAAGTACTCTTCATCACTACAAGGCTAGTCATCACTCTCGAACATTTCCTTTGGTATGTCCTCTAAATTTTCTTGGTTGTTTTCATCCAATCCCAAGAAGTAATCCATTTTAAATTTACCTTCTCTCTTGTAGTAGTCTTGTTTTTGGAACATCTATTTGTATGATGATTTTGCTTTCCACAATGCTCACACAGGTTACATTGTTGGCATCTATCAACTTGTTCTGGAACAACACTGTCCAGAAATCCAACACTTTGGAATTGTATAGGTTTAGCGAAATCTGGAGTGTGAAAAGATACATCCAAAATATCCTCGTTGCAACCCAAACTAGTTCTGTGTTTATTGTGTGTAATCTCTTCCCATGGTCTTATAAAAGTTTTGGTAATGACAGGCTTCACATCTATACGCAAATGAATCTCGCATACACTTGTTTGAACATGAACTTCTGCTGCACCCAAATTTTCTCTTGAAATCACTTCATTACTCATATCATTCTCTGACTGATGATCAAGCTCAAACAAATTGTTATTCTAAACAAGAACAAGGTCATAATTTTTCTTTTGCAGTTCTTCTCGCTGAAACTGGGACTCTAGCTCCAAGAATTCAATTGTGCTTTTAGCATTTTGAAAACATGATTGGATGTCAGAGAGTGTGTCCTTGCTCACTTGGACATTGTTATGAATAGTGGATGACATTAAATTGTTCAATCACTGTAGCAAATCATCAAGTTTGACCATTTTCTCCAACAATCAACTTTGAAAAAAGGGGTGTCAACTACCACCAAAAATGCACCCAATACAAATGAATTTATGATGATTTAGTCGGGTGTTGGCTACCACTGAAAATGCACCCGTTTTACAATGAAATTTCAATAAAAATTTATTAGATAACAGTTAACAATACGCTCAAATAAAAGTAAAATTGTCGTAGACAAAATATCCTCTTCTTATGAAAACTTCCAAAATTGTTTTTGCAAACATTTGAACTTGTGAATGAGCTCTTCTAACTATAACACCTTTTCATTCCTTGGTTTTCTATTTTGTAAATTATATAATCAATTTGTAATAAAACATGATGTCAACTTTTTATATGTCATGACATTCTGACCGGATTAATAAAAGAAATTCTCACCTCTACATCTCGAGAAATTCATTAGCCATACACTCATCGGTCACAATAACTGTATTGGTACTAGAGCAATTCATTCACCATACATTCATTGTTTCTTTCTTTATTTTTACAACAATCAGTATCAATTCATGCAGAAGTTCTTAGTTTCAAGGTGGTTTCCATAGAACGTGGCTTCAATCTAGGTGCGAAGTCTCAAGTTGCACATAATTTTTTTTTGTTAGTAAAAATTAAAGCTCACGATCCAGAGGAACTGAGAAAATGATTTCGGCTATGCTCGAACTCATCTGCTAACAATGCTTTCACCAAAACTACAACGATTATCTGACTTTCTTCATATAGGTAATAAACGTTCTCTGCTTTAGAATAGGCTCTATCCCACATCTCTGTCTCTCAATGGTATTCATTAGCAACCAACTCCCATAAATTTTCAGTCGAATCCAAAGAAAACCAATCTTCTCTCAGTGTGGAATTTGTGGTTTTTCTTCGCACAGGTCCAGATCTTGCTAACCGACACTTGTTAGCAATTGGCAGTCAAGCAATTTGAATGAATGTCGATGTCATTTTGTCAATGTTAGTGCGTTACCTACAAAGTGCATCAGACATTAATATTCCCTCATATACTTGACGTGACTCTGAACTTCAAGCCCATTTCAGAGTTGGTTCCATTTCTTCCACTAATCACTAACTAGCACCTTTTAATGGAAACACTATCACACGTGCATGATTTTGTTTTTAAGAGTGTAAGAAGGATGTGGAATTGTGATCGCTATGATAAAATAGATGTTTTAGCATTGATGGATTGGATGCCAAAACTTCACGCAATGCAGTGTTGTGTACAAGAATACTTACTTGTACTTAACGTATTCTTCACCTTCACATTTTCTACACATTGTATAAATAAAGGATGCCACAAGACTTAAGATGCCAAAGCCGCTAAATTATCACCTACAATCTTCGATAATCTCCATGCCGAGAGGTTTAGTTACAAACAAAAAATAATTGACCCGATACTTGGTGTTTTGGATAGTCTTGCATCGTTGCAAGGGGGAAATTGGCCGTCTCTCCACTCTTTCCGATGTCAAATCGGATTTTCACCGTAACTAACCAGTGCTCTTCTTCAATATGAACGTAACTGTACACAGGTAATGAACGCCAAGAAGCATGAGATGGGAATGTTCAAAATATTTGACAGTACGATGTTCCTTCAAGCAGTGCTGCATTCACCAAATCAGACCATAGTTTAGCAGAGTTCTTCATGTCAAATCACGCCAAAATCCCAAGGTAATTTCGGGCATAATCATCATGGTACAACACAATTTTTTAGAACTTTGCTGCCCTTCATTTAACACAAAATGCACACCACGCACTTCTAAATATGAGTGTTCGAATGATGATCTTCATTCGCATAGAAGTCACGTAGACCTCCTCATCTGATTTCGTTCAACTCGAAAAAGAAACAAGTCTCGCAATTAGATGTCTCCGACCAGCAACATTGTTGGTTTCACTAGGAATTTCACAATTGCAACAACCGTCAAAGAGCATTCATGAAGGCCACAAAACTAGTGTTTCTTAACTTACAGGCGGATAAACTTCCCGCTTTGATACCACTGTAAAACACACAAGACTAGAAACCAAATCAAATGTATATTAATCAATATCAATCAATGATGTACAATGTGTACATATTAATACATACAGGAAACAAATGAGTTAGTTCCCAGGAGTTCTTGGACTCCAATAACTACCCAAACTAACCCAAGGTTAATCCCGAGGATTAGTTGTCCAACATTGTCAGTCTATTCCATTGCCAAATCACTCATGTCAATACTGAAGCTGTCCTCAACTGCATATTTTCTTGTAATATAGGCGCGTAGTCTCGGGAATAGAAATGGTTTTTTTTATATGCTAAGAACTAGTTTATTGTGATTTGTTTTTGTTATATTAGTTTTGAAATAGTTTCCATGAAGTTTAGGGATATATGTTTATTGTTGGAGTTGTCATAGTATTGGTTGTGTTAAGCCACCAGAGCTTGACACATATATTATTAGTATTTAAACAAAAATAAATAACATTAAGTGTAATTATATTTTAAATTATGTCTAAAATTTGCCAATATTTGATTGGGCCCATCACTGTCTATAAATAATATTTTTAATATTAGGAGTACAAAACATGTCTCGAGTACAATACAAATAAAATTATAAATTGTCTTAAAATGGTCTAATCTACTAGTACAAGGTACTCATCACTTAAACCCCTACTAATTGAATTGGAGGTAAGTATCTCAATGCGCATGCATACCTGTGCATACAAAAGGTTGATGGATGTCAGTCAATGGGTCATTCAACAATTCAACCCACTGAGTTCAATAAATGACACTGAACCCTTTAAATTCTTCTTTAAACAGATCAAACCACAAGGACAACAATAAAAAATTCTCAGCTATTGGATTACATTCAAATCAATCCATAACACAAATTCAAATTTGGGAGATTGCAATCCATGTCAATCCCTATTACCAATCAAATTCAATAGCAAAAATCTATAAATGAAGCTCGACCTTGACTGAATTTGCATTTGTAAACACTCAAACAATTCATCAACCTTAGAGATATATTATCAAAGGGAGTGCACAGCATATTTAGGTTACTTATTTCAGTTTTTGCAAAGTATAAAAGGTTATTTATCATAGTATTTATTTCAATTTATCATATTGGTTTATCTTTGTTCATATTGATTGAAACTTACTAGTATTTATTTTAGTTTTCCATACTAATTGATCTTTGTTCAAGTCATTTACTTTTATTGTTCTTTTTGTTCTTTTTTTTCTAAGACAACCTATGTAGTATAAATTTGTAACAACCCCCGTTAAAACTTTCATGTAATAAAAGTTAATAAAGGAAAAATAAGACCATGGTTAATGGACGCTTATTCCAAGCAGCATGTTGGGCAAAGATATCCTAGTGGGCATCACTAGATGTGTTTTTTTGGCTAAGGAAATTGGCAAAGGCTAAGGCAAAGGCATTAAAAGAAAAAAGGCATTATTGGCACATTTATTTATGAAAATAAAGGAAATTAGGAGAAAAGTAAGTTGAAAAGTCACAGGTTGCATGTGAGGAGGAAATTGAAGGAAAAGAATGGAAAATGAAGAAAATAGAGGCCTCATTAATAAAAAGGCTTATGAGGATTATGTTAATCTAGATTGTCATTGATGTCAATATGGCAATGTTTGTGATGGAAACTTCTTATGACATGTGAGGTTGCCCATTGATGCCCATTGATCATAATACTGCTCATGGAGGATCCAAGGATTGAATACAGACGTAATAGAAACAATGGAACTAAGGAGGAAGGATATCGAAAGCCATCAGAAGAGAAAGAGAATGAGTAAAGAGGAGAAGCCTTCGTGAAGCCAAAGAGTAAGATGAAGAGTTCATCAGAGGCTATCAAAGAAGCTGGTTATTGGAGCAAGAGAAGCAGGTTTTCGCATATTCCCAAGGGTAAGTGCTAAAGGGAAGAATATTGATATTGAAAGAACAAAGAGGAACATTATGTCGAAGGAGTAGAGCTATCAGAATAGCAGAAGAGTGAAGAGAAGTCACAGGAGTGAGAAACCAAGAGTAAGAGCCATAATGGAGGAGTTAATAGTAATAAACCGTGAAAACTCTTTAAATACCACAATGCATCGGAGGAAATATATCAACGGCTTTATTATGTATCACAGTCCAAAATCTATGATTGCAATATCATTGCGGACCCACTGCACCAATGTAATACAACTCAATATAATATCTCATTTGTCACATAATCTCAAACCATAAAGGGATGTTCTATTCAAAATGTCTATTGCGATATAATATGTAGACCCGACTGCTCCATTAGAATACACCTTTATGTAATATCACATCCACCTTGTTGGGAGCCATATTGCAATTCTTAAGGGTTGACATGGCCAAACTGCCGATTGCGATAGAGGTTGTGGACCTGACAAATTTATTAATGATTGTTTAATATTATATCGCATCCGCTCCGTTGGCAATAGGGCAATTGACTATTTCATGAGCATGACTTGTAAGAGACCTCCAAAAGTTGCGATTGTGATTAGCGGTGATGTGGCATGTGGGGACTTCTAGACTTCTATTATAATATGGTTATAGCCTCTCATTTATGGTTTTTCCGTAAATAAACAAGTCAATGAATAATTGAATGAATAATATACAAGTCGGCCTCCCTCCAATAAATGTGTCTCTCAGTCATTGGTGAAACTCATATAAATACGAGTTAAAACGTTTCACTATATGTATGGATCTCAGGCATAAAAAATAGAGAACAAGGAGAGTTCACAACTCATGAATGTGAAAGTAAGAAGAAGGTTGAGCGAGATAGAGAAAAGGACAAAGCCGAAGGCCAAACAACAGAAAGAAGAAAGTAGCAGGTTGAACAACGGGAAAGAAGGAAGCCGAAGGTCGAGCAACTCTACTAATTGGGTTAATCTTTGAAAGGATTGAAACTATGATGAATTAATGGAAGAAGTACAGATCATAACTCGAAGAACAGTTCAATGAAGTAAAATAAGGTTTGATTTGCCATTGTTTGAAGGAAGCAATAAACTACACTAGTATTGAAGTATTTGTGAGTATGATCCTTGGAAGTAAGATATCGCGACACTAAGAATAGTGAGAAGTAGTCACTCCTGAAGCACTTACCGCAACAGATAGAACAGAGGGTTGAAACAGAGAATTGTTTGTTTGCAGATGATGAGGCTTAGTGAAATATACTAAAGATATTTTGTTGAAAAGCTTCAAAAAATCTTGGAGACTTTATTGAAGATCATGATGCATTGTTAAAATCATCATGAGGTAAACTTTGCAGACTCTGTTGGACAATATGAAGAGTTGTGAATACTCCTTCATATGAAGACAGGTTGTCATTGATGATGTAGCATGGAGACTACATTGAAGCTGTAGATTGAAATAACTCAGTGGAGAAGATTTTTGGAGCTGAGAATTACTATCAAACATATCTAGACAAAGTATAGCAGTGGGTTGGAGCCCATAAGGTTGGTGCCCTAAAGGTTGGAGTCTCAAACAGACAAGGTAGGTACCTTGAAGGATAGGATTGGAGCCCTAGAGGATCGGTGTCCTCAAGAAACCAGTTCGGAGCCTGTAGCAGAGCAGGGTTGGAGCCCTAGGGTTTGGAGCCTCTAAACACAAGGTTGGTGCCTTGAGAAGATAGGGTTGGTGCCCTAGAGGTTGGAGCCTCACAAAATACCAAATTGGTGCTTGGAAACAGGTTGGAGCCTGACAGATTGAAGATAGGTGTCTTCATCAAGGGCTGGAGCCCTATATTATTGTACTTGATTCATTATAAAGATTATATTAATAAAAGCATTTATTCCTATTGCTCATTTTGTTTTAAATATAATTGATTTAACTGGTAAAAGTAACAATTGAAAAGAAATACTGATTCATCCCCCCTCTCATTATTTCCAACAATTGATATCAAAGCCAGTACCTTCACTCAAATCCTAATATCTTGAAGGTTGATCATTAGAACACAAATGGTGAAGCCAAGGAAGAAAGTCTCCAATCCACCTAAAGATGTGTCTCCCTCAACCACTGAAGTTGAAATCAATAAATTTGTGAAGGCTTCATTGTTCAATGGAAACTTTGATATATCAGAGGCAAGAATGAGGAATTTCTTAAAGACTCAAGGTATTTAAGTCTGGAAATCAATGATTATTGATAACATGATGGATAAAGAATCCAAGGAGTACAATACAAAATCAAGGAAGGTAATCTTGAATGGGCTACTAGATTCTATAAAGGACAATTTAGAAAAGTGTTCATCAGCAAAGAGTATATGGGACAAACTTCATGACCTTCACTCAAAAGGAGCATTGACCATGACCACTGGTCAAGAATATGATGGAAAACAAGAAGTAAATCCAAAACCCATCATGGAAACTGAAAATAAGAATGATGACATCAAGACTAAACAAGACCTAGAAGATGAAGAGAATGAAAAAGATTTTGAAGAAGATCTCCTCACTAAACTTATGGTTGCTATGGAAGAGATTATCAATTTTAAAAAGGAAAATGAGGAACTTAAGAAGAAAGCACTAGCTGGTGACCAAGACCAAACAAGGAAGGAACTTGACCTTGTCAAGCTTCAAGTACAAGAAAGGTATGAACAACTTTCCAGGCTTAAGAAGGAATTTCATCAAAGCAAAAGAAAGCATCATGAAGAAGTCATATCCATGACAAATAAATTGGATAAGGCAAAGAAACAGGAAGATACCTTGTCAAGCCACCTTGAACAAAGGCACAAAAACTTGAACAAACTTTAAGTAGAGCTTGGTCAATAAAAGGAAAAGGTCTCCTCCCTTAGATCTCAACTAGAAGAAGCAAGGAAACAAGAACAAGGAGCTGAGAAGGTGATGGAATCTTTGACATTCATAGTAGGACAATTTGATGAAGCATAAAAGGAGAGAAACACCATGATATGCCAACTAGAAGAAAAGGATGATGACATCAACAAGTTAAAATAAAAAAATCACTTCTCTTAAGGCCCAATCGTGTGAAGCAACCAAAATCAAGGAAGAAATGGAGAGCAGTCTAGCAAAAGAAAATGAAGAATTTTTCAAAATGAAGTCAAATATCATCTTCCTTAAAATAGAAGCAAATGAAGTAATATGTATCAACGAAGAGTTGGAGAAACAACTTGCTATGAATAATAATGATTGCGAAAGATTGGAAGAAGAGATTGTCTCCCTCAGGAAAAAGGTAGAAGGGATGGACAAATTTTTGAAGAGCTCTCAAGCCTTGGATGACATGCTCAGCCATCAAAGATCCCCATTTGATAAATCAGGTCTTGGCTATGAAGGAGAATCCTCAAGCAAGAATGATAATGCTTCAAATAACAAGGATGTGAGGAAGCCAGAAAAAAATGTTGATGCTCCCAGTTCCAGCAAAGGCAAGGATAAGAGTCAAGGCAACAATGAAGGAAATCCCATTCCAAGAAGAAATGCAGATGGTGTCAAGGATGCAAGAAGAAATGAATATCATCAAAGGACCTCAAGGCAGAAAGACTTCAGAAGTACATCAAGGAAATCTCCATCTTTCAGGTACCAAAGTTTATTTCTTGGTTATTTTTATGCTTGTACAAACTTTGGACACATGGAAAAATATTGTAGGGAATATCAAAAAGATAAATATTATGGTCCCCGACAATCTCCAAGAAGAAATTTTGTTAAAAATCATGAATTCTTATTCATGAATAACATATATTGCTTCAAGTGTCATAACATTGGTCATATGGCACATGATTGAAACTTGACCTAGGCTCCTACACAAGCTAGAACCATGCCAGAGAAGAAAGTTACACAAGTATGGAGAAGAAAGCAAATACAATCTGAAAATCTCCTGAACTCTCCAGCCAACAACACATGTTATTGATTTAATGAAGATATCCTTGATATTCCGAGTGTTTGATGATGCGGTTCTCCCAAAAGGTGACCATGCATACAGTTAGGGGGAGCTTATGATGATTAGGCATTCTTGCATAAGTTATTCATGAATGGATCCCTTAAGAAATTTTTGATGAGCTATATTGATAATCATTCTTTGATAAGATCATTTCTCAAGAGCACTCCATTGAAAAACATGATCTCCTAACTATCAAATTTATTGTTGTTGAAGATGTTTTCCACTTGATCACTAAGCAGAAATTGGAGCAACGGAGAAGGCCATCGAATGCTAATAAGCAAAATAACTATGTTGATGTTATTACATAAGTTAAATGTCTTGACTCAGGGATTTGATGTGAGAACAGGTCAATTATGGACACAAATAGAGGCAAACTTCAAACAAACGGATACATCTAGGAATGGAGCTTGAAGCAAGAGAAGTTGGTAGCATCTAACAAAACTGTAGCATTGCAAAAAGCTGCCAATTCGTAAAAAGAATTTAAAAGATAGTCATAGATTGAATATCAAAATCTGCTAGTGGAGATAACTTGCAGAGATTTTCACAAGAACACAAGGAAAATATGGCTCATTAAAAGGACTATAGAAAGGAGAATGTTGTGTAGTCGAATATAGCTCAGTAACTTAAGGAGAAGCACATATACACAAAGGAACTCGGATTTGAAGAAAGATAACGAGAAAGTCAATTTCAGTGACATCTTCTCATGATTCGAACTACAAAGACCTCTTAATTATCTCTATGAAGACAAAAGAATTCGGATTGCAAAAGCATAGAAACTTGGACTTGAACATTTGGTGTATGGTTGTTTGGAGTCTATTTGGAAGCATTGAAATGGAGCATCTTTAAGAATTTTTTAAGCCATGATAAAGTATATTTTGAGACATGAAGAAAGGATAATGTGCTAGCTGATGATGAGTCAACAATCCTTCTATCTTAAGTAAAAATAAGAGCACCACGACAGAGGGAGTAACTGTTGGACACCTAATCCTCTAAGGGTTGGTGTGGAAGTTGAACAGCCAAAAGGAGTCCAAGAAACCACTTGGAATATGAATCCAAGGGTCACACAAATGTACTATAAATGTATATCATTGCCAAATAATAGATGTATTGTCTTGCTTATCTTTAATATTTTGTTGTTGCCGTGTGTGTGTTTAACAGTAACATACCCATGAAGATCTACTATTCATAAAGAATAGAAGAAATTTGACAAGGGGAGCAGTTCGATAGGGGGAGTGCCTTAGCACACCGTTTGCCATTAATGTCAAAGGGGGAGAGAATGTTGAAAGGGAAAGAATATTTCCATCAATGACAAAGGGGGAGATTGCTAATATAGGTTGTCATTGATGTCAATATGGAAGTGTTTGTGATGGAAAATTCTTGTGACATGTGAGGTTGTCCATTGATGTCCATTGATCATAATACTACTCATGGAGGATCCAAGTATTGAATACAAACATAATAGAAACAGTGGAACTGAGGAGGAAAGATATCAGAAGCCATCAGAAGAGAAAAAGAAAGAGTAAAGAGGAGAAGCCATCGTGAAGCCAAAGAGTAAGAGGAAGAGTTCATCGAAAGCCATCAAAGAAGCAGGTTATCGGAGCAATAGATGTAGGTTATCGCATATGCCCAAGGGTAAGTGCTAAAGGGAAGAATAGTGATATCGAAAGAACAAAGAGGAACATTACGTCGGAGGAGTAGAGCTATCAGAAGAGTGGAAGAGTGAAGAGAAGTCACAGGAGTGAGAACCCAAGAGTAAGAGCCATAACGGAGGAGTTAACAGTAATAAACCATGAAAAATATTTAAATACCACAATGCATCGGAGGAATTATATCGGTGGTTTATCAGTGACTTTATTATGTATCACCGCCCAAAATCTGCGATTGCAATATCATTGCGGACCCGCTGCACCATTGTAATACAATTCAATATAATATCACATCTGTTACATAATCACAAACCATAAAGGGATGTTCCATTCAAAACGCCGATTGGCGATATAATATGCGGACCCCACCGCTCCATTAGAATACAACTTTATGTAATATCGTGCCTGCCTCATTGGGAGTCATAGCACAAGTCTTAAGGGTCGACATAGCCAAACCGTCGATTGAGATAGAGGTTGTGGTCCTGCAGGATTTATTAATGATTGTTTAATATTATATTGTGTCCGCTCTGCCGGAAATAGGGCAATTGACGATGTTATGAGCATGACTTGTAAGAGACCTCCGAAAGTTGCGATTGCGATTAGCGGTGACTGTTGAGTGTTGGAAAAGGTATTTATTTACCATTTATTTCTTTATATTTTCCTTTGAATCATAACTCCTTTACATTCTAAAAGGGTAATATGTTAAAGAATTATGATAGAATTAAGGAGATTTGTGATTGATACAAAATAACTAATTATTGTCTTTTTCTATACAGAAAGTGAAGGAAATAGAAAACCACTATTCAAGAGGAAAAGAAAAAGCAGAAGCAACTGCTGTCCCTTTGACAGGAAGCCGTATCCAGACAAGGAGATCAAGATCGGAGCACATGGACCAGGAAAAGGAAGAGAAAACGCGACATCAGTGTAAGAAGACAAAACGATAAACTGGAGATGAAAGATATAGTGAATCCCTCAGGATCCTTTGATCCTGAGGGATCGCTACTTCAAGACTTATCTGTATTCTTGATACTTCCGCCTGGCCATTATAAAAAGGGACAGCGTTGGTAGCCTAGGGGGCAGATATTATTATCAATTTGTAGAACTTACTGTTGTAATCTTAACTTTGATCATCGACTCTCTTTGAAGAGCGATAGCTGTAACTCTGCCATTTATGATTAATATATAACTCAGTTGTTGTTCCATTATTTGATCCTGGAGTAAACGCAACAGTGCTTCCCTGGTGGCTAAGGGCCTGACCCTAGTGGATCCACTTGCTTCTTATATCATTATTTTACAATTACAATCGTGTGTGGTTTGATTTCCTTTGCATTTCATTAATTCGCTTTATTCAGTAATCTTCTGTTTCCGAATGTTTCCCTGAATTGCTCTGTTATATCGAAATCATAATTGGATAGCAAGATTATTATTCACAACTTAAAATGTCATGCTGTTCATTCTGAAACAATATTGCACTGTCTAATTCGGATTCTGCTTTTCATTTATAGTTGTGATTGTTGTTCATTTACAGTTGCGATTGTTGTTCATTTAACTACGGTTCACTTACAATTGCGATTGTTGTTCATTTAACTGTCGTTCAATTACAGTTGCAATTTCCATTCCTTTATACTTGTAAAATGTCCATTATGCTCGAATAAGATTACCGATTCAATTACTCTATAGTTGCTGTGTGGTTACACTTAATTAGGTTTGTTGTTCCATTATTAAGTTAGAGATTGCTATTCAATTCATTTCAGTTAAGATTGCTGCTCAATTCAGTCCTGTAGATTAAGCTTTGTTGTTCGACCTATTCAATAGATTTAGTTGTTGTTCCTTTTCTAGTAATCGAATTGTTATTTCCAGTATTTGCTTTAGTGTGGATAGAAATATCTACAACTGTAACGAACATTGACTACTGCTGTCTAAGTTCTTAGATTGGAGATCCTGTCTGTCACTGATTTTCATTCACATCAGTTTATAGGGGAAAGAGTTATCATTACTGCATCCTTGACTGATGATTGCTGTAGTTTCTTGAGTGAATGATTTAGTTACAAAACATTTAAGTTTCTTGCCATTACAATTAGATTTTGTTTCCAGCATTCATTTACTTTTGTAAGCACTATACTGCAAACATTACTCTTGAACAAGTGATCGCCTTAGGCTGAGTACACTCTTGAAATAAAAAGTCGTGCCTGGATTGATAATTAATGTAGGGTAAATAGGGGTTAAAATACACCTTTTTATCACTCAACATTTTGGCGCCGTTGCTGGGGAGAGTGTAGCCATTTGAAAAGAGAGTAGTGTAAGTACCTGCTAGGAGAGATTTGGGTTTTAAAAACGGAAGGTAAGAACCTGCGTACGGAGCATGTAACAGCCCTGCTCCCCCGCCCGCTTTCCTGCAGATTTGTTGATTATTTTTGGTAGAAATAAGTATTTGATTTGTGTGCATGACTAAGCAGAAAAAGCCTGAAAAGAGTCCAAAACCACTACCCAAACTTGATAAAGGTAAGGGACAGGGACCCTTGGCCGATTGACCTTTATAGATGATATCATTAAAAAAGCAGAATCTCAGCTGTCAGTAGGTCCTAGAAAAGTTGCTTCTAGACAACCTACTAGCTCCCTTCGAGCCATAGAATCACCATATGTAGCCTTTGTTGAGGTGCACAGCCAAACAGAGGAGCAATATTTTCAAGAAATTGAGAATTCTAGCCCAAAATCGTTACAAGAAGGGAAGCTTAGTAATCTCTACGAAGGAGGAGGAGAAACAGGGGAAATAGAAGAACCAAGATCTCCTCTTGGAATAGTTCAACCACTAAGCAGATAAGGGAAGTGCTATCAAAATCATCCAGAACAAATCTGAAGAACCTGAAGAGTTAAGATCCCCCCAGATATTAGTTCAGCAAGGAAATCTCATCATCCCAGACAATGGAAGTGCTGTCAAGGTCATTCTTGCTCCTTCTAGCCAGTCTAGGAATACCTCCCTAGAAATCCCAGAAGGATATTGGCACATATTTGACCAAATGGCCCAGAACCAGCAAACACCTCAAACCTCCACACTGCAATATCCCATTGTAGATACTGCAGTTAATGCACCTATGAAGGCCATTCCTCTCCAGCATATTCCTACATTCCGTGGCCTAACATCGGAAGATCCAGACACATTTTTGTTTGAATTCAATGTATTATGTTGGGGGTATGACTATACCACTGATCCCCAAAAGCTAATATTATTTCCCTCCACATTAAAAGGAGCAGCTTTACGATGGTTTATGGGGTTAGGTGGAGGTGTTATAAATGAGTAGGATCAGATGAAAGGTGCTTTTCTAAAGAAATATCAAGATTATTGTAGGTCTAGAGAATTAAAGGATGAAATATTTCAGATGGTAGCCAGACCTAATGAGACACTAGAAGAGTATGTTAAATGTTTTCAGTGTAATCTTCAGAGATCTCCTTATGCATCAGTACCCTTACCTGACAATGTGTTAAAAATGACATTAATTAAAGGGATGAAGGAACAATGGGTTGAAACACTAAATATTATGGGAAAAGGTGACATCTATCAAGAAAATTTTGCTGACATTATTGATTTATGTATCAGGATTTCACGAGGTAGTACAAGGCTAAAACCAACGGAACGTGACATGCTCACAAGGGAAAACAAGATATCCAGTGGAGAAGTAACTCGCGTAGAAATTGGGAATTTACTGGAGAATTTCAAAACTGATATATTGGGGACTTTGACAATTCAGCTCAATATTATGTAAGCTAAATAGAAACAAGCTGAAGCAGAGCAAAATATAGCAATATTCTACCCTAGATGCAGAAAGAAACACAGCCATAAAGAGTACCCACTGGATGTAGTTCAAGTCTGTGCTATTTGTACAAAAGATCACTACACAGAGAACTGCCCCTCACTTCCGGGTTTGAAATTAGTGTACAAAGAAGTGGAGGAAGAATCAGAACCAGTGTACCTACTCAATCAGTGCCATCAATGGCAGCCACGACAACCAGGTATGCCCTCCGATCCATCTTCTTCTTTCCAGCCTCTGCAATATCATGCTCAACAATATAATACAATGTGGCAAAATCAACCACCCTTCCAAAACTGGTCACAACAACCATTTCCTTCATCACCATGGCCAAATCAAACAAGCCAAACTAATTGGCCAAACTTTCCCTACTCCCCACCATATTGGCAAAATAATGCATATCCAACACAATGGTCCCCTCCCACTACGCAGAGTCAATCCTGGTAGTCAAACTAGCAAAGACCGATGAATCAGCCAGCTGGAACCATTCCTCTCCCTCAACACACACTGCTAGCGCCATATACACTAAAACAAAATCCCCAATCCAACTTAAGGCCGCAACTCCCAGCCTAACCCAACCCGAACCCTAATAATAGACCGATTCAATCTGTTCAAATAATCGAAACACCAGAACTAGAAACTGATGTAAGGGAGTGCAACGACCTTCAATTAAGGTCTGTGTGCATAGTAGAAACTGAGGGAGATAAAAATGCTCAAGTTGAAAATCAGTTACCCGTAGAACAACCACTACAAGAGGAGGATGTGGTCAGACAACAAACTCACGACCAAGCAACCATGTCTTCTCCCCCATTCCCAGAACGATTAATCATACCACGCCCTATAGAACATCCTGACTTTGATCTTTTGGGAGAACTAAGAAATTTGTGTATAAAAATCCCACTCCTCCAAGCTATCCAAGATATCCCAATATATGCAAAAACCATCAAAGAGTTATGTATAAGAAATCCGAAGAGAAGAATAACAACTAACCCAACTGTCCAAGTAGTTGGCACCCTATCTGATCTGTTATCAGGAAGAGAAGCACCTATCAAAAATGAAGACCCAGGGAATCCTATAGTGACAATGCAAATCAATGGACAAATCTTTTCAAATGCCTTATTTGATTTAGGGGCTTCAATTAATATTTTAACAACCACCACTTGTCAAAATCTTGGCATTACATCAGTGGAACCAACCTCCACCTTATTGGAAATTGCTAACCGATTGGTAGCTAGGCTAGAAGGTACATTACACAATGTAATGGTATCCGTAGATTCTTGGGATTACCCTGCCGACTTTCTGATAATTAACCCCAAAAACTAACTCAATGGACACCCTTTAATCTTAGGTAGACCTTGGCTTGCGACTGTTGATGCTTACATTGGCTACCGACAAGGCAGTATGACTATAACTGGAGGGAGTAATATCAAGAATCTAGCTCTATACCCTCCAGCCTAGCCAAGTTTAACAATAATGAAAACTAACAAACAACCTGTATCATACCTCACATAAACTATTAGGTCTCCATTAACCATAGAAGATGCCCTCGATTTTAAAGACCAAACAGAGGATGACGTTATTAACAACTTCATTAACCAATCCGAATCCAGATCCCATGTACAATGTCACATGATAAAGGCAGCATTTGACAATGAACTAGAAGAAGATCCCTTGAAAGACACTCATGATCAATCAATACCCACTACCTCTATTTCAAACAGAAAAACTATAGAGATTGAGCCAGGAAAAACCTTGAACATTAACAAAAGCCTGACTCCTGAACAAGAATAAAAGCTGGTCCAACTACTGAGAAAATATAAGGAAACTTTTGCATGGGATTATCCGGACATGAAAGGAATTGATCCCCAGCTGTGTATGCACCACATTTACACAGAAAAGGATGTTAGACTCGTTCGCCAACCCCAACGGAGACTCAACCCTCACCTGAGAGATATTGTGAAAGCTAAATTACAAAAACTTTTGGATGTATACTTTTTTTATCCAATCTTCAATAGCAAGTGGGTCTCTCCACTAGTAGTGGTGCCAAAGAAGAATGGAAAATGGAGGATTTGTGTAGATTATAGAGAATTAAACAAAGCAACCCAGAAAGAACACTTTCCCCTTCCATTCATTGATTAGATATTAGACACATTAGAAGGAAAGAAATTCTTTTTTGTCTTGGATGGCTTCAGTGGATACAATCAGATTCAGATTGCCCCTGAAGACCAGGAGAAAACTACTTTTACCTATCCTTGGGGAACATTTTCTTACAGAGTCCTACCCTTTGGCCTATGCAATGCCCCTACCACATTTCAGAGGGCCATCCTCAACATCTTTTCAGATTTAATAAATGAAGCGCTCGAAGTATATATGGATAATTTCACACCATATGGAGATGATTTTGAGCTAGCACTAGACACATTGGAAAAAGTGCTGCAACGATGTATTGCCACCAGGCTCTACTTGAGCCATGAAAAGTGCTATATGATGATGATCGAAGGGCTCATCCTAGGTCATTATATCTCAGCGACTGGAATACAGGTAGATCCGGCCAAAATTCAAATAATTTTGTTAATACCTACTCCTACCACATAGACAAAGGTACGTAGTTTTCTAGGATTTTCTGGCTATTATAGGAGATTCATAGATAATTTTTCTCAAATAGCTGCACCTCTATACACATTGATAGGGAATGTTGATTTTATTTGGACAGATAAATGTGACTGTGCTTTTGAGGATCTGAAAAAGCTTGTGTCAACAACCCCAGTGCTCAGAGGCCCAAATTGGGACCTGCCATTTCAAATTTCATCAAATGCTTTAGACACAGTTATTGGAGCAGTCCTTGGGCAGGAAGAAGACAAAAAACCATATGCAATCTATTATATTAGCAAGAATTTGTCTCCTGCTGAGCTAAACTATACCGTAACTGAAAAAGAGTTTTTAGCTGTAATACATGCTGTAAATAAATTTAGGCATTATATCACTGGATATCCTGTTGTTTTATATACAGATCACTCTGCCATAAAATATCTAGAAAATAAACCTATTACAAATAGTAGAGTAACAGGATGGTTGATTTTATTGCAGGAATTTGACATCACAATAAAATATCGACCTGGGAAAGAGAATCCTGTAGTTGACTTTCTCTCACGAATGCTGAAGCCAGCAAACGCAGCAGTAGTTGAAGATCAATTCCCAGATGAACATTTGTTTGTTGTTACTGTCAAGACACCCTGGTATGCTGGTGTTGCAAATTATTTAGCAGTAGGCAAATTACCAAAGTATCTAACCTCCAATGAATGAAAACAGATTGTTCAACGTAGTACCCTATTTTCTTGGATTGGGGGCTACCTATTTCATACAAGGGAAGATATGCACATTAGAAGATGCATCCGCGAAGATGAAATATTTGACATTCTAAAAGCTTGTCATGACAGACTGTGTGGCGGACATTTCGCAGATCGCAGGACTGGTCACAAGGTTTTGCAAATAGGTTATTACTGGCCCACAATCTTTAAAGATGCTAAGAAATTTGTTCAAGCCTATGACAGTTGCCAAAGAGCAGGATGCCCTGGACAATCCGACGAAATGCCTTTAAACCCACAGTTAGTAATCGAACCATTTGAGCATTGGGTGCTCAATTTTGTTGGTCCGATCAACCCATCATCAAATCAGAAAACATATATTCTAGTAGCAACATAGTATGTTACCAAATGGGTTGAAGCAGAGGCACTTCCAAGAGCTACAGAGGACTCTATGATTCATTTCATGTTCCAAATATTTGTGCGATATGGCCTCCCGAGGGACATAATTACGGACAAAGGACCGCAATTTGTAGGTAATAAAATCGTTGCAACATTAAAAAATTATCACATTCAGAACAAAATTACCACTCCGTATCACCCACTGGAAAATGGCCAAGTAGAGAGCACGAATAAGGTGATAGAGGCAATATTGAAAAAAACCATCGCATCACATATGCGTGATTGGGCTTCAAGATTTCCCAAAGCCTTGTGGGCATACCGAAAAACGTGGATAAATACCACCGATTATTCACCATATCAGTTAGTATTTGAAAAAGAACCCATCTTTCCAATAGAGTTCGAAATACAAACATTAAGAACAGCACAGGAGATCGGTCTGAATTTAAATGAGGCCCAAACTAACAGATTACAGCAAATTAATGAGCTAGATGAAATTAAGCTCTCGGCTCTTCAACACACTGCATTAATTCAACAACAGAGAGAAAAATGGCATGACACCCTGATTAAAAAGAAAATATTCCCACGAAGGAGATTGGGCATTCCTATATGACTCCAGGTTTCAGGATTTTCTGGGAAAAATTCAGACTCGATGGCTTGGACCGTATGAAATATAGAAAGTGCATGACAATGGCACCATTACTTTGACTACTATTGACGGATCTGGACATACCTTTAAAGCAAATGGTCCCCGAGTGCAACAGTACCATAAACCGGTTACTCAGGAATCCTTTTACTAGTAGCTCCGGGAAGATTCTGATATGCAAATTCTTGCTAAGGAAAATAATCCTTCCTCGGCATTGGTTCACTAAATAATTCCATTGTTCTTAAATTTTGTACATAAGTTTTTCTTTTCAGCTTCTATAAACTACTTTCTATACAGATTTTTGCATTTTTGCATTCTTTTTGTTTTTTTGCTGTTCCTTTCTGAAGGAACAACACTTTTGCATTTTGCTGTTCCTTTCCGAAGGAACAACATTTCCCCATTTTTACTGTTCCTTCTGAAGGAACAACAATTCCATATTTTAGTTGTTCCTTTTCGAAGGAACAACACTTTCACATTTTGTTGTTCCTTTCCGAAGGAACAACATTTCCACATTTTTGTTGTTCCTTTCCGAAGGAACAACATTTCTACATTTTTGTTGTTCCTTTCCGAAGGAACATCACTTTCACATTTTTTCTGTTCCTTTATGAAGGAACAACACTTTCACATTTTGTTGTTCCTTTCCGAAGGAACAACATTTCTGCATTGTTGATGTTCCTTTCCGAAGGAACAACAATTTCGCATTTCGCTGTTCCTTTCTGAAGGAACAACATTTCAGCATTTTCGCATTTTTGTTGTTCCTTTCTGAAGGAACAACACTTTCGCATTTTGTTGTTCCTTTCCAAAGGAACAACATTTCAACATTTCAACATTTTTGTTGTTCCTTTCTGAACGAAAAACACTTTAGCATTTTGCTGTTCCTACGGAAAGGAACAACATTTCAGCATTCCCGCATTTTTGTCGTTCCTTTCCAAAGGAAAAACACTTCCGCTAGATTATTTTGCCGTTCCTTTTAAAGGAACAACCCTCCTTTGCATTTTTTTCTTTTTTCCGTTCTTTCCGAAGGAACAGTAGTTTCGATTTCTGATGATCTTAGGCTGTTCCGCCAAAAAATCAGTGTTTTATTTCGTGCTTGTTTTATTCACTGTTCCATTTAAGGAACGGCTAGGAACAACAATTTTGAGTGTATTTTTTTCTTTTGTTTGTTGTTCCTCTTAAAGGAACCACAATTTTGCGTGCAGATGTTCTTTTTGCTGTCCCTCTTAAGGAACAACTGCTGTTCCATCTAAGGAACAACACTTTTGTGTGTGTGTGTGTGTGTGTTTCTTAAAGAACATCATTTAGAGGCTTTTTTGTGAATGATGGTTCACTGTTTATGATCCCTTTAGGGCATAGGTATACATTTATGCAACACAAAAACTAGAGGACACTGAAATCAACAAACCAAAGAAAAATCGTTATTTTTAGAGAAATTGCTTTGTATCGATAAGAAAAAAGAGGAAATGACACAACTATTTATATCACTTTGTTGTCTTTATTTTCACTAAAACCAATTTGATTGATTATTTTTATCATGTTGGTTCTTTCTTAATCTTCATAATTCTCTTTGATCATTATTATTGAATAAGAATAAGGGCATATTTTCCTCTATTGAGATGTTCAAACTTCTTCCACCATCCCTACTCTTAAGGAGTGTTGAGCCATCCTTTGTATATAAATAGGAAAGTGTTATATAAAAAAAAGAAAAAAAGAAAGAGAAAAATATATATCTATATGATTACTAACATGATTTTTCAGATGAAGGATAGGGGGTCTCATTAAGAGCCAGCCTACCATGATCATAAGGAAGCAATGAAGTGGCATTCCCACTATGGCCACCACACCAGGGATATGATCCAAGAGGCATATCAGAAAAATAAAAAAGTCCTTGGAACAGGAGGTCTCATCACGAGCCGGCCTGCCCACCTTTCACTCCTTCCTGGTGAATGGCATTGTGATTCATCTGGTTACCAAGCCAGCACAATGGCCTCCATTCTGACATCACACAACACTTTCCTAGGCATACATAAAGGATTATGGTTCCAAGGGTGAAACAAGCAACTCTGTCAAGGTTATGGACACCTGTGGGCAACAAAGCTCTGCTGATGGTATTGAAGTCATACTTTTCATACACCAATAGTCATTATAAACCCTTTTCTTATATCTCTATCTTGATTTCAAATGATATTATGTTATATAACCCTTTCGAACCTCTTACACATGAAAAATCATTTATAAATCAATCATAATGGTTAAAGTGGATAATGACCGCATAAGCATTTTTACTTACGTCAACTGTCCTCTCCTCTATTTTTCGCATCATTTCATAGCATTTCCATATCTATTCACGATTTCCATCATAAGCCTCGATTTCAGTAATCCGCTGCTTTTTGTAATCATGTCATGGATATATACGCCGTTCCTTTATTTTACTGTATGACTACAGTCCAGCATGCTGCTCCTTTATTTTCTGGTCGAGGACGACTTATCACATTTCAGGGGGGCGCGGGTGACCTCCATAAGACATTGGCATACATGTCAACTCCTTATTTGGAGGTACTATGACTCCATCAAAACTCGGGAATGCAAGTTTAATGGTATTGATATTTCCCAATATGCATAGCTTGTTATTCCATAGTCATTTCTGTGTTTTTGCTAATAGTGTGCTAAGCTTGAACAACGTGTTGTTCCATCGTCATTTCTGTGTTTTTTCTCTGTAAAAATTAACAGTGTGCTAAGCTTAAACAAAATGGGAGACAACTCAATATGCAGTGAACCACAGGTGTTAATAATCTTCGACGTTGCACGTGAAATTTTAGTGAGAGCAAGATGGATTGCCTACCTTAACCGACTACAACAGTCTCATGAAATGGTGGCCATTGAATTTCTGCAAAATTTTCAGGAAGATCGTTCCATGGTGAGGGGGAGGAAAATAATAGTAATAGATGTGGTAATTGCTGAAGTATCGGGACTACTAGCTGTTGGACCAGTATGGACCCAGAAAAAAGTAAGACTTCAAGACGCCATAACCATCTTCTGGGATGAAAGACAAATTCTTACTGTCAAAGGAAAAGGAGTCCTTCCTGCAACCCTGGGAGAACCATGGGTAGAATTAGCCAGAATTGTGCAAAGCTACATCACATGCGATGGGAGAAATGATGTGGTAAGACCACATCATCTCAAATTGTTAGCAGTATTAAAACAAAAATGTGTTGTAAATTGCCCGCATATTTAAATTTTTTATTGAATGATGTTGCTCGTAGTATAAGGAAATCTAGTCATATAGAGACGGTAGTAAGTCATCATGGCTTAATTCGGCTAATAGTCAGTTATAGTCTCGCTCAACAGTAGATTAGTTGGGAAGAATTGGTATTCTCAATAGATGGGGGATTGGCCTTACCAACCCCGAAACGAAAAATAACTGATAGAACATCAATTAGACCGCAGAAACACAGACAGTCCGCCAGATTACGGAGAAGCAGGGGAATGTTGGGAAGTCCCTAAGATAACAATAGCCAACCCCTAGAGATATATGAATCAAAGGATGAGCAACCCCCACAACTTGAAGGAGGGGAAAATGAAGAAGGAGAATTAGAAGAAAATTTAGAAGAGGAACTGGAAGAGGAAATTGAGCACTCTGGCGAGGAAGAAGGGGAGGAAGCAGAGCCACCCAGTGGAAGCCCATTACAAAACCCTTTGCAATAAGACAAATTGGTCCAAATTTTGGCCAACATGGGTGAGTGTATCCAACCCCACAGCCCCCTCAACCTCGATATTGAGGCAGGACAATTACAGGAACACTCTGCTCACAGTAAGAGTGCATCCGAGAAGATGGATGATGAGGAAGAAGGAGAAAGGAAATCATAGGAATACTCTGCTCACAGCAAGAGTGCATCTGAGGATATGAATGAAAATATCAGATCAAACCAGGGTTACCTCCCCTAAGAAACCTAATCAAGAGGACGAGAACACTGAAGAAGTGTTCCAAACAGAAATTATGGAAATAAGCCAGGGCGAGGACACAATCCCTGAAGAACAAAGCCTAGGCCCAAGAAAAGAAACAATTGTTCCTTCGAAGAAGAAGGCGAATGAAATCAAAAGGCTGCGAAAGGAACAACAAAGGCTACTAAATGTAGTAAAACAACTCAGACAACAAATAAGGGTCCTAAAAATGGGGAGAATCTCAAAAAGAACCCCTGGAACAAAGGATGCAGCCACCCAGACGAAACCCCATAAAATGAAGACCAAAAGAACTCAAACTAAACCCATTATCATTCAGGACCACAAGGAACAACATGCAGCTGTTACAAACGCAGAGGCCCAAACAGAAGACACACTAGTCTATAATAAGGATGTCCAGACAGAGGCATTGTCCTCTAGCATCACGACTGACCGGACAGTTCATGACAAAGAAACACAGACTGAGGAAACCAGATGTCGCAATAAGGAGATCCAGGTAGATCTCCAGCCCAAAAATGTTTTGATGGACAATGATCCTAGGATAGTAAAACTTCAAGAGGATCTGGCATAGGCCCAGCAGACTATAGAAAAGCTCACAGAAGAAACTATTCCTCAGGAGAAATATCAAAAGTTACAGCAGCAAGTAAAGAACATCAATGCATCGGAGAGCGAGGCCTTCGATAGATGTCAGAGGGCAGAGGAAAAAGTTAAAAAGGTAACCAATAGACTAGACACAGTTATGAGTCAAATGGATACTCTCTGTTCTCTATATACTGATGTTCTAGCATGTAGGGAACCTGCCAAAAATTATGCTTTGTTTTTGATGGAAAGGTATCTACAGTTAAAAATTAAGGCTGTCAAGGCAGGGGTGCCTATAGAGTTGAAAAATATTGATGATTTTATAAACCGTTGTAAACATTATGGGGTGAAATTCCAGCGATTGCTATGTGAGTTTTATTTGCATAATTTTGTGTTTGAGGATGAAACGTAAGAGAACCCTAGTCCTTTTGTGGGTGATATCCAGCTTCAGGCATTCATCTCTTTTGCTATTAACCAGATAAAGTGGCTTAAAGCCCATAATTCCTTTAAGAGACAAGAGAATGGGTTAGATCTTTGGGTAAGGGGTGAGTTGAAAAATCCATTGCAATTGTGGGAAAAGCATAGAAGCTTAATGAGAAAGAAGGGTGTGATCCATACATTGGGACCCATTCACACAACAGTTGTCTGGCAAGGGGTAGAATACTTCCTATCCATCAAAGACCTTGCCATAGCAGCAGCTAAACTCCGATGGAAGACTTCCAATCAGAATGTTCAGGATAGAGAACCATTCAATTACGAAAATTTTAAGTTAGTTGTTGGTTGCCTGGTTACCTATAGTAACCTCATCTTGAGAGAAGGACTGTATTGGCTAGGTTGTAGGCTTCGAAGTCCAATTATCTGGTATCCTGCAGCAGGGTATAAGGCTCTATATGAATTGTCTGAAGGGAAGACAGGGCATATTTCTGAAGTTTTAGCTACACATCATGGTTTTAGACCACTGCATGAGAATCCCTCTCCGACCTATTCCCTAACTGCCTTGCATGTAAATTACAATGTTTTCATGAGGGCATGAAAAAGGGTAAGCAGGGGGGTGTGTTGAGCGTTGGAAAAGGTATGTATTTACCATTTATTTCTTTATCTTTTCCTTTGAATCATAACTCATTTACATTCTAAGAGGGTAATATGTTAAAGAATTATGATAGAATTAAGGAGATTTGTGATTGATACAAAATAACTAATTATTGTCTTTTTTTATACAGAAAGTGAAGGAAATAGAAAACCAATATTTGGGAGGAAAAGACAAAGCAGAAGCAACTATTGTCCCTTTGACAGGAAGCCGTATCCAAACAAGGAGATCAAGATCGAAGCGCATGGACCAGGAAAAGGAAGAGAAAAAGCGCAAGAAGACAAAACGATAAAATGGAGATGAAAGATATAGCGAATCCCTCAGAATCCTTTGATCCTAAGGGATCACTGCTTCAAGACTTATCTGTATTCTTGATACTTCTGCCTGGCCATTATAAAAAGGGACAGCACTGGTAGCCCAGGGGGCAGATATTATTATCAATTTGTAGAACTTACTGTTGTAATCTTAACTTTGATCATCGACTCTCTTTGAAGAGCGATAGCTGTAACTCTGCCATTTATGATTAATATATAACTCAGTTGTTGTTCCATTATCTGATCTTGGAGTAAACGCAGCAGTGCTTCCCTGGTGGCTAAGGGCCCGACCCTAGTGGATCCACTTGCTTCTTGTATCATTATTTTACAATTACAGTCGTGTGTGGTTTGATTTCCTTTGCATTTCCTTAATTTTCTTTATTCAGTAATCTTCTGTTTCTGAATGTTTCCCTGAATTGCTTTGTTATATCGAAATCATAATTGGATAGCAAGATTATTATTCACAACTTAAAATGTCATGCTGTTCATTCTGAAACAATATTGCACTGTCTAATTCGGATTCTGTTGTTCATTTACAGTTGCGATTGCTGTTCATTTAACTACGGTTCACTTACAATTGCGATTGTTGTTCATTTAACTGCCATTCAATTACAGTTGCAATTACCATTCCTTTATACTTGTAGTTAATGTCCATTATGCTAGAATAAGATTATTGATTCAATTACTCTATAGTTGTTGTGTGGTTACACTTAATTAGGTTTGTTGTTCCATTATTAAGTTAGAGATTGTTGTTCAATTCATTTCGGTTAAGATTGATGCTCAATTCAGTCCTGTAGATTAAGCTTTGTTGTTCGACCTGATCAATAGGTTTAGTTGATGTTCCTTTTCTGCTAATCGAATTTTTATTTCCAGTATTTTCTTTAGTGTGGATAGAAAGATATACAACTGTAACAAACCTTGACTACTGCTTTCTAAGTTCGCAGATTGGAGATCCTGTCTGTGATTGATTTTCATTCACATCAGTTTACAGGGGAAAGAGTTATCATTACTACATCCTTGATTGATGATTGCTGTAGTTTCTTGAGTGAATGATTTAGTTACAGAACATTTAAGTTTCTTTCCATTACAATTAGATTTTGTTTCCAGCATTCATTTACTTTTGTAAGCACTATACTGCAAACATTACTCTTGAACAAGTGACCGCCTCAGACTGAGTACACTCTTGAGATAAAAAATCATGCCTGGATTGATAATTAATGTAGGGTAAATAGGGGTTAAAAGATACCTTTTTATCACTCAACAGTGACGTGGCATGTGGGGACCGCCAGACTTCTATTATAATATGGTTATAACCTCTTCTTTATGGTTTTTCTGTAAATAAACAAGTCGATGAATAATTGAATGAATAATATACAAGCCGGCCTCCCTCTAATAAACTTGTCTCTCAGTCAATGGTGAAACTCGTATAAATATGAGTTAAAATATTTCAATAAATGTATGGATCTCGGGCATCAAAAACAGAGAACAAGGAGAGTTCACAACTCGTGAATGTGAAAGTAAGAAGAGGGTTGAGCAAGAAAGAGAAAAGAATGAAGTTGAAGGTCAAACAATGGAAAGAAGAAAGCTGCAAGTCAAACAACGGGAAAGAAGGAAGACAAAGTTCGAGTGACTCTACTGATTGGGTTAATCTTTGAAAGGATTGAACCTGTGATGAATTAATGGAAGAAGTACAAATTGTAACTCGAAGAACAGTTAAGTGAAGCAAAATCAGGTTTAATCTGCCATCGTTTGAAGGGAGCAATAGACTACACCAATATTGAAGTATTTGTGAGTATGATCCTTGGAAGTAAGATATCGCGACACTAAGAATAGTGAGAAGTAGTCACACGCGAAGCACTTACCGCGTCAGATAGAATAAAGGGTTGGAACAGAGAATTGTTTATGTGCAGATGATGAGGCTTAGTGCAATCTACTAAAGATGTTTTGTTGAAATGCTTCAACGAATCTTGGATACTTTATTGAAGATCATGATGCATTGTTAAAATCAGTATGAGGTAAAATTTGCATACTTTGTTGGACAATATGAAGAGTTGTGAAGACTCCTTCATATGAAGACAGGTTGCCATTGATGATGGAGCGTGGAGACTATAGTGAAGTTGCCTATTGAAAGAAATCAGTGGAGAAGATTTTTGGAGCTGAGAATTACTATCAAACATATCTAGAAAAAGTATAGTAGTGGGTTGGAGCCCATAGGGTTGGTGCCGTGAAGGTTTGAGCCTCGAACATACAAGGTAGGTGTCGTGATGGTTTGAGCGTCAAACATACAAGGTAGGTTCCTTGAAGGATATGGTTGGAGCCCTAGAGGATCGGTGTCCTCAAGAAACCAGGTCGGAGCCTGTACCAGAGAAGGGTTGGAGCCTTTAAACACAAGGTTGGTGCCCTAGTGGTTGGAGCCTCACAAAAGACCAAGTTGGTGGTTGGCAACAGGTTGGATCCTGGGAGATTGAAGATCGGTGTCTTCATCAAGGGTTGGAGCCATATATTATTGTACTTGATTCATTATAAAGATTGTATTAATAAAATAATTTATTCCTATTGCTCATTTTGTTCTAAATATAATTGATTTAACTAGTAAAATTAACAATTGAAATGAAATATTGATTCACCCCCCCAGTATTTCCAACAAATTTGTTGGTAACCTTTTGTCAGTTTAAGTTTGTAGCTCTCTCATTATTCTCTCTCTCTCTCACTCTTGGTCACTTAGAGTTTTCTTGGAGCCCCCTAGCTTTGGATCAAGGAAGGAAAAGTAAACAAAGGGAAAGGAAGGAAAGCAAGGATCAAGGAAGAAGAGCAGGATCACGTAACTTCAACATGAATACTTGTAGGTAACCTTTTGCATGTGTGTTTTCCTAGCTAGTTTGGACATGCATGGATTTGCATCCTGGTGTATGGTTCTTTTGTTGTCGGTGGCATGGTTTTGTCGGGTTATGACAATGGTTTTCAGCCTAGCCTTACATTTTTTTGGATGACATGGTATGTTGGGATGTTTATCTCAGTTTTGATCTTTGGTTTGCTGGATGGGTTTCAGAATCTAGGGTGGAGGTGGTCTCAAGTTTCATTCCCAAAGGCCTAGGAATCCCTTGACCGATTTTGGTAGGATACACGATAAAGCTTGAGGGAGAAGTCTCAGGTTAGCGCCTCGTGATTCGGGTTTGGATTGTGGTAAATCCTAATAGACAAGTCTTGGTTTAGGGCCTAGTGATCCAGGATTGGATTGCGGTAAAGCTTGAGCGACAAAGAGACGAAAAATTCCTCAAGGAAAATTTGATTTTGATGTTTTTATATTGTCATCATGTCTTTGATGGATTTTGAAGGTTATAACAAGTTCTCGGCAGAGACTAGGATTCTGGGCTAGAAAATTGGCTCAAATCTCGGGGACGCTGGCATAGGTCTGTTGGAAAAAGTCCAAGGATGCTGGCACACTAGCTTGTGTGAGCGACTTTAGCTTATGGTCATTGTCTTTCCTATTGAATGAGAGTGACCAGGGGTTAAAAAGATTAAATCACTAGTGGGACTTAGGGACAGGATGTTTGAGTGGCTGACATGTCTCCCGAGGGTGTTGTTGCTGACGTGGATGGGTTTGTTTGATATGTTCCGTTAGTTCCATTTCCTTAATGTCACCAAGGAAGTTGAATCCCTTATAGTAGCCTCTCTCGTCACATGTTTACCCCAGTTGGTCGGTTGCTTCGGTGGACCTAGGAGGAGGGGATGTTACAGATTGGTATTAGAGTGTGGTTTTGCTCTCCTTGGGTGAAGGTGCTCGGTCATGCATGCATGTCAGTTGCATGTGTGTCTCTTACACTGTCATTCCATGTGCTTGTTGCATTGCATCATGTTGATCATGATTGTAGTATTTGTCATGAGGAACTTGATGTGATTTTGTGGGATGCATTGTTGGAATTATATGACTGGTTGAATATGGTTATATGTCGCTTGACTACATCCTTGTATGTTAGGTGCATTCTTGAATGCTTTGATTACATGTATCAGTCTTGTAGGTTAATTACAAGAATTGATCACTTATGCTCGACTACATGCATTCATACGTATGTGTAGTTGATTAGGAATTGCTTATGCATGTTGATAGTTGCATGTGGCAAGATGTGAGATTGAGTAATGGTTGTTGCCATGCATGAGGTCATAGCATGCATTGTTGATATGGCCTTGCATTGATGACTGGACCCTAGCTATAATGATGTTTATACGTTGATACACTTCTTCGATATATGTGAATATGTTGTTATGATTATGTTATATAGGTATCACGTTAATTTGTTGATCTTGCAGGCAAGGTATCCTCCCTGAATTATGCTAAGGTACTGTTGTAGCGACTACAACCACCCTCCAAAATTTTGGCTCACATGCAAATTCCAGAGCCTACAGTGGATCTTGTGATCGATCGTTCTTTGGTCACTTATTGGTAAATGATGATCTCAAGCCCCCCTCCTTGATCTTAAGAGTTTTTCACATTCTCATATTTATGTAGCATGTGTCATCTTTGGGAATAGGGATTATTGTTTGTCATGCAAAGGGAATGTTGTTCTGCTTCAAGGGGAAATCTTGTGTGTATGGCTGTTCTCATTACATAGACATGTTTCACACTCACTTCACGTACTCTTGTCACGAAGGTTGATGCATCAAGAAGAGTATGTCTTATATGTTCTGGATGGTATTTTTTGTATCACTAAGTGCTCAAGTGTGTGATCATAGTCAAGTTTTATCATCATTTACATCAGTTTCACTGATCTCACACTTATCTAGTTTCCCGAGAAACCTAGCCTCATCCAACTTTCTGGAACTAGACACTTTGTTTTTGCAACCCTCAATATTTTTCCCTTGCCTGCTGGAACTGCGCAATGCACAAAGACCCCAACCTCCCTTTGCATCCAAAAACACGCAGTAGTTTCCTCCAGCGTCCTTCCCCAGCCAGAACCCACTGTCTTAAGAAATTGCACAGTATTGTCCCTTAGTTGCCCAGTCTGTCTTGCATTCAAAAATAGCACAGAGCTGTCCTCCTAGGAACTCATCCCTCAGTCTTCCTTGCATTTAGAAACTGCACAGTATTGTCCCTCAGCTACCTAGTCTTCCTTGTATTTAGAAATTGTGCAAATGGGCCTCCTAGGGCCTCATCCCGTAGCATTCTCTTGCATCTCAAAACTACGTAGTATTGTCCTAGCTGTCCAATCTTCCTTGCATTCAGAAACTGCGCAGATGGGCCTCCTAGGGCCTCATCCCAACAACAGCCAGTGTTTGCTGAAACTACGTAGATCTATCTCTCAGTGACCACAAGGAAAGATGACATGCCATATGACTCTCAAGGAGTTGAGGAGAAAGACCAAGGAACCGAGTTATGACAAGAGATCATGACCGCATGCAAACTTCATCGGATGCATAACCATCTAAAGGGTAAGTATCGTAAGTAAAGTACATATTTTTGAAGTACATCTCTTAGTGTAGCTTGAAGTACTGTTTATCATCATCATATAATTCTATCTTCAATTATATGCATGTTTGCAAGCACTAAAAGTCATTATCTGTGTTTCCTTTACATGTCTTTCTCCCCTTCGCTCATTGTACCAACTATCATCTTTGGCATGTTGATTGTTATGCCATGATTGCAATCCGGTTCTAGTGATTTCAAAGGTTTGTCTTTGTGTGTTTGAGTTGTCTTAGCTATGTGAATACCCGTCACACTCACACACAAAGTCGTAAGCAATTTCGTGCAAGTTTCGTCACGGTTGTCCGAAGGTCTATCCCAAGTGTTGCACTTGTCGCTTTCACCTATAGACAATCCCACAGAGGGTCATATTTTGCTATATTGTCCCAATGGTTAGTGTCATCATGTTGTCTAAATATTCTAAGTGTGTGATTACAATGTCGAAGCCATCAAAAGTTCACTTGCCTCTCACACTTAGAAATTATCCTGAAAACCTTTCGACGGAACAAATTCACTTCCTCGGACCCTGACTGAGCTGCCATGCACAGTCTCAACCCTCAGTGGTGCTGCTCTGCTATATGGAACTGCTTAGTTCTTGAGGCTTTCCCTCGAGCTAGCTACACTGCGTAATCCCAGAAATGAGCAGTTGTCTTCCCTCCTAGAACTGCATAGAAATTGCCTCCATGAATAAACTGAACTGCACATTTCTCAAGCATAGTCATCAAGCCTCTGTCTTCCTGTTGGAAGCTTGCACTGCTCTGAGACCTGGGTCTACACTTTTCCCAAAAATTGCACAGACATGCCCAGCTGGTTATCTGCTACTTTTTCCTACATTATTCTCAGAAATTGCATAGAACTACCCAGCTAACTCTTATTTCCTTGCTCTGCACTGCCTCTAGAAATTTCACAAACATGTACGACAATCCCCTTGCTGCCTGTCTTGCACTATCCTGGAAAATTGAACAATCATTTATAGCAATTCCCCCTTGCAGCCCTGTCATGCATTGTTCTTGAAAACTATGCAGAGCTACCTAGTAGGTCCCTCTGTAGCCCTGGTCTATCTTCCCTCTAGAAACTGTGCAGAACTAACCATCAGTCCCATACAACCCTATTTTATCTTCCATCTAGAAACTGCGTAGAAGCTACTCCCCTCGAGGTACCATCTTTCCATTGAAACTGGTGACTTTCATTTCAAAGTTTTACCTCCGAGTGATCTTTGCACATTTTTTTTCAGTAGTGTAGGTTGTCCCCTTGGAATGCCTCATTCTGGCCTGAACTGCGCTCTGTGCCATCTCAATGAGTTGTACTCCCTCCTTGTCACCTGGAACACGAGAACAATGCATCATGCTAAACTAGGAGGTTTTGGATTTGATGTTGTCTCATCATGTGTGATTGAAGGAATAGGTACATTGATGGAACATGGTGAGACGACAAACGAGAAGAAGAAGGAGTGCATGCTAGAAGACTTGCTCGTAGTTGAAGAAACAAACGAAGCACATCAAGCGGTAAGCAAAATAAACACATGTATGGAACCATCTTTCAAAGACCAAGACCATTGAAGACCCCGCAACACCAAGCTATGTGGAGATGAAGACAAAGTACATCCAAAGACACATCCATCACTTAACAACACAACAACTTGACACAGACACCACAGTTAGCTAGTACATGTCAATAGTGTCATGTCGAGTTGCGTTATGAGTTTTCACGACCACCTCACTACTATGAGCCATAACTGTTGTAATCAAATGTAATGTAGAGTGAAATTCCAAGTGTCATTAGTGGAATGAAAATAGTCATATGTAATGTAAAGAGTTATATATAATGAAGTTCAAGAGTCATGAGGATAGTCCATGAGTCAAAGGGGAATGTCAAGGGTCACCCCACCCTTTGCTATATATAGAACCTCATAACTCATAGAACATGCTTTTGGGAGCCAAGCTTTTACTAGGCATTTCTTAGAGAAGGGCTTGGAGAGTATTGTGACGAGCCTTGGCTTCTCCACAGTGCAAAGTGAGTACATCTCTTTGGAGGAGTAGGCGGCGTTCACTGTAACATTCCACTATTCAGGCTAGTGGTTGTCCTGGTTATATGGATGGATGGAATTTTCACTTTATATAATATAAAAAGCCAAAATGTCTTCATTCATATGTTGTTATTGTAGTTCAACTATTCTGGTTACTTTAGGAATTTATGTTACTTAACTTATGCATTTGTGTATGAACTATTCGTATGCAATTGTATTAATCATGTTAAAGTTGTGTTGTTGGTTTAACCCATTACTTTGGATTGTCGACTATTCTGCTTTCTATCTTGTGATATCATTCAGCTCATGTGTTCCTTTCAAGTTGCTTACTATTACAAGATTCTAGGGGGCACATTTCATTTTCCCCTCAGTGTGTTAGAACCTCCCCATGTATCTCTCTTGACTCGCTATAAGGTCACACACTTGCTTCCAAAAAATATATCTTGCTTACCTCTACACGTTATCGTATTCAAGGCATAAATTTACTACCCACTACTGGGAATCCTACTCCAAACAGTCTAAGTTCTAGTTGGGACTTCTTACCGAGGAGATCCCTTGACATGTTTGCAGGTCCAACACTGTCAACATTTCTGGTGCTAAAAGGAGGGCCAGATGACAAGCTGAGTCCTCAAAGTCTGTTTTGATTCTCCACACATATATCATGAATAACTGTACAATTTATCCTCCAAGATGTATGTCTTATGGAAATGAGTTTGAAATCCCATAGGATATCTAGAATGACTTGTCACAAAACACATATGAAGGTTAAGGCAGAACATCCTGGCATAAACACAGAGCTCTCTTTGCAAGTCTTTGTTACAGGTATGGAATCTATGAGGATTACATGACCTTCTTGTTGTTCGCATTCACGCTTCAAGGGAACCCATTGCAATGGTGTGTCACACTGCCCGATCAATCTATTCACTCTCTTAATCAGTTGGTTGTAGAGTTGGACTGTGATTTCCATCATTTTGACCGTAAAGCACTTAATAAAGAAATTCTGAAATTACAGAAAGCACCTGATGAGTCCATTGAGCAATTTCACACACGTTTTCGTAATCTTGCATTTTGATTTCCTAAAGATGAAATTGATTGGGAATTTCTCGATGGAAGATTTAAGTATCTTCTTCACATATCCAAAAATACACAAATATTAGAATCATTTGAACCCCTCCCGACATACCTTGGTGTTAGCACTGCCAAATCCAAGATGGACAAGGTTGTTGTCATAAGTGACTTTTCGTCCTCTTCTCATCAAACAGCTCTAGCTCCATAGTGAAAGGTGGGAGAAGGTGCACACCCATCTATTGAACTATCACATCCTCCCACCCACCTACTTTGAATATTTGTGTAGACTTGTCTTGCAAGCCTGATGGTTGTCACGTGAACTCGTTCCCTCAGCCTCCATCTTCTGGTTCCTTTTGTCATTTGGATTGTACTGTGTTGTGTTCTCCCATTCTGGACTCCACATCTTGTGTTCACGAGGATCAAGTTGTCGATGAAGTTGATGTTGTGCAGCCAACCTGTGCTCTCATTCATGATGAGTGTGTGCAGAATCTGAAGAAGAACTTGTGGTGAAGGATGACCTCCTATCTGTGCCTCATTCGATCTATCCTGACATCTCTTGTGATTCTGCCACTTTAGATTTTCCTTGTGAAAACTCACCGCCAAATGTTTCTATTTCCTATCATTCACAGGACGCACTGAATGTCAGTATATCATTACATTACGTAGAGGACACATATTTCTTTGAAAATCCATTCAATATTTCATCTGTCATTTCTAGAAACATAGAGGGTGAACGTCCTTGTTTCTCATCAACCCCTCTACATGATTCATCGGATCATGAGGATGCCAATGAACATATGGAATTTTCTGATCGTGGTTGTCATCATCTCTTTACTCCTTCATTGGATCATGATGCTGATTCACTCATTGTTCATCTTTCTAAGCAACTGGTATTTGATGATTTATATGCTGATGAAATGGAAACCCCTCAAAATGTCAAGGCACTTCAGCTTGTATTGATGGTTATGTTAGGCCCTCGCTGTCTTGAGGTCAGATCCACTACTGATAAGAAATCTGTTGAAACACTCCAGGCTCCTCATTACTCTCATGTTCGCATTAAATATTAATCTAATTCACATATTTCACTCCCTCCACGGGAATCACGTGATCCCATCGCTTATGCATTGGAGGAGTCAAACACAATGAGCACTCTTGCGAAATGTGTTTTTTCTTCTTTCTTCATTTTTGCTCGCCAATCAAGGTTAAAAGAGTGTATGTTTTTATCATCTACGCACAGTGTGTTGCAAGACCATGGGACATCTACAGAATGTTTATCTTGCACATTCACTCTTTTATTTTATGTGGACACTTTCAAACTCCGAGTATGTTGGTCTTTACTGTCTTATATTTTTTTTTTCGTTGGTTTACATAGTTATATTTCTTGTTCACTATGTGTTCACCAACAAGGGCCAACCAATGTGCCGGTGGCTATGTTGGAAATATCACTTTACGTGAGCAAGCCCATGCACTGTTTAGCGTAGCAGTAGTAGTAGTGTTTTCTTTCTTGATTTTCTTTACTTTCTGGTTTTCTTTGCTTTTCTTGCATGTTTTGCTTCATGTCCTTTTTTTTCTTTCACTTTACTTTTTCCCTTTGCTTTTTGGGTTGTTTTCTTGTTTGCACCCGTAGGTTAGTTTTACATGAAATCGTGTTTGGCTCTTGAGACAAGAGAGGAAAATATAACAGGACTTGTACAACTACCAACATTTGGTTATCTGTTGTCCTCTCTCTTTATGAAGAGATTGTTGTCTTTTGTTAATGATACACTGATGGAAAATGCACTCTGTTCAGAGTGAGTCTTGGTGAAAACATAACACTTGCATTGTTAACTAGTACCACCTACTCTAATCGGTTTTTTTGGGTTAAACCTTGTCAACTCAGTCAAGTAGAGTAAAGTGAGGGGAAAAACCTTAATAATTATGTCAAAGATATATATAACATACTTCTCTGAAGGGACAACCTCTTCTGCTCTCAACTATTCAGGATCCCTCTTTAGTATCATGAAAAATAAATAAGTACTTATGCATAGTTCTTTGAAAATGAGAAAAAAGTCAAAAAGTTAAAAATGAATAAGGTGAAAGAAGAGAAAGGCTTCCTACGCAGAGAGGTGATGGAAGTAACTCTGTCGGGGTATTGTCCAGGCTGGCTAGTAGCAGATTGATGCTTGTGTTCCTGTGTGACTCCGCCGGGGTACTGTCCAGGCCTACTGACAGTGGAGAAACAAAAGAGATGAAACTAAAAATATGAAAGTTATATTACTTGTGCATTAATATACCCCTCATCCCCAATTGAAATAAATCAGCTGAATTGGCTTGGTATGTGTGCTAACCGATCAAGAGAATGGTAGGGACTACATATTTCACTAAAGCTAGTGAGGAAGCCACGACGATCAAAGAATCAAACAATACTTCCGGAAGGGTTAGACTCAATTTTCATGAGACAAAGTCCATACAGAGAGATGGAGTTATACCAGTGTGTCGGAAGTGTTGTAGCGGCTACAACCACCCTCCAGAATTTTGGCTCGCATGAAAATTCCAGATCCTACCATGGATCCTGTGATTGAGAGTTCCTTGGTCACTTATTGGTAAGTTGATGATCTCATGGCCCCATCCTTGATCTAAATATTTGTTCACGTTCTCATATTTATGGAGCATGTGTCATCTTTGGGCATATGGATTATTGTTTGTCATGCAAAGATAATGTTGGTTTTCTTCAAGGGGAGATCTTGTGTGTATGGTTCTTCTCATTACATAGACATGTTTCACACTCATTTCAGGAACTCTTGTCACAAAGGTTGTTGCATCAAGAAGAGTATGCCTTATCTTTTCTGGATGGTCTATGTTGTATCACTAAGTTTTCAAGTGTGTGATCATAGTCAAGTTCTATCGTCGTTTACATCAGTTTCACTGATCTCACACTTAGCAAGTTTCCCGAGCAACCTAGCCTCATCTAGCTTTCTGGAACTGCACACTTCACTTCTGCAACCCTCAAGTTTTTTCCCTTGCCTGCTAGAACTACATAATGTGCAAAGACCCCAGCCTCACTTGGAATCCAAAACTGCGCAGTGGTTTCCTCTAGTGTCCTTCCCCCTTCGAAATTCACTGTCTTCAGAAACTACACAGTATTGTTCCTCGGCTTCTCAATTTGTCTTTCAATCAAAAACCGCGTAGAGGTGTCCTCCCAAGACCTCATTCCTCAGTCGGCCTTACATTCAAAAACTTTGCAGATGGGCCTCCTCGAGCCTCATCCCGCAGCAGTGTATTGCATCTCAAAACTGTGCAGTGTTGTCCTAATTGTCCAATCTTCCTTATATTCAGAAACTGTGCAGATGGGCCTCCCAGAGCCTCATCTCGGCAGTAGTCACTGTCTGCTAAAATTGGGCAGATCTATCTCTCAGTGACCACAAGGAAATATGACATGCCAAATGACTCTCAAGGAGTTGAGGAGAAATACCAAGGAACCGAGTTATGAGAAGAGATAATGTTAGGTCCCCATAATACTAGTGATGCCCCCATTACTATTGTAGTTGTATCCTTATTATTATTGTTGTGCCCCTATTGTCCCCATCTTGTTATTATTATGCCCCATAGAATCCCTCTATTGTTATTTTTGTTCCTTTATATTATTATTGTTAGGTCGGCTTGGTTATATTGTGACCCCTTAGACTCCTATATATAGAAAGGAGGTTTTTTCATTTGAATCATCCAAGCATTGTTCATTTATGTAATGTAAAGGAGGTTTCCCCCTCGAAGAGGATGAATTCTAAGGCGTTGATCTATCTTTTCTATATTTTGTGAGCTGGTTTCATAACAGATCAGGACCACATACAAACTTTGTCGGATGCATAACCATCTGGAGGGTAAGTATGGTAAGTAAAGTACATATTTTTGAAGTACATCTCTTAGTATAGCTTGAAGTATTGTTGATCATCATCATATCATTATGTCTTCAATGATATGCGTGTTTTCAAGAACTAAAATTCATTTCATGTGTTTCCTTTACATGTCTTTCTCCCTTTCGCTTGTTGGAACAACTGTCGTCTTTGGCATGCTGATTTCTATCCCATGCTTGTGATCTGATTCTGGTGACTTCGAAGGTTTTTCTTTGTGCGTTTGGGTTGTCTTAACTATGTGAACACCCATTGCACTCACACACAAATTCATAAGCACTATCGTGCAAGTGTCTTCACAATCATTTGAAGGTCTATCCCAAGTTTCGCACTTGTCACGTTCACCTATAGACAGTCCCACAGAGGGTCATGCCTTGCTGTGTTGTCTTGGTGGTTAGTGTCGTCATGTTGTCAAAATATGTTAAGTGTGTGATTACAATGTCGAATCGATCACATTTTCACTTGCCTCTCACACTTATCCATTTTGCTGAAAATCTTTCGATGAAACAAATTCACTTTCCCGGACCCTAACTGAGCTGCCCTGTGTAGTCTCAGCCCTCAGTGGTGCTACTATGTTTTTTGGAACTGCATAGTGATTGAGGTTGTCCCTCTGGCCAGCTGCACTGTGCAATCCCATAAATGAGAAAGGAATTGCATGCAGAATCTTGGCTGGTACAGTTGGCTATAGATACAAACAAGCGAGTTCACCATTGGGTGAGATTTTGTGCATTTGAGTCCAATGGTATGCCTACAATAACACATTTGAATGTATTACCATTGGGATCATATAGTATGCTTTTGGGTATGGATTAGCTATATCTTCATAGAACCAAAGTGGATTGCTTCGACAAGGCCATTGAGTGTGTGGATGATATTGGGGAAAAGAGGACTTTGCAGGGAAAGAAGTAGCCTACATCAGTGAGGATGGTTACCATTATGTAGGCTAAGCATATTTGCATAAAATGTTGTGTGATGTTTGTAGTACACATTTTTAGTGACAAGGGTAAGGAGGTTGAGGATGTGGATGTGTTAAGCAGGTACCCAATTTTGCAGCAGTTTCAGGATGTATTTCCTGAAGACATTACAAAGTTGCCCCCTCACAGGTAGGTAGACGTTTCTATTGAGTTGGTGCCAAGGGCAGCCCCAACATCAAAAGCACCTTACAAGATGAGCACACCTAAGTTGGTTGAGTTAAAGATGCAGCTAAAGGAAATTTTGGAGAAGGGGTACATTAAGTCAAGTAGATCGCCTTGGGGTGCATCAGTGTTGTTCGTAAAGAAGATAGATGGTACTCTCAGATTGTGCATTGAATATAGGAAGTTGAACAAGGTAATGATCAAGAACATGTACCCATTGTCGAGGATTAATGATTTGTTTGATCAATTGAAGGGAGCAACAATGTTCTCTAAGATCGACTTGAGATCGGGATACCATCAGGTACGCATGAAGGAAGAGGATATCTTCAATACTGTGTTCAGGACCAGATATGGGCATTATGAGTTTGTTATTGTTCCATTCGGTTTGACTAATGCTCCATCTACATTCATGTTTTTGATTAATATTTTGTTGTGTCCTTATCTGGACAAGTTTGTTATTGTATTCATTGATGACATACTGGTATATTTGAATGAGGAAGAACATGCTGAGAATTTAACAACAATGTTGAGATTGCTAAGAGAGCATAAGTTGTATGTTAAAATTGACAAGTGAAACTTATTTTAGAGGGAGGTACATTACTTGGGGCGTGTTGTCTCCAAGGATGGCATATTAGTGGATCCAGAAAAGATAAGGGCCATCATGGAGTGGGCAACTCCTAGTAATGTGGTTGAGGTGAGATCATTTATGGGATTGGCAGGTTACTAGAGGAGGTTCATCAAGAACTTCTCACACATTGCATATCCTATCACATCATTGCAACAGAAAGGTAAGAATTTCGAATGGACAGAATAATGTAAGGCTAGATTTGAGAGTCTTAAGCAATTGTTGACACATGCATTAGTGCTAAATATTGCAGATCCAGACAAGGAGTTTGTAGTGTGTATAGATTCTTGAAATATAGGACTTGGTGTAGTTCTCATGCAAGAAGGAATGGTAGTGTGCTATGAGTCACGGAAAATGAATGAGCACGAGAAAAACTATCTGATGCATGATCTTGAGCTAGGAGTGATTATACATGCATTGAATATGTGGAGACACTATCTTCTTGGCAGGAGGTTTACATTGATGAGCGATCACAGTGGGTTGAGGTATTTGTTTGACCAGTCGAATCTAAATGTGAGGCAAGCTAAATGGTTGGCTACCCTTAGTGAGTTTGACTTTGAGATCAGATACATCAAAGGGAAGGAGAACCGGGTTACAGATGCTCTTAGTAGGAAGGTACAAGTAAATCATATAGAAACTATGAGTTCTTATGGGACAGAGTTACAAGATAGGATCTTACAGGCAGGACAACAAGATGAAAAATATATGGAGATTATGCATAGATTAAAATATAGTACAGATTTAGGTGCAGGTACAAGTACACACACATGTGTGGGTGTAGATACAAGTATAGGTACATGTATCAGTGATTAAGATGTAGACTATCATCCTAGGTAAGATGGTTTGGTGAGATTTAGGATAGGATCTATGTGCCGAATTGCAGTGAGCTCAAGAATATTATCTTGAGGGAGTTTCACGCCAAGCCATACTCAGATCATATAGGATATCAGAAGACATTGACGGTGGTGAATAAGTTCTACTATTGGTTGAATCTGAAGAAGGAAGTGGCAGAGTTCATGGCTAGATGTTTATATTTTTAGCAAGTCAAGGAAGAATGTAAGCATCTAGGTGGTTTACTATAGCCTATAGCGATTCTAGAATGGAAACGGGAGGTCATTTCAATGGATTTCATTACAGGTCTTCCGAGGACAGCGAGGCAGCATGAATCTATTATGGTCATGGTCGACAGGTTAAGCAAGGTTGTACACTTCATTCCAGTAAAGACTACATATTCATCTAGTGAGGTAGCACAGGTGTCCATCAGAGAGATAGTGAGACTGCATGGTGTTCCAAAGAAGATTGTGTCGGACATGGATGCAAAGTTCACTTCAAAGCTTTGGAAGGAGTTATTTGCAAGCTTGGGTACAAAGTTTGCCTTCAGTACAAATTATCATGCGTAGATAGATGGACAGACAAAGAGGGTCAATGGGATCTTGGAGGATATGTTGAGGATGTACATGATGCACCGGTAGAGGAAATGGGAGGAATATCTTCCATTGGTTGAGTTCGCATACAACAATGGTTATTAGGAGTCATTGAGGATGAGTCCTTTCGAGGCATTGTATTGGAGTGATCCAGTGAACAAGGTATTTATTGGACCGAATATGTTGGCAGATATGGAGCAGGAAATGCAGATTATAAAGAAGAATCTAAAGAAGCACAGGATAGATAGAAGACTTATGCAGATCAACACAGGGTATTCAAGGAGTTTCAAGTTGGGGAGTATGTGTATTTTCACATCAAGCCCAAGAAAAGCTCTTTGAGGATTGGCTCATGTGCCAAGTTGGCACCATGGTATTGCGGGCCTTTTGAGATCCTGGAGAGGATTGGACCAATGGCATATTGACTTGCACTGCCTCCAACAGTAAAATTCCATGATGTTTTCCATATTTCATTTCTTAAGAAGTATATAAAGGATGTTGATCATGTTATTGATTCATCTGTATTACAGGTGGAGCAACAAGTAGAGTTTCAGCTGGAGCCTCAGTGCATATTGCAGCAGAAACATCTCATTCTCAGGAACAAAGCCATATAGCAGGTTAAAGTCCAGTGGAATCACTTTAGACCTCAAGAAGCTACATGGGAGACAACGGATCAGATGTGGGCCCTGTATCCTTCATTGTTTGTCGGCTGAGCCAAAGCAGTTTTGGTTTGATGTTGTTATATGTTAGGCATATGTTTTTCTAATGTTTTTGTATATGTATGTATATGTATATGTATGTAAATACTACCATGAGCTAAGTTATAAATCTCCAATAAGCAGTATGGGTGTCATGTTATTATGGTTTTTATCTTGTCATGTTGTCATGATGTTTTTTTAGCAGGTATTTCATTGTAAATACTAAAACGAGCTAAGTTATAAAGCTCCATTGGAAGTATGTTTGCTTTTCAGCAGTTTTTCTGAGGTCTTGGTGAGGTTTAATACCAAGGACGGTGTTCCCCAAGGGGAAGGGTTCTGTAATATCCCTAGTGAAAAATTTCATGTAATAAAAGTTAATATAGGAAAAATAAGACCATGGTTAAGGGACATTTATTCCAAGCTGAACGTTGGGCAAATATATCCTAGTGGGCATCACTGGATGTGTTCTTTTGGCTAAGGAAATTGGCAAAGGCTAAGGCAAAGGAAATTGATGTTATAATAGTTCAATGGATAAGGAGGTGACCCTTCTAGTTATGTTTCATAAGTGCTTTAAGTCATTTATGCCATGTCTTGTATCCTAGACCTGTATGTTGCATTGATGCCAAGTATTTGACAAAATGTCAGTCCCGGTTGGGGATGGTCAGGCCTAGTCCTGAGGTTTATTTCGATTTGTTTATATTTCCATCATTTCTTTGATGGATCCTAAATGTTATAACAAGTTCTGGGCAGAGGTGGGGGTTCTGGGCTAGAACAGTGGCTCAAATCTCAGGGACGTTGGCACAAGTATACTGGAAAAAGTCCAAATATTTTTGCACAGAGGCCTATGGGAGTGACTTTGGCGTCTGGTCATTGTCTTGCCTATATCATGAGAATGATCAAGGGTGAAAAAGCTTAAATAATCAATGGGACTCAGGGACATGATGTCTAAGTGGATGACATGTATCCTGAGGGTTTTTTTGCTGATGTGGATGGGTTTGTTTGATATGTTCCATCGGTTCCATTTCCTTAAGGTCACCGAAGAAGTTGAATCCCTTATTGTAGCCTCTCTCGTCAGATGTTTATCCCGGCTGGGCGGTTGCTTTGGTGGGCCTGGGAGGAGGGGGTGTTACAAAAATAATGCAAAAAATGTCATAGGAAACAATGAAAATTCCACACAACATTGAAGCATACAAAACATTTATCCTTGCAGGTTGGAACAATTGAGAGGATAATACTACTTAATAGATTAAGAGGAGAAGCAATCAATTGATGACAATGCAGGAATATAGGGCTTAGGTCCATACGAAGGTTATTGCACACAAAGAAGGATTATTCTCGAAAGTGATTGTTTTCGTATCGTAGAGTTTTCTAGTAGCTAGCATAGTTTACCTATCATAGAGGATATGCTATAACCAAGTACTGAAAAAGCTCTGAGGGAAATAGATTCAACCTTTACTTCAAATATAGGAAAAGAAATTTCTTCATGTTCAAACCTAGTCACTTCTCCAATCAAGAGGTAAGAACATGTTATTGTTTCAAGGCAATACCATCCAAAAATGGGCTCCTTGAATCCATACATCCTCACATAAATATTTATAGCATACGATAAGTTAGATTGATATCACAAAGCAATGTATTTTTTTATGAATTTAATATATTCAATGAAGATTCTACAATTTCCTAGAATGCGGACTAATATCAACAAAGTTGATAGAGGTGAAGTAATAACAATGTACAAAATTTGTGAAGATAACCCTTTCCAGTTTCAAAGCTTAAAATAAACAATTAATGGAGAAGATTAACAAGAACCTAATCATCTAGTACAATGATGTTGATTTTGGTAGCATTGGATGTGCTCTAGCCATGAAAATTGGTGGAGAGGCTAAGGCACATGAGATCTCCAAGACCCAGAAATCGTTTGGAGAAATTCCACTCGGATGAAGAGATATTAAAATAATTAATATTTTTAATGAGACCCTAAGTCTAAACTTAGGAAAATTAAAATATTAATGTGTATTAATATAATATGGGTGAGAAAGTTCTAAATAATGAGGATCAATCCAGATCTAATCTTAGCCGTTGATTAGGGACTTAATCTCGGCCGTTGAATCATCAACAGGAAAAGTATAAGAGGAGGCTTGAGGGTCAGTTGGAGATACACTAAGAGAGATCAAGAATTCGATTTTCTGGAGCGAGGGTTGTTGAGAAAATCAAGAAAGTGATCATTTTTAGTGAGGGGAAGTTTAGCAAGAGACTAAAGAATACATATAAAATAGGAAACAAAGTGCCGGAAGAGGCAACACAGAGCCTAGGAGGGCTGACACAGAGGCTAAGGAGGCTAGCACAGAGGACGAAGAAGCCATAGAGGCAAACATAGAGGCTGACACAAAAAGCCACAGAGGCTGACGTAGATAGCACAAAGGACTGTAGAGGTTGACACTGGGCTGAAGAGGTTATGATGAGGAGGTTTTGTGGGGCAGACTGAGAGTAGATTAGTTGGGAGAGGGTGACACTATTCCAGAGGAGTGCGTGAAGCAGCTTTCATTGTCGAGCACAAGGAACAGTGAGAGTCACTGTGGGGTTGATCATCCAGTTGTTAATTTGCCAGAATATCTATCTCTAGAGAGAGGTACTACTGCCAAGGATATTCTATGACGGGTGAGCCATTTCTGACACCCTAGTTGTATTCAAAAATCTTCTTAATAATACAAACCCTCATATATGTTGCACCGGTTTTCCCACATTGGGTTTTTCTGGGAACACTTGTCCAAAAATAATGGTGTCCCTTGTGTTATTGTTATTGTTTTTGTTTACTTTAGTGTATGATATGTATATCTGTGAAGGCTTCGTTTGTGTTTAATTCGATATTTATTCAATTAAATAACTTGTTAACGTAAAGAACAAGTAGGAGATAGTAAACCAGAAATTGCAGTAGGGGTTTCTAATGTGTTAGATTTAGGAATTTTCACATGGTATCAGAGCGATTCTACATCATAGGCGACTAAAGGCATCAGTAGGGAAATATGAGAGTTTGTAGTAGAGAAGCAGTTGTCCTGAGAGACAACATTGTTCTAGAGCTAGAGACGCAGAAGGAAGAGTGACACAGTGTAGATAAGGTGACGCAGAGGCTCACGCAATGCCTGCGTTAGCATTCTAAGATAGGGGAGGAAGACGCAGTAGCTAGGAGGAGCCCACGCAGTGCCAAGTCATCTTTCTCAGCCAAGAAGGTGTTGTAGCGGCTACAACCACCCTCTAAAATTTTTCCTTAGCCTGTTTTGGAGCCTCCCTACCAACCTTACACAACAATTTGTCTTGCTTCATCAAGTACTCAAGCTTCAAGTGTTTTCCTCACACAAAGGCAACCTGTCGATCACAATTGATCCATTCCCCTCACAGGCTACTCACCCGGACTTGGTCCAGCTATAGGCTGAGTAGCTTCCCCTTGAAAATTGCCATTTATGGAGGGCAACCAGCCTTCCCTCTAGGAATTGTGCAATCCTCTCTGACAGCCTACTAAGCTCCAGGATTGCACAATCCTGCCAGTCAACCCTCCTAGTAGGATTTGCACAAATTTTCCCAGCAATAGACTGTTCAGCCCAGGATTTGCACAAATCTAGGCAGCAGTCAACTGCTCTGCCCAGAAATTACACAAACCCCCTGGGCAGTCAACCCAACTCCCAACCATGAATGAGCATTTTTCCCAGGCAGTTGAGAACTTGCATGCATGGATAGTCCGGTTGACCAGTTCCACCTGGGATCGATGAGACTTAACTTGCATGCATGCATGACTTAGTCTTCCCATAATAGCAAGAGACAACATGAAAAAGTCATCCCATGATTCAGGGAGCTATTTTTAGCAGCCAGGGGTTACATGCAAAGTTGTTTTAGAAGTTTCCCTCCAAGTGTCGCTTTTTCCTAAATTTGTGGCATGCACATCATGAGACCAAACTTATTTATTCCACGCATCAGAGCTCATTCATTCACATTGATATTGGAGCTCTGACATCCCATAGCATATCCAGGACTCTTCGACACATCCGACTCAACTATTCATGGGTTAGTGGCCTCAACTTGTCTTTTTCATCTTTTCTGTCACTTTTTGCGTATTCTTATGTGAGTGTTATTTGCTTAATTTCTTTGAACGCTTGCTATCGTTTACATGTATTCTAACTTGTCTTAGATCTGTTTCAGTTTTCGTTGCTATCTCACTATTGTTGAATGCATGAAACTGTTTTGCACTAATGTTCACCCAACCGACGAACTACCTCTCCCACATGCATGTTTATTTGTTTGTTGAATCTTTCATTCATGTTTTGCATGCATTTTCAATCACTTCTGCTATCACTCAGTGTTGCCATGCATTTAGTGTCTTAGTTGCTTTCAGTTTCCTGTCGGTGAGTCGGGCCAACCTTGGCCCAGGCTCTGCCTTCATCAAGGCTGCATTGTGTAATATGGGGAAGGAAGGCTCACCTTCTTCCCCAAAAATGTGGATTCTTACCCAGCACTAGTGTCCAGGACTGTTTTGTGCATTACTGGAGGACAGTAGCTACTTGGCCCAAGAAATTGCAAAAATCTATCCTTGGGCCAGCAGAATCAGGAAGGTGATTTCTCGTCACATCTCTTCTTAGAGATAAGCTACCATTGTGTTGTAGTGATTACAACCACCCTCCAAAATTTTACCTTAACTTCATTTTGGAGCCTCCCTACCAACCTTTCACAGTAGCATGTCTTGCTTCATTAAGTACTCAAGCTTCAATGATTTTATTGCAGAATGACAGCATGTCCATCAGAGCTTGTCGCATTCCCCTCACAGGTTGTTCCTCTGGACTTGGTCCAGCTGCAAGCTGAGTAACACCCTCAAGAAATTGTGCAATTCTCGAAGGCAACTAGCCTTCCCTCCAGAAATTGCACAATTCTATCTGGCAACTTGCTGGGCTCCAGAATTGCACAATTTTTCCTGTCACTATTCACCAAGAAAATTGTGCAATTCCTCCCAGCAAGGCCGCTCAACCCAGAAATTGCGCAATTATGGGCAGTAGTCAGTTGCTCTGCCCAGAAATTGCACAATCCCTCTAGGAAGCTAGCCCAGCTCCCTCCCAGAAATGCACATTTTTTCCTCCCAGCTGAGCAGACTTATTGCATGTGCAATTGAGTTGACCAGTTCCCTCCGGGACAGAGCAAAACTAATTTGCATGCATGGGCTACTTCTCCCAAGCAAACATGCAAAGGCTTCCCTTGATTCAAGGATCTACTTGTAGCAGCTAGAGGTTGCATGCAAGGATCATTTCAGAAACCTCCCACTAAGTTTCGATCTTCCTAGATTTGTGGGATGCGCGTCACATCTTTGATTTTATCAAAACCCACGAACCAGATCCTGCAGAGCTCATTCCTCACATCGACCTTGCAGCTCTAGCATCCCACATTACATCTAGGAGTCGTCGGCACATTCAACTTAGTTGTTTTGGGGTAAGCCCGCTTTTCATGTCTTGTGTTGCATTTTTGGCACTTTTGTGTTTCACTTTGTATGAATGTTTTATGCTTGATTTCAGTGAGTTCTTGTTGTCATTCTGATACATACTAGCTTATACTAGCACTATTCTAGTTTTCGTTAACATCTGACTGTTGTCGCATGCATGAAACTATTTTTCACGAACGTTCGCCCATTCGGCGACTCGCCTCACCCACGTGCATGTTGTTCCATTTTTTGAATCTATAATTCAACGTTTGCATGCACGATCATTCACTTATTCTTACACTCTATATCGCCATGCATCGACATTCACACTCACTTTTAGTTGCCCATCGGCGGGTCTGGGCAGCCTTGGCCCAGACTCTGCCTCACCAAGGCAATATTGCGCAATCTTGAGAGGGAAGGCTCTATCTTCGTCTCGGGAAATGCGCATTTCTTCCCAGTGGCTTTCCTCCACTCTTGCATTGCACAATTCTGAGGGACAGTGACTGCTAGCCCAGAAAATTGTGCAATGCAGTCACTAAACCTGCAACCATTGCTAGCTGAGATTGTGCATTGTGCAATTCCAGTAGTCAGCAGGCAAGCTGGACTATGTCGTGTGTAGTTCTAGTAGTCAGTTAGCCTCCTGACAACCTAGACTGTGCCTTGCACAGTCTTGGCAGTCAGTCTCCTGACCTCCTAGTGGAAATTGCGCAACCTTCATGACCAGTCACACAGGTATGTTGCAGGTTAGTTCTCAAGTTCATTTTTGTTTTCAACTGACAGATTGCTTGCCATGAGTGTTTCCATGTCTCCAGGTATCACAGGTGTTCATCTGCCTCTCAGCATTACATGCACAAAGGTTTCCAGGAGAGCAGAGTCGAAGACATCGTTCAGAGCAGACTTGGCGATGCATTCGATCAAGTGTCTATGAACTTGCCTACCCATGAAGACATCAAGTTGTTTGTAGACAAGGACATTAAGATACGAAGGCAACAACATCACAACAAGTAGCACCATGAAAAATAGCTGAGGGCAACGTACTGGATGCAACGAGCGTAAGAGGAAGGTTGTGGACAACATAGAGGCGAAGCAAAGTTGCAAATTTAAGAAGATCCACTTGTGATGAAAACAACTTTGGAGACTCAAGCTATGAGGTGACGAAGCGACATGAAGATCACGCAAAGGTAGAGAACAAAACAGAGAAGGAGTTGCATGTGCTGAAGCAGTTGTTAGTGTTAGTATTTGCATACTACCATCAATGATCAAAACTCCTCTTTTCATATTCATATTAAGGTCTCGATCAGGAAAAAAATTGCATTCCACCTAGGTCCTCATTCAAAAATTTACTCAGTGATAGTAGTGCTAGTCAAAAAACCTCGCTCACCTACACTCCATCTACCTCCCTTGACCTTTTCCCATGCCCATTCCTCTCATTTCCCTCTCCCAGGATTTTGAGGACATTTTTCTTGGTTTCATGATCTCCATGGTTAAATCATCAACAAAACTTGTATCTTGATGCTCTTATGCCTTACCCTATCCTTAATATACCTTGCTAAACACTTTCCATCATTCCTATCCCTCAAAATCATCCTTGTTCACAAACCCTAGCCTATTGCTACGCTTTTGACACTTTTCTAGACTAGGCCTGTGTTTTTCCCTTTTGGACCCCTTCCCCTTACTCAATCCTTGAAATTCCAGTTTCCCCTACTTCCTAACATCCCTCCCTACCTCCCAAAATTTTCCTAAGAATTTAGAAGCCCCCTATCCCCTTTATTTCCCTTCAATCCTATAAATTTCCCAAATCCCCTGTTTTGCCTACACTAAACCCTATTTTCCTCTCCCATTGAGCTAGGATTGGCTATGGAATCAGATACATTTGAGTAGAGGAGGCATAAGGGAGGCCATTTCAGCAAGTATGAGGCCATTCCAACTCATAAACACGATGTCTCCATCATTTTTCAAGAAGTCATTCTAAGGGACAAATCATTTGCCATACATAGGGCCAGTTTTTCTTCAAACTATGTTTCTGACCAAACTGAGAAGAAATTGACAAACGTGAGAGAGGTTTTTGTCCATAATATTCCAAGGACCAAAAATATCCTTCATATTTTACACATATATTATGGTTTTTGAGAAATGTCAAAACTACAGTTGCTACAAGAGAGTTGTTTCACTCCTGGTGTGACCTTGGGAAAACCCATTTTTCTCCTAGTTGGAGTGTCCAAATGACTTTCTTGATGAGTCAAATTCTAACTAGACAGAAATATATTTCCAATGAGCTATCATGAGCTCACTTTGGAGTTGAGGAAGGCCTCAAAAAGTTGCCTGCAAGATCACACTTCATTTTTGCACCCTCATTCTACACTTTTGACCAATCTTTGGAGAATTAATTTTTGGGGGCCTATAATTGATTATTTTCAGTGCTTTATAGGTCCATTGCATTTCCAAGCGAGATTTATTTCCAACGAGCTATCCTAAGTGCAATTTGGACACCGATAAGGTAGGAAAATGTGGGTCTGAAGATGGCATTGCGTGTTTGACTAGTCTTGGGAGAATGGAGTTTTGGAGGGTCAAATCAAGCCCATTTTGAAAACCAAGGGCAATTTTTGACACTAGATAGGATAATATTTCCAATGAGCTATCCTGGGCTCAATGTGGACATCGGAAAGGCTGGAAAAAGTTGGTCTGAACAAGGCACTACACATTTGACAATTGGACTAGTTTTTCACTATTCTTCTCTAAATTTGATTTTTACCTATGGGAAATCAATATTTTACTGATGTAATTATCATGTTTTTACTGTTACCCAGGGTAATTACATTAGGTAAATGGCTTCCATGAGATGTAATGGAACAGTTCACGTAAGTTAGGGATGAGTCACTTTGACCACCCTACACTCTAGCTATCAGTTTAGTCTTTCTTGCAACTGCTCCTCCTCTCATGGATTTGACCCTTGAGGCTAGGATGAGTTGGTTTGAGGCCTATATTATGTAACTTTTTCAGTCATTCTACAAGTTGGACTCTATTGGATGTTGTACTAGTGTTTTAGAATTTGGCATGGAATGTATTGGATGAGTTGCAACTATTTTGATGGGATTCCTGTGACATGGTATTTTGATATTGTTTCTTCTTCAGTTTCATATGTATGAATGTTTTGTACCTCTCATGATTCATTTCACTCTAACTATGTTTTATTTTCAAGGTCTGATAAGCAGAATACATCTCCTATGATATGTTTTGGGAAAATCATCATAATTTGTTTATTTCCTCAATTTAAAAAGAATTCATGATTATCATGCTCTTTTTAGGATGTCACTAGTCTAAAACCATCTCATCACTATACTACAAAGTGTTAAAGTAACTTGGCTACCTTGCCTCATCAGATGTCTACAATTCTGATTCACTTTTTCCCTGACCTAGTTCACTCTCTGACCTAATTCACTCATCCAGTGACTCCCCAATAAAATCAAATCAAACAAACCCTGAGCTACTATATCTAGCATAAAACCTTAATTCATCTAGCCCTCTTGGTTGTGATCCTTTGGAGAGATACCTCTCCGGCCTCGTAGCGCTAGCTACCAAGTCAAAAGATTGGTTTGTGGTTACCTCAGCTAGACTCTTTCCTCAGCCTTGGAGATCCGGATGAGTGCTAACAGCAGCAAATCAAGGAAGAACAAGAATTGCAAATATAAGAGAATGAGTTGCATCAGGAACAAGTACAACATAGGGCGCAACATGCACTCACGGATGAAACTGTGCCTATACAAGTTATAGATCCATCCCAACAACTGGCATGAAGCAGACATGGTGAGCAGTGTTGTTGATCGCATGCAAGGGAATTCGACAGCATGCATGTCATTGTGCACACGCATGCAATCCCACCCATTCAACACACTCACCAAGGAAAAGACAAGAAGCAAGTCTGACTGAATTTGAACATGTAGTTTACAGTTGATGTGCAAGACCACCAACACACACTGGAAGATCAGCACGGACACTATGCATCAGTGTGTTTCTGGTTCGGCCGCACCAAAGAAGACCATGCGCATGTTAACAGACGAGTTGGATGGAGGAGCCACACCAATGCACCTAGATGCAATGGAGGCAAGAGTTCGCTTCAGCAAGATGTCACCATGGAGTGCATGCACACTATCACAGATGACCAAGCTTGGCATCAGCTCACCACCTTCACCATCACAAGCATGTCAAAGAGTTGGTCCCACCACAATGGACCGAGTGTCAGCGATGTCTTGCATGGCTCGCTCAAGACATTTTGTCTCACATGAGAACATGTGCATTGTAATGTAACGTCTTGTCAAGTGGAAGTTCAAGTGTCGATAGTTGGATGTAACAGTCATAGAGTTGACGAAGAGTCATGAGGATAGATGCACTATCACAAAGGGGAATGTCAAGGGTCACCCAACCCTTTGCTATAAATAGAACCTCATAACTCATTGTAAAGGCTTTTGGTCATCCAAGCTTCCGATAGGACTATCTTAGAGAAATATTGGACAGTATTGTAACGAGCCTTGGCTTCTCCACTGCACAAAGCTAGTACATCTCTTTGGAGGAGCAAGCGATTGTGGCTGTAATGTTCTGCTGTCGGAACTAGTGGTTGGACATGGATGTATTGTATGACTGGAACTTACACTTATTAATATAATAGAGCCAACACATTTCATGCATATGTTGTATTGTATTCTATGCTATTTGGTTTACTCTAAATGATATATGTATTTGTTTTCTTACGCATGCATGTATGGACTTTTCTGTGTATGTATGTATGAATCTTTCTGAAACGTGTTGTTGGTTTAACCATCACTTTGGATTGCTAGCTAACTTTCCTTCCATGTTGTGATGCATCTTTGCTCGTGTGTTCCCTTCTTAACTCCGTGCTATCACAGGTTTCCAAGGGGCGCACTCATCTCAACCCCCATGTGTTTGAACCTCTCATGCACCTTCCTTGGCTTGTTGCAACTGTCACACCCTTGCTACCAACAGAGACATCTTACTTGCCTCTGTGTGAAATCGCGGTCAAGGCATTACCGTATGACCCACTGCTGGGACTCCTACACCAAACAGTCTAAGGTATAATTGGGACTTCTTACCGGGGAGACCTCCTTACATGTTGGCGGGTCCATCACTGTCAACACATTGCTCAAGCTAGTTTTCTTTCATTCTGCATGTAAACAATTTCAACATTTGTTATTTATTGAATGAAATTTAGTTTCATTATATCTCTGTGTTTTTATTTTAAATCTATATTTCATTTCATTCCTTCATAAACATGGATCATCATCATCATCATTATTAATCAAAATATTTTTAGCAATAATCCCTTATGATAGAATATAATAAATCTCAACGATGTCCCATTCTACAACTTTGCCCAAGCCATTTTTTCCCTCTTTTTAATTACAAAGACACCCTTCAAAGATTGCGATATATCCCTTTATAATGAATGAAATTCAAACAAAAAATGAATAAATTAAAACTCCCCTTGGCTCACACGAATTCGTATTTCACATGACTCACCACCAGGGAGAGCCTATGTCATTGTTGTAATGGTGTCACTATTGTTCTTTCAATCACATGAATTCATAGCTTGGCTCAGCACCGAGTAAAGGGATCTCTTGAACAAATGACATCAGAGTCTCGCTAGGGTACTAGTGCGATGTACTTGTAAGTCACGCTCTAACACAAATTGTTTTCTTTAGTACCATAGCTATAATTTAATATTGAGCTAATTAATAACTTGGTTTAATATATTCAAATAATTAAGTTAAATACTAATGTGAATAATACCCTTTTTAGTCATTTCTTCCTTCTATGGCCATTAGTTGTTCCTTTCCACCTTTTATATTATGTTTTTAAAATCCTTTATGTTCACTTTATGAATCTCGGGACCCCCTATAGGACATATAAACAATTGGTCTCGCCTCTTGAAGAGGCAGTGTCTTTGAAGCAAGGTTCCTAAGCAATTAGCCATGAATGCACACACACACACACACACATATATATATATACCTATTTGCAATAATTAGTTTAAAGAAGAAAAATTTACATTGCCAAAATAAATGTGACTTCTTACTAGCTTCATAGACAAAATCTAAAATAGTGTGGGATGAAAGAATGCCACTTTGTGATATTAATAGAATGGAGAATGAAAATTAATATCACTTATATACCTACAAAACACATAAATCTCAATTTCAAAACGTATTTAACATATAATTTTCATAACTTCTTAACTCATCGAACTAACAGAATTGAGAGAAGCTTTTAGGTCAATATTTGTGACTTAATTTCGATAGATTTAGATTTTTTTTTTTTTTGTTGTAGTGTCTTTCAGCAAATCCCTTATGGAATCCCTTCTTCTTTTGAACATCCAACTACTTCAAACTTTCCATAGCCTCTCGAAGACCCATTTGTGCCTCCCCAGATCTCTTTAGCTTCTTTGCCTCTAGAATTCAAGTAAAAGGTCTCAAATTGCATCCATTTTATTAATAATACGTTAGAAAGCAGTTTCATTTACAAGCATTTTTCTTGATAAAGGATTTTTAGTCCCACCATGGCCATGTAATTTAATGAAATTTGGCTTTAGAAAATACCCAACATAAAGCCTCTGATATGTTGGAGCACAAGGTTGGGGGGGGGGGGGGGGGGGGGGGGTGGTGGTGTGGGGGTGGAGTTTACCATTGATATGCTGGAGCACAACGGAGGGTGCGAGTTCATGGGTTCATGCCCCATGGATGGCGAGAGTTTACCATTGAAGATGACACCAAAATGATGTTCACGACTAGAATAAATTCCTCATATACGAGGTTGACTGGAGAAATCCTCATAAAGTTGAGTCATGCAAATTTTAACACAAATTTAATACTTCATCTAAATGAGAAGGATGTGTCATAACAACATAAAGGGTTGTTAAAAGTCCATCCAATCCTCATAAATTTTCAGCTAGTGAGTTCAAATGATGAGATTCTCTAAAATGGGAGTTGAGAGTGTAACTCCCAATGGTTCGACAAAGCATATTTGAGTTTTTTTCTTTTTTTTCTTTTTTTTAGAGAAGATAGGAATTTCTTAACATATATAGGTTTGAGATTATTCGTCTGTAATGTTGTATGAATAAAAGATATTCACTAATGCAAAGATTCCTTGCAAAGGGAAGGAAAGGAGTTAAAAAAATACCTCTGAGCAAAATACCATGTTGGAGGATTTACTCCAGGATTGATATTTCCATTCCTATGAATTTCTGATACATTAGGAAGATGACTCTTTATCTTCATTTTTCATGTGACAGTTTAGAGTGCTAATTAGTTACAACATATTTACAATTACACAAAATATTATGTATCTAACAAAGGTCACCATTGGCAACATCAAGGACTCATTGCACTAACATCCTATAGATGATGGAGATGAATAATGTTTCATTATGAGAAAAAATGTGACCAAAAGTATTGGTAAGGGTCTTACAAGACATCACCGCAAGTGTTTCTAAAATGAAATTGGCGAGAATCATTTAATACCCTTTACCAAAGAGTTGTGGAAATTAGCTTTGACCACGAGCTTTTGCATATTAGTTGTGTAAAAATATTGCTATATTGTTATTTATTTGCATTGCTAATGCAAATACAAAGTGAGTTATCTTTTATTGGCAATGATATATGTATGTATTTTCTCGAGAGTAAACTGTTTTTTTTTGACCTTGTTTTGCTTATAGTTGCATGCGAGAGAACCCTGCCCAAGCCAGAGTCTATTGTTTCTTCCTCACCAAGCAATGAGTCTATAATATTAGCCAATCTTCCATTAGCTTAAATCAAAGATTTTAGGTTTGAGACCAGCAGAGGCCATGATTTTATGGAGTTTCGAAGACTATTAGTCTATCTGATTAATTCAATGGTATGTCGGTGATAGCGTGGAAGAATTCGTCGGAACATGGACCCTATTTTAAATTATAGTGTGGAAGAATTATTCGAAACATGGACTCTGTTTTAAATTACCTCGCCCCCACGCAGTGTGAACCTTCAAATTTCTTTTAAGTAGCGTCTCTTCGCATGGTTTCTACTTTTCTAAGGTCTAACCTCTAAGGCTTCCTAGTTATAGTTACCCACATTGTGGTTAGATTGAATGTTTTGGACTTGTCTTGCTGTTCAAGAATGTCTGAGTTTGTTTTGTTTGTTTTTAAATGTTGAGGTTTTCTTTTTATTTCTTCGTAAAAACTGTGACAAAACTTGATGTTAAAACCTTGCACTATCAAAACATAACACGCAGAAAGGGAAGGAAAATTAATTTAGCCTCCGAGCAAACGGATTCGTGTGATTGCAAGGCACACACAAGCTTCATACTGCCCTCAAATTCTTCACATTCTATGCAGTCTGCATCGCATAATCGCATTTGGAATTTGGGTTCAGGGTTTAACTCAACGCATTCAGTAAGAAAGGAATCTGCGAAATATGTTGCGAGCAGTGAAGGAGGTGGGGTTAGCAGGTATCTAAATATTTGGAGGGTAATCGACTTGAATTGAAGAAGAAATAGGAGTTGTCTTTAACGCGATTTTTTGGAAGTTTTTCTGGTGGATTTTTCCGGTCTAATTTCTCTAAAATCCAGCAGGATTTCATTGAAATCATAAAATTGATGGGTAAACACTGCACAATAGAAGTGCCCTAGGGGTTTTTCATGGTGCTGAATCCATATATACAGTTAAAAAACTAGTTTAAATAACACAAATCAAGATTTCACATCAAAATTTTCACCAGATTCTGGCACCGGAATCTCCAAAAAGTCGCATTATAGACAACTCCGAAGAAATATGCCTCAGGAGTCGATTACGAATCGTTACATGGCAAAGCTTGGGATGCCCCCCGCCCCCTAGCAAATCAACTGGGATGAGTCTCTCACATTCGACGAGGTCGCCAAATTCTTCTCGGTCCCCATTGCAGAAGCTGCTAATATCCTAGGTGTTTGTGGCAGCGTTCTAAAGAAGATATGTCATGATAATGGCATTCCAAGATGGCCATACCGTAAGTTCTTCGCAAAAATTGAAAAAGTAGGATTTGAAGCTGATTGTATTACTTACACTCCTGTTATCAATGGGTACTACAAAGTAGGTGATGTGCAGGCAGCCTTAGAGTTATTTGATAAAGTGGTAAAAAGTGGTGTTCGGCCTGATGTTTTTTCTCTTTTTCTTGCCCTGTTCTCATTAGTGGGCTTTGTCAGATTGGTAGAATGGGCAAAGTGAGACAGCTATTGGATGAAATGTTGGAAAAAGGCTTGTTTCCAGACCATGTTAGTTACAACACTCTGATTGGCGGATTTTGCAAGGGAGGTAATGTGAGAGGAAGGTGGAGAAATCAGTTCCACATAATTTTTATAAAAAAAAATAGCGGAGATTTGTGTCTAGTGGGTCTTGGGTCCAGATTTTGAACCCGCTCTGATACCACGTGTAAGGGCTCCATCATAGGGTCCTCTAACAAAACTAAATTCTCTAATTTCAAATACAATAAAACGAGAAATAATTTATTTCTAACTAAACATTTAATCGATGATATTTTACCATTAAAATTTATTTCCTACAATTAAATAGTGAGCATTTCATTTCAATCACTTACATGAGTAATCTATAAATAGAGGAATACCTATTCCGATAGCCTGGATGAGATGCCCCTGAACTCTTAATCCTGCTGGGATGCTCCTCTTGACTATCGACTGGATTTACCTCCCAACCAACTAGGAAGTATTTCCTAACTCAGGAAACCTCCACAGGTTCCCTAGCCCTCCGAGCCCAAGTCCAACCAGATGTAGTGTGGGTCCAAGATAAACAATACTCTCCTTCTCTCTTTTCTCTTCTCCCTTCTTCCTCTCAAAACAAATCCTCCAAAACCACAACCAAACCAAAACCAAAACCAAGACCAAGGATCCCCTCTCCTCCCCTCATCCTTCCCCTTTTATGCCCCCTTCTCTTCTCCACCTCAACCACCTCTCATTAATGTCATAACTACCCCCTCATCCTTACATTTGACTTATCTTCTCCCAAGTAAATTTGAGAGGACATTTTGGGGATGAGATATGAATATATAATTTGGTAATTAATTGGAGAGGACCATGTCTTCTCCCAAGTAAATTTGGGAGGACATTTTGGGGATATGGATATTTAAATTGGAATAAATGGAAGGAAACCATATCCTATCAAAATTTAAATTTGAGGTAAGTTGGGAATTGAATAATAACAAAACTTATATCAGTAATAAATTTACAGTTTCACCAATGTAGATATGTACCAATATTTCTTGATAATTATAAGTCAATATTTTAAGGTAATTTAAACACTTAGTAAAATTTGCATGATAAGATTAAGTATGGCATTACAATATCAGGCCAAGATGGTAAATCTTGAATAGTTGCATTCCATTAAGATGAATCTTGTTATATACAATCAAAATGGTCACCCTTGGAATTCAAATTCCAGTGGGCTTTTCCTATACAATTTCTCTATTTACATATTTACATAATTTCACCCAAACATAGTGGATTTGGTGTCTTACACCTATGTTGTGTATTATTTCCTTGCCTCAACTATATTGGCTTAGGAAACCTACACTTGCTATAGCTATATTGCACCTCTTCACCTAAGGTATGCCCATAACTTCATTGAGGCTATAATGTTAGATGCACCAAATCCTACTAAACTTAAGATTATCCAAAAAACACACTAGGAACACATCCGTCTATGGACTCAAACATTCCATATAAATACTTATATGTAGCCAAGCTTAACATGTTGAGTGTATGTTATATTCTTTGCATGAATAATCCCATGCACTCATATGTATTGGGTGCAAAGTAGGGGCCACATGAGGGTGATGGGGGGAATCCCCCATTATTTAGGTGGAGCCACAGTGGGGGGTGAAGTCACTAGGAAAAACAAATGGGTGGAATTGTGTTTTTTTGGTGGTTTTTGACACATGATTTTGCTTTTGGTGTTATTGTGGTGCATATTGATTCAACCCATAGTTTTGTAATTCTAATTAAGGAATTAAGATTGTAATGTAATCTGGGTTAGTGGATTAGTTGTCTTGGATGTCGTAGGATCCTATATATTATATTGTAAGCAATGAAGTTCACTGATGATACAACTTAGGGGTATGGCTCTAAACAACTTGTTAGTTTTCCTATTTTTGGTTTCGATGGATAATCTTCATTTATTTATTTTGTGTTTTCCATTGTTTACGATTCTTATAATTAAGAATCGGTGTGTGTATATTTTACTATAAAAGGATTAAAACTTACACAACACTTAGATAGTGTTAAGCATAAATGGAACAATACACTCAAATGTGTAAAACATTCACACAAGAACTTAGTATATGTGGATGGGTAGCACCCAAGCCACATGCCTATCACCCTTATGTATGTGTGCATGTGATACAATAAGAAGATCATGCCTCTGCTTGTGGCTCAATTTCAGAGTACAATTAAATCAAGGAAATATATCCTTGTGCCCAAAAATGTCCAAAATACCTTGTACAAACAAACCCAAGAACCTCCCTAGGCCTTCCTCCTACAAACATGTTCCATTCTCCATCTCACCAAGGAAATACAAGTTGCTTCTTTGCACCCCTCCATGGCACAAGCATAGAACTCCTTATCCTTTCTCCTTTAAAGCACTTTTTTCGTCCATATCTTGGTGAAAATTCATACATGATTGATGGTGCCTTCGCCCATGAATCATCCACTTATGTGAGTGTTTCCTTTCTCTTGAAAGGTCGTGTCACTCTAAAAGGTCTCATCAAGCGAGCTTATTCCACCAAGCCATTCCATCATGGGAAGTCCATGTCCAAGTCCTCTTGATCCCACTAAGTCATCCATCCACCTAAGTTGTCTGCACCTAGGTTGTCTCATCTTCCCAAGTCTTATCTAGCATGCCAAGGGTGTCCATCCATCCACAACTTTATCTACACTCAAATGCACCCAATGCACCCTGTTGTAGCTTATGTTTTCCTCTTGGATACAGACCAGGAACGAGATCATTGTGCATATTTTATGTTGATTATACTCGGAGCTTTACTTCCTTCTTGCCCATATTTGCACCTGATATTAATGAGCGCCATTGTCGATGCCAAATTGTTTTTGAAGTATTTCAATGGTTGTCCCCGTACATATTTTTTGGAGGATCTACTTGCTCTTGTAGAATTTGGGATCGATGAAAACAATTAACTGATCATAATAGTCAAAATTTGGCAAGTTGCAAGACCCTATCACTGACTCAATAAGACACGAGTGCTATGGATGAGGCTATCACTCTTGTCTGGGTAGAGAATGATTTTGATTTGCTGATGGACAAAATTTCAGGGAATCCAAGCCCTGAACTCTGTAATCATCAACATTATATGACTGGAGCTACACCACTAATGGTGGTTGTTGGCAAAGGAAGAGTTAATGATGTTTCACTACTGCTCTCATATGGGGTCGATTGTATTTTACAGGCACAAGGTGGGATTATGGCTTTAGAATGGGCTCAAAGGGAACATCAAGATGAAGCTGCAGAACTTATCATGAAACAAATTGAAGAGGAGCTCACAGTGGGGCCAAGGCAGTGATAGTGAATGTCACATGCGTAATACAAATGACAATGACATGTGAAACATCCACAATAAAGGATTTTCAAAAGCAATCTATGGTTCTAGTCTCCCCTCTTTTTTATATTGGTTCTGGTTTAATATTGTTGGGTTTCTGAAGTGGATTATGGAGCTTAATACCATCAAGGGTGCTTTTGACCAAGTTTCCAAGAGACAGAAGAATCATACACAGAAAATGCAGACATCCCCAGGCCATGAATTTCGGGCTCACGTTTTGGGCAAACGATGTCGAATTTTAAAAATCCACGATCTGGGTTTTGTGCAAAATGACCCATGTTGACTTCAACGTGGGAATTTTTTCAAACTTAAAGGTTTTAGAGATTTTGTAGGTTCTTTCAAGGCATGTTTTTGTTAATAAACACCCTGCAAGTTGTGGAATTAAGGTATAAACGAAATTATAATGAGAACATTGTTGCAGACCAGGTTGGAAAAGGAACATAACGTTGACTTGAATCAGATTTTCGTGTTTGAAGTCAAGGTTGCAACTTGGTTATTCGTTTTGATTTGTCAGATATTGTTTGTAGCTTCATACAGTGGCGTGGTCATGCACGAATGCAAGAGTTAGGAGCAATAGTTACATTGAATTCAAGCGTAGCATTGATCAATAATTATTTCTCACAGTTTCCTAGAGATAGATACTATACACCTCTTCAAAACAACCTTCACGCACTCTGGTCTCTTCTCAATTTCTTATTTCTAGAAATTTTTAGTTTTGCTGAAACTTTTGATAATTGGTTCCAAATATTAGGTGAAAATGACCAACAAGAAGTGGTTCAATAACTTTATAATGTTCATCGACCTTTCCATGGAGACTGAAGTCAAATGTTGAGAAAGGCTTGCCTCCTAAAAAGGAAACCATATTGAAAGTCGTAATGTCACAAATGCAAAAGAAATTTTACCAGGCATTGTTTCGAAAATCTTGGATATTGTGAATGTTGGATGACATTGTAAGCGCATTTTGAATATAGCCATGCAATTGCGAAAGTGCTGCAACCATCCATATCTCTTTTGTTGGAAAGGCAGAGAAGACAAAGCATGAATTTACACATAAAATATGAGTTGTTTCTCTTCTATTGATCACACAAAACATGATACTTACAATGAACTCGATGAAGGGTATTTAACCTTTTCCAACTAGCTACTTGCCTAAAATATCTTGACATGCAACCACACACTCAAAGTCATCTATCACTTAACTCGACTTGACTCAACACTCAAATACTCAAACCTCAATCACTCATTTAACTGACTCTCTATGTTTAGCTAACTCCACATGCGGGAGTAATTACTATTTCTAACACTCCCCCTTAATTACGACCGTATGACTCAACATGACTCAACATGACTTAACTATCACACAAACATGCCTGTTGGTCTATGTCTCAGCTAGGCTTACAATGACTCAAGAATTTTACAATTTTGCATTTTCTTTTTCTCTGCTTCCAGATTCTATATCCTCGAAATTGCTTCATTCTCTGTTGAACTTTCTTGCTGTAGGATTTATTCACTTGTTACTGCTGCAATTTTTCTTTGACTTGTTTTGAACTTGTTCTGAAGAACAATTGGATCATGTCTTCTACACCTTCCTCTTCAAATATTCGTTCAGCTATGGACTACTACCATAACATTGCATCTTCAAACTAACTTATTTTCTTTGCTTCTTGTGCTTTCTATTCACAAGTTTGACTCGCTTCAATTTGTCTTATTGGTTTATGAATCCATTCTTTAATGAACTTTAAATCTGCATGAAACTTATTAACAACCTTGGTTTCAACTTCTTGCCCATGCTATTCTGAACACCTGCATATTCAAAAACAATGTTAAAAACATCTTTATAATGGCTCTCTTCAGTGAGAGATTCCTTTTCTACATCTACCTTCTTTCAACTGTATGGAGGTTGCCTTCCACTGTTATGTTGTTAGTGGATATTCTCATCAAAAACTCTTCAATCACTTTATTATGTTCTTGATGATCAACTACTACTAGATGACATACTGCTTCATGAGCAGTTCTAACATCTTCATATCTTGTTGCTACAGTGGTAGCTTCAACCTTCAATGTTTCATCAAACATTGCGCTTACCATATTGTCGCAATCAATCCCTGTTTCAAAAAAGAAACTACACATATCATCAACATAATGATCATCCACACTATGGTGGGATATCCGAGCATGCATGTGCTCACTGTCAATTTCATTGACAATTTCAACTTCACCAAATCCATTAGTTGCGTCTGGATTCACCAATTCACATCTAACTTTGCAGTGATCATCCACATGTGTCTCATCACAATGGGATTCACCATCACTTGTATCATCCACATTACAGTGGATTCCTTGAGCATTTATTTTCTCTTTCTCTGTTTCACACATAGAGGCTCCTGCTTCTCTCTCTGCAATCTTTTTTGCATCTTCTTCATCCATATGTATGCTTGCATAATGGGTTTCAATTTTATGGTCTTGACAACCATCATCCACTTTTGAGTGGGGTTCTCCAAGCTCTGTTTTTCTCTCAGAGTCTTGCTCATCTACTCTCAGATCTGCGACTGACTTCTTTGCTTGTGACATAACCTGATGTTGCATGTCACTCTCCTTTGCACCAAACTCTGCTTCCAGGAATTTCCATGCTTCCTTGGAAGTTGTAGCTTTTTCTACCCTACACAAACACTTCTCATCCAATGCTTGTTTTATAAAATTCAATGCTAAAACATCACATACTGCATCATATGGGTTATTAGATTCATACTCAATTAACTCTTTAGCTCGAAGAAAAGTTATCATCTTGATAACCCAATGATCAAAATATTCACCTGTAAACATAGGAGGTGGTAGCAAATCAAAGATACACCAATAACCCTAGATTTCTTCTTTGTCTTCTGCTAGACTTCTTAGTTCCTCAACTACTACTTAAACCTCTCTAACCATGGCAATGGTCTTTTCATCTTCTTTTCGATTTCTTCTTTGTCTTCTCCTAGACTTCTCAGTTCCTCAGCTACTGCGTGAATCTCTCTAACCATGGCAATGATCTTTGCCTCTTCTTTTTAATTTCTTTTCTTAATATGCTTCAATTGCACTTTGCGACCCATGACTGTGGTCATTCTCTATTTTATAACTGCTTTGCTGATTGCATGAGGTTGTCTTCCATATTGCCCCCGAAAAAAAATATGATTTTCAATATGCGCCCTCGTAAGGCACAATCTTCACCAAAACAATTGTCATGCTTGACAAAACACCAAAAAATTCACAAATAAACAGACTTTTGCATAGCCCTAAATTATCTTTACCAATAAAAACCCTTTTTCATTTTCTTTTTTTAGTTTCTTGAAAAAACCTCTCCCCAGAAAAACTTTAAAAAAATACCAACTTTTTTTTATAAACCTTTATACCATGCACCATACACCTTTTAATAAAAAGGTTTTATCACCCAACTTTCCACTCTTAATAAATCTTTTTTGAAATAATCTCTTTCAAAAAGAAATTTAAAAGAGGCCTTTTAATAATTTCATAAGCCCTTTTTCACACATTCTTTTCCTTTCTTAATAATTTTTTTTCAAACCATTTTAAAAAACCTTTTTAATATGCATTCATCATAACACTTTCGAATCATTTTTTGAAGCAGAGCTTTAACTCTGACCTTTTCACGCTCATGTCTCAAAACCAGGCAAGGTTGTTTACGGCAGCTACCGCTGCTCAATTTCACGACAACTTGTTAATAAAATGGGTTTATAAACCCTCAACAAACTCCAAAGCTTTGACTCAACTTTAATATCTCATAGTTTAACTTGCGTCGGTGTTGATACGTGTCTCATACACTTAGGCCTCTCACTCTATTTAAGAAAAAAGTGGCTTAGCTGCAGTGCTACAAGAGGACTTGAATACCATGACTCCGCGACTCCAGTCGTGATTAGTGGTTAATTATTGGATGGTTCTGGATTTTGTTTGGGTGGCATTTATGACAGACATTAATTTTTGCTGTGTTGGTGGTCCTTGCCTTGGTTATTGTTTCCCGCTCCTCGGTCTATGCCAAAACCCTACCTTCTATTGTCATTCTTTCATTTTTGTTCTGCGACTCTGCTGCGCTAAGGGTTTGGTCTGGAAACAAGGTTTTCGTGTTGCAAATGTCTGGTGGTAAGCCACGGCTCTGCATGCGCCGGCTATGGGCTGTGCTGCTTGTGAGTATGGCACCTGCGTTTGTCCTGGTGACTTATGGGCTCGGTTCCTTGGGCACAGAGTGACGGTTCTGCTCGTTTGTGTAAGAGAATGGCTACTGTATGTTCTGTTTGGTTGCTCGACTTGTATTTGCTCCGCTGTTATTGTTTTATTGTGGTTCTCCTGCTTGTTAGATTTGATTAATGGGTGTGCATGCTACAGGTCACAGCTGCGGTGGCCTCCTCCTGCTCGCAATTCGCTCCAGGTAAGCTATCTCTCCATGATTCGTCTTTCTCCTCTGTCTTCCTCCGGCTCTAACAAGAACGGCTCCTTGGTCTCAGGCTATCACCATGGACTGTGGCTCAGTGGGTTTGCATTCCTCCCATGCGACTAAACCTCCAGGTAATCGATTCATTCACTATGCAGATAATTCCTTACGCTTCGTTTGCTTCTTGCTATTCCTTACTCTTCGTTTGGGCTGACAATGTTGCCCTGTTTTGATTGCACAGGTTGGGGGTTCGTTCCTTGGCGTGGTTAGTGTAAACGCTTCGGCTCTATCCCGGTAGGCTCTGCTATTATTGTCATTTTGCTTTTAATAGTTAGTCTCTGTCGGTTTTTTTGGGTAGAGTCCTGGTTCTGGTTCGCCTGTACCTCTCTGTCGTCGCTATGCGACCTAGGTTAGTTGATACAAACCCTTGTTTGATTTCGCAAAGTTTGTAATTGTGAACCTCTGTGTTGGAGGCCGTCCAAAACCCTCACCTTAGGGTTTTTGCTGGTTCGTTAGGTTCTTTCGCTGTTCGATGGATTATCTGTGGACTATAATATGTATACAAATATTTTTCTGTTTGGAATGAAAAGAAATACAGTGTATTCGGTTGTATTTGTTACCTCTGTCCTGGGTTTTGTTACTTAGCGATTATATGCTCGTTCTCAGTCGAAGAGTTCGTAATGTGCTTGACTCTTTCGGTCGTGGTCTCTGTTTGTCGATTGCCAGCCTTCGTACTGGAAATTCTTGTGCAATTTTCTTTGTCTGCTCCTTGTTATTTAGGAGAGAAAATACATGAAAAGGATAGGCATGCACAGTATCTGCATATTTTGGTTTACTTAATGATTAAGGAGAAGTAGATAGACATTTCAATAACTGTTACAGATGGACTCGTATGAAAGAAAATTGTTCTTTGTATTCTATTACTATTTTCATATGCTGAACCCCTCAGAATGATTTACATTTCATATTTGTATTGTTTGCCCACAGTTACCTGAACTGTGCACAGTTACGCTTTAGTTGTTTCTTTTATTAGTTACATAACTGTTAACTCATTCGGTTCTCCTTGCATTGCAAGATTTTACAATTGATATAGATGTCTTTTTTGTTTTAAACGGAAGAAATAGTTATAAGATGAATTACTTAATAAAAGACAGACATTGTTGACAGTGACCCTAACTAACTATATTGTTCCCTAACTAATAATGAAATTAAAAAAAACAAGTCCCTACATTCTGCTTTGACTAATTAAACATAAAGAAACCAAACACTGATAAATCTTTCCACCTTGGCGGAGACCAACACCCGGTCATGGTGCCCTTAGCTGGATGCTCCTGCATCAGGCTCCCGGGGTAAAAAGAAATCATGACTCTGGTCCATGAGCTTCTCGACTGAATAACCCGCCTGCTCTATCTGCCTGGCGTCAAGCCACGAACTGTCCTCAATAGGACGGTTCTTCCACTTGACCAGATATTGTAGATACTCTTTCCGCCGAGTTCGCTTGGCCACCTGAGTGTCGAGGATCCTCTCGATCTCGGGGGGCTGAACGTAAGGCATTTGTCTCATCCAAGTATCACTTCCCTCCTGTGTGTCCCATGTAGGCTGTGCGGTACTGTCTTCTTCTTCTGGATCAACAGTGTATGGAAACAGGTCTGCCACATTAAAGATGGGCGAGATGCCTATTCCTGGTGGCAGCTGTATTTCATAAGCATTAGCTGAAAATTTCCAGAGAATTTTGCAAGGACCTATCTTTTTGTACTTCAGCTTGTTGTATGCACCTCTAGGAAAACGTTCCTTACGCAGATGTGCGAGGACTTCATCCCCCACGTTGAACTATACGTCTCTCTGCTTCAAATCTGCTCGTTGCTTATATTTTTTACTGCTGTCCTGCAACTTTATTTTCACCTGCTCGTGCAAATCATTCATCGCTTTAGCGAATTCTTCCCCATCAGCACTCCATCTTTCCTGTTGTCCTAGATCTCGTAACTCATGCACTCTGTGAGGATGCATGCCATACAAGATCTGGAAAGGACTGTAACCCGTGCTGCGATTGGGCAAGTCGTTATAAGCGAACTCCGCCTGGGCAAGTACTCGATCCCACATTCATGAATTTTCACTGATCAAACTTCGTAGCAGGTTCCCCAGACTTCTGTTTACCACCTCTGTTTGCCCGTCAGTCTGCGGGTGATAAGCAGAGCTAAAACTTAACTGCGTGTCCATCTTCTTCCATAGGGTGCACCAAAAGTGCCCTGTAAACTTCACGTCCCTGTCAGAGAGGATGGACTTAGGTAGACCATGTAGCTTGACAATCTCTATAAAAAACAAGTGGGCCACATGAGTGGCATCGCTGGTCTTTCTGCAAGGGATGAAATGCGCCATCTTCGAAAACCGGTCCACTACTACCATCACCGAATCATAACCCCGCTGTGTCCTTGGTAGACCCAAGACGAAGTCCAAGCTGACTGAGTCCCATGGTCTACTTGGAATGGGCAATGGCGTGTAAAGTCCCGTATTTTGGCTGTGTCCCTTTGCCAACTGACACACTTTACATTTGGTCACAAATCTCTACACATCCCTTCGCATTTTTGGCCAATAATAAAAATGGTTGAGTTGCTCTAATGTCTTGTCTATGCCGAAATGTCCGGCTAGACCTCCACTATGCTTCTCCCGAATGATATTCTCTCTCATTGAGCAGTTGGGGATGCATAACTGTCCCCCTCTAAACAACAGCTTCTCTTGCAAATTATAGTCCAACCACAGACTATTGTCTCTCATCAAAGGATTCTGACATGCCTCGTAAGCCTCCTTGAAATCCATGTCAGTCTGATACAAGTTTCTCAAGTGCTCAAAGCCCAACACTTGTATTGTACTCTCCTGCAAGAGTAAGGCTCTTTTGCTCAACGCATCCGCCACCTTGTTGCCCTGCCCGCTGATGTGTTTCAACACAAAGGTGAAACTCTGCAAATATTCAACCCACTTAGCATGCTTGTGATTCAGCTTGTGTTGTTGTATCACATATTGCAGTGCAGAATTATCCGAGAATAAAACAAACTCATTCCCCAGCAGATAGTGTCTCCAATGCTTCAGTGCTTGGACGACAGCATATAATTCCTTGTCGTAGGATGAATACTTATGCCTGCTTTCATTCAACTTCTCGCTGAAAAATGCAACATGTTTGTCTTCTTGGCTAAGTACAGCTCCAATGGCCGTACTGCTTGCATCACAACGAACCTAAAAAAGCTTTTTAAAATCTAACAATCTCAGGCTCGGTCTCTCTGTGATCTTCTTCAATAGCTGAAAACTCCTCTCTGTTGCCTCAGTCCAACGAAAAGGCTGACTTGCCTTCTTTATAGTATCCAACATAGGTGCGAAGATTTCACTAAAATTTCTTATAAATTTTCGGTAAAAACTTGCCAACCCATGAAAACTACGTACCTCAAATAGACTTTTCGGGGATGGCCAGTTGAAAATTGCTGCAATCTTCTCTGGGTCCATCTTCAACTCGTTTTCTGCAATCACAAAATCCAGATAAACCAATTATGTTTGCAGAAAAGTACACTTTTTTAGATTTATTAGCATCTTATTCTGCTGCAATTTTTCCAGCACTTTTCGAACATGTCGAAAGTGTTCCTCCCTCGTCTTGCTGAAAATTAATATATCATCTAGGTACACTATTACAAACTTCCCAATGAATTCTTTCAGCATTTAGTTCATTAACCGCATAAAAGTACTGGGTGCATTTCTCAGTCTGAATGGCATTACCAGCCACTCATACAGTCCTTCATTAGTTTTGAGGGTTGTTTTCCATTCATCCCCTTCTCGGATTCGAATCTGATGATACCCACTCTTCAAATCAATCTTTGAAAAATATTTTGCCCCGCTCAGGCAGTCCATCATGTCGTCCATTCGTGGCAGTGGAAACATGTACCATATGGTAATCTTATTGATGGCCCTAGAATATGTGCACATTCGCCATTCTCCTCCTTTCTTGGGAGCGAGAACTGTTGGAACTGCGCAGGGGATCAAACTCTCCCTTATCAGCTCTTTATCTAGCGATTCCTACACCTATTTTCTGATCTCCTCATTGTCTTTGGGACTCATCCGATATGCTGCCTTATTAGGCAAACTTGCTCTGGGTATAAAGTCAATATGACGACTTATACTTCTCTTAGGGAGCAGTTTATCTAGTAAGTCATCCACCACTATATCACTAAATTCCTGCAGCATCTGCTGAATTTCCGTGGGCAAATCTGACACCTCTGTGTGTAGCAGCACCGTCTTTTCTCTTCTTACAACAGCATAGCTTACTTCACTATCTTCAATCTGTTTCAAAAACTGTTTTCCGCCCATTAGTAACACTCTCGTCCCACTTGTTTCCACTGTCTCTTCCTCCTTGATGGGCACAAGCGTGTGCTTGATCCCATCTTTGACAAACTTATAACAGTTTGTCTTCCCATCATGTACTACTTTCCTGTCATACTGCCATGGCTTGCCTAGTAGTATGTGACATACATCCATCGGCATTATGTCACAAATGACCTTATCCTTATACCTGTCGATATGGAACTCCACTTTGCATTGCTCATCCACCAACAGTTGATGGCCTTTTTGCAGCCATGATACCTTGTAAGGAGTGGGGTGCTTCAACCGTTTCAACCCCAACTTCTCCACCATTTCCGTGGCAACCAGGTTGTTTGTGCTCCCACTATCGATAATCAGCTTACAGCACTTGTCGTGTGACTTACAAACTGTCCGGAACAAGGATTTCCTTTGAGTTTGTTCAGTTGTTTCTTTAGCTGGTTTCAACAACACCTTGTTCAAAACTAAGGCTTCCCTTGTTTCCGACACATTTTCTGCTTCTTGAGGAGGTGCCTCTGCTTCCTCTGGCTGTGCGACATACGCACCTCTCTGTCTAGCTTGTTCCACCTCAGGACACTCAAAAGATCTGTGCCCCCACTTGTGGCACCTGTAACATTGATAACTAGCTCCTCTGCCTCGCTGATATGGCCTGCCACCTCTCGTGCTGTCACCTTTTTCTGCTGTCCCGAAAATTTTGGAACTGCTGCCTTCTTCACTATTGTTGGCAGTTCATCCTCTGCCATAAGATTGTCCTATTCCTCTGTCGGTTCCCCGTCCTCTCCTAGCATTTTGTTTCCCGATGATCTTCTCCTCTGCTTTCATATCACTTTGATATGCTTCTTCTATGTTTTTTGTGGAAAGAATGCTGATTTCACCTAATATTTCTAACCTTAAACAATTCACATACCTTGCTATTTTCTCCGGGGTGTCCTCCGTATAACCAGCTCTTAAATTTACCCGATAGAATTCTTCAGTGTACTCCCTTACTGTCATCCCTTTCTACTTCAGATTCTGCACTTGCTGATGTAGTGCAATCTGGTAATCCTTAGGCAGAAATCTGCCTTTCAACTTGGCCACCATCCTTGACCATTTCTTGATTTGCAACCTGTTCATCCTCCTTCTCTCTGTTTGGACACTGTCCCACCATAGGGCTACGTGTCCCTTCAACTTCGTTGCAGTGAACTTAACTCTCTGATTTTCACTGACCTCTTCACACTCAAAATATTTGTCCAGTTCGTTGATCCAGTCCAACAGAACCTCTGTGGACAAGCTGCAGTCATAATTTGGGATTTCCGGTTTAGGCTTGTTGCTCGCCAATAGGACCGACCTCAACAGTCTCATTTCTGGCCCTTCTTCATCCGATCCATCTTTTGTCACTATGGCTTCTTCTTCGTTGTCATCTCCTACCTCTAGATCCCTTCTCCTTCCTGCTTCAACTGCCTCCAAACGGGCAGTAAGGATCCTGATTTCTCGTCACAACCCTTCATCTGCTGCTCTCCGAGCACCTCTTCCATGTCCTCGTCTTCCAACTTCCATTTCTCAGGAAAACACTAAATCCTGCTCTGATACCACTATGATGGGACCAGCCCGCAATTCTATACAATGATGCTTATCAATAACACAATAATGCACTAATCAGTAATTAAATGATTAAGTAACGATTTTAGGACTTAACAGTCGTGATTAGTGGTTAATTATTGGATGGTTCTAGATTTTCGTTTGGGTGGCATTTATGACAGACATTAATTTTTGCTATGCTGGCGGTCCTTGCCTTGGTTATTGTTTCCGCTCCTGTATCTATGCCAAAACCATACCTTCTATTGTCATTCTTTCATTTTTGTTCTGCGACTCTGTTGCACTGAGGATTTGGTCTGGAAACAAGGTTTTCGTGCTGCAAATGTATGGTGGTAAGCCACGGCTCTGCGTGTGCCGGCTATGGGCTATGTTGCTTGTGAGTATGGCACCTGCATTTGTCCTGGTGACTTATGGGCTCGATTCTTTGGGCACAGAGTGACGGTTTTGCTCGTTTGTGTAAGAAAATGGCTACTGTATGTTCTGTTCGGTTGCTCGACTTGTATTTGCTTCGTTGTTCTAGTTTGATTGTGGTTCTCCTGCTTATTAAATTTGACTAATGGGTGTGCATGCTATAGGTCACAGCTGCGGTGGCCTCCTCCTGCTTGCAATTCGCTCCAGGTAAGCTATCTCTCCATGATTTTTCTTTCTCCTCTGTCTTCCTCTGGCTCTAACAAGAATGGCTCCTTGGTCTCAGGTTGTCACCGTGGACTGTGGCTCAGTGGGTTTGCATTCCTCCCATGCGACTAAACCTCCAGGTAATCGATTCATTCACTGTGCAGATAATTCCTTACGCTTCGTTTGCTTCTCGCTATTCCTTACTCTTCGTTTGGGCTAACAATGTTGCCCTGTTTTGATTGCACAGGTTGGGGGTTCGTTCCTTGGCATGGTTAGTGTAAACGCTTTGGCTTTGTCCCAGTAGGCTTTGCTACTGTTGTCATTTTGCTTTTAATAGTTAGTCTCTGTCGGTTTTTGTTGGGCAGAGTCCCGGTTCTGGTTCGCCTGTACCTCTCTGTCGTCGCTATGCGACCTGGGTTATTTGATACAAACCCTTGTTTGATTCTGCAAAATTTGTAATTATAAAACCCTGTGTTGGAGACCGTCCAAAACCCTCGCCTTAGGGTTTTGCTGGTTCGTTAGGTTCTTCCGTTGTTCGATGGATTATCTGTGGACTATAATATGTATACAAATATTTTTCTATTTGGAATGAAAAGAAATACAATGTATTCAGTTGTATTTGTTACCTTTGTCCTGGGTTTTGTTATTCAGCGATTATATGCTCGTTCTCGGTCGAACAGTTCGTAATGTGCTTGGCTCTTTCGGTCGTGGTCTCTGTTTGTCGATTGCCAGCCTTCGTACTGGAAATTCTCGTGATATTTTCTTTGTTTGCTCCCTGTTCTTTAGGAGAGAAAATACATGAAAAGGATAGGCATGCACAAAATCTGCTTATTTTGGTTTACTCAATGATTAAGGAGAAGTAGATAGACATTTCAATAACTGTTACAGTTGGACTCGTATGAAAGAAAATTGTTCTCTGTATTCTATTACTGTTCTCATATGCTGAACCCCTCAGAATGATTTACATTTCATATTTGTATTGTTTGCCCACAGTTACCTGAACTGTGCACAATTACGATTCAATTGTTTCTTTTATTAATTACATAGCTGTTAACTCATTCGGTTCTCCTTGCATTGCAAGATTCTACAATCGATATAGATGTCTTTTTTTGTTTTAAACGGAAGAAACTGTTATAAGATGAATTACTCACTAAAAGGCAGACATTGTTGACAGTGACCCTAACTAACTATACCGTTCCCTAACTAATAATGAAATTAAAAAAAACAAGTCCCTACATTCTGCGTTGAATAATTAAACATAAAGAAACCAAACACTGATAAATCTTTCCACCTTGGCGGAGACCAACACCCGGTCATGGTGCCCTTAGCTAGATGCTCCTGCATCACAACTGGCGCTTTAGTTTATGCTTTTAATGAATTTACTTCATTGTACTCATTAAGATTTTGTTTAATCATTAAAAATTAATCTTGAAGTCCTTAGTGAAGCGCTCCACATCTGAGAATCTCATCCATTTTCTTCTTCTTCATCCATCATTCTTTCTACAAAGTCGAAGTAGAGATTCTTAATTGACTGTGCCAAAATTTTGTCTCTTTCATTTTCTGCTTTATATCTCCACTCTGCGACTCGCATAGTCTTTGGTCATTCTACTTTAGAAGGTTAGGGTTTCTAAACTAGGAATTTTGGTTACAAGCCTTCATGACTTGTACTTCCAGCCACTAATTTCAATCTTTTATTCAAACTCAAAATGTCACAGGAACTGGTTCCCCCATAGCCAGGAACTATCTCCTGAGGTACAACACACCCAATGATCATATCATGATGGATGCATGCCTAAGGGAGTGCACTCAGTGAGTACATCCCATGATTGGAATCTATGGCAACTTGTGCTCCAAGGAACCTCAACTGCTTATTACAACCCTCAAGTGAAAATGTTGGGTCCCTATAATACTAGTGATTACCCCATTACTATTGTAGTTGTATCCCTTATGAATATTGTTGTGCCCCTATTGTCCCCATATTGTTATTACTGTGCCCCATAGAATCCCTCTACTGTTATTTTTGTGGCTTTATATTATTATTGTTAGGTCGACTGGGTTATATTGTGACTCCCTAGACTCCTATATATAGAAAGGAGGTTTTGTCATTTGAATCATCCAAGAATTGTTCATTTATGTAATGTAAAGGAGGTTTCCCCCTCGAAGAGGCTGAATTATAAGGCGTTGATCTATCTTTTCTATCTTTTTCTTGAGCTGATTTCATAACATTTGGTATCAGAGCTTTGGATTCTAGGGTTTCGCTGCTCCAAACAGGTCATCGTGGAATTTTCGCTATAACGTTTTTTTTGCGACATTTCAGAAGCTAAAAAAAAAAACCATTTGAGAAGAAATCACGTTGAATCTCGGGTCTGAATTTTAGAGCTTTTCGCGCTATATTTGTGGAGGTATGATCTGAGGAAGTTGGTTTTTTTGCAGACTCATGAATTACATTCCAAACAGGTGACCTGGGGAAAATTGTCATAACTTTCTCTCTGAGCATTGGATTGAAATTTCATAAGAAGGTACAGAAAGAGGACGGACTGTAGTTTCTTGTATATATTTTTCAGATCCAAAGGTGGAAACAGTGACTCGTGGCACGTCGTACAAATTTTCTCTACTGAACTAGTCTATAATCAGGTCACTGTGGGAGATTTCACATAACTCTTCCTTGGAGAATCCAATTTGGATCACATTGGTGGCATTGGAAAGAGGGCACAAAGGGCTACTGTAGGTTGGAATTTCAGAACTGGATGATTCGAAAGTACAGAGATACATCAAAGGCAATATCGAGCTCCTACAAAGTGAAAAAAGGTGTGTAGTTTTTTTTAAATTTTTGCTTAAGCTTGGTTTGAAAATTTATTTTGAAGGAATTCAAAGGGCATAGTAGAGCATTATTATCAGTAATTGATGCCCCGAGGAAATAAAATGCAAACACCTAGTAAGCAACCTGAAAGCTCTAGCATGACTCATGAAGAAGAGGAAGAAATGCTACATGATATATCAAAATTACAAGACCTAATGCAACAAATGTCACTCTCACAAAAGCTAATAGAAGCTACGATAAAGGGCGTGGAAGCTAAGATGAACGATTTGAAGATAGATTTGAAGACAGATTTGAAGAGAGACGTGGTAGATTTGAAGACAGATTTGAAAATTTTTCTACAAGAGATACTTACTAATGGTGAAAAGGTAGTAAATGAAACTTATGATGCGAACAAAATAAATGTTGATCATGATTTCATAGACTCTAATGTGGGATCGAAGACCCACCATATTCCAAAAATTGATATGAGGAAGTTTGATGGCAAGGATCTCGCAACATGGATATTACAGATGGAGCAATTTTTCGATCTCAATAATGTGCAAAACACACAAAAGGTACGTATTGCAACTTTATATTTGGAACCAAATCAGTTTGTATGGTATCAATGGCTTTGCTCTCGTAAACAAATTATCACTTGGGAAATTTTTACGGAAGAATTGATAGCACACTATGAGGATACAAAAAGCAACATTTTTTTAGCCAATTGATTAGTCTCAAACAAAAGGGTTCAATAATGGAGCACATTGAGGAGTTTCAAAAATTGAACATAAGGGTAAAAAATATTCTAGAGGAGCATAGGATTGATGTGTTCATAGGGAATTTTTAGGATAATATCTAACATGATGTTCGCCTTTGGGAACTTGATTCATTAGAGAAGGCATTCAGGTTAGCAAGAAAAATGGAAAGCAAAATTATGGCAACCAGGAAGTATACCACTCACAACTATAAAGATGGAAGTGTTGTTGCCCCTAGTCTTCCACAACCTATAAGGTTGACACCACAACAATTGGAAGAAAAATGAGCAAAAGGGTTTTGTTACAGTTGTGATAGAAAATATACTAAAGGTCATAAGTGTGCTGAGAAGAAATTATTCTACATAGATTGTGAAGAGGAAGAAGAAAAGGAGAAAGAAAGGTCAAAAGAAGAGGATATACTCTAGGAACAAAGCCTAGATAAAGAAGAAATGAATCCGACCATATCTTGTAATGCATTGGCGGGAATTACCACTCCTCAAACCATCAAGATAGAAGGACAAATCAAGAAGAAAAAGGTAATAGTGTTGATTGATTTAGGAAGTACCCACAATTTTATTCATTGTAAGGTAGCAAAAGAATTGAACTGCTTCTTATATCTAGCACCATAGTGTCAAGTGATGGCTGCAAATGGAGGAACGATAAATTGCTCTGGAAAGTGCCATAATATCAAGCTATCCATGGGAGAATATGTATTGACTAGCCCAATGCTTTCCATTCCAATGGGAGGTGCTGATGTTGTACTAGGAGTCCAATGACTACAATCCTTGGGTACAATAGCTTTTAATTTTTAAGAACTTTTCATGAAATTTTCTGTGGAAGGAAAGGAAGTTGAATTAAGGGGTATTGCAGGGAAACCAGGAAAGATAATCAGCTCTAACGGTATGACAAAGCTTCTAGAAAAGGAACAAAGAAGTGTAATTGCACAATTATGTTCGCTAGATGTTTCCACATTGGAATCATCTATTTCTCCAGATCTCCAAAAAGTCTTGGACAATCATTCCAAGGTATTTGAGACTCCCAAGGGTCTCCCACCTATTCATGATCATGATCATGCTATTCATATAATTCCAGGAAGTGTTCCTCCAAACATCAGGCCGTACAGATATCCCTATGCCCCAAAGAGTGAAATTGAACGTATGGTTGCAAAAATGCTAGAAGCTGGTATAATTCAACTGAGTCAAAGTTCTTTCTCTGCTCCAGTAGTATTGGTGCACAAGAAGGATGGATCATGGTGCATGTGTCCGGATTATAGGGAGTTCAACAAGCTCACTATTAAAGATAAGTTTCCCATTCCTATCATTGATGAATTACTGGATGAATTGCATGGATCAATTTACTTCACCAAGTTGGATCTTCGTTCAGGATATCATCAAATCAGAATGAAGATTGAAGACATTCCGAAAACAACATTTAAAACTCATGAGGGTCATTATGAATTTTTGGTCATGCCTTTTGACCTTACCAATGCACCTTCAACATTTCAAGGTTTGATGAATTCCATTTTCAAACCATTCCTTAGAAAATTTGTGTTAGTATTTTTTGATGATATACTAATCTACAACAAGTCTTGGAAGGATAATGTTGAACATGTTGATAGGGTGCTACAACTATTGGAGGAGAAACAATTATATGCAAAAAGATCCAAATGTTTCTTTGGAGTACAATAGGCGGAATATTTGAGTCATATTGTATCTCATGAAGGAGTTAAGGTAGACCCTAGCAAAATTAAAGCCATTAAGGAATGGAAAATCCCCACATCCACAAAGCATCTACGAGGATTTCTCGGGTTGACAGGGTATTATCGTAAGTTTGTTAAGAATTATGGGAGAATAGCAGCACCTCTAACAACATTATTGAAAAAAGATGCATTTTCATGGACTCCAGAAGCAACAAAGGCCTTCGAACATCTTAAAGAGGCAATGTGCCAAGCACCGGTCTTAGCTACACCGGACTTCACAAAAACCTTTATTGTGGAATGTGATGCTTCAGGAAATGGAATTGGTGTTGTTTTAATGCAAGATGAAAGGCCCATTGCTTTTGAAAGTTGTCCAATCAAGGGAAAGTTTTTACACAAAGCTATTTATGAGAAGGAAATGTTGGCAATACTCCATGCACTTAAGAAATGGCGATCCTACCTAATGGGAAGACACTTCAAGGTAAAAATGGATCATGATAGCCTTAAATACTTTTTAGAAAAAAGATTATCCTCTGAAGAGCAACAAAAGTGGGTCACAAAGATGCTGGGTTATGACTTTGAAATCATCTACAAAAAAGGGAAGCAAAATGTGGTGGCAGATGCACTCTCAAGAAAGGATGAGGATGTGGAAGCATTGTGCGCCATTTCTATTATCCAACCAGATTGGATAAAAGAAGCAAGGGAGGAATGGAAGAATGACGAAGAAGTGTGGGCACTTATTCGAAAGTTACAACAAGATTCCAGTACGTCGGATACATTTAGCTGGCATAATGATTCATTATGGTACAAAGATCGCTTATACCTCTGTAAGAATTCCCAGCTAAAACAAAAGATTCTTATAGAATTGCACACTTCTCCCTTAGGAGGACACTCAGGATTTTTAAAAACTTACCACAGGGTTAAGAAGGAATTTTTTTGGGATGGCCTTAAATCAGATATTCAAAAGTTTGTGGCGGAATGTTTGGTTTGCCAACAAAATAAAGTTGAATCAATTAAGACACCGAGTCTATTACAATCTTTATCCATTCCAAGCCAACGTTGGGAGGAGGTTTCAATGGATTTTATCACAGGTTTACCCAAGTCTGAGGGAAAGAGTGTCATCATGGTGGTAGTTGACAGACTTACCAAGTATGCACACTTTTGTGCATTATCACATCCATTTAAAGCCAGTACAGTTGCTACTGCATTTATGGAAACAATTCAAAAGCTACATGGAAACCCAAAGATTATTGTAAGTGACAGAGATCCCATTTTCACTGGAAATTTTTGGACATAATTATTTTCTTGTCTTGGTACTTAGTTAGCTCATAGCTCATCTTATCATCCTTAATCTGATGGGCAAACTGAGATAGTAAACAAATGTTTGGAAGGATATCTTCGTTGCTTTGTATCTGATAAACAGACACAATGGGTCAAATGGTTGCCTCTGGCTGAATGGTGGTATAACACTTCCTTTCATACAGCAACAAAAATGACCCCATTTATGGCACTTTATGGATATCAGCCACCATCCATCACATCATATTTACGAGAAAATTCTAAGGTTCAAGCAGTGGAACATCACATCGAACATCAACAACAAGTCCTCCAACTCTTAAAGGATAACCTCGTGTTGGCACAGAATAGAATGAAACAACAGGCAGATCAACATCGCAACGAAAGAAGTTTTGATGTAGGTGATTGGGTATTCCTACAGCTACAACCATATAAGAAAATGTCCCTCAAGCAAGCTAAGAAGGATAATAAATTATCACCAAAATATTATGGTCCGTACAAGGTGTTGCAAAAGATTGGTACTATGGCATACAAATTGGAGCTTCCCGCAGCTTCTCGATTGCACCCAGTTTTCCATGTTTCATGTTTAAAGAAGGTTATAGGCGACAAGCTCCCAATTCAAACAATATTGCCAGAACTTGACGAGGAAGGAAAAATTATATTGGAACCAGAAGCAGTCACAAAAACAAGAACTCGACATCTATGAAATCGATCGATTTCAGAGTATCTTATCAAGTGGAAGAACTTTTCCACTGAAGATTCCACATGGGAGGATGAGAATTTTATACAGAAGCATCCAGAACTACTCAAGCGTTGAGGACAACACTTTTTTGAAGGAGAGGGGCATGTTGGGTCCCTGTAATACTAGTGATTACCCCATTACTATTGTAGTTGTATCCCTTATTAATATTGTTGTGCCCCTATTGTCCCAATATTGTTATTACTGTGGCCCCTAAAATCCCTCTATTGTAATTTTTGTGGCTTTATATTATTATTGTTAGGTTGGCTGGGTTATATTGTGACTCCTTAGACTCCTATATATAGAAAGGAGGTTTTGTCGTTTGAATCATCCAAGAATTATTCATTTATGTAATGCAAAGGAGGTTGCCCCCTCAAAGAGGCTGAATTTTGAGGCGTTGATCTATCTTTTCTATCTTTTTCTTGAGCTGGTGTCATAACAGAAAAACACCTAATTCCCTTTATTCATATAAGTTTCAACACTCCAAATTCTCAAGCCTCTATCCTAGTCCACACAACTCTTTATTGCATTCAACTTAACTCCACGTACAATGCTCTCTATCCATCTAAAGGAGTTCCCAAAAACTATATGGGGGCACCCTATCTATCCACATGAGCACCCAAGTCCTTGTAGTGTGCCATATTTACCCAAGTCTCTGTAGTGCACCCTATCTATCCGCAAAAGCACCCAAGTCTTCATAGTGCACTCAATGGGCCAAAATGTCTATATGAATTATTCCTGAACAAGTGAACCCTAAAATGCACCTTGCTAATGGACCAAGGCGTCTCCACCAAATCATCTATCCAACATGGTCATTTTCATTAGTTCAGTGGAGGCGCCTAATGCCACTCTACACAAGGGTCTTACACCCTCTTACTAATGACTCAACAATATTAATTATAGCTCACATAGAAAAACACATTTCACTAACTTTTACTAGGAATTCATATGAAGAGTGTCACCTTTCACACAATAACTCACAGGCTTTCACAAAGGGAGCTTTATGTCTAAGCACCTAATGCTTCTACTTTCCTCTCAAACATATTCAATTGAACTATAATGGAAAGGAACTATAGAAATCATTTCACCACTCAACAAATCTCAAATCTTCTTTACAATAATCAAGCATAATTTTATGACATGGTGGGAACTCTTTGAAAGTATACCCCTCTTCTACTGTAATATTTTCTTTAAAATCTCAATTTCTATCAGCCTTTATGAAAATCAATATAATTGTCTTTTAAAAATCAACTCAATGTCCATTTAGTGATTTATTTCCATATTTACAACTTGATATTTTTCTTTTTTTTGTCCGTAACGAATCTTCCTTAATCTTCTTCCTAACTGCCCTAACCATTTTGCTAGGATATGACACTAAAAAATCTAGAAACAATGTAAAATAAATTCAATATGAAAAAACCAACCCGAAAACATCTTCTATTAAACAAACTTTCCAAATCAGTATCCCTCCTCTAAACACATTACATAGACGAGATTCAAACAACTTCTAACGTATTATTTCTAACTTCCAACCCATATTATAAATATATGACGCCAATTTTTAAACATTAATAAAGCCTTCATGAATTGCATCTAACATGTACCCTTTCTCACGGCGTGATTTGCGCGGAAAACAACTGGACGTTTGTTTATATTGAGTTTCCTAATATAAACAAAGGCTGGAGGTTTTAGAAGCTAAAGGGCAGGAAAGAGATCATAAAATTCATATAATAACGGCTGAGAACAAGGCGTTAGCAGAAAGCAATAAAATTTTAGAAGAACAAGTGGCATTGCTATAGGAAGCTCTCCTGATAGGGAAGACAGAATGGCAACGCATGAAGGTGGATGTGCAAAATGTAAAGAAATCTGTAGTGGAAAGTACAGAGGTGGTGAATGTGAAATCATCCCAGGATAAAGGGAAAATGATTGTCCAAATAAACAACCATGAAGAGAACGCAAGAGAAGAAATGAAAGAAGATTCCACCAAAGTTTCCAAAACTTGGGCTCAAGTTATTAGTAATTCTGCTCATAAGGTTGACAACATGCAAGATAGTGAAGGCAAGGAAAGACAAAATAGGGCAGCAAACATAATTATTAAAGGGGTGAAAGACTATGGAAAAAATGAATGTACTCTTGACCTTGCAAGAGACTTCTTGAAAGACAAGTTGCTATGGCAAGGACAAATATACCAAGCATGGAGGGTGGGTAAGTTTAACAGGGAGAGATCCAGGCCCATAAAAGTCATTATGCCTAGCTCACGTGATAAATATATTATTCTAAGCAAGAAGCATCTCTTGAGGGGTTATCGTTTTTTCCTAGAAGAAGATTTAACTGTAAAACAACAGGAGGAAAGAAGAGAGGAAATTTTAAAGGTTAGGGCAGCAAGAGATGAAGGAAAGAGAGCATGGATTTATAAAGGCAAAGCTGTGATCGCACAATTTGGACCTCCTTCCAAAACAGAGCAGCAAGATGGTAATAAAGAAGAGGCAACAAACTCTTCAACAGGAAATCAGAAAGCAAGGTCAGTACGGGAAAACAGGGACAAAGACTCAAATGTGAGTCTTGCACGTCAAAATAAATAGCAATCAAGTCATACCCAGGTTTCCTTGAGATTAGTTTGTTGGAACTGCAGAGGTTACCCATGGAGACGAGGACCTAGGTTAGGGCCTATTGCGGAAAATAGAGACATAATTTGCCTCATAGAAACACATGAGCATGAAGGTGCAAGACACCTTTGTTTGAAGGATACTGGAAGATGGCAGTGTGGAACAAGGCTGCAGGGAATGGCAAAGGGCACGGGGGTATCATGGTTTTAGTAAGGGAGAAAGAAGGTCGTCTCATTCAGTTAGAAAAAGAAGACTCAAATAAGCAATTCATTTGGTTCAAAATATCAGAAAATGGAAACCACATCAGAATTGCAGCATGCTATTTTGCGCCACAGGTCTCAAAAATCTACAAAGGTAGAGGGCTTGACCACAAAGATACATTTGCAGCTTTAAAAGCGGATATTGCAACATATTCTCAGCTAGGTGAAGTCCTTATAGTGGGTGATTTCAATGCTAGGACTGCAAGTGAGCAAGCTAGCATTCTTTGTTGTAAAGATGATTGTGACCCTATTTGGCTTACAGAAGAAAGCAATCATCAGTGGGAAAGAAATTCAGAGGACAAGGGCTGCAATCTCTTTGGTGAACAATTGCTTACTCTATGTGGGGCCTTTGATTTAGTCATTTGTAATGGCTTGACTAGATGGGCAAAGTCCGATAATTTCACTTGCAATACTTACAATGGAGCAAGTGTGGTAGATTATGTAATTTTCTCGCATGGTTTGTGTGAGAAAATGGACGAAGTTCTGGTTGGAGATCAGCTGTGGGATTTGAAATCAGATCACAAGCCAATTTATTTATGTTTCTCTTGGATTGGAAAGAAACAATTAGAGTCAAAAATTCAGCATGTCCAACAAAATCTCCCACAGGGAAGAATTCTTTTGACCCCAGAAAATTGTAATACCTTCAAAATGACGTTAGAGAGGCTCTTTGAGAAGGAGAAAATTACAATTCACAGCATTCATAGTCATGAATTAACACATTTAATTCAATGCGCACTTGCAAAGTGCAAAAGAACAAAAATTAAGAAGTCTGAAACAAATTACTTTCCGGTTAATGCTTGGTTTGACGAGGAATGCAAAAAGGCAAGGAGAATCTGGAAAGAGTCAAACAAGGACAACATAAAGCTCAAATCTTACAAGCATTTATTAAGCAAGAAAAAGGTTGATTTCATGGTTTCAAGGAGGGAAGAACTAATCTTCCTTGGGAAAAATAATCCCAAATTATTTTGGAAGGAGCTCCAACCGAAAAAGATACAAATTGGAAATAATATTACAACTTCTAAATGGTTTGACTATGCAAGACAACTCTATGAGCAGGTTCCCAAGGTTGACCCTCCCCCCTTGGTCAACACGGATACTAAACTCTTCACGGTACAAGAGGTAGAGATGGGTATCAAGAATTTGGGTGTTGGAAAAGCAAAAGACTTATCTGAACTCCAAGCAGAATATCTAAAGTGGGGCTCAAAGATCCTTGCACCTCACATTACAAAAATCTTCAACAACATTATACAACAAGGGCTCCCCACAGATTGGACAACTAGTCTGGCAATACCTCTTTTCAAGAGCGGTGACATCAATAATCCCTCCAATTATAGGACCATCATGATAAACCATTTTTTTGCAAAGCTATTTGGAAGCATGCTAGAAAAAAAAATTAGCAAGTGGGCAGAAGAAAGAAATAAGCGTGCTAAAGGGAAAGCAGGTTTTAGACCTAAGCATTCAACAGTTGATCATTTCATAACTTTAAGGCACATCATTGAAAAAGTTTGGGAGAATAAGGAAGAAGTCTTTTGTTGCTTTGTTGATTTCAGAAAAGCGTTTGACTCGGTTCCTAGGGATAAACTTTGGCAAAGAATGGAGGAACTTGGGGTTCCTAAACATTTGAGAGCAGTTGTGCATAGGTTGTATGAAGAGGTGAAAGTCAAAATTAGAACTTCGGCAGGCATTTCTGAAAGTTTTAGAAGCGATATCGGGGTCAAGCAAGGTTGCCCACTGTCTCCTACCCTTTTTGGTTTATATATCGACAAGCTTGAGGAGTGGTTAAATTCGCAAGGGGTTGATGGTATCTATTTGTGCAAGTTTGTTATAAGGCTTCTTTTGTATGTAGATGACCTTATTCTGATTGCTAAATCGGCGCTTGGTTTGCAAGAGCACTTACTATCCCTTGAGAATTTTTGTAGAAGTGTGGGGATGCAAGTCAATATCAGCAAAATGAAAGTAGTGGTCTTCTCTAAGAAAAGAAAACATAACCAACATAAGTTCTACTTTGAAGGCAGCATTCTGGAAGAAGTTGCGGAATACAAATACCTCGGAGTTGACTTCAACAAAAATCTAAGCTGGAATGGTTGTAGAAAGAAAAAAACTTTGGGGGGTTGGAAAGCATTTTATGCTTTTCAAAATAGGTGTAGAGAGGCAGAGTTATGGGACTGGAAGACCACTCAAACTCTTTTTGGGCTTCTAGTGATTCCGGTGATTCTATATGGTTGTGAATTGTGGGCTAGCAGTACTTCCGACATGTAGTGGAGACAAATTGAGAAAATTCAGAAGCGTTTGATTACAAACAAATTTAAGATTAAAAGTGCAGTGCCTTATGATATCTTGTTAAGTGAAACAGGAGCTGCTCCTATTGAAGCAATTGCTATGGTGCGAGTCATAAGTTATTTAAAAAAAATTGAGCAAATGGAAGAGGGTAGATGGCCTAAGGTTGTCTTTAATGATAGATTGTGCAAGAGCAAAAAAACTTGGATGCAACAAAATAACAAATGGTTTAGTAAATGGGATATTTGCTTGAACGCGTGCCCCATAAACAGCAAAGAGATAAAAGCTTTTGTTATGGAAAAGTTCCACAAAGGTACTTGGGAGAAGGAGCTAGGAAGAAAGAAAAATTACTATATTGAAGTGTTTAATCCCACTCATAATCATCAACCAAAAGCATACATAGAGGCCAATATCTCTTGGAGAGCCAAAATTCTTATTGCTCAGTTAAGGACTAATTCTCATCAACTCCGTTGTGAAACAGGGCGCTGGAAAAGGCCAAAGGAAGTGTGGGAGGAAAGGGTATGCATTTTTTGTTCTTCCGGAAAAGTGGAAACAGAAAAACATTTCATTTTAGAATGTGAGGCCTTCAAAGACAACAGGGAAAGTTATGTAGATACGCTGGCAGCTAGCTCTTGGGATAATCTATTTAACGAGGGGTTTGTCGAGAAGACGAGAGCATTTATTGTGAAGCTTCACAAAAAAAGGGCCGAATACATCAAGCAGATGAAAAAGCAATCTGTCCCATAGGCTATCTTTAGCCTCGTGGACATTAAAATAATTTCTTTCTTTCTTTCTTTCTATCTAGAATCTCCTTGACATTTTTTTGTTCCTGAATTTGTGAACTGAGTGGGGCCTTCATAGTAATAGTCGTTAACGACTCATTACAAATTTAATTTCGACAGACCTGTGAGTCTGCATCCATCCAAAAGTCACGCACCAAATACTCATAAGTCGAGATGACCCGGGCCTTTTTGCCGTGTAGTTGGAGCAAGGAAATTAGTCACCTCTGCATCCGTCCAAAATTCACGCACCAAATACTCATAAGTCAAGATGAGCCGGGCCTTTTTGCCGTGTAGTTGGAGCAGGGGATTGACAATGGAGAACAATTACATTATTATTTTATGGAATCCTATAGAGGTGCACAGTATATCTTTTTTAAAAGTGAAAGAAAAGCGGTCTGAAAAGATTTGTGGAAAAAATAGCAGACTGGAAGATTTCGACAATTTTTTCCAAGTTTGAATTTCCTCTCCTTTCACATTTTCCATGAATTCTAAATTCGAAGTAAAAAATGAATATATGCGTCTATATAAACAGTCACAATTTGGTTTTCTAAAGCATTGTGAATGTTGTGTGTTTTTCAGAGATCATTCTCTTAGAGAAGCAAAAATGGAGATCTGTTACATCCTCTTTTATTTCATCTTTCTCAATCCTTTTGCGTTTTCCACACCCATCGCCCATTTCTCTAACAGTCACCATCCTCGTCTCACCAATGCTTCCGATCAACACGCTCTGCTTGCATTCAAGTCTGCAATCAATTATGATCCGTCTCAGTCGTTAGCCACTACCTGGAAACTGAATGTTTCATTCTGCAAGTGGATGGGTATCAAATGCAGCAGGGGTAGACAGAGAGTCGTTTCCCTGAATGTTTCAAGCATGGCATTACAAGGTACTATCTCACCCCTTCTCGTCAATCTTTCCTTTCTTAGAATACTCGACCTTAGTAATAACAGTTTCCAGGGTCACATTCCCTATCAATTGGGAAACCTCTTTCACTTAAAGATGCTTCGCATGTCTCTTAATCAATTCCAGGGTTCCATTCCACCCACTCTGGGTAACTGCCGCAGTTTAAGAAAATTGACTCTTCCCTATAACAATCTCACAGGAAACCTTCCCCCACAATTGTGTGTACTCCCCAAGCTAGTAGTCATGAACTTGGGAAATAACAGTTTGATGGGAACCATCCCGGACTGCTTGGGAAACATATCCTCTTTGAAGTACATAGATTTCAGTCGCAACAACCTTCATGGCAGTGTTCCTTCCGAATTGGGGATGCTAAGCCAACTCATCTTTCTTGGTCTGTCAAATAACCATCGGACTGGACGCATTCCATCTTCGTTGTCTAATTGCACCAATATTGAAATATTGAGTATGTCTTTTAACCAACTAGTTGGCCACATTCTGTCGGAGTTGTGTAGCAAGAAGACCGCCCATTTAAAGGAACTCTATCTGGGTGTTATCTCAAAATCAAGCCCTGGAAGGCTGCAACCTAGGAAGACTTCAAGTAACTATTTCACACCAATATTTAGACTAAGGCTTAGCCTCCTTAGCCTGAGAGGGCTCTCTCAAAGGATTATTGATTTTGACTATTAATAAGATGGCTAACTCTTGTGAATAACATTGACAAATAATGAAGGCTGGACAAACATTACATAAGTTTCCATTGGGCCTATGGAGTCAAACATACTACAGCAAACAATGATGATGCCTTACATAGAAGTCAGGGCATTTAGCATTTGGATGTTCAGAATACCACTTATATAAAACCACAGTTTACAAAGACATACAGGAAGTCAGAGCATGATCAATGAATTCTGAGTGATTATGCATTTGTACAACTGTAAAAGAACACTAAAGAAAATATACCATCACACATTCTGAACAAGAAAATCCCTTATGAATCCTGAGAAGTAAAACAGTCATTTATATTACTGAACTCTGTTTTTTACATAAGCCAAAACAGTCCTCTGTTTTATAAAATATCCAACCCTCATTACATCACTGTCTTAGCTATATATAGAATTCTTATTCTACCTAATTCGAGATTCCTCCTCCAGCATGAGGGGAATTCAACAACTACTTTTTATGACACCTATCTGCTTTGCAACAAACTATTAAATACAATTAGTGCTAACTGGAGTTCTAAAGAGTTCTAATTTGACTATGACTCTAACTCTATCTTCTTCGTAGAATGATTCCATCTTGTTCTTTGACACCTGGTCTCCTTTCAGTTTGGCTGAGATGGCTGAGATGAGTATTTAATGCTCCATGTTGGCCTCAGATGCTGAATGCTTTAACTGCTCAGTGATGTTAGGTGATATCCCTTGCTTTTCGGTTCCAGTCCTCCATAACTTCGAATATACAGCAGCATGTTTTTTAGCCCTTTTAATAACCCAAAAATATAGAACACCACCATGTTCCTGATGTGTTGGAGGCTTCATTGATGGCCAAGTGTGCAAGCCAAAATTCCTTATATGCAACTCATTCAATACCCTATGACCGGTAATAAAGTGGCTTTATAACAGAAACTTTAAACTTGAGTTAAAGCATTCCACCTTTTTTAAAGGTACACCTGTCTTGATCTGAATGGTTGTGATGGCTTCATTTGGTCTCTTACATATCCTTTAGGTGTTTCCTTTTGAAAATTTCCGCACATATTACCAAACTGTTTGTCTGCGTTGAAAACACCACCTACAGCAGTTTCGTAGCGCGCTACGAAACTGCTGAATTGTTTAAACAGCTTGCCTTTGCCCTGAGGTATTTACCGCCTAGACATTTGATTGCCAAAACTCCTTTTGATCTTTGATACATATAGCAGGGATATACATGTCCTCAAAACAATAAAACTAAGCAAAATTTGACAAAATTTAGAACAAAACCTTTCTTTGAACAGCGACTTCATTTAGCAGCTAACTGGCCTAGCTGTGCCTTCAAGTCTTCAACTTTCTTCCTCATAGCTTTATTTTCAGCTCTTAGATGCATATTTATCTTTCTGATGAATTTGGCCTCTTTAATTGCCGGAACTGTCCATGTGTAAACATCGGCTACTGAATCCAACTGGTTTACTAGGTTTTCACTTCCTTTCCATACAGCTTTACGATAATTTGCATACCTGACTGCAGACTCCCTAGTGGCATTCTTCACCGTAGCAATCTCATGTTTAGCTGCTTCTAACTGTTTCCTTATAGCTATAATATTACCTCCTTGAGATATGATGACTGTTCTATTTGTGTCTTTTTGCTTAATTTTCTCTGCCTCCTCTGTTCTGGGCAATTCCTCGGCTTCCTCTGTTCTGGGCAATTTCTCGGCTTCCTTTACTTGCTTCCTTGTAATAGGTCTTCTGGGTTTGAAAATGAATTCTTCACCTGGCTCATCAAACTTCAGCCTTTTTGAGGCCTTAGACTTCTTGGTACTTTCTGGTGATGACTGTGTCAAATCAATATGCACTGGTTCAATTTGCTCAAACTCAATGGCCTCCAATAAATCATTCAGGCTTGCCTTAGATACTGGGCTTTCTTCAACAACTAAGGCTTTACCTTTTTCTTTACTTATTTGGCTTCTTGTCCTTACCCTTGACACTGTTTCAGATCTACTTGTTTCAGGTACATTCCTCTTATGCTGAGCTTCTTCTTTTGTTGATTGCTGAGGTTGTTCTCTAATGATCAGTGGCTTCACTGGTTTTCTTAGCTGTGACTTGGCTTGCTTTTTATCTCTTGCCTCTTTTTGAAGCTCAGCTATCGTGAGTTCTTTGACTGGTTGTTCTTTAACTGGTTGTGGAGTAAGGCCAGTTTTGTTTTGGAAACCAGCCATGAAGATGAACGAATTCCAGTCTCTGCCTATCTTCTGGAGGCCATCTAAAACTAACAATTTAACCAAACCATGGTGAAACAAAGAGGTTTCACAATCCTCTTTCCTCAGCTGCACCTTATCACACATTTTACTCAAACTGCGAAATAAGTAAAAAGGAATGTCTATGGAAGCTTTCCCAGTGAAATGTAAAAGCATCTTGAAGTGATAAGAGTAGACCTTATTGTATCTTCCTTCACAGGTCAAGTATTTCTGAATACAGGTGAGAAGAAGAGCATAATGCTCCTTGACATAGTTTCTGGGCACTGCTTTTGTTAGGTCTTCATTCACATATGCCTCTTTTAAAAACTCTTTGCATGGATTCATATCAAACTTAAAATTCTTAAACCATTCTTGCCGCCCTCTTGGGATCTCTGTTACAGCAGCTATTGCCTCCGGAGACACTTGAACTTCCAACATAGCTATTTTTGAATTTAAACTGGTGAAGTTTAAAGCAAACTCTTTGGTTACCTGCGCATGTCCTCCTTGCATCTTTTTACAAAAGTTCCAGCACCCGGCATCTTTGAATGCTTTCTTCACGCCTTCATCTCTCAATGCTATGTCCAAACCTTCGGGTTCGGTCCTCTGGCATTTTCCAGATCTGTGTTCTTTCCTCTCCATTTTGCTTTTGAAATCTTCACACACACAATGACCAACAGCTTCAGTTGAAATGGCGGTTCAGTTCTCTTTAACTCGGCCTCGCTTGTAATCAAGCTCGCTTGAAAACAGCCTCGCTTGAAAACTCAAATACATCATCATACGAGCTTGTCACTTATGCATCACTTACGATCATCATAAAGATCCATGCACAGTAAAATCCATTAGAATGATATTTCTGTGCATTTCAACAAATCTATTGGTGGAGTAGTGACTAATGAGCGTTTAGACATGCTACGGGAGGTACACAAATTGACATGAGAGGACAGAATTGGTGACTCATCAACAGACTTGACACTTTGGGAAAGATTCGCTGTGAAATGCACGAATCCACGATTTCGTAGCGCGGTTAGTTTTGAATTCTAATAATGCGTTGCGAAACGGCTTAATGATAACGCGCTGCGGAATGGCTAAACAATGATTACGCTGCGAAACTGGCCAATGGGAGATTACGCTGCGAAATCACGAAAAGAATCGGTGACTAGGATAAGACAAGACATGACTTATGAAACCATGATGGTGAAGGAGGACCAATAGGACTCGAGTATAATTTAAATCAAACACCTTTAAAGCTCCAACCCTAAGTAAGAAACATACAACGAAAACAATTTGCCACAGACTTTTGACATTGAACTAGGACAAAGGATTATATGCAATTTTTTTTTTTTTTTTAAATTCTAAGTAATAACACTGGGTGCTAATCAGCTGAGTGGCAACATTCCTTCTTCTCTGTTCAACTGTACGGAGTTTCAATTGATTGAGTTAACAGCCAACCAGCTCAGCGGAGCAGTGCCCATGGAGCTGGGTCAGTTGAAGGATCTCTGGGGTCTTTCCTTGTAAGGCAATCACCCGATTAGCGGTAGCACCACCAAATGCCCCATTCTTACGGCTCTTATTAACTGTTCCAATCTACAACTTGTAGACTTATCCTATAATAGTCTCACGGGACAGTTGCCTTTTTCTATTGGCCATCTCTCTAATAAACTCTACCACTTAAACTTGGGTGTCAATGAATTAGCGGGAGGAATACCTCCACATATTGGAAATCTAAGTAGCTTAACATTCCTTAGTTTAGAAAGTAATTCTTTTATAGGGTCAATCCCTTCTTCAATTAATGCTTTTCAGAAGGTGGTGAGGTTATATCTGGATTCCAACCAATTACAAGGAAATATCCCTATAGAAATTGGGAAGCTCAAAAGCTTAGGGCTTCTAAGTCTTGCAGTAAATAATCTCTCTAGAAAAATCCCTGATTTTGTAGCAAACCTCCAGCAACTAAGATATTTAGATCTTAATCATAACCAATTATCAGGTAATATACCAACGAATTTAGGGAAAGGTGTGAACTTGCTAGAGCTAGATCTATCATACAACAAGCTTAGTGGACACATACCTCCAGAGGTTGCTGACCTTGCAAATTTAGCCTTCTATTTCAACTTGTCAAACAATTTATTACATGGCCATGTACCTTTAGAACTAGGAAAGTTCAATAAGCTTCAAGCTATAGATATTTCTGCAAATCAATTAACTGGCTACATTCCAAGTGCACTTGGAAGTTGCCAAGAAGTAGAATATTTGAATCTTTCTTGCAATGCACTTGAAGGTCCAATTCCAGTGTCACTTAGTGAACTTCAAAGTCTTCAGGACCGAGATCTCTCTTCCAACAATTTGTCAAGTGGAATACCTGTATCACTAGTAGATCTCACAATGCTTCGCCACTTGAATTTTTCTTTCAACAAGCTATCAGGAGAAGTCCCTAAAGGTGGAGTTTTCAAAAAGATTGGTGCAACATCATTTTTGGGAAATCTTGGTCTATGTGGACCTTGGGTAGGTCTATCACCATGCTATTTTCACAAACATAAAAGTGTTATGAAACTTAGAAGAGTTGGCATTCCTGTTGTTGCTATTGCAACAATTGTTGTATTTTGTTGGTTCTTGGGAATATTGTGGAGATGGAATTGCAAGAGACATATTCTTAGAGAGACCGGACCATCCTTAAATGTGGAGCATTGAAGAATTTCCTATGCAGAACTTGTCATTGCAACAGATGAATTTAGTGATGCCAACTTGTTAGGAGTTGGTAGTTTTGGAAAAGTGTACAAAGGGGTTTTGAATGATGGCACAATGGTTGCTGTCAAGCTTCTCAATCTAGAAAATGAAGGGGCTCAAAAGAGTTTTGATAGAGAGTGCAAAGTTTTGGGTAGAGTTAGACACAGAAATTTGATTAGGGTCATAACATGTTATTCAAATATTCAAATCAAAGCTTTGATATTTCCATTAATGCCAAATGGAAGCCTAGAAAAGTGGTTATATCCCGATGATGGAAAACAAAGTGGTTTGACTTTGATTGAAAGGTTGAATATAGCAATAGACATCGCCCAAGGCATGACATATCTCCATCACCATTGTTTTGTGCAAGTGATTCATTGTGATTTGAAACCTAACAATGTCTTGTTGGGTGAAGATATGACTGCATATTTAATAGAATTTGGCATTGCTACTATATGTTTTGCAAATAATGAAGATGGGGCTTTCACTTCCACAAATGCACTCAAAGGATCTATAGGGTACATTCCTCTAGGTACTATTTAAACTACATACCATATTCATCAATGTTATGATTTTCTTATGTTTATTTAACATTGTAAATTAAAAACCTTAAGATGAGGATCTCTGAATGCAGAATATGGAGTGGGTGGACAAGTTACAACAAACGGTGATGTTTATAGCTATGGAATAGTGCTATTGGAAATGATCACTGGAAAGAAGCCCACCCATGACATGTTTGTCGAAGGAATGAACTTGCAAAAATGGGTGGGTCGTAGTTTTCCAAATCGAATAATGGAAGTGGTGGACATGTGTCTATTAACGAGGACTAGTAGCTACATTGAAGAATATAAGAATCTCCATTGCCTTAGTTCCTTAATAAATGTGGGATTGCTTTGCACAAATGAATCTCCTCAAGGATGACCTACTATGATGGTCACTTTGGGAATACTACAAAACATCAAAGACATTTTTTTGAGTGTTTCTGCCATTCCCAAATTCCAATCAAATATAACACATTTGTTGGGTAGTACAAGTACTACTCTCAACAACATTTGTGAAGACCAAAGTTCTTCAACATTTTAGTTTATTATAACAAAGTGGTGGTTGTGTAACAAAACCATGAAGTAACTTGAGCCTTATTTCCCTTTTCTTCCTTGTACATAAACCTTTGTTGTTAATTGCAAGCAAATGTGAGCAACAATGTTAGATCCAACACGAATAGTGTTTTGGAAATGTTTTGATGGTTTTAAAATTTGCTATCCTATCTTAAAAAGTTTTTATGTTCAATTTCCTTTGTATATATATAATTGAATGCATCACATTCTTGTTGCATTAAATACATAGAGAGTTATGTATCTCTTTCACATAATTAAAAACAAACAAATATTTTCAAATTCATAAAATTATTGAAGAAAATATCATTATGAATATAATTTTGTACCATGAATATAACTATTGTTGTTTATTTTTTAATACAACTTTAACACTTTAAATATTGCACATCCTATCATGTGAATCTTGAATGCCCTAACTATCTTTGTGTGCATGACAATGTGTTACATTGTAGACTTCATTTTTAAAGTAAACTACCATAAACTATCATTGAAAACCATTTTGTAGAAATATCGTAAAATGTCTCACAGCAAATCATATACCATTCTAGTATATGGTATATTTTATATCATCTAAAATAGGGAAGGAATTTAGAAAACATAAAAGAAGTTTTGCGAGTTTCAATCTTGGCCATGATTGTTATATAGGTGATAACTAGGGTTTCTAGCATTCAAAAGTTCAAAAGTTGATGATATTATTTTTCTAATATATTTCTAGCATTTTAAATTGAGTCATATAAGTGAATGATCTTAGTTTTCCTAGCATTTGGTTTTTGGTCCTTCTCAATGATTAATATATTTGTAATGAATAATAGATCTAAGGTTAAAATGCATAATAAATCCAAAATTAGAATGAATTTATATTTATTAATATTTAATATTTAAAAATAAAAAATATTAATAAATAAATTTGAATGTAAATGATCAAAATAAAATATTGCTGAAATATTAAATTTGTTTTGCCAATACCAAAATTTTGATTAAAAAATTATTAGCTTGGGTCCCTTTTGGTTAAAAAACATGTTCCCAATAAAAATTTGAGAGCTCTAGTTTGTTCACACGATCAAACTAGAATTGTTATAATTAGCTAAATCACAGGTACATCCATACATATTGAAAAAGTTGTGTATCTTGAAACGTACCCTACTAATAAAGTAAAAGGTCGGGTGTTATTATCAGAATGTGCAAAATGTGATAACTGCAAAGCGTGGAGTTATACAACAACAAATTAAACTTTCCTCCCTTTTCCAACAAGAGTAACACTGCTGTAAATATCCAATTGAACTCCCCTAAAAAGTGGTTTCGGTTCAATTTTTGTCGTCCAGGTATCCTATCAAAGTGAATCAGATTAGCATCAAAGTGAATCTCGAAGTAATGAGCATAGATAGAACATGTAACTGCTCAAGCTCGGCGAGAGCAAAACTGTATGCTCAAACAAGGGTGATGGAAATAAAACGCACCGGGAATTAGGTTTAAACTCTGCTCGAAAATGGAATTAAACACGCCAGAAATTAGCTACGACAAAAAGTCTGTTAACACGCATGCTAACATGCATGGCACACCTCATAACCGAAGAAATCTTTTCATTTACGTGTCATAACATTCATATCAATTATTTTTACTGGTTAATTATTTTATGCTATATAGTTTGAGTGGGCTTAATGTGTTACTTCTTAAGAGGTTAGGGGTAGAGTATGTATGCTTTCATAGACTTAGCAGTGAAATTGTTGTGCTGAGTTGGATCCGTGGGTCCTTTGTCCCACAAACAAAGGGGTCTCATACACCAATTTTGTGTCTCGCTTGGCCGTGACCTTAAAATTAGATAATACCCGGATGCGGGTGTCTTAATGAGCTGTTAATGCTCAAGCAAATGACGACGGCACCTGGCAAGTACGCGGGTTCGTTGGGCGATTTGTGGCAGGTTATTTACTGGCATCACAGCGGGTTAGTAAGGCGGTTCGTAGCAGGACATCACCTCGCATTTATGATGCATTGGGTTCAAGGCAAGCAGGGAGGGAATTTTAGGATGGTGAGATCCATTTGCAGCTCATATGCTCTGGCCGCTTCAGACAATTGCAGTGTTACTCGGGTGTATTTTGGCAGGGACATTCCCTGGTGGTTATGTATTCAGGACTTCGGCGCAGGGCAACGCAATTGGAAGCCTCCATGGTTTTACAACTGCATGCTCCTAGCCGGCTTCAGGTATTTGGCTCTGCTTTTCTTAGCAAATATCTGGTATAATCAGTTGATTATCCTCTGGTCCATCTCTGTAAGTAGTCTCACTTCGGTCTCTGTAGAGGGAGTCTGGGAAGGGTGTTCGTTTCAGTCAATCAGGGCGGGGCTTTATCTCATTTCGGTCCATCTCTGTAAGTGGTCTCATTTCGGTCTGCTTTCTTTAGCAATTATCTGGTATGGTCAGTTGATTTTCCTCTGGTCCATCTCTGCAAGTGGTCTCATTTCGGTCTCTGTCGAGGAAGTCTGGGTAGGGTGTTCGATTCAGTCAATCAGGGCGGGGCTATATCTCGTGGTTGGTTGCTTTCTCTGTGTTGGGTTTTCCATCGGGGTCTCTATTTCAGGGGTTTGTCCTCTCCAGTGTCCTACAGATAGCAGCGGGTCGTCTCTGTCTCTCCCTCATTCCTTTAGCACCTTTATTTGGTCTTTCTACTCCACAATGGTTTGGCCTCGTGGCATTTCTCGCCGGGGCAGTCTTTCAGCAGCTCGTGGATGCTCTCGGGGTCGTGGTGGCTCTAGTCCAAGGCGCATCTCCCCGTTAACCTCTGTCCCGCCAACCTCACCGCCTTCAGACCACTCTGGTCCGTCCCTTAACAGTTCCCTTCACTCAGCCCGCTTCAAATTTAAAAGCAGGCTCAACAAGCCAACAATCTCTGCTCTCATCACTGTCATCTTCTCAGAGGAAGAAGATGAGCTCTCAGATTCTGTTGAAACTTCTAAGGAAAGGCCTCTCTCTACAAATTCCAGTGACTCTCAGGGCAGCAAAGCGGGTGTTGTCCTCAACAACCCCACTGTGTTGCAGGAAGACGTGCAGCAAGAAGATTCACGCCATCAGCAAGAATCCTCTAATGAGGAAATCATTGCCTGTGCGCCGGCGCAATTCTCTGGCGTTCTGCACCTTGTGACTCCTCCAGGATGCAACATGATGGAAGTTGAAGATAATGTGATGGTTCATTGGGTCAGCTCACCCAGCAAGGCAAATGAAAAAGACACAGACTTGCCTACTCAGGATTAATGTCCTATGCCTCAGCAAGTCAACTCAGGATGTTAGTTTTTGGATGCTCTTCTCAGTTGGGTATGCTTACGATATCATATGTATGGTCTTTTATCATCCTCCAGGTCACGATTTTGGCTTTCTAGCTTTTTGTAACAGCCGCATAGTACTGCATTTTGTAATAGGGCGGCTCACAACAAAGTGTCGATGCTCTCTGGCTGTAATGGTTTTTGGGTCTATGTTTCTAATCTTTGTAAACAGTCGGCCAGGTGATAGGTGCAACAGTCTTTTTGACAGAGGGCTGGCTATGGCTCCCTCAGAGGTTAAAACCTCTCTGTAAATATTTTTCCTTTTATTATTAATAGATTAGTCTTTACTTACAAAAAAAAAAACCTTAAAATTAGATAATAATAATAAACATCATTATATTAAACAAGGTTGCAAATAATTAATAATTAGAGTAGTTTTCTAAATAATGAGAAAATTTCCCATAGTTTTTTTACATGGTGGGAAAATCTATTATAATTTAGTTATTAAATTGGATAATCATCACTTGTTGCTATTAGCAAATGAGGCTCAGTTGACTCATCATTGGTGGTCAGTAAAGGAACAAGCTTTCACTCCTGCCACACCTTTAGGTCTTTGGTCGTTATCTGTTTCTTTTTGTTTGAGGAAAACTAGCTCTTAACTAAGCAGAAACAGATTGAGGGCATACTCTAAGCAGAAACAGATTGAGGGCATACTCTAGGGCCAATAATAATTAGGGTAGTTATAGAAATTAAAATAAATTAATTAGTTGGTAAATATTAATAAATATCAGTTCATAATAAACATCAAAATAATTGTTATATGATATATTTTAAGTTGTTAAAAATTTAAAAATTATAAACATAACTAAATTATAATTTTATATTAAATTATTTTAAATATTATACATTATAAAATAAGTTAAATATATATTTAAAAAATATGTAATAATATTTTTAAGCATGGAGATTCACATCACTTTACTATGGATATTTTTTATTTGTAAATAGGTTTTATTATAATACCATGAGCCAATTTCATCGCTAATCAATACCATAAGTCCAAAAAACCATAACGCACAACTTTATCATGACTATTCTACAATATTTCGTGGAAGTTAAATTCTTACTATCCACCTGCTGTGTTATGCAACAACCCTCCCCATTTCAAAATTTTTATCTAAAACTTTAACAAGAAATGGGTCCCCTTTTTAGAACTTAGATAAAATCAATAAAACTTTTAAAAAATCAATAGTTGTGATAAGTCTTTTGCTTTTAGGTTAAGTTCAATAACAATCACAACTTTGCAAAATCCATACAACAAATGAAAATCTTTATGAAAAGGTCTGATCCGATTTAATATTAAAAAAGACCTTGTCATAAAACAAATATAAATGAATGTGTCGCATCCTTTGTTTAAAAGATAGACTTAAGGTTTCCATTGGCAATCACCGATGCGATAATGCTATCGGAAAGCGCAGATCGCAACTTATCAAGGAATCATTCCAAGGGGCCATATAAATCTCCCGATGCGATAAGCCGATCGCAATTGGCCATCGCTGAAAGCACGAAACACATAACAAATGCCCATTTGGAATCCGCCGATGCAATTTCATTATTGGAAAGCGCACTTTTTAATAAAAGGTGAAATATAATCGTTAAGCGAATGTTTGCGGGTCTAAATTATAAGTCAATTATAAATAAGAAAAACATTTATTCAATTGATCCTGCTTACCATCTATTGCAATCGGAACTTTACAAAGGAAACAATTAAACATAACGGTTATACCTCCCAATCTGCGATATGCGATTAATCGCTTATCGCTGATCGGGAAGTTACGATATTTATTTTTAAAAGAACCATTATCAAGATTCGCAATGAGACATATCTTTATGGAATTTTAGCGTCACGTTGGCAGTTACGGAAAACATTAATAGAGCAGTTATGGTTGAGTCCTTCAATGGATTTCATCTGTAGTAGCATAATATATATGAAAATCCATATCACTCATTGTGCTTAATTACTGTTATTATTGTATACTGTGTATTAGCTTTGAATGAATTTATCCTCTGTTACGTTCTTCTGTTTCGTTGTGCAAAGCAAGTCTGAATTTATGAATCCAGCGAAAATGACGAAGAAATCAAAGAAACCAAAGGCTCCTGTCATAACCAAAGAGGAACCAGTGAAAAAGGTCTTAATAACCGATACTACCTGCCTCGATCTGGGCCAAACTTCATCGAAAAGCATTTATAATTTACTAGAAGCTAAAGATCCAGAAGAGATTAAAGAAAAAAAGGGAACAACGAATTCCACTAACAAGTCAGAGAGTACTCTTAAGGATTTGGCCAGCTCTTATCTTCACAGAATAGCAACCCGCGCTAAAATATTACCCTACAATGACTTGGTCAGATGGGTAATTGAAAGTATCAACATAACAGACAAAGCATTCTTTACGGCTAATGGAAGGATGTTCGGGTCATTCAGGGCGGAAGATATCAAAAAGATGTACCATTTGCCTGAACCACAGAAGCAGTACAACAAGGAATTTTTGGAATCCTTCGCTAAGGAAAATGCCGTGGAGTCGAACCCTATCAGGCAGTGGAGGCATTATCCAAACAAACACAAGCATGAATCATCGGGTATGTACTCTGTAGACTCCTTAGCATCTCCTTACTGCTATGTTGGTGCTATGATATGCAGACTCTTTGGAGTCCATGATTCGGCTAGGTTTTCTATAGAGATGGTACCTTTAATGGAAGCAACAGTTAACTCTTATATCATGGATTGGGTGACCATTTTGTCTGATAAAATGGCCAACCAAATCCTTGATTATAGAAGAAACATGTTTGTGACTACCTGGGTAATACCCCCGTTTTATATGAGTGCCTACATTTTGGACACCATCTGCTTCAATTTTGATTACTCCATTTTAGGTTGGAAATGGACTCCATAGAACCCGAACCCCATTCATATCTATCATAAGGAATTGTGGAAAGCCCATTATAAAAATCATCTTTATAGAATCTGTCATGGTTTTGTCTTGCCTATTCATTATGCTATATTCAACAAACCCGCTCCTAGGTTGTCCGATGAAGCCAGTGTCGACCTAACATCAATTGGTAGTTGGTTCGGTGAAGAGAAGTTCACCTACATCAGACTTTTTGGCAGCACTACTGATCCACATGTCCTCCCCTTATACATTCCTGATAAACTATTTGCCAGAGAAATAGCTTATCAGATAACAGAAGCAGGGATGTCAAGGAACCTAAAGGAGTCCAAAAAAAAAATGTGGCCTTCATTCCCCCTCCGATGTGGTACTTTCACACTGCATGACTTCAAACATGCAGAGAAGGAAGCTGAGAAAATTAAAATGTTAAAGTTAGCAGTCATCCCAAAGAGGCAGTATGATCCAAAAGCAGTCACCTACAATTTCACCTCTCATGTCAAACTTGCCAAGTTTGAACATGAGAAGGATGATTATGATGATTTGTTCACTTCAGCTGAGTTATTTTCTCAAGTGAAACAACTAGCAAAAATCAAATTGGGAGCAGAGGGATTAGAGGAATTTTTGAAGTTCAGGACACAGAGGTTGCAAACACTACCTCTGGACTTGTTAAATACTACCTCTATGGTGCAACTAGAAGGCCACTGTGAAGAAAAAACTATAGAAAAGACTCCTGAAAAGGAAAAGAGCCCTAAAAGGGAGCAGACAAAGGAAGGAACTAGTGAGATCCTTGATACTGATATAAATATTGATCCTGCTTTAATCAAGGAATGGGAGTAGTTCGACCTAATCATCAAAAACCCGAATAACTCCCAAGAGCTCACTACACCAAAATCATCCGCAGCACAAAAGCCTGAGGTTATTAGTGTTCCAATTGAAGGGACAAGCGGCCTACCCAAGATTCAGCAGGATATAGAAATCATTCCTGAAAATCCTATAGAGGAGATTGTACTAAAAACAGAAGAAATACCACCCCTAGATGTATTCTACAGTTCGAAGCACAGGGTTGTGGTTAAAAGACAGAGGAAAAAGAGGAAAATTGATCAAGGACCTCTTCTAACTCCTCAGGCCGAAATGATGAATGTGGTATGGAAGGCAGAAGTCAATCCTTCTGAGGATTTAACTAAATTATCTCAGTATGCAGGGGCTTATATAGCAGCAACAATGGACAAAGCCTCAGAGGTCAGCCAACTAATCAGGGAAAAGGATCAGAGGATCACTCAACTTGAAGTGCAATCGGCAGAAGAACAACAAAGGATTAGTCAACTTGAACAGCAGCTAGCAAAGCAGAGACAACAAAATGAGCGACTAAGAGAGCAGTTGAAATTGGAGAAACATAAGATTGATGAGAAGACTCTCCAGAAACAACAGGAGTTGTCTCAAGAACTAAGTAGGATTCAGATGACAATTGAGCAGGAAAAGAAGGCCAAGGAAGATCAAATTGTGCAAATGCAAGTACAGATAAAAAAGTACAGGGGTTATCCACAGGTTAGTGAATTTCAGAAAAGAATCCTTGGAGATAACCAAAGCCTTGTCCTGGTAGTTGAACATCCTTTGCCATAACATATCATTGGTCGACCCATTATGCGATATCTCTGCATCACTGATTGAGAAGGCAGTTGATGCCAGACTGGAATTGGAAAAAGCAGATGACAGGATAACAAATTTTCTTTTTTGGCAAGATTCTGTAGAAGGAAGGGCTGCCAATTTGCCAAAGATACAAGAATCGCATAAGGAAATCCTGTTTTTGGAATGGGAGTCCCAGCTAATGAAAGCCGAAAGAGCAACTTCTAGATCCAAAGTTGCAATGAATGGTTTGATCGAATTAGTAAATAACAGTTTACATATGTCTAATTTGATCTCCGATTGCTCTCTAGGTAAACTCCCTAAAGCAAAGGCACTGGAACATCATTAGAGACAGGAGCTACCAAGCAGAGAAAAATAGATCGGAGAAGTCCAAAACTTAACATGGGATATATTCTAGTTTTTTCTAGTCAAGCCACATAGCCAGCAGATGGCCATGAAATGCCTTTCCGATGCGGTCAACTGCATGATTCCCGAACTCTCTGATGCCACCTACACAACCCAACTACACTCCAGGATGAGTCAACCTCTAGAAATCCAGCCAATGCTCGCAATCTGTCAGCTACAAGCACAAGAAAGGAAGCCGATTCAATGAATTAGTTCAACTGCTATTGCACTGCTATTTTTATAGCAAATCCCAGATTTTCATGTCTACAGTTAGAACAGCTCATAGCAATTTTTGTTGATAGTTAGTTTTTATTTTTATTATTTAAGACCCTTTCATGTATTTAGAAAGGGTCCTCAATTTGTATAAGATTTGACTTAAGAAGTTGCACTTCTGTACTTCTAAATAATTTTTTTAATCAAAAGTGGATCAAGATTCTGCATTTTTGTAAAAGAAACTTTTTTCAAGACTCGCGCTTTTGCATCTTCTGAAGGTTTTTTCAAATAGGAAAGTGGAATCGGAGTGTTGTTTACATCGGAAGAATTCAAATGCATACGGTACTATTATCACTGTTTTTGTCTTATTTCTCTATGTGAATGAACATTTCTTAAAACTTGCTATTATTGATATATGTATGTTTTTTAGACAATTCTTTAGCATATCATTTCTGAAGGTTTTAGAATTGTTATCATTTGAATATATATGTCAGTGATATATATTGTGATGAATGCGATAATGTTTTTATAATTACTTTGTTTAACTTCTTAAACAAAGTAATCATTATATGAATACATCTTTCTATTTTACGAATAAGTCATCTTTATGATTATTTGTCTAATAGAAATAATAAAAAATCGCATTGTTAACATGATACTCAGGTTAGATTAGCATATTTGTATATTTTTTAATTGTAGGATAAAACACTTATCACCTTCGTTACACATTACAAAACAATCACCCATCAGCTCATACATCATTGGGAAACTTGTCCCATTATATCCAGTCGGAGACACCACACCAAACGAAAAAGGCGCTGCACTAAGGTCCGAACCGGGTGGTTTTCCCTGATGCTGAGGCAACGATTTTAGAGGCATCAACATTTTTGGCACTAGAAGGAGGGCATGAACTGTGAATGGCAAGAAAATCCAAATCCACAGTCCAATCTGAGAGTAAATCTCCCTCACCATCGCCTCCAACTTCTCCCTTGCATTCTAAATCTCCCATTTTCAAGCGAGAAGTTGAAAAGACAACACCCACTGCTGAAAACCTGAACATATTGGACAAGTCTTCCCTTGAACCCCCTGAAGTTCAATCTTTAATTCACAAACTTCAAAGGTTTTCAATATGTCAAGAACACTCTGAATTATCCCAAGGCAGTGTGACTTCACAATACATTCCTTCTCAGCCTCTTACAAGATTACAGAGCGAAAAGCTTGGTATCCCACCAACAGAATTTCCTCTACCAAGTCGAAAAAAAGCTAGGAAGACACCGTTAGAGTCTGACAGTGAGACTCTTTCATCATCATCATCTACCTTGTCTAAACCATTACAAAGTCAACCATCCATTCCCCAACTACATATCATAATCCAAAAGGGTACAAGTACTCCGACATCTTCTACCCAACCAATTTTAACTACATCCTCACTTTCTTCTGTTGTTAGTGCGACAATGGCACAGAATAAACCACAACCAAGGCCATGGACAAATCCAGGGGCAGTCGCAATGCCTGCACCCTTGAGTCAATTACCGGCCCATCTTGAAAAGTGGTTACCAAAGTTTAATCTTGATATCAACATACTAGCAGAAGAACATATAAACAACTTTATGTTGTCAATAAACTTAAATGGGGTGACAAAAGAAGATGATGTTGTGAGACTTTTTCCCATACACCTTACAAGGAGTAGACGGATCATGGTATTTTTCATTACCCCCAGGATCCATTAATAGTTGGAATGCTTTCCAAGAGCAATTTTTAACTAAGTTTGGAGATGATAGGTCCACAATGACGTTAATCAATGATCTCTCCAATCTTAAAACTAAGTCAAAAAAACCCATTAAAGATTTCAACTCGCGATTCAATAAGCTCTTAAATAAAATTCCTGCTACGTCTAAGCCTAGTGAAGAAGTTCGAAGCGAATGGTATATTTCTGCTTTACCTTTGAATATAGCCATCTTCGTTGATAGGGCTGCAAAGCCCACCTTAGCAGAGAATATGAAAGAAGCGATCGCCGTTGAAAAACGTATTATTGCTTTAGAAAAGAAAACTGCTCTTGAAGAAAGAAAGTCCAAAAAAGTTACTTTTAAAGATGATTCGAAAAAGAAAGTAGCTAAAGATCCATACGATATGGAGGGTTTGCAAAAAGTTCTGAAGACTATGTCCAACGAAATGGTAGAGATAAAGAAACAGGTAGCTGAAACCTCCACTAAAAAACCATTTAGGAACTTCAAAAGAGCTGAATCAAAACCACCTAATGCCATATCTAATGCAGAATCAGATCCAGATAATGATGAGGATGAAGACACAATTTTGTCATCAGAGGAAACAAAAGAAGATGAGATAGTTGAATGTCACGGTATGTGGGACTTCATTTTGCCTAACTCTGATACTGAAAGTGAACAGGAAGCTCTCCCAGTAAATACCAAAAGTAAAATCGTTGCAGAGCCTATTCAAATGACTCAAAAGAAGAAAAATGCAAGCCCTAATGCCAAAGATAAGGCTCCCATGAAGAAAACTCCAGTTTTTCCTACCCAAAATCAACCATCATCTTCCAATCCACCCTCATCATCTAAGACATTGGTAGTCTCTGACTCTATGGATTACAACATTATTGAAGACATGAAGAAGAATAGAACAAATATTTCTTTATTTGAGCTTAGCAAGCTTAAACATCAACAGAAATTGTTGCTCAAAGAGTTAAATGTAGTACCTTCTTCTCCTCTTTCAAATGTTGTATTATCCAAGGTGGTTAAAGGAACAGGTAAGCCACCATCGGATAAAGTAGATGCTACTGATGTTGTTTTGATCGGAGATAGATATAATTCTCATACTCCTCCTTTTATCTTGACTTACGAGATATGCAATAGAAATATACACAATTGCTTAATAGATTCAGGGGCTTCATCAAACATAATACTAGCTTCAGTTTGCTCAAAATTAAACATTGAGCCCTAGAAATCTGCAATACATATTGTTCAGTTAGATCAAACTAAGGTTCGAGTCTTAGGAGAGATTAATTCAGTCACCATTAGGTTATCAGCTGATCCTAGAGTAGTCCAGAGAATTGATATATTGATTGCTGACATCCCTGAGTTCTATGGTTTAATTTTAAGCAGGGATTGGTCTGAGAAACTCCATGGTTATATTTCTACTGAGTGGTCTCACATGTGGCTTCCCTTGTTGGGTGTGGAGCCTGATTATCTTCTGTATTCAAAGGTTTCAGCCGGATGTATACCCCAGGAAGACTGTACACCCCTCCACGCAGGGGGGTGCGGGGGGGACTTGTCCCCCCCAAAGTTAAAAATAGATGTAAAATTGCCTTGTAAAAATCTAGTAATTTCTAGTCAATCTGGGCCGTTCATTAGGCGGATGATCTGACGGTAGAAGTTATGTTTAATTTAGGGTTTTTTGCCCTAGAAGGCAACCCCTCACTATATATGAGGGAATTGTATTGTGTCTATGTAGATCTGTATTCTGAGTAAGGAAGAGAGAGGAGATTGAGAGCGAAGAGGGTGTTACAGCGGATCTGTTGTAGGTTGTATCTCTTCAGTTTGCTGGATAATATAATAAAAGAAGGACTAGCTGTTTCTCTGTGGATGTAGCCCAAACTGGGTGAACCACGTATATCTGTGTCTCTCTTGTTTTGTGCGTTTTTTGTGTTTATATTTCTGCAATATTATATGTGTTCCATTGTTCTATAATATATAATTTTCTAACATCCCCATAAAGGGAAACCAAATCAAATCAAAATCGATCAGGAGAAACACATGACCCATATTGTAACGGAGTTTGAGCAGGAAAATCAACCTATAGCTTTCAATAACAACATTCTCGGAAATTACTCAGCCAAATCATTCTTTGGTAATTTTAATGCTCAATCATCACCTTTTTCTGTTAATAGTTTCACATCACAGATAGAAAATTTCTCTCATACAGATACCTCAAGGTGTGTTACTATTGCTGAGGAAATTGTAAATAAACCTGTAGATAAGCCTGTATTTTGGTCTTTATATTTTGATGGATCAAAATCCAATGACGGTGCAGGAGCAGGATGTATTTTAGTTAGTCCTGAAGGAGAAAAAACTATGCTATCATGCAGACTAGAATTTGAGTGTACAAATAATACTGCGGAATATGAGGCATTGATTCAAGGGCTCTATAAAGCAATAGGCTTGAAGATTCAATATCTAAAGGTATTTGGTGATTCTGAGATTGTCATCAAACAGGTAAGGAATACTATCCATTGCCTTTCAGGACATCTCAAGCATTATCAGTCCCTGGTTCAAGACCTCATATCTCATTTTCTAGCATTTAATATTTCTCCTATCCCTAGATCTCAAAATGCAGCAGCTGATTTATTAGCTAATGTTGCTTCTAAGCTCCTTCCATCTGAGGATTATAGTCCTGATAGGTTTTCAGTTGAATTAATTTTTAGACCATCTGTTCCAGACAATGTCACCAATTGGTGGGTATTTAATCATGACGAAGACATTTTAAATTTCTTAACTTCTGAAAAATCTTATGATGACCAGATTATTGATGAAAATGATCATGATCTTCAAATAAAACAAAGACAGAATGAGAATTCTATCCCTAAATCAGTAGTCAAGCTTCAAGATCTCTATGATATCAAGGATAGGTTCAAAAAGGTCACTAATTCAAAACTTCAAAGTTCTACTTTAAGGTTTGAATTAGTAAATCTTGACACTGAGGCCAAACCACAAAACGTTAATCTGGGACTAGGGCTCACTTCAGAAGAAAGATTTGCTTTTATCAGATTGTTAAACAAATATAAAAATGTTTTTTCTTGGAATTATGATGATCTGAGAACATATGATACTTCTATCATACAACACACAATTCCAATGATTTCTGAGGAGAAACCTGTACAACAAAAATTGAGGAAAATTCACCCGAATCTGGAGAGTCAGATCAAAGCAGAGTTGAATAAACTCTTGAAAGCTAAGATAATTTTCCCAGTCAGACATTCTAAATGGGTTTCTAACTTGGTACCTGTTAGGAAGAAGAATGGTGATATTAGGATTTGCATTGATTTCAGGAATCTCAATAAGGCATGCCAAAAAGATAATTTCCCATTACCAACAATGGAGTAGACACTTCATTCAGTAGCTGGTTCAGAGTTGATGTCTTTTCTGGATATAACCAAATACTGGTGCATCCAGATGACAGACTAAAAACTACATTCAGAACCAAATGGGGAACATATGCCTATCAGAAAATTCCTTTCGGTTTGATTAATGTTGGAGCTACTTTCCAAAGAGCAATGGATATAGCATTCAAGGGTTTGATTAACAGGTCAGTTGTTGTCTACCTAGATGACATAACTGTCTTTTCCAAGAAAAGAGCAAATCATCTACATGATTTGAAACAAATCTTTGAACGATGTAAAAGGTATGGGATTTCATTAAATCCCAAGAAATCATTCTTCGCTCTTGATGAAGGTAAACTCTTAGGATTTATCGTATCTAAAGATGGCATTTACATTGATCCAGACAGAATCAAAGAGATTTATGATATTCCTCTGCCACACAATAAAAAATCAATGCAATTATTTTTAGGACAGATAAATTTTGTAAAAAGATTCGTTCCTGATTTTTCCCAGATTGTTTTACCTTTACAGACCATGATTAAGAAAAATTTATTTTTCAAATGGGACACAATGAAAAAGAAGCCTTTGATTCAATCAAACAGGCAATCATTAATGCTCTTGCATTGAATACTCCCAATTTTTCTAATCATTTTATTTTGTACACTTTAGCTACGGAAACATCTTATGCAGCTGTGTTAATGCAAATCAATGATCAGCAAGTTGAAGCACCCATATCCTTCTTCAGTTCTAATTTACAAGGTGTTGAACTTAACTATTCCGAAGTAGAAAAACAAGCTTTCGCTGTGTTTAAATCTATTAAACACTTTAGGCCATTCCTCCTAAAAACACATACAAAAGTAATAGTCCCATTCTCTGCAGTGAGACAATTGCTAGTCCAAAGGGAAGTAGGAGAGAAGAGAGCCAATTGGGTTACAACATTACAAGAGTATGATTTAGATATTAAACCAACGAAAATTGTAAGAGGACAAGGTTTTTGTAGGTTATTAGCAGGAGCTTCTAATATTCTAGAACATGAAGATTCAGATAATGCTCTTCAAGTAAACGAGATAAGTATCATGAATTTTGAATCTCAGTATGCAGATCTGGTCTTTTATTTGAAAAATGGATATGCTCCTCCTAGTTTCAGTTACAAAAACAAACGTGCCTTAAGATTAAAAGAAAAACACTTCGAAATCATTGATGATGTGTTATTTAGAAGGAATTATGATTCGATTTTGTTAAGATGCCTTGAAAAAACTAAAGCACAGAAGGTTTTGCAGGAATTACATGATGGTCCAACAGGTGGACATTTTGGAGGTGATACAACAGCTCACAAGATAATACATGCTGGATATTATTGGCCCACTTTATTTAAAGATGCCCATGACTATGTAAGGAAATGCAAAATATGCCAAACTGCTAGTGGGAGACAAAGGAAACCAGCCTTTCCTTTACAACCAGTGAACATTGAACAACCATTTGAACAATGGGGGTTGGATATCATAGGAGAGATTGTTCCACATTCTTCCAAGCAACACAGATACATCCTTACAGCCACGGATTACTTCACGAAGTGGGTAGAAGAAATTCCTTTGAAGGTAGCCAATTCTGATGCAATCATTGAGTTCATTGATCAATTCATCATTACCAGGTTTGGTGTACCTAATGCCCTCATTTTTGACAATGCATCTTATTTTTCTGGAAATACCATACTTGAATTTGCTCTTAAGAGAGGATTTAAATTAAAGTATTCTGCAAACTACTACCCTCAAGGTAATGGTTTGGCAGAATCAACTAATAAGAATCTCATTAAGATTATTAAAAGAATTGTTGATCAGAATCAAAAGAATTGGCACAAGTCTTTGATATTTGCATTATGGGCAGACCACATAACTCAGAAGGCCTCAATAGGTACTTCTCCATTCAACTTAGTGTATGGGAAAGAAGTTGTAATACCAACAAACTTAGCACTCCCATCTCTGGCCCTAGTACAATTTATTGAAGAAAATCCCTCGTCCTCTATTCAATTAAGATATGATCAAATCCTTAAATTAGAGGAGGAAAGGGAAAAAAGCCAAAATCACACATGCAAAACATCAACAGGTCATTAAATCTTCTTTTGATGCAAATTCTACCGGCCCAAAAATTTTACAAATTGGTGATCTTGTTTTGAAATGGGACAAAGCACACGAAGACAAAGGCAAACATACCAAATTTCAAAAGATGTGGCTTGGACCATTTCAAATCATTGAGAAGATAGGCTCATCAACGTTCATATTGCAAGACCTATCAAGAAAGAGAGATTCTCTTCCTGTCAATGGGCTTATCTTGAAGAAATTCTTTACTTAAGGAGGTAACCCCTTCTTACTTGTAAATATTCATTATGCAAGTTTGTTTATTTTAAATTTTTGTAGATAATAAGGTTGTAAATAGTCTTCCATTGACCTTTTACTATTGGAAAGTTCTTTAAGAAAATATTGTAAATACTTACTTTCAATAGATGGAAACCTTTAAGGAAAAGACTACAGTTTTAGAAAGATAGATAAAATATAAAACTCTGAGAACCTCTTTTAGATTTGTAAAATCTTCACAAGCCTTGAAAATACTGTAAATCATTCCAAGTTTTAAAGAGCCGAGAGAGGTTATTTGTAAGAAGTAAAGACTTTTCCAGACTTAGTATCTACAACTCTAAAATTGTCATCCATAAACTCTTAAGGAGAAAGTCATTCACCCCATCCACTAAGTTTATGATTTTTCAGAGTGTAATTCTAAAATATGTCTGATATAAAAGATAAGGGGTCTCATCATGAGCCTACTTACCATGATCATAGGGAACTAATTAAACTGACATTACCAATACTGCATATCAAAACAGGGTAATGGCTTATAATCATAAGACAAGGGGTCTCATCACGAGCCAACTTGTTCAGTTCAATTACAACCAGTGAATGGCATTGTCAATAGTTGGCCACCAAACTAGGACAATGGCTTTTTATCTTTTAAAAAATTGAAAGAATAAAAAAAAAAAATAATAATAAAAAATAAATAAATAAAAATAAAAAATGTGTAAACATATCTTTTTGAATTTATCTTTCAAAAGTTATACTCTTAGATGGATGGGACAATGAATGATTAAGTGGTTAAAAGGTAACCCTGTCGAGACTATAAATGTCTGCTGGCAGCAGAGGCACTACCTGTGACAATAGAGTAAACTTAAAAGCTAAGTTGGAGAAGCCCCCTGCTTTATCTATATCAACCAATCAAAGCTTGAAGAAGCCCAGAATGTTTTTATTTTTAAGATTGGAAAAGAAATTACAAAAAATTGTCATTATATTCAGAGTTAATTTTTATTTAACTATTCTTAGATGGTTTTCTTTATCCTCAATGGTTTCCAAATTAAGAAAGTTATAGATATTGCATTGTTTTCTCAGAGATAACTGTTTCTCCCAGTGAATCGCCAATTGTTGTGCTATACAACAACCCTCCCCATTTCAAAATTTTTATCTAAAACTTTAACAAGAAATGGGTCCCCTTTTTAGAACTTAGATAAAATCAATAAAACTTTAAAAAAATCAATAGTTGTGATAAGTCTTTTGCTTTTAGGTTAAGTTCAATAACAATCGCAACTTTGAAAAATCCATACAACACATGAAAATCCTTATGAAAAGGTCCGATCCGATTTAATATTAAACAAGACCTTGTCATAAAACAAATATAAATGAATGTGTCGCATCCTTTGTTTAAAAGATAGACTTAAGGTTTCCATTGGCAATTGCCAATGCGATAATGCTATCGGAAAGCGCAGATCACAACTTATCAAGGAATCATTCCAAGGGGCCATATAAATCTCCCGATGCGATAAGCCGATCGCAATCAGCCATCGCTGAAAGCACGAAACACATAACAAATGCCCATTTGGAATCCACTGATGCGATTTCATTATTAGAAAGTGCGTTTTTTAATAAAAGGTGAAATATAATCGTTAAGCGAATGTTTGTGGGTTTAAATTATAAGTCAATTATAAATAAAAAAGCAAAACATTTATTCAATTGATCCCGCTTACCATTTATCGCAATCGAAACTTTACAAAGGAAACAATTAAACATAACGGTTATACCTCCCGATCTACGATATGCGATTAATCGCTTATCGTTGATCGGGAAGTTACGATATTTATTTTTAAAAGAACCGTTATCAAGATTCGCAATGCGACATATCTTTATGGCATTTAAGTGTCACGTTGGCAGTTATGGAAAACATTAATAGAGCAGTTATGGTTGAGTCCTTCAATGGATTTCATCTGTAGTAGCGTAATATATCAAAATCCGTATCACCCATTGCGCTTAATTACTATTCTTCTGTTTCATTATGTGGAGCAAGTTTGAATTTATGAATCTAGCGAAAATGACGAAGAAATCAAAGAAACCAAAGGCTCCAGTCATAACCAAAGAGGAACTAGTGAAAAAGGTCTTGATAGCCGATACTACTTGCCTCGGTCAGGCCAGGCTTCATGGGAAAGCATTTATAATTTACTAGAAGCTGAAGATCCAAAAGAGATTGAAGAAGAAAAGGGAACAACGGATTCCACTGACAAGTCAGAGAGTACTCTTAAGGATTTGGCCAGCTCTTATCTTCACAGAATAGCAGCCCATGCTAAAATATTACCCTACAATGACTTGGTCAGATGGGTAATTGAAAGTATCAGCATAACAAACAGAGCATTCTTTATGACTGATGGAAGAATATTCAAGTCATTCAGGGCGGAAGATATCAAAAAGATGTACCATTTGCCTGAACCATAGAAGTAGTACAACAAGGCATTTTTGGAATCCTTCGCCAAGGAAAATGTCGTGGAGTCAGACCCTATCAGGCAGTGGAGGCATTATCCAAACAAACACAAGCATGAATCATTGGGTATGTACTCCGTAGACTCCCTAGCATCTCCTTACTGCTATGTTGGTGCTATGATATGCAGACTCTTTGGAGTCCATGATTCGGCTAGGTTTTCTATAGAGATGGTACCTTTAATGGAAGCAGTAGTTAACTCTTATATCATGGATTGGGCGACCATTTTGTCTGATAAAATGGCCAACCAAATCCTTGATTATAGAAGAAACAGGTTTGTGACTACCCGGGTAATACCCCCATTTTATATGAGTGCCTACATTTTGGACACCATCTGTTTCAATTCTGATTACCCCATTTTAGGTTGGAAATGGACTCCACAAAACCTGAACCCCATTCATATCTATCATAAGGAATTGTGGAAAGCCCATTATAAAAATCATCTTTATAGAATCTGTCATGGTTTCGTCTTGCCTGTTCATTATGCTATATTCAACAAACCCGCTCCTAGGTTGTCTGATGAAGCCAGTGTCGACCTAACATCAATTGGTAGTTGGTTCAGTGAAGAGAAGTTCACCTACATCAGACTTTTTGGCAGCACTATTGATCCACATGTCCTCCCCTTATACATTCCTGATAAACTATTTGCTAGAGAAATAGCTTATCAGATAACAGAAGCAGGGATGTCAAGGAACCTAAAGGAGTCCAAAAAAAAAATGTGGCCTTCATTCCCCCTCCAATGTGGTACTTTCACACTGCATGACTTCAAACATGCAGAGAAGGAAGCTGAGAAAATTAAAATGTTAAAGTTAGCAGTCATCCCAAAGAGGCAGTATGATCCAAAGCAGTCACCTACAATTTCACCTCTCATGTCAAACTTGCCAAGTTTGAACATGAGAAGGATGATTATGATGATTTGTTCACTTTAGTTGAGTTATTTTCTCAAGTGAAACAACTAGAAAAAATCAAATTGGGAACAGAGGGATTAGAGGAATTTTTGAAGTTCAAGACACAGAGGTTGCAAACACTACCTCTGGACCTGTTAAATACTACCTCTATGGTGCAACTAGAAGGCCACGGTGAAGAAAAAACTATAGAAAAGACTCCTGAAAAGGAAAAGAGCCCTGAAAGGGAGCAAACAAAGGAAGGAATTAGTGAGATCCTTGATACTGATATAAATATTGATCTTGCTTTAATCAAGGAATGGGAGCAGTTCGACCGAATCATAAAAAACCCGAATAACTACCAAGAGATCACTACACCAAAATCGTTCGCAGCACAAAAGCCCGAGGTTATTATCGTTCCAATTGAAGGACAAGCGGCCTACCCAAGATTCAGCAGGATATAGAAATCATTCCCGAAAATCCTACAGAGGATATTATACTAAAAATAGAAGAAATACCACCCCTAGATGTATTCTACAGTCCGAAGCACAGGGCTGTGGTTAAAAGATAGAGGAAAAAGAGGAAAATTGATCAAGGACCTCTTCTAACTCCTCAGGCCGAAATGATGAATGTGGTATGGAAGGCAGAAGTCAATCCTTCTAAGTATTTAACTAAATTATCTCAGTATGCAAGGGCTTATACAACAGCAATAATGGAAAAAGGCCTCAGAGGTCAGTCAGCTAATCAAGGAAAAGGATCAGAGGATCACTCAACTTGAAGTGCAATAGTAGAAGAACAACAAAGGATTAGTATGCTTGAATAACAGCTAGTAGAGCAGAGAAAGCAAAATGAGCAATTAAGAGAGCAGTTGAAATTGGAAAAACAGAAGATTGATCAGTAGACTCTCCAGAAACAACAGGAGTTGTCTCAAGAAGTAAGCAAGATTCAGATGACAATTGAGTAGGAAAAGAAGGCCAAGGAAGATCAAATTGCACAAATGAAAGTATAGATAAAAAAGTCTAGGGGTTATCCACAGGTTAGTGAATTTAGAAAAGAAGCCTTGGAGATAACCAAAGCCTTGTCCCGACAGTTGAACATCCTTTGCCATAACATATCATTGGCCAACCCATTGTGCGATATCTCTGCATCACTGATTGAGAAGGCAGTTGACGCCAAACTGGAATTAGAAAAAGCAGATGAAAGGATAACAAATTTTCTTTCTTGGCAAGATTCTGTAGAAGGAAGGGCTACCAATTTGCCAAAGATACAAGAATCGCACAAGGAAATCCTGTTTTCAGAATGGGAGTCCCAGCTAATGAAAGCCAAAAGAGCAACTTCTAGATCCAGAGCTACAATGAACGGTTTGATTGAATTAGTAAATAACAGTTTACATATGTCTAATTTGATCTCCGATTGTTCTCTAGGTAAACTCCCTAAAGCAAAAGCATTGGAACATCATTGGAGACAGGAGCTGGCATGCAGAGAAAAACAGATCGGAGAAGTCCAAAACTTGACATGGGATACATTCTGGGTTTTTCTAGTCAAGCCACATAGCTAGCAGATGGCCATGAAATGCCTTTCGGACGCGATCGACTGCATGATTCCCGAACTCTCCGATGCCACCTACATAGCCCAGCTACACTCCAGGTTGAGTCAACCTCCAGAAATCCAGCCAATGCTCGCAATCTGTCAGCTACAAGCATAAGAAAGGAAGTCGATTCAATGAATTAGTTAAGCAACTATTGCACTGCTATTTTTATAGAAAAACCCAAATTTTCATGTCTACAGTTAGAACAGCTGATAGTGATTTTTGTTGATAGTTAATTTTTATTTTTATTATTTAAGATCCTTTCATGTATTTAGAAAGGGTCCTCAATTTGTATAAGATTTGACTTAAGAAGTTGCACTTATGTACTTCTAAATATATATATATATATATATTTTTATTATCAAAAGTGGATCAAGATTCTGCATTTTTGTGAAAGAAGCTTTTTTCAAGACTCGCACTTTTGCATCTTCTGAAGGTTTTCTCAAATAGGAAAGTGGAATCAGAGTGTTGTTTACATTGGAAGAATTCAAATGCATACAGTACTATTATCACTGTTTTTGTCTTATTTCTCTATGTGAATGAACATTTCTTAAAACTTGCTATTATTGATATATGTATGTTTTTCAGACAATTCTTTAGCATATCATTTCTGAAGGTTTTAGAATTGTTATCATTTGAATATATATGTCAGTGATATATATTGTGATGAATGTGATAATGTTTTTATAATTACTTTGTTTAAATTCTTAAACAAAGTAATCATTATATGAATACATCTTTCTATTTTACGAATAAGCCATCTTTATGATTATTTGTCTAATAGAAATAATCAAAAATCGCATTGTTAACAAGATACCCAGGTTAGATTAGCATATTTGTATATTTTTGAATTGTAGGATAAAACACTTATCACCTTCGTTACACATTACAAAACAATCACCCATCAACTCATACATCACTGGGAAACTGGTCCCATTATATCTAGTTAGAGCCACCACACCAAATGGAAAAGGAGCTACACTAAGGTCCGGACCAGGTGGTTTTCCCCGATGTTGATGCCGCGATTTTAGAGGCATCAACACCACCCAATAATTATTCATAATTAAATTAAAATTCCTGAAGTCGTATTCCAAAATAGACCCACATATAGGTGTAATTAAGTGAGTTACCTGGTCACACTTTCCTTTCGACGAGAAATGTGCTACAAAAAAACAAAACTAAAATGGAAACTTGAAAAAGGTGCCTCCTTTGGCACCCTTGTATGGCCATTGTTATATCCCCTCCTCTCTCAATCTTTGTAGGCAATCTTGTGTTTTATTTGTTTATAAGAGCGACATGTTTTTTTTGTGGGTTTGACCTGGGTGATTTCTTTGAGAGAAACCTTCAATCTCCATGAGCCCATTGAATTTTCAGTGAGTTTCAGGGAATGTGCCCATGATGATTTAACTAATAGGTCAATGATTTTTCACAAGGGAAGGGACATATAAGGCTGAATTTGAGAAGAATCTTACCAAATTGAATGATGAGAAATCTAGCAATAACACAAGCATGGGGTAGAAGTCATGTTTCTCTAGCTAAACTCTACAATGTTATTTACAACAACAAGATTTTCTCATAATGGCCCACAAGGAGCATCTTCGTGACTGAAAAACACTCCTAAAATAGAAATTATAGTTACAATTTCCCCAGTTTTAAATGCATTGTCCAATTCGACAATAAGATTTTTTTAAATGTAATTTCCAACTCCATAGCAAGATTCTTTCTCGCAAAAATTCTTACTAATTTAGTAGCATGACAATTTAGCCTTCAAAATCTCCAAGGTGGATAACATTTTGGATTGATTTGGTGGAAAAGAGGTCCAATTTTTCTCTCCGCATCTCTCCTGAAAACTTATTTTCTTTTTTTGAAACAGACACTAATTTTGAGTTAGATATAGTTAAGGAAGGAGAATGCAACAATGGTGGTTGTGATTCTAATTTCTGCATGCAAAGATAGTTGATGGACTACTTTGAGGAGCTAGAAAATCTACTAAAAAATGGAGGTTGGAAGGAACAAGATATCAATGGCATGATTCTTCCCTCATCCTCTCCTTTGTTAGACATTGAAGATATATATTTGGATAATAAAGAAAATTTATACAGCTTTCTATGGAAAGCAGATTATATTTGGACAATAAAGAAAATTTAGACGGTGTGCTATTGAAAGTAGACTTGATGTCAAATTCTATGAAAAAAGTAGAATGAAATTTTGAGGATATTACAGATATTTTCGACATCGATTATCCCACTCAAAATCCCACCAAGAAAATATCGCTAGGACTCTCTGAAAGGATTGGAAAACTTGTAAAGTACATTGCTTGAGCATTATTATTCCCTTCTTACTATGTTCATCCAACTTCTGGAGAGCCTGTGCATGTGTATAAATTTAATTTCAAGATTTCTTCAAACACATGGTTAAAGTTTATTGAAGCAATACATCAAATATTCGTGAGTTCTTCATTATAAAAAAATCTTGTTGGTTTTCTTTAGAGATTGAAGAAAAAATAAGCACAAATGATCCTAGATGGTGAAGGTTGTTTATTTTCTTTAGATATTTTTTTTTCAACATTAAAAAAATGACTATCTTTTATTAAAAATAGGTAGCTACAAATCCATAGATCTGAGTCTCCTAACATATCGTTGTACCTCATAATATCTGGTGTGCAATGTTTTCTTCTAGACCCATAAGTCAAATTCGTTGAATATCTATTTAGCTAAACATAAAAAACAAAAAGGACTCCCACCAGATCATAAAACTTTCTACTCTAATTTGGTTGGCATCAAGAAAAAACAAAGTGTCACCTAATAATACCTGAGACAATAACAGAGAGTCTTAAGTCAATACCTAAGAAATATAGCAATTATGACCTATTGTAGTGTTTTTGGAGCACAAGTGTACCAAAAAACACCCCCTTAGCAGTGGATTGTTACCTACAAAGGATCACAGTCAAAATTGGTGTTGTTAGTGGACAGACTTAAATAAACACAACATTGTAAATAGTGGAAACAATGCATACATAAACATAAACTTAAACAAAGAGGTGCATGAACAAAACAATGCTCAAATGGAGCAAACACATCAATAATATGTGGAAAAGTCTCCCTTTATTGATTGTTGGTGGTAGAGGTTGAATACAATTAGAATCTCAAACGCTTAAAGATACTTATTTGAGCTAGGGAGCTCAAAAATCCACAGCAGGGGGGTTTCCTTTCCCCAATCTCTTTACAAGTTTCTCCTCTCTCTCAAAGAAGAGTGATGACTCTCCAAAGGGTGGATTCCTCTTCACTCACTAATATGTTGGGTTACTTAGAAGTAATTTGGCCAACACGATAGTGCTCTTCACTTCCTTGGATTCAAAAATGAAATGGTGGTTTGCTTACAAGCAATTTGGCCAGCATAACAATGTCTCTTCTTTTTGGCTCTCCCATGGCCTGTTTATGTAGAGTTTTTTGAATCCCTCTTCCCTCTCTTGGTACATGTATGATAAAGACACATGAGTATGACAAGAGGATTCCATTGAGGGCTGCACGTCTCCAAGGCGACTTGAATTCGGATGTACTAGGTCGATCTCATATCAAGAAATCCGCTCCACGTATGTAGAGTGGTCCCGGACTGCTGAGTCAATTTTCTTCAACTGCGCAACTTTTTGAGGATATGTCACACACGTGCGTTTATCAAATAAATCTACGCGCGGCCTTAATTGATTTCCTTTATAAACTTTGGACCTTAGGAGAACCTTTGATTTTTGAATCTTCATAATGTATTCGGTTGGAAAAATGTCCACCTGTGCACTCTGCTGGACACTTTCAATGTCTTCTGGATTGTACTAACAGGTGTATAATTTTTTGATGTTAATAGTTGCCCCCTAATGTATGAGGTTAGGATAAAATTTATAACCAAAATACATCATGTTTTCATTTTCTTTGGAGATTTTGATTAACTTTTTGAGAGAGAGGATAGCTTGTTTCAGAGATGAGTAGAGAAAAAACCCCTTGACTGAGTATGAATGATACCCATGCTCTGGTGAAAAAAATACAATAATAGTGTGTCTATGAGAGGCATGCATGTCAGAACCATGCTCGTTATTATGGCTAAGAGGAACTTATTACAATTGGACAACAACTGCTTTTTTGTCTAGTCAACGTGGTGGTTGTTGACGTGCTGATAGCTGACGATGAAAAAATTGTTGATGCCCTCAGGGGCGCTTTTTGGTCAAATAGGTGAAATATTTTTTTCCTATGCATATCTTGGTGAAGCACTTTTTTGATGGGTGATGTGGTATGCATAGGTATTTGGCGGTAGGTACCTCCCCCACATCATAATATAAGCATTGCTGAATGAGGTGCTTAGTGATGCAGGGGTCTTCGACTATGTGAATGAGCTGCAATAGTAACTAAGTATGGCACCACCTTGACATGAATGATTGAGTTGATGTCGAATGTCAAGGGGATCGATGACATCACTGGGCAATAATGGTTCCCAATGTGCCACCCAAGGATATCCCTATTAAGGGAGGGAGTATCCAAGGTACTACCTCTTTCCTGGAATATATTTGTTGAAGTTGACAGGAAAGGGGTGTCATTGGCCCGACATGGTGAGTCAGGAAATCAATGTGAGATATGAAAAAATTGTAATAACTTGGGTCAAATAGTCATGATAGCGAGGGCTATCGATATTGGAGGATACATATAGCTATTATGAGGTCATAGATTGAGATGCAAATGACGATAGTCAAAAACATGCTTTCTGATGATCCTGGAGTCGGTAGGATTTCCAGGATGGGTGTAAGTGATTTTTGACGGATGTGAAAAATGGGGGTGATTTGTTGATGAGTTGTGACCAAAGGTGATTAGAGATTGCAGGCAGGCGAAGGCCATGAATTGTAGGAATCAAATGTGGGTGGAATATTTTTTTCGTTTGTCGAAAAAATCTTTGTACACTTTCCAAAAGAATAGGGGATGTTTTGGATGTACAGACACGAAGATGGGTGCCCCATGATGACAGTAGCCTTTGTAAAGGTGTGATGTATCTACTGAGGGTGGGGGCCCCATTAGTTGGTCTCCGTGTCGAGTGGGTGAGGCAAATGATGTTATACAAATGGGTTATGCGATATGGGTGGATGGTAGGTCTAGTGTAGCATGAGGTGGTGCATGCAGTTCAATCCGTCTGTGATCAAGGATGGTGGCCCAAGAGTAGAGGAGGAAAGAAAGGTGCAAAGAAGAGAAGTATGAGGTTGATCTTCGATACATGTGTGTAAAATGATTCCTAGGCTTGGGGGGATGAACATGGATACCAATAGTGTGAAGGGGACTATGAACTGGGGTGATCCATGCAGGTGGGGCTCTATCGACCGACGTGGATGCTTACCATGTGCAGGTAGAAGGTGACGGTAAGTGTGGTCGAGATGGTGAACCCTATGGTTAATGTCATATGTGATGGCAATATATGCAAGGCGGTGGAGGATGCCTATAATTTTGTGAAGGTGTTGATATCCTGCAACTTTGAAATCCAATACCCCAAGTGAAAACATCCATCTATCAAAATATGAAAACTGGAAAGAAGTATGTACCAAAAACATAGGAAGGCACACCTGATGGGTTCTCTGAATGAGTGAAGCTGACGTTTCTTTTTCCTAACTGGGTAAGCATCATGCCATGTGTTGGTATGGTGCTCCATGATCGAAGGCCTGATATCAGGCATCTCAGAATATGACCATGCGGAAATGTCCCTATATTCGTGAGACATGTCTTCGTATGAGGTTACCTCTTTTGGGGAGCGTGCTATCCCTAGCGATATATTGGACATGTTCCCTTCCTCAAATGCGTCAGGTTCAGGGATGGGATTTTTGAACCAATTGACCTTCCTTGGTGGGAGGAAATCTTTTGATTCAATGACACAAATATCGTGAGTTTGTGTGCTGTCAGGAACAAATGTGTTTTCAGGTAGAAAAAGTGAACGATGGTACATGGTGTCCCAATGATGTTTAGGTTCCATCATGGCTTCTAGAATATCTTCATCTGAGTGAAAAATATTATCTAATGTTGACTTAGGGTATGTCAGGTCTAGAGGGTGGAGTTCAAGCCTAGCTGCGTTGGTCGACAGGAAAGAATATGATTCGGTGGTTGGTGTCATAGAACCTAGCGATGTTGATGAAGTGTAGATGATATGGGTCTGCACCATCAGTGGTTTTATGAATGGTGAGGTGGATTTTGTAGTCTCAACACCATAAAATAATGAGCAAACAACTTTATCCAAGTCGAAAACCATTAGGCGAGAATCGGCTAGGTCGATTGTGCCTAAAGTGAAAAGCGAGGCTTTTCGTTGGGCTGGGAACATTTGCAAGACTTCCAGTGCTGACATAGATGACAGTGATTGAGAAAATTCATCGACTATACTATAACTATGGGTAGATTTTGAGCTGGGCCATGTGCATCGTAAAGGTCCTTTAACCATTTTAGGCATGACATCTATGGAAAGTCGCGTGATGGTCAACGGTCCAGTAGGTATGGTCATAGTTGAGGTGGACGGATTGGGCTCCGGGGAGTCTCATAAGTTTGATTCCTTATTTGTAAGAGGATGTCCTCTCCTGTCATGAAGATATCATGGTTAGGAGTATTGTTGAGGTTCCCTCCAGATGGGTGAGTTTGGGAAGTTTGTTGTTGTGTGTTAACAATTCCTTGATGGGGGAAGGGTTCCTGCATGACTACAGTTAGTTGGCCACTTTTCCCCCTACTGTCTTGTATCCTTTTCAAATCAAGAAGTTGAGGACAGTGATGGGTATAATGGTTGTACTCCCCGTAGATAGTGCATGCATGATTAGTCTAGAGACTAGTGTTCTTGCCCTGTTTTTGTGAGTTATTATTGGTCGTACCCTGGTTTTGGTTCCGGTTGGGGTTATCCCTTCCCAGTGCCCTTGGGGGTTGCTGTTGATTGCTGCCTCCCCACTCGAGTTCTCCCTTTGGCTTATTTTTAGGTTTTTTCCTAGCACTGTTAGAAGGATTAACTGAATTCGGTTGTTCTTCTAATTGATGCTGTGTGTTGGAAATACTTAGAGGGGGGGTGAATCAATATTTCTTTTAAATTGTTACTTTTACCAGTTAAATAAATTATATTTAGAACATAAAATTAACAATAGGAATAAATTATTTTATTAGTATAATCTTTACAATAAATCAAGTACAATATATATAGGGCTCCAACCCATTGCGAAGCACCAACTTGGTCTTTTGTGAGGCTCCAACCTCTAGGGCACCAACCCTGTCTTGTCAAGGCACCAACCTTGGATTTAGGAGAACCAACTCTTAGGACACCAATCCTTCCAATTCTAAGGCACCAACCCAAAGGGCTCCAACCCTATCTTGTCAAGGCACCAACCTTGGATTTAGGAGCATCAACTCCAAGGACACCAATCCTTCCAATTCTGAGACACCAACCCCAAGGGATCTGACCCTATAGTTTTTCTTTGTCAAGAATTGCTTTGATTGTATTACACTGATCTCAAAATCTTCTTCACTGTGTTCTGTCAATCTACAACTTCACTGTTACATCAATGACAACTTGTCTTCATATGAAGGAGTCTTCACAATTCTTCATATTGCCCAAATAGAGTCTATAGAGTTACCTCATGATGATTTCAAATAGTCGTCATGATCTCCAATAATGTCTCCAATATCTATTGATGCTTTTCAACAAAATATCTTTGATAAGTTGTGTTAAGCCTCAATGTTTGCACAAAAACAATTCTTTGTTTTTCAACCCTTTGTTCTTATTGTCGCGATCACTGCTTCAGGAGTGACTGTCGCGGTATCTTACTTCCAAGGACCAAACTCAAAAATAATTCAATGTTGGTGTTGTCTACTGCTCCCTTCAACTAATGACTGATGGAATCTTATTTCCCTAGTTCGAGGTCATACAAATCTTCACAAAAATGTTCTTCAAGTTGCGGTCTGTACTTCTTCCATAGATTAATACATCACAGGTCCGAACTGTATGAATGACCCTATGCATAGTTAGTCTCGACTTTCTTCATTCTTCTATTCTTAATACTCGTGTATTTATCTTCAAATAGACCTCCATCTTCCTTTCCTTTGTTTCTTCTTTTACTCGTCCTTCGGCTTCTTTGAGTTCACGAGTTGTGAACTGTTACTTCCTTTTTTGTATTCAACACCTGAGATTAATACCTTTAGTGAAACGTTTTAACTCTTATTTATACGAGTTTCACCAATGACTGAGAGAAACATTTATTGGAGGGAGGCTGACTTGTTTATTTATGGAGAAACCATAAAGGAGAGGCTATAACCATATTATAATAGAAGTTTGGCGGTCCCCACAAGCCACGTCACCGCTAATAGCAATCACAACTTTTGGAGGTCTCTTATTACACAATATATCAGAGAGGCCCTTTTTAATATTCATCCAAGACCCACATGGAGGTTCCACATGCCACATTATTAATCGCAATTGCAATTTTTCTGAACTCCCGCAATTGTAACTCGTGAAAACACTGCAATCACAACCTTATGGCTTCATGATATAACATCCCAATACCCCTACTGTCGATGGAGCGGATGTGATATAGTATCAAGAAACTGTTAATAAATATGTAGGGTCCACAACCTCTATCACAATCGACGGTTCGGGGTCCACCACTCTATCACAATTGGTGGTCCATAATACTATCACAATCGGCGTTTTACCGTGACATCCCATTAAGACTTGTGATATGAAAGTTCTAATACGTGGATGCGATATTACATTGAGTCATATTATAGTGGTGCATTTGGGTCCACAGTAATATTGCAATTAGTGTTTTAACGTAACATCCTTTAATACTTGCGATACATAACTTCCGACGTTGCGGATGCGATAATACAATAAACCTATTTTGATAGTCCTATTAGGTCCATATATTATATCGCAATCAGAACTCCAACATGACAACGACTTTTAAAAGGACTTGCGATGTTGCAGATGCGATGTTATATTAATTGTTATATAATCATGTCAGGGCCATACCTTATATCAAATATCATAGGTTTTGGGCAGTGTTACATAACTTAATATAATGGAACTGGCGATAAATTTCCTCCGATATAAATTCTATGATGCAACATTATTACATGGTTTTATTCTTAGGTTCTTGCTTCTGTGACTTCTCTTCACTCTTTTTCTCTTCTGATAGTTGTTGCTCATGTGACTTATCTTCTTGTGACCTCCGATAACTCTTCTGAAGAACTCTTTTCATAGCTCTTCTTTGACTGCTCCTGTTCTTGACTTTCAATGGCTTTCCTTCTTGGGTCTACTGCTTCTATTCTGCCTGTATATATTTATTCAATCCACTTGGCTCCTCCATCTCATCATATCATCATATATCAAAATTTCATCACTATGAGCATTATGATCAATGGGCATCAATGGGCAATCATGTATCAAAGAATTTTCCATCACAAACACTGCCATATTGACATCAATGACAACCTATATTAACAATCTCCCCCTTTGTCATTGATGGCAATATTATTTCCCTTTCAACATTCTCTCCCCCTTTGACATCAATGGAAAATGGGGTGCTCAGGGACTCCCCCTGTCAAACTACTTATGTTCTTTATGAATAGTAGATCTTCATGGGTATGTTGCTTTCCCTGTCGTGGTGCTCTTATTTTTACTCAAGATAAAAGGATTGTTGCCTCATCATCAGCTAGCACATTATCCCTTCTTCATGTCTCAAAAACTACTTTATCATGGCTTCAAAAATTCTTAAAGATGCTCCATTTCAATGCTTCCAAATAGACTCCAAATATCCATACACCAAATGTTCAAGTCCAAGTTTTTATGCTTCTGCAATCCAAATTATGTTGTCTTCACAGTCAGAATTAAGAGGTCTTTATAGTCTGAATCAAGAGAAGATGCCACTGAAATTGTCTTTCTCGCTATCTTTCTTCAAATCCAAGTTCCTTTGTATCTTTGTGCTTCTCCTTAAGTTACTGAGCTATATTCGACTGTGAAACATTCTTCTTTCTATAGTCCTTTTGATGAGCCATTCCTTTTCTTTTGTTCTTGAAAAAAAAAAAAATCTCTGCAGGTTATCTCCACTAGCAAATTTTGATATCGAGTCCGTGCCTGTTTGTTAAACTCTTTTTACTGATTGGCAACTTTTTGCAATGCTTCAGTTTTGTTAGATGCTGCCAACTTCCCTTGCTTCAAGCTCTATTCCCATATGTATCTGTTTGTTTGAAGGTTATCTATATTTTTGTCCATAATTTACCTATTCTTACATCAAATCCCTGAGTCAAGACATTTAACTTATGAAATAATAACAACATAGTTATTTGTCTTATTAGTATTAGATGGCTTTCTCTGCTGCTCTAATTTCTGCTTAGTGATCAAGTGGAAAACATCTTCAACAACAGTCCACTGGATAGTTAGGAGATCATGTTTTTCAATGGAGTGCTCCTGAGAAATTATCTTATCAAAGAATGATTATTAATATAGCTCATCAAGGATTTCATGAGGATCCATTCATGAATAACTTCTGCAACAATGCCTAATGATCATAAGCTCCCCCTAACTGTATGTATGGTCTCCTTTTGGCAGAATCCCATCATCAAACACTCGGAATATCAAGGATATCTTCATTAAATCAACAACATGTGTTGTTGGTTGGAGAGTTCAGGAGATTTTCAGATTGTATTTTCTTTCTTCTCCATACTTGTGTAACTTTCTTCTCTGGCATGGTTCTAGTTTTTGTAGGAGCCCAAGTCAAGTTACAATCATGTGCCATATGACCAATGTTATGACACTTGAAGCATTCTATGTTGTTCATGAATAAGAATTCATGATTTCTAGAAAAATTTCTTCTCGGAGATTGTCGGGGACCATAATATTTATCTTTGTGATATGCCCTACAATATTTTTCCATGTGTCCAAAGTTTGTACAAGCATTACAATAACTAAGAAATAAACTTTGGTAGTTGGGAGATGGAGATTTCCTTGATGTACTTCTAAAGTCTTTTTGTCTTGAGATCCTTTGATGATATTCATTGCTTCTTGCATCCTTGAAACCATCTACATTTCTTCTTGGAACGGGACTTCCTTCATTGTTGCCTTGACTCTTATCATTGCCTTTGTTGGAACTGGGGGCATCAATATTTATTTCTAACTTTCTCACATCCTTGTTGTTTGAAGCATTATCATTCTTGCTTGAGGATTTTCCTTCATAGCCAAGACCTGATTTATCAAATGGGGATCTGTGATGGCTAAGCATGTCATCCAAATCTTGGGATCTCTTCAAAAAAAAATTCATCCCTTCTACCTTTTTCTTGAGGGAGACAATCTTTTCTTCTAATATTTCTCATTATTCTTCTTAGAAAGTTGTTTGTCAATCTCTTCCTTGATACAAGTTGCTTCATTTGCTTCTATTTTAAGGGAGATGATATCTGACTTCATTTTGAATATTTCTTCATTTTATTTTGCTAGACTGCTCTCCATTTCTTCCTTGATTCTTGTAGCTTTGCATGTTTCGGCCTTGAGAAGGTTGAGGTCAAATTTTAGTTTGAATATCTCTTCATCCTTTGCTTTTAGTTGGCATATCATGGTGTTTCTTTCCTTTTTTGCTTCATCAACCTATCCTTCTATGTTTATCAATGCTTCCATTGTCTTCTCTGCTCCTTGTCCTAGCTTTCTTGCTTCTTCTAGTTGAGATTTAAGAGAGGAGACCTCTTCCTTGTATTGACCAATCTCTGCTTCAAGTTTGTTCAATCTTTTATGCCTTTGTTCAAGGTGTCTTGACAATGTATCTTCCTGTTTCTTTGCCTTATCCAATTGATTTGTCATGGATATGACTTCTTCATGATACTTTCTTTTGTTTTTATGAAATTCCTCCTTAAGCTTGTCAAGCTCTTCATCTATTTCTTGCACTTGAAGCTTGAAAAGGTCAACTTCCTTCCTTGTTTGGTCTTGGTCACCAGCTAGTGATTTCTTCTTAAGTTCTTCGTTTTCCTTTTTCAAACTGATAATTTCTTCCATGGTAGCCATAAGTTTAGTGAGGAGATCTTCTTCGAAATATTTTTCATTCTCTTCATCTTCTAGATCTTCTTTGTCCTTGATGTCATCATTCTTATTTTCAGCTTCCATGATGGGTTCTGGATTTCCTTCTTGCTTTCCATCATCTTCTTGATTAGTGGTCATGGTCAATGCTCCTTTTGAGTGAAGATCATGAAGTTTATCCCATATGCCTTTTGCTGATGAACAATTCTCAAAATTGGCCTTCATAGAATCAAGTAGCCCATTCAAGATTTCCTTCATTGCCTTCATTGCTTTTGCATTGTACTCCTTGTATTCTCCATTCATCATGCTATCAGTAATCACCGATTTCCAGACTTTAATGCCTCGAGTCTTTAAGAAATTCCTCATTCTTGCTTCCCATATATCAAAGTTTACATTGAACAATGGAGCCTTCACAAATTGATTGATTTCAACTTCGGTGGTTGAGGGAGACACATATTTAGGAGGATTGGAGACTTTCTTCCTTGGCTTTGTCATTTGTGTTCTAATTGATCAACCTTCAAGCTATTAGGCTTTGAGTGAAGGTACTGGCTCTAATACCAATTGTTGGAAATAATGAGAGAGGGGGGTGAATCAATATTTCTTTTCAATTGTTACTTTTACTAGTTAAATCAATTATATTTAGAACACAAAATGAAAAATAGGAATAAATGCTTTTATTAATATAATATTTACAATAAATCAGGTATAATATATATAGGGCTCCAACCCATTTCCAAGCACCAACTTGGTCTTTTGTGAGGCTCTAGCCTCTAGGGCACCAACCTTGGATTTAAGAGCATCAACTCCAAGGACACCAATCCTTCCAATTCTGAGGCACCAACCCCGAGGGCTTTGACCCTATAGTTTTTCTTTGTAAAGAAATTTTTTGATTGTATTACACTGATCTCAAAATATTCTGCACTATGTTCTGTCATTCTACAGCTTCACTGCTACATCAATGACAACCTATCTTTATATGAAGGAGTCTTCACAATTCTTCATATTTCCCAAACAGAGTTTACAGAGTTACCTCATGATGATTTCCAATAGCCATCATGATCTCCAATAATGTCTCCAAGATCTGTTGATGCTTTTCAAAAAAATATCTTTGATAAGTTGCGCTAAGCCTCAATGTCTGCACAAAAACAATTCTCTATTTTTCAACCCTTTGTTCTTATTGTCGCGGTAATTGCATCAGGAGTAACTTATTTAGGAGTGACTATCGTAGTATCTTACTTCGAACGAACAAACTCACAAATATGTCAATGTTGGTGTTGTCTACTACTCCCTTCAAACGATGACCGATGAAATCTTAGTTCGTTGGTTCGAGGTCATATAGATATTCACAAAACTATTCTTCAGGTTGTGGTCTGTACTTCTTCCATAGATTAATTCATCACAGATCCAAATTGTATGAATGACCCTATGCGTAGTCAGTATCGACTTTCTTCATTCTTCGATTATTAATGCTCCTGTGTATTTGTCTTCTGATCGACCTTCGACTTCCTTTCCTTTGTTTCTTCTTTTTCGCTCATCCTTCGGCTTATTTGAGTTCACGAGTTGTGAGTTGTTACTTCCTTTTTTGTATTCAATACCCAAGATTGATACCTTTAGTAAAACATTTTAACTCGTATTTATATGAGTTTCACCAATGACTGAGAGACATGTTTATTATAGGGAGGCCAACTTGTTTATTTACGAAGAAACCATAAAGGAGAGGCTATAACCATATTGTAATAGAAGTCTGGCAGTCCCCACATTCCACGTCACTGCTAATCACAATCGCAACTTTTGGAGGTCTCTTATTACACAATATATTAGAGAGGCCCTTTTTAATATTCATCCAAGGCCCACTTGGAGGTCCCACATGCCACGTTATTAATTGCAATCACAATTTTTCTGAACTCCCGCAATCGCAACTCGTGAAAATCCCGCAATCGCAACCTTATGGCTTCATGATATAACTTCCCGATACCCCTACTGCTGATGGAGCAGATGCAATATAGTATCAAGCAATTTTTAATAAATTTGTCGGGTCCACAGCCTCTATCACAATTGGCAGTTTGGGGTCCACCACTCTATCACAATTGGCAGTCCGTAATACTATCACAATCAGTGTTTTACCGCGACATCCCGTTAAGTCTTGTGATATGAAAGTTTCGATACATAGATGTGATATTACATTGAGTCATATTATAGTGGTGCAGTCGGGTCCGCAGTAATATCGCAATCGGTGTTTTAATGTGACATCCTTTAAGACTTGTGGTACATAACTTCCGACGCTGCGAACACGATAATACAATAAACCTATTTCGATAGTCCTATCGGGTCCATATATTATATCGCAATTAGAACTCCAACATGACAACAACTTTTAAAAGGACTTGCGATGTGGCGGATGCGGTGTTATATTAATTGTTATATAATCATGTCAGGTTCGCACCTTATATCACACATTGGAGGTTTTGGGCGGTGTTACATAACTTAATATAATGGAACTGTCGATAAAGTTCCTCTGATATAAATTCTCCGATGTGGTGTTATTACATGGTTTTATTCTTGGGTTCTTGCTTCTGTGACTTCTCTCCACTCTTCCAATAGTTTTTTCTCCCATGGTTTATCTTCCTGTGACCTTTGATAACTCTTCCGAAGAACTCTTCCAATAGCTCTTCTTTGACTATTCCTGTTCTTGACTTTCAATGGCTTTCCTTGAAAGTCAAGAACAGGAGCACTATATATTTATTCAATCCACTTGGCTCCTCCATCTCATCATATCATTATATCAAACTTTCATCACTATGAGCATTATGATTAATGGGCATCAATGGGAAATCATGTATCAAATAATTTTCCATCACAAACACTGCCATATTGACATCAATGAAAACCTATATTAACACGGTGGAGTGAGAGATGGTTATACTAGATTCACCCGTGCATTATTTTGCTTTGGCGGGATATTTTATTACGGTGTTGGGAAAGGAGAATATTGGTTCTCTTGTCCCTGGTTAACGTACTGGTTCGGGGGAGAAGATGTCTTATCCGTACTCCAGGAGGAGTATTTATTTCCTTGAGGGGGATGATACGAGCCTCCTTGCGGGGGTTGGTGTTGGTTAACCCTATTGGTTATATTATGCATAGGTGCGGGTTGATGATTATAATACCCTGTATTTTGCAATGGTGGTGCAACATCATAAGATGGGCCATTAACTAGATAGCGGGGTATTGAAAACTATTGTTGTGATGTCTTTGGGATAGGGCCCCAATTAGTCCGTCAGCAGTATTGGATGCGCCTATGATTTCTCGATAAGACTGCAAGCATGGGGCATCTGGAAGCACGTGATAAATGTACCCAGACTGGTTATAGATCAACTCTAGTTGTTGGGCTTTACTAATGGCTTCTTCCTCACTTTGCGGGAATTTTTTAGCCACGTATTTAGAGATTTTGGAGGTGAGGGATCTCAAGAAAATGTCTAGGAGGACTTTATCTTCAAAGTCAGTTTTGCACAGGCTACGACGTTTTCACCATTCATGGATATGGTCCGAGATGTGCGTAGCTTGTGTTTGTTTGAAGTTGGTTAGAAGTTCCAACCTCGAATCATGGTGGACTGGGAGTTGGAAGAAATTAAGGAACGCAGTAGCTAATGAGCTAAAGGTTCCATGAGATGTAGAGGGTTGGTCTATATACCACTTCAAGGCAGGCCCTGTTAAGGTGCATTGAAATAGCTCTAATCTACTAATATCTTCTGTGATACTATTATATGAACACCATAGGTGAAACATCAAGACGTGGTTCCCTAGTTCTTCACCCTTCCTTCCCTCAAACTTTGGAATATCCGAAGGGAGATTTGTGGGCATAGCTAGTCAATTTTTGCCATGTTCGATCGGGTCATTTGTGAGATTTCTTAAATCTAGGAGATTTAACGAAGCTAAGAATAAAATATGTGCATTACCTGCCATCACAAAATGATTCTAGAAAGCTATATGCAATGGAGTCCTCTGTGGTGATGTCACGGGGGGATTACCCTGATAGGTATCTCGAGGACTATCTGAAGGAGAAGTGTGTGTGCTCCCAAAGGGGGTAGCATGTGGGGATCCTTCAGGAGTGGTGAAGGGTGTACTTTGTTGAGGAGGAGTTCCAAGAAAAGTTGCACCAATAAAGGAAGATCCAATAATGGTGGTTGAGTGACGTCCTCTCCACCTAAATAGTGGGAGTCCTGGTACACCTCCTATCAATGGGGGGAGGTCTAAAAAATTCCTAGATTGACGGGGAGCCATGGGGTCCCCTATGGTGTCGATTTAGATTGTGTGATACTTTGTGTTTGGTGAGGGAAGGAGATAAATATCAATACAATTGGATCACATACATAAATCAAAGTGAAAATATAAATGGTTTATTTTCCTTTAATTAAACTATGTGACCAAGCAAACAAAAAAAGGGTTTTTGTTTGTTGTGTATGATAAAGAGTCCTATGAAGAACTAATCGTCCTGTCCACTCTTCAAAGTAACTGGGCCTTGTGGAGATAACCTCTGATGGGTCCTGGGGCAACATCCCAAAAGAACTGGCGACGCCTTCCAGCAGCTGAGGAATCAACCAAGGTAATGGTAATGAGGGTCAAGTGTTGCCTGCACCGTCACCTATAAGGAAAGGATGCCCTAGATTTGGTCACTAAGTACCTTCGTCCCACGTGAGAATTCAAGTCTTTAGCTTCTTGGTAATCGGTTACTAGTACTAAGCACTAGATGGGTCAGGTAGCCCCAAAGAGTACTGCACGCACTGGACCTAAGCCAAACCCCCTCTGAATTAGATCTCTACCATGCTCAAGTTTTCCTTTCTGTGGGGTGATTGAAGGATTTTTAAGCTCCCTAGAAAGTCAACAACTATGTTTCAATTGTGAAGCATGACCATGGCGGCTTATGGGATGCCTACCCCCAATGGTCCTAACCTGAACTATAATTTTTTTGGTGGCCCCTGTGGGGAAATTTAATTTGTTCAAGTTATGGTTGTTTTTAAAGAGGCTTAATTCACTTATGGGGTGACTTTGTAAGCCAAAATAGACTAAGTTACCAAAGATCCAAAAGATGGATGATATTTGAGAACAAAGTGTATGGAGCCTTAGTGTGTGATCCAAGTGAGCATACGACATGTGATAAGTTTTGGATATGCGATGATGCTTTTCAATATCCTTCTAATTACAGTAAGTGGTGTTTGTTCCTTCCATGGAAAAAATAAATTTGTTTGTGGATTATGGGCCACTTACCTTTTTCCTATTAAACTATGTGAAGTTTAATAAGGGAGATGGAAATTCAAATATGTTCAAGAAGGTTTTCATATCCAATCCCAGGTTCATCTAGGAGATGCAAGGGAAGCAGGGATTACTCACTTTCTCTAGTAACATTTTCTCCTAGTCCCAAAAAAAATGCTTTGGTTAGTAGTAAGATTCATGGATAATGGGCCACTTGCTTCACTAATTAAGCTAATGTGATTTGCAAAAAATTAAGCGAAATAGTTTGAAAACATATGTGGATTATGGCCACTTACTTTCCTCCCTAATTAAGTTATGTGGGTATTTGTTGCAAATAAATAAATAAAATATCTAATTGTTTGATGAATTAGGGTTCATTCAAGCAACTAGGGGTTCTAAACAAAAAACACAGAATGCAGAGGTGAAGGCAATTCACTAAGGTTTCCAATCACCTGAAAAAACCAAAAAATACAAGGCTTTTTGTTGTTTTTCTATCTGTCGTGCATGTTTGGTAGAAGCAAACACGAGCTCTCAGTTTTCGCAGAAACAGACGCACGCTTCGCGTTTGTCAAAGAAAAAAGTGCGCAGGAAAGAAAATTTTGAAAATTATTCACTTCCATGGGCTCATAACAGATCCTAAGGGACTGTAAAACATCTAGGGAGGTGAGGAGCACCTTGTAGGATGTTTGTGCAGAGAGGAGGTCCTACAAACAATCTCTAGATTAATGAAAAGATATCAGTATGATCAACATTCCTGTTTTACTATTTTTTGGAGCACAAGTGTACCAAAAAACACCCCCTTAGTAGTGGATTGTTACCTGCAAAGGATCACAGTCAAAATTGGTGTTGTTAGTGGAAAAAATTAAATAAACACAACATTGTAAATAGTGGAAATAACTCATACATAAACATAAACTTAAACTTAAACAAAGAGGTGCATGAACAAAATAATGCTCAAATGGAGCAAACACATCAATAATATATGGAAAAATCTCCCTTTATTGATTGCTAGTTGTAGATGTTGAATACAATTAGAATATCACACACTTGAAGAGAATTCTTTGAGTTAGGGAGCTCAAAAATCCTCAGCAAGGGGGTTTCCTTTCGTCAATCTCTTTGCAAGTTTCTCCTCTCTCTGAAGACTCTCCAAAGGGTGGATTCCTCTTCACTCACTAAGATGTTGGGTTGCTTAGAAGCAATTTGGCCAACATGCTAGTGCTCTTCACTTCCTTGGTTTCAACAATGAAATGGTGGTTTGCTTACAAGAAATTTGGCCAGCATAACAATGTCTCTTCTTTTTGGTTCTCCCATGGCTTGTTTATATAGAGTTTTTTGGATCCCTCTTCCCTCCCTTGGTACATGTATGATAAAGACACATGAGTAGGACAAGAGGATTCCATTGAGGGCTACACTTCTCCAAGGTGACTTGAATTCGGTTGTACTAGGCCGATCTCATATCAAGAAATCAACTCCAAGTGTGTAGGGTGGTCCTTGACTTCCGAGTCATTTTTTCTGCAATTGCGTGTCTTTTTGAGGATATGTCACATGCACATTTATCGAAGAAATCTAAGCACGACCTTAATTGATTTCCTTTATAAAATTTGGACCTTAGGAGAACCTTTGATTTTTGAATCTTCATAATGTATTCGGCCTGAAAAATGTCCACCTGTACACTTTGCTGGAGACTTTCAATGTCTTCTAGATTGTACTAGCAGGTGTATGATTTTTCAGTGTTAACATGACCCAAAATAAGCAAAACCTGATATTGATTGACAACCTGGGAAGCAACATCCTATAGTATGGCACAAATTCCATCTTAAGTAGCCCAGTACTGAGTAGGTCCTCTTGTATGGAATATCAGATATGATGCAACCCTGCATCTATGACTGGACCAAAATATGTTATATCACCACTGATGTAGAAGAAGAGAAACTTGCACATTGATATTTAGAGGTAGAAGCTTCTAGTGTTGGAAAGTATTCTGTTGACAAAGGTCTTGTAGTTGATAACACCCGGAAAACCAATACTGCCACATTTAGATGAGATCGGCCACTATGTTCTGCTCTTTGCTTATGTATAAGAGGGAGATATGCTTTAAATACTCCAACAAGACTCTGTTTTGTTGAATTCAGTGATATAAAGAAGGAAACCCAAATGTAGAATGCCCTTGTGCCCACTTGATGTTGGCATTATGACACAGTTTCAGCATTATGGCACAGGTGTTGTCCTTGATGGAAACTCACTCAAATGGCAGATCATAGTTCAGGCTATCAAGAATGGAAGAAAATGAGGTATACGCAAGTTCATCTTAGCGGAGTCGCGTATACACGCGGTATCACCATTAAAAAGGTGCATATGCATATACACGCACTTTCATGTAGACAAAGGCGCGTACATGAGTGGAAACTTATGGTTGGTCCATGGTATTTAGTCCAACTAATCTGAACCTATGGTTTTGGTCCTTGGTATTGCATCTAAAGTATTGAATCCAGGTATTGGGTCCCTAGTATTGGTTTTCAATGGTTTTGGACCATTGTTTGAGTAAGGTCAGTCTATAAAAGGGGAAGGAGATCATTTGGCAAAGGCATCAATTGAAGCATTGAATATCTGAAGAAGAGCAAGATCTGGAACACTGTGATTGGCTTATGGTGCATTGCTGAATCTGATTCAAGGAAGAACCTGAGCGCTAAAACATGGATAAGTTCTATTGATGTGTCGAAATCTTAAGGCTTGAATAGTAGTATTGTGTGATATTTGATCTGTTATTTTGGCGCATGATTTGATCTGTAATCTGGGTATGGCTGACATCTGATTAAGTGAAGAAGTGAAAATTATCTTTCTAGATCTGTACACAGGTTCGACACAGCAGTGGTGCATATACACGCAGGTTCATTAAGGGAGTAAAGCGTATACACAGGTTTTCCTTGTTACATCTGCGTATGTACGCAGGTTTCTTGGTATTGAAGTAGTGTACACCTCTTGAAATATGCTTTAGTTGGTTCTGGTTATTTCTGCAGTGTTCTGGGTTCAGAATTGGTGTTTGGTTACTGTTACTGTTTTCTGGTTACAGCATTCTGAGAAGTGTTTGATTGATTCTATATTGGGTTGTACAAAGGAGATTGTCTATTGCAGATATACTTGATATATGATTGATGTTGCTCATGGATCCAGTCTGAAAATTGATGAAACGTGATCCCTGAAGAAAGAGAAGGTTGAAGCCTTCTGCAGGTAGCAGCCTGCATACTAGTACATCTGCTAGTACAAGAACTAAGGGGGTTGTAGCTCCCTTCCAAGTGAAGCTGGAGAACGAGAGAAGGTTGTAGCCTTCTGCAGGTAGTAGCCTGCGTACTAGTAAACGACTGCACCAGTACAGAATCTTTGTAAAAAGAAGTTTCTAATTGAAAGAAGAGAGAGACATATTGCAGCAGGTGGTTTTCACCCACATTGGGTTTCCACCTTATATCTTGTGTTCTTGTGTGTGACTGTCTTCTGATCTGTTTTACTGTTCCTGGTTACTGCTTATATGATTCTAATACACAGATTAATGATCAACATCTGTAGAATTAATTAAATTATAAATCTGCATGGTATACGCTGGTTTCCTTATCTGTAGTTGCGTATATACGTGGTTTTGACTAACTGAAGTAGCGTATATGATCTGGGTGTGAAAAGTAAATTAATTGACTTAATAATACTTATTCACCCCTGTTATCGGGAAAACTAGTGTCTATGCAGAACTGCTAGTCCCACTAAGGGTGATAGCTACCTTAGAAACAAACACACTAAAAACTACTTTAGTTTTCCTTTATGAGAAATAGATGAGAGAAGAATAAAGGAGACCAACCTCAGTCTTGCGCTTGATTCCTTGTTTGATTCCTCTCCCTTCTGATAGTCCTTTGCTACTTGCTTTCTTGTATACCCAGCTTCAAAGAGCACCTGTAGAATCAAAGCAGCATAACACTATACGAGAACATAGATCTATTATCATAAACAATATAGGATCAGATGTAAATTGACCATACAAATGCATAAAACATAAATCATACAAGAGTATGGAGGAAAACTTGAATAGATTTATTGATAATTAAGAAAGAGCCAAGAGAATTACAACCAATTGTTCTGAGCCAGCATCATCCTCTCAGCAAGAAGCCCTTCTTCACCTCATGAAAAGCTTAGATCACCCAACATTATGATATTGCACCAAGAAACCAACAACACTTCCTTACAAGATACAAAATTCCAGCCTCCCACCCCTAGATCTCTGGGACGAGAGATCTATATATAGATATTTGCAGAGGTGTGAGTCAGCTCTGGGTTTTTGATTAGTGTCTTCTCTCTGATAGTTCTTGATTCCACTTGGAGATTGATGATCTCTTACTCATCCCTGGGCGAATTTAGAGATACAAGTGTCCTGGGGAAGTTTCTAAAAGATTCCAAGATCATCCACTTAGCAAACTGCTTCCACCATTTGTCTACTCTCGTCCATCGCACCCCATAGAAGGGATTTTCAACATCCATCGCACTTCCTGGGTGCATTTAGGTGGGATGTGTTAGCGCTTTAGATTTCACCCTAGGCTGAGGAAGGTAAACCTTCAAGGCAACATCAAACCATTTCACCTCGTAGCTAGCCCTACGGGGTATGAGAAGGCTCTCTCCGGTCAATCTTGGTAGATTTTCAATGGGGTGAGATGACCAATCAAAGGTAACACTGATATTAGGCTATTAAACTGATTAAAATGTTGATTTGGGGGTTTTTGGGGTTTTTTGGTGGCAAATTGAGGATCTGCAATTTTAGGGTGCGGGGATTTGACACAGTTTCTGCAGGTGGGTCTTTGGGGCAAGGTAGGAGTTTGTGCTGATGCCTTTAGCTGAGATGGATGATCAAGGAAGAAAAAAGAGAAGCTAAAGAGGGCAAACAATGACTTTGAATCCTATCTAGATAGTGGAAAACATAAACATTAAACAAATTTGAAAGCTGAGCATGGCAAGCATGAATTCAAACTTTATCACTTCATTTGTTTAATAAGATGCAGTAAAGAAAGAGATGGAACACATAAACACACTTACAATTACAATAAGAGAACACACCATCAACACAAGAGTCCACAAGAATCCCAATGATGTCTGCAAAACCCTGGTCTTCCTTTTCCTCAAATTGCAGAGATACAAGTAAAATATACAATAGGAGCTTCTCCCTCAAGAGTCCAACCATGAAAATGAGCAAGAGAAGGCATAATATAGATGATCTAACTCCTTTCCCCACCTCTAGGGGTCGAGCTCAGCTTCCTAGGAGCTGTTTCAACTAATTCTAAACTGAGCACTAGATAATAGGCAGTCAAAACAACTTGCCTCTAAAACTTAGGAAACCTATCCATGCATTAAATATTTACCATTTACATCAAAGAATCTTCTAGAAGTGATGAAGGAGAGTAAAAGTATCTAAGTGCCATGAAAATTACACAAAAATCCATCATTTACATGCCTCAAAAGTCAACCAAGATGAAAACAGTGTTTTGCTGGCCGAACTGGTCAAAACAGGGAAATTTCCCTGACAGGTCGCGCACATCACTCTGACAGGTTGGGCACATTCACAGCTCTGTTTGAGGGCCTTCCCGGTGTCCAAATCAAGTGCAAGATAGCTCGTTGGAAAGGTCTGCGAGTCTACTTTCCAACCCCACCAGAATTTTTGAATTTGGAGTTGATTTGACCCCTAAAAGGTTATTTCTCCCAAGACAGCTTTCTGCAACTCAAAATAGGGGCAGAAAGTCAAAATTTGCATGTATTTTGAGCTTTTGGAAGCCCAAATCTCCATAAAATCTGAAACCCATCCATAGGCAAGTGTATTTTTGCATGAAAATTCCAAAAATACAAAGTTTTCCCCGTTCTGAGTTGCCCCCATGTATGGTCGCACGCGGGGTGAGACCAGTCAAATGGCCAAGACCTGTAAAATTCCCAAAAATGCCAAAAATGCTTCAAAACTCTCAAAATTTCTTGAGTTTGCTGCTAGGAGGATGCTAATGAGTATCATGGTGAGTGAGAGAGGCCTCAGCCAAGATACGGAGCGGGTTGGTCTTCTTCTTCCTCTTACGGGCCTCGGACAACCTCCTTTGGAACATCTTCATTTTCGCCTTGCAAACATGCATCCTCGCCCAGTAATGATTCTTCATGTTCCGTAGCAGTCTCTTGTCCTGGTTGGCCTTCTCCAATAGCCTCTCCAAGTGTGCATTCACACGGATAAGCATGGATTCCCTCTCCTTGGGCAGCAAGTCACCGGGCCTCCTACGGTTGATGACTCGGTCACTTCGAATCCTCCACAGCTCATCCAACTCTTTCTCATCCTCAAGTTGCTTGTTGCGCTGCTCAAGATAGTTTATTGTCCATTGGGCCATGTCGAGCTTCTGCTGTAACAAGCGGTTTTCCGCCGCTCTCTGTCGGATGATCTCATGCAAATCTGAAGTGGGGGAGCGAGCATCAAGATCAATGATGTCAACCTGTGTGTCACCGGCTCTCTCCTCCTCTGTCATGGGCTGTTTACCCTCCCGTACTGCTGATGGAGAACGCGAGGCCCCTTCCACCTGGTGTGGAGATAACACTCACTGACCTGTAGATGATGATGGCGAGACCCCTTCCACCTGTTGTGGAGATAGTACTCGCCGAGCTGCTGCAAACAAGGCCCTCGGGCCTTTCTGATAAGTGAGCTGAGGTGAGGAAGCAACATGTCTCGGAATAGTGATCTCAGGCTGGTGTGACGGACCTCCCTCCTCATAAATGGCCTCTGGCTTTGGCTCTGGCTGTGGTGGCACTGTAAAGAACTCATGAGAAATGAAGTAGGCCCATGGAATGCCCTGCTGACTCAACTGATGGGAAACAATGAGCTGGATGAGACCATGATGGCACAAACTCCTATACTGCTGAGCTGGGGACCGCCTCTGAAACACGGACACCATCCTCTGAATGTCCTGGAAGAAGAAAACCGGGATGTTCATCATCCTCACTCGGGTAAAGTGCATCAACAGGTGAATGTGATAAGAGAAGACCTGTGAAAATCTCCCCTCACATGTGAAGTAATGCATGATAAGCCGCATGATCGGAGCATACTCCCCCCGGAGGAATCTGAAAGGAAAGAACCCCGACAAGTGGCTCATGAATTTTGGCCTGACATATGGCTCAAAATAAACATAATCCAGCATTTTGCGCTTGGGCCACACCTCACCCACATTTGGTATCCCGGTAGCCTCTGAAATCACCTCCGGAGATAGCACAAAATTCACCCCTGCAAGAGTGACCTGCCCATCATGAAGGTGCAAAACAAATAAGCGGGCCAACTCCCTGTGGTGCTGAATCTGGGCAACCCTCTCACAGAACTGAAAACATGACATATAACGGAAACAATTCACTGCCATAGGACAGGCCTGCAACTCTGCCAAAGAGGTGGGCTCCTCTCTTTTATGATGACCACCTTTGCCACCCCTACGAGGCCTCCGCTGTACCTCAACCTCTGTGGAAGAAGACCGGTCATCACCTTGCTCATAGGTTTCAGTGGTTGACATGGTGCTTTTGAGCAAAGTGGAGAAAATAGATAAAGTAAACTGCTGCCCTGTCTGCAAAAATGCTGGGAAGTATGCTCGATCAATTTAGCAAGCAAGAGGGCGATTTGAGAAAATTTGAAGTGGTTTTGTGGAAGACAGTTTGACTGGTCGCGCACGGGCTTTGACTGGTCGCGCACAGCCTGACTGGTCGCACCCGTTAGGAATTAACACTGCGGAGGAGCTGCTGACTGGTCGCGCACTGCCCAACTGGTCGCGCACAGCTCCTGAGTGGTCGCGCACCTGAAAATGACCCAAATTCTCTGCAATTCGCCTCCTTTCGCCTTCTTCGCCCTCTTTCTCTTCTTTGCAAGCTCTTAGATGCACAATGAGGGTGTTTTAGAGGGAATTTGACTCTTTATAAGCCCAATTTGAAAAAATTTACTTACCAAACCCACTTTCTAATGTTTTATTTTGGCACTTTCTTTTAACACTGTTTTGAGTTTACTTTTGTCCTGAATTTGGCTCTTTGAGTGCTTTAACTCCGTTCTTTTTGCAGGTAGACCATCTGATGGACTCTGGCGAGGAGACCAGGGTTATTGCCGGAATTGTGAAGAATTTTTGAAATTTCCTTATTTTTTACAAAATTGACATGACCTTGGCTTTAAAAACACGGTTTTTAAATCCAAGGTATAAATGAGCTGTACCTGATGAAAATATCAATGAAAAATATTTACATACCTCCTTCTGGCTTGCTGGGGACTCATGGACTTTTGACTCATGACATTGCAAAGACTTTTGACCGAAACCCTAGACCTAAGACTTTGGACTTCAAGACAAAGCAAAACAAATGTGACACAAGCTCATTAACTGATATGACCTGATCCAGCAAAGCCAAGAAGGGAACAAGGACCAGCTTCTCCATCAGTTTTATGGCATGCCTAATGGGATGCAAAACTGACATTGATGAGCCACCTACTTATGCATATGCAAAGAGTTTTTTGATCACTGATGGAGGGCATCATGACCGACACTAACAGGATGCATCGCACCCTAGCCATGGAGCAAGTGAAATGATCCAGTTTTGACCAGTTCTGAGTAGTTTTTCATGGAGAACTTCTGGGAGATGATGTAATCAGTTGACCTTGTTCTTTTAGGGATTGGAACAACACCTTTAGGGACTTAGGAGCCCTTGCTTTATGGACATTTATGATTGGGGTTGCAGTGCCCAAAAATGTCTATAACAACCCCCCTTCTCAGTATTATTTCCAACAATTGGTATTAGAGTGAGTTCTTCAGAAGAATCTTGACCGCTTGAAGAAAGATCTATCATCATGAGCAACTACGAGAGAGAAGCATCCACCAGGCCACCGATTTTTGATGGGACCAACTTCGTCTATTGGAAGGTAAGGACCACGGCTTATCTTCAATCTCTTGGTACAGAAGTTTGGGATATTGTGGAAACAGGATACACATTTCCATCAAAAACTCCTACAGATGCGGCTGAAAAGAAGCAGTATGAAACAAATGCAAAGGCTGTCAATACTTTATTAGGGAGTCTATCTCAATCTGAATTCGTCAAGGTTATGCAGCTCACGACCGCAAAAGAAATATGGGACAAGATCGTTCTGAGTTATGAAGGAGATGATCAGGTAAAACGAGCAAAACTACAAACCCTTAGAATTCAATATGAAAGTCTCAGAATGTATAATGATGAAAGGGTGGCTAACTATTTTCTACGTATAGATGAGATAGTAAATTGTATGAAAAACCTGGGTGAAGAAATAAAGGAAGTAGTTTTGGTGGAAAAAGTTTTAAGATCTTTGTCTCCTAAGTTTGATTCAAAAGTGTCTGCCATTGAAGAAAAGGAGAATCTACAAAAGCTTACCATGTCACAGCTGCACGGAATTCTAACTACCTACGAAATGAGAAAAGGAGGACCATCAGACAGGAGAGAAGCCGCATTCAAAGCCTCAAGAAGAGAAGATTATGATGATTCAGGGTATATGTCTCAAGAAGAAGAAGAATCAAATTTTGTTAAGAATCTTCAGCGGGGAGCTGGAAGATTCAGAGGTAAGCTGCCTTTCAAATGCTTTGCTTGTGGAAGAGTTGGTCACTATGTTGCAAAGTGTCCTCATAAAGATAAACTAGACAAAGGTAAGGAACCTATCAGATGGAACAGAAAACAGAATGTAAGTAAGAAGAGCTATTATACGCATGAAGATAGTGATGGTTTTTCAATTAGTGATGAAGATGAACAAGGTAATGATAATAGACTCTTGATGGCTTTTGAAGATGATGACTTCTTGGATGCTATAGATGAAAATGACCTTTATGAAGAAATTTCTAGACTTAAAGTTTGTTTAGAAGAAAAGAACAAGATTATAGATACTCTCACATGTCAACTTGATGAAAAGGAAAAACATAATGAAAAGCTAGAATGTGAAATTGTGGGGCTTAGAAAAGATATTGAGAAAACAAAAGCTCTTAATCTTATATTTGCTAAAGGATCTGATACTTTAGATGAGATTATCAAAGTGCAGCATTCTCCTCTAAACAAGACAGGTCTTGGATATAATGAAGAAGCGTCTCAGGCTCAGAAGCAAAAGCCATCCACATCCAAAAGTTATCTTGATGCTACTAGAAGAAGTGAACAGATTGACAATCAAAAGCAAGAGCAGAATGCAGGACAATCTCCTTCAAGAATGAACAAAGATTACCAGGTAAATCAGGGGCCATTTACTTCAAGGTTGAATAGAAGCTACAACCGACCTCAGGTAAATCATTCTCAATTTGCCTCAAGAATGGATAGAAACTACAATCATTCGGTTGGTATATTTGATAATCACGGGACTTTCTTCAATGGCCAATGTTTCTCTTGTCATAACTTTGGTCACAAAGCAGCTCAATGTGTTGCCTACAAAACAATCATGACTAGAGAAGCTCAAAAACAAAGGAGTATGACTAGGATCATGAAGAGGACGTATAACAAATTTTCTGCTCTTGAAAATGAAATAGAATGTTCTATTTGTAATAACTTTGGTCATGAAGATTCTGAATGCAGGAGTAGGTTTCGGCAAACAACTTAGAAGGAGCAAGCCTCATTGAGTCCCAAAATGTGGAGAAAGAAAGAACCACAACCAGAAAGTTGTGGGATAGCTTTATATGTAGAGGGACAGGAAAACCAATGGTACATTGACAGTGGATGCTCGAAACATATGACAAGTGATAAAGAAAAACTTCAGTCATATACTGCCTTAGAAAAGGAAAAGAAGGTTTCATTTGGAAATGACACCCCTGCATTCATAAAAGGAAAAGGTTCTGCTCAATTAAAAGAGAAGGTAAAAGTAGGAAATGTTATGTATGTCAATGGCTTAAAGCATAATCTATTGAGTGTTAGTCAGATGTGCGATCAAGGAACTGAGGTAATATTTCGATCAAATGGATGTAGTGTTCGTGATCTTGATACAGGAAAAGTAGTGATCAAAGGCACAAGAACTCCAAATAATTTATACATATTCAAAGAAGGACAACATCAATGCTATCTAAGCAAGAACGATGAACATTGGCTATGGCACAAAAGATTGGGGCATCTAAGCTTCTCACAGATAAGGAAAGCATGAAAATACCAGGCAGTTCGTGGTCTTCCAGACATCAGAATTCCAGACAATACAATATGCAAATCATGTCAGTTTGGTAAGCAAACCAGAACTAACTTCCCTGAGAAGGAAGGATCAACTAGCAGGCCACTTGAACTTGTCCATACTGATGTATGTGGTCCATCTAGGAAAAGGTCACCTCGGGGAGAAGAATACTTTATATTATTCATTGACGATTTTTCCAGGATGTGTTGGATAGGACTTATGAAGCACAAAGACGAAGCCTTTGAAAAATTCAAATCTTTCAAAGCCTTGGTTGAAAACGAATCAGATCACAAAATCAAATGCCTCAGGTCTGATAGAGGTGGGGAGTTTACCTCAAATGAATTTTTCGATTTTTGTGAAGAACATGGAATAAGAAGGGAATTCTCTACTGCAAGGACTCCTCAGCAAAATGGAGTAGTGGAAAGGATGAACAGAACGGTTCAACAAATGGCTCGTGCTATGATGGATGAGTTTGGAACTCCCACAACTTTCTGGGGTGAAGCTGCATTTGCTGCAGTTGTTATTCTCAACAAGACAAACGTCCGGGTAAACAGCACTCAAACTCCTCATGAGCTCTGGTATGGTGAGACTCCTTGGGTAAAATATTTCAAAATTTTTGGAAGCAAATGCTATATCAAAAATACTGATGAAAATCTTGGCAAGTTTGAACCTAGAGAAAATGAAGGCATTCTTCATGGTTACTCTCCTCACAGCAAAGCTTACAAGTGTTACAATAAAAGGATTGGTAAAATTGTTGAAAGTATTGATGTAGTGGTTGATGAAGAAGAAAACACTCCTAGGCAGGTAAGATCTGAAGATTTCGAAGATGATGAGGACTATCCATCAACATCAAATCAGAACCATGATGAAGAAGAAACTCATGAGGCACCAGAAGAACAAATAAGAATAGAGGAAAAGATTCCATCCAGGTATGTTCAAAAGAATCATCCAGAAACTCAAATCTTGGGGCAGAAAGAGGCAGGTGTACAAACAAGGAGAATCATTTCAGAATCTTCAAGCTATCTAGCATTACTCTCCTCCACCGAACCACAAAATGTAAAAGAGGCATGCAAAGATGAATGTTGGGTCAAGGCCATGGATGAAGAACTTGAACAGATTGAAAGGAATAACACTTGGGAGTTGGTTCCTAGACCAAAGGATAAGAATGTCATAGGGACAAAATGGATTTTCAAAAATAAGCTGAATGAAAATGGAGAGGTGGTTAGAAACAAGGCAAGACTTGTTTGTAAAGGGTATGCACAACAAGAAGGCATAGACTTTGAAGAAACCTTTGCACCAGTTGCTAGACTTGAGGCTATAAGAATGTTCCTTGCTCTCTCTAGCTTTCAGAAGTTCAAAGTATTTCAGATGGACGTAAAATCTGCATTTCTGAATGGAGATTTGAATGAAGAAGTGTACATTGAGCAACCAGATGGGTTTATCCTTGGAAATGATCCAAATCTTGTATGCAGACTCAAAAAGGCTCTCTATGGTCTTAAACAGGCTCCAAGGGCTTGGTATTTTCAGTTGGATGAGTACCTTCGTCAACAAGGTTTTACAAAAGGATCAACAGACAACAATCTTTATGTAAAAATTGACAATGATAAGTTGCTAATACTTGTTGTATATGTTGATGACATCATTTTTGGTACCAATGAAGAAGCCATGAGTTAAGACTTTGCTTCAGTGATGCAGAAAGAATTTGAAATGTCCTTGCTTGGTGAGCTCACATATTTTCTTGGTTTACAAGTTCAACAAAACAAAGACGGTATCTTTCTATCACAAACCAAGTATCTCAAGCAGATCTTGAAGAAATATGGGATGGAGGATTCAAAACCAGTATGTACTCCTATGGTAATAGGATGCAGCCTCAGTGCAAATGATGAATCAGCAGCTGTACATCAGCCAACTTATAGATCCATGGTCGATAGTCTACTCTATCTAACAGGTGCCCGACCAGATATTATGCATGCAGTAGGAATAGTTGGAAGATTTCAGGCAAATCCAAAGGAAACTCATCTTCAGGCAGTTAAGAGAATTTTTAAATACCTTCAAGGGACTCAAAACTATGGTTTATGGTATCCTAGAGATACAGATCTCACACTTCATGCATATACAGATGCAGATTGGGCAGGTAGTGTGGATGACAGGAAAAGCACTAGTGGTGGTGCATTCTTCATGGGTCCTAGATTAATATCATGGTTCAGCAAGAAACAAAGCTCTATTGCATTATCTACCGCTGAAGCAGAATATGTAGCTGTTGCATCTTGTTGCACACAACTTCTTTGGATGATGCAAACATTGCAAGATCTTCAAATCACTTGTACTCCACCTATTTCCATTCTCTGTGACAATACAAGTGCAATCAGTATTTCAAAAAATCCGGTCATGCATTCAAAGACTAAGCACATACCTATCAAGTATCATTTTCTCTGGGAACAAGTGCTTGAACAAAAGGTCAAATTGGAGTATGTTCCCTCTAAGGAACAAGTTGCTGATATATTCACCAAACCACTGCCCAGGGAGACATTTGAATACCTCAGACAGAAGCTGGGGGTCGTTGATGCATCTTCTTGCTGTTGAATCTTGTATGTTTCAGAAAAGAGTGGGTGTACGCGAGTTTGATGAAGGGTATCCGCATACATATGCCGGTTTATACAGATGCAGTCGCGTATACGTTGATTTGAAGACAAATCGTGGGACAGGCTCAGGATGGAAAGAGTCTGATATGGGTCTGACAAAGACCATCTGCCACAGGTTCAGGGGGAGCATACACTTCTAATAATGCATTGTTGGCATTATCTTAGAAGATTTTGGTTCATTTTCACAATTTGTTTTGGTTTCAGGAGGAGCAGGTGCAGAGCGAAAATGTGGTTGCTGATCTGCAGGAGGTTTGACAGATGCTGCTGATGATGGTCAATGCTATCTTGCTATCTCTATGTCATGTATTTCTTTTCTCTTCTTATCAAGGTCATGTAATGACCTTTTCTTGGTTTCCCCACTATGCCTAGGATGGATGATGTAATGTTCTTGTTTTATCTTGTGTCGATTCATGATGTATTCCCACTTGGGTGGATGATTCAATTCTGGTATGTTCCCACTTGGTTGGGAGGTGAATGTATGTTTGAGTCTTTGGTGATAGGAAGGACATTATGATGTATAAAGTCATGTTTCCTTTGTAAAACATCTTCTTGCAGACCTTGCCTACAGTCAGGGGGAGTTTGGATAGCACAGCAGAACAAAGAATTCAGCATGCACTCAGGGGGAGCATAACCCTTTGCCCTTGATGTCAAAGGGGGAGAATGAGGTTGAGTAACTTGGGGTTGCCATCAAGTCCAAAGGGGGAGATTGTTGGCATTATGACAGCGTTTTGTCATTATGGCACAGGTGTTGTCCTTGATGGCAACTCACTCAAATGGTAGATCATAGTTCAGGCTATCAAGAATGGAAGAAAATGAGGTATACGTAGGTTCATCTTAGTGGAGTCGCGTATACACGTGGTATCACCATTAAAAAGGCGCGTATACGTATACACGCACTTTCATGTAGACAAAGGCACGTACATGAGCGGAAACTTATGGTTGTTCCATGGTATTTAGTCCAACTAATTTGAACCTATGGTTTTGGTCCTTGGTATTGCATCTAAAGTATTGAATCCAGGTATTGGGTCCCTAGTATTGGTTTTCAATGGTTTTGGACCATGGTTTGAGTAAGGTCAGTCTATAAAAGGGGAAGGAGATCATTTGGCAAAGGCATCAATTGAAGCATTGAATATCTGAAGAAGAGCAAGATCTGGAACACTGTGATTGGCTTATGGTGCATTGCTGAATCTGATTCAAGGAAGAACCTAAGCGCTAAAACATGGATAAGTTCTATTGATGTGTCGAAATCTTAAGGCTTGAATAGTAGTATTGTGTGATGTTTGATCTGTTATTTTGGCGCATGATTTGATCTGTAATCTGGGTATGATTGACGTCTAATTAAGTGAAGAAGTGAAAATTATCTTTCTAGATCTGTATGCAGGTTCGACACCGCAGTGGTGCATATACACGCAGGTTCATTAAGGGAGTAAAGCGTATACGTAAGTTTTCCTTGTTACATCTGCGTATGTACGCAGGTTTCTTGGTATTGAAGTAGCGTACACCTCTTGAAATATGCTTTAGTTGGTTCTGGTTATTTCTACAGTGTTTTGGGTTCAGAATTGGTGTTTGGTTACTGTTACTGTTTTCTGGTTACAGCATTCTGAGAAGTGTTTGGTTGATTCTATATTGGGTTGTACAAAGGAGATTGTCTATTGCAGATATACTTGATATATGATTGATGTTGCTCATGGATCCAGTCTGAAAATTGATGAAACGTGGTCCCTGAAGAAAGAGAAGGTTGAAGCCTTCTGCAGGTAGCAGCCTGCGTACTAGTACATCTGCTAGTACAAGAACTAAGGGGGTTGTAGCTCCCTTCCAGGTGAAGCTGGAGAACGAGAGAAGGTTGTAGCCTTCTGTAGGTAGCAGCCTGCGTACTGGTAAAGGACTGCACCAGTACAGAATCTTTGTAAAAAGAAGTTTCTAATTGAAAGAAGAGAGAGACATATTGCAGCATTTGGTTTTCACCCACATTGGGTTTCCACCTTATATCTTGTGTTCTTGTGTGTGACTGTCTTTTGATCTGTTTTACTATTCCTGGTTACTGCTTATATGATTCTGATACACAGATTAATGATCAACATCTGTAGAATTAATTAAATTATAAATCTGCATGGTATACGCTGGTTTCCTTATCTGTAGTTGCGTATATGCGCGGTTTTGACTAACTGAAGTAGTGTATATGATCTAGGTGTGAAAAGGAAATTAATTAACTTAATAATATTGATTCAACCCCCCCCCCCCCCCCCCCCCCCCCCCCCTCTCAGTATTATTTCCAACACTTGATTATTGTTTTGGAGTTGCTAATAACCTCCAAGTCTTCAATTTCTAGCCAATTGGCACACTACAATACCCCCATAGAGTAAGCAACTCTACTATGCTATTAGAGTCTTTCTCCCCTAAACCAATTGAAATGATAAGATTTCCCAGGCTCCAAAATGATGTGTACCCCATACCTACATACCCTGTTTGATGAAGCACCATCGAAATAACCCACCAACATGGACATCCCTATTTCTCTATAGTATAATTTCTCATGCATGGCTTTGAACACCAAGGCCCAATCTGCTAGAAATATTCCAAAATCTTCAGAATTGTATTTCTCACATGTGGAACAATCTCTTCAAAATTTTTGGCATTCCTAGTTCTACATATATCCTAAACAATGTAGAAAGAGAGTGCCCTATGTTCTTTCTATCCCTCGATCCATTGTGATAGACACTTGTGAAAGGAAGATTTTTGCACACCTACTTGGATATTTAATAACCTTAATACCTCTTTCTAGATTGATATCGCAAACGGGCATGTGAGGAAAAGATAAACCACCTCGTCCATCACATCAGCACACAGAGAGAAAATGTTTGACCCTTGAAAAACCCTTCTAGTGAGATTCTCCCATGTGAGGATCTAGTTGTGAAATATAGACCACATAAAACACTTCAATTTCAAAGGAGTATCCCATCACCATGCTTGTGCCAGCCATGTAGCATGGCTAGGATTAACGTGCCCCTGCCTTTTGTATGAGTATATTTCCTTGACTAGAATTTGACTTGTTATCTCACGTCCACCCCAAGACAGGTTATCTACCTTCTCAGTCAACATAATACCTACGTGAGTGATCCTATATTTGTATCGATCCCATTCAGCTGCAAAAACATCTCAGAGGCCTAACTCTATGGAAGTCGACCAACCTAAGGAATTATATATGGAGCGTCTATGGCTAGCCAGGTGGTTAATCAAAAATATGCCCAAATGATTAAGAAACTATATAATAGGAGCATAAAGTAGATGAGCACTTTCCATACCTTTGAAAGATTTAGGGCAGAGGAGTCTTCCTGAAGACTTTAGTTCCAGAGATAAAATCGCAACTAAAATGGAGCTAAAAACTCAAAAATTTAATGATCCACGTCCGGGTGTGACAAAGGACCCTTCCAAGACCTTTTACTTTCATGATGTGTTAAATTGCATTTTTAAAAGAACATAAATGAATACATGTGCATGTTTTAAAGAAGAGGAACATGTCAATCATCAGCAACATAAAAACATAAGCCATTGATAATGGAGTTTGTCCAGGAGGGACTACGTCTCCGGGCCTCGGTGTCAAGATGGTGTAGGCCGCTGCATTAAGTGCTGTCAATAGTGATGATTTACATAGAGGTTATGTTGCTATCATACAAGGAAAATTCCCTCACATAGGAGTGGCTCCAAGAGATGTTCCACTACAGGAACTCTTAGTCAAAAGACTCCTATCAGTATGACACAAACTCATGCATGATGAGAATCCCACCAACATGGCAATAAAGGGATCTCAATGCAAACATGCATGATGACAACATGAGTATCCCATCAACATACAACAAAGCAATCTCAAAACATAACATGACGAATCATGACAACAAGTACATCACATAGACAATTTCGCGTCACATCAAGCAGGAATCATGAAAACAAGTAATAAACAAGATCCCTCATCAACATAAAATAGGGATCTGTGCAGCACAATGCATAGCAAAATAAGTACATGAACACACTACATATACCTCACAACCAGGGCCATCTGAAGAAGCGGATGTCAAACTGCTTAAGTTGTTCAGACCATCGATCTCATGGCATCAATCGCATGGAAATGGCTGCTTGCACATGAACGCTGACACCTGCATTCCACTTAGAAAAGTGGCTGAATAATAGAATGAGAAAATGAAAAATCTAAACGCACCATCAGATTTGTGGTGTCAAATGGTGCAAAATCGACTGTCGAATTTCTAAATTCTGAGAAATTGAGAATCTGGGGCTCAAGGAATCTTTTAGATTCCTCAAAGATTTTGCTCCATGGGTGGACTGGAAATCTACAACTCAAAAGGCAAATCTGACCTCGCCATTGTGATCCCTGCGGAAAACCGTGAAAAACGACTATAAACTTGACTATATTCCGACATGGAGAAAAATTACCTCCTCGGGAAAATTGCAAGGATCATGGCTCCGCTCCTTGTTTCTATAGCAGTCATGGTTCCACCTCCATACTGAAAAATGGCCAAAAAGTGTAGAACTTTGATGGAGAAATGGACAGCACCATCGTGTTCGTGGCATCGAGAAGTGCTGAAACCATATAAAAATTTTCAAAATCTGACAAAGTGAAAATTTGTCCCTCTTGCAAAATGTTGCCTCGAACTGCGTGCACTTCCTCTTCCTCGTGGGCGTACTGAAAAACTGCATTTAAGTATAATATGGGTGGCATATTTTTCAATGAAACTATTATAGTGTGGTTTGTGGAAGGTCCAGTTAATATGGAGGAGGTCGGGTGGTCAAACCCACCTCCTCCCTTTTTTTATACTTCACAACATATTTTCTTTTAAAATAATTTAATGGTTGGGTCGGGCCTGCCTTGGGCGGCCAACCCACCGTACCAGCCTTCTTCTCAATGGCTCCAGACATTAAATGGCTGGTGGCTTGTTTTGGGTTTGGTCCGTGCCCCAAGGGCCGACCCACCCAACTCCTTGTCGTTTTGTTATGAGTGGTGGGGTGTTTTTAGGAGCCCTGTTCCATGTGGGTTGTGGTTTTGTGGGAGGAGTCGGGGGTCGTGGCCTACCCCTCCACCACATATGTTTGTTTTGATATGCGGTTGTGAGTTGGGGTGGTGGGGTTGGTGGCCTGCCACCCCCCTTTTTTCATATTTTTTTTGTTAATAACAAAAACATATGCCGTTGGTAAAAATTCCAAATTTAAGCCGAAGGAGACATTTTAACGAGGCAACAATTCTGCCTAGAATCTGACCGGAGTTGGCTGGATTCCATCCACCGGAAATGTGCAAATTGTTTCCTTGTTAATCTTGCCCAGTGATAAAAAATTCAACCCAACTTTGACTGCCTCTATCTCCTTCATCCGGACTCGGATTGGAGTGCCGTTCGCATCATTGGAATCGGGGCGACGAGCACTTCGATCTGGTGTCAAGTTCATCACCTTTCCTCCACTTTGAATCTTGAGCCTTTTCCATGCCACTGGTGTTTGGAGATCCTCCTGGATCAATCCTCCCCACTGAGGAGCTTTTGGTCCTCCAAAAGCATGAAAAACAATATGCAACTTTTATGTACCTTGTCTGCATCACAGGCATCCTGAAAGGGCTCACTTCCATCTCCTTCACATTTGTTCTTCAGAGCCTTAAGCAACGAGTCGAAACCTGCTATTTCTGCAACCTATAGTACATTGTTTCACAAATTACATGCTTTCCTTTCATGACCAACTAATGACCCAAACGTCCCACAATTTCCACGAGTTTATAACACATACTTGGTGGTCAAGTTTACATCAAGATGGATGCAACACTCCAGCTATGAAAACAAGGCCAACATATCATTGTTGCTTCAACAAGTGATGGAAAACACGTCATCACTGCAACACATGATTTAAAATCATAAGGCCCAACACTATTGTTTTCTTTGACAAGTGATGGAAACACGACATCACCTTCATAGTTTAACATGCAACACAAAATAAGACTAGACATCGTTGTTTCTAAACAAGTGATGGAAAACACATCATCATTGTTACATTTTAAAATTCAACAAATGATTTACAAAAGCACGACCATGAAACGCTAACATATCTAGAAACCATTTTTCACTTATCAATGTGAATGGATCGCCTCCTTGTGGCGGTTTTGCTTGTCGAACAACTGCTTCACTTAGTTCATATACCGACACTTTGTCTTCAAGGCGCTGCTCTGGATGGAGCCTCCAACAAGTGGCTCTTTGATGGCCATTTCTATCGCAATGACTGCAATATGTTTTCTTCCTCCATATCTGCTTAACATGTTTCGTTACCTGCTATTGAGGGGGTGTTTCACACCTCATCCTTTTGTGTGCTGCCATTCTTTTCCAACACTTGGAAAATGTATGGTTATGCAATCCACAAAAGGTATATGTCTTTCGATGCCATGTTTTACGTTCATCATTAACAACATGATTATAATCAAAATGAACATTTGAATGTCGAGAGTGGTTATACCTTTCCTCGCTGTCTATGTTGTAAGTATGGTGATGAGAGCTTTCCTCAGCCCTTTCCCTGCCATGGGATGATGGGGATGTGTTCCCATCATTCTCTTTCCTCAACGATTTCGACGATGTCTCGGAAGATTCTGACACCTTCGAGCATTCTCCTTTGGTGTATCTCAAGCCTGCAAATTGAGGTCTCTGCACAACCTCCATTGAGTTATGTCTTGGTTATTAACACCAAGTTTTTTTTCCTCCTCGTGCCTTGTCCTTGTAAGGAGCCTCATGTTTGTCCCTGTAATTGGGATCTCCAAATCTCCAACAGAAATCATACTATGTGGAGATGAAACCGAAAGGATATGAGCACCTGAAGTGCGACCGCGTTCAAACGATGAGCGACCGGTTGGAACGATGAACGAATGATGGAAGTGCGAGCTTCGGCTTCATGTGCGATGGTGTTATGTTATAATGTGCACAAGGGAAGGGAGAGCGACGAGTTTATAAGGCATGGGGAGCATGAACGCTCAACCCACGGCCGACCTACAAACATGGGCAAGCCGACATGCATTTTGGATGAGATTGTGATGGATTGTGGGCATTGGGCAAGTCGGCTAGGCAGCTAAGACTTCGCCCTACAGTTGATATATATTGGTGATGCGTTGAATCATTTGGAGCATGGAACTTCGCTCAAAAAACAAAGAGAAGTGCGCAGATTAGAGGTGGATGCAGCAAGGAAGGTGCATAGCTTGGTGATGCGCCTGTTCTTGGGAAAGGCTACATGAAGGTGAAACACACATCTTGGTTTTGGGTGAAGGGCGCCGCAGGGTCGCCCGCCGGTTGGAGAAAGGTGTGCACGGTGTGTGGGCACCCGGTTTGTGTGACGACTTGGCACGGGTTCTTGGGTGACTCGGGTGAGCACCCGCCCATCGTGCAAGTGTGCACGGTGACTTGGTGAAGTGTTGAGATTGTGAACGAAGGTGTGTCTCGGGCAGAGGCGCCTATGTGTGGTGACTTGGAGGCGCGCCCAAGTTGGGCAAACAACACAATCGTGCGACGAGGTGAACGAAGGGTTGGTGAGTCATGCGGCGACCATGCAGAGGCGCCGACGAGCTAGGCAACTGAGTTTGCCGAAGATTGTAAAATTGGCTAAGTATGAAACTTGGAGTTTCCCAAGTATACTTGTAAAGCTTGTAACATTGAAGATTGTATAATATATTATTCAGGTAGACTCATTGTTCATGGAGTTGCCCCTCCCTTTATACTATGCAATTGTGTTCTCGTTTATAATTGTTGATGTTAATGAATGTGTATGGGTGTTCATTGGTATAAAGGAAACATTAATAATACTTGGTTGCGAAACACAAAATAAGTAGGAAAAGTGAATTAGGTGTAGTCCACAAACATAAGTATTGGTGAAAAGAAAGTGTTCGGTGGTGCCGCACCTCGCCAAGCGTGGTTGAAAGACTACCGCCAGGTTGGGGGCGTGACAGGTGGTATCAGAGCAACTGATTCGGGCATTGAAGGTTGAAGCTGCTACACACCTCCATTGAAGTGAAGGTGGTATTAGAGCTCGGTTGGAGCTGGTGAGCAGGGTTGCTCGTGACGAAGTGCAGGTGTGTAGACACTTGGAAATTGAAGACAGTGAAGCAGGTACTTGCAGGTGAAAGAGGTTGGTGAACACTTCCTGATAAGTGTTACATCAAGGACTTGGGTTGCAGGCATATTAGTGAAGCTGTTGGATGGTCGAAACTAGATTGCAAAAGAGAAGGAAGTTGTTAGCAATGGTAGTTGAATCTCAGGCTGGGTCTAGTCACAGTGCGAAGGATGCTACTATGGCATTCATGGAAAAAGTGTTGGAGAAGATGGAGGACTTGGAAGCTTTCTGGACTAAGAAGATGGACTTGTTCGATAAGGAGAAAGAGGCCAATTCAAAGATGAAGGAAGAGCTCGATGAACTCCAGACTCAACACGAGTACACTGATCTTATGTGTACACAACTTGAAGTAAGGGTCAAGGAGGTTGAAGAGGAAAGAGACAGGGGTCTTGCAGAGATCGTGGACTTGCATAAATCTCTTAACAAAGCCAGAGATGAGATCGCGGTGTTGAAGAAGGCCATGAGGCATAACTCAGGTGGAGGAGTGCCTCATGTGAAAGTCAAGGAACTGGAATCTTACGATGGTACAAGGAGTGCAAAGACTCTTGGCAACTTTCTATGGGACATGGAGCAATACTTGGAACGCTTGGGTCTATCTGATCATGAGACAAAGGTGAAGGTAGCTGCTCAGTTCTTGACAAAGGATGCTAAGATGTGGTGGCGAAGACGGATGGATCAGATTTCCAATGGCAGTGCTGGTGAAATTACTTTGTGGGATGACATGAAGAAAGCTTTGCAGACCCATTTCAGTTCTCAAGATGAAAATTAAGTTCATAAAGCAGATCGAGAACCTTCAGACATATCAGCGGGAGTTTGCAAGTGCGGTTCTGGAACTTCCTGACATGGCGGAGAGGGACAAGGTGTTCAACTTCATTATTGGGATGAAGCCTTGGGCACGCAATGAAGTGAAGAGGTAGAGGATTAGAACACTTGAGGAAGCTTTTGCTGTTGTGGACAGGTTGGTGGAGAATTATGATGAGACTTCTGATGATAGGAAGAAGAAGTCCGATAAGCCGAAAGAGAAGAAGAAGGATGATGCTTCAAAATCGGATGATAATTCAAAGATGAAGAAAGCCTTGAAGCTTTGGATATGTGTTGGACCACATATGGTGAAGAACTGTCCTTCTAAACCGAAAGTGGATGTGATTGCACAGTCTTATATGAAGAATGAAGAAGCTTCTGTGGGGATGATGCAAATACCTAGTGCTGCTGCTACTACAGAGGTGGTCTCTCAGAGGGATCCTGAGAGGAATAGTTTGGAGTATGTTCGGATGAAGGTTGGAGATGTTGGTATACTCACTATGGTGCATAGTGGGGCCTCTCACAACTTCATGGGAGAAGATACTACGAGAAGGATTGGGCTGAAATTTGTACCGGTGAAGGCACAGATGAAGACAATCAATTCTCCTCCTGATAATGTTCTTGGTGTAGCTGAGAAAGTGGACACAACACTTGGTGAGTGGAAAGGGAAGGCCAACTTCACTATAGTGCGGATTGATGACTATGAGGCTGTGCTGGGAATGGAATTCATGAAACAGTTTGATGCTATGATTGTTCCACATTTGAAGAAGCTGTACATTTACGATGGAAGGGAAGATGTACCCATTGGTGTTCCAACCATTGGAGTGACAAGGCCTGATTGTAAGTTGGCAGTGATGCAAATGGAGGATGAGAAGCGGATGGAAGACATGAGTAAGCGGTTGTCTACAGTTGAGACAAAGCTTACCGAGCAGTCATTGGTCATCAGGACACTTTCAGATAGTATCTTGGATTTGTCAAGAAGGCTAGAAGTGGTTGAGGATGATGATGATGATGATGATGAGGCATATGTGAGGCCGAATGTCCGGGAGGAGGATCGGGTCACTTATCTACAGAGGATGGAGATAGAAGATCCTGACAGATGGATTGAGCTTATTAGTGAGGGTGAGCCTTCAGGCTCTACTCCCTCCACATCTTCTTAGATGATGAGGAGATGGGGCTCATTGTTAGCTACTCAAGGCAGTGAGTCCTTAAAACAGGTTGAGCATGTATGGTAGATGATGCAGGGATAGTTTGGCATCAAGCATCATGACATGTTGCAGATGGGATGGAGTTTCCATGGACCTGAACATGGTGGTGAGATTCTTGGTGAGTCTGAGATGTGGCAAGATTTGAGATAGACTGGTGAAGGAATAAGGATGTTCACTCTCATGGCTTGAGCGTGACAGTTGGATTAGCTACCCAACTTGTTCAGACATGGGGTCCGGAAGTGGACGGAAAGATGTTGGCATCAGGCAGGCAAAAAGGATGACAGTTCACACTAATGGAGATGGAAGTTCTACATATGTTGCAGGGATGTTTGCAGTATGTGGAGGAGTTGACATCATGGACCGAGGATGAGACAGATATTGATGATGATCTTGGTGGATGGCTACCAGGATGGTATGTTGTCGAGGATGACAACGACTTCAGGTGGAGGAGGATGTAAGGACCTGTGGTTCCGCCCGAAGTGCGACCGCGTTCAAACGATGAGCGACCGGTTGGAACGATGAACGAACGATGGAAGTGCGAGCTCCGGCTTCATGTGCGATGGTGTTATGTTATAATGCGCACAAGGGAAGGGAGAGCGACGAGTTTATAAGGCGTGGGGAGCATGAACGCTCAACCCACGGCCGACCTACAAACATGGGCAAGCCGACATGCGTTTTGGATGAGATTGCGATGGATTGTGGGCGTTGGGCAAGTCGGCTGGGCAGCCAAGACTTCGCCCTGACTTTGGTATATATTGGTGATGCGTTGAGTCATTTGGAGCATGGAACTTCGCTCAACAAACAAAGAGAAGTGCGCAGATTAGAGGTGGACGCAGCAAGGAAGGCGCATAGCTTGGTGATGCGCCCGTTCTTGGGCAAGGCCGCACGAAGGTGAAACGCACATCTTGGTTTTGGGTGAAGGGCGCGGGCAGGGTCGCCCGCCAGTTGGAGAAAGGCATGCACGGTGTATGGGCGCCCGGTTTGTGCGACGACTTGGCACGGGTTCTTGGGTGACTCGGGTGAGCGCCTGCCCATCGTGCAAGTGTGCACGGTGACTTGGTGAAGTGTTGAGATTGTGAACGGAGGTGTGTCTCGGGCAGAGGCGCCCATGTGTGGCGACTTGGAGGCGCGCCCAAGTTGGGCAAACAACATGATTGTACGATGAGGTGAACGAAGGGTTGGTGAGTCATGCAGCGACCGTGCAGAGGCGCCGACAAGCTGGGCAACCGAGTTTGCCGAAGATTGTAAAATTGGCTAAGTATGAAACTTGGAGTTTCCCAAGTATACTTGTAAAGCTTGTAACATTGAAGATTGTATAATATATTATTCGGGCAGACTCATTGTTCAGGGAGTTGCCCCTCCCTTTATACTGTGCAATTGTGTTCTCGTTTATAATTGCTGATGTTAATGAATGTGTATGGGTGTTCATTGGTATAAAGGAAACATTAATAATACTTGGTTGCGAAACACAAACTAAGTAGGAAAAGTGAATTAGGCGTAGTCCATGAACATAAGTATTGGTGAAAAGAAAGTGTTCGGTGGTGCCACACCTCGCCAAGCGTGGTTGAAAGACTACTGCCAGGTTGGGGGCGTGAAGGGCGATTTCATCTCCACATAGTATGAAGGAGAGTTCTTTGAGCAGACCTGTGGGGTTGAGATAGTAGATACCTTTTTCAGTTTTGAAGGAAAGTTCTTTGAGCAGACCTGTGGGGTTGCCATGGGCTCACCCCTATCCTCGGTCGTTGATAATCTTTTCATGGAAGATTTTGAGTCCAAGGCTCTTAACTCATCCTGTCTCCTGCCCAAGCTTTGGAAAAGGTATGTGGATGACACCAATGTTATCTGGTCTCACGGCCAAGAGGAATTAGATCTCTTCTTCGATCATCTCAACAATCAATCCTCGGCCATTAAGTTCACTAAAGAGCAGGAAGTTGATGGATGCCTCCCTTTCCTTGATATTCTGATTTCTAAGAATAGTGATGGTTCCCTCTCCCACCAAGTTTTTCGAAAGAAAACGCATACGGAGCAGTATCTTCATGCTAGTTCCCACCATTTCCCAGCTCAGAAGATGGGGGTTCTCAATACCCTTGCTACTCGAGCCCTAAGGATCTCGGATAAAAAGAGTTTTGAGAAAGAAAAATCCCATCTCCTTGATGTCTTTGTTGAGAATGGTTATAGTAGATACATGGGACAGAAGGCTTTCCTAAAAGCTGCCAAGAATTCTCTTGCTAAAAGGGAACCGAAGGAGCGTATTCCAGGTGTCCATCTTCCTTTTGTTCAAGGGACCACTGATAAGATTGCAAGAATTCTCAAGATGCATAGTGTCCCTGTAACCTTTAGGCCCCTTAACACCATTCGTATGTCCCTCAGATCAGCAAAGGATCCTATTGACCCTAAAGATATGAAAGGGGTATATATTATCCCTTGTTCCTGTGGGACCCCATATATTGGTGAGACGGGTCGCTCCATCAATCAAAGGATTAGTGAACACGCAGCTAACCTTAAGCATAGGAGATCAAAGTCTTCTGCTTTAGCTGAGCATGTGGAAAAAACCAATCATCATGTTTGTATTGAGGAGGCTAGTGTCATTGCTAGAGTTTCGCAGTTCCATCATCAGAAATTTAGGGAAGCTCTTGAGATTGAAAAGAGGTCGAGCAATCTCAATAGAGAGGATGGCTGGAAAATCAGTAGGTGTTGGGTCCCAGCTCTCTCTTCCTAGTCGCTTTCTTCCATTCCACCCCTCCCCCTCCCTCATTTTTAATCTGTTAAATGATTATAATATTTAGTTAAAAATATTTATGTTCCCTTCTTGTTCTTTTTTTTTTTTTTAATGCCCTTATATCTACCTTAATATATATATGTGTGTGTGTGTGTGTGTGTGTGAGTGAGTTTATTTATTTATTTTTGGGTTTAATTTATTTATTTATTTATTAAAAAAATTATTATTTTATTTATTTATTTATTTAACTCAATAGTATTTTTTTCTAATATTTATTTATTATTATTATTATTATTTGCTTTAAATTTATTTTATTTTTATTTATTTTTATATATATATATATATATATATATATATATATATATATATATATATATATATTTATTTATTTTTATTTTTTATTTTATTTTTTTTTAAAGCTTAACATCCTATTTTATAATTCTTTATATATACATATAATTTTATTAGTTAGTTATAACTCTCTATATAGTTAGTTGTATGCCTTATTATTATATTTGTATTTTCTATGTATTGATTTTTAATATCCTTTAACTAACTATTAAATTAACATCCAATTTAATTTAATTAATTTATGCATATTTAAAGGTAAGGTTCCTTATTTTAATTATCTTAATTATTAATAACTAATTTTTTGACCCTGGTCTCTATTCAAATTTAGCCGTTAATCTATTTAGCCATTGGAGGCTCTGCTCAAGCTTTTTAACATGCAACGCTGGTTTTGATTCTTCAACTTGTCCTGACGATGAACCACACTAGTTGGTTCGAAACGCGTCGACAAATGATAGATCTTGTGATTTACGCCGAAAAATCTCTCATAAACCTGATATGGATCACAAAAGCCTCAATTCAATAATATTTTACCTCCTCTGTCAATTTGGAAAGAACTAATGATGGCTTCTCATCATCTGTTGTTGGTGGTTTGCTAATTGTCTCAACGCATTCCCCAACTTCCTTTTTGACATACCCAAGTCCTGCTCGACATGGTAATTCATCTACTTTGATGGGGTTGACAATGCCTTGACCATTAACGCCCAAGCCTTTTCCTTCATACCCCATTTTCTTCAATAGTTTGGAGCCAATTCCTATGGTATGATTTTCAAAAACAGCAAAATCATCATCAGGACACATACATGAATTCAGAGAACTACTTTTTACCTCACATGGGTCACGTTGCAGCTTTTCCAAGGCCTCATCCTTTGCTTGCAGCTGTCGTAGCAAACTTTGTTTTTCCTCTTTCTCTTCAAGTAGAAGCATCTTCAATTCAACATTCTCTATTTGAAGATTTTGGTTGTTGCACTTCAGTTCTTCTAGGGCCTCTTCCATGGCTTGCAACTGAAGCTACAATCGCTCCTTTTCCACTGTCTCTTTCTGTAGAGTTTCATACAATATTTCCACTCTTTGGGAAAATTTGAGCATGGTTTCATACATCGCTTTTTCATCCTCTATCACTGCACATTCCATTGTTCACGCTGCAATTCACATCCACGCAAAGACCGCTCTGATACCACTTGATCCAGGTTCGGGTGTGACAAAGGACCCTTCCAAGACCTTTTACTTTCATGATGTGTTAAATTGCATTTTTAAAAGAACATAAATGAATACATGTGCATGTTGTAAAGAAGAGGAACATGTCAATCATCAGCAACATAAAAACATAAGTCGTTGATAACAGAGTTCGTCCAGGAGGGACTACGTCTCCGGGCCTCGGTGTCAAGATGGTGTAGGCCGCTGCATTAAGTGTTGTCAATAGTGATGATGTACATAGAGGTGATGTTGCTATCATACAAGGAAAATTCCCTCACGCAGGAGTGGCTCCAAGAGATGTTCCACTACAGGAACTCTCAGTCAAAAGACTCCTATCAGTATGACACAAACTCATGCATGATGAGCATCCCGCCAACATGGCATAAAAGGGATCTCAATGCAAACATGCATGACGACAACATGAGTATCCCATCAACATACAACAAACGGATTTCAAAACATGACAACAAGCACATCACATAGACGATTCCGCGTCACATCAAGTAGGAATCATGAAAATAAGTAATAAACAAGATCCCTCATCAACATCAAATAGGGATCTGTGCAGCACAATGCATAGCAAAAGAATTACATGAACACACTGCATATACCTCACAACTAGGGCCATCTAAAGAAGCAGATGTGAAACTGCTGAAGTTGTTCGGAACATCGATCTCACGACATCAATCGCATTGAAATCGCTGCTCACACATGAATGCTGACACCTGCATTCCACTTAGAAAAGTGGCTGAATAATAAAATGAGAAAATGAAAAATATGAATGCACCATCAGATTTGTGGCGTTGAATAGTGCAAAATTGACTGTCGAATTTCTGAATTTTGAGAAATTGAGAATCTGGGGCTCAAGGAATCTTTTAGATTCCCCCTAGATTCCTCAAAGATTCTGCTCCATGGGTGGACTGGAAATTTGCAACTCAAAAGGAAAATCTGACCTTGCCATTGCGATCCCTGTGGAAAACCATGAAAAATGACTATAAACTTGACTATATTCTGACATGGAGAAAAATTACCTCCTCGGGAAAATTGCAAGGATCATGGTTCCGCTCCCTGTTTCTACAGCAGTCATGGTTCCACCTCCATACTGAAAAATGGCTGAAAATGAAAAACTCTGATGGAGAAACGAACAGTGCCATTGCGTTCATGGTGTCGAGAAGTGATGAAACCATATAAAATTTGTCAAAATATGACAAAGTGAAAATTTGGCCCTCCTGCAAAATGCTGCCTCGAACTGTGTGCACTGCCTCTTCCTTCTGGCGCACTGACAAACTTCGTTTAAGTATAATATGGGTGGTGGATTTTTCAATGAAATTGTTATAGTGCGGTTGGTGGAAGGTCTGGTTAATATGGAGGAGGTCGAGTGGTCAAACCCGTCTCCTCCCTTTTTTTATACTTCACAACAGATTTTCTTTTAAAAATAATTTAATGGTTGGGTCGGGCCCGCCTTGGGTGGCCCACCCACCGTACCGGCCTCCTTCTTAATGGCTCCACGCATTAAATGGTTGGTGGCTTGTTTTGGGTTGGGTCTGTGCCCTAAGGGCCGACCCACCCAACTCCTTGTCATTTTGTTATGAGTGGTGGGGTGTTTTTAAGAGCCCTATTCCGTGTGGGTTGTGGTTTCGTGGGAGGGGCCGAGGGTCATGGCCCGCCCCTCCACCACATATGTTTGTTTTTATATGCAGTTGTGAGTTGGGGTGGCGACGTTGGTGGCCCGCCACCACCTTTTTAAAAAAAAATAAAAATTGTTAATAACAAAACCATATGTCGTTGGTAAAAATTTTGAATTTAAGCCGAAGGAGACATTTTAACGAGGCAACAATTTTGCCCAGAATCTGGCTGGATTTGGCCCGATTCTATCTGCCGGAAAAGTGAAAATTGTGTCCTTTTTAATCCTACCCAGTTATCAAAAAGTCAACCCAACTTTGACTGCGTCTATCTCCTTCATCCAGACTCGAATTGGAGTGTCATTCACACCTTTGGAATCAGGGCGACGAGCACTTCGATCTGATGTCAAATTCATCACCTTTATGCCACTTTGAATTTTGAGCCTTTTCCATGCCACTGGTGTCTGGAGACCCCCCTGGATCATTTAATGCAAATAAAAACAGAGTAAGATAGAGTGGTTGCACAGTAAAAATCAGACGTCAAATTTGTAGAGACATATGGAAAAAAACTATACTTTTGATTTTAATTTCAAAACACATGCAAATACATTCACATCATAAATGGAGGTTGCAGCTCCTTCACCAAGTAAAACAAGAATACTTACTGATATCTACATTCACGAAGACTTGCTGAGTAACTCACTGTAAAACTTGTAACAAATTTGTTTTCACGTGCCCACCAAAAATTGCTCCATGACTTTCTCTCTTGATCTCTTAGACTTACCTCCGCCACATAGAAAAAGACTTCTACATACATCTATATTCAAAACATACATTTCAACACATTAATTCATGACAAAGTAAAAGTATTAAGACATAGTATGGGCGCTTGTACAAAATATATGATTTTATGAACTTGCAGATGTTGCAGAGTGTAGGTAACAGTTTCGGAATAAATGTTCGACCATACGTTTTCACCAATCCTTCATTAAGTGCACATTCCTTCTTAATTACTTGATGTGTGTTGCGGAATGGAGAATTTGTACTCTTGCTCAGAACTTCATTTAATTTTTCCTTCAGCTTTCAAACAAAAATTACAACTTGCAAAAGATCTACTTGGTTGATTTACACGTGTACAACAAGTATGGTTGTTATCAGTTTATTTAACACGGTCGTTGGGATTAATTTTCTAACACTCCCCCTTAATCACAACTGTCACCATTGACAACTCCCGAACAATCTCTGATTTCAACAAAATTTTCACGTGCCAATGGATTTGTAAAAATGTCAACAAACTGTTCTTGTGACCTGCAGTGTTGCAACACAATTTCACCATTGTTAATCAACTCTCTAATAAAATGATATTTAGCATCAATGTTCTTGGTCCTCTTGTGGAAAAAATAATTATTTGATAGTGCAATTGCAAAATTTTTGTCACGGGAAATAGTTATTGTTCCCTCTTGGTCATGGCATAAATACCTCAACATTATTCTCATCCAAACTACTTGACATGATGTTGCTGTTGTGGTGACATATTCAGCATCTACTATTGACAATGGCACTATCGGTTGCTTCTTGGAGGTCCATGAAATGGTTCCCGTACCCAAATGAAAAACATATCCTGATGTGCTCTTTCTATCATCAACACTTCATGCCCAGTCACTGTCAGTGTAACCAACTAGCCTAAAATCATTTGTAGTGGTGTACAAAATACCATACTCCTTTGTCCCATTGACATACCTTAAAATCCTTTTGGATGTTTTCCAATGTGTCTCCTTGTGTGTCTCCATCAATCTTGACACCAAGCTTACTACATGCATTATATCCAGCCTAGTTGTCATAAAATACATCAAGTTTCCCACCATAAGTTTGTATAATGTCGGATTGACATTGCTGCTACAATCTTATTTTTTCAACTTCAACCCCATGAGAGTTGGAGTTGGTGCGGGCTTGTTGCTTTTCATATTAAATCTCTCCAAAATTCCTGCTACATACTTTGCTTGGGAAATAAAAATACCATTTTATGTTTGCTTCACCTCTATGCCCCAAAAATACCTTAACAACCCCAAGTTAGTCATTTCACACTCACTTTCAATGACTTCTTTGAAATCAGCAATGAGGAAATCATCATTCCATGTAAAAATCAAATCATCTACATATAAGACAACAATAAGAATCTTACTGTCACTCTCTTTGATGTAGAGAGTAGACTCACCGTCACATTTTTCGAAGTCATTGTCCAACAAGTAAGCATTGATCTTGTTATACTATGCACACGGTGCTTGCTTCAACCCATAAAGAGATTTCCTCAACCTATACACCTTATCTTCTTGGCCTTCTACCTCATAACCAGGTGGTTGCGCAACATATACTTCCTCTTTTAGCACTCCATTCAAGAACATTGAGTTTACGTCCATTTGATACACTTTCCATTTATGTTGTAGGACATTCGACAACATTGTATGCACTATCTCTAACCTCATGACTGGTGCAAATGTCTCCGCATAATATCTTCCATGCTACTGCTTGTATCCTTTGAAAACTAGCCTTGCTTTATGCCTTTCAATATTTCCTTTAGCGTTGCTCATGGTCTTATGGACCCAGTTCACTCCAATGGCTTCTTTTCCTTGCAGAAGGTCTACTAACTCCCATGTGTCATTCTTTTCTATTGCTCCTATTTCTTCATCCATTGCCACAACCCATTTTTCTTCTTTGACTGCATCTTCAAAATGGATTGGGTCATCTACATGACAAAACAATGCAAATAAAGAATTCAGACAAACACTACTAGCAACTTCATCTTGCTCATAAATTTCATTTAAATTTCTAAATTTTTGTCTTCTTATGTTTGTGGAAGATGGGTTTGACATGTCACTTGATGTTGTGCTTGAGGTATATGGCGTTGTAGGTCTTTGTGGTGTGCTTGGAGTAGTACTTGCTTAACTACTCGGCATTGTCCTATTATTTGTTGATGGTGTCGCTTGTTGAATGCTTTGTTGAGCTTGAATAGGAGTAGGAGGAATCACCATTGAGGAATTACTTGTTGCAGTCAATTCATCTTTGTATTCATGTGGTATACATGCTTTCACATTGATTAGGATTCTTCAAACTATTGATCAGTGGTTTTCATTGATGTCAACCCAAGCAGCACCAGGGGCTACCCGGATCTTGCATGGACATTTTGACTTGACAACTTAAACTATTTTGAGTCAAGGATCTTCTAGATGGATTCTACTCGTCGATATGTTTCCTTTACTATATGGCACATCACGTAATTCTTCATGGTTTGAGAGATATTCGTGTTTGAAATTATTAACCCTAGTTAGTGTGCTAAAACCCTATGGGGATGTGGCATGGAACTCATAATTGGTTGTGGTCATTGAATAGTCAATAATTAATAATAAAAAATTGCTCCTAAAATCCCTCCAACATTCACTTGTTGACGACCCTATCAACCCAAGACATTCATATAAATAGTGACCCTCATATCCTCCTCTAGTAGGGATTTTGTGGCTTCAAACAAGTAATCATGGCCTTTTCGCTATAACTATTTTTTTTGCAAAGCTTCAGAAGCTGAAATTAAAACCCACTTGAGCCAAAATCTTGATGAACCTTGTGACCAAATTTCAGATTTTGTTTTGCTATATTTTTGGAGATATGATTTGAGGAAGTTAGTGTTTTTGTTGACTCCCAAATTCCATGTCAAACAGATTGTTGGGTATCATTTTCAGGGCCGAAGGTTGCAATAGTGACACGTGGCACTTCGTACAAGTTCACTCTACTAAACTAGTCGATAATCAAGTCATCGTGGGAGATTGCGCATAACTCTTTCTTGAAGAATCCAATCTTGATCAAACCTATGGGGTTGGAAAGAGGACTCAGAGGGCTACCACAGGATGAAATTTCAGACCTTGGAGATCCAAAATTACATAAATACAACATATTCAATATCAAGCTCTTAGAAGGCAAGAAAAAGCATGCATTTAAGGATCACTGTTGTAAGGAGCACACATCAACAGTCAAGGAACAACGTAAGTATATACATGGTCTCAGTTATATCTCTATGTCTCTATATGTCACAGTTAGTTTTGATAGCACATTTTGGATGTGCTATTATGGATACTACACATTTGATGCTACACCAAGTCTGCTAAATCTATATGATGTTGTAAGTTCATGTTACTTGTCTTGTCATAGTCAATAGAATGGTCTCTATTGTTGTACTTAGAACTTGGTCCATCACAAGTCTAGGATTTGTCATCACTTTTTATTATATATATCTTTAGGTCAGTTTTGGATATAGTCTTGCATAGATTCTAGGCCTATATCAAGAGTGGGAGTCTTTTCCTACTGTTGCAAAAACTCAACAACAAAAGTGACAATCACACTTCAAGTATGCATTGTAATTTTAATTTGTATTTATTCATTATTATGCACTTACATGTGTTTTGCAGGCAGAGGTAAGTTGAAGGGTATTTTGTTTTTTTTTGGGATTGGTTTCACCGGGAAAATTTTGCATGCTGGTAGAAGAAGATTCAAGTACAACATCAAGCAAGAATTCAAGAGCAGAAGTATCAAATCAAAGGAAGCATTGTAGTGAGACATCCTTGAAGACATGGCATCCATCCAGATATCGTGAAGTATTGTTAAGACCAGGATTCATCATTGTAAAGTTGTAAAAGAGTCATTTATAAAAGAGTCATCATTGTAAAAGAGTCATTTGTAAAAGAGTCATCATTGTAAAGTTGTAAAATGGTCATCATTGTAAGATTGTAAAAGAGTCATTTTTGAAAGAGTCACTTTTCCTAGAGTCGAAGAGGTAGTGTTGGGAGGTATAGGAGTCGTTGTTGGGATGATGTCATGGTTGGGTTGTAGGCCATAGAGTGATTGTGTATTTGGTCAAGTACATGAAATCATTGTACATCTTATTGTATCATGGATTGTTGTCCCTAGTTTGGGAATCCACAATCTTGTCTTATTTCAGTCATTATAGGGTGGTAGGGAGGTGCTAGGCAAGTGTATGAAGTCGCCTATAGCTTGGGGCATATGAACACTTTAGGGTGATAGGGTGGTGCTAGGGCGATTTGTGGCTTGCTAGGGTGTTGGGGAATCCATTCAGTTGAATACTGAAGAAACCAGGGTGTTGGGGCGTCCTTCCAGTGGGTGTTGGAGAAGAATGCTTTTCTAGAATTCTAGGAAGTTGTTGTTTTCATTTTAGTTGGGGCTAAAGATTAAAGAATTTATTGGAAAAGAGTTTGGTAGTTTTTGACCCAGAGGGGGTTTTCCACCTAAAATTCTTGTGCCTACTGTGTTCTTTTATTTACTGTTATTACCGCATAAACATTAATAATAATTGAAGATAAACTAATGATTTGAAAAGATTTAAAAGTGTTAATTGCTAAGGAATATTGATTCACCAACCCCCCCAGTATTTCCAACAATTGGTATCAGAGCTTGGTTCCTTCAGTAACAACTTAAACATTGGAAGGTTGTTTTCAAAGCATAGAGATGGGAAAGTCAAAGGAGTAGGTTGCAAGGATTTCAAAGGAAGGTACAAGTACAACAAAATTTGAAGAACATGAGTATTGTGTACCAACCCCTAATTTTGATGCAAATAATTACTGGATATGAGAATCCAAGATGGAATTACATTTGAAAGCACATGGAGTATGGGAATCAATTGTTTATGGAGACACATCTACTGACGAAGCTAAAATGTAGAATTCAAAGGCGATGAATGTAATTTTGAATGTTTTTCCAAATTCTGTGAAAACAAAAGTTGGTCAATGTTCAATAGCTAAATCTCTTTGGGAAAAGCTTCATAATCTCTATTCAACAAAGCAATTAGGTCAAGATGTTATTGAAAATTTTGATCCTTCTGATTATGATGAAGAAATGGAAGAAATGAGTAAACAAGAGTTTCAAAATCAAGTGATTAAGGTGATAAAGGAACTCAAAAGTCAAAAGGAAAAGACAAGACTTTTGGAAGCAGTATTGAAGACAACAAAAGAACTCATCAAAGAAAAATGAAGAGTCTAAAAAGATGATTAGCAGTCTTAGAAGTCAATTGGAATAAATCAAGAATACAGAGACACGAGACCTCAAGAGAGAAGTCCAACAGAAGCAACAAGAACTTGGCACAACGTTTGCAGAGATTAACAGGATCACACAACAGATGTAGGAAGCAAAAATTGAAAGGAAGGAATCTGATCAAAGATATATATCCACAGTTGACCAAAAGGAAAATGAATTAGAAACATATTCAGTAGAAATAAGTAGGCTTATGATTGAAAATGAGAAGCGGAAGGAACAGATACATGTTCTCAATAGAGAAGTAGAGAAGACCACTCTTGTCAAGCTACAGGTTAAGGAGGCAGAAAGAAGAACGAAGATCTTGAAAACATGGTTTCAAGAATATCTTGCTCAAAAGAAAGAATAACTTCATGCAACCCGTGATGAGATCAAAAAACTCAAGGGATCACAAAAACAAAACTTACAAGATAAGACAGATGAAGAAGCAAAAAACAAGGCAATTAAAGTGGTAAAGCTCTAGTTGATGAAGGTACAAGCTCCACATCTTCGCAGGATGATTCTAAGAAGGAAGTTGATCAAAGTGAAAAGCTAAAGAAGAATGTTGCAAGTCCAAAGAATAAGACCAAAGCAATCAAGAACAAAGAACCACAACAAACTACAACACCGCCTCCAAATAAGAATGAAAAATCTTCCACGTATGTTCGTTTATTTAATGGTATTTATTTTTCATGTGCTAACTATGGACATATGGCCAAGGATTGTAAAGTTGTTGACATGTAAGACTATCAAGGACCATCGCATCCGAATGAACCATTCATTTACGCACATTTATTTAATGGTTATTATTTTTTATGTGCTAACTATGGACATATGGCTAGGGATTGTGATGTTTTTGACAGGTACAATCATTATTTGCAAAACCCTAGAAGCAAGTTTGCAGGATCACGAGACATGTTCCACGATGATTTTTTCATAAGAGAATACGTGCTAGATGGGCCAAACATTGAATGTTTCAAATTCCATAACTATGGCCATAGCACTCGCGGTTGCAGATATCAGATGGAATCACCTATGGACAACATTGAATGCTCTAAGTGTCATAACTATGGGCACATGGCTCAAGATTGCAGGAATAAGAAGGTCTGGAAAAGGAAATAGGTACAGGAAGACCAAGAAGATAAAACCATTTCAGTAATTATGCTTTCAGGATTTGTAAAATAAAAATGTCATGAGGAATTAGCAGTTGCTTCGGTTAATGACTCGAGTCAAGATGGTCTGTTAAATGACATACTGTTCTGAACAATTCAGCTTATCGACTCCTACAAATTTGAAGATGAGGAGTTTATGCAACAGTATATGACACAAGTCTATGATTGACAGATAGGTAGTTTGAACAAGATAACAGTTTCATTACATGTTCAGGGGGAGAAGAATAGTTGAAGTATTACAAATTCAAGAAAGGAAGCGCTGACAAGAAATCTCTATGTGAAAGTGGATCAAGAGAATCTAACGATTATCAATATATCTCAGTAGGATAAAGCAATATTGCTATATAAAATCAAGTACATCAAGGAAATGCTCAATAAATTCAAGATGGAAGATTGCAAGCCTATCCTTACCCCCATGGTAATAGGTTTCTAGAAGATTCGTTAACGGATGCGGACCAAAGGTTGTATAGATCCATGATTGCTAGTCTCCTATATGTGACAGTCTCCCTGCCAGATGTGATGCAGATAGCTGGACAAGTAGCACGATTCCAAGTAGCACCAAAATAATCTCATATTATTGGCGTCAAAGAATTCTTCGATAACTTAAGGGTACAATGGAATATGGTCTATGGTATCCCAAAGGAAATGATCTGGTTAACCAAGTTTATACAGATGCAGATTGGGCTGGATGTGTTGATGATTGTAAGAGTACCAGTGGAGCAGCGTTCTACCTAGGTGGTTTCTTTGTATCATGGTTAAGTAAAAAAAATCCTCCAATCTCGTTATACACATCGGAAGTAGAATGCATTGCGGCAACAACTTGTTGTACTCAAGTTCACCTTGCAAGATCTTCATGTCAAGTTTGATGAGCCTTTTCCCATCTTCTGCGATAACACCAGTGCCATCATTATCTCCAAAAATATAGTGATGCATTCCAAAACAAAGAACATTCTGATCAAATATCATTTCGTTAGAGAGGAAGTCGTCGAAAAGAATATCAAGCTTAAATATGTTGGCTCAAAGGAACAAATTGCTGACATCTTTACCAAACCATTACCTCGTGAAGCATTTGAGTATCTCCTCCGAAAGCTTTGGATTCTCCCAAGTTCTCATTAGACTCTTTTTGTTATATAACTAAGTAGAAAGGGGGAGTGGAGGTGTGTACAGGTCCGCAAGATGACAGTTTGTCAGGGGGAGTTATCCTTTGCCATTGATGACAAAGGGGGAGAGAAGGCAGTAGGAATATGTTTCATGATTGCAGGGGGAGTACTTTTGTTTCCATCAATGCCAAAGGGTGAGATTGTTTATCAGTGGTTGTCATTGATGTCAACCCAATCAGCACGAGGGGCTACCCCGATCTTGCATGGGCATTTTGACTTGAAAACTAACAATAATCTGAGTTAAGATCTTCTATATGGATTCTAATAGTCGAGATGTTTCCGTTGATATATGGCACGCCACGTAATTCTTCACGGTTTGAGAGATATTCGTGTTTGAAGTTAGTAACCCCAGTCAGTGGGCTAAAACCCTATGGGGTTGTGGCATGGAATTCATAATTGGTTGTGGTCATTGAATAGTCAATAATTAATAAAAAAACTAATTCTCCTAAAATCCCTCCAACGTTCACTTGTTGAGGACCCTCTCACCTCAAGAAATTCATATAAATAGTGACCCTCATATCCTCCTCTAGTAGGGATTTTGTGGCTTTAAACAGGTCAGCATGGAATTTTCACTATAACTTGTTTTCTGCGAAGCTTCAAAAGCTGAAATTAAAACCCATTTGAGCCTAAATCTTGAGGAACCTCGTAACCGAATTTCAGATCTTGGTTCACTATATGTTCGGAGATATGATCTGAGGAAGTTAGGGTTTTTGCAGACTCCCGAATTCCATGTCAAATTGTTTGTTGGGTATCGTTTTCAGGGCCAAAGGTCGTAACAGTGACACGTGGTACTTCATTCAAGTTCACTCTACTGAAACAATCTATAATCAATTCATCGTGGAGATTGGGAATAACTCTTTCTTGAAGAATCCAATCTTGATTAGACCTATGGGGTTGGAAAGAGGATTCAAAGGGCTACCACAGGACAAAATTTCTGACCCTGGAGATCCAAAATTATATAGATACAACAGATTCAATATCGTGCTCCTAGAAGGCAATAAAAATCATGCATTCAAGGATCACTGTAGTAAGGAGCACGCATCAATTGTCAAGGGACAACGTAATTATATACAGGGTCTCGGTTATATCTCTAAGTCTCTATATGTCACAGTTAGTTTTGATACAACATTTTGGATGTCCTATTCCTGAAACTACACCTTTGATGCTACATATTCTTGATGCTACACCAAGTCTACTAAATATATATGATGTTGTAAGTTCATGTTACTTGTCTTGTCATGGTCAATAAAATGGTCTCTGTTGTTGTACTTAGAACTTGGTCCATCACAAGTCTAGGGTCTATCATCAGTTTTTATTGTATATATGTTTAGGTCAGTTTTGGATATAGTCTCACATAGAGTCCATGCCTATATCAAGAGTGGGAGTCTTTGTCTACTACTGCAACAAGTCAACAACAAAGGTGACAAGCACACTTCAGGTATGCATTGTAATTTCAATTTTAATTTGTATTTATTCATTATTATGCACTTACATGTGTTTTGCAGGAAGAGGTAATTTGAAGGGTATTTTGTTTTGTTTTGTGATTGGTTTTGCTGGGAAAATTTTGCATGCAGGTAGACGAAGATTCAAGTACAACATCAAGAAATAATTCAAGAGTAGAAGTATCAAATCAAAGGAAGCATTGCAGTCGGAAAACCTTGAAGACATGACAACCATCCAGATATCATGAAGTATTTTCTGTATTCAAGCTTCTGTGATCCATAATGAATCACAGTTGTTGGTTCGAAACGCACCAGCCAAAAAATTTCTCTTATGTGATTTCTACCGAAAGACTTTGCTTAAATCGTGAAGTATTGTTAAGTCCAAGAGTCATCATTGTAAAAGAGTGATCATTGTAAAGTTGTAAAAGAGTCATTTTTAAAATAGTCATCATTGTAAATATTGTAAAAGACTCAATTGTGAAAGAGTCATTTTTCCTAGAGTTGAAGAGGCGGTGTTGGGAGGTACAGGAATCACTGTTGGGATGATGTCATGGTTGGGTTGCAGGGCATAGAGTGATTGGGTATTTGGTCAAGTACACAAAAATCATTGTACATCTTATTGTATCGTGGATTGTTGTCTCTGGTTTGGGAATCCACAATCTTGTCTTATTTCAGTCATTATAGCGTGGCAGGTGTATGAAGTCACCTACAGGTTGGGGCCTATGAACACTTCAGGGTGGTAGGGTGGTGCTAGGGAGAGTTGTGGCTCACTAGGGTGTTGAAGCATCCATTCAGGTGATTACTGATGATGAACCACACTTGTTGGTTCGAAACGAGTCGGCCAAAAAAATTCTCTTATGTGATTTCTACCGAAAGACTTTGCTTAAATCGTGAAGTATTGTTAAGGCCAAGAGTCATCATTGTAAAAGAGTGATCATTGTAACATTGTAAAAGAATCATTTGTAAAAGAGTCATCATTGTAAATATTGCAAAAGACTCAATTGTGAAAGAGTCATTTTTCCTCGAGTCGAAGAGGCAGTGTTGGGAGGTATAGAAGTCACTATCGGGATGATGTCATGGTTGGGTTGCAGGTAATAGAGTGATTGGGTATTTGGTCAAGTACACGAAAATCATTGTACATCTTATTGTATCATGGATTTTTGTCTCTGGTTTGGGAATCCACAGTCATGTCTTATTTCAGTCATTATAGGGTGGCAGGTGTATGAAGTCGCCTACACGTTGGGGCCTGTGAACACTTCAGGGTAGTAGGATGGTGCTAGGGAGAGTTGTGGCTCGCTAGGGTGTTGAAGCATCCATTCAGGTGATTGCTAATGATGAACCACACTTGTTGGTTCGAAACGCGTCGGCCAAAAAAATTCTCTTATGTGATTTCTACTGAAATACTTTGCTTAAATCGCGAAGTACTGTTGAGGCCAAGAGTCATCATTGTAAAAGAGTGATCATTGTAAAGTTGTAAAAGAGTCATTTGTAAAAGAGTCATCATTGTAAATGTTGTAAAAGACTCAATTGTGAAAGAGTCATTTTGCCTAGAGTCAAAGAGGCAGTGTTGGGAGGTATAGGAGTCACTGTTGGGATGATGTCATGGTTGGGTTGCAGGTCATAGAGTGATTGGGTATTTGGTCAAGTACACGAAAATCATTGTACATCTTATTATATCATGGATTGTTGTCTCTGGTTTGGGAATCCACGGTCTTGTCTTATTTCAGTCATTATATGGTGGAAGGTGTATGAAGTCGCCTACAAGTTGGGGCCTGTGAACACTTCAGGGTGCTAGGGTGGTGCTAGGGAGAGTTATGGCTCGCTAGGGTATTGAAGAATCCATTCAGGTGATTAATGATGATGAACCACACTTGTTGGTTCAAAACGTGTTGGCCAAAAAATTTATCTTATGTGATTTCTACCGAAATACTTTGCTTAAATCGTGAAGTATTGTTAAGGCCAAGAATCATCATTGTAAAAGAGTGATCATTGTAAAGTTGTAAAAGAATCATTTGTAAAAGATTCATCATTGTAAATATTGTAAAAGACTCAATTGTGAAAGAGTCATTTTGCCTAGAGTCGAAGAGGCAGTGTTGGGAGGTATAGGAGTCACTATTGGGATGATGTCATGGTTGGGTTGCAGGTCATAGAGTGATTGGGTATTTGGTCAAGTACACGAAAATCATTGTACATCTTATTGTATCGTGGATTGTTGTCTCTGGTTTGAGAATCCACAGTCTTGTCTTATTTCAGTCATTATAGGGTGGCAGGTGTATGAAGTCGCCTACAATTTGGGGCCTATGAACACTTTAGGGTGGTAGGGTGGTGCTTGGGAGAGTTGTGGCTCGCTAGGGTGTTGAAGCATCCATTCAGGTGATTACTGAAGAAACCAGGGTATCAAGGCTTCCTTCCAATGGAAGATGGAGAAGAATGCTTTTCTATAATTCTAGGAAGTTGTTTCTTTCATTTATGTTGGGGTTGAAGATTAAATAATTTATTAGAAAAGAGTTCAGTGGTTTTTGACCTGGAGGGGGTTTTCCACCTAAAATTCTTGTGCTAATTTCTAAGTAATACTGATTCACCCCCCCATTAGTATTTCCAACACAAACTTCCATCCCATGCTTCCTCTTTTATGAACTGCACATCTCTGTTGATTATGACCTTCTTGGTTAATGGATTGTAGAGCTTGTCTGTCTTGGATTCATCACTATATCCAAAAAATATGCATTTCTACCCCTTGTTGTCCAACTTATTCCTTAGCTCATCCAGGACATGTGCATAAGCCACACATCCAAACACTCTCATGTGAGTGATATTATGGTTTCTTCCACTCCACACCTCTTCAGGAACCATATTCTTGACACTTTTGGTTGGACACCTATTAATGATATACGTTGCACAAGCAAAAACTTCAGCCCAATAATGATTTGGCAAATACTTGTCCTTCAACATATTCCTTGTCATTTCCATAATGGTCCTATTTTTCCTTTCTGTGACACCATTTTGCTAAGGTGTATAACTTGTTGTAAATTGCTTATGAATTCCATTCACCCTGCAAAATTGAAGGAAGTCATTTGAGATGTATTCACCACCTTTGTCAGTCCTCAAGACTTTGATGTAGTGTCCACTTTGCTTCTGAACAAGAGCTTTATATTGGCGGAAGCTGTTATGAAACCAGCTCACAAAAAGATAGAAAAGAGAGATCCACGCCTTAGAATTCAGCCTCTTCGAGGGGGCAACCTCCTTTACATTACATAAATGAACAATTCTTGGATGATACAAATGAAAATACCTCCTTTCTATATATAGGAGTCTAAGTGGTCCCAATACAATCAAAGCCTACATAACAATAATATTGTAGGGCACAACAGTAACAATGGTGGGCTTCTATGTGGCATAATAGTAACAATATGGGCACTACATGGGTACATCAATATAATAAGTGGGTTATACTAATAACAATAAGGGGTTACACTAGTAGTATAGGGGCCTAACATGCCCCTCTCCTTCAAAAAGCGTTGTCCTCAACGCTTGAGTAGTTCTTGATGCTTCTATATAAAATTCTTGTCCTCCCATGTGGAATATTCAGCGGGTAAGTTCTTCCACTTGATGAGATACTCTGAAATTGATTGATTTCATAGCTGTCGGGTTCTTGTTTCTGTGACTGCTCCAGGTTCCAATATGATTTTTCCTTCCTCTTCAATTTCTGGCAATATTGCTTGAATTGGGATCTTTTGCAACTTTTGAATAAGTGGCCATACTTCTTCGTTCTTCTTCCATTCATCCGTTGCTTCGTTTATCCAATTTGGTTGGATAATATAAATAGCACAAAACAATGCTTCCACATCCTCATCCTTGAAGCATCTTCCCATTCGGTAAGTTCGCCATTTTTTAAGTGCATGTAGTATTGCCAACATTTCCTTCTCATAAATAGCTTGCTTGAGATGTAGCAGTAAAAATACCCAATCACTCACATCAAAACACTTTTCACTACGATGTTGATCTACCTGTTGTTTCATTTGATTTTGCACCGAAGTGGCGTTATCCTTTAAAAGTTGGAGAACTTGTTGTTGATGCTCGATATGATCTTTCTCTACTTGAACCTTTTTCTTCTTGATATGTCCTTCTATCTTTTGAGGAGCGGTAATTTCTTCCAGTCCTTTACAAGATATGGTCGGATTCATTTCTTGATGCTCGATGTGATCTTTCACTTCTTGAACATTTTTCTTCTTGATGCGTCCTTCTCTCTTGATAGTTTGAGGAGTGGTAATTTCATCCATTGAATTACAAGATATGGTTGGATTCATTTCTTCTTTATCGATGTGATCTTTCACTTCTTGCACCTTTTTCTTCTTGATATGTCCTTCTATCTTGAGAGTTTGAGGAGTGGTAATTCTTGCCAATGCTTTACAACATATGGTCTGATTCATTTCTTCTTTCTCTGGGGTGGTGTCCTGACGTATATCCTCTTCTTTTGATGTTTCTTGATCCTTTTCTTCCTCCTCTTCATATTCTATGTAAAATAATTTCTTCTCAGCACACCTATGACCTTTAGTGCATTTGCTATCACAATTGTAACAAAGCCCTTTTTCTCTTTTTTCTTCCAATTGTTGTGGTGTAACCCTTGTAGGTTGTGGAAGGCTGGGAGAAACAACACTTCCATCTTTATAGTTGTGAGGGGTATGCTTCCTGGTTTCCATAATTTTGCTTTCCATTATGTCACAAAGCCCTTTTACTCTTTCCAATTGTTGTGGGGTTGCTCTTTATATCCTCATAATGTGCTATCATTTCCTCCGTGAAAATTGACCACGTAACAAGTTTTTTACGAGAACAAAGCCCTTTGTACCATAAAAATTGATCTGGTTCTAAATATGAAGATGCAATACATACCTTTTGTAACAGTTGTACACCATGTATATCAAAATATTGCTCCATCTGAAGTATCCAATTTACTGGATCCTTGCCATCAAACTTCCTCATCTTGCTTTTTCTTGATTTTAGGAGCTCTACCTTGAGACGACTGTAACTCTGTACTTTCGGATCTTTAAGTTCTGAAATTGTGACCTCTAGTAGCCCTCTATTTCTTCTTTCCAATGCCACAAGTATGATCCAAATTGGATTCTCCAAGAAAAAGTTATGCACAATCTCCCGCAGTGACCTGATTATAGACTAGTTCCGTAGAGCAAACTTGTATGAAGTTCCATGTGTCACTATTTCAACCTTTGACTCTGAAAAATATATAAACCGAAACTACAGTCCGTCCTCTTTCTGCACCTTCTTACGAAATTTCAATCCGATGCTCAGAAAGAAAGTTATGACGATTTTCCCCCGATCACCTGTTTTGAGTGTAATTCAGGAGTCTGCAAAAAGACCAACTTCCGCAGATAATATCTCCGCAAATATCGTGCAAAAAGATCTGAAATTTTGACCCAAGGTTCAGCGCCAATTCTTCTCAAATGGGTTTTTTTTGCGACTTCTGAAACGTCACAGAAAAAAAGTTATAGCGAAAATTTTACGATGACCTGTTTGGAGCAGCGAAACCCTAGAATCCAAAGCTCTGATACCAAATGTTATGAAACCAGCTCACAAAAAGATAGAAAAGAGAGATCCACGCCTTAGAATTCAGCCTCTTCGAGGGGGCAACCTCCTTTACATTACATAAATGAACAATTCTTGGATGATACAAATGAAAATACCTCATTTCTATATATAGGAGTCTAAGTGGTCCCAATACAATCAAAGCCTACATAACAATAATATTGTAGGGCACAACAGTAACAATGGTGGGCTTCTATGTGGCATAATAGTAACAATATGGGCACTACATGGGTACATCAATATAATAAGTGGGTTATACTAATAACAATAAGGGGTTACACTAGTAGTATAGGGGCCTAACAGAAGCACTCAAACACTTCACTTTTCTGTTTTAGGAAGTAGAACTATGTCTTCCTTGTATAATCATCTATGGAAGTCAAAAAATAATAGCTACCACCAATTGATGGTGTCTGCATTGGTCCACACAATTATGAATGGAAAATCTCCAAGGGTGCCTTTGCCCTTATTGAATTTCCTGCTGGAAATGTCTCTCTATGTTTTTTTCCCAAGATGTGTCCTTCACATAGGTTGTTCAGCTTTTCTATGAGTGGCAATCCCTTCACCATGTCTTTCCTATGCAGCAAATTTAAACCTCCAAATTTGAGATTGTTAGTCCTTACAATCTCCTAGGCTGAAAAGGAAATCGACAAGGGTAACCTCAAACCACTTCAACTCAGTAGCTAGCCCTACTGAGCATGAGAGGGATCTCTCAAAGTCTCTATTCAATGATATGACTTTAAAGTAAATGAATCTTAGGCTATATATGTATATTTGTTTGTGAAAATTTGGTTTTTAAAGGTTTTGCTGAACTTAGGGTTTGGAGCCACAAGTAGGCCTAGGCTGTGGGAATACAGGAGCAAGCATAAGAAGGAGCTAGATGTCAGAAACCATGGTGTAATTTGAGTATTTTTCATTGTAGTATAGAGGATATATAATGGAAAAAACTAATGAGCATTTAAAAATGATTTCATTAGCTTAAGAAGACAAAACATAAAACCATGAAAACCAGATAACAGAGCTTGGAAAACAAAAATTCTGAGTATTTTATCACAAGGTATTCATGAAGAGAAGAAATATAATATATGTAAAGATGTTTAGACCATGATAAAACAAAAATATTGAAACACAAACACCATGAACTCACTCGGCTAGAGTTCCTTGAAAATAGTTGCAACCTGTATCTGTATTAGTTGAAGATAATTACAATGCAAGCCTCCTTCACAAAAAGTTCAACCCTCTTCTCTTGAGGTGAAATAGTACTTATAGACTCTCCTATAACACTTTCCCACCTTCAGGAGTCGAATTCCTTGGTGGAGTAACTGACTCCAATATTCTCTAAACCGACAGGTGAGAGTGAGAAGGTGTAACTCAAACACCTCATGAAGAGTTTGATTAGGAGTTTTCTTCTTTTATGAGGCCTAATGAACATAAAAAACAACCTATGATATGCATTTATTCATGCCTACATCACCTAGCCTTGTAACTTGTGCCATTACAAAGAGAATCTTGACTTTGACCAAGTCTGACTAGAAACTAGAAATTTTACACAGTGAAATTTTACATTTGAAAACACAGAAAATGCAGAAGCGCAGTGCCAACTTTGAGATGATTATCATGTACCTTCCATGGGAGAAAATGAAAATATGAGAGAATGGTCAACTAGCCCTTCAAGTCTAGTTTCTAGAACAATTTGAATTTCTGAATTTGGAGCACGGGAAGACCTTCAAAACTCCATTCTCCCAAGGTCACTCCAGAAGCGCAACACCTGTCAAAAAATGGTCCAGAATGCTAGTTTTTTGCCACTATTTTTCCTTTTTCTCCCAAACTAAGCCACCTCTACAAAATATGGGCAAATGGGTTTTTAGAGGATGCCAAGACCTTTCCAAAAATATAAACTTTTCTTCAAATGGATGCTTGAGGAAAAAGCTCCGCGCCAAGGCACTGTGCTTTTGGAAAGGCCAATTTTCTGAACTTAGACCAAAAATTCTCAAAAAACTCAAAATGCTCAGAATTGGCTCAAAATTGGAGGGAAGGTGTAAAAATGAGTTTTTTAAAGCTTCATGGATGCTTCAGCAAGCATCTCCAAGTTTCCCTCATCCTTTTGCTCTTTTTTGGTCTCCTTGAGCTTGTTTTTGAGTTGTTTCACTTTGACATTAGCGATCATGTTTTGAGCTTGATAATGATGTGCCATGTGTCTAAGCATTTGATTATCTCTATTTGCCTTCTCTAGGAGCTTTTCCAAATGTTCATTCACCCTGTTGAGCCAATATTCTTTATCTTGATGTACCTCAAGGGCAATCCTCTCTTCTAGGTCAAGGTCTTCATTGAGCAATATTTGTTTTTGTTCCTCTTGCAAAGCTTCCTTGAGACCTCTGGTTCTTGGTCTTTTCCTCTTTCCTATACCTTTCGATCCTTCAGGCTTGCTTGATTCTATGATCTCCTTACCTTTTCCAACCTGTTGCAGTAACTTGGCTTTTTACTTTTCTAAGATCAACTCTTTTGCCTTGAGTTCACTGTTTTCTTGTTCAAGGAATGATATAATGAACTTGGCTCTTTCCATGTTTATTTCCAGCTCCTTGATTTGGCAGTCCTTGTCCCTGATGGTCTGCTTCATGATTTAATACAATGTACAATTCTCTACCTGATGATATGAAACCTCCTCCTAGTTTGGCTCTTCTTCATTATCCTGATGCTTTCGATCCAGAGATGGCCTATCAACTTAGAGAAAGAGACCCAACTACTCTTGAAGAAATGCAGCGAAATGCAATCAGTGTTGAAGCTAATCTACTCATTAAGAAGTCAAAATCAAAGCCAAAGAGGGCGGAAAAGAGAGTTGTTTCAAAGAAGAACATGCATCATCATCTGATGCAAAGCTTGACAGCCTGATAAAAACTATGGAAAGGATGATGGATAAAATATTCGTAACTGATCGACAAGCTGAATCATCAGTGAGGAATCCTAACTTTCACAGACAACAGCAACAGCAGTTTAGAAATCGACAGAGAGAGTAGCGAAATCAAGATCCTCAAGGTCAAGTGAAAGCTCCATTTCAACAAAACTATACTGAAAGCCAGGAAGAAGATGAAGAGGAGATGGTAGAAGAAAATCACTTCTTTTAAGAAGATGAACTTCCTACTTTCCTAACTAAAGAAGATCAGTTTTCTGAAGACTCTATTATACTAGATGACCAGCAATTTGTGCTTGCAAGCGAATATCTGTGGGATGATAGGACTGAAGAGTACCAAAGAGGATATCAAAATGCCCTCAGTCATCTCCAAAAGTAGTGCAATTTGAGAAATAGAAATGTGCCTGTTACTATAATTCAGAAATTCAAACTATTCTGGAAACTAAACTTGAAGGGCTAGTTGACCGTTCTCTCAGATTTGCATTTTGACCCCTAGAAGGCACCTGAAAATCAGCTCAAAGTTGGCACTGCGTGTTATAGATCTAACCCGAAAATATATGAGAATACAAATAAACCCAATAAATAACAAGATATGAATATAGATAGAAATGATTCACTTTATTGATCAAACCCTTAAGGTAGGGCAACACCATACATTCACTCCTTAAGGAAGGAGAACACTCCACAAGCCATATGCTTGTTCATACAATATTCCTTGACATCTCTCAACAGGGAGTCTCTAGCCTCTATATAGGCCTCATACATACAATACCATGGGTCATTACCATGGTTCCCTCAATACCATCTATCTAATACCATGGGCTTATTACATTATTGTTAACTACTTGTGGTCCCTTACATGATATGGGTTAACCACCTTATTTATTACTATGGCCCATCCCATTATTACATTATTCCCTTGGGTACCTCCCTTTGTACCCCATATTATCCCCCCTAGGTATACTACATTCCACCCCCCTTAACATGTTTCATCCCCAAAACATGGGAAGAACACAAATAATAAGATCTACTCAAAAGAGTAGTCCATTGGTACCATGCACGTGCATCTAACCATCCCAGAGAAAGGTGAACCATCGATTTAGCTAGTGCCTCGCTCGCTTGAGATGGAAGCTAACCGTCGCGGCTCTTCTGTGTGGATCGTCGCTCCTCTCTATCTGTCATGCCGGGGTTGTTGTCCTTGTGGCTAATTTGTTGCCATCTTGTTGGTTGTTTTCTTGCGAGATGATGTGGGTGGTGATATGCTGAAGTTTTAACCCACGGTGTATTTTTCTTTAATTCACCACCTAATGGAGCCTGATTGGTAGCTGGTACATGTTGTGTGGCCTGCTGTTGTTTCTTATCTTCCAATATTACCTCAACCACTGAGTCCTCATCCGATGTAACATTTTCTGCTTCAGCCTCCTTGGACTCTACCTATTTTTCTGGTACCTGGTTTGATGTTTGTGTTTGGTTGTCTACCATCAATGGCTCATCATCTGATATGTCAGTCGCTGGAACATCTTCTGCTTCAGCCTCCTTGGACTCTACCTGTTTATTGATGGAAATATCTTGTAATGTAATTTTCTTCTTTTTATACCAGAGCTTTAGGAATTTCTTCTGCACATTAATATTTATAGTACCCACCGATTCCATCCAAGGGTATACCAAAACAACATCCTCATTAGCCCTATCTGAAGCATAAAAATCAGAAGGCAATACATACTTGTCCATAGAAATCTTCAAATCTTTATAAACTTGAACATCCTAGATGTTTTCAATCTGTTTTTCTGGAACTTGCAATTTTTTTGCCAAATTAACATTGATAAAATTATGCTGACAACTAGGATTTATAGACACAACGATTTTCTCCTTCTGAATGAATCCATGAACCTGCAATAAGGAAATACCAATAGAAAATAACCCCTTACATGTCCCATTCTCCTGTTTTCTAGTATGAGACCATTTGTCTAAAAGGACTCTTTCAAATTCTTCATCTGAAAGTTTGGACAACTGCTGGCGGTCAAGTGAGAACCACCATCTAGCAGCCTCATCTTTCATACTAAGCGACACTGAAATCTTCCAAAGTGTCCCATATGTGAACTTTTGTCTCTGTATGAATTCTTCAATAGTAGGGCTATCATCTTTCCCTGTAAAATTAAGATCCGCCATGAAGAGTGTTTTGAAAAATTCACTTACTTGGCGAAAATTTGAAATGGCCACAATTCAGTCAATATTGCTCAGAATCCCTATTATGACTTGTTTTCGGAAATGGAACAACCATTCTGCATCTTCCCATGTGATATAAATCCCGATCTAGGCACTGGAATTTCCTATTCGCGCTGCAATTGTCCCGCCGTCACAAAAAATTGTTGAAAAAATAGCTGATTTTAAATCAACGATATCTCCCTCATCCAGACTCCGATTCGACTGATTTTTTTTTGAAATTGGGTATTTTTCACAAATAATCCAGATCTGCAATTAGATTCTACAGATTTTTCACCAGAACGTACAGATCTGCGCCGCAAACTTGCTGCCCCAAAAAATGTTTGCAACAACATTGACTTTAAATCAACGAGATCTCCTTCATCCAGACTCCGATTCGACTAATTTTTTTATTTTTTTTTTAAATGGAGTATTTTTTCATCAACAACCTAGATCTGCAATTAGATTTTGTAGATTTTGCCCCAAATCATACAGATCTGATCTGCAAATTCGCCGCCCCGAAAAATGTCTGCAACACCACTGATTTTTAGATCAGCGATATCTCCTTCATTCGGACTCCGATTTGGCCGATTTTTTTTTTTGAACTTGGGTATTTTTTCACAAAGAATCCAGATCTACAATTAGATTTTACAGATTTTGCCCCAAAACGTATAGATCTGATCTGCAAACTCGCCACCCCAGAAAGTTCCTGCAAAAACATAAAAATAAAAAATAAAAATCTCCACTTTTTCCCAAGAAAGTGCTCTGATACCACTTGTTATAACTCCGATACCACTTGTTATAGATCTAATCTAAAAATATATGAAAATACACATATACCCAGAAATAATAAGATAGAAATAGATAGAAATACTTCTTTATTGATATCAAACCCTTAAGGTAGGGCAACACCATACATTCACTCCTTAAGGAAGGAGAACACTCCACAAGCCATATCCCTGTTCATACAATATTCCTTAACATCTCTCAACGGGGAGTCTCTAGCCTCTATATAGGCCTCATACATACAATACCGTGGGTCATTACCATGGTTCCCTCAATACCATCTATCTAATACCATGGGCTTATTACATTACTGTTAACTACTTGTGGTCCCTTACATGATATGGGTTAACCACCTTATTTATTACTATGGCCCATCCCATTATTACATTATTCCCTTGGGTACCTCCCTTTGTACCCCATATTATCCCCTGGTTGTTCATACAATATTCCTTGACATCTCTCAACGGGGAGTCTCTAGCCTCTATATAGGCCTCATACATACAATACCATGGGTCATTACCATGGTTCCCTTAATACCATCTATCTAATACCATGGGCTTATTACATTATTGTTAACTACTTGTGGTCCCTTACATGATATGGGTTAACCACCTTATTTTATTACTATGTCCCATCCCATTATTACATTATTCCCTTGGGTACCTCCCTTTGTACCCCATATTATCCCCCCTAGGTATACTACACTGCGCTTCTGCATTTTCTGTGTTTTCAAATGTAAAATTTCACTGTGTAAAATTTCTAGTTTCTAGTCAGACTTGGTCAAAGCCAAGATTCTCTTTGTAATGGCACAAGTTACGAGGCTAGGTGATGTAGGAATGAATAAATGCATATCATAGGTTGTTTTTGATGTTCAATAGGCCTCATAAAAGAAGAAAACTCCTAATCAAACTCTTCATGAGGTGTTTGAGTTACACCTTCTCACTCTCACCTGTTGGTTGAGAGAATATTGGAGTCAGTTCCTCCGCCAAGGAATTTGACTCTTGAAGGTGGGAAAGTGGTCTAGGAGAGTCTATAAGTACTATTTCACCTCAAGAGAAGAAGGTTGAACTTTTTGTGAAGGCGGCTTGCATTTTAATTATCTTCAGCTAATACAGATACATGTTGCAGCTATTTCCAAGGAACTCTAGCCCAGTGAGTTCATGGTGTTTGTGTTTGACTATTTTTGTTTTATCATGGTCTAAACATCTTTACATACAATATATTTCTTCTCTTCATGAATACCTTGTGATAAAATACTCAGAATTCTTGTCATCTTCCTCTTCTAGATCAATGATCTCTAATTCATGCTCAACTCTCTTCTTACCCTTTGCTATCGATGCTTGCTTTGTCGATGAAGAAGGCTTGGCCCCTTTCTCTTTGTGAGAAGAAAACACAAGCCTATGCCCTTTCTTATACACTTTGGTGACCTCTGGCCTAGGTAGTTGAATCTTCTTTGTTGGTTTGCTAGATGACCCCATCTTTGTTTGTTGTTTTGGTATGCTTGTGGATTGAGATGCTGCATTTTCCTCATGCCATTTTAGAGTTGTTTCTAAGAAGGCTTCCCAAGCCATACCCCTCTCTACCAACTAATGAAGGACAATGGTTTTGATGAGATTATGATGGAACAGGCTTGGAGAGTGCTCTTTGTCCTTCAACTGTATCTTCTCAGACATTTTTGAAATACTCCTGAACAAGTAATTACACATGTTGAGTGGCTTTTGCGATGTGAAGTGCATCAAGAGGCAAATGTGATATGCATACAACCTTGAGAATCTACCTTCACAGGTAAAGAACCTCATGATGGTCTTCATTAAAGGAGAATACTTCTCAAGCAAATATCTGAAAGGCATAAGGTGAGTATGTGTGTCTCTGTATGGAGTCTTTAAGAAGGGCTTGTAGTTTTCAAGATCTAGATTCATTCCTTTGAACCAGTATTCGCCATTGTCTGGTAAACCAGTTGCTAGTGAGATGGAGGCCATTGAGAATCTAAACTCAATACAAACAATGACAGCAGTCTCCTCTTTCAAGTGTGTAGCCACCCAATCTGTCAGCTGCTCATAAAACCCTACTTCACTTACTCTTTTGCAAAATTCCAAAAAATGAACATCTTCAAAGCATTGTTTGATGAAAGGATAGGAGTTGATCTGATTGCAATCTGATGGTTCATATATGAGAATCCTCCCTCCTTTGTGTTGTCTCTTTCTCTCTGGTGAAGAATCAATCTCCATGATGACACAAAATCCTAGCAGCAGGAAGTGAAATAGATGTGAGGTGAGTATGAAAATGAAGTGATTTGTGAGGGATTTTGAGAAAATGATGGGAGGGGCTTTGTGAAAGATGATATGGCTTTGAGAAACTAATGGAAATGAGTGCAGAAGATGGTGAACAAATATGGCTGCTTGTAAGTGAGACCAAGAAGGTTTATGATGTGATTTGGTCAAAAATAACTCTAGGAATGAGCTAGGGTTTTGTTTTTTTAGTGTTTAAACTTGATTTGGAGGTGGATGGACTGGTCAAGATGACTCATCATACATGTGTGCAGGTGTAGAAAGTCAATTTACATGTTTAGGAGATAAAAAATTGTGATGACCATTTCTACCCTAGCATTTCCCATGGCACTTTTGCTACAAACCCTAGCTTGAGATATTATCAACATGGAATGCAAATGGGAAAGCAAAAATCAAGGGAAATGATGTACTTACTTGTTCCTCAGCCTTAGAAAGAAATTTGACCAAGTTTGAAAGCAAGAATTTTGAAATTTGGGAAAATTTGGGTGATTTTCGGGCACTCTGTCCTGCACGCAACGCAGTTCTCCTATGCGCAGCGCCTGCCTCAAAAGCGCAGCGCAGTGTATCTACGCGCAGTGCCTGCAATTTTTGACCAAATTCTCCTAGGGAAATGGATTTTTTGCTTTTTTAAGCGAGTGAGCTCGATGATGAAGAGTGAATGAGAGATGAATGAAAAGGTATTGAGTCATTTTGAGTTTATATAGGGGTAATTTCTTCACTTTTTCAAAAAGAGAAAAGAAACTAATCCTCTTTTGTGAATTGATTTCACTTTTCTAAAGGCAGCTTTTACCTTGCCTTTGCAAATGTGCTTTTTGCATCTCCTGAGTGCTAGTGCTTTCTTCTCTTGAAACTTTTTTTATGTCATGAAAATGTAAATAAACCATGTTTCATTTCTTGAACTCTTTGCTTTGTCAATTTTGACTTATTTCTAACTTTTTATGGAAATGGTGGACCTTGGGGACCCTTATGACCTAATGGATGACTTAAGACCTAATGGAATGATAATGATGACTTGACCAATTTTCATGGTATATGACAAGAAACCAGCATGAGTAAAATTTCAGACAATGACTCTATCTTGGACTGACCATACAATGACCAAATTTGCTGTGTAAACCTAGTAACAGAAAAATTTGACGATGAAAGCCTGAAAAGACCATGGTAAAAGCATTTTTTGATCCAGGTGACAGGCTAACAAGACTGACACTAACATTGGCTCCAACTGGGGATGGCAGCTCCTTGGAGGTGTCAAGAACACCGTAGACCAAGTAGCCTTATTCATTGGGCAATGGAGTCAACATGCATAAAAACTGATTTTTTTTTCTTTGACAAAAGAACTAAAAAATGAAAATAATACTGACTGAAAGAACCTTAGGGCCTTCACTTCGGGCTTCAAACTCTATTGATAATAATCTAAAATGATAGAAGTAAAATACACATTGCTATATACAATGATGATGAATTTTCTGGATTTTTAGACATAGTAGTGCTTGAGAAGCCTACCATTGGTCGCCCCTCCTGAATAGTATCTTCCATCCATCTCTTCCAACAAGAAAGCATTCTTTCCTCTGAATGCAGAAATTTTGTATGGTCCCTTCCATAAGTTCTCAAACTTACCATGTTTGCCTTTGTCTTCATTTCTAGCATCCCACCAAAGGACTACATCTCCCAAATTGAAATTGTCCTCCTTGGTTTTGCGATCATAAATCTTTTTTATTTTCTCTTGGAGTTTGGATGTGTTCTAAAAAACTTCCTCTCTTGTCTGTTATAAATGAATCATCTGGTTTATTCTCCTTTGTATGTCATTAGTTTCACTATCCAATTCTTGTAGGATTTTCATTACTGGGACAACAAGAGATGAAGGAAATACTGTGTCAACTCCATATACCAGCTGGAAAGGAGACATACCTATTGACTTTTTGGTGCTGACCCTGTCTGCCCACAAAGCATTGATGAGTTTTTTATGCCAATTCTTCTTGTTTTCCTCCAGGACTTTCTTGATGATGTTGACCAAAGATTTGTTGGAAGATTCAGCCAGGTCGTTCCCTTGTGGATGATATGCAGTGGAATGTCCTAGCACAATATGATATTTGGCACAAAAATCCACCATTATTTTTTATTTGAAAGTAGCAACATTGTCTGTTATTATTTTATGTGGCAACCAAATCTAGATAAGATATTAGACTCCAGAAATTGAATGATGATAGAATCAATAGCTTGCCTGGTTGGGATAGCTTCAATCCACTTTGTAAAGTAGTCGATGGCTGTTAATATCCATTTGTGTTGTGCTGAAGATGATGGATGGATTTTGCCAATGAAATCAAGGCCCCACTGCTGGAAAGGAGATGAAATCAAAATTGGATGTAGTGGTAATGGCAGAAGTTTCATCTTTCCTTGAAAAATTTGACACTCATGGCAACTCATGACTGTTTTGTATGTATCAGAAAAGAGGGTGGGCCAATAGAAACCAACCCTTAAGATCTTGTTTGTTGTAGTTTTCCAAAAATGATGACCTCCACAATCTCCCTTATGAAAATCCTTCATTACATCTTTAGCTTCATTCTCTATTAAACAATTTAGCAACACACCTCTAGGATCTTTCCAAAATAAAACACCATCCAAAATACAATATTTTGAAGCTTTGAGTTTTAATGATCTAACTTTACCTTTGGGAAATTTTGGAGGAGGATTCAAGTGCTGCAAGACATAGACAATGTCAGCATACCAAGGAGAAGACATGAACATATCAAACACTTGCATGAAAGGGTCCTTTTCTTCTGATTCTTCTGATAGTGCAGCCATCAAATTAATATCCAGTGCATGTAGATTTGATTCCACCATAAGCTTGGCTAACCCTTGTCCTTTGATGAGCTTTGTAGGTTTGATCTCCAGGTCATATTCTAACATTGCTGCAATCCATTTTCCTCTTCTGCCTTCTGGATCTGTTTGTACAAGAATTTCTTTTACTGCTGCAGTAGGGACATAAGCAATAGTATGTGAATGTAGAATATAAACTCTGAAATCTTTGAGGGCTTTTACCAATGCCAATGCCTGTTTTTCAATAATATTGTATCTCAATGTTGCATCTCTTATAGTGCGACTGAAGAATGCTATAGGCTGCTCATTTTTCTGATCTTTTTTCTGCATTAGGACTGCTGCTAATGTGTGCTCAGAAGCAAAAGAAAAAATGATGAAATATGAGGTATAATCTGGGCTAATTAAAATAGGAGTAGTAGATAATGCAAACTTTACCGCATGAAATGATTTCTTAGCCTCTAAAGTCCACTTTACCTCACTGTCCTTCTTCAACATATTTTTCATTTCTTTCAAGTGCTCAACTAGATTAGGAATAAATCTCCTCAAAAAATTAATTTTCCCATTGAAGGACTGAATCTCTTTCTTGTTCCTAGGGAAGTCTAGTTGCTAAATAGCCTCCACTCTGGCAGGATCAATGCAGATGCCATCTTTAGAGATGATGTGTCCTAGTAGCTTACCTTCTTCCATGGTGAACAAGCTCTTCTTTGGGTTAAGTGAGATGCCAAATTTTTTGCATTTCTGAAAAACAATCCTCAAGTGATGCAAATGATCTTCATCAGATTTTGAAAATACTGTTAGATCATCAAGATAAATAACCAGAAATATATCTTTTTCATTTGCAAATGTTATATCCATAGCTTGCTAAAAGGTAGCTCCTACATTCTTCAGCCCAAAAGGCATCTTGGCATACATGAATGTACCCCATGGCATTGTGAAGGTTGTCTTGAGCTGATCGTCTTTGTGTACCAGAATTTGATTGTACCCAGAGTATCCATCAAGCAATGACATCCTAGAGGATCCAACCACCTTCTGAAGTATGTGGTCCATCTTAGGCAGGGGATAGTTGTCTTTCAAGGACACCTTATTGAGATTTCTGAAATCAATGCATAGACGAATTTCCCCGGTCTTTTTTCTCACAGGTACTAGATTAGACATCCATTCAAAAAACCGAATGGGAACAATTATTCCAGACTTATAAAGTCTATTTACCTCTTTTTCAATTGATGGCAGCAACTTGGGGTTGATTCTTCTCAATTTCTAGCGAAATGGCTTATGATCCGGCTTTATAGGAATGATGTGCTGAATGATACTCTTATCATAAACTTTCAGATCTAAGCGGCTTTATAGGAATGATGTGCTGAATGATACTCTTATCATAAACTTTCAGATCTGAGTAATCCCAAGCAAATGCATCAGCAAACTCCTTCATTAAAGACATGTACTTACCTTTTGTTTCAGGAGATAGAGACTTTGATAGTTTGACCAATTTAGGATTCTCAGTTGTGCCAATGTTAACATCTTCTACTCCTTTTTCAGTAGGAACCATGGTGGGCTTCTTGGCGATATCATCCTTGTCAAATAACTCTTCCAAAGGAACCAAGCCTCTTGGAATGTTGTTGTCCTTGAGCTGTAATACTTCAGTGTCAGCTGAATGAATGTGGGAATCATCAAAATTGTATACATCATCAATGTGAGAATTCTGAAACTCTCCTTCCAACTACAGAAAACTATTGATTTGCTTATCATCACCAAATACTTGCCAAAACCTCATGTTATCTGGGATAGCTGGGCAATGCTTAACATGGATGGAGTATTTATGATTAGAATGAAAAGGAATTTTCACCATACTGGCTGCAGTGGCAAGTGAATCGGCTATGAGATTTTGAGTTCTAGGAATAAGAGATAATGTATATTCTGGAAAAGTTTTGAGAATATCAAGTACAGCATTGCGATAAGCTCTCATTCTTGGGTGTTTGGCCTGGTATTCCCCTTTGACTTGCTTGATCACTAACTCAGAGTCGCCATAAACAGAAATCTTTTTTGCTCCCAACTTCTTCAGAATTTTGAGGCCAGCAATCAATGCCTCATATTCCGCCTCATTATTCGAACATTCAAATGCCAGCTTGTAAGAACTCATTCTCACATTTGGAGGGATTTTGTTTGGCTGATGTAATGGCCCAAGTATCCAAACACCAATTCCTGCTCCTTCTCTTCCTGATGCACCATCAAACTCCATGGTCCAAAGACCATTTTCTTCTTCTGGAAAAAGAATTTCTGAAATCTGAATTTCTTGATTTTTAGGATCTTGAATGGCTAGCTCAGAACTTTTTGTTTTCTGCACTATTCTTTGAATCTCCTCAATAGGATTTGCAGGCTGTCTAGGTTTCTCACTGACCTCTCTACTTTCTGTTGTGATAGTTTCATGTATGCTGCCCATTAGGTTAGGAACTTCTGAAATTTCTACTAACTGACTTTCTTCATCAACAGAATCCATATCACTAAACAGAATGAAAGAGTCAAGATCAGTGTGAACAACATGTATAGGATGATTGACTGGCTTGTCTTTACTGCTGATCATAAATTTCATCTTCTTTTCTCTATAAAGTTTCTGGAGCTGTCCAAAAACAGGGATAGTGGCATATGAAAAGTCAAGCTGTAGAGTGCCCTTTAATTTTTCTCCCCAAGATCTTGAAAGTAACATGCCAAACCTAGGGGGAATATCAGCCACTACAACATCCATAAGTACATTTTTGGCTGGGATTTGATCTAAGGACACTACCAAGTCTTTAATAAGGCCAAGCCATTTCACTCTTCCAGGATCAAAAGAATAAAGATCATGGTAACGTTGGGTGATGCTCAGTCCTAGTTTATCCATGATGGCTTTAGGCATCAAATTATGAAAGGTACCAGAATCTAGCATAGCATCATGAAGGATAAGGTCATGAAGTTTAAGACTCAGATAAAAAGGATGGATTTCACTATCTTCAGGAGCTCCTTCTAAGGCTGGACCAAAAGGATGGCTGGCTCATCATTAGCTACATTGACTATATCAGACATCTGATCAACCCTAAGCATTTTTGCAATCTGGAATTTGTATTTTTCATTCCTTACCAATTCAGTGAGGGGAATGGCTATCTTTAATTTAGAAATTTCATTTTCCAAACTAAAAAGATTAGATTGCTTATCTACCTCTTTTGAAGCAATGTCCTTCCTTTATGTTTGGCCTTTAGCTTGAGTTTCCTTCTTTTGGCTTTCAGTTTGCATTTCTTTGTCCTTCCTCACATTGCTAGTGGAAGCTTCATTAGTTCTATCCCAATTCTGTGTGACAATAGCTTTGTCTTTATTCTGGCCTGTAGGAGGGGATTCTTTGCTTGGTGCGTCCTTTTGCAAATTTTGTCTTTTCTGAATTATAGTAACAGGCACATTTCTGTTTCTCAAATTGTACTGCTTTTGGAGATGACTGAGGGCATTCTGATATCCTCTTTGGTACTCTTCAGTCCTATCAGCCCACAGATCTTCACTTGCAAGCACAAATTGCTGGTCATCTGGTATAAAAGAGTCTTCAGAAAACTGATCTTCTTCAGTTAGGAAAGTAGGCAGTTCATCTTCTTGAAAGAAGTGATTTGCTTCTACCATCTCCTCTTCATCTTCTTCCTGGCTTTCAGTATAGTTTTGCTGAAATGGAGCTTTCACTTGACCTTGAGGATCTTGATTTCGCTGCTCTCTTTGTCGATTTCTGAACTGCTATTGTTGTTGTCCACAAAAGTTAGGATTCCTCACTGATGGTTCAGCTTGTCGATCAGTTATGGATATTTTATCCATCATCCTTTCCATAGTTTTTATCAGGTTGTCAAGCTTTGCATCAGATGATGATGCAGGTTCTTCTCTGAAAACAACTCTCTTTTCCACCCTCTCTGGCTTTGATTTTGACTTCTTAATGAGCAGATTGGCTTCAACACTGATTGCATTTCGCTGCATTTCTTCAAGAGTAGTTGGGTCTCTTTCTCTGAGCTGATAGGCCATCTTTAGATCAAAAGCATCAGGATAATGAAGAAGAGCCAAACCAGGAGGAGGTTTCATATCATCAGGTATAGAATTGTACACTGTATTAAATCTTGATGTGAATTCTTGAACTATTTCATTGGGGCTCCTTTTCATTGAATTATATTCAACCAATATCTGTAATGGATTTTTCTTCTCTTGCCAATGAGCTAGAAATAATTCAATCAGTCTTTGAGAACTGTTACTGGAAGTTGTAGCCAAACTTCGAAACCATTTTTTAACATCTCTTGAGAAACTCTGAGCAATAATCCTCATTTTAGCATTCTCCTCATCAATTTCTTCTAAATCAATGAAGTCTATTAACTTGTCAACATGTTGTTGAGCTATAATTTCTGCACTTCCATCAAACAAAGGAAGTCTTTGACCATAGTTCTGAGGCAAAGCAGTAAGTTGAGTAGGCAGTAAAAGAGGCGCAAATCTTGCCATGACTGCTGGAGGAAGTGAAGGTGTTACAATGGGTTGTGTAAGTGAAGGTGTTACAATGGTTTGTGTAAGTGAAGGTTGTGATGAGGATGATGGAACTACTAAAATGGGTTGTGGAGGCAAGGATGGAATGAACGGAGGAGGCAAGAAAGATGATGAAACTGAAGCTTTAGGAGATGTGGTAGATGAGCTTGGAGGTGTAAAAGAGGATGAAGTTGTGGCTAAGTATTCAAGTTGGTATTGAACAAAAGCTTTTTCGGTTGTGATTTGGAGTTGGTCAGCAAGGCTTTGAAGCTTATCAAAGTTTAACCATAGTTCATGATCAGTCTTAGCAGACAAAGATTCTAAAGAAAGAGAGTGAGTTTCAACCTTTAAAGGTTCTAGTGTTGTATCAGAGATGCAGGAGTCAGAATTAGACCTTGTAAGTGATAATTCTATTTTCTCTTCAAATGGAATTTGCTCAAAGGCAAATAGGTTTTTAGGCAGAGAAGTTGTTCTTTTAAATTTTTGAACTTCACTTTTAGTGATAGGTAGTCTAATTTTTCTGAGCAGTCTTTCAAGGTCTTCAACAATAAAGGGTGGATTTGGGTTAGGATTTGACTTGGTATGCCTTTTGGAAGCCAGAATGTATACACCCTAAACTAATGAGATTTATGAATTCAGCCTATTTTCGAATACTGGAAACTGAGAGGTACAGAACTAGTTCTTGAAAGCTCTTAAGATTTTTCCCAGGGATAATTTAACAATCATTCCCTAGCAGTGGCGCCAAAAATGTTAGTCCTTACAATCTCCTAGGCTGAAAAGGAAATCGACAAGGGTAACCTCAAACCACTTTAGCTCAGTAGCTAGCCCTACTGAGCATGAGAGGGATCTCTCAAAGTCTCTATTCAATGATATGACTTTAAAGTAAATGAATCTTAGGCTAGATATGTATATTTGTTTGTGAAAATTTGGTTTTTAAAGGTTTTGCTGAACTTAGGGTTTGGAGCCACAAGTAGGTCTAGGCTGTGGGAATACAGGAGCAAGCATAAGAAGGAGCTAGATGTCAGAAACCATGGTGTAATTTGAGTATTTGTCAGTGTAGTATAGAGGATATATAATGGAAGAAACTAATGAGAATTTAAAAATGATTTCATTAGCTTAAGATGACAAAACATATGACCATGAAAACCAAATAACAAAGCTTGAAAAACAAGAATTCTGAGTATTTTATCACTAGGTATTCATGAAGAGAATAAATATAATATATGTAAAGAAGTTTAGACCATGATAAAACAAAAAGAGTGAAACAAAAACACCATGAACTCACTGGGCTAGAGTTCCTTGAAAATAGCTGCAACCTATATCTGTATTAGCTGAAAGATAATTACAATGCAAGCCTCCTTCACAAAAAGTTCAACCCTCTTCTCTTGAGGTGAAATAGTACTTATAGACTCTCCTAGACCACTTTCCCACCTTCAGGAGTTGAATTCCTTGGTGGAGGAACTGACTCCAATATTCTCTCAACCAATAGGTGAGAGTGAGAAGGTGTAACTCAAACACCTCATGAAGAGTTTGATTAGGAGTTTTCTTCTTTTATGAGGCCTAATGAACATCAAAAACAACCTATGATATGCATTTATTCATTCCTACATCACCTAGCCTCGTAACTTGTTCCATTACAAAGAGAATCTTGACTTTGACCAAGTTTGACTAGAAACTAGAAATTTTACATTTGAAAACACAGAAAATGCAGAAGCGCAGTGCCAACTTTGAGATGATTTTCAGGTGCCTTCCAGGGGTCAAACTATAAATCTGAGAGAATGGTAAACTAAACCTTCAAGTCTAGTTTCTAGAATAGTTTGAATTTAGAGCACGGGAAGACCTTCAAAAATCCATTCTCCCAAGGTCACTCCAGAAGCACAACGCCTATCAAAAAATGGTCCAGAATGCTAGTTTTTTGCCACTATTTTGCCTTTTTCTCCCAAACTAAGCCACCTCTGCAAAATCTGGGAAAATGGGTTTTTAGAGGATGCCAAGACCTTTCCAAAAATATAAACTTTTCTTCAAATGGATGCCTGAGGAAAAAGCGCAGCGCCAAGGCGCTGTGCTTCTGGAAAGGCCAATTTTCTGAACTTAGACCAAAAATTCTCAAAAAACTCAAAATGCTCAGAATTGGCTCAAAATTGGAGGGAAGGTGTAAAAATGAGTTTGTTAAAGCTTCATGGATGCTTCAGCAAGCATCTCCAAGTTTCCCTCATCCTTTTGCTCTTTTTTGGTCTCCTTGAGCTTGTTTTTGAGCTGTTTCACTTTGACATTGGCGATCATGTTTTGAGCTTGATAATGATGTGCCATGTGTCTGAGCATTTGATTATCTCTATTTGCCTTCTCCAGGAGCTTTTCCAAATGTTCATTCACCCTGTTGAGCCAATATTCTTTATCTTGATGTACCTCAAGGGAAATCCTCTCTTCTAGGTCAAGGTCTTCATTGAGCAATATTTGTTTTTGTTCCTCTTGCAAAGCTTCCTTGAGACCTCTGGTTCTTGGTCTTTTCCTCTTTCCTATACCTTTTGATCCTTCAAGCTCGCTTGATTCTATGATCTCCTTACCTTTTCCAACCTACTGCAATAACTTGGCTTTTTCCTTTTCTAAGATCAACTCTTTTGCCTTGAGTTGATTGTTTTCTTGTTCAAGGAATGATATAATGAACTTGGCTCTTTCCATGTTTATTTCCAGCTCCTTGATTTGGTAGTCCTTGTCCCTGATGGTCTGCTTCATGATTGAAATCTCATCTTCCTCTTCTAGATCAATGATCTCTAATTCATGCTCAACTGTCTTCTTACCCTTTGTTGTTGATGCCTGCTTTGTCGATGAAGAAGGCTTGGCCCCTTTCTCTTTGTGAGAAGAAAACACAAGCCTATGCCCTTTCTTATACACTTTGGTGACCTCTGGCCTAGGTAGCTGAATCTTCTCTACTGGTTTGCTAGATGACCCCATCTTTGTTTGTTGTTTTGGTGCGCTTGTGGACTGAGATGCTACATTTTCCTCATGCCATTTTAGAGTTGTTTCTAAGAAGGCTTCCCAAGCCATACCCCTCTCTACCAACTGATGAAGGACAATAGTTTTGATGAGATTATGATGGAACAGGCTTGGAGAGTGCTCTTTGTCCTTCAACTGTATCTTCTCAGACATTTTTGAAATACTCCTGAACAAGTAATTGCACATGTTGAGTGGCTTTTGAGATGTGAAGTGCATCAAGAGGCGAATGTGATATGCATACAACCTTGAGAATCTACCTTCACAGGTAAAGAACCTCATGATGGTCTTCATTAAAGGAGCATACTTCTCAAGAAAATATCTGAAAGGCATAAGGTGAGTATGTGTGTCTCTGTATGGAGTCTTTAAGAAGGGCTTGTAGTTTTCAAGATCTAGATTCATTCCTTTGAACCAGTATTCGCCATTGTCTGGTAAACCAGTTGCTAGTGAGATGGAGGCCATTGAGAAGCTAAACTCAATACCAGTAATGACAGCAGTCTCCCCTTTCAAGTGTGTAGCCACCCAATCTGTCAGCTGCTCATAAAACCCTACTTCACTTACTCTTTTGCAAAATTCCAAACAGTGAACATCTTCAAAGCATTGTTTGATGAAAGGATAGGAGTTGATCTGATTGCAATTTGATGGTTCATATATGAGAATCCTCCCTCCTTTGTTCTGTCTCTTTCTCTCTGGTGAAGAATCAATCTCCATGATGACACAAAATCCTAGCAGCAGGAAGTGAAATAGATGTGACGCGAGTACGAAAATGAAGTGATTTGTGAGGGATTTTGACAAAATGATGGGAGGGGCTTTGTGAAAGATGAGATGGCTTTGAGAAACTAATGGAAGTGAGTGAGGAAGATGGTGAACAAATATGGCTTCTTGTAAGTGAGACCAAGAAGGTTTATGATGTGATTTGGTCAAAAATAACTCTAGGAATGAGCTAGGGTTTTGTTTTTTTAGTGTTTAAACTTGATTTGGAGGTGGATGAATTGGTCAAGATGACTCATCATATATGTGTGCAGGTGTAGAAAGTCAATTTACATGTTTAGGATATAAAATACTGTGATGACCATTTCTACCCTAGCATTTCCCATGGCACTTTTGCTACAAACCCTAGCTTGACATATTATCAACATGGAATGCAAATGGGAAACCAAAAATCAAGGCAAATGATGTACTTACTTGTTCCTCAGCATTAGAAAGCAATTTGACCAAGTTTGAAAGCAAGAATTTTGAAATTTGGGAAAATTTGGGTGATTTTCGGGCACTCTGTCCTGCGCGTAGCGCAGTTCTTCTACGCGCAACGCCAAAGCGCAGTGCAGTTCTCCTACGCGCAGCGCCTACCTCAAAAGCGCAGCGCAGTGTATCTATGTGCAGCGCCTGCAATTTTTTACCAAATTCTCCTAGGGAAATGGATTTTTTTCTTTTTTAAGTGAGTGAACTCGATGATGAAGAGTGAATGAGAGATGAATGAAAGGTATTGAGTCGTTTTGAGTTTATATAGGGGTAATTTCTTCACTTTTTCAAAAAGAGAAAAGAAACTAATCCTCTTTTGTGAACTGATTTCACTTTTCTAAAGGCAGCTTTTACCTTGCCTTTGCAAATGTGCTTTTTGCATCTCCTGAGTGCTGGTGCTTTCTTCTCCTAAAACTTTTTGATGTCATGAAAATGTAAATAAACCATGTTTCATTTCTTGAACTCTTTGCTTTGTCAATTTTGATTTATTTCTGATTTTTTATGGAAATGGTGGACCTTGGGGACCCTTATGACCTAATGGATGACTTAAGACCTAATGGAATGATAATGATGACTTGACCAATTTTCATGGTATATGACAAGCAACCAGCATGAGTAAAATTTTAGACAATGACTCTATCTTGGACTGACTATACAATGACCAAATTTGTTGTGAAAACCTAGTAACAGAAAAATTTGATGATGAAAGCCTGAAAAGACCATGGTAAAAGCATTTTTTGATCCAGGTGATAGGCTAACAAGACTGACACTAACATAGATGACCAAATCTCAAATGCCATAACCAATTTTCATCTTTGACCTCTACTTGAAAGTTTACTTGTGTGACAACTGCAACTTTTCTTTCATCCTCTTGTGAATTCATTGACAGTTGTGCTTGGGCACCTTCTTCCTTCAAATTTGATTTTATCTTTAGGGGAAACATTCTATTGCTTGTCATCTAAACTTTTTCAATCAGTTGTCTGCTTGGAGACTTATCCAAAATTGTGCACTCATCATTTTTGAAAAAGACATTGTAGCCCTTTTGCATGAGTTGTCCAATGCTTATGAGGTTATGCTTCAAACCAGGGACAAAATAAACATCTGAAATGTACTTCTTCTCCCCCTTCTTTGTTATAATATTGACTCTTTATTTTCCCATGATAAAGACTTTGCTATTAGTCCCTAATGTCACTTCATATTTCACACTTTCATCTAAATTCGAAAACATTTCTATGTTCCCTGTCATGTGGTTGCTGCAACCTGAATCTAGAAACCATGCATCCCTTTGTTTTTCTTGTGCTACATTACAAGCTAAAAACATGTTATCTTGGTTCTAATTTTCCTTTGTGAAATTTGCACTAGGTTTGTTACTTATATCATGTTGCTTATTTCTACATTCATTTTGATAATCACCATACTTCTTACAATAATGACATTGAACTTGAGATTTATCATACCTCTGACCTTTTTCTTGATTTTGGCTTGGGCCTTGACTTGGATTTTTATTGCTGCCCCTTCTGCTTGAGTTTGAAGGGTTGCCTCTTCCACCTCTGTGTGGGCTTCTTCCTCTTCCTCCGGCATTTGATCTTCCTCTGCCTCTACCTTGACCGAATGAAACTTGCGTCTTGAAGGCATGCTCCAATGAGGAATGTGTTGCTCTATTTAGTCTATGTTCATGATAAATCAATGATGCGTGAAGCTCATCCACTAAAAATTTTGAGATATCCTTTGTCTCTTCTATGGCCACCACAATGGCATCAAATCTTGTTGGTAGACTTCTCAAAATTTTATCAACTATTCTCCTTTTCTCAAGTGTGTCACCATGAGACCCGATTTGAGTAACTAGTCCAATTATTGTGTAAAAAATGAGTCTACATTCTTAGACTCTTTCATACAAATTGTCTCAAAGTCTCTCCTCAACATTTGTAGTTTTGTTGCCTTCACTCTTTCCACGCCTTGGTGGGATATCTGGAGGGTGTCCCATGCTTGCTTGGACTTTGTTGCTTTTGCAATCCTTGGGAAAATACTTCCATGAACTACTTGAAAGAAGTAGAAGAGGGATTTTGAATCCTTCTTCTTATTGTCCCTCATCAAATCATTTTCTGCTTGTGACAATGCATTGTATGTTACTGCATTTGCTGGTTCTTGGAACCCATTCTCCACTAAATCCCAAATATCTTGGGAATAAAACATAGCCTTCATTGTAATAGCCCAATAAGCATAATTTTTCCCATTAAAATGAGGTATCTGAGGACTAGTCAAGCTTGTGCTTGATGCTGCCATTTTTTACTGTAAAAAAAAAAAAAAAAAAAAAAAAAAAAAAAAAAAAAAAATGTTCTCCCTATTGTTAAATATGCTCCAAAAATCTACCTTCAAAACAACCTTTAAACTCTGATCTGGACCTTGAGAGGAGGCCCCCAAGTTCTAAAAATTTTGAAATGTCAGGAGAAAAGTGGAGAGCACCCAGTAAACAAAAACATATTTTGTTTTAATTAAAACAGATAATCTTGTAAAGCTACATTGTGGCAGACCCTCTATCCTTTTACAAAATGCAACTTATTACTTATAGTCTTTTGTGGTCACAATACCATGGGTAAATTCCATGGGTGGGTAAATACCATAGGTAGATGTCACTTACAATACCATGGGTAAATTCCATGAGTGGATAAATACCATGGGAGGATGAATACCAAGGGTTGATGCCACTTACAATACCATGGGTAAATACCATGGGTGAATGAATACCATGGGTGGATTCCACTTACAATATCATGGGTAAATTCCATGGGTGGATAAATACCATGGGTGGATGAATACCATGGGTGGATGCCATTTTCCATTCGGATCATTCCTCCCTCCTTAAGAAGCAATGGTCCCCATTGCGTGAAGTTCCCTCCTGAGAAGCCTTTATTGAATATGAAGAGCCACTGAAGAGAAGGGTTTTGTGTGGTTAACCCATAACCATGATGAATGAAGATCTGAGGATAGAGATACCCTGTAATTCTTGTGACCAACTATGATACTGAAATTGTGTGGCCTAGCAAATGGACTTTGATAAAGTGTGGGTTTGTGGATGACCCATAACCATGACAAACGAAGATCGAAGGATAGAGATACCATGTAATGGTTGTGACCAACTGTGATACTAACAATGTGTAGCCTAGCAAATGGACTTCAATGACAAGGATTTTGTGCTATTGACCCATAACCATAATGCTGACTGTTGATGAAGTAGCAGGTACCTACATAGCCTACGGTGGTAGGGCATGTCCCTAAATAACCCAAGTCGGATGCTGCTATGCTGAAACTAATGAATGTGAAGTAGGTGCCTACTAAACTAGGGTGGGAGGGCACATCTCCAAAGGGAACCCACTTCGAATGTTGCTCCAGATTTAAAATGGGCATAACTCGGTCATTATAACTCAGAAGCTTTACTATAGCCTATGTTTGGAAACAAAATTACCATTATGCATCTTCCCATGTGTTTAAAATCCCTATTTGGACACTCTGGAAACTCAGATTCATGCTACAACTGTGTCGTCGTCACAAAAGTTCTAAAAAAAAATAGTTGATTTTAAATCAACGATATCTCCCTCATCCGAACTCCAATTTGACCAAATGTTTTTTTTAAATTGGGTGATTTTTCAAGAGGGGCTTACATCTGCAATATTTTTTCTGAAATTCTACACAAAAACTAAAAAAAAAAATGAAAGGAGATCCGTCGTCCACGAATTGTCGTCTGAAAAATTTCTGCAATCCAGCTGATTTTAAATCAGCGATATTTCCCTCATCCAAACTCCGATTCAGCCAATTTGTTTTTGAATTTGGGTATTTTTTCACAAAGAATCCAGATCTAAAATTTGTTTTTGTAAATTTTGTACCAAAATTTTCAGATCTGATCTGCAAAGTCGCCCCCCAAAAAAAATCTTGCAAAAAGATAAAAAAACAAATTCTTCCCATTATGGAGGTCATAGCACTTGCATGAAGTTTGTTGAAGATTGCTACAAAAATTTGAAACTGAGATATGCATCAACCCTCATTCCCATGGAAACATAACCTGAATCTGATACCACTAATCCAGATCTTGAGAGGAGTCCTCCAAGATCTAAAAAATTTGTAATGCCAGGAGAAAAGTGGAGAACCCCTAGTAAACAAAACCACAATTTTTTGTTTTTATATTAAAATAGATAATACTATAAAAGCTACATTGTGGTAGACCCTCTGTCCTTTCTCAAAATGTGACTTGTTACTTATATCCTTTTTTGGTCACAATACCAGGGGTAAATTCCTTGGGTGGGTGAATGAATACCATGGGTGGATGTCACTTACAATACAATGGGTAAATTCTATGAGTGGATAAATGCCATGGGAGGATGAATACCAAGGTTCAGTGCCACTTACAATACCATGGGAAAATACCATGAGTGAATGAATACCATGAGTGGATTCCACTTACAATATCATGGGTAAATTCCATGGGTGGATAAATACCATGGGTGGATGAATACCATGGGTGGATGCGACTTACAATACCATGGGTGGATGCCATTTTCCATTCAGATCAAACTCCTAGTAAAAACACTTGTTCTTACACTAACAAAATTTAACCTACTCTAATACCACATGAAGGATTTAGGGTAGAGGATAGAATTCAGTTGCGGAGATCAAATTGCAACTAAAATGGAGCTAAAAACTCAAAAAATTAACGCATAACAAAATAGAGTGGTTGCGTGGTAAAAATCAGACGTCAAATTTCTAGAGACATATAGAAACAAACTATGAGTTGTGTCATCATGTCACCATATTGGCAGTAGAAATTAACAAAAAGGGTATATATTGAAAATAGGGGCATTTTAGTTAGAAAGGTGCAGTGAAAACCAATTGAGATTAAATCGATTATGTGTTTAGAAAATTGGATGAGCAACAATGAATTGTATAGATGTTATATGACTAATGTCATTGTTGTGTATTACAGGATCTAGAGGAGGCCATGGGAAGGGGACGTGGATGACATAGACCTACTAAATCAACGAGATCACAAAAGTGGGTGGCCATAGAATATGATACATAATATGCAGATAAAATAAAGGTAAGAATACAAAGCAACCTCAACCAAAGGAGGATTGCGTTTATGAATTCACAAATGCTACAACATAGACGTGACAAAGTTATATAAAATATGTTGTTGTTTTCTTCAAATCCAAAACATGATATCGATATGTCAAATATATGAGTAAAGTGAGGTTTTGTGTTGGATAGAATATTGGTTGAAATGATATAAATTGGTGTACTAAACCTCATTGCTATGTTATTTATTATAGGGGCAAGACGAGGCCATGGCAACAGATCATGTCATATCAAATAAGGACACAACAAATGTCACAAGACATTAAGTAATCATATTTTTACTTAACTTAGGAAGAATGTTTTGATACATCCATCCTTTTTCACAGTATTATTAGAATTTATAAGGTGTTAATATCCAATATTGAAATAAATTAATGCATGTTGTTAATATTCCAGATGGAGATTGGAACAAGTGCATAGCATAAGTGTTCAACTAGCAAAAGAAAAAAAGCATATGTACATGGGCATGGACTTAAAACTGTTAAATCACAAAGAACACAATGGGTGGAAGAGGATATGAGCATGGATACTTCAAAAAAAACAGGTAATTGCACTAAAGAAGAGTTTGGTCAAGACTATAGTACATGGGATGGGATTTGTTAAGCGATATATGATTATATTTCTTTGAAATTGATACATTTATGATATATCAAATACTAGTTGCCAAACATTAAATAATGGTTGGTTTGTCGATAGGTAGAAGAAAATGATGAATTAAGAATAACTATTAATGCCCAAGTTGATCCAACTGGGCTATTAAGATTTGGACGGGATGATCCAAACCATCCTTTACACCATACTAGGGAGAAAAGATCATATTTAAAGAGAACTCTACCACCTGAGAAAATTGAAAAATTGATGAGATTCACATACACTGATGACATGCTACCTAGCGACATTAATGATGATGATCATGATAGTGAAAATGAAGTGCATGAAGAAGGACTGAATAAAATGCTTACAAGTTTCTTTAGGGATGGAAACAATGATGAAAATAATGATCATATGGTTGAAAATAACCGTGATGACAACAAGGGTAATTACCACCAACGCAATGTTGATGATAACAACCTACTCAAAGACTCCATCAAGCAGGCAACAAAGACACCCGTGTTCAAATCGGGTGCAAGTAGAACCTAAAAACTGGAATGCACAATAATATTATTAGAAATCAAGTCACTATTTGATTGGTCAGACAAAGGATTCACCACCCTATTGAAGTGGGTTGAAATATATTTCTTACAAGGCATTATGAATTGATGTATGTAATTCGTAAATATTCATCAATTTTTTTTATACTTCTTTAAGGAGATTTTAAAACTGTATATTGTATATGAATATATGTCATAATATAGATTGCCATATCAAACATGTTCATCATAATTCAAACATTCAATTGATCTAATCTTTGGCAATCTTACAGGGCACTAAAAACGAAAATATTTTCTAAAGAGAATGTGTTTCCATCAACTTACAGAGAGGCGCATCATTTGGTTGTTGATTTGGGGATTGAATATAAGCAAATTGATTCATGTAAAAATGATTTCATTTTATACAAAGGTGAATATCAATACAAGGTAGAATGCCATGTATGCAAAGAGAAGAGATATCATACAGATGTACAAGGTCCTGTAGTTCCAAAGAAGGTTATATGTCATGTGTCAATTATACCTAGACTTCAACGAATGTTTCGTTGCAAGTCACTTGCACAATTGATGGACTGGAATCCAAAGAATAGGATTAAAGATGGATTCACGCGAATTTCGGCCGATTCCAAAGCATTGAAACACATAGAGGAAAAATGGCCAACAAATTTCAAAGATGAACCTCGTAGTATCATGTTTGGTCTTGCAATTGATGCAGTGTTTGCATTCTCTTTCGTGATCTCAAATTATAGTGTTTGGCCAATTGGATTGATAGTATACAATATCCCCCCATGGATGAGTGTTAGAAAGGAACACCTTATGCTGACTCTCATTGTTCCAAGAAAACATCAAGTTAAAAACATGGATTTTTATCTTTCACCTTTTACTAATGAGATGCAGCTACTATGGAAAGGCATAAGAATGTTGTATGGTGTGTTATGTTGGACTATTCATGATTTCCCAGGACTTGGTTTTTGTTCAACGAAATAATATTTTTTTTTTTTACCTATTTACACTTGTAGCTTATTTTCATCCCAACTTTCATACTTAGTTTTACACTATTATTTTGATGTTATTCTCCCTATTGAATTGTAGGGCATCAAACAAAGGGGATATTTGCATTTTTAAGATGTGCATAACAATTTCAAGGGCAGTATTCTAAAGATATTCATAAATTTATTTATGCAAACAATAAGATCTTTCTACCACCAGATCATAGGTTTAGAAACAGCCATAAGAATCAATTTGATGGAAAAGTTGAAAATAGAGGCACTCCCATGATTATGGGTCCAACTAATTGGCTTAAGAAGTATGAAGATGCTGAATTCAAAGCCTGGAAGGATTTTTTTTAATGGGAGTGATTCTATTTAAAAACCATAACAAATTTTAATTAAGATGCCAGAAGGGATGTAAAGGAAATCCATAATTTATGAGCTCCCATATTGGAAGGATCTATTAATATCTCACATATTAGATCCCATGCACATCTTCAAAAATGTCCCAGATTCAATTTTTTGACATATTATAGCATGCAAAGAGAAGGACACCTTGACTTCGAGGAGAGATATTTCTCTTTCGCGTACGAAATTTGATAGAAAACATTTGTGGTCAAACAGGGAAAATGAAAAATATGCAGAAGTGATCCAGGTGGATATTGGTGCCCACTCACCTATTCCACTTGGACCCCCACCATTGTTTCTTTCAGTTTTTCAGTTTCCTTAATTGTAGCACAGATTACTATTTTTGGCTATTTTTCGGGTCCTAAACTTCTGGAGCCGCTTTGAGGCCCTAAACAATGTTTGTTTGGAAAATCACCGGTGGCAAATATGATTTGGCAACTTGATATTAACTGTCAAAAGTTGTATTCCTTGAATAGATCTTTCTAACAAGGTATCGTGTGCGTCAAACGAAGATCGTATGCCAAAGTTACGACCCTGAGAAATTGATGTACCAATTTACCCCAACGGGGCCCATAATTTGGCGTTTCATCTCCTAGGGATAGGTTTTTGGATGTTTTGTGGTTTTCCATTGTTTCTCAATAATAAATAGGCCTTCAAGCCTCATTGTAACACAATTCAGAGGCTTGTAGCTGCCACATCTCTTCTCAGAGATAAGTTACCATCGCCCAAGCTAGTTTGTTTCCATTCTGTATGTAAGCATATTTAAGTTCTTTGATATTAATGAAATGAAATTTATTTATGCTGCATCTCTGTGTTTATGGTTATATCTGTAATTTGTTGCGTTCCTGTTTAAATTTGGATTAGTGGTATCAGGGCGGTTTGCTCTTTCTCGGTCCTTCTTTGCATGTCCCCAATGAGGTCTGGGTATAAAGAGTTAGGGCTTGATATGGTTGAACCTTTGCAAGATCAGCCTCGCAAACCCCGACAAATGCCCATGGGTGAAGAAAAGAAAGATGGGGGAGCAGGAGATCCTATCAAAACATTTCTCTAGGAGGCCCTCGAGAAACAAAGGAATGTGATGATGGATAAATTTGCCTAGATCCTTCAACGGTTGCCCACCAGTAATGCATCCACATCCAACAGCCACTTTGGAAGCGCCACTCCTTTTAAGGTACAAGTAAACTTTGACATTCCCATATTTGAGGGCCAAATAGATGCAGACACCGTAGATAAATGGTTAAATATGCTAGAAGGATATTTTTATGTTCATGATTTTTCCAGCCGGGAAAAGATTACTTTTGCTCTTCTCAAATCTGCCCCACACGTCAAGGACTGGTGGGAAACCTACTATGAGCAGAAGGATGAAAGTACGCCCTCACTGTTTTTAGCCACACCCACTTGGAATTTATTCCGGGATGCCATCAAGGAGTAGTACTACCCTATCGGGAGCTATGAGGATAAATACATAAAGTGGACCATGTTGCGGCAGGGAAGGGACCAAGACGTGCCAAATTTTACCAATATTTTTCATACCCTTCACACGAAGTTGGGTATCAAGGACTCTTAGAAGTATTTGGTACTCATGTATCGCGGTTGCCTACACAGGTATATGCAGGATGAGATAGAGTTCCTGGACATCTCCTCACTCGACACGACGTACCAATACGTTGTCAAGATCGAGCAGAAGCTTAAACAGAAAAAGAAACACTTTGGATCTGTGAATCTGAAGTAAGGGAAAGGTGCCCCCAAACTACATAACAAAGGAAAATCCAAGGTAGGGCGACCCAGGACAATCCGCCAAAGCCGCAAGCAAATAACAACACTGCGAAGTCGAAGAAAGACACGGGAAAGTGGTATGAGTTCCATAAGAGCTCTACTCACAACACAAGTGAGTGTCAGGCCAAATAGTCACTAGTCACCAAGCTTAAGGCTTCTAAATCAGATGTATGTTCTGACTCTAAGTCAAAACCCAGCAAGGGTAATGACAAAGGGAAGCATATTATCGATGTGGATCCCAACACCACTGTTGCCACAATGAAGATCCAGAAGGAGGAACCCGAAGATCCAGAGGAGGAGGAGCGCCTCTTCCACTCCTAGATGTCGGTAAAGGGTTCCCCACTAATGAATTCTTCTTACCAGGTTTGAGCTTTAGAATACTCTCAAAGCAGAGCTTCACCATCGGTTACAACTAGTCATAGCTAAGTCATCTCCCTCTCCTCTTCACATCATTATCACTTCTTCTCGATGGGTGGCTATCGCACTAATATGTGTGTCGAGGAGCTTACCCTTTGGGGATTCCTTAGATGTGTATTATGGCTAGCAGTGGAAGAGATCGTCATCTTTGGGGATTTGAAAGTGAAAATTGATTGGGCATTGTGTACCTTCTCTCTTGACGTTCCATCTTTGTGTCATTGGATGGAATAGATTTTCTCTATGACGAATAGTTTTCACTCTTTAACTTTTCGCCATATTTTTGGAGAGCATAACACCTTAGCGTACCTTCTCTCCAAACATGGGATACCAGCACATCCAAGGTATATTCATTTCGATTCTCTGGTTCCAGGATCATTCACAAGCTCTGGTTACTTCATTTTTGCTGGATGGACTGCTTTCCTGATCTGATGTAGTCTGGAGTCCTTGTTTTTTGCATCTCTGCTAGATCTTCAACCCACTCTATCTGGGTACTTCGTTGTCATATGCAGGTCTAATTTATTTTATTTTTTTTACTAGTTGGGCGAGGCCCATGACCTCTGAATTATTTGTTGTGTATGTCTCTGAACAATTTGGTTTGTTTCTCTCTTTTTGACACTATTGCGGGATCTGTAGTTGTAGGTTGGGTGCAGAGCAATTTTTCAAAATGTAACAATTTCATTTTTATTAATGTAAGCCTGTTGTTTTTTCCCTATGAAAAAATCTAGTCATAGCTAATTATTCTACCTTCTTTTAACAATTAGTCAATTTATGGGTGCAATCTAGCGCAACCATATAATCATATGAGTCATTTATCCCTTGATTAAAAACACTGATGTCTTCAAAATCCATAAAGTGATAGCAGATATGAAGATTCAACACAAAAGCATTATCAATTGTATTCCACACATAGAAATTTATACATAGATCAAGTCGTAAAAACTACAATGAGTTCACTGACTATCATTATTTCTTACCTAAACTTACCGACTATTAACTTCTACCGATAATCTAGAATTTGTACTCGTCGTGATTATTTCTAACACCTCCCCTTAATCACAACCTAAATGTTAACTTGCATGTTGGTCTAAGTCTCAACTAGGCTTACAAACATGACTCAAATATTTCATTTTGACTTTCTTTGCTACAATATATTGATGAAACTTTTTCTTGAACTTGTTGCTCCAAACTTCTTTCTTCTTCTTCTTACTTGAGATCATTTTGGTTGCATTGTCATGGTCATCATCTAGATCTTCAACAATAGGTTCTCGTATTAATTGTTTACACCCTGCCTCATGAACTATTGGCAACTCTTCAATCGTAGGATCTTGTGGAGTAGACTTTGGCTCCTGATCATCAATAACATCACATTGTTTTTCATAAATTTCTTCCAACTCGAAAACACTTACAAACACAAAAAATGATTCCAAATGGACTCATGAAAAAGTGATCATCAAAAGGGTCATTGTCAAAGAAGTCTAAAAAGATAGACATATAGCCTGCACACCACTTTACGTCCGCCAAAGAGAAAAATATGAAGCAAACAAGACACTTTGGAGATCTAACCATGCTCCCACACAACTCTTACCACCACCTTGCAGTTTTTCCACATGTTTTCAATACACAACACCTTGCCCTGCCAGCCACTTCTCTACACAATGACACACCATTCGCCACAACTAGTTACTTCACAACTTGTTACACTGCAGGACAACTTCTTGAATAAGATCTTGTATTCGGTAGCCCCAGAGCACTCAGTATGGCTCCACCAATCCAGAAATACACTCTACTGCTATACTCGATCACATAGGCACACAATGACCAAATGCTTGTGTCGCTCTCAAGACTAGTTCACTTGGTCAATTTCTTCACAATGTATTATTTAGTTGGTTTATTAAGCCACATAGGATTCTTCACACATTTGCATTCTTTCTCCTACTCCAAGTATAGTCCTCCACACAAGGAGACCACACTGGCTGCAACAAGCTTTCCTTATCCACTTCTGAGGTGGAATAGAGCTCCTTTCGATGGCCTTCAACCATGATGATTCGCACCCAATCTCAAACAGGTCTTCCTCCTGGAAGACACACTCCATGCCAGATTCTCAATTTGACACCCCTTGACTAGTTCTCAATTTGACACTGCAAACTCAACAACAAGTTTTCTGGCTTGCAAGCTCCTTTGTAAATTCACCACTTCACACATGCTGGTGGGTCCTCAACCGTGCACGTCTGCCAACAAATCTTGTAGCTACGACGACTCTTCGTACGGGTGTGATCGAAAAATGATCTCCAGGTTATGCAGGGCGCGGCTCACATGCACTATGCTTCTCCCAGGTGTGCGAAACTCTCATTTGAATACATAATCCATCAAATGAAGGATCAGATCAACCATCCAGCAACCACGACCTTAAGTTCTCTACAACAGTAAAATTGAAGATTACACACCCTCTTCTCACCTTCTGTCATCGCCTCTCTCACTTAGCTAGACTCATCCACACTTAGCTAGGCTCAACCTGCCCAATGCTCCTTAGCTCCACAGGACACAAAAAGCTTGGCCTGCCCAACAATGCAACACAGTCAAACTTGCCAGCTTGCTTTGTGATGAGCCTCGGTATTGCAACAAGAATGCTGCAACTCCCAAGGATACCGACTTTAATTATCAACCCGGGGTTTGTACAAACTTAAGAGGTGTTGGCACTGTATGTGTGGCATACAATGTGTCCTTCCTCTGTTTTCATGATGTAATGGAGTGCATGTACTAAAGTCAAAACTAATTGTAGAAAATGAAATGTTTGAAATGGAACCTTAACCTATTGCAAGAAAGAAAGTACAAGGAAAGAGAAGGAAATTCAAAGCTAAATCACACCATTTCCTAATTAACTGCCAAGAAACTATGCTTTGCAATAATGTTAAATTATCATGAACCAAATGCTACTATCTAAGCAAGGGAGTAATAAGCATAAAACATCACTAATGTGTAAGTAAAGGGACTGAAATAAATTTGTTTTTGTCTTTTTGTCTTTTCATGCAAAATCAAGTATGCAAACTAATTTCCTTTGGTGATGTGACAGGTGAATTAAGGATGTTGGAGGTTGGATGGAAGAGTTAGGAGATGGTTGGATGGTGTGGGAGACCCTTGGGAGGCTTTTGGTGACTTCCTAGAGGTTTTCCATCAATTCGGCCTCAAAACAGGCCGTTTCAGGAAAACCTACAAGATGTACTAGAAACCTATAAGATGATCCTGTAGGAATTACAGGAAACCTACAGGATACAGCCAAGAGAAAAATGTGAGGTGTTGGAGGTGATGGGAGGCATAGGAAAGGTGGTATATGGGTGGAATGGAGTGAGAAAATGTCTAGGATCACTCAGAACTCAAAACCAAAGTTGGGAGATGGATGGATTTGCTCAAAACGCTTGGAGAAGTTTCCTTGTGAAATGATGAAATTGGCGAGGGTTTAATGACCAAGAAAATCAAATCCAAAGTGGATGGGACAAATTTTTTTATTAACTAGGATGTCTTAGGTCCCTATTCCAAGTGGAATCACTCAAAAATACCTATGTTAACCCATTCTAAAAAAATAAAAAACATTACTAGTCGAAAATCTAGAAATTCGAGAACTAGTGAGCTAGTAAATCTAAAAAATTCCTAACCAAATCAAGTGCAAATGCAATGGGGTAATTTTTTTTATGAACTATAATGTTTTTGTGATCTAATGCAAGTGGAATCGAGTCGATTGAAGCTCGTTAGCATGCTCTAAAAAATAGCAGAAATTTACTGTTCTTTGCTAAAAAAGAGGTCCAACAATCTAGATTTGGGAATAAGAAGACTAATCCAAGCAACTCAATGATTATTATGAACTTCCAAAGCTTTTCCAAGGATGAAATAATGCTTGTGATCCTGCAAAAGAACTTATAATGCTTGTGATCCTGCAAAAGAACTTACATCAACCATTTAACTCAATCCTACAACAAGAAATATTATTTCTATATGCAAAAATAGAAAGAAATAAAAACAAGAGATGCGTGTGAATAAGCAATAAAAAGAAGGAAAGAAAATGATACAAAAGGGCTCTAAGGTTCCTGGGATGGCCAAGCCTAAGGAAACTCAGAGACCTATGGAGGAGAACGAGATTTAGAAGTTGAACATGACACCAATCTTCATTATTTTCATCAATAGAATTACATCCCTGCAAGAAAATACAATGGAGCTGCAAGAATACAAGCTCTCTCCAAAATAAAACTAACAAAAATCTCTCCCTAGAGGCAAATTCGACTTGGTACTTATACAAAATTATTAGGAATCATTCCCCATGAATGAAGGAAGCTTTCCCCACCAAAATCCCTTGGTTAGTGGATCTAGTCCCCAATATTAGGAATTTGCATTAAATGGAAGGGAACAAATTCCTATATTTTCTCAATCATTCCCTAGAGGAATACAAAATGATTAAGAATCATTCCCCATGGATAGAAGAAGCTTTCCCCACCGAAATCCCTTGATTAGTGGATCTGCTCTCTTGATTGGTGGACCTGATCCCTTGATTAGTGGAACACATTCCTAGATTTTCTCAATCATTGGAGTTCCACAATTTGTGCCATAATTCCATAATATCTTGTTGACTTATTATTTATTATTGATCCTCCAGTAGTAGGGAACAAGTCCCTAAATTATCTCCTCCTCCAACTCTTCATAATCTACCCAATATTCTCATAATATTCCACAAAAATAAATAATATTAGGCACAAATATTTAATTATTCATAAAACTTCCTAATGAATATATTAAAGTTAAAAATAAATTATCTAATGCAAAAAGAGAGGTTTAATGTACTGAAGGATGGTCATAGGCCTTAATTTATGTTTTAAATTAGAGGTATGGGCCTTAACTTATGTCTAATTTAGAGGCCCATCATACCCCTCTACTGAAAGTCTTGCTCATCCTCTGAGTAACTTAGTGACCTCATTGTGCCTCATCCATGGCCCTAGTGGCCTCTCTCTTGTGCATTGTGAATCTTGGCTGTAAGCTCTGCAAGGACAAGCCCAAAAACCTATTTGTTTAAAGAAAAATCATTGTTTCTTGAGACCATTAGCTTGCTTCTTGCCCTTATTCAAGATGATTTCTTGAATATTTTTTTAGTTTGGCAAGGTCTTCCACACCCTTATCAACCATCTGCTACCTTGTTCCGCCATTTAGACACCTCCTGTAGGATTTCTGGGTCACTATAATTCCTACAGGATCATCCTGTAGAAAACACAATCCCTTTGTAAACTGAAGTAAAGGAGTGGAAAAAAAGACAGAAATGGAGGAATGAATGGTAATGAGTGGTAAAATAAAAATGTGAGTGACAAGGGTCTCTTTGTGATCCTCCTTTGCTCTTTGATCGTCCTTCTTGCTGACCTGCAAATGGAAATTTCATGAAAATGGAGAGGATGCTCTCTTTGTTTTTTTTTCAAGAATGAAATGGGATGGATGAATGATGAATAGATAGTGAATATGAAGTGGATGGAGGGCTTGGAGTGTTGTGGTGACCTTGGCCTTTGCAAAAATTTCTTCTTTTAACTGCTGTCCTCATTCCTTGAAATCATCACCCTTCATAATTTGACTTTTCAACATTGCATGAGTGAAGGAGTGAGCTGCAATCAACTAGTTGAAAGAAACTAAGATTGTTGACCCATCCTTAGCTTATAAAACCTCATCTCTCATGCATTGACAACAAATTTCTAACTATAATATGCTCAAGAGAAGAGGTTAAGAATATTGCATACCTGTACCTACCTGATGGTTGTTGGAGAGACATGCATGTTGCTACTGAGTTGATGTTGATGTGCAAGTGTTGGATGGTGATGTTGATGATCCTGATGTTGCTGCTAAGCTCTGGAGGAGCTTCTTTGACCTCTGGATCTCCTTTAAAACTGCTCACTGCCAATCCTGTAGGTGTTGTTCTATATCTTGTAGGTTTACAGGACAACGACTTGTTTTGTCCATATCTCCCAAATGGTAGACTGGATTGAGCTGAAAATTTTTGAGCATGTTTCCATCATCATTATGCACCTCCCCATAGAAACATTTTGGTCAATGGATGCACAAATATCGAGAAAAACTAAAAATGGTTGAAGGTGATGGAGGCCGATTTCTTGGAAACCATGCACTGGAATTTGCTGAAATTGCTTGGGCATGTTACCATCATCCATATGCATCTCCCCATGAAACAAATTTTTAAATGGATGCACGAATATTGAGAAAATGCAAAAATGGTTAAAGGTGATGGAGGCCAATTTCTTGGAAACCATGCACTAGAATTTGCTGAAACTGATTGAGCATATTACCATCATCCATATGCATCTCCGCCAAAAACAGCTCGGCAAATGGATACATGGTTTTCAAGTTATGGCAAAAGCAAATTTCTGCTCTATGTATTTTTGTATCCTGTAGTAAAATAGAGCATCCTGTAGTTTTTTAGGACAACAAGGAAAATGAGTGGTAGAAGCTTGAGAATGATGGGTGGATGGTGAAAATATATGAGGGTGATGGATTGGCATGGCCTTGGCCTTGTTGGAGCATTTGAGCGAAGTAGGAGAAAGTCAAAATTTGACTTCTTTTGACTAGGCTTGACCAATTTTCCTTTTGGTACCAACTTGTTCTTGTTGCTTGCAGATGTTGGAGAGTACATGCATGCATGGAGCAAGGATTCTTTTATTTTTTCTCTTTTTTTTCTTCTAGGCCTACTAGCCGCCTCAATGAGGTTTTCAACTAGTAGGTTTGCCTAGGCGCCTCAAAGGAGGTTTTCACCTAGGATCTTCTTTTTTTCTTTTCTTTTTTCCAACCCATTGACCGCCTCATGGAGGTTTTCAATCAATGAGCCAATTTGAGGCGCCTCCAAGGAGGTTTTCACCTTAGATTTTTATTTTTTCCTCTTATTTTTCATTTTTTTTTCTTCTACCCTACCCTACTTGAAAAACAAAATCACTTTCAAGTATAAGAATACTTCCAATGGAGCCATGTGCACATCAAGATGACAGACAAAATGATGTGGAGGCTTGAAATGTATGCATTGACATGTACCTAGATTTCAGAGACCAAATGATTTGACTTTGAAAGGATCAAGCATAGTTGAGGAAGAGAGTGATGCTGCAACTTAGTGACTGTCTGGAACCATATTTCAATATAGTTGTGATGTCCTTGGTCCTTTTGCTGATCTGGATCATTCTTCATGTCTTTTTCTACCATGACCTTCAAATCTTCCTCTTTTTGTTGATTGTTCTCTTGAATACATTGAGGATTTGATGGTAAACATGAGGGAGTTCTCTCACTCTCTGATTTTGATGTTTGCTTTTCATCAATCGCAGCCCATGGTTCTGTGGTATTCTTATTTGAATCTTCTTCTTTTGGATGTGGTCCTTCAATGATATCAAGATGATCTTTTTTTTGCAATACTCTTCCCCAGCTATCGTGAATACCATTGATCTCAAGAGGAGATGTTTGGAAGTGTTGTACCTCAGCATTGTAAGTGAGCTGAGCTACTTCAATGTGTCGGTTTGGAAATGGTGGTACAGGTAGTTGAGTGGGAGTGGATATTTGAGATGGATGTGGTTGGGGTTGTGGTTGTGGTGGAGATGCATGGTAGGGGTAACATGGAGTTGGGTATGGAGGATATTGAGGATATTGTGGATGGCTCCCATAAGTTCCTTGGGGTTGAGATGGCGAATGTTCCCAAGGAAAATGTGTGTTCCAATTACTTTGAGGTGGATATGCATAACCTTGAAATTGTGAATTAGGTTCTTGCATCATATCCGGCTGAATAGGCTGCCATGGTTCTCTTGGAGCTACATAACATAGCTGCATTGGTAATTGATTTTCTCCATTGTCCTCTTAGTAAACTTCCTTCAACCTTGGTAATGATGGAAAATGTTTAACATCATGTGATTCTACAAAAAAAATATCATCATTTTCTTTTCCTTCATCCTTCATTCTTAACATTTTTACTTGTTTTGTTAGACTGCTAAGAATTTCTGTTTTAGGATCATCAAACAAATTTCCAAGTTTAGCTTGACTTACCAATCTTGATGTTGATTTACCTACTCTTGCTTTTCCTCTTGATATGTGTTTGCATGTTTCACAAATTTCCTCAAATGATAATTGATATACATCACCTCTATTCACGAGATTAAGGAGATCAATCCACTCATCCCTAATTGTTCTAAGAGGGTTTTTAGTGTGTCAGATCCTAAATGATGTAGTTTTCCCCTCTTAACATTATACATGAACCTCTCTATTAGATCCTCTAGACTCTCATCTTCTCTTTGATTCATTCTAAAAATTTCTTCTTTAAGATCATGATATTTATATTTTTATAGGAATATCTTTTGCATATCATTCCATGATCTTATTGAATTAGTCCCTAAACTCATGAACCATTTAAGAGCTCTATCCTTCAATGTTGCCGAAAACAATCTCAATTTTTGAGTTTTTAATAAGTAACCATAAGATCTACAAACAATCTCAAATTCAAAGAGAAAGGTTTTTGGATCCTCTGACCTTAGACCATGAAATTTTGGAAGAAAAGATGGAGGGATGTTCTTCATGTGCACACTTCCATCAATATCTTGAATGGGAAATCCAATAGGATCTTCCTCATTGTCATCATCACCATCAATTTCTTCTACATTCTTCGCCATCTTCTTCTTCTACCTGCAAAAGTGAATGGTGATATGGCTCTTACTGCACCATGTGATCAAATGGGGGGGTGGGTTGGTGTTGGAGAATTTTGTTTTTGTTTTTATGATTGAATGAAAACTATAATGCAATGCAATTTTCTACTTTTGAAATTAAATATGACTAATGAAAATATTTTTTTTTTGCAAAAATTAAAAAGAAATGAACCAATTAGGGAAGAAAACAATGCATTCTTTGACACCTCCATGGCAAAGATGCCAAAAAGTGATGAGCCTCGGTATTGCAACAAGAATGCCGCAACTCCCAAGGATATCGACTTTACCTATCAACCCAGGGTTTGTACAAACTTAAGAGGTGTCGACACTATATGTGCGACATACAATGTGTCCTTCCTTTGTTGTCATGATGTAATGGAATACATGTACTAAAGTCAAATCCTAAACTAACTGTAGAAAATGAAATGTTTGAAATGGAACCTTAACCTATCGCAAGAAAGAAAGTACAAGGAAAGAGAAGGAAATTCAATGCTAAATCACACCATTTCCTAATTAACTGCCAAGAAACTATGTTTTGAAATAATGTTAAATTATCATGAACCAAATGCTACTATATAAGCATGGGAGTAAGAAGCATTAAACATTACTAATGTGCAAGTAAAGGGACTGAAATAAATATGTTTTTGTCTTTTTGTCTTTTCATGCAAAATCAAGTATGCAAACTAATTTCCTTTGGTGATGTGGCAGGTGAATTAAGGATGTTGGAGGTTGGATGGAAGAGTTAAGAGATGGTTGGATGGTGTGGGAGGCCCTCGGGAGGCTTTTGGTGACTTCTTAGAGTTTTTTCATCAATTCAGCCTCAAAACAGACCGTTTCAAGAAAACCTACATGATGTACTAGAAACCTATAGGATGATCCAGTAGGAATTACAGGAAACCAACAGGATACAGCCGAGAGCAAAATGTGAGGTGTTGGAGGTGATGGGAGGCATAAGAAAGGTGGTAGATGGGTGGAATGGAGTGAGAAAATGTCTAGGATCACTCAGAACTCAAAACCAAAGTTGGGAGATGGATGGATTTGCTCAAAAAGCTTGGAGAAGTTTCCTTGTGAAATGATGAAATTGGCGAGGGTTTAATGACCAAGAAAATCAAATCCAAAGTGAATGGGACAACTTTTTTTATTAACTAGGATGTCTTAGGTCCCTATTCCAAGTGGAATCACTCAAAAATACCTATGTTAACCCATTCTAAAAAAATAAAAAACATTACTAGTCGAAAATCTAAATTTTTGAGAATTAGTGAGCTAGTAAATCTAAAGAATGCCTAACCAAATCAAGTGCAAATGCAATGGGGTAATTTTTGTTATGAACTAGAATGTTTTTGTGATCTAATGCAAGTGGAATCGATTCGATTGAATCTCGTTAACATGCTCCAAAAAATAGCATAAATTTACCGTTCTTTGCTAAAAACGAGGTCCAACAATCTAGATTTTGGAATAAGAAGATTAATCCAAGAAACTCAATGATTATTATGAACTTCCAAAGCTTTTCCAAGAATGAAATAATTCTTGTGATCCTACAAAAGAACTTACATCAACCATTTAACTCAATCCTACAACAAGAAATCATTAATTCTAAATGCATAAATAGAAAGAAATAAAAACAAGAGATACATGTGAATAAGCAATGAAAAGAAAGAAAGAAAATGGTACAAAAGGGCTCTGAGGTTCCTGGGATGGCCAAGCCTAAGGAAACTCAGAGACCTATGGAGGAAGATTTAGAAGTTGAACATGACACCAATCTTCATTATTTTCATCAATAGAATTACATCCCTGCAAGAAAATACAATGAAGCTGCAAGAATACAAGCTCTCTCCACAATAACACTAATGAAAATCTCTCCCTAGAGGCAATTTTTTTTTTTTAACCACATGGTGAATCGGTAACTGCCAGGCCTAATCTGGGGGAGACCCAGGATCAAACCTCATAGCTGCCACTATAACACCAAGAGCATAACCAACCACCTACAAGTCGGGTATACTAAGTTCCTATGATTTTAGCAAGAGCAGACTCACGGGAAAGGGGAATCCGCCCCTCTAGCTGCCACCACAGCAAGTCATTGTACTCAATGAGATTTGAACTTCGGTCTGCCTGGGCTTCGCCCATGTGACTTACCGTCAAACCACACATCACTATACCTCCCTAGAGGCAAATTTGACTTGGTACTTATACAAAATGATTAGGAATCATTCCCCATCAATGGAGGAAGCTTTCCCCACCAAAATCCCTTGATTAGTGGATCTAGTCCCCAATACTAGGAATTTGCATTAAATGGAAGGGAACACATTCCTATATTTTCTCAATCATTCCCTAAAGGCAAATTTGACTTGGTACTTATAAAAAATGATTAAGAATCATTCCCCATGGATGGAGGAAGCTTTCCCCACCGAAATCCCTTGATTAGTGGATCTGCTCTCTTGATTGGTGGATCTACTCTCTTGATTAGTGGAACACATTCCTAGATTTTCTCAATCATTGGAGTTCCACAATTTGTGCCATAATTCCATAATATCTTGTTGACTTATTATTTATTATTGATCCTCCAGTAGTAGGGAACAAGTCCCTAAATTATCTCCTCCTCCAACTCTTCATAATCTGCCCAATATTCTCATAATATTTCACAAAAATAAATAATAGTAGGCACAAATATTTAATTATTTATAAACCTTCCTAATAAATATATTAAAGTTAAAATTGAATTATCTAATGCAAAAAGAGAGGTTTAATGTGCTGAAGGATGGTCATAGGCCTTAATTTATGTTTTAAATTAGAGGTATGGGCCTTAATTTATGTCTAATTTAAAGTGCAAAATACAATGTTGTTATTTTCATTGTTTAAATTGTATTTTTGAATGCTAAATAGAGTATATATGTGACCAAATAAACCTTTTAACCATAAAAACATATTTTTTTCATGATATATACATAATTTTTTAAAAATAATATGTAATATACATGTATTTTACATTAAAATATTTTACATAACATGTACATGGAGACATTTTATCACCAATTAAAATGATTTTTTATTATTAATATATTTTTAAGTGTATGTCAATATTAATTCTGTTGGGTCCCTATAATACTAGTGATTACCCCATTACTATTGTAGTTATACCCCTTATTTATATTGTTGTGCCCCTATTACCCCCATATTGTTATTTCTGTGCCCCATAGAATCCCTCTATTGTTATTTTTGTGGCTTTATATTATTATTGTTAGGTCGGCTGGATTATATTGTGACTCCTTAGACTCCTATATATAGAAAGGAGGTTTTATCATTTGTATCATCCAAGAATTGTTCATTTATGTAATGTAAAGGAGGTTTCCCCCTCGAAGAGGCTGAATTCGAAGGCGTTGATCTATCTTTTCTTGAGCTGGTTTCATAACATTTGGTATCAGAGCTTTGGATTCTAGGGTTTTGCTGCTCCAAACAGGTCATCGTGGCATTTTCCCTATAACTTTTTTTATGTGATGTTTCAAAAGTCGCAAAAAAAAACCCATTTCAGAAGAAATCGCGCTGAACCTTGGGTTCAAATTTTAGAGCTTTTCGCGCGATAGTTGCGGAGACATGATCTGAGGAAGTTGGTCTTTTTGCAGACTCCTGAATTACATTCAAAACAGGTGACCTGGGGAAAATCGTCATAACTTTCTCTCTGGGGATCGGATTGAAATTTCATAAGAAGGTACAGAAAGAGGACGGACTGTAGTTTCTTTTGTGTGTGTTTTAGATTCAAAGGTTGAAACAGTGACTCGTGGCACATTGTACAAGTTCGCTCTACTGAACTAGTCTAAAAGCAAGTCACTGTGGGAGATTTCACATAACTATTCCTTGGAGAATCCAATTTGGCTCAGACTTGTGGCATTGGAAAGTGGACGCAGAAGGCTACTACAAGTAGCAATTTCAGAACTGGATGATACGAAATTACAGAGATACATCAGATTCAATATCAGGCTTCTATAAACCAAAAAAGGTATGTAGTTTTTTTTTAAATTTTTGTGTAAGCTTGGTTTAACGGAATTCAAAGGGCATAGTAAAGCATTATTATCGGTAACTGATGCCCTGAGGAAAGAAAATGCAAACACCTAGTAAGGAACCTGAAAGCTTTAGCATGACTCATGAAGAAGAGGAAGAAATGCTACATGATATATCAAAATTACAAGAACAAGTGCAACAAATGTCACGCTCACAAAAGCTAACAGAAGCTAAGATAAGTGGCGTGGAATCTAAGATAAATGGCGTGGAATCTAAGATAAAGGGCATGGAAGCTAAGATGGATGATTCAAAGACAAGTTTGAAGAGAGACATGGCAGATTTGAAGATAGATTTGAAGACAGACATGGAAGAATTGAAGAAGTTGCTACAAGAAAGGGTCACTAATGGTGAAAGGGTAGTAAAGGAAACTCATGATGAGAACAAAAGAAATGTTAATCATGATTCCATAGACGCTAATGTTGGATCGAAGAATCACCATATTCCAAAAATCGATATGAGGAAGTTTGATGGCAAGGATCCCGCCACATGGATATTATAGATGGAGCAATTCTTCGATCTCAATAATGTGCAAAACGCACAAAAGGTATGTATGGAAACTGTATATTTGGAACCAAATCAGTTTGTATGGTATCAATGGCTTTGCTCTCGTAAACAATTTATCACTTGGGCAATTTTTACGGAAGAATTGATAGCACATTATGAAGATACAAAAAGCAACACTTTTTTTAGCCAATTGATAAGTCTCAAACAAAAGGGTTCAGTAATGGAGCACATTGAGGAGTTCCAAAAATTGAACATAAGGGTAAAAGATATTCCAGAGGAGCATAGGATTGATGTGTTCATAGGGTCTTTAAAGGATAATATCCAACATGATGTTCACCTTTGGGAACCTGATTCATTAGAGAAGGCATTCAGGTTAGCAAGAAAAATGGAAAGCAAAATTATGGCAACCAGGAAGCATACCACTCACAACTATAAAGATGGAAGTGTTGTTGCCCCTAGTCTTCCACAACCTATAAGGTTGACACCACAACAATTGGAAGAAAAAAGAGCAAAAGGGCTTTGTTACAGTTGTGATAGCAAATACACTAAAGGTCATAAGTGTGCTGAGAAGAAATTATTCTACATAGATTGTGAAGAGGAAGAAGAAAAGGAGCAAGAAAGGTCAAAAGAAGAAGATATACTCCAGGAAAAAAGCCTAGATGAAGAACAAATAAATCTGACCATATCTTGTAATGCATTGGCAGGAATTACCACTCCTCAAACCATCAAGATAGAAGGACAAATCAAGAAGAAAAAGGTAATAGTGTTGATTGATTCAGGAAGCACCCACAATTTTATTCATTGTAGGGTAGCAAAAGAATTGAATTGCTTCCTATATCCAGCACCAGAGTGTCAAGTGATGATTGCAAATGGAGGAACAATAAATTGCTCTGGAAAGTGCCATAATATCAAGCTATCCATGGGAGAATATGTATTGACTAGCCCAATGCTTTCCATTCCAATGGGAGGTGTTGATGTTGTACTAGGAGTCCAATGGCTACAATCCTTGGGTACAATAGCTTTTAATTTTCAAGAACTTTTCATCAAATTTTCTACGGAAGGAAAGGAAGTTGAATTAAGGGGTATTGCAGGGAAACCAGGAAAGATAATCAGCTCTAATGGCATGACAAAGCTTCTAAAAAAGGAGCAAAGAGGTGTAATTGCACAATTATGTTCGCTAGATGTTTCCACATTGGAATCATCTATTTCTCCAGATCTCCAAAAAGTCTTGGACAATCATTCCAAGGTATTTGAGACTCCCAAAGGTCTCCCACCTATGCGTGATCATGATCATGCTATTCATCTGATTCCAGGAAGTGTTCCTCCAAACATCAGGCCGTACAGATATCCCTATGTCCAAAAAAGTGAAATTGAACGTATGGTTGCAGAAATGCTAGAGGCTGGTATAATTCAACCGAGTCAAAGTTCTTTCTCAGCTCCAGTAGTATTGGTGCACAAGAAGGATGGATCATGGCGCATGTGTCCGGATTATAGGGAGCTCAACAAGCTCACTATTAAAGATAAGTTCCCCATTCCTGTTATTGATGAATTACTGGATGAATTGCATGGATCAATTTACTTCACCAAGTTGGATCTTCGTTCGGGATATCATCAAATCAGAATGAAGATTGAAGACATTCCGAAAACGGCATTTAGAACTCATGAGGGTCATTATGAATTTTTGGTCATGCCTTTTGGCCTTACCAATGCACCTTCAACATTTCAAGGTTTGATGAATTCAATTTTCAAACCATTCCTTAGAAAATTTGTGTTAGTATTTTTTGATGATATACTAATCTACAGCAAGTCTTGGAAGGATCATGTTGAACATGTTGACAGGGTGCTACAACTATTGGAGGAGAAACAATTATATGCAAAAAGATCCAAATGTTTCTTTGGAGTCCAGGAGGTGGAATATTTGGGTCATATTGTATCTCATGAAGGAGTTAAGGTAGACCCTAGCAAAATTAAAGCCATTAAGGAATGGAAAATCCCCACATCCATAAAGCATCTGCGAGGATTTCTTGGGTTGACAGGGTATTATCGCAAGTTTGTTAAGAATTATGGGAGAATAGCAGCACCTCTAAAAACATTATTGAAGAAAGATTCATTTTCATGGACTCTGGAAGCAACAAAGGCCTTTGAACATCTTAAAGAGGCAATGTGCCAAGCACCGGTCTTAGCTACACCAGACTTCACAAAAACCTTTATTGTGGAATGTGATGCTTCAGGAAATGGAATTGGTGCTGTTCTAATGCAAGATGAAAGACCCATTGCTTTTGAAAGTCGTCCAATCAAGGGAAAGTTTTTAAGCAAAGCTATTTATGAGAAGGAAATGTTGGCAATACTCCATGCACTTAAGAAATGGCGACCCTACCTAATGGGAAGACACTTCAAGGTAAAAACGGATCATGATAGCCTTAAATACTTTTTAGAACAAAGATTATCCTCTGAAGAGCAACAAAAGTGGGTCACAAAGATGTTGGGTTATGACTTTGAAATCAACTACAAAAAAGGGAAGCAAAATGTGGTGGCAGATGCACTCTCAAGAAAGGATGAGGATGTGGAAGCATTGTTGTGTGCCATTTCTATTATCCAACCAGATTGGATAAACGAAGCAAGGGAGGAATGGAAGAATGACGAAGAAGTGTGGGCACTTATTCGAAAGCTACAACAAGATTCCAGTACTTCTGATACATTTAGCTGGAAAAATGATTCGTTATGGTACAAAGATCGCTTATACCTCTGTAAGAATTCCCAGCTAAAACAAAAGATTCTTATGGAATTGCACACTTCTCCCTTAGGAGGGCACTCAGGATTTTTAAAAACTTACCACAAGGTTAAGAAGGAATTTTTTTGGGATGGCCTTAAATCAGATATTCAAAAGTTTGTGGCGGAATGTTTAGTTTGCCAGCAAAATAAAGTTGAAACAATTAAGACACCGGGTCTATTACAACCTTTATCCATTCCAAGCCAACGTTGGGAGGAGGTTTCAATGGATTTTATCACAGGTGTTATAGACATTTTTGTGCCTTACAACATTGAGCATGAAATGTCCATAATCTAAGGGATCCAAAACCCTAAACATGTTGTTCCTACCCCTAGAGGAACAAGGCTAACAAACCACAGCAATTCACAGAAGTTCTCCACCAGAAACTGCTCAAAAACAAGTCAATTCAGGATCATTTCAGTGGCTCCACTAGCTGTTTGCGCTGAATGTCAAAGCCAACACTGGCTACCTGCGCTGAATGTCAAAGGCAACACTGGCTACCTGCGCTGAGCAAGAGTGGACATGTGGCAAGTTCATTTCTCAAGGTTTCAGAACCCAGGAAGCTTCCAAAACGACACTTGCCTCAAGGAATTCGACTGGTGATGAGTAAGAGGTTCCAAATCTCCAAGTGGAAGCAAGGACCTCCAAGTGGAATCAAGAACTGACAGAGGGAGAGGGCACTAGTCAGATCTCAAGCTGACTCATCCTCTCTCCAAACATCTATATATGGATCTCTCCTCCATGAGATCTAGAGGCTGGAATTTTGTTATTGCAAAGAATTGTTGTTGGTTTGAGACTGGAACTATTGGGTGCTTAATGCTTTGAAGGGGGTGAAGATAGGAATTCCATTTGCTGGGAAGGAGATGCTGGATTGGAGCCCTCTGGGTTGTATCTCTTCCTGAACCTTGTTATTCATCAATAAAGCTATCTTGGTTTCTCCTATATACTGATGTATCTTTGATGTATGATTGCATTAGTATGTTTAGTTTATTTCTAATCCTGAACTAGTTATGAATATGAATCCATGTCTTGTGTAGTGTTCTCTTCTTGTGATCTTGCAGAAACCTCTTGAAGCTGGGCGAGCGAGAAGGCAAGTAGCTGGGAACACTCAAAGAGAAGAGAGACCGGATCGAGGGACAAACGGAAGACACCGGTTAGTCCATCCATCTCTCTTCATTCTTAATTCATAAAGGAAGAATACTAGAATAGCTGTCTCTGTTTGTTGCTAAGGCACTGTCACACCTTAAGTGGATAGGATCGTCCTGCATAGGCATTTTTCCCCACAACAAATTGGCGACTCGGTTGGGGAGATTTGTTTAGTCATTTTATTTGTGTCTCTATCATTGTTTGTTTCATAGACTTGACAGCAACAATCGAACTGCATCTGCTATTCCCAGATGCAAAGTAGACAGTTGCTGCTTTGATCCAATCACTGGACTTGTCTGTGATCTGAACTATGGACTCACAAATGATTTGATGATCCTTTGTGATAGATCTTAGTACTCCCTCAAAGCATCCCTTTGATTGTACCTTGCTTGTTGCTTTTATTTGGCCTGAAACAGTAGATTAAATAGCAATTTGTGACCCAGAACCCAGTGAGAAACGAGAGTTTCTCCTTCAGCGCGACAGCTGTGAAGAGGTTCTGCATTTCAACGCAGGTCCCGTGAAGGCTACCTGCGCTGAATGTCAAAACCCCTGTGTTGAGGTTGCGCTGAACTAGTTTGGCCTTGTGCAGCTGGGGTTCTCTGCTCTGTTTTGCCTTGTTTTGATCTCTGATTTTTGCAGCCTGTAACCAGCATAGGTACCAGTCTGATAACTCCTTTTCTCTGCTTAAATTCCGCCTCCTTTTGTACAAAAATACTGTGAGTGTTTTTATGTGTTTGTGGCATCATTTACAGTTTTCCTTTGCATGAGTGAAATAGTCATCCTGTAGCCCTTGATTCAGATCTGTTGATTGTGATCTTAGAAGAGAGTTCATTGGCTGTTTGCAGTTGATTATACATTTACTCTTGCTTACTGGTTTGAGTTTGTCTCTTTTAAGTGTCGAAACAAGTGTTCATTTCGGAAATCGTTAAGTGTTGTAATCTCTTCTACCCTCTCTGATTTCGGAAAAGTAAACTTGTTTGTATTTGTCATTTAAAAGCAAATTCAAAGTTGTACAAAAAGCTTTCTTTTGTAGGCATCAATACTAAGAAAGCGGAAAACAAACACCTGCATTGTGCATTTGCATCTTGATAGTTTGCATGTTTGGTTTAGGAAAAGTGCATTAGAGTGTGCTGATTGCTCTTTGAGAAAAGATGGTGTCTTTCTCTTCCCTTAGTAGCTAGGATTTTCAAAGTTGAAAAGATATAAAGCTTGCTTATCATCTTTAGACTGCATTTAGGAATTGTATCATACATCTCGTGGTGAACCTTGAAAGGCAAAATTCTAAAAAGATCAACCTAAAATAAATTGAATGAACTTAACAACGCTTTGCAACATAACGCACAACATAGAGGTCTAGGCTAGAGACGTGTTCCGGCGTCGTAAAGCCTAGTGACTGTCGATCTCGTGGATGGTGGGTGATTCCTCCTGAGGGACGATAGCGCCAGTACAGATTGTGCTCCCACGTACCGTCGCGTATATATTGGGAGACCCCTATAGGCATAAAACCTTTATCCTTAGGAAGCCGTGTCGGCCGCCCTACTGATCGCAATGCACTGAACACAGCATTCAGGAAGATCGACCGCCCGTACCCTAAAAAGTATTCTGCGGTTTTGCGAAAAGTTTGGCACACCCTCTGCCTAGAACTCCAGAGCAGTTTCTTTTGGCCTTTTTCAGACTCTATAACAGAAAAAGTCCATCCTAGCATTTGTCACTTCGGGCTCGTTAAAACATCGAAGGAGACTAGAGTCATCTTTAGCTTTTTCTCGACTCTTTAAAAGTGAAAAAGCAAGTTGTGTCTAAAGCGTTGTTAAAATTTATTTTAAACGGAACAATCACCCTTTATTCCCACGTTGATCTTTAGGTTGAGAAAATGGAGCACACCAACCAAGGAATTCCCACTGGTCGAAATCCTAGTCCTTTCTCCTCTTGGGGAGATGTTGGTGCGCCCCATATGGCCACATTGTCGCTTCCAGGACTGACAATTGGCCTGCCGGTCTGGCTCTTTTCAACCAATGTCGTTCAGAACACCACTATTCCTGAACAGTCGAGTCAACAGTTAGACCAGACCAGAGTTGCCCACCAGCCTTCTACGTCATCTAATTCTTCCTCTCCTCCTTCCTCTTCGCTTGACGGAACTGGTAAAGCAAAAAACCAAGTTCCTAAGGAGAAGAAGGAAAAGAAGAAGAAAGAGAAGAAGAAGAAGGAGCCAAAAGCGACTGGGGGCAAACAAGTGTCGTCTGACAAAAATCCACACACAGCACTGACCAGGCCTAAATCGCCATGTGTAATATGCAAGGGAGACCACTTCCACAGAGATTGTCCCTGCATCCCTCGGATACTAAGGGACTGTTCTCCCCGTCTACACAATTCGGTAGCGTCAACCTCTGATAGCCATGTTGACTGCTCACCATCAACTAGTGAAAGTGAAGTCACAGGACAGAGGGGGAAAACTAGATTCCCCTGCAAACTGTGTGAAGGCGACAATGCCATCCACCATTGTCCCTTCTTAGACGAGGCTAAAAGAGTTTTGGAAGATCGCCCGGTTTTACCAGTGCAACTTCCTCCTAGATATCAAAAACTCCTGCCAAGTCCTTCACTAGTTGAGAACCCGGCTGGCCCGCCCAGGTGGTCAGCCGAAGCACCTATCATTGAAGATGAACCGTCTGGATCCATGCCTGACGAAAGTCAAAAGGTTGAGGCGGCAGTTAACCCGGTTTTGCCTTCAGAGGCTCTATCTTCGAATGATGCCATCACATAAGAGAATAAAGACGACACCGTCCAAATTCTCTTCATCAACACAGACTCCGACGAACAAGGGGGCAATTTTTCCATTCCTTTATCGCAGGAAGGAACTTCATCAGAGTCATACCCAGCCATCTATTCGGTCCCACCACCAAGCAACCTAGTTGTCTCGTTCGACTGGAACCAACTAGGCAGACCCCGGTTGCCAGCAAGCATACCATTCAAAATTATCGTTCAAATATACAGAATGGTAATGGCTTGCACTATCATTGATGAGGGGGCATCTGTCAGTATCCTTTCCTCTATTGCTTGGAAAGCGCTTGGTTCGCCAGCGCTGTTGCCTGAAATGAGAAATCTATCAGGCTTTGATAAAGGAACCAATCGACCTTTAGGGATCCTCCCCAATGTGCCCATAACATTGAAAGGGAAGACCGTTCAAATGAACGTGATGGTCGTTGAAGGACCCTTGGATTATAACCTACTCCTTGGACGAGACTATATATATTGCATGGGAGCCATCGTCTCCTCACTCTTTAGAGTAATGTGTTTTCCGCATGAAGGAAGAGTGGTCAAGCTCGTGGACCAACTTTCATTTCCCGGATCACACATTGCAAATAGTCATATACCATCCCTAAATGGTCTCTTCACGCAAGAAGTGTCTCAACCCACGGTCCATCCTCCTGACGAGCGCGAGTAATCCGGGAGGGTATGACTGGAACCCAGGGGGCATGCGTCCTGGTCTGCTTCGGCAGGGAAACTTTAGGTATAGAGTAGGTTTCCGCGGGAGAATATGACTAGTCTGTACCCCGTCCGTCTAGGAAGAGGGTTATTCTAGAATAAGATTCTCTTGTCAAAGCTACGTGTTTGGCACTAAGGTCATTCACCTTTGTCTATCTCGGTAGATATCGCCGAAGAAGTGTTTTGTTTGAAAGATTAACGAGACAATCTTTGGGTAGCCTGAAAGAGGTAGGCCTTTCCTGCTTAAACAAATGTTTTGGTGGACAAAGTAAGGGTAACCTTGAAATCATATTTTATGCCTGGGGGCATGCAAACCTTTTGGAGCGCAAGCAAGGGGCGGCTATTTATTTTTTTAAATTTTTAGGACCTCTAACCCTTTAAACTCGTAGGATTAGTCGTTTCCGAACTTGCATAACGAAAGGATGCGGGGCATAGCTTTGTAAGATGAAGCTCCATAAAAAATAGAATCTTAATGAGACACTCTTATCATATGACTGGGTAATCGAGCAGTTTTAGCACACAGTTCATGCTCGTTTAAAAAATAAACGCAAGATCCGAGCAGTTTTAGCACATAGTTCATGCTCGTTAAAAAATAAACATAAGATCGAGCAAATGTTTCTACCCGCGTTTAAGCTCGTTAAAAAATGAACTATCCCGATAAATAACCACAGTGAATGTAATATCATCAGCCATTAAAGCCTTGGTCGTGTTTGCACCGTCACCTCCACTTTTCCATTGGCCGATCGTTCACCTCCATATGTTTGTTTACCCATTTTGAGGAACAGCTGCGAAGAGTGATTTCACCTAGCCATCCTTGTGACACTGTCGTGATTGGAAAATTCCAACTTGTACCTGGTATCAGCAGCTAACCCGTTTTATCACTCGTTCCTCAAAAGACGAGTCTCCTTTAAGCTCTTTTCATCTGACTCGTAAAATATGAAAAGATTGCTGAGTTTTGGCCTTCCAGCTCGTTAAAGCGATCGGAAGAGCTATCCCTCCTCTAGATTTTAATCTTTTTGGACCTGAGGGATTATTGCACAAAAAGATTGAGCGCTTGTTTTGTTCGGCTCGTTAAAACTATCGAAAACTCATCCCTTCTGTATTGTTTTATACTTTTTCGGACTTAAGGGATTAGATGACGAAAAAGGACTTTTGGAGTTAACTTTATGTACCTTTTCAGACTCTCTAAAAATGAAAAGGACCGAGTTATCCTTGTCATTAGACTCGTTAAAATCATTAAATAGCGACAAACTTGTCTTTAGACGAGAACGAGTTTCACTATCGCTAGGCTCGTTAAAACATAGCGATGGGCTTGCCCGAAGGGCAGGTTATAGAACAAGCATATGTTATCCTCCTCAAGCTTAACAAAAATAAAGAGGTACTGTTCAGCAATGACTGGGGAAAAATTGGGAGAAACTCAAGAAAACTTTGATGGTAGCAAGTCGCTCTTGAACATGACACTTTTCCTCCGTACCACAATCGGGTTGGGTTGTTTCATTCGCCGGTCACATCCATGGTCTCGCCATACCATCCATATTTGGGGTAATGCTACCGATCCATCGCATCAGTGTCGCCACATGTTCAAGAGAAGTCGTTCAGAAAAGTCAACCATGTCCCATCCACTGTCGTACATTATCCTTCATCCTTTCATGACCGCCACCCTGAATCATATGTCACAGATCGTTTTCACCTCCATTAAAATCATTAGCTCCGTTTCGTGTCACTGATGTGGGATTCATTAAGGCCCTCCTTTGACGGATCTCTTCTTGTCGACATCAGCTCATTATCCAAGAAATTGATCTAGGAACAACCCCTTCAGTACTTTGAAGCTTGCATGCCTCAATGGCAAGTTTCTCACTTCTGGCGACAGGTATACATCAATGACCTTCGACCGAAAGATTTTGCGTGGTGTTCGACGCCAAGTCCTTTATTCACACCACGTGAATTGGACTGCAGTACCTTGAGGGTCATTATCATTATCGGTGATTCCTCTCGCGCTTGTTAACGGTTTACATCATTGACCGGTAATCAAGCGATGTCTTTCCATGTTCAACTTCAGAACATTTCTCACATGGATCGACTTGTACTTAGAGTGAAGATCGAACGAGTTTGAAGACCCCGGATCTAGTTTCATCCATCCGGGCTGTGATATATATTCGGGAAAGATAAATACATTGACCTGTACATCATTGCAGCAGATAATCATCCTACTCAAAGGATGATAATTTCATCAAAATTATCAGTCTACCATCAGACGACTGTCTGTTCTATGTACAGAAAAATGAATTTATAAAACTGAGCATGGGAATGCCCGCCTCAGCTAGATCATGAAAGCAGTATGAAAAATAATGTATTGTATTGTATCTTATTACAGGTCTCCTCCCAGCATTGGATGAACTTCGGATCCCCCTGATAAAGCATTTCACCCGATAAACGGCCTCATACTTTAGGGGACAACTGTTATAGACATTTTTGTGCCTTACAGCATTGAGCATGAAATGTCCATAATCTAAGGGATCCAAAGCCCTAAACATGTTGTTCCTACCCCTAGAGGAACAAGGCTAACAAACCACAACAATTCACAGAAGTTCTCCACCAGAAACTGCTCAAAAACAAGTCAATTCAGGATCATTTCAGTGGCTCCACTAGCTGTTTGCACTGAATGTCAAAGCCAACACTGGCTACCTGCGCTGAATGTCAAAGGAAACACTGGCTACCTGCGCTGAGCGAGAGTGGACATGTGGCAAGTTCATTTCTCAAGGTGTCAGAACCCAGGAAGCTTCCAAAACGACACTTGCCTCAGGGAATTCGACTGGTGATGATTAAGAGGTTCCAAATCTCCAAGTGGAAGCAAGGACCTCCAAGTGGAATCAAGAACTGACAGAGGGAGAGGACACTAGTCAGATCTCAAGCTGACTCATCCTCTCTCCAAACATCTATATATGGATCTCTCCTCCATGAGATCTAGAGGCTGGAATTTTGTTATTGCAAAGAATTGTTGTTGGTTTGAGACTGGAACTATTGGGTGCTTAATGCTTTGAAGGGGGTGAAGATAGGAATTCCATTTGCTGGGAAGGAGATGCTGGATTGGAGCCCTCTGGGTTGTATCTCTTCCTGAACCTTGTTATTCATCAATAAAGCTATCTTGGTTTCTCCTATATACTGATGTATCTCTGATGTATGATTGCATTAGTATGTTTAGTTTATTTCTAATCCTGAACTAGTTATGAATATGAATCCATGTCTTTTGTAGTGTTCTCTTCTTGTGATCTTGCAGAAACCTCTTGAAGCTGGGCGAACGAGAAGGCAAGTAGCTGGGAACACTCAAAGAGAAGAGAGACCGGATCGAGGGACAAACGGAAGACACTGGTTAGTCCATCCATCTCTCTTCATTCTTAATTCATAAAGGAAGAATACTAGAATAGCTGTCTCTGTTTGTTGCTAAGGCACTGTCACACCTTAGGTGGATAGGATCGTCCTGCATAGGCATTTTTCCCCACAACAACAGGTTTACCCAAGTCTGAGGAAAAGAGTGTCATCATGGTGGTAGTTGACAGACTTACCAAGTATGCACACCTTTGTGCATTATCACATCCATTTAAAGCCAGTGCAGTTTCTACTGCATTTATGGAAACAGTTCAAAAGCTACATGGAAACCCAAAGATTATTGTAAGTGAAAGAGATCCCATTTTCACTGGAAATTTTTTGACAGAATTATTTTCTTGTCTTGGTACTCAGTTAGCTTATAGCTCATCTTATCATCCTCAATCTGATGGGCAAATTGAGATAGTAAACAAATGTTTGGAAAGATATCTTCGTTGCTTTGTATCTGATAAAAGGACACAATGGGTCAAATGGTTGCCTCTGGCTGAATGGTGGTATAACACTTCCTTCCATACAGCAACAAAAATGACCCCATTTATGGCACTTTATGGGTATCAACAACCATCCATCACATCATATTTAAGAGAAAATTCTAAGGTTCAGGCGGTGGAACATCACATCGAACATCAACAACAAGTCCTCCAACTCTTAAAGGATAACCTCGTGTTGGCACAAAATAGAATGAAACAACAGGCAGATCAACATCGCAGTGAAAGAAGTTTTGATGTAGGTGATTGGGTATTCCTACGACTACAACCATATAAGCAAATGTCCCTAAAGCAAGCTAAGAAGGATAATAAATTATCACCAAAGTATTATGGTCTGTACAAGGTGTTGCAAAAGATTGGTACTATGGCATACAAATTGGAGCTTCCTACAGCTTCTCGATTGCACCCAGTTTTCCATGTTTCATGTTTAAAGAAGGTTATAGGTGACAAGCTCCCAATTCAAACAATATTGCCAGAACTTGACGAGGAAGGAAAAATTATATTGGAACCGGAAGCAGCCACAGAAACAAGAACTCGACAGCTACGAAATCGATCAATTTCAGAGTATCTTATCAAGTGGAAGAACTTATCCGCTGAAGATTCCACATGGGAGGATGAGAATTTTATGCAGAAGTATCCAGAACTACTGAAGCGTTGAGGACAACAATTTTTTCGAAGGAGAGGGGCATGTTGGGTCCCTATAATACTAGTGATTACCCCATTACTATTGTAGTTATACCCCTTATTTATATTGTTGTGCCCCTATTACCCCCATATTGTTATTTATGTGCCCCATAGAATCCCTCTATTGTTATTTTTGTGGCTTTATATTATTATTGTTAGGTCGATTGGATTATATTGTGACTCCTTAGACTCCTATATATAGAAAGGAGGTTTTGTCATTTGTATCATCCAAGAATTGTTCATTTATGTAATGTAAAGGAGGTTGCCCCCTCGAAGAGGCTGAATTCTAAGGCGTTGATCTATCTTTTCTATCTTTTCTTGAGCTGGTTTCATAACAAATTCTTATTAAAATATTTTATTGATAATCCACATTGAATATTTTTTTATATGCAACATTAAAATGTTTTATTTTAACAAAAAAAAATTCTATATATAGATATATATGAAGTTGATATTGACATAAATTAGTTAACATAGATCTTCAAATAGTTTATTTAAATCTCTTGTCAAGATATTTTTGAAAAGTATAAGATTTAAACATTAACATTTTTTTACTTCTATTCATTTTTTTTACTATAGACGACATTATTTTTTATTGAGAACATAATTTTTATTTTTTATTTTTATTTTAAAGAGGATTGACTGACATACTTACACATCCCCTCATACTGGGTTGTAGAATGAGCTGACAGACTGACATACATACACATCTCCTCATACTGGATTGTAGAATGAGCCGAGAGGCACTCTACAGCCCAGTATGAGGGTAAATCTCACATTAAACCGTAAACATGTAACATAAATGTAAACATAATGTTTAACATTTAACATTTTTAATCTAATGACTGTCCTATTGAAAAATCAATCTAATTATTATTATGTATAAACACAATATAAATTTAAAATATAAAGAGGTTTACGAACACTCAGAAAAGAGGTATAGTAAATAAATAAAAATAAAAATAAACCAGAGGTATGGTAAATAAATAGGAATAAAATATAAATAAACTAGAGGTATGGTAAATAAATAAAACATATTTTTATATTTACTCCATAAACCTCTTTGTATTTACTAAAACTCAAAAAAAAAAAAAAATTAGGTGAAGCTTATGGGCCAAATATCATGGGACAAATAATTATTAATACTATGGGCCAAATATCATGTTTATAAAAGAGGTATAAAGAGGTATGGTAAATAAATAAAAATATATCAAATAGCATTAGAAATCAACATCTAATTATATACCAAGCCTATGGGCCAAATACCATGGTAAATAAAAGATATATGATAAATAAATAAAAATATAAATAAACTAGAGCTTTGGTAAATAAATAAAACCTCTTTTTACATTTAGTCCATAAACCTCTTTATTCTTACTAACACTAAAAATAAATTAAAAAATTAGCTGAAGCCTACAGCCAAATACCATGGGCCAAATTATTATTAATACAATGCAAAAAAACATTATTAACCCTAATATTATTATTATTATTATTAAAATTAAATCTAATATTTATATTAATATTATTAAATTTAAAAAATTTGGATTAATATGAAATTTTACTTTTTATATTATAATATATCATGATATATATTAACTCTAGTATATATGGGAGGGAAGAACAAAGACATAGAGTGATAGAGGTGGAGAGATATGGGGAGTCGCAAGGGAGAGATGGAGATAAACTAAAGGAAAGGGGAGAGGAGGAATGAATAGAGAGGGAGAGGGAGAGGAGAGAGAGGTAGAGAAGGGTAAGAGAGGGAGAGGGAGACACAAAGATGGAGGGGGGAGAGAGAGAAGGAGACATGGAGGGAGATAGTGAGAGGATCGGAGGGCAGAGAGAGAGAGAGGGAGAGAGAGGAAGGATGAAAGAGAGGAGGAGAGAGGGAGGGATAGAGAGGTGGAGTTGGAGGGGGAGAGAGGGAGGGAAGAAGAAAGATGTAGAGTGAGAAGTGGAGAGAGAGAGAGGGAGTGAAAAGGGAGAGATGGAGAGAGAGAGCGTATGTTTAGAGGTGAGATAAAGAGACAAAAAAGGAGAGATATAGAGAAGGAGAAAGAAGGAGAGAGTGAGGGAGAGAGAGATGGAGTTGGAGGGGGGAGAGAGGGAGGTAAGAAGAAAGAATTAGAGAGAGAAAGGGGGAGAGAGAGGGAGGGAGTGATAAGGAAGATGGAGATAGAGGGAGAGAAGACAACAAGAGGGAAGAGAGATAGAAGCAGGGGAAAGGGAGAGAAGGGGGAGAGAGAGAGAGAGGCAAAGGAGGAGGGAAGGATAGATAGATAGATTGGAGAAAGAGAGTGTATGTTTTGGGGGTGATAGAGAGAGACAAAGGGAGATAGACATATAGATGGAAAGTGAAGAGAGGGAAGAAGAGAGAGATGGAGAGAGGTAGGGAGGGGCAGAGAGATTGATATATGTGGAGTGAGAGAGTGTGCGTCTTTGGGGGGTTGAGATAGAGAGACAAAGAAGGAGGGATGGATGGAGATATAGATATAGATGGAGGGGGGAGAGAGGGAAGAAGATTTCTTGCACTATATGCATTGATTTCAATGTAGATGTTGATTTCTAATCCTATTTGATTGTTTGCACTAGATGCATTGATTTTAGCATAGATGTTGATTTATAATTATATTTGATTGCTTGCACTATAAGCATTGATTTAAATGTAGATGATTTCTAATGCTATTTGATTGCTTGCACTAAATGCATTAATTTATGTGTAGATGGTTATTTCTAATCCTATTTTATTGCTTGCACTAGATGGATTGATTTCAATGTAGATGTTGATTTCTAATAATATTTTATTGCTTGCACTAGATGCATTGATTTCAATGTAGATGATTTCTAATCCTATTTTATTTCTTGCGCTAAATGCATTGATTTCAGTGTAGATGGTGATTTCTAGTCCTACTTGATTGCTTGCACTAGATGCATTGATTTTAGTGTAGATGTTGGTTTATAATCATATTTGATTACTTGCACTAGATGCATTGATTTCAATGTAAATGTTGGTTTATAATCCTATTTGCTTACTTGCACTAGATGCATTGATTTGAGTGTAAATGTTGATTTCTAATCCTATTTGATTGCTTGTATAAGATGCATTGATTTCAGTGTAAATGTTGTTTTTTAATCTTATTTGATTGCTTGCATTAGATGAATGATTTCAGTCTATATGTTTATTTTTTATTTGATGTAAATGGATGTATGATGGAACATTAATTTTAAAGTGATTGGATTAACATTGTGCATTGATTTCAGTGTAAGCACAAAAAATTATTGACAATGTACATTAATTTTTATGTTATAGTAATTCAACCTATTAATATTGGAGAGAAAGAAAGACAAGGTATGATGTTTACTACAATAGCTTGAGCTAAAGATTTAAATGGTTTACAATTTAATCTGTCATTTTCATATAATCAATATGAAATGATGACAATCTATATGAAAAGATGACAAAAGTAACAAGGGTGACAATAAGAATAGTAGAATAAAATAGTTTGAGATTAATCACAATAAGATTATTTGTAATTGACTATATTCTTATTATTCACATTTTGTATCTTTCAACACTATTACATTGTCACTTTACATTCAAAAATTTTATTTCATCAATTTTCATCATTAAAGTTATTAACAATATTTATCATCTCAACAAACTAAGGTAACTAAGAAAATTTAAAATTAAAATGACTAGATTAATCTCAGACATATTTAGCATATTCAAAATGATTATATTAATATTAGATGAATTTACATATTATTGGTAAAATTAATCATATGTTCGTTAGATTTTCTTTGGCCGCACATGAGCAAAACCAGCCTAGATCCATCTTAACTCCAGATCTATCAAGCGACGAGAGGGATCAAATCTCTTGAGGTGCGAACCTATTTTTTTAATGTAAAAATTGAGGAAAGGTTTGCACCTTGAGAGATTTGATCCCTCTCAATGCTTGATAGATCCGGAGTTAAGAAGGAACTAGGCTAGTAGAATTTAATCACATTAATGATAATGCTTTATTTTTGTAATAATGGATTTAAAGGTCTTCTACAAATGTAAGGAGTGCAATATTTAAAATGTCACACATTCAAATCTTGGGATGCGTAAAAGTTACTTTATTGGGCTTCTCCTTTCACTTAACAAAATTTTTCTTGTTCTCGTCTAAAGGAATTGTTTACTAATCTATTCATTACTTCCAATGTTACAAATAAGGATATCTAGATTATAATATTATTAACAATAAATTCAACTCTTTTGAGATAAATACAATTCATTGATTCCCATTATCACATTATACTTTTTTTAATGATCATTCACATTAATTATAATAATCACTACATGTTAAATATCCAAAATCCGTACATGAGAATAATGAAACAATGTTCACTTTGAGTCATGTGAGTGGAACTGATGTTGGATGGTCATATTTATAACAATATTATTTGACATCCATTAATTTAGCATATGGGACAAATACTAATCCTTTGATACCATTCAATTGCATGTTAATGGATTTCTATAGCTCAAACATCACCTTTGAATCTAATTTGGTAGTGTCTTAGAATTAAATTGGAATTGGTGTTTGTCTCCTATATCTATATATATATATATAGATGTGGGAATGTGAAGGTGCCTATCAGTAGTTGTTGTGACGTTGTCTTAGTAGTTGACGTGACATTGTCTCATATACCACTATTGAGTTAGTCTAAATCTTGATTGACTATGACCAAGTGAAGTTCCATGAGCACCAAAAGAAAAAGGAGTCTTTTTTTTGGGTGTGTGTTATATTTTTCCCACGACCAACCTCGCGCACAGCTAGTGCCCCCTTTGTTGTGTCGAGAGTAGCGGGGGGGTCACAGGGGGAGCGATAGCCCCCCCTATCGAGAGGTTTGAGGGGGGCGATAACCCCCCTCTATAGGGTCCAGGGCAACGCCTCAAGATTTTTTTTTTTGGACCCTATATTAGGTGGGCAGACCTACCTATGGTTTTGTGCATGGGTTTTGCACATGGTTTTGGGCATGATGGTTTTCTGCCCATGGTATCTTATAGTTTAGGTCAAGGTAACTACGATTATGTTCTAATCTAGGGTTAATAGATTGGAGTTATGAATGCTTCGGCATGTAAATATATGTATTGTACATTGAAAGGAATATAATGAAAAATCAATCTGGTAGTCCCGGTTTTGGGATCCAGAGGAAAATATTTGTGTATATCTATTTTATGTTTTATGCTCTCGCCATTGTTTATTTTCTATTTTTAGAATTCGTATGCAGGTAATTTTTGTATAGGGTTAAAACCTAAATTTGGTATCAGAGTTGTTTCGGCTTCAAGGGGACACCTTTGTTGTTGAGGGGTTTTGCTCAGGCCTATGGTAGACCCTGTTCAGTGGGATATCTGTCGAATAGATTATTGTTGTGAAAGAAGATGGTGAGCAGTGGAAAGATAGGGATCAAGAAATTTAATGGTCAGAGTTTTGAGATGTGGAAACGCAAGATGGAGAATCTGCTAGTGGATAAAGATCAGTGGATTGCAGTCGATCCGGGTATTAAACAAACGACAATGTCAGATGAAGATTGGGGGAAGTTGGAACGGAAAGAAAAGAGCACAATACAGTTGTGTATCTCAAATTCAGTATAGTTGAATGTATAAGGGGAAACTACGGCGAAGGCTTTGTGGGACAATTTGGGGACTTTGTACCAATCTAAGTCTTTGGTGAACAAATTGTTCCTACGAAAAAAGTTGTATAACCTGAGGATGAAGGATGGAGAGCATTTGAACGCCTTTAATACTGTGCTAAGTCAGTTTTTTATCTATTGATATTAAAATTTTAGATGAAGATACGTGCATCAGTTTTTTGTGTTCTCTACCAGATTTGTGTGATAGTCTGATTGTTGCAATAGGTAGCAATACAACTACCTTGAAGTTTGATGAAATAATCTCGTCCTTTCTGTCGGAGGAGATGAGACAAAAAAATATGGAGGGATAGAATGGAGATGCCTTGTCTGTACGAGGACAGTCCTAGAACATAAATAAAAATAAGTCCTCGAGTGGGAGATCTAAATCTAGAGGGAGATTTATATCTCTAGGAAAACCATAAAAGGTGTGATAGAAATGCGGAAAGGAAGGGCACTTCAAAAATGATTGTAGATCTAAAGCTCCTAAGAAAGGAAAGGAATTTGATGATGCTCCTTCTGTAGAGGTGAAAACCACCTCAGATGAAGGTGGGGATGTGTACTTGGCTTCTTCTTCAAGTACACATGTAGATCATGAGGCATGGTTGATTGACTTAGGTGCATCCTTTCACTTCACTCCCCATAGAGAATGGTTCTGCGAATATGAGAAATATGATGGTGGTGATGTCTTATTAGGGGATGACAGGAAGGCTAGAATCGTTAGACGTGGAAAATTCAAGTTGAAGTTGCAAGGTGGAAGGATTAGAATACTTACAGTGTTCTGCATATTCCTGCATTGTCCATAAATATGATTTTTGTAAGCAAGATGGATGATGCAAGTCTAAAAATTATGTTCGAGAAAGATACCTGCAAGATGGTTTAGGGAGCACTGGTATTGATGTGGGGAGTTCGAATTGGAACTCTGTACAAACTTCTGGGTAGCACTATTATTGATGGGTGCAACAGTTATGTGGTTCCTGAAAGTGGAGCAGAAAACCTTGTGGTCTCTAGAGAAAATACCATGCTATGGAATCAAAGGCTTGGACATATTGGAGAGAAGGGCCTTCGAATACTTCATGGTAATGGTATGGTAGAAGGTATGTCTAATTTCTCTCTGGATTTTGATTTTTGTGAATATTGTGTATGTGGGAAGCAAAATCAAGTGAGTTTCCCCTCTAGTGCTAAGATGGCGAAAGGGATATTAGAGCTTGTGAAAAATGATGTGTCTGGACCTATTTCGGTTCCATCACTAGGTAATTTTGTGTATTGTGTATCCTTTATAGATTACTTCTCAAGGAATATGTTGGCTTGATGGGGCCTGACCCAGGTTCAGATTTAATTAGCCAAACAAATCCCTATACTACTGGCCCTTTCTGCAACAGCCAGCGGAGTGCAAACTGGGGTCTCACCCGAAGCAGTATGGGGGGATGCTCGAACCAGTTTTCTGCACCCTTGAGATGTCTGAGGGGTCATCTTAGTCCAACCAAGAATGCCTTCGTGCACTCTCCTATCCTATGAGGCCTTCGCGTTCTGTTTTAATTGCCTTCGCCCAGCCCTAATCAGGGGCTGAGGTGATTTTGCATTGCTAAGGCAGCGATCTGTTCTCTTTCCCTAAGTTACACTATGGATCTTACTTATCTTCTTATAGCTATTAGTTAACTTCACATAAACAGATACTTATCTTATATTCACTCATTCAACACATTCATATAAGTTCGCGCATCAATTAAACAGTAAACTCGCAATTCATACCCAATATACTTTAATGCATAAAACAGAAAAAGATACACAGAAATGATATGAAAACTCTTCTTTATTACTTCTTCAATGGTTACAGACTCAACCTACCTTACGCACTCAGCCTCAGGGGTTCGCGGACTCAGCTGCAAACTACTAGGCCTCTGTGCACTCAGCTGCAGAGCCTTCTCCTACTCTACAACTGAAAGACACGACTTTACACTTCGCTCAGACTTAATGCTTCTATTCCATCATTATGACTTGATTCTAATTAGTTGTCTCTACAACTTAGAGCCTTGCTCTATTTATACAATCCCATGGTCCGCGGACCATGGGTATAACTCTCAAGCCGACATTACATTACAAAAAGTAAGGGCGGACAATCCTATGACTCATTTACACTTCGCGCTCCGCGCCCACAAAATGCGGAGTCTTTACATCGGACATAGTCAAAACTTGGGCTTTAAGCCCCAAAACTTGCCTTGGGGGATCCCGCGCCCAATAGGCCCCCAACACAAACATCGTGACTCGCCCTCGAGTCACTCAGTCGATGCGAAGATCTTCGCGTGGAGACCTCCCAACTCTGCTCGAACCGTTGCAAGGTCGGCAGCGCACTGAGCGGCTGCAGCCCTTTGGAATTTATAGCGCCTTTTGAATTCAAATTCGACCATTCCCCCCAAATCCGCTCCATTAATGCTCCCTTGGTGACAGGTTTTGCCAAATCTCATCCATAAAGTCTGCCTTAACTACCTGTTGCCCGCTCCATTTGGTCTCAAATCAAGCATCACATCATGAATAGTGATTATAATGGTCACTTTCCAATCAACCCGCGCGGCAACGCAACTACCCTTTCACGGTCGTGGACCCTGTGAAACTTCGCTCCTGCGCGCAGCCCTGACATTGCGCAGCTCCTGGGAAAAGTATTTTATAGTCCCACGCCTCTTTTCAACTGCCTGGGGCGCTAAGACTGTGCTTCCCACGGCTAGTCAGGTGGTCATGCCACCTGTATATGGATTTACCCAATCATCATTTACTTCTCCTTGGAAAAGTTCGCCTTTTAACCTTACTACTTGCGTCGCGCATTTTACCTTTTGCATCGCGCCGCCATCTGTGATCCTTTTAATAATACGCGGTCCAATCCAAGGCATCAAACTGATCAACTCTCGGCGGTAGTCTCCAAATTTATCAATGTAATTGCGTGCATCCGGTTTGATCACCAGGGTTTGCTTATCAAGAAAGTCCTTCCGTATTCCTTCCTCAAGCTTCTTGGCTTCTGCTTCCCCCACGGGGCTTTTCTTCCTCAACCAAACTCTTTCGTTCATGAGTTCTTGAAGCCTAAGATTACCCTGTTGGATCTCTTCATCCCAAGCATTCTTCTTCGAGCTCTTCCAACTGCGCGATCCCTTCTTCCGAGGCTCCACGAACCGTCATATCTGGGGGCGCTGCTATCCGTGGACTAGGCATGATATACTCCATCGGCATTACAGCATTCGCTCCATGGGGTAGCTTAGAAGTCGTCTGTTCCGTCAATTTCTTGCACGTTTCCCTATAAGCCCATAAGACTGCTGGTACGCGCAGGTCCCACTCGCTTTGTTGCGCACTACATACCTTGTTCAGTGCTTTGCGCACCTTGTCAAATGCTTCCGCGCAAATAGCCCTCTGTGCGCTCGCTCTCTCCACCTTCTGTTGTTCCATCCTGAAAACCCAGTTGCGCGGTTTCCCCCCCAACACATGCTTATTGACCATATTTCCCAATGCGCAGTTCATGTGTATCCGCGTAGGTTGTTTACCATATGCTTGTACCCACCTGGACAGATGCACATGCGGACTATCCCCACCATTGTATCTAGCTTCCAGCCACCCCATATGCTTCCCAAACTATGTGCGTATCATGCTCCTACATGCGCATCAGTCATCAATGTTTCCTTTGTGTGTACCCCACCACCTCGCGGGCATAGCACGCAGTACCCAATTCAAGGCTTCGAAACGTTGTTTTTCCAGCACCTCCCTCTCAAACTTATCCAAGAAGGTATCTACCTCACTTAACCCATCATAATTCGATCGAGCCAGTGGTTAACAACGCGCACGATCTGATCCTTTGATGCTTCCAATCTGCGCACCACTTCTGGAGTCCACACAATAGTACCGTCAAGCTTCCACCTTCCTTGGCTATCTGCTAGCTTCGCGATCCACTCGTACAATTCAATGGGGAAAGATGCGAAGAAGATTTCATGGATTCCCATGTACAGGTGGTAGTCTAACCACTCTTCTTTTGACAGTCGCGAGTTCCTGTTCTCCTACGCCGCGAACTCGTGAATTTTTTTTTCCAACCAACCTTCAATTTCCTTCTTAGTTGGATTCCAATGATACAAAATCAAACATCTCTATGCAGATTCTGGTCCCGGCAATGGAACCATTTGTTCACTTGATGGGGCCTGACCCAAATTCGGAGTTAATTAGCCAAACAAATCCCTATACTACTGGCCCTTTCGGTAACAGTCTGCAGAGCGCGGACTGAGATCTCACCCGAAGCAGTATGGGGGGATCTTGGAATCAGGTTTCCAGACCCTTGCGATGTTTGAGGGGTTGTCTTAGTCTAACCAGGAATTCCTTCGTGCAGGTCACTTCGCGCACTCTCCTGTCCTGCGAGGCCTTCGCGCAACCCTAATCAGGGGTTGAGGTGATTTCACACTACTAAGGCAGCGATCTGTGCTCTTTCCCTAAGTTACACTGCGGATCTTACTTATCTTCTTATAGATGTTAGTTAACTTCGCATAAACAGATACTTATCTTATATTCACTCGTTCAACACATTCATATAAGTTTGCGCATCAATTAAACAGTAAACTCGCAATTCATACCTGATCTGAAAATCACTTATGCATGATCTCAGTTAATTAATTAATGCAAGTATTACAGACTCATGTGCTGGTGTGTGTGTGTCTATGTTATCTTAGGCAACGGATTGATAAGATTGAAAAATACACAGGCACTGGAAAAACAGTAAGAGAAACATAGCAAGCAAATGAAAAAACACAACAATTTAATAAGGAGTTCACCCAATCCTCCTGGGCTACGTCTCCTGGTCTAGCTTTCAGTGGTGGCCTTTTTTTATTGTGTCTTTAAGCAGAGTTTTTACAATGAGGAGCTCAATTTGAGTCTCCTGAAACAGATGATGCTTAGTAGGGTGGTTCTTGGATTCCCCAAGCCACTAGAGTGCACAGACTCCCCCTTACCAAGTCTCGACCTCAACTGGTCTTAATGGGATGAGTCCAACTTGGTACTCAGTTCCCAACAGATATCCTCACAGGGATTGCTTGAACCTCTCAAGCCTTCTCGGTTATGTCTACTCGATGTTGCTTTAGCTCTGTAGGTCAGCTTGATGTCTCTGTTCTCTGCTTCTTGCTTCACTCTCTGTTCTGTCTCCTCTATCTCACTATCTCCCTCTTTCGTTCTCTGCTCTTTGTCTGTTTGTGGCTTAAAGCCAATCTGTCTCATGATTGTTCGCTTCCTCTTCCGTCTCTTCGGATCACCTGCTGCTATCCGCTTGGAATTCATTGCCTCTGTATCATCGCCATTGTGTAACGTTTCACAGAGAGGTGGCCACTTGTCCATTCACGAACTAAGCACCAGCTCTTCCTCGAACGGTCGTTATTTTTGTTATCCTGTGAAATGATTCATCCGCCAATTCAGCGGTTAAATCGAAATTCAAACCCTTATGCACCGTAGCTTAGTTCTCCCACCAAATCCGGTCTCCTATCGGGTGCAATCTCCGCCATTAGATCTGGGGCCTCCATATCCCATGGTCATCGCTTTTATCGCACGGGTGACTTGCTCGAATGTTAGCCCGCGATGAGAGCAGTTTTCTCTCTCATCCGCTGGACACACATCATTCAATGTATGGCATCGCTTGGTCCTCTGACAAACCCGCTTACCACCCGAAATGCCTCCGATATTCCACCGGTTTTGGAGGGCGGGACCCGCTTGTCGTTTTAGCGCTTTTCCCACAGTTTCATGGTTTCCCTTGTGATCATGCACTCGGGGCTTTTCCTTCTTGATGGGTTTTGTCCTGTGAATCGCGCATCAGAAATAGCCTCCATTTTCTGATCTAGACTTCCCAACTACCATTTTTGCGCCATGCACAGTCCCCATGGGCCAACGGTCAACGCGCTTTGACCGAAGGTCCTCGTTGCTCCGTGTTGGCTGCAAATTACCATTATACAGAGGTTATTTATGATAGCTCATTGTTTACAAGATTTTTTAAGTCTGTCATGATTTGAAACAATCATAGAACTCTGATAATTTTCATGGATCCAATTCGGATCACGGCCTTCCCACTGAAAAATCTTTTGGACCACCAAAAGTTAGTTTTCAAGCATCGACTAAGTGAGGGTTCAATTGTCTCACTTGTCCAATCTCTATCCATTTTGCACTGCTCAGCTTTGAACCCCAGAGTCCAATTCTGAGGTACTCAACATCTCCCCTGCGCGTCATTCTCACCTTCTTGTCCAGAACTGTGTCTTCCTGCAATTCATTAAGATATTCAGGTAATAGGTCATCAACAGAAGGCAATTGACTATGCTCTTCAGGATCTTCAATTAGTGAAGGTTCAAAAAATCTCAAGCTATCTGCATTTACGACTGAGTAGATGTGCATGTAAGCCGGTAGATCAAGGCAAAAAGCATTCTCATCAATTTTCTCAAGTATCTTGAAAGCTCCATACCTGATAGGCTTTAGCTTTTTACCTTCACCTTGCATCCTATCCTTGCTGATATACAACCAGACTTGATCACCAACTTGGAAACTATGCTCCATCCGATGCTTGTCATGCCTTGCCTTGTATTTGGCCTGGCTCTTTTCCAGCTGTTCCTGTACTGCCTGGTGGATCTCTTGGATTTGCTCAATGAACCTAGTTGCCCTGTCCACATTGCTGTGTCCCTCAACTTTTGTGTCTTCACCAAAGACAAAATCCAAGGGTGACCTTGGTGTGAAACCAAAACAGGTCTCAAAAGGAGATCTTTGTGTAGAAGAATGTTTGGCTCGGTTGTAAGCATGCTGCACATAACACAAATGTTCATCCCAAAGCTTAGGATGCTTACTGCAATATCCTCTGAGCAACTGGATCACTGTCCTATTGACTACTTCTGTCTGGCCATCGGTTTGTGGATGGAAAGTTGTGCTTTTCTTCAATTTGGTGTCCATAAATTCCCATAGACTTGACCAAAACTTTCCCACAAATCGGGTGTCTCAATCAGATATAATGGAAGTGGGTAATCCAAAATGAACCCATACATGTTGAAAGAATAGTTTTGCAGTTTGTTCAGTTGTAATCTGTTTATTACAAGGTATCAAAATACACATTTTGCTGAACCTATCCACAACAACATACAAATAATCATGACCTTTCCTAGATTTAGGCAGTCCTCCAACAAAGTCCATGGAAACACTTTCCCAAGGATGAGAAGGAATTGGTAATGGAGTGTACAAGCCTAGTTTTCTATTGTTGGGCTTGCTTTTAGCACACATAGTACACCCTCTCACATATCTAGAAACTGTCTTGTTCATTTTTGGCCAATAAAAAAATCTTTGCAGTTGTGCAACTGTTTTACTTACCCCAAAGTGACCTGATATTAGAGAAGTGTGTGCTTCTCGAATTATCTTTACTCTTTCAGTTTGTGGAATGTATAACTTCTCACAATGATATAATAGTCGGTCCTTTACATGATAATCCAATTCTTATATTTGTTTGCCTTGACTTAAAGTTGCATATACATCTTTAAAGTCTATATCTTGAGCATATTGTTCAATGTAGCTCTCATGTAACATAGAATTATGCTTAAGTATAGTAGATGCATTTATAATGGGTCTAGATAACATATCTGCAACTTTATTATGTATGCAACTTTATAGTGTCTTGATTGCTGCAACTTAGTTTGGGAGTGTAGATATTGAAGTGGTTGATGATCAGTATGTATAACTATTTCTTTTCCCATTAAGTAATGTTTCCACTTTTTCACACTCTGTACTAATGCATACAATTCTTTATCATATGTGGGATAGTTAACTACTGCAGAATTAAATGTCTCAGAATGATAACATATGGGTTTACCGTGCTGTATCAACACTGCTCCCATGGCATAGTCACTGGCATCCGTTTGGATCTCAAACGGTCTTTGAAGATCAGGCAGTGCTAGTACTGGTGTTGTACTAATCTTTTATTTCAAGGTGTTGAAGGCTTTCTGTTGTTTGCCTCCCCACTGAAACACCTTGTTCAATCCTGTTAAAACATGTAAGGGAGCTGCAATTAAGGAAAAGTTAGAAATGAACTTTCTCCAATATTGTGCTACTCCTAAGAAGCTCCTAACTTTTGTAGCAAATTTGGGTTTAGGCCAGTTTACAATGACTGCCACCTTAGAGGGATCTATCTTCAATTCACCACCCCCTACTATATGTCCCAAATAATTCAAAGATGTTTTGCCAAATTCACATTTTGAGAGTTTAACATAAAGTTTTTCTCTTTTCAAAACATCTAGTGTCTGCTTAACATGCTTTAAATGTTCCTCCCATGTTTTTCTAAATATCAGAATGTCATCCAGATATACAATAACAAAGTCATCAAGAAAAGGTATGAGTACATCATTCATTATTCTCATGAAAGTAGCAGGAGCATTAGTTAAGCCAAAAGGCATAACCAGCCACTCATACAATCCCTGCTTTGTTTTGAAAGCAGTCTTCCATGCATCTTGCTCTGCAACTCTGACCTGACGGTATCCACTATGCAAGTCTAACTTGGAAAAATAAGCAACTTCTTTCAATTGATCTAATAGATCATCTATGTGAGGAAGGGGATAACAATTTTTTATTGTTATATTATTTAGTGCTCGGTAATCAATGCACATTCTCCACGAGCCATCTTTCTTTCTCACCAAAACTATTGGTGAACCACATGGTGATGTGCTAGGCCTGATGAACCCCTTCTCGAGCAACTCCTGCACCTACTTCTTGATTTCTGCATTCTCTAAAGCGGACAACCTGTACATCCCAATGTTAGGCAATGGAGCATCTTGCTGCAAAATAATATCATGCACTATTTCCTTTTTGGGTGGCAGACCTTTAGGTTCTTGAAACAAGATATCATACTCTGAAACAACTTTCTCTAAATCAGCTTGTTGTTTAGCATCACAGCCCTCAAATACATTGGTTTTATCAAGTTTCTTTTCCCTTACAACCATCAGTAAAAATTGTTTGCATGAATTTATCATTCGTTTCATCTGCCCTGAGTTTATAAGAGTGTAATTATTCTTGATCTTATGAGCTCTTACAAAGTATTCGATTCCATCTTTAACGAGTAGATACTTGTTCACAACTCTATAGAAAATAGCCTTTCTGTCATACAAGTAAGGACTTCCCAAAACAATTCCACATATATCCAAAGGAATTATGTCTAAGTCAACCTCATCTACAAATGTTGACCCAAAAGAAAACATAAGTTTGCATTGTCTAGTCACTTGTAGTTGTACTTTATCACTTAACCATCCTAATGGGTATGGTTTCTTGTGAGGTGTAGTCAGTAATCCCAACTTCTTTACAATTGCTCCAGAAATTAAATTTACTTGTGAGCCACTATCAAACAAAGTATCAATCTTTCGATGTTTGAAAATAACTCGAATATGGAAAATCTCATGTCTTTTTCTCTCATTTTCTTCATCAATAATAGATTGCGCAAAATTACTAGTAGATGCTTCAGAATTCTTACCTTTTATACCTATGGTTGCAATGGTTGTTTCATCTCCTAAGTTCGACCCCAAATCTTTCTGAATAGCTGCAACAATCTTCTTCTTCTTGCCCTCGAACTTCTTAGGTCTCAGCTCTGGATGCAAAACCCAACAGTGCTCATCATCATACCCATCCTTCTTACAGTGAGTGCATGAAGACTTTCTCTTCTGTGCAGTGTTGGCCTTCCTTGCTTTTCGTTTCTATTTTCCTTTCTCCTTATTCTTGCTTGTAGTGGGTTGGGATGATCCCCCAACTTCTGGGTTTCCATTCTTTACTCTAGCTTCTAGATGCGTAGCTTGAACAGATATCTCATCTATACTAGTGGGATTAAACATGAGGATAGTGTGCCTCATGTAGCTGTGTAGACCACTGATGTAATTCAACAGAGTCTCAGGTGAGTCTAATGAGATTCCTAGAATCAATGCTCTCTTCCTAAATTCTTGGGTGTAACCTTGTACACTTTTCCCTTTCAATTGTCAAAGAGTTTGCTAGCTCATCATGGCTTGCTGCATGTAGGCCAGTGGATAGAACTGCTTTTTGATTGTAGAAACAAATTCACTCCAGACAGAAAGAGTCTTACCATGTCTCTTCATGTCAGCTTGGGTCCTGTCTTCCCACCAAACCAAGGCAGTTCCTCCAAGGCGTAGGCTGGCTAGCTGAATCTTGCTCTTGTCTAAATCAGTACTCTGCACTTTGCAATAAACATCAATTTGTCTAATCCAATTGTCCAGCTTTTTTGCATTCAACTCTCCATCATATATTGGTAAATCAAATTTAACATCTACGTTAATCAAAGATGTATTATTTTTATGTTCAAGGCTATTAGGAAGTGTGAGAAAGCTTTCTTCTTTCCCTTTGCCTTTTGATTGGTCATGGAGGAGAGATTCTTCTTCTCCTTTATCTTGTTTGAACCCTGATGAATCTTCATCTTTATGCTTTCTAAATTCCTTATACATTTCCTCTACCATGGACCTTATGGCCAGGAAACTATCTATAAATTGAGGGTTTGGCCTCACAGAACCTTCCTCTGACATTGTCTTCTGAGGATAGACTCTTCCAATTTTAGGATTAGTTTCCACCAACTCTCCTTTTCCTAATTTGAGCTTTGATCTAGTTATCATTCAACAACTAAATCCAGCACAAGCTTGTCTAACCTTAACAGCCTAAAGCTCTGATACCACTTGATCTGAAAATCACTTATGCATGATCTCAGTTAATTAATTAATGCAGGTATTACAGACTCATGTGCTGGTGTGTGTGTCTATGTTATCTTAGGCAATGGATCGATAAGATTGCAAAATACACAGACACTGGAAAAACAGTAAGAGAAACACAGCAAGCAAATGCAAAAACACAACAATTTAATAAGGAGTTCACCCAATCCTCTTGGGCTACGTCTCCTGGTCCAGCTTTCAGTGGTGGCCTTTTTTATTGTGTCTTTAAGCAAAGTTTTTACAATGAGGAGCTCAATTTGAGTCTCCTGAAACAGATGATGCTTAGTAGGGTGGTTCTTGGATTCCCCAAGCCACTAGAGTGCATAGACTCCCCCTTACCAAGTCTCGACCTCAACTGGTCTTAATGGGATGAGTCCAACTTGGTACTCAGTTCCCGACAGATATCCTCATAGGGATTGCTTGAACCTCTCAAGCCTTCTCGGTTCTGTCTGCTCGATGTTGCCTTAGCTCTGCAGGTTAGCTCGATGTCTCTGTTCTCTGCTTCTTGCTTCACTCTCTATTTTGTCTCCTCTGTCTCACTGTCTCCCTCTTTTGTTCTCTACTCTTTGTCTATTCGTGGCTTAAAGCCAATCTTTCTCATGACTGTTCACTTCCTCTTCCATCTCTTTGGATCACTTGCTGTTGTCCGCTTGGAATTCCCTACCTCTACATCATCGCCACTGTGTAACATCTCATAGGGAGGTGGCCACTTGTCCCTTCACGAACTAAGCGCCAGCTCTTCCTCAAACGGTCGTTATTTCGGTTATCTTGTGAAATGATTCATCCGCCAGCTCAGCGGTCAAATCGGACTTCAAACCCTTATGCGTCATAGCTTATTTCTCCTGCCAAATCCGGTCTCCCATCAGTTGCAATCTCCGCCATTAGATCTGGGGCCTCCAGATCCCACGATCATCGCTTTTATCTTACAGGTGACTTTCTCGAACATTAGCCCACGATGAGAGCGGTTTTCTCTCTCATCCACCGGACACGCGTCATTCAACGTATGGCATCACTTGGTCCTCTGAAAAACCCGCTTACCACCCGAATTGCCTCTGATATTCCGTCGGTTTTGGAGCGCGGGACCCGCCTCTCGTTTTAGCGTTTTTCCCACGGTTTCATGGTTTCCCTTGTGACCGTGCACTCAGGGCTTTTCCTTCTCGAGGGGTTTTGTCCTGCGCTAATCGCGCATCAGAAAAAGCCTACGTTTACTAATTTGGACTTCCCAACTGCCATTTTTGCGACATGCACAGTCCCCATCGGCCAACGGTCAACGTGCTTTGACCAAAGGTCCTCGTTGCTCTGTGCTGGCTGCAAATTACCATTATACAGAGGTTATTTTTGATAGCTCGTTGTTTACAAGATTTTTGAAGTCTGTCATGATTTGAAACAGTCATAGAACTTTGATAATTTTCATGGATCCAATTCGTATCAATACCCAATATACTTTAATGCATAAAACAGAAAAGGATACACAAAAATGATATGAAAACTCTTCTTTATTACTTCTTCAACGGTTACAGACTCAACCTGCCTTGCGCACTCAGCTGCAGGGGTCCGCGCACTTAGCTACATACTACTAGGCCTCTGCGCACTCAGCTGCGGAGCCTTCTCCTACTCTACGACCCAAAGACATGACTTACACTTCGCTCAGACTCAATGCTTCTATTCCATCATTATGACTTGATTCTAATTAGCTGTCTCTACAACTTAGAGCCTCACTCTATTTATACAATCCCATGGTCTGCGAACCATGGGTAGAACTCTCAAGCCGACATTACATTACAAAAAGTAAGGGCAGACAATCCTATGACTCATTTACATTTCGCGCTCCGCGCCCACAAAATGCGAAGTCTTTAGTAAAGACACAGCAGTTGATGGACACAGTGATGTGGAGAAAAAAACCAGGTTCATTGAACAGATCCAAGAAATTCACCAGGCAGTGCAGGAACAGCTGGAAAAGAGCCAAGCCGAGTACAAGGCAAGGCATGATAAGCATCCAATGGAGCATAGCTTCCAAGTTGGTGATCAAGTCTAGCTATATATCAGCAAAGAAAGGATGTCAGGTGAAGGAAAGAAGCTGGAGCCAATAAGGTATGGACCTTTCAAGATACTTGAGAAAATTGGTGAGAACGCTTTCTGCCTTGATTTGCCAGCTTACATGCACATCTATTCAGTGGTAAATGTAGAAAATTTAAGACTGTTTGAACCTTCATTAATGGCTTTTCTATCATATAAGTAAGGACTTCCTAAAAAAATTCCACATATATCCAAGGGAACGATATCTAACTCAACCTCATCTACAAATGTTGACCCAAAAGAAAACCTAAGTTTACGTTGTCTAGTCACTTGTAGCTTTGCTTTATCACATACCCAACCTAATGGATATGGCTTCTTGTGAGGTGTGGTTATTGCTTCAGAAATCAAGTTTACTTGTGAGCCACTATCAAATAAAGTATCAATCTTTTGATGCTTGGAAATAACTCTAATATGAAAAAGCTCATGTCTTTTCCTCTCATTTTCTTCATTATCAATAGTTTGTGCAGAATTACTAGTAGATGCTTCAAAATTTTTACCTTTTATACCTGTAGCTATGATTGTTGTTTCATCACCTGAGTCTGACCCCAAATCCTTCTGTATAGCAGCAACAGTCTTCTTCTTCTTGCCATCGAACTTCTTGGGTTTCAACTCCGGATGCAAAGACCAGCAATGTTCATCATCATGTCCATCCTTCTTGCAATGAGTGCATGAAGGTTTGGCTTTCTGTACAGCATTTGCCTTCCTCTCTTTCCATTTCTGCTTCCTCTTTTCCTTGTTCTTGCTTGCAGTGGGTTTTGATGATCCCCCAATCTCTGGGTTCACATTCTTGCCTCTAGCCTCTAGATGTGTAGCCTGAACGGATACCTCATCTATGCTAGTAGGGTTAAACATGAGAATGGTATGCCTCAAATAAATATGTAGACCACCTATATACTTCAGCAAAGTTTCAAGTGAGTCTAAATAAATGCCTAGAATTAAAGCTCTTTTTCTAAATTCTTGGGTGTAGATTTGTACACTTTTCCTCTTTAATTGGCGAAGAGTATGCCAACTCATCATAGCTTGCTGCATATAAGCTAGTGGATAGAATTGTTTTTTAATGGCAGAAACAAATTCACTCCAGACAGAAAGAATTTTACCATGCTTCTTCAAATCAACTTGTGTCCTGCCTTCCCACCATACTAAGGCAGTTCCTCCAAGGCGTAGGCTAGCCAACTAAATTTTACTCCTATCTGAATCAATATTCTACACCCTGCAATACACATCAATCTGTCTAATCCAGTTATCTAGCTTTTCTGCATTTAATTCTCCATCATATATTGGCAAATCAAATTTTACATCTAACTTAATCAAAGATGTTTTCTTCTTTTTATTTTCAGGGCTATCAGGAGGTGTGGATAGAGGAGGCTCTTTTCCTTTCCCTTTGCCTTCAAAATGGCCATCTAGAAGAGGTTCCTCTGTCCCTTTGTCTTGTTTGGAGGTTGAAGTATCTCCACCTCACCCTTTCTTAAATAACTAGTACATCTCTTCTACCATGGCTCTCATGGTCATGAAACTGTCCATGAACTGAGAGTCTGATTCCAAGGGAATTTCTTCTGTCATTTTCCTCCTAGGATAGACTCTACCAATTTCTGGGTTAGCCTCAACCAATTCTCCTTCTCCTAATTTGAGCTTTGACCTAGTTAGCATTCAACAATCCAACACAAGCTTGTCTAACCTTAGCAACCCAAATCTCTGATACCACTTGATCTGAAAATGAGATCTAAGACATTTATTAAAGTATTACAGACTCATGTGCATGGTTTTGCCTATGTTATTTTATGCAATGGATCAATAAGATTGCGAAATATACAGATAATGAAGCAGTAATAGTATCATAATAGACAATACATAAACACAACAAATTTAATAAGGAGTTCACCCAATACTCCTGGGATACATCTCTTGGTCCAGCCTTCAATGGTGACCTCTTTATTATGTCTTCAAAACAGAGTTTTACAACAGTGAGCTCAACTTGAGCCTCACACAATAGATACGAAACAATAAGGCTTTACTTGGATCCCCCAAGTCTCTTCTAAGTAAACAGACTCCCCTCTGACTCTCTGTCTCTGTTGCTCTGTCTCAGCACTGCCTTCAATACTGCTTCCCTCTGTTTGCTCTTTGTCTGTGGCTTTAAAGCCAATCTGCGTTGTCTATTCATTCTCCTTCTCAGGCTCTCTGGCTTCCCAACCTCTGTCCGCTCAGATCCCCCTCTGAGCATTAGCAATCATTACTAAATGCTTCCAGGGATGGTGGCCACCTGTACTGTAACAGAATGGGTCATCGGGCCTTTGAAATCCCAAAATTGGTCGTTTTCTGTTAACACAGGGAAACGCTGCAAAAACATGGAAAATCCTCCAAACACTATTCATCGGATTTGAAATATTATGAATTCGCTTTATGACTCCTATCGAGTCCACCTTTGTAGCGATATCACATCTCCATCGTTGATCTGGGAGATCTAGATCCAACGGTTGAGATCCATTTCGGGCAACTCTTTCATTCGGGAAACTCTTTCATTTGGGAGTTAACCGCCCGATGAGGGTGGTTTTCTCTCTCCTCGGCCTGGACACATGGCAACTGTTGTATGGGATCGGGTGGAGCCCGGCCCAAACCACTTACCGCCCTTGGCCCGCCCGAAATCCCGCTCATATCACAATTTCCCTTTGTATTGAAAATACATTAAAAACATTGAAAATCCCACTTATCGGACTTGAAATCATACGTAACAGTATTAATAAACCCTTTCGGGTCCGTTTTATCGCATTGGTGCTTCGTCCTTTGTATTTCGTTTAATAAATGAAATATGCAAATACAAAGGAAATGGTGGTTTCCCAAAACTCAAATTATATCAAATGTGGTTTATAATGTTATTGGGTCCAGTCAATTGCATCTCATATATGTATATGCATATGCATTTATCCCCGCTCCATTGTGTTTGCCGATTGCGATTCTGCGATGCAACGTGGGCCGTTGATCTGCGCGCTTGATCGACGATCCTCATTGACCCCGCTCATCGCAGTCGCATATGTCATGGGTGTCCGCCGATAGCCTCCCTTTGTCACTGCCGATTGTGATTCGCCGATCGGATCTGGACCTTTGATCGGCCAGATACAACGGATCTTGTGCATTCACTGTTCAAGCCTTCGATAAGCTTGTTTTCTACTATTTCTTGGTGTTTTTGCCTCCCGATAGTGTAATCCGACTCTTCCATGGGTTTTCCTTATGCGATATTTTTGATCTTTTAAGCAATTTTGAAGACTTAGAGAGTATTCTAGGATCCATTTGGATCACTTTGACAGGTTTAAAGAATTTAAGGCTCTGGTGGAAAACCAGACAGAGAATAAGATAAAGGTGATGAGGACAGATAATGGTGGAGAGTTCTGCAAGAAGGAATTTGAAGAGTTTTGTAATAAGTGTGGTATAGCATGGCATAAGACTACTCCATACACACCTCAACAAAATGGATTTGCAGAAAGAATGAACAAGACATTGATGGAAAAGGAAAAAAGCATGCTCAGTGGTGTTGGGTTAGGACAACAATTCTAGGCAGAGATGGTGGAGATTGCATGTTACTTGGTTAATAGATCACCTTCATCAGTGTTGGAGGATAAGTCTCCACATGAGGTATGGACTAGTAAGAAACCCTCTCTTTCACATCTAAGGGTATTTGGCTATGATGCATATGTACATGTTCCAAAGGAGAAAAGAACCAAGTTGGATAGTAAATCTGAAAGGTGCATCTTTATTGGGTATAAGGATGGTTTAAAAGGTTATAAGCTTTGGAACCTAGAAATAAGGAAGGTTGTGTACAACCGAGATGTGGTGTTTAGAGAGGTGAAAGATGTTATTAAACATGAAGTCCTACCAAAGGAACCTAAGAAGATAGAGTTTGAGCTAAAGGAGGAAGAATCAGACTCTATAGTAGAACAAGAATCAAAAGATGAAGAGCCACAAACTCCAACTGTCAGAATATCAGTTCGAGAAAGAAGGCAACCAGAAAGGTATGGTCCATCTGCTTTCTATTCAAATTTTGCTTTATCTATTACTGATGATGATCCCAGAACTGGCAGGGAGGTAGTAGATTCAGAGGATGGAAAACTCTGGAAAGAGGCCATGGTTGATGAAATGGCATCTTTGGACAAAACTGAGGCTTTGGATCTGGTGGAGTTGTCGGCTGGAAGGAAACCCATTGGAAGAAAATGGGTGTTTAAGAAGAAGATGAATGCAGAAGGCAAGGTGGAGAAATACAAAACTCGATTGGTAGCAAAAGGTTATTCCTGGGTTCCAGGAATTTATTTTGGTGATATTTTTTCTCTTGTTGCCAATGTAACTTCTATTAGATTACTTTTATTTATTGTTGCTGCTTTTGATTTTGAGGTAGAATAAATGGATTTGAAGACAACATTTCTTCATGGAGATATGGAAGAAGAGATCTACATGAAGCAACCTGAAGAATTTGCGGTGAAGGGTAAGAAAGAACTAGTATGTAGGTTAAAAAAGTCTTTGTATGGGTTAAAAGAGTCACCAAGGATGTGGTATCATAAATTTTAGACATATATACGGGGACTTGGCTTCACCAGAAGCAAAGCAGATCACTGTGTGTATTTTAAATTAATTGGTGACCATGTTATTTATTTGGTCTTGTATGTGGATGATATGTTGATGATTGGAAATAACAAAGAAATTATCCAATATTTTGTTGACCTAAGTTGCCATTGATGTCAATATGGCAATATTCTAGATACTAGATGATGATATGGAGCCAAGGGGAAGCAAAATAGAGCCATGAAGAGACAGGAGCAAGGTCATCAGGATAGCCAAGCCATAAGCAAGAGGAGTTACCAAAGGAGGTAGATCAAAGCATATCACAAGATATCAGAGCAAGAGAGGCGTTCATATATGCAAGGAGGTCTTTGAAAGACACTTCCAAGGCAGAGGAGCCACATTGGAGCAAGAGGAGCAACAAGCGGAGCCATATATATATGTAATATATATATGCCAAAACTGAGTTCTCAGAGCTACAAGAGCAAACAGAGCGAGTAGAATAGAGCATATATATATGCCAAAGAAGAACAGAGCCATGGGAGGTAGCAAACAGAGCTATCGAAGCCACAGAAGAAGCAGACAGAGGTTTCGGGAGAAAATAGAGCTATCGAAGCCATATATGCCACAAATACACTGTCAAGAGCAGAAATCACATGTATGGGTGAAATTACACTATCGGGAGCCATCGGAGGAGCAAAGGATGCATTAACACTATCGAAGGAAGAAAGACTTAGTCATATTGCATATACACTATCGGCAGCGCAGACGCATGTATGTATGTACACTTACACTATCGGAGGTGCAGGGTTATATATATGCATTTGCACTATCGGTGGCATAAATAGGAAAATACATTATAGGAGGTGGAAAGCAGACTTGAAACTTTATACACAGGAGCGGTGAGTCATATCGGGTTCGGCACCTAATATCGCATCGCCATAGGGGAGTGGTCTACGTTAAGGTCAAGACTTGGACCTTTGCGATGTGCAATTGTCAACATATATTGCATCGGCACTTCAGGAGTGGGAGTTACAACGTGTCAAGCGGTTCTTTGTGATCACTGATAGCGATTAGCGATGTCGCATTGGACCTTCGCCAAGGGCAACTCCCGATTGTGATACACATACACGCGGACCTGCCGCACATTGCAATATGAGTTAATCTATCATTGCATCCGTCACATATCGCATATATTATGAAGCCTTGCCACACTAAAGCGCCGATTGCGATTTCACTATGGATCCGATACAGTTTAGATGCGGGTGTAATATTTCCTGAAGTCCGCCCTTTAGTCTTTTTGACTTTTTTTTCTCATATTCTTTGTGTAATTAAACATTTGGCTTGCGCAGGGTGTTTTAGGCCAAAAGGCTTATGATAATTGTTCTGATGGTTTATGACTGCCATGGAAGAGATTAACAATTTGAAAAAGGAAAATGAGGAACTTAAGAAGACAGCACTAGTTGGTAACCACGATCAAACAAGGAAGAAAGTTGACCTCATCAAGCTTCAAGTACAAGAAATGGATGAAGAGCTTGCCAAGCTTAAGAAAGAATTTCATCAAAGCAAAAGAAAGCATCATGAAGAAGTCATATCCATGACAAATAAATTGAATAAAGCAAAGAAGCAGGAAGATACCTTGTCAAGTCAACTTGAACAAAGGCACAAGAGCTTGAACAAACTTGAAGAAGAGATTGGTCAATACAAAGTAGAGGTCTCCTCTCTCAAGTCTCAACTACAAGAAGCAAGGAAACAAGCACAAGGAGCTGAAAAGACCATGGAGAGCAGTCAAGCAAAGAATGAAGAAATCTTCAAAATGAAGTCAGATATCATCTCCCTTAAAATAGAAGTAGATGAAGCTATTCGTATCAAGGAAGAAACTGAGGAACAACTTGCTAAGAAGAATAGTGAGTGTGAAAGATTGGAAGAAGAGATTGTCTTCCTCAGAACAAAGGTTGAAGGGATGAACAAAATCTTGAAGAGCTCTCAAGCCTTGGATGACATGCTCAATTATCACAGATGTCCATTTGATAAATCAGGTCTCGGGTATGCAGGGGAATCCTCAAACAAGAATGAAAATGCTTTAAACAAAAGAGATGTGAAGAAGCCAGAAAGAAATGGTGATGCTCCTAGTTCCAGCAAAGGCAAGGAGAAAAATCAAGGCTACAATAGAAGAAATCCTGCTCCAAGAAGAAATCCTGCTCCAAGAAGAAATCCAGCTCCAAGAAGAAATGTAGATGATGTCAAAGATGCGAGAGGAAATGGTTATCATCAAAGGACCTCAAGGCAGAAAGGCTTCAGAAGTACATCAAGGAAATCTCCATCTCCCAGGTACCAAAGTTCATTTTTTGGTTATTGTTATTCTTGTACAAACTTTGGTCACATGGCAAAAGACTGTAAAGCATATCATAAAGATAGATGTTATGGTCCCCAATCATCTCATAGAGATAGATATTATAGTCCCCAACAATCTCCAAGAAACAATTTTGCAAGAAGAAAACATGAATTCTTATTCATGAACAATGTAGAATGCTTCAAGTGTCATAACATTGGTCATATGGCACGAGACTATAACTTAACTTGGGATCTTACACAAGCAAGAACCATGCAAAAGAAGAAAGTTACACAAGTATGGAGAAGGAAGGAAGTACAATTCGAAAGTCCCTTGAGCTCTCTAGCCAACAACATATGTCATTGGCCTAAATTTTGACAATCTAAGCATTTTATGAGAAGACTCTGCCAAAAGGAGATGATGCATACAGTTAGGGGGAGCCTGTAATTCTTGATCACTATTGCAGAAGCTATTAGTGAAAAGGGTCCTGATGAAATCCTTGTTGAGCTATATTAACAATCATTCTTTGATGAAGATCATGTCTCAAGAGTACTCCATTGAAGAATAAGATCCGATACATCTGGAATGGAGTTTGAAGTAAGAGTAGCTGGTAGCATATAACAAACTGAAGCATTGCAAATAGATGCAAATCAGCAGAATGTTTTAAAAGATAGTCACAGATTGTATATCTAAATCTGCTAGCAGAAATAACATGCAGAGACTTGTACAAGAACACAAGGAAAGGATGGCAGTGACTTAAGAAGAAGCATAGAGACACAAATGAACTCAGATTTGAAGAAAGACAACAAGAAAGACAATCTCAGTGGTAGTTTCTCTTGATTCGGACTATGAAGGTCTCTAAATTCTGCCTATGGAGACAGCAATATGAATTGAAGCATAAAAGCCTGGACTTGGACACTTGGTGTATAGCTATTTGAAATTTGATTGTAAGCATTGAAGTAGAGCATCTTTAAGCATTGTTGAAGCCATGATAAAGTAGTTTTGAGACATGAAGAGGGAATAATGTGCAAATTGATGACAAAACATCAATCCTTCTATCTTGAGTAAAAAGAAGAAAAGAACTATGACAGGGGGAGTCACAGACCCATGAAGATCTACCATTCATGAAGAACAGAAGCAGTTTGATAGGGGGAGTCCCAGAGCACTCCTTTGCCATTGATGTCAAAGGGGGAGAGAAGAAGAATATTGCCATCAATAACAAAGGCGGGGATTGTTGACCTAGGTTGTCATTGATGTCAATATGGAAATATTATAGATACTAGATGATGATATGGAGCCAAGGGGAAGCAGAACAGATCCATGAAGAGATAGGAGCAAGGCCATCAGGATAGCCAAGCCATAAGCAAGAGGAGTTACCAAAGGAGGTAGATCAAAGCATATCACAGGATATCAGAGTAAGAGAGGTGTTCATATATGCAAGGAGGTCTTTGAAAGACACTGCCAAGCCAGAGGAACCACATTGGAGCAAGAGGAGCTACAGGCGGAGCCATATATATATGTAATATATATATGCCAAAACTGAGTTCTCAAAGCTACAGGAGCAAACAGAGCGAGCAGAACATAGCATATATATATGCAATATATATATATGCCAAAGAAGAACAGAGCCATGGGAGGCAGCAAATAGAGCTATCGGAACCACAGAGGAAGCAAACAGAGGTTTCGAGAGCAAACAGAGCTATCGAAGCCATATATGCCACAAATACACTGTCGGGAGCAGAAATCACATGTATGTGTGAAACTACATTATCGGGAGCCATCGGAGGAGCAAAGGATGCATTAACACTATTGGAGGAAGAAAGACTTAGTCGTATTGCATATACACTATCGACGGTGCAGACGCATGTATGTATGTGCACTTACACTATCAGAGGCGTAGGCTTATATATATATATGCATTTGCACTATCAGCGGTATAAATAGGCAAATACACTATCGGAGGTAGAAAGCAAACTTGAAACTTTATACACGGGAGCGGTGAGTCATATCAGGTCCAACACCTAATATCACATCGCCCTAGGGGAGTGGTCTATGTTAAGGTCGAGACTTAGACCTTTGCGATGTGCGATTGCCGACATATATCGCATCGGCACTTCAGGGGTGGGAGTTACAACGTGTCAAGCGGTTCTTTGCGATCGTCGATAGTGATTAGCGATGTCGCATCGGACCTCCGCCAAGGGCAACTCCCGATTATGATACACATACACGCGGACCCACCGCACATTGCAATATGAGTTAATCTATCATCGCATCTGTCACATATCGCATATATTATGAAGCCTTGCCACACTAAAGCATCGATTACGATTTCACTATGGATCTGATACAGTTTAGATGTGGGTGTAATATTTCCTGAAGTCCGCCCTTTAGTCTTTTTGACTGTTTTTTCTCATATTCTCTGTGTAATTAAATATTTGGCTTGTGCGGGGTGTTTTAGGCCGAAAGGCTTATGATAACTGTTCCGATGGTTCAGGAGGCTGAACGTCAGTTAAATGGGGTGAATCATGGCGATTGCGATTGCGATTGGGACGTGGTTGTCCGTTAAACGAAACAGTCCCTGTGTATGCTTGCTATCATGAGAAAACAGGAGCGTTGTTACCGTTTTTTGAATATGTGTCCTCTGCGTATGACTCGGTCCTCACCATTGAATCAACGTGTCCTATGAGCACGAATAGACAGAGGAAACAGAAATCCGGGAAGCTAAAGAAGCAAGCGAGCACAGAGAAAATGACAGCGACCGAGGAGGAAGCCAAAGGGCCAGCGAAGAGAGGAAACCGACAGACAAAGGCATGAGGAATGAATAAAAGATAGAAAAAGCAGAGAACAACGAGTAGTTAATTCTGTTGAAGGTTGTTGAACACTGTGGAAAATAAGCTAGAGGAGACAAAGGCAGCGAGAGGATCCAGCAAAACAGAAAGAGGGCCGAAGGGCCAACAGGACAGCAGACAGTCGAAGGGGAGAAGTAGCCAGCAGAGAACATAAGCTTGAACAGAAAGTTGTTCTTTATGCAGAGCTTAGTGCAGCTAACAGTAGACTGACTAAAGCTGTGTGAAGACATTATCAGAAGTCATGAAGGGTACTGGACACTCTGTGTGGGCAGTATGAAGAATTGGGAAGACTACTTCATAAGAAGACTGGTTGTCATTGATGTTGTAGCTTGGAGACTGCAGTGAAGCTATAATCAGACAGAACTCAGTAGAGAAGAGTTCTGAGAGCAGAACATTACTATCAAATGAACCTTGACAAGATTGGGTCAGAACCCTTGAGGCTGGTGCCTCAGAAGTAAGTAGGATTGGAGTCCTTGGGGCTGGTGCCTCAGAAGCAAGAAGGATAGGAGTCCTTGGGGCTGGTGCCCTCAGAAGTAAGAAGGATTGGAGTCCTTGGGGTTGATGCCTCAGAAGTAGGAAGGATTGAAGTCCTTGGGAGTTGGTGCTCCTAAGTCCAAGATTGGTGTCTTGGCGAAATAGAGTTGGTGCTTTGGAGGTTGGAGCCTCACCAAAGTCCGAGTTGGAGCTTGGAAACTGATTACAACCATCTATATATTGTATCTATTTTACTGCACAATTTATATTAATAAAATAATTTATTCTTATTGTTCATCTTGTGTTCTGAATATATATGTTTTAACTGGTAAAACAATAGTCGGAAAAAGAAATACTGATTCACCCCCCCTCTCAGTATTTCCAACATATTTGAAGACCCATTTGTCCTCCAAATTCGACATGAAGGATCTCGATGTTGCAAATTATATTTTGCGAATGGAAATTAAATGAGAATTGAGCAAAGAGGAAGCTATGGTTAAACCAAAGGAAGTATGTCGAGACAATACTGCAGAGGTTTAATATGCAGGATAGAAAACCAGTGAAGGTTCCTATTCCTATAGGTGTAAATTTATCTGTTGAAGAGTGTCCCAAGACACAAGAAGAGGAAGAGGACATGTCTTGTGTTCCATATGCAAGTGTAGTCGGTAGTCTCATGTATGCAATGGTTTGTACTAGACCATACATTGCACATGTAGTGGGAGTATTGAGCAGGTTTATGTCAAAACCTAGGAAGGAGCATTGGATAGCATTGAAGCAGGTTTTCAGGTATTTGCATGGCACTAGTGATTATGGTCTGTGCTACCAAGGAAGACCAAGATTGGACATAGTTTTGGACATTCATGGCTTTGTTGATGCATAATGGGTTGGATATATGGATCAGAGAAGATCTACAAGTGGGTATGTGTTTAACCTATTTGGAGGTGTAGTTAGTTGGATTAGTAAGAGACAGTCTATAGTGGCACTTTCAACTGCATAGGAAGAATACATGGCAGCCACTCATGCAAGCAAGGAAGAAGTTTGGTTGCAGAGATTATGTTCAAGTATGGGGTTAGTACAACTAGCTATAAGGATAGATTGTGACAACCAAAGTGCAATTTTCTTGGCAACGAACCTTGCTTATTATTCAAAGACAAATCACATTGATATTCATTATCATTTTGTGAGGGATATGGTCGAGGACCAAAGGGTGTTGCTGGTATAGGTGGATACTTTGAAGAATATTGTAGATGCATTGACGAAGTGTGTGAGCATTGAGAAGTTTTCTCGGTGTAGAGAAACAATGGTCGTTGTAGGGCTGGACCAATGACTAAGCTCTCATGTGACCCCCTGTGTGGAAAATAAAACAACAAGTAGGAGAATGTTGGGTGTGTGTTATATTCTTTCCACAACTAGCCCCACGCGTGATGTCGGGGGGTTAGAGGGGGGGCAAGCAGCTCCCCCTTCATTGCGCCAGGCGCATCGGGGGGGTCACAGGGGGGGTAGTAGCCCCCCCTGTTGGGAGGTTTGAGGGGGGTGGTAGCCCCCCTCTATGGGGTCCGGGGAAGCGCCCTGGGAATTTATTTTTTTGGACCCTATATTAGGTGGACAAACCTACCTATGGTTTTGTGCATGGGTTTTGCACATGGTTTTGGGCATGATGGTTTTCTGCCTATGGTATCTTGTAGATCCGGTCAAGGGAACTATGGTTATGTTCTAATCCAGGGTTAATGGATTGGGGTTTATGAATGCTTCAGCATTTATATATATGTATTGTAACATTGAAAGGAATATAATGAAAAATCAATCTAGTAGTCTCAGTTTTGGGATCCAGGGGAAAATCTCTGTGTATATCTATTTTATGTTTTATGCTCTCGCCATTCTTTATTTTCTGTTTTTAGAATTCGTATGCAGGTAATTTCTATACAGGGTTAAAACCTACAATTTTAAGTTTACTTACATCATGCATTGGTACTTTTAATATTAAACAATTATTACTATAAGAACCACATTGCAAGAAACTCAAGAGTAATGAAAATAAGAGTAAAAACAAAAAATAGGTACTTGTGAAGTTATATAGGTGTAATAGTTTTACCCACAAAGGTTAAACATCCACCCTCTCTCTCATGGGGTCAAGCTACAACATCCAATCCTTGAATGACAAGATTGAACCATTGCAAGTCCACTTCCCCTTCAAAATTGCCTCCTCCTCCTTTGCACATTAGAAACTCTTCATTTTCCATCCTCTAGCTAATATATGAATTATTGGAACAGAACCCAACTATTATCTCCATACATTTTTTAGCCACATGCTTATGAACTTCCTAGAAATCAATTTGTGATGGAATTCATAAACCATGGTCATGGCCTAGTACATTTACACTTGTTCTATCATAACATCCTAGCCAATTACTAGCCTCATCTTTTCTAGCTTCAACTTCACACACCTAGGGTTGTTTTTCTCCCTTTTCACTAAGATCTCCACTCTTGTAGTATGCTTGGAAAACCCTTCCCCATTATCAACATCAACAACCAATTTGAGTATTATCTTCTTAACCATATTTTCACTACTTTTCTTAACAAGCTCCTTGTAACTAGAGTCCACCACCTCCAATAGAATCAAGAGAGGTCAATTACATTCATGGGTTGACCTAGATCTTGTGTTTCCCTACACCTCTAATAATTTTCCATAACCTCCATCTCAACTTGGTTGTCCTTTCTACTAGTGTTATAATATTTTCCATCACTAATACACGATAGCTTTGAGCCCCTAACCACACCATCAAATGATTGATTTTGGCATATGACCCTATAATCTCATGCTTCCATGATTTAAATCTTATCAAAAACTAGAGCCATGGAGTCATAACAACATTTCTTGAGATTAGACAATCCACTTGAGTACTAGCTCATTCATTTCAAATCCCATTATTGAACTATGCATGAAGGAAACCACAAAGCTCCTAAATAACACATCATTAAAAAACCTAGTTAAACCCATTATAAAAAACATTACAAACACTCAAAAACCCTAATTCCTCTACAAACACCCTAAAATCTTATGTTGTTGTATTCTATGTTCCAATATTGGTTCTCATTTAAAAAGAAAAAAGAAAAAAAACTTTATAAATAAAGGTCAATGTGAACACGATTAATTGAGTTTTTGTAGTATTTTGGATTAAAGCCATTTTAATAACTACTATAGCTTGAATGTTTTAATTTTATTTAGTATTTTTTCTAACAATGGGAAACACATCATAACTCAGTTGTCAAACCAACAATGGGGAGAACCATCACCCACTACTCTCCACTAATGCAAGTTGACTCATCGTCATTATTCAATGAAAACCACACCATCTGGAATTACTCGCTAGTGGTCCAAAAGGGGGGCAGGGTTTCATACCTAACAAATGCCTCTGGGTCTTAGGTCGTTAATATATTGCCTTACATTTGAGGAAGACAAGCTCTTAGCCAAGCATAAGCACTTTTAAAGCATACTCCAAACCCATGATATTGCATGAAAGAAAAAGAAATAGTATTTCATTTTCAATAGATTATATAAAATTATTAAATCTTACAAAAATTAAACAAAAAAAACATGCTTGTGAATGCATATCAAATTGAAGAAAAATGTCCTTGTAACTGTATATCAAATTAAATAACATGGATATTTGACATGCGAGATGCCTTTGAAAAACATTTCATCCTAAACAATTCTCTACACTCATATGCAATGCACCGAGTAAAGGTAGATTGACTAATGACTTTGGTGACTCCATGTCATATGCTCAATTATACCATGACATTGAACATGCTCGATTCACTCACATGATCAATGTACCTAAGTCATACACTTATTTCTACCATATTGCAAAATTCACTTAGTGGGAACATTATCTATGCTTTTTATTAACTTTATAATGAAATGAAGCGGTGTGTAGAGAATTATGGGAAAGTAGACGACCGTGAGGATCTTAAAAATATCTTTAAGGTGAAATATGAGTTGATGCTGATACTATCATCTTGAAAGTGAAACCAAGCAGTAGATTTTTACAAGATGTTCCCATATAGTAAGCTTTGAGATGAAAATAGAAATATGAATCGATGCTAACCAATATGGTTTTCAGACCATCCTGATTATTGTTTATGAACTGTTACATTACTCCAATTTCCTTTCCTCTTGCATTATGAGAATGCATCTACTCTCCTTTTATTTCATTCTCTTTTTCTTCCCTTTTGTGTTTTCCACTCTTCAATTATTCAATCCTCCCCATCATCATCTCAGTAATGCTTCTGATTAGGAGGCCCTGCTCGGATTCAGGTCTGCAATAACTACTTACTCTCATCCATCCCTAGCATTAACCACTACTTGTAAACCAAATGTTTCATTCTTCCAGTGGATGGTCTCATATGCAGCAGGCGTAGACACAAAGTCATTTCCCTAAATGTTTAAGGCATGGGATTACAAGGTAAAATCTCCCCTCTTCTTGGCAATCTCTTGTTTCTCACAATACTCGACCTGAGAAATAACAATTTTCACAGTCACATTCCCCATCAATTGGGAATCTTGCCTCGGTTAAAGATACTTATCCTGGATCATAATCAACTCCAAGGTTCTATTCGACCCACTCTTGTTGGGTTCTGAAGTTTATGGAAACTCTATATTGATACGAACAATCTTAGAGGAAACATCCCCTCAGAGTTGTGTGTTCTCCCCAGGTTACAATACATTAACTTACAATTTAACAATTTGACACGTACAATCCTAGCCTACCTCAGGAACATATCCTCTTTGGAAGAGATAATTTTGTGTAACAATAATTTTCATGCGAGCATTTCTTCCAAGTTGGGTATGCTAAGACAAGTGACACATATATTTCTCTTTGATAACTATCTTAAAGGACAAATTCCCTCTTCCTTGTCTAATTGCACTAAGCTTCTAATTTTGAATATAGATGACAACCAGTTTACTGGTCACCTTCCTGCGGAGTTGTGTGGCAAGAGCACCCGGTTGACGAGACTCTATCTGGGTAATAATCAGTTGAGTGGTGGCATTCCCGCTTCCCTCTTCAATTGTACAAAGCTTGAAAGGATAGAATTAGCAGGTAACCGGCTCAGCGGAGTAGTGCCCATGGAATTGGGTAAGTTGCACAACTCAATGGGCTTCATTTAGGCAGTAATCAACTAGTTAGCAACAACATTACGATCTTTCCCATTTCTGTGCTTACTAATTGTTCCATCTGTTGAGATTGCAACAAGATGATGGAGCTTAGTGAAAAGAGTCGCCTTCACTAAGTGGTCCCGCAGGCTATTTTTGGCGCAAGTCTATTTTTAGACTATGTCTATTTTTAGACATATGGATCATGTCTATGTTTATGGATGATTGATCAAGTTGGGAAAAATAGATGGACTTCTATTTTTGATGAAAGTGTGAGTGATCAAGTCTATTTTTAGACTGGCTGTCAAAAATAGAAAAGTCAAATATTATTATCTCACAATAATATTTGGACTATAAACTTAATCTTATTCTCTTGGAGCACTTCAGTTTGAGCTACGGAAGTGGCACATGCAGCTGTCAGAAGGAAATTCGTTTTTCTTATGAGTCAGTTGAGTTGTTGCATGCATGACTTCAGTTAGAACTCAAGTGAGTTGAGTTTAGTGGACTGGAGGTACAGTTGATGGAGTTGTGTTCAGTTTAACTTAGTTAAACTGGTTGTAGTTAGTCTAACTGCAGATAGACTAATGATGAGTTGTTAAACTAATTATTAACTCATAATACAACTAAAGAATACATCAGTTAACTCAGTTGCATGTCAGTGCATGTTCAGTTCAACAGGGACAGGTGGTAGAGAATCAGATTGCTATCAGTTGTGACTATAGTTGTGCACCAGATCTTGCACAATCAAAGGATTGAGTATGCCAATGAGTTTGCTCACGTATTTGGCCCGCATTTTAGCCTTTTCTCACGTCCACAAAGAGTGAGTGACTATTTTGCAGGTGAAAATCGAGTTTGGGAAGCAATTCTCATCAGTTCTTGAGCAGGTATTGAGCAGTGGAGGCAGGCAAGCAGTGGAAGAGATTTGGAGATCAGATCTGAGCTGTATTGTGTGTAACAGAGGTGGAGATACTTGTGAGAAGTATTATGTTGTGTAATGTTACATGACTCAATCATTAATATACAGATAGTGTGGGGTTTTTAGCGAGATGCTTTCCCCGTGATACATACTGTGTTAATGTGTGAATGCTCTTGATGTTTTATTGTTATTGATGCTGCTATATTCTTGATCAACGTAGAGGAGCTTATGTATTGTGTATGTTTTCCGCATTAGTACATGATCAGGATAATCTCCATTGAATATGTGTTAAATTATTCAAAATTTCTACATGGTATCAGAGCTAGATGATTTGTAGAAAAAATTTCTACATGGTATCATAGCAGCTTGATTTGTAGAAGAGATTTTTACAGGATATCAAGCGAGGGTTGATCGGAAGCAGTTGAGTTGGTTGCTGGTGGAATTCGAATTTGCAGCAGTGTTTTCTTGGTGACAACGCATCAATGTCTTTCAACGGATTGCGATTGGAGTATGCTCTTGAGGGCAGCTCAAACTATATTGCATGGAAGGACAGGATGGAGGCAGTATTGGATGATAACGGGCTGAAGGAATTCATAGATACGGATATCCCAAAGCCTACTGATGCTACTCAAGTTGATGCTTGGCAAAAGAAGATCGCAAAATGTTCGAAGAATTCTGTTGGAGGGCGTGAAGGATCACATTGTGTCCAGCCTCCATGGAAAGGCTACTCCATATTTGATGTGGAAATCATTAACAGAATTATTCCAAAGCAAGAGCGATCAGAGGAAGCTGGCGCTCAAAGATAAACTCAGAAACATCAAATGCAAGAAGGGAGACAGTATTCCCAAGTATCTCACGAAGTTCACTCAGTGTCGAGATGAGCTGGGAAGTGTGGGGGTTACTGTCGATGATGAGGACTTGGTGAGCTTGGCTCTCCTTGGTCTTCCGAAGAGTTGGCATTCCTATCAGGACTCTGTCAATGGTCGGGAGAAGTTGCCAGGATGGGAAAGACTATGGTCAGATCTTGTGCAGGAGGAGATCAGGCGGAGTACCAGGGACGAATCTTCGTCAAAGGGAGCTGATGAAGAGAATTGTGCTTTGGCTGCCAAAGCAAAGAAAGGGAAGAGCAAGAAAGCTTTTCAGTCTAGTGCGAAAGGCAAGAAGCAGGATATGTCCAAGGTGAAGTGTTTTCACTGTCACCAGCATGGACACTATGCCACAAATTGTCCGCAGAAGAAGAAGAACAAGCAAGCTGCTGGATCTGCAGGGGGAGAGGCTTTAGCTTCTCAGTTTGAGCTTGATTTTTCATTGATCGCATGCTTGGTTTCAAGTGTGATGGGATCAGTGTGGTTCCTGGACAGTGGTGCGTCTTTTCACATGACGGGAGATAGAGATTTGTTCTCTGATCTGGAGGACAAAGATCTTGGAGTGCACATCGAGATGGGCGATGATGGTAGATACAGTGCGACCGGTATCGGTACCATTTCCTTTGAGAGGGAGTCTGGTAAACCCTTTGTATTGAAGGAAGTCATGCATGTTCCAGGATTGAAGAAGAATCTCATCTCAGTGGCGATGTTAGAAGACAAGGGGTATGATGTTGTTTTCAGCGAGGTAAAGGCCTTCCTACGCAGCAAGACAACTGGTGAGACCCGGAAGATAGGGGTTCGAGTGAGGAACCTTTATCAGTTTCATGTAGATGGATGCGCAGCAATGGCAGGCAAGGCAGAAGGATTGGTGAGCCGGGATGATGGCGAGTTGTGGCACAGGAGATTGGGTCACCTTCACCATGGAGCCTTGAAGATACTGCAACAGATCACTACAGGGCTTCCTAAAGGCACACTTGCGCAGTCAGATCAGTGCAAGGGGTGTACTTTGGGGAAGTTTGTGAAAGCCACCTTTCACGAGAAGGATAGTCGCGCCACGACGATCCTTGAGAGAATTCACACAGACGTGTGTGGACCTTTCTCAGTTGCTTCGACAGCAAAACACAGGTATTATGTGATTTTTGTTGATGATTTCTCTCGTAAGTGCTGGATCTTCTTCATGCAGAAGAAGAGCGAGACATATTCAAAGTTCTGTGAATTCAAAGCATTGGTCGAGAAGGAGTCGGGGAAGAAGGTGAAGGCTCTTAGGAGCGATAATGGTGGTGAATACATCTCGGACGAGTTCAAGGATTTCTGCAAGGCAGAAGGGATTCGTAGAGAGCTCATAGCTCCCCATAACCCACAGCAGAACGGGGTAGCTGAGCGGAAGAACAGAACGATTGTGGGTGCTGCACGGGCAATGTTGCATGATCAGGGCCTACCCCTTCACTTATGGGCGGAAGCATGCAATACAGCAGTTTATGTGCAGAACCGTTGTCCTCATAGGATACTTGGCATGAGTACACCTGAGGAGACTTATTCTGGTAAGAAGCCTGATCTTTCTCATTTGAGAATTTTTGGTGCTAACGTTTACATGCATGTGACGAAGGATGCCAGAAAGAAGTTGGAGCCGACTGCAGAGGTTGGGATATTTGTGGGGTACACTGATACGCCCCACAACTATCATGTGTATTTGCCAGACAGTGGTAAAACTATTGTGCGACGGGATATAAAATTTCAGGAGGAGAAAGCCATGAAGTGTTCGCTTGAGAGGGAGCTACACTTGCATGCAGATGAGGAGCTATTAGTTCCTAAGGATGAGCTTTAGGACGTGGATCAGCCACAGGACGAGGTTCATGGAGTGGAAGAGACCACTCATGCAGCGCCAACCATCAGAGGGCGAAAGCGCTTGACAGAAGCTGAGCGACTGGCTCAAGATGCAGAGAAAGTTGTAGGACCACCTACAGCCCAACGCAGGCAGAGACAGTCACCTGATCGGTACACTGGATACATGGCTCTTATGAGCAAGTGTGTTGTGACTGAGCCATCCTCTTTCGAGGAAGCTGTGGAGGATCCCGCATGGGTAGACGCCATGGTGGAAGAGTATGATTCTATTGTCAGAAACAGTGCATGGGAGATTGTTCCTAGACCGGAAGGGAAATCAGTGGTGGGTTCGAGATGGATCTACAAAGTTAAGCAGGCAGCTGACGGGAGTGTGGAGAAGTACAAGGCAAGATTTGTTGCCCGAGGCTTTTCACAGATTGAGGGGATCGATTATGAGGAGACCTTTGCACCTGTCGCAAGGTATTCTTCCATACGGACGATTCTTGCTCTCTCAGCGCAGATGGGATGGCACATTCATCAGATGGATGTGAAGATTGCGTTCCTCAACGGAGTCATTGAGGAGGAGGTGTACATTGAGCAACTCGAAGGCTTTGAAGTCTTCAGCAGCGAGTCGCATGTGTGCAGGCTCAAGAGAGCGCTGTATGGGTTGAAGCAAGCACCATGTGCTTGGTACACACGGATAGACAGCTATTTCACAGGACTTGGATTCTCCAAGAGCGAGGCGGATCCGAACCTATACCAGATTGTGGTGGAGGGTAAGTTGCTTATCATTGTACTGTATGTTGATGATTTGATTCTAACGGGTGATGAGCTGTTGATACTGTCATGCAAGAAGGATCTTGCTACAGAGTTTGAGATGAAGGACTTGGGCCTCCTTCACTATTTCCTAGGATTGGAAATATGGCAGCGCAGTGGTGGACTGTTTGTTTCTCAGGGCAAGTATGCTTGGGAGATACTGGAGAAGTTCAACATGCATGGCTGCAAGCCTGTTGATGCTCTTCTTCCTGGAGGTTGGAGGAAGGAGGATGCCACTTCGGGAGAAGAAGTGGATGCCACTGTTTATCGACAGTTGGTGGGGTCGCTGATGTATTTGGTCAATACACGACCTGATATATGCTATGCAGTTAACCAGCTTTCACAAGCTATGGTTAAGCCTACCAAGCTCTTCTGGAAGGCAGGCAAGCATGTATTGCGCTACTTGAGAGGCACATCGGGATATGGTTTGTGGTACAGACAGGAGGATGAGGTGAAGCTATGTGGCTTCACGGATGCAGATTGGGTAGGGAGCCCAACAGACAGAAAGAGCACATCAGGAGGGGTCTTCAGTATCGGATCGACAACAGTTTCTTGGTACAGCAGGAAGCAGAGATCCGTGGCACTCAGTTCAGCGGAGGCCGAGTATATGGCAGCAAGTTTGGCTGCATGCGAGGCTATATGGATGAGGAAGATCCTGGTTGGTTTGTTCGGTTCTCATTTGGATCCTACTGTGATTTACTGTGATAACCAGAGTTGCATTAAACTCTCGGCTAATCCTGTATTTCATCATAGATCTAAACATATTGACATCAGGTACCATCATATCAGAGATTGTGTTCAGCGGAGGATCATGTTACTTTCGTACATTCCAACGGAGGATCAGGATGCTGATATTTTGACGAAGGCTCTCACCAGGAGCAAATTCGAGTACCACCGAGGCAGGATAGGGGTTGCTGATAATCCATATCTTGTCGAGAGGGAGTGTTGAGATTGCAACAAGATGATGGAGCTTAGTGAAAAGAGTCGCCTTCACTAAGTGGGCCCGCAGGCTATTTTTGGCGCAAGTCTATTTTTAGACTATGTCTATTTTTAGACATATGGATCATGTCTATGTTTATGGATGATTGATCAAGTTGGGAAAAATAGATGGACTTCTATTTTTGATGAAAGTGTGAGTGATCACAGTGTGAGTGATCAAGTCTATTTTTAGACTGGCTGTCAAAAATAGAAAAGTCAAATATTATTATCTCACAATAATATTTGGACTATAAACTTACTCTTATTCTCTTGGAGCACTTCAGTTTGAGCTACGGAAGTGGCACATGCAGCTGTCAGAAGGAAATTCGTTTTTCTTATGAGTCAGTTGAGTTGTTGCATGCATGACTTCAGTTAGAACTCAAGTGAGTTGAGTTTAGTGGACTGGAGGTACAGTTGATGGAGTTGTGTTCAGTTTAACTTAGTTAAACTGGTTGTAGTTAGTCTAACTGCAGATAGACTAATGATGAGTTGTTAAACTAATTATTAACTCATAATACAACTAAAGAATACATCAGTTAACTCAGTTGCATGTCAGTGCATGTTCAGTTCAACAGGGACGGGTGGTAGAGAATCAGATTGCTATCAGTTGTGACTATAGTTGTGCACCAGATCTTGCACAATCAAAGGATTGAGTATGCCAATGAGTTTGCTCACGTATTTGGCCTGCATTTTAGCCTTTGCTCACGTCCACAAAGAGTGAGTGACTATTTTGCAGGTGAAAATCGAGTTTGGAAAGCAATTCTCATCAGTTCTTGAGCAGGTATTGAGCAGTGGAGGCAGGCAAGCAGTGGAAGAGATTTGGAGATCAGATCTGAGCTGTATTGTGTGTAACAGAGGTGGAGATACTTGTGAGAAGTATTATGCTGTGTAATGTTACATGACTCAATCATTAATATACAGATAGTGTGGGGTTTTTAGCGAGATGCTTTCCCCGTGATACATACTGTGTTAATGTGTGAATGCTCTTGATGTTTTATTGTTATTGATGCTGCTATATTCTTGATCAACGTAGAGGAGCTTATGTATTGTGTATGTTTTCCGCATTAGTACCTGATCAGGATAATCTCCATTGAATATGTGTTAAATTATTCAAAATTTCTACACCATCTTGCGAGAAATAGGGTTAGCCACTAATCATTTCACTAGACATTTTCCCTCTTCTATCGGCCAGCTATCTGCAAATGTGAAGTTCATAAACTAGGGTGAGAATGAATTAGCACGAGAAATACTTTCACATATTCAAAACCTAACGAGCCACTGTAGATATTGGAGATAGAGGAAGGTAGGGTTTGACATTTACAGCTATATCAAGAGTGAGATCCATTGATGGTTTACGAATTTTACCACCTTTTTCTTATCAGCATTATGAAAAAATGCAAAACAATGCTTATGTTACACTAAGGGAAAAAGAGGAGGAGTGATTGAAGTCTATATCATTATGAGGTTTTTATCTTCAACTTAGTTAAGTGGTTTGGCAGAGTGGTTGGAAATGTTATTGATGGTTTTTATTTTTCCTGGTGTGATTTAGTTATTTGTTTTGGTCTTTTTATGTTAAAGTTAGCATATTGAATGCTTGGAAATAATCACATGAGTGAATGCTTTGACATGGTGTTGTTTCTATTTAACTAGTTATATTGTGCCTATTGTGTTGTTTTGTTTTTATTTTATTTTCGTCCATGTTAAAGTTGGATCTATTTGTTTGTTTTAGTTAATTCGCGGTTCATAGTTTTATTCGACATATAAAGACATGTTTATACTTTTGCTTTTTTGTTTGAGTTTGTTCTAACTCTTCTTTTTTTGCATTGCAGATATGGAAAATAGTGATGTTCAGTATTATGCCATAGCGGTTCGTTCTATTGTCGAATGAATAAGTTTTGTTTCATATATTCGTAGTCGGTTTGATAAAAAACTTGGGTTTCATCTTGCTTTTTTTTATGAACATGTCTGTGTGTTGGAAAGAATGAAAGCAAATGTTAAATACTTGTTGGATGTGCATTTAAGAGAATCAGGGAGAAAAACAAGAAGGTACTGGCTGGAAAGTGTTAAGTTTTGTGAGCATTACGTTTTTTATGTGAACTAGTGTTTATTTTGTCATCAGTTCAACTATATTTTGGAAGATGTCAATCACTAAATGCTTTGTAATGAAGTATTTGAAGTGCATAGTCCTCATGGTTTTTTTTTATGTAAAGACATAATATTTATTGCTTTGTTTCAATTCTCTTCTTGGGTTTCAATGTTGGCGCAATCGATTATTTTTCGTTGCGTTGTTATCTTATAATTTGGATATGGATGGTCTTGAATTTTTAATGGATTTGTTTTTTATCACATTCCAATGTTTGCTTAACAAATGTGTTTTTTTCCTATCGTCTCCCGATGTCAACCATGTTCGTATGTTGCATTCACAATAATACTGTATTGAAATGGAAATGGATAACAGTCCAAGATTTCCAACTATGGTTGGTCGTCCCATTGTGACAAAGATTGGCTTGATACAAAAAAAGTCCCATGGTCTGTAATGCGTGTTGATGTTTGTTAACGGGTTTTGGATATTTGTATTAAGGTTTATATAATTTGGTTTTATAATATTTATCCCTTGAGCTTAATATTGGTTTGTAATGGAAATGTGTCATATTGTATAATAATTAATAAACCCATGTATATTATGATTCAACTAGGGTTTATTATTCCCTTAAGCTTATAATATCAATCCCTTCGGTTTATTAATCTAAGTGTTCATATTCCTTGGTTTAATATTATTTCCTTACGTTTAGAATCCCTTAGGTTTATAGTATTAATCCCAAGGGTTTATTATTGCCTTGGTTTTATAATATCAATGATGGTCAACCATGGTCCAACGTCGCATTGTGACGAATATTGATGGTGACGATATTTTGGGGTGAACTAAAACCCCATTTCCCCAATAAATCGTTCTTGATGCCTATAGGTTATGAGCCCATGAAGCCTATCAGAAACACTTCTCTTTAGTCATTTGAACTATTCCATGCTTATCCAACTGGAATCTTACTTTCCGCTTAGCCTTTTCACCTTTTGAAGTCTTAAGAAAGTAAAAACCCTTGTATTTGGCAATGTGTTGCCTCTAGGGAACACAACTTTGGTTTGTCGATGCTCTAAAGTTCCATCTTCAGACTAGCAGAATCCTTCTAGGCCAAAGCAACAGAGAATGGAAAACTTTCTTGAACCTTGAATTCGCGCACTTTGAATGTCGGACTAAGAATAGCACACTGGAGAGCACATCCTCTAGCCACACACTCGCTGGCATTCATAGTCCGCCTTGGTTCTTTTCCAAAAGTCTCAGTCAATATTTTTTTATATTGCAGGAACACGAGAACCCAAGCCAACAAATTCAATCCCATGAATCTTATCTACAGTAATTCCTGCTTCAATCAAAGCCTGCACGCAGGGCCCTTTCACACGCTCGATCGGTTGTGCAAGTTGTTCAAACTCTCATCTCCTCAGAAAATTTATTACCCGCAATTCGAACCCTCCACTGCTTGAATACCGCACTTAACAGAATAATTTTTCCTTCTTAGAAAAAATATTTCAATGACATACCTGGTTCGCGCATGAGCTCGAAGCCAATAATTAATATAGTAATGCTGGATCCGTGAATTTATATCTAGGGAAACTGATAAACCCTCCTCTCTTTCATGGACTCTTCGTTGGACGGGGAGGGCGATCCTGACCATTGTCATTGTATCCATAGCTACCGCTGCCTCCACCTAAGCGTCCACTACCACGACCACCAAAGCCTCAGCCCCTGCCCCGTCCTCGTCCTTTGCCGCGGCTCGGCCCTCCTCACGCACATAGGTTCATCCTCTGCCGCGGCTCAGCCCTCCTCACGCGCACAAGTTCGTCCTCTGCCACTGCTCGGCCCTCACTCGCACAGGTTCTCTCCCTTTTTCATGCACGAACTAATTCTTAATATCTCGTTATACATACATGGAAATTTTAACTGAAATTTGTTCACTAACTGAATTCTGTTTTAGTTGTCCACCTGTTTTTTTTCATTAAGGTACTCGGATGCTCCTGCATCAGACTTCCGAGGTACAAAAATTTATGACCTCCTGGTCATATGACTTTCCTTAGCAATTTTACCCACTGTTTAACTTCTTCAGTGGAACTGCCTTGATGTGAGCTGCAACCAAACCTCTGCAATAGCAAGTCCTCCTTGCTACCAGATGCCTTACCAAGCTTCTCTCCTGAGCTTAGTCTTTCGGCATCTCTGTGGTTCTCTCCTCTCGAACCAATTGAGCACTCCTGCTCTAGGTTTGCTGCAATCTTCTCACCTTCACAAAATAAAATAAAAAATTACAAACTTACAAATCTTCAACAAAATTGTACCTCTTCTTTCTTCGCATGCAAAAACTCCTTTCCGTAGGAAATCTTTTCCTGCTCTGATACCACTTGATGGGGACGAGATTTTGGGGGTGAACCAAAATCCCATTTCCCCAATAAATCGTTCTTGATGCCTATGGGTTATGGGCCCACGAAGCCTATCAGAAACGCTTCTCTTTAGTCATTTGAACTATTCCATGCTTATCTAATTGGACTCTTACTTTCCGCTTAGCCTTTTTACCTTTTGAAGTCTTAAGAAAGTAAAAACCCTTGTATTTGGCAGTGTGTTGCCTCTAGGGAACACAACTTTGGTTTGTCGATGCTCTAAAGTTCCATCTTCAGACTAGCAGAATCCTTCCAGGCCAAAGCAACAGAGAATGAAAAACTTTCTTGAACCTTGAATTCACGCACTTTGAATGTCGGACTAAGAATAGCACACTGGAGAGCACATCCTCGAGCCACACACTCGCTGGCATTCATAGTCCGCCTTGGTTCTTTTCCAAAAGTCTCGGTCAATATTTTTTAATATTGTAGGAACACGAGAACCCAAGCCAACAACTATATGCACTGAAGAAGATAAGGATCTCAATTGCCTTACTCAACTAATAAATTTGGGCTTGCTTTGCACAAATGATTCTCCTCAAAGACGACCTACTATGATGGATATTCTACGCACATTGCAAAACATTAGAGACAGTGTTTTGAGCCCTGCTACCATTCCAAATTTCCAATCAGATATAACACATTTTTTGGACAGTACAAATGCTACTCTTGACAACATTGGTGAAGGCCAGAGTTCTTCAACATTCTAGCGGTATTGGTGGTGGTATAACTGAATAATGTAGTAATTTGAGTTCACTGTCACTAAATTCCTCTAGTTTTAGTCTTATTCCCCTTTCCTTCTTTGTGCTTTGTGTGGAAATCTCTGTTGTTGCCTGCATGCAAGTATGATCAATAAGGTAGATCCACCATGAATGGTGCTTTGGTAATATTTTTATGATTATAACATTTCCTTTCTCATCTTAAGAAAACTTTATGATCAATATCCTTTCTGCATCTAGTAATTAAATGCATTGCACTCTTGTTTTATTAAATATTCCAGGAGTTTTGTAGCTGTTTTAAAGGATTAAAAGAATAGAAATAATTTTTAGATTCAGGAACTATTGAAGGGAATATCTTGGTGAACATAATTCTAGTTTTTTCAGAAATTATTCAAAGGAAGATTTAGATGGATATAACTATAGCTGTTTATCTTTTTATAAAACTATTTAGAGATAAGGGTGTGAAAATCTATGTTCAACATTTAAAAGGTGTCCTAACAAGCATAAAATTGATGCTAGCCTTGCATATTAAATAAATGTTGATTGACGCACTCCTATGGCAATTGAGATGAGCTTTAGGTTATCACAGTCTACAAATTGCATCATACTTTGTACCCCATCCTTGGAACACTACTGCCATAACTAAAGACATGGAAGACATATAGCTTTCTGTCTTTCAGTAATCAAGTAAAGTCTATTTTCTTTTAAGACCACCATATTAGTAAAATGTATATTTTATATTTCATGTTTTCGCCCTATGTGTGAAATTATATTAAACTTTTTATCCTAGAGATCTTTTATGCATGGACTTAACAATCATAAATTTTCTCTCTATGATGGCAACTGGTGTTTTCTTTTCTGCATGCAAGTGAGAGAATATATCCCAGGTTACAGCCCGTGCTTCTGCATACTTACAAATTGTGGCTAAAATCGATGAATTGAAAGAGAAGAAAGTGAATCAGTTTTGCTTCACTAGGTAACATCAAAACCATACCATACTTTAGGCACCTTGACTCTTGCAAATTTTGTTGTCATAATGAGAATTCTGAACGCACTAATTAGCTTTGTGTGCATGACAATGTTCTAGACTATAGACCTCACTTTTTACCTCAACTACCAAAAACTGTCAGAGGGAAAACTACTGTGTAGGGATATTCTAAAGAGCCTGAGTGAAGGATAATATAGCCTTATAGGATATGGCACACTTTGTATCATCTAAATAAAGAAGGAAATTAGAAAACATAAAATAAGTTTTCGTAGTTTCAAATCCTAGACATGATTGTTATACAGATGATAACTAGGCTTTCTTGCATTCAAAAGTTAATAAAGTTAATTTTTTAAATAAATTTTCGGTATTTTAGATCGAGTCATATTTGTAAATAAATCTGAGGTTCACAACTTCAAGTTTTTTATCCCTCACAGTGCTTCGTAGATCCACGGTGGAGTTGGATTGTTTTGGATTAAATCATATTGGTGAATAAATTTAAATGAATGTGATCAAGCTTCCTATTCTAACTCCAAGCACTTCTAAGAGATCTGGGCTATTTCCAATTTTCTTGGGAGAGATCACAAAAGCATAGTGGAAGAATTCGGAATCTCTGAATGTGGCTGGTAGCTTTGGGACTTCGGCAAATATGTATGCAGTGGGTCATTGCTTCTGTGCATGTGAGTCTATGATTGAAGGGCTGAAAGGGCCAGAGTTATGTATCTCCTTTACATTTGCTATGCATATGTAATGCTGGAGATCAAATGCACTCGTTTGCTACCTCACTTCTTGATTTGTTATCCTTACAAACCTCAAAATCTTGATGAAATCTCAATGTGTTTCTAGCCAAAACCAAATTTTTTAATTAAAAAATTAATGCCTTGGGTACCTTTGCTGAAGACCCGTGTATGGTCTTTTGGTCAAGGAAACATGTCCATAGGCAAAAGGTTTGGAGTTCCAGTTTGATCAATTATCAATAATGATTCTATTGGCTCCTTTTAATTTGAGTATATGCTGGATATCCTGTCCAGTTTCTGCATAGATTTTTGCATATTGATAAGTTATATACAAATAAATGTGTATGAAGATACAGGGAAGAATATCTAGATCTCTTGAATCATCTACAGACTTGTTATAACTAAGAGCATTCTTAGGAGAGGAATCCCATCCAAAGATAAGTATAAGAATCTCTCCTATATTATAGCTATAAAGATCCTTTGGGCATTTTGAGTTCAGAAAAAGAATATGGTTTCTCAATTATAGCGCATCCTTACTAATGTGACATGTCCTATGGTCCACTAAACGATAGCTTTCAGTGATTCATTGGGTTCTACAGAGTGTAAACCCTGGCAAAACATAGCTTTTGCAATACCTTCCATCGGCAGAGTTTGATGGCATTCTTTTGTATTGATGATTTATTTCATTCTGAAGTTAGGCCCTTCTCTTTTGAAAGATTAATTCACAATTCTTACAATTCTTTAACATGTCCATGTATTCCATACTTCTTACATATATCAAAACAGGCTGGAAGTTGGTTTCCTCTTACACAACTTTGATTATATTATTTCTAATCCAATGAGCGCTTAGTGATAATTCAACTAATCTTGTGAAAGGACCTCTTAATATATGCATGCTCATCTTGAGTGGAAATAATAACTGAGAACATCTACAGAAAATCATAATGAATGATCTAGCTTCCCTTCCTACAAGTGGAGAAACCTAAATTTCCTAAGAAAAAGAGCTGGAAATGGCCACTGAATATGAAAACGTATAGGTTATAAAAGCTGATATTCCTAAGAAAACAGAGTAGCAAATGGCCACTGAATATCAAGATATAAGTTCTGATGTTTTGTGAAACTTGAACAAGTAGCTTTAATATGCATCATGTTGTTAATCAGTAATTACATCATTTGATATTTTCAAAACTAGGAATGGAAGGAATATCCCCTGGTAACAGCTCCTAAAATAATTAATCTTATCCATTTGTGGTATTTAACATCTAATGTTTAAATGAAAGTCGCAGACTCTTATTCACAGTCAGACAATGCTTTTTGATTAATTTTATCCCGGTACGGTATTTTTAATCCAACCGGAAGATCTCAAAAAGATTTCTCGATTTGTTAATTTGAATATCTCATGTCAGTGCTACCATATAGGTAGACCAAGAAACTCCAAGCAATATGGTTTTCTCACCCATCTTGATTCTGGTACTTCCAGAAACAATTCTGTTAGAGAAGAGATGCAGATCTGTTATGCACCTTCTCTTTTCTTGTGTATTGTGAGCATTCTTCGATCTTCCTCATTTCAATTATCTAATCGGTGGCATCCTCATCTCAGCAATGTTTTTGATAAAGGGACTCTGCTTGGATTCATGTCTACAATCAATACTTACTTTGATCCATCACAATCATTACCCACAACTTGGACACCAAATGTTTTATTCTGCTAGTGAATGGGTATCATGTGCAGCCGGTGCAGATAAAGTGTTATTTCTCTGAATGTTTCGACTTCAAGCGTGGGATTACAAGGTACACCTCTCCTCTTCTCGTAAACTCTCCCTGCTTACGATACTCCACCTTTGCAATAACAGTTTCTACGGGACCTATCAATTGGGAAGTCTGTTTTGTTTAAAGATGCTTCTCCTTTCTTGGAATCACCTCCAAGGTTCCATTCAGCTCACTCTAGGTGGGTGTTGCAGTTTATGGAACGTGACACGAGGTAGTTAAGATCTCGTAAAGACCTTTATGGCCCTCCCTCGTAAATGGACCTTTATGAGCTTTTAAAAGGTCCTTGAGATTATGGCCAATGCGCCAATTGGTCTTATACATATGACCGGCTATCAGGAAAAGAACTGCAATAGCCAAATGATGATGCGCAGTATCGGTCAACCACAGACCCCCCGTTACTGGATTTAATCCTCCACGAAAAGTCAAAAAGTCTGAATATTCCGACCAATTCAGGGTAAAAAATGGGGTCAATCCCTTAGCAAAACTGGGATAAAGTTGAGCCAAAAGATCGCGATTGAAAATAAATTCATGAGGAAGTGGTATCTCTTTAGGATCCACTCCAGCGTCTAGAAGTTGGTTAATGGGTAGAGAGACGTGTATTTGGTGTCCTGCCCAAGATAGCGATCCAAGTCCTAGTAACCCTGCTAATCCTCTTTTCAATTTACTTATTGGGTGGCCCCTATCAAATAAGTAACTAAAAAAGTCACTAACGTACCTAATTGATAGCCCGGTGAAATGGTGGTAGTTATATATGAGCATATGGATGCGTAAGCAGGCTCGACTGATAAGGAGAGGACTTGAATACGCTATTAGTACCCTTTCGCTCTTTGCAATCTAGCTCCTATTCTCCAGCTACGCTCTTCTCAGTGGCCTACCCTAGGCGCTATAGGGAATATAGCTCTTATCTGCCCGCTACGCTCATTGGTTCTTCTTTCTTTCTTTCTGCCAGCTAGGCACCTCTTTCCATGGCCTTCTGCACTATGGCTACTGCCTCTGTTGCCCATAATAATCAATCCCGTAGCAAGGAGGTAGGCATAACTCCACAGCTAACCCCGAAGATCTGTCCATCAGGCCAGAATGACTCGTTCCTTTCCGGGCTTTAAGTGACTCATCAGGAGGAGGGGCTTGCCTCTCTGGTGGATTCTCCCTAGCTAACTCAACCAACCCAATCAAACAGACATAGTTAGACTTCCTTCCTAAATGACCGTCCCCCTGATTCCCTTCCTCATCGACCAAAAACTACTTGTTCATAAATGCTCAGTAACCATCTCATGGGAAACACGCCCCCAGAATGGGTACAATCACAGCCTTGTTGGGAAACATATTGTAATCTGCTGAAAAATATTGTACAAAAGATTAGCCTATCTATTCCCGTAGGCTATAGTCGATCCTCCAAAAAAGGAAAAATCCCAAAATAACCATTACTAAGCAAGTTTTGAGGCAGCTGGGCTTAAAAAACCCTAAGTTAGAGTTTGGAGTAAGGATTACTCAATCATTCAAGAAAGATGAAGCTCCTTTTGAAGTCTATAAATTAAGATTAAAAGCATTTTGATGAGCATTTTGGATCATCAAGTGTGGATCTTCTTTTGAGCATAAGCTCTGGGGTTTTAAGACCCTTTTTCTCTGTCAATTTCGGTGGTGAAAGATTCCACCCTAATTGACTTATTTTCTATTATTATTTTCCTTTCTGTTTTAGACACAGGAACACTATCTAGAGGGAGCGAGTTGTTAGCCTCACTCTCTTAAAAATCAATAATAAATCCAATTATTAAATTAAATAAATAAAATCATGAGAATTCCTCAAACTAAGGAGTCTAGTTTGGATGAGAGATTCTCTCCAACTAGCTCTCCTAAATTAGTGTGTAAGTTGAGAAATTGTCTCAACCAAGTGAGTCTAAGATAGACGCACTATCTTAAGACCACTTACTCATGTATTTAAATGTATTATTAAATTATTTGAATATAAGAGAGAATTAGATGAGCATGAGAGACCATATGATGGCTCTCTGCCTTTTCCGCCAGTTTTGTTCTGTGTGTTAATTTGCTGTGCATCCCAATTTCGATTCAATTTTGTAATCCTGGATTGCCCAGGCTGGATCTGCAAATATACAAACCAAAAAAACCCAATAAAAATGGTCGATCTCTTTTATATAAACCACGAATCCAATGGTGTGCGCCTTTGAAGATCAAGAGGGTTTGCAGTTTCAATCACATATTTTCATTAAGTATTTTAATGTCTAGACTTTGTCTCTGCATTTTCTGTGTTGAACGCCCAGAATAGATGAATATTTCTAATGGTGAAAATCGTGATAGCATGAAGGCTCATTGAATTCCAGTTGATTGATCTCTGTGTGGTATCAGAGCCAATATGGATAAGTGTTGTTGTGGAAAGTTTATATAATTACAATGGAATGTTGTGCAGGCTGTTGGATTTGACTGTTGTATGTTTTCATAGGAATTGAAACTTGAACTATTGTTGCATGGAATAAGGAGTGCGTAGGAGTTCGATGGAAGCTGCAAATATCTCTTTGTGCCATTAAAAGTTTTAGTGTCAAATTCTACATATCGCAGAGCTATATGGATCATAGAGAAGCATGGATCTATAACAGATTGTTTGTGTAGATTGGAACATTGATGTTGAATAGCGCAACATATTCCAATCAATTTTCAGGACTCTGCAGCCTGTAGCACTTGAAAAAAGACACATTCGAGGTCATTCTGGCCACGGTGAAACGTAGCTGCCTTGGAGATTTTCTTTAGATTTGGTTTTTTCAGAGGCAATTTTCCTTTGAGCTTTAACGCTTGAAGACAACAAACTGTAGAGCTTTCTGAATCAGAATCGATCATCTCACTACGATCGTCATTAAAGTCAGTTGCGTGGCCATTGCTTGAAGGTGCAGGCTCTTGTTTTGGCGCATCGTTGTATTCTTCCCAGCTATCACATAATGCTGCTTATTTTGATATTCAGGAATCATTATGGGGGTTGAAAATTCACTAGAGTTATTCGGTGAATCCTCTAGCAGCTTCTCACAGATCTTCCTGGATTTACAGTTCTCATGCTGTTCATTACTGAACATACTGTTGTGTGGTTGATTCAGATGCCTTCCATCCCCAATCACAGAGGCTTTCTTCCCAAAATCATCACCTGCTTCTCGCAACTCATTCACAGACCTAGACTCGTCCTTGATGACCCCGGGCAGAAGACTTCGGCGGGTTCTTAATTCATACTGTTGAACAACCAAAAGTCCTATTGCCTTCTGATGTTTGTCTTGAACAAGGGGACTTCTTCTTCCTTCCTGGGGCCTAGATATATGGGCTCCAACACTGCGTAGAGATGTATTATCTTTCTCAGGTGGAGCTTATAACAGTGGCCACGAGGGTGTCACCAATGCTTTTGTATTTAGTTTCTGGTATTTAGATCAACTTGGCATGTCAGCAAAGTTCAATACAACGTCTTACTGCAGACAGAGCTTGATTGGTGGTAACTATGGCCTTTTAAACACGACCAATTTCTCACCTAATTCTGATTATTACAGTGCACTTCTTTGGCATCGATTGATGGGAACACGTGTTCTTGACACAACTTCAGAAGGATCAGAATACGTACGCGCTTATGCACATTGTGCCAAGAATGCTAAGGGAGTCACTTTGCTGTTGATCAACTTCAACAATAACACTCGTGCCTATGTGCGGGCCTTTGTAGGTTCAAGAAATTCCACACAGAAAAGAACTAGATTTGAGTATCATCTGCTGCCACAGCCTGTGCACAAATAAGAAGAAGCGACAACAATTTTTTTTTGGAGAGATAAGTGTTTATCATAAAGTTTTTTCTTTTGGAGTGGTAAGTGATATTGGGAGTGATAAGTTGAATTTTGGGATTTTTTTTATTTTTTGTAATAAGGTGAAATGTTTTTTTGTATTTGGAGTGATAATGTTGTAATTCTAGGAGGTTTGAAAAGTTTTTATTTTTATTTTTTTGAAGACAAATTGCTTCAAGAATCTGTGAGCTTGGCATTCTCATTGTTGGAGAAATTTCATTCACGATTGTGTGAAGGTGAGAGTTGATGTGAAAGAGAGGTAAAACAGATATTAAAGTTAACTTTGACGCTAGAGCTTGGCATTATCATTGTTTTTAGAGTCAGTTTTTTGAAAACAATTTGACGCCAAGGAGTTCTCAGTCTGTGCTTGAGACGCCTCACTGAAGACATTGTCATGATGATGTATCTTGAAGGTTAATAAAAACATATCTTTTTGTGGTGATCGTGTCCTAGATCCGCTCGAAATTGAATAAGGGGATCATAGGTACACTCTGTGTCGTGAATGTGCTTGCATGATTTGAGTCGAATTTGTAAAACACTCTCTTTATTATGCTTAAACAAAACAACTACATGCACATAAGAAAGTTTACATATACAAGTCATCGATCAAGCTCCTGAAATCAAAGCTCCCATAATCAATTAAGTTCATAAGCACAAAGTGTCACATCATCGACTTGATAAAAGTAATATTCTGCAACAACATTTCACAACAGCGAATTCACGCCATCAAGTTAAGGACGCTACAAAATCAAGCATTTCAAGCCAAGACGACATCAACATCATCAACACTTTTTGTATCACTTGCAGATAAACATTTTTTTAACTGAATTGTACGGGTGCATTCTCGGTTGTAACCGACACCCTAATTTGACTTGTTAAGGTGAATACATTAAGTCAAGTAAGTCTTCAATTGAGTCATCAAGATTGAACTTGTCATTTGTATCTTGGGTGCATTTTCGACAGTGTTCGACACCCTTTCCTTTTTTTTTTACAAATCATCACATTCAGTGAGTACATTCAAGAAATCACAAGTGTCAGTAATCAATCAAGCAAGTTCAAGTGAGCATCAAATCAAGCCAGTGTTTAAAGCGAGTGTGTCATTCAAACAACAAAGCAAGCGAGCGTGTCAAGTAACCAAATCAAGTACCACAGTTCAATGCACAACAAGCGAGCCTGTGTAAAGTTCATTAAAGCATTCATAACGTTTCATTCAAGCAAAGCGATCGTCATCAAGCGAGCGTACAATCAACAGTTCAAGCAAGTGTTTAAAAGCATCAGCAATCAACAACCAGTACAAGCAAGCGTGTCATTTCAGTGATCGACTCAAGTGAGCAATTTTTTCAAGCACGACTTCTACGACAAGCGAGCCTGACTTCAAAGTAAGCAAGGCAACATGGCGACACACATTCAGTTGTCCCAAATTATTAACAATTTAATGTTATCATCAGTCGGTGACATGGTGCACATCAGCAAAACCACTCTTGCTGACATTCAAGTGCATATTCAACATGCACATGAAATGATTGAGTTCCTTCAACTGGAGTCGCAACTGCAGAGAAATGAGTTGCAAGAGAAGCGTGTTGCTTCCAAGTCTTTGACCAATCCAGAGACAGCTGATCATTCGACTTCATTCATCCAACCAGCTTCAAGTGTTGAAGTTGTTCTAGTTCAACTTTCTTCCAAACCCATCATCAAGCCATGGGAAGAAATTCGACGCGGCTTAGGATATGTCAAAGATAACGACAACTTACATATCCCTGATTATTCAAAGCCCATTCAGTTCGTCAGTGCCGGATTACTTGAACAAATCACCTCAGCAAGTTCTCAACAACTTGCAGACCGACGTCAATGCACACAAACTGAAGTTGTAGACAAACAGAAATGCACACAAACTCAAGTTGCAGACAAACCGACATGTTCTCATTGTCAAAGAACCGGTCATCTGGAAGATCAGTGTTTTGATCTCCATCCTTGTCACCATTGTGGCAAGCAGAATCATTCATCAGAGAAATGCTGCAAACAAGACCAACTTGCCAGATTAAAGATTGATTATTCATGGATTGATCCATGGGAATGGTCATCCACAGCCAGAAGATTGTACAAGTTTTACAATCGGATTCACTCACACATATTGCAGCCAAAATGAAGACGGTACTCTCATGCAGTTGAACGGGGGAGTACAACAGTGAAACTCTCCTACACCTACAGGGGGGGAGTTCAGATATAATTTGGAGAAGATTGCCTCTCCTTTCAGTTGACAAAGGGGGGAAAATGTCAATGAAATTGACAAGTGGTTGTCAGATTGAAAGTCTCGACAACATCAGCGAATCAGCTAGTGGGCATCTTCAAATCAACCAGTGGGCATCTTCGTCAGCCAGTGGGCGATCATCATCAGCGAATACGCCAGTGGGCGTTCATCAAATTGTGTCAGTGGACATTGGATGTTGTTTTCAAGCAAAGGACAGATGGATCCTTTTGCAGCTTGGCACATGATGGAGTTGTCAAGCGACATTCAGAGATGAATCAGGCATGTAGCTGATTCTTGTTCTCTTCAAATTTGAGTTTTTTCAGCATCCATCTTTGGTGGTTTTTCAGGCAAATGTTTTTTGAGGATCAACTTGAGAACTTGGAAGATGGTTCCTTGTTCATTTGGATTTATCATGGAGGGGGGGAATGTTAGCCTCACTCTCTTAAAAATCAATAATAAATCCAATTATTAAATTAAATAAATAAATCATGAGAATTCCTCAAACTAAGGAGTCTAGTTTGGATGAGAGATTCTTTCCAACTAGCTCTCCTAAATTAGTGTGTAAGTTGAGAAATTGTCTCAATCAAGTGAGTCTAAGATAGACGCACTATCTTAAGACTACTTACTCATGTATTTAAATGTATTATTAAATTATTTGAATATAAGAGAGAATTAGATGAGCATGAGAGACCACATGATGGCTCTCTTCCTTTTCCGCCAGTTTTGTTCTGTGTGTTAATTTGTTGTGCATATGGTTTTATGGCTGTGTGATTCTTCTTCACGAGTTCTCTGTTTTTTTGGTTTTGGGCACAAGACAGGATCTTCCGACTCTGAAGCGGTCAAGTTGGATTAAAGTCCACCCTGGAACAATCAAAAAGGAAGTCCGAACCCTATTATGGCATCTTCCCGAGGGATCTGGCCAAACTAGGGTTCCGAGTCTGGAGCAAACAAAAACCTGAGACGCTCTAGATTAATCTTGAAACTGGGTTCTACAGTGAATTTCAAATTTATGGCCCAAAATCAGAAATTTTGTCGGTAATTCTGAATCTTGATGTCAAGTTTCCTGTGGCGTTGAAGTGTGGACCTGTGGCTGAGGAAACGCGTGGGATCAGGCTGACGAAACAACTTTCCTGTGGCTGGGCATTTCGACGGCATTGGGATCACACCTTATCATTTGCAGCAACCAGACTCTTAGACTGGAGAAAATGACAACTTCTGGGTCAAATCAAAGATATGCAAGACTCCCTGTACCATTTGACAGAATCGAAGTTCTTGAAGGGTTATGTGGGGGTCCGAGGGTAAGCATTACAGTGATTTGAGTCAAATTCCGGAGAAGATCCCGAGGAGAGTGACTACTATCCCAAAGGGGGTTCAGTTACAGTTTGTCTTGATGCAAGTCGGCTATTATATCCATATATATTTAGGATTGTGGCATTGATATCAGATAGCACAAATTTCGAATTGGGGACCATTACTAGAATAAAAATAAACTTAGTCGAATTTACCAAGGAATTTGGAACTACGCCATTACTTTGGAATGATTAAAATTACATTTTTGAATGGAAGATTCCCTTGAAAATTTTAATGTTTATTTATATGTACATATTTTGCATGAATTATTTATGTCATCCAAAAAAAGAGTCGAAGTAGTTTTATTTTGTTTTTTTAAGTTAGAAAAATAGTCCTCGATTGTTATAGTGGTATTACAGCACTGGAATCTTGCTAGTATGTGAGTTTGGTGCATGTTTCTGGAAGATACGAGTAACGTTACAGTTAGAAAGAATAAGGGTAATCGCAGGAAAGCCATGGAAGGTAAGGAGGAACGAGGAGATCCAAACACCAAGGATCTCTTACATGTACCAATACATGGATAGGTAGAAATCTCAAATTTAATATTACAGGGGCAACAACAAGGACAACAGATAATGTACACCTTGGTCCAAGATCAACAACAACTTGCTCAACTGTTGATTCATCTTATAGGTAATGAAAATGTTACTTACAACAACAGGACTAACATGGAAGGAAGTGGAAATCATAACCCTAGTCCTCTTAACACCAAAGAAACCAACAAAAGGAATCATTGACCGTTGCTTCCTCAATTCACGAATAATCAAGTCACGACGAACCAAGAAGTTGTTGAGCCAAACAGACTGTTAAATGGTTATTTCCAGGAATATGCAGTGCTAGAAGAAAACGTGTGAGCTGCTATGACCTTCAATGAATACAATAATTTTAGATTCAGAAACAAACCCAAGGGACAACCCAATTCCAATCTAATATGCAAGTTGAGTAAACTTTCCCTTCCCTCATTTAATGGATCATCTAAATGTACAACAAGAGCTTAGGTGCAAAAATTGGACACCTACTTCAAACTCAACCCTATGCTAGAAGCACACACAATCCAATTTGCCACATTGCATCTAGAAGGGGAAGAGCATGAATGGTGGTATCATGGTTTACTAGCATTGGGGCATGCCAACAATACTACTTATGAAGATTTTATGCAAAGACTATTAGAAAGATTTGACCAAAAGAACCCAAACATCCACTTCAGAGAATTGACACTTCTCAAGCAGACAGGGTCGAATGAAGAATTCATTTCAGAATTTGAATATACCGTTGTCATGGTATCAGATATATTTGAAGAAAGATTAGTCATGCTTTTTAAATAAGCTTTATCCGAACCACTACAAGGTTGGGTAAAAGCATTCAACCCGATGACCCATTAAGAGGCTATCAAGAAAACTCGTGATATGAGGAATGTGACAGTCAAATCTAAAGCCCCTCCCAAAACTTCCATTCCTCCAAAAGATAAGGGGAAGAAGGCCCCTCAACGTGATTGGCCTAAAAGGGACAAGTTAGATGAAGAGACCCGAAGTGAACTAAGGGGGAAAAGGTTATGTTTTACTTGCAAGAAACCATGGGAACCTGAACATCGCTATTTAGGAAAAGGGAAGACTCACTACATCGAAGTGCTCTTTGACGATGAAGAATAAGAAGAGGCCACTCCAAATGTCAAAGAAGAGTCACCACAAAAGGAAGAAAAAGAAGAAGAAAAACCTAGCAGCCCTAGGGAAGAACCACCAGAAGTAGCAAAAGCTTACGAAAAGGCCAACAAAGAAAAGAAGTCTTGTCCCTAGGTCAAGAGTGCAACCCTTTTTGGTACACCCAAGTATTACACCTTCAGGGTCAGGGGAGTTGTTAAGGGACAACGCATCACAACACTAATTGATGGAGGAGCCACACACAATTTCATTGATGCATCGTTGGTGGCCAAGAGAGGACTTCCCACTGAAGAATTCGAAGGCTTGGATGTAATAGTTGCAAATGGATACAACTTGGATTGCACCTGAATGATCCCAAGTTTGAGCATAACTCTCGGTAACTATAGTTTTACTAGTGATTTCTATGTAATAGATCTTACATATCTCAATATGGTATTAGGGGTTCAATGGTTGTACTCATTGGGCAAGCACACAATGGACTACCAAGCACTGGAGATCGAATTTAAAGCACCAAATGGTAGTAGGGTAGTCTTAAGAGGTATGGAAAATGGCAGGCCACAAGTTGTTTCAGCCAAAAGGATGGAAACTATCTTTAGGCATGACGATGTCACATATGCAACAAACTGTAGAATCATGAGCCAAAAGGTACCCAACATCGATAAATTGTAGTACAACACGAATATTCAACAAATAATTGACAAGCATGCTTCTGTGGTGATATTCCTCCAGGATTGCCTCCTAAGAGAGGATTCAAGCACATTATAGAACTGGAAGAGGGAGATAAGCCTGTGATCAGCACGCCTTACCAACACCCAAAGAAATTCAAGGATGAAATAGAAAAGACCTGATCCAGGAGGATCCTGGAGGATTGATCCAGGTGGATCTTCAAAAGGTATCAGTGGCATGGTAAAAGGCTCAAAACTCAAAGTGGCATAATTTGGATAAACTTAGCATCAGATTGAAGTGCTCGTCATCCTGATTCCAACAGTGCGAATGACACTCAAATCCGAATTCATATGAAGAAGTTAGAGCAAGTCAAAGTTCAAGTTTGACTTGTCTAGGTGGTAGGAGGAGATGACATGACAAAAGTTTCAGCGAATGGGGAAGCGCCAAATGGCAGGCTTCCATTGGGTCCCGATATCGCATATCGCATATTGGAGGTGGACATGTGTTATGAATCGGCCCCCAACAGAGCCTAGTTGCGATGGGATATATCGCATATTGCAATCGCAGAAGGGGCTAGTGTTTGCGAAGTGGCCCCGATAGTAATCCCGGTTGCGATTGCGATAGGGTTCCGGACGCGATATGTTATACACTATATTTCATATCTCAGCGGGTCCGTTGTTATTGCAGTGTATGGACTTTGATATTCGCCGAGGGAAATGCCGATTGTGATTTGCGATGGGGACTGTCAGATGCGATGTCTTATACATTGTGATTTATAACCACGACGGGTCCGCTGTATCGTAGAGTGCTAGATTGTTTGGGCTTGGGACTGTCCGCCGATGGTTGGAAACGTCGATAGTAAGAGCCACTGGTTTCCATGTGCAGTTGAAGAAGTTTCGTGCCATGTTTGTAAGGGGTTTCACCATAATTGTAAGGTTGTTGCCATGTATCATTCCGGCCCGATCCCGCCTACTTAACTTGGTTTATTGTGTTAAAACTGCCCGAGTATTGTGGGATTGATGCCATGCTTATAAAAGACCCTTTTGTGTCGGAAGAAGGCAGAGAGGACTGGCCGATTAATTCAGAATCTATTGTGCAGCAAACCTTGACCCTGGCAGCAGGCTAGGACCTCGCCTTGAGCAGCAGGGAGGTTTCAAGAAGGTTGCAGAAGGCCCGGTTATCCGAATTGGGTGTTTGGATAGGCCATTTTGCACGATTTTTCACCAGGAATTTAGTGGTACTGTCTGTTTCTAGAGCTGGGCTCTCCATTTTTTGTCCATCTTCCATCTTGGAGGTATAAGGATTGTAATTGAATGGTGCTTGTACTTTTATCTCTTTTTATGCCACTTAATGAATGAAGGCCTCCCCACTATTGAGCAGGGCCCAGAGACGTAGTCCAAATTGGACGAACTCCGTAATCAAATCATTGTGTCATGGTTTTTTATGTTCTTCTGGTTATTTCTGCATTGTTTATGTGCTTTTAAGTTCCATGGTTAATTAGCTTTGTTATATGTAATTCTGATGCATCTGTAAGTAAAAGATCTTGGATCAAGTTTGGTATCAGAGCAGGTCTTTGTAGATATGAATTGCAGGAGTATATGCTAACCCGGAACAAGCTGCGAAAAGGAGAAGGAACGCTTAAGTCCTTTGATCCTGAAGCAAGATGTGCATAGCGAAGAAGAAACATGGCCAATGAAGAAGCTCGTTGGGAAGAAGAACATAATTTCCGCAAGGTATTCTACAATATGGGTGAGAAAGTGGACACACTATTTTCAGAGTACGAGAAGGCCCTCCAGCACGAGAAGAAAGATGCAGATGATCGCGGATTGACACATCAAGGAGATGGTGGAGAAGAACCCCTCCCTCTCCTTCTTCATGTGATAGTTCTCATCACTCCATCGCGACTCCAGACATACATCTAAGAAACCTTTCCTTAAACTAGATGTAAAGTTTTACTTGCCTATGTATGTTGGAGAGTGTAATGCAGAAAAGCTCAACAATTGGATTAGGTAGATTAAGGTCTACTGTCAGATCCAACAGATCGAAGAAGATGAGGCAAAGATCCAGTTGGCATCCCTTCGACTGAGTGGCACCGCTCTCGTTTGGTGGGATAGCAGATTGCAAGGTAGCAAAAAAATGGGTAACCTTCTTTCCTCATGGTCAAATTTTGTTTCTGCATTGAAGAATCTGTTTTACCCTCTGGGATATAAACAAAAAGCATTAATGGAATGGCAACACCTAAGGCAAAGCAAGGGTCAAAATGTGCAAAACTTCACCGAATAATTTAGGAAACAAACATTGAATTTGAGCATTCCATTAGATTCACCAGAGATTGTAACTAAGTATATCGGTTCCTTACATAGTTACATAAGACATTCATTATTATTGTTCGAGCCTGCTACTATCGATGAGGCCAGTGTGAAGGCCATGCATCTTGAGAGCAGGGGGATGCATGAACAAAATGACCACCCAAAAAGAGCCGCAACAACCAAGAGAAGAGGAGCAAAGCCCTCTTGTACACATTGTGAGAAAGAGGGACACGACGAAGAGAATTGCTGGAAATTGCACCCTGAGTTGAGGCCTAGGAGGAATGACAAAAGGGAGAGGCAAAAGACAACTACCACCCTGCAATCAGATCACGAGTCTGAATAAGAGGAAGACGAGAAGGTCATAGCTACGGGATTTACCCGAGGTGGACCAATTGACCTGGGGTTAGATTCTGGTGACGAAAGGAAGATCGTAGCAGATGGACCCGTCGATTTGGGTTCTGATTCGAGCAATGAAACAAAGGTCGCAATAGATATTGTACCAAAGGTGAAAAGGACACCCAATGTAGCATGGCTCCATGAACTTGAGGAGATCAACCAAAGCATTCAAGTAGAGAATACTGAGCTAAGGAGACTCCTACAGGAAGCCGAAAAGGAGAAACAAAGGTTGCTACACCAGTTGCAAGCCAAGGACGAAGCCTTGGAAAAGCTGTAGCATAACTGCCTTGACGTAAAAAGTGACTCTTCAGCTTCATGTACCTTTCCTGATGATGATTTCGTTGTTTTTGAAAAACATACTACAGGTATCAGATCCAAACTGTTGAAGAAAATGGGGTATCAGGGGAAGGGCCTTGGCATTAATGGCCAGGGCATCGTAAACCCCATCAAAGTGGAGGAATTTCCTCGTCATGCAGGACTCGGGTATGTCAGGAAGGAAGTTGGGGAATGCTCCAAAACAACCAGCGACCTACTGATGATAGATGATGAGGGAACCTCACCACATTCCAGTGACAGTGAGGGATCCATAAACCCTTATCAGAGGCACATCAGGGGAAAACGCTCCATGACGATTCGGAAAGTTTGGAGGAGAAAGAATTGTGGTAGTCACTGCAACGAGGTGGGACACCAGGAAGCCACGTACAATATGCTATGTGCCAAGAAAGTATCAATAAAGAAGCCAACGAGTGAAAATGATCAACAAACAAATATACCACAGTCATGGCGGTCCTCTTTATTAAGTTAAATATGGTTTTTTTAGATGTAATAGCTTGTTATGGCCACCATTTGTAAGCCACGTGTTTCTAATAAATGTAAAAGTGATGATGTGTTTCCCATCGCTTAAAAAAACACAATGATGACGTTTGGGCTTTTTGTGAGTAGTTGGATATTGATTTCTATCATGTAAAACTTGACCAAAGAGTGTGTGTTATAAACTCTTGGCAAGTGCGGGGTTGTTTTAGTCATGTATGCTTGTATATGATTGCAAAGGATGTGCCAGTTTCGTGTGCATGTGGTTGAAAGTGTGGTTTGGCGAGGACACAGACAGTGCGCTGGATGTGTTAATGCTTTTGGTAGAGTACATTTGTGTGGGCTTCAAAGGAAGGCATCCGAGTAAGCCTCGATGGATGGAGAAAGAGAAAGCGAGGGAGAAATTTCCTCACTTGCCAATTAACTGAAAGAGATTTTGGCAGTCCAAAAGCTCTTAGTGGGGAGGATTGATCCAGGAGGATCCTGGAGGATTGATCCAGGTGGATCTTCAAAAAGTACCAGTGGCATGGTAAAAGGCTCAAAACGCAAAGTGGAAAAATTTGGATAAACTTAACATCGGATCGAAGTGCACATCATCTTGATTCCAACAGTGCGAACGACACTCAAATCCGAGTTCATATGAAGAAGTTAGAGCAAGTCAAAGTTCAAGTTCGACTTGTCCAGGTGGCAGGAGGAGATGACATGGCAAAAGTTTCAGTGAATAGGGAAGCGCCAAGTGGCAGGTTGCCATTAGGTCCCGATATCGCATATCGCATATCGGAGGTGGACAAGTGTTATGAATCGGCCCTCAGTAAAGCCTAGTTGCGATGTGATATATTGCATATCACAATCGTAGAAAGGGCTAGTGTTTGTGAAGCGGGCTCGACAGTAATCCCGGTTGTGATTGCGATAGGGTTCCAAACGCGATATTTTATACACTATATTTCATAGCGCGGCGGGTCTACTGTTATCGCAGTGTATGGACTTTGATATCTGCCGAGGGAAATGCTGATTGCGATTTGCGATGGGGACTGTCGGATGCGATGTCTTATACATTGTGATTTATAACCACGGCGGGTCCGCTGTATTGCAGAGTGCCAGATTGTTTGGGCTTGGGACTATCCACCGATGGTTGGAAACGCCGATAGTAAGAGCTGCCGGTTTCCACAGGCAGTTGAAGAAGTTTCGTGCCATGTTTGTAAGGGGTTTCGCCATAATTGTAAGGTTGTTTCCATGTATCATCCGGCTCAATCCCGCTTGCTTAACTTGGTTTATTGTGTTAAAACTGCTCGAGTATTGTGGGATTGCCACCATGCTTATAAAAGACCCTTTTGTGTCGGAATAAGGCAGAGAGGACTAGCCGATTAATTCAGAATCTATTGTGTAGCAAACCCTGACCCTGTCAGTAGGCCGGGACCTCGCCTTGAGCAGAAGGGAGGTTCCGAGAAGGTTGTAGAAGGCCCGATTATCCGAATTGGGTGTTTGGACAGGCATTTTTGCACGATTGTTTTCCAGGGATTTAGTGGTACTGTCTGTTTCTGGAGTTGGGCTCTCCATTCTTCGCCCATATTCCAACTTGGAGGTATAAGGATTGTAATTGAATGGTGCTTGTACTTTTATCTCTTTTTATGCCACTTAATGAATGAAGGCCTCCCCACTATTGAGTAGAGCCTGGAGACGTAGTCCAAATTGAACGAACTCCGTAATCAAATCATTGTGTCATAGTTTTTTATGTTCTTCTGGTTAGTTTTGCATTGTTTATGTGCTTTTAAGTTCCATGGTTAATTAGCTCTGTTATATGTAATTCCGATGCATCTGTAAGTAAAAGATCTTGGATTAGGACCATCCAAGAGCTGTTAGAAATGGACCACATTAGACCTAGCTCGATTCCATTTGCCTCATCCATGTTCTTGGTAAAGAATAAGGATGGTACGTGGAGAATGTGCATTGATTATCGAGCGCTTAACAAGAAAACTATCAAAAACAGGTACCACATTCCCAAGATCGATGAATTACTGGACGAACTTCACAGGGCAGTTTACTTTTCAAAAATTGATTTATGATTAGGGTACCATCAAATCCAAGTTCGAGAAGAGGACGTGCCGAAAATGACATTTCGATGTCATTATGGACATTTCGAATTTTTGGTCATGTCGTTTGGGCTAACCAATGCACTTGCTACTTTCCAATCTTGTGTGAATGGTATATTCAACAAGCAATTAAGGAAGTTTTTATTAGTGTTCTTTAACAACCTTCTCATTTACAGCAAAGCATGGGATGATCATCTGAGGCATTTGGATACAATTTTGAGCATTATGCAGGAGCAATCTCTCTATGCCAAAGCGTTAAAATGTGAGTTTGGGTTGACATAGATTCTTTATTTAGGACACATAATCAACACAAAGGGAGTACAGGTTCATCAGGAGAAAATTTAGCAATATTGGACTGTCCCACACCCAAAACCCTAAAAGAATTACGTGGATTCCTCGGGATCTGCATCTACTATCGACGATTCGTTAAGGGTTTCTCTCAATTAAGTGCACCTTTGATAGACTTAACCAAAAGGGGAGAATTCAGGTGGATAGAGGAATCTGGCAAAATGTTTAACAAGTTCAAAGAAATAATGAGCTCATGTCCATTCTTGGCTCTTCCCGACTTTGGTCAACCATTCATATTGGAGTATGATGTGTTAGGGGAAGGGATAGGGGTTGTCTTAATGCAAAAAGGTCACCCTATCGCATTTGAAATTCAGAAGCTTCAGGACACAAAAATTTTTTACTCCATATATGAAAAGGAGATGTTGGCTATCATGCATGCTTTAGCAAAGTTCAGACAATATTTGGTTAGAAACAGGTTCATAGTCAGGACAGACCACAACAACTTGCATCATTTCCTGGGGCAAAAGGACCTTAATGAGTGGCAACATAAATTGGTAAGCAAGATCCAAGCTTATGACTTTGATATTGAGTATGTGAAGGGAAAGAAGAATGTTGTGGCCGATGCACTTTCCAGGAAAGAAACATGTTCCCTCATGAAACTCACAGAAGATTGGAAGGCACACCTTGCAACGGAGTATGCCAAGAATTAGTTTGCATGTGCACTAATCGACAAGATCACCCAAGATGACAACTACAAAATAATTGATGGAGTCTTTTATTATAAAAGTAGGGTATACCGAGTTCCTGAATCTACACTCACGGAAAATATTTTGAAGGCTACACCTATACTCCCTTGGCTGGGCATTAGAGATTCTTCAGACATCGACAAATTCAAGAATGATTCTCATATAAAGTGCTCAAGGAAGATGTGATGAAATATGTCAAGGAATGCAATACATTCCAACATAATAAGGTTGAACATACACATCATATAGGCCTTCTCTGACCCCAACCAATCCTAGAACAAAAATGGGAAAGCATCTCGATGGATTTCATCACTGGGTTACCCAAAGCGCAAGAGAAGGACTACATCTACACAGTGGTAGACATGTTGACTAAATTTGCACGCTTCTTTGCCATCTCAGCTAATTATTCATACCTAACAAGTGGTAGAATTGTTTTTCAAAGAAGTTTTTAGACTGTATGGGCTGCCAAAAAATATAATCAGCGATCGTGATAGTAGATTTATGGGTGCATTTTGGTAGGAACTTTTCAGACTAGTGGGAACTGAATTGACCCCTAGCACTAGCTATCACCCGCAAACCGACATTCAAACAGAAATTGTGAATAAGTGGATTGAGGGGTATCTGTGCAACTATGTGACAAGTCAACATAAGGCATGGATTAAGTGGTTGTACGTTGGGGAGAATTGCTACAACACCACCTACCACTTATCCATTGGGATGACACCCTTCAGGGCTCTATATGGATATGATGCACCCTCCTTCATCGACAGAATCTTTGGAGACAACAAAGCACCCCTTGCCAAAGATTGGATACAGGAGAGTCAGGGCATTCTCAGGGTACTCAAGGAAAACATACCGGTTGCTCAAAATCGACAGAAAATGTAAGAAGACCAACATCGGATAGAGCACAATTTTGAGGTAGGAGATCTTGTTTTCTTGTGGTTGCAACCCTATAGACAATTTACACTCAATAAGAGTGGGGAAAAAATTAAAGCCGAGATTTTATGGACCTTACAAAGTTATTCGTAGAGTGGGTGAGGTGGCATATGAGTTGGAGTTATCGAGTGATAACAAAATTCACAATGTATTCCATGTGTCATGTCTCAAGAAGGTCGTGGGTCAGCAGGTCACAACCTCGTTGAATTGCCACCATTAAATGAAGAAGGGAAACTAGAACTTATTCCAGAAATGATCATGGTCGTGCGAGAAAAGAAGTTAAGAGGAAGAGTAATTATGAAATATCTCATCCGATGGAAAAATTTACCAGAGGAGGATGCAGTATGGGAAGGAAAACGAATTTCGCAGGACCCAAACTTGCAATTGTTTGAGGCCAAGCAATTTTGGGCAGGGGGGACTGTAATGTCCTCTATGAATTGAGGACAAAAGGGACTCATTAGCTTATCTATCCTCGTAGGCTATAGTCCATCGAAAAGGGGGAAAGCCACAAAATAGTCATTACTAGGACAATTTTGGGGCAATTGGGCTTATAAAACCCAAAGTTGGGGTTTGGAGTAAGTATTACTCAATCATTCAAGAAATATGAAGCCCCTTTAGAAGTCTATAAATGAAGATGGATTGAAGTCATTTTAGACCATCAAGTGTGGATCTTCTCATCTGTTTTTTTTTAGCATTAACTATGAGGCTTTTAAGACCACTTTTTCTCTGTCAATTTCGGTGGTGAAGATGGATTGAAGTCATTTTAGACCATCAAGTGTGGATCTTCTCATCTGTTTTTTGAGCATTAACTATGAGGGTTTTAAGACCACTTTTTCTTTGTCAATTTCGGTGGTGAAAGATTCCACCCTAGTTGACTTATTTTCTATTCTTCTTTTCCTTTCTGTTATGGGAACATGAACACTATCTAGAGGCAGCGAGTTCTTTGTTTTTTTGGTTTTGGGCACAAGACAAGATCTTATGACTCTGAAGCGGTCAAGTTGGATTAACGTCCAACCTGGGAACATCGAAAAAGGAAGTATGAACCCTACTGTGGCATCTTCACGAAGGATCTGGCCAAAATAGGGTTCCGAGTCTAGAGCAAATCAAAACCCGAGATGTTTGAGGTTAATCTTGAAACTAGGTTCTGCAGCGAATTTCAAATTTATGGCCCAAAATTGGAAATTCTAAGGGTAATTTTGAATCTTGATGTAGAGTTTCTTGTGGTGTTGAAGTGTGGCCCTGACGCTGAGGAAACGCGTGGGATTAGGCTGACGAAACAACTTTCCAGTGGCTAGGCATTTCGAATGTAGTGGATCACGCCTTGTCGTTTGCAACAACCAGAGTGTTAGACCGGAGCAGATTACAACTTCTGGGGCACAAATTGAAGATAGGCAAGACTCCCTGTACCATTATGTATGTGACAAGTGTTTAACAGAACCGAAGATCCTGAAGGGTGTTGTGGCAGTCTGAGGCTTTCAGACGCATTACAGTGATCCCAAGTCAAAGTCTAAAGAAGATCTAGAGGAGAGCCAACGATTGTCTCAAAGTGGGTTCGGTTACAGTTTTTCTTGAAGCAAGTTGGATATTATATCTAGAGTTATTTAGGATTGTGGAATTAATATAAGATAGCACAAATTTCAAATAGGGAACCATTGCTGGAATAAAAATATACTCGGTTGATTTTACCAAGGAATCTAGACACATGGAATTTGGAACTACGTTGGTACTTTGGAATGATTAAAATTACACTTTTGAATGGAAGACTTATTAAAGTTTTAATGTTTATTTATATGTATATATATTTTGCATGAATTATTTGTCATCCAAAAAAAGAGAGAGAATTGTTGGAAGCACTAGTTCTTAAAAAAATTCAAAAAATTGCCCTAGATTGTTATACATATCTTCTTTGGACATCATAAATTTGGGTAGCAACAACCTACATGGGAGTGTTCATTATGAATTGGACAAATTCTATCTCCCTCATCTAACTGCATCAATTTTCTAGGATTGTATATATCTGTAAACCAGTTAATTGGTAAAACTCTATCAAGGTGGTATTTAGTTGAGTGGCAGTACTCCTGCTTCCCTCTTCAATTGTATGAAGCTTCGAGTGATTGACTCTAGGATTAACTAGCTTATTGGATTAGTGCCCATGGAGATGGGTAAGTTGATGCGGGTCCAATTTATTGAAATTAGACAAGAATTGATTGGTTAGCAGCAACGCCATGACCATGCCCTTTCTGACTACCCTTACTAATTTTTCCATGCTAAAAGAAATAGATTTAAGCTCTAATCATCTCATTGAACAGTTTCCCTTTATCACTTCTCTATAGAAATCGACTTCTTATACTTGGGAAACAATGAATTAGCAGGCGAAATATCTTGACAAATTGGAAACCTAACTAGTTCAACATTTCTTGTGTTACCAAGTTAATTCTTTCATATGGGAAATCCTTTTTTCACTTAATATGCTTCAAAAGTTGGATAGGTTATATATTGGAGGAAACAATTTACAAGGAAACGTCCTGTTCAAAATTGAGAAACTCAAAAGCTTAAGCCTCTTATCTTTCATGGAGGATAATCTCTCTAGAAGAATCCCTGACTTTGTTGCCAGCCTCCAGCAACTCACAATTTTGGATCTTGCTCAAATCTAGTTATTAGGTAATATACTTGAAAATCTTGGGAAATTGTGCAATTAATAGTGCTAATTTTGTAAATCAGGGTCAGCACGCACATAGCTCCAAAGGTTGCAAGGCTTGCAAAGCTAGCTTTGTATTTCAACCTTTCAAACTATTTATTGTATGGCCTTAGGCATTTGGAATTAAGCAAGATGGAAATGGTTCAATCTATAGATATTAATACAAATATATTAACAAGTTACATTCTCATTGCACTAGGAAGTTCTAAAGATGTAGAATACATTAATCTTTCCTGCAACACACTTGAAGATTTGATTCAAATTTCCCCTAATGAACTTTAAAATCTTTAGGACATAGATATTGTTGAAAATTGGCAGATCAGGGAGAAATTCCCTCCTTGGGGAAGCCCTTCTCACCCTAAGGAGACCCTATTAGCTCTTGGAAGAATTTAATTTGAATGTGGGAAAATATTATTTTTAATGTGGAACTATGACACCATAAAAATTACAAGTTACTCTGGAAGAGGAAATTCGACCCCCAAGACCTCATATAAATACACATCACTTGGCATCACTTGGAGGCATCATGTCACACATTCATATCTTCTTATTTGGTTCGATTTGGTTTGAAATTGTAGGGTTTGAGTTCACATGTGCGAAGGAGAGAGAGGGTAATTCTGTTGACTAGTATTGACTTGGGGAAGTTTGACTTTATTTGACTTGGATTTGGATCTGTTTTGGAGGGTTGAGTTGACTGGGAATTTGATTGAAATTTTCTGAGCATCTTGACCAACATTGACCGCAGATTTACAATTAGGGTTTCTGCAGGTCAAATTTTGACTTTGACCAAATTTTTTGGGTTGTTGACTATTTTGACCGAGTCTGATTGAAGGAGGGAGGCCACATTCTTTGACTAGTTGTCTGAACTCTTTGAAGTTGATTTGATCGTTGACCAAAGACTGGTTAGGGCACAGGGGCTTCACCAGGGGAGCAATACCATACCACATGTGTTCATATTGGAGAATATATATTGAGGAAAAAATGACATAATATGTTGAACATATAATACGGGGGTAAAGGGTTTTTATATGTTGTGCATAAAAAATGGAGCTCAATTTTAATGAAAAAATATAAAGGGGTATAAAAATGTCGATGAAAAAATGGATACCTACAATATCTAGTGAGAGTAGAGGTTTTCTAAATTGGGAAGGTGTATTGTGTTCGTATTGGTAGTGGGTTAAATAAAGTGGATTTGAGAGGTATTTTCCAATATGTAGTCAAAATAAGGGTATTGTTTAGTATGCCACAAACAAGCGTGCTATGCTAGAGGTTCATTGATTGAAGCGCATGTGGGATAGGACTATGTTGAATGCTATTGAATTTGACTGGAAATTGCAAAATTGAAGTTTGACCAAATTTGAATTTCATGTTCATATTTGATTGGATATTGGTTGGTTGACTTGGTTGGTCAAGGCTTTGACCTTTGACTATTTGTTGGATATACTTGGACTATGTATCTCTCTATTGAAATTTTGATGAAAATCTAATAGAAGAAGAATATGGTTAGGTTTCTCCCCCTTGTGGGGTTTTTTCCCTGGTCTTTGACCGAAAATCTTTGTCTCTATTGTTCTTGTTTGTCTTCTATTGTGTATATTGTCTATTGTTCTATCTAAAATTGTTTGCTGTTATTGGAAGATTGAAAATAATTGGATAAAGTGACTGCTATTGAATGAAGAAATTGTCTAAGTGATTGTTACAACATAGAACATTGAAAATTTAACACATATCTCCTCCAACACTTGGTTGGTGGAATATCCATGTCATTGGAAAATCTTAAAATGCTCTGCCACTTGAATTTTTCTTTCAACAAGTTCTCGAGAGAAGTCGATAAAGGTGGAGTTTTCAAAGAGCTTAGTGCCATGGCAATTCTCTGGTGGTTTCTCTGTACCTTGGATAGGTTTGTCACCATGCTTTGTTGGAAAACATAATAGTGTTGGGCATTTGAAAAGAGTTTTCATATGTGTTATTGCGATTATAACCATTGTTTTTGTATCATGTTTGTTTCAAGGCATTATGTGGAGAGTAAATCACAAGAAGCATATTTTTTTGGAGCACGCTTAAATGTGGGGCATTGAAGAATTTCCTATCGAGAGCTCATCACTGCTATAGATGAATTTAGCGATGCCATCTTGTTAGGAGTTGGATGTTTTGGAAAGTGTACAAAGGGAATTTGAACATTGGCACATTAATTGTTGTCAAGCTTCTCATTGTGGAAAATGAAGGGCTCACAAGTGCTTTGAGGAAGTGAAAAATTTTGGGTAGAGTTAGGCACTGTATTTTAATTAGAAAGATATCTTCTTATTTGGATCTCTAGGTTAAAGCTTTTATATTTCCATTAATTCCAAATATAAGCTCATAGAAATGGTTATTAACCAATAGAAAAGAAGAAAATAGTTTTAGTTTGATTCAAAGGTTGAATATTTCAATAGACATTGTCAAGGGCATGGCGTATCTCTATCACTAACATTTTGAGCAGGTGATCCATCGTGATTTTAAACCCAACAATGGGCTTCTAGGTGAAAATATGACAACATATTTAATAGGTTTTGACATTGCTACCATATGTTTTGCAACTTCTAAGGATCCCACTTTCACTTTCACATATGCAATCGAAGGACCTATAGGGTACATTTTTCTAGGTATTATTTGAACTAGATATCATGGTAGACAATGCCATGAATTTTCTATTTTATTAAATACAAAATATTACTATGAACTTCCGTAATAGAGATGGTGGTGGAAATTTGTGGAAAAATTTGTTGGAGGGCAAGGTGCTGCAATTATGTGTATGTGGTTGTAGTGATGAATGTGCAACTCAACTAAGTCGATAGGGGTTGCGTAGCAGCTACATGTGCCCAGTTTAGTGGTGACTATGGTCGGCCTGTGGCACCACGTATGACGGCTGACGACCGACGACTACATATAATTTCTATTTGATTTTTTGTTTTTGCTAGTGTCTTTTTTTTGTATATATATATATATATACTCCCCTTTTTAAAATATATTTGACTCTTTTTTTAATCTTTTTGACTATTTGATTAAAAAAAATAGTCAAATATATTTAAAAAAGGGGAGTATATATATATATATATATATATATATATATATTAAAAAAGGGGAGTATATATATATATATATATATATATATATATATATATATATGGCCAAAGGCCTTTTTCTTTTCTCTTTTTTTTTTTTTAATTTTTTTTTTTTAAATGGCCAAGGGCCTCAATGACAAAATCAGTAAACAAAGCATCTCCAAAAGTTGTGTAGTGAAACGCTTGAATCACATGACAACAAAGTTGACAGAAAGTTGATGGCGAAAGGCTGGGATCAGAGAATGTGGCTCTGATACCAAACGTTACGAACAAAATTCGTAAACGCAATAGAATACTCAGAAGATCTGAAATATGTAAATATCATGATAAGACATGTTGTCACTCAAATTGTACACGTGAATGTGACAACGCTCAGGGAAGGGGTTGTTACTCTGATCCCGACCCTCTTTGTTTAAGTTGTCTCCCTATAGCAGGTTAAGGGGGGTAGTCCATATGGATGAAATGCTGAATTCAAGAGACATAATTGAATGGCCTAGCAACTTGGTCAAAGATAATTGACAAGTTTAATTATTTAGCACAATTTGATCAAATTTAAATACTTTTAAGTTAGGGAAAATTTTAAGGATAGAAGTTTATCTTAAAGTTTAGAAACCTTAGCGAATCTCACTATTCCCTAATATGTGAATTGTAAAATTTTTGGTGATATTTTTGTACAAATATTTAGATTTCCAATGATTTTATATTAGTCGGTATAATATTTTGACAATTTTCAAGGTAAAATAATGGTGTACTATAAAATTTGGGTGAATCATTTTAGAAAAAAAAAATGAAAATTGGCGAATCTTTTTTTTCTAAAAAGCATGGAAAATTAGCCCACCTGCGAATATTAGCCCCTAAAATTTTCCATGTTTTAAGTGTGAGACCAGTGCCTTTATGAATTTTTTTACTTGCACAATATAAATTAAAAGCCAAGTCAGTGGATGAACAATCGTTGTTAGGATGAAAATATCTTATATTAGATGCGACACCTAGAACTAAGTGATATGCAAGATCTTGGTTAATTTTAGATTAAATACCCATTCTAGGTGAATCCTTCCTCTCAACTGTTTTGAAGTTAGTATCGAATGTAGGTTGTAGAGAGAAGTCCATAGGAAGGAGGCTAAGGCCTGTTTAACGATATATCATGTGGAGTTCTAACCACCTGAGTGCCTCCAATCCTACAAGGGATTTCCCACAGGAGAAATGCAAGGTCACTGTGTTAACGACAAATGAGGGTCTAAACTTCACAAGTTGGGTGAGAAAGGTGATCCTATCTTCTTTCAACCAAGCTTATGCTTGGAGGTATATTTATTAATGCACAACTAATCCTAGAATGATATGCAAGACATGAGGGATAGCTTAAGTGAGACTAAATTATTTTTGAGCACTTCAAGTTAAATTACTTAAGATTAAATGCTTATGATGTTAAAAACGAAGAACTTAGAGAGAAACTATATGAACAATCTCAACTAAAATCAATGTGCCAATAAACCACTTGATTTATCAATTAAAGTGCTTCAAAACCAATTCAAGATTTATCCAATGAACTTAACAATGAAACAAGTGCTCTAAATCAATGTTTAGTGACAATGAAAGACGAAGAGCACAAAATGCTCCAATGCTTCTTTAGCAAGACACACTTACGCAATACCAAGAGAAATTTAGAGCATTAGAAATCATTCAAGCTTCACAACAAGATATGCAATTAGATTCTCTTCACAATAAAGTTGATTTTTAGGGCACTTATATGCAATCTTGAAATGGAACAAGAGAAAAACTATGCTAATGATGAAATGCAGATGCAAGGAGTGAACAACAAGACAACAATCACTTTTCTTTCACTTATATTTCCACAATGATTAGCTTAAAACTCTTTGCCAATAAGAGAAATGATGCTCAAAAGCCCCAAGATGAATTCTTAAGAAGTTAGAGGTTCTTACGATGTCTCTTTTATTATTGTTATGACTTACATAAGAATTTTAAATGCATATATCAAACCTTATAAATCATATAATAGACCTCCAAAATCACGTAGAAAAACATAAACGCAATACCACAAGCCTTTATTAACACTTGAAATTAAATGTGAGATGATTATAAACTTGTGTAAATGTATTTTAGGGCTCTTTTAGGATGTATATTCGAATATTTTACCAATAAGATGACTTCAAATCTGATCATGCAAGCAGTGAGGGAAGTATAAGGTTAGAGAGAAAACCCTTTGGCCATAAGGCTTTGCTAGATGGCTAGTTGACTTCCCCAAGTGCACTAGAGTTCCCTCAAACACCTACAACACAAATATTAGCCTTGAAAAACACTGGATCATCTGTCTTGTGACTGAAGCTAGGGCTTGTAGGGTTGGATGATGGACCAATGAAACCAATTCAAACAATTACCAAACTTATCATAAGCTTGCAACCATAAATACTAGTGTCAAAATCAAGTGCCCAACTCAAAAATATGCCCAAAAATGACTGCAATGAGGGGATAAAGGCATAATAAGGTCAACGGCTAGGGTGAGAAGGCCTTCTAGGTGTGCGGAAAACACCCAAAGGGATTGTGGCTACCCCCAAAAGGCCTTTAAGGCCTATGACTAGGCCTATAGAGGTTATCGCTAGGATTATAAGGTCCTAGAAGGGTTGCGGCTATATAGAGAAAGCCCTTAGGGGCTGCGGCTAGGCCTAAATGGCCTTAAAATGCCCACGAAACCGCTGCAAACACAGGTTTACCTCAAGAAAAACATCGAAAATACTTCCAAAGCTAGCAACCCTCCTCTTTTGGCTCAACGTTGAGCAAATCTGACTTGGGAAAGCTAGATCTTACCCTTTAGCACCTAGATTAGCCTCCTCCTCTTGAATGAATAACCCATAAATTAGATTTTGCTTCAAACCCTTGAGGTATCACATGCACAAGTGAAATAGAGAAGACCCAAGAACTATATACAAAAATTTAAATAAAATCCCAAAACCCCAATAATTATGCATAAAACTTCAAAAAAATAAACAAGGGTTGGTGGATAAATAATTTACAAATATTTACAAAAGAAAAATTGCTCTCATTAGCATATTAATCTTTATGGAACAAGTAGATAATTTTGAAGATAACAAGAGAATCATTTTTTTAATTTTTTCAAATCCCTCTTGCATAAAATATTTTGTTAGATCAAGACTTGGAGCCAAACATGGGTTTGATCCCTTCATAGTCTATGAACTTAGAGGCCAAGGGTTGCAGCAACCTACAACTCAAATGCACTGCAAATGATAGATTACTAAACAAGTGCGGTTTAATTCATACAATAGATCAATAAGCCCGAAGATACTTGCCAGACTTCGCTAGGTCTAGAGTATTTACTCTCACCCAACACCTAAGGCAAGATACCTATACCGATAGATGTTACTACTACCTGCAATTGAAATAATAATCGACAATATAATAGTTTAAAGCATATTAAATAAATATCCAACACATACCACATAACAACAAATGAGAGACACCTTGAATTGAACCATAAAGACCTTTTATTAAGTTCATAAAATCCCACCAGAGCTTAGCTCAGTACATCATAAGATTTTCAATTAGTACTTCTTGACCAATGAGGAGCCAAATAGCTTCCTTATATAGAAAACCCATCCAAGTGATAAATAACGATTAGTTGGCTTGATCATTGTCAAAATAATCTTGATTGTTAAAAATCTTTAAATCTCCATCGTTGATCTTTGATCCCAATCAAAATTTGAATTTTTATCCTTATTTTTTAGGAAAAAATTGAATTTCTCATAAAACCCCTTTTTAATTAGTCTAAACATTAATATTTTGGACTTTTATCCTCAAAAAATCAATTTTGACTTAACCTCCATGGTCCTAGGGGCCGATTCTTCTTAAAAATTTGATTTTCTTTCAATGGGTGGGCTCCAAAATTTGAATTTTCTTTGACCCCACAATTTTTTTGATGAATTTCCACTTGGAGGGCATTTAATTTAATTTTTGACACCTTTGATTAATTTTCTAGCTTAGTTTTTTTATTTGATTTTGTCAGAAAAATTAATTAATTGACTCTAGAGAGGATTAATTATTTTTTCCACACTCAAATACTATAGCCATGGTGTCTAATTATGAGTAACCCTGCACTAAAGTATTTTTACAAGATATTACAATTTAATTCAACCCTTAGAAGGGGAAATACACATTTCACTATACCCTCAAGACATTACCCAATTTTGCAACAAGCCACATGATCTAGTATGAAAAATACATAGACTCGATAAACACTAGGACTCACCTAAGACCTTGTCAACGAATTCCACCCTATATTTGGGCTTTATCTAGGAGAAAAACTTTTTCGATTATCCACGTTTACAAACACACATAATTCAGGTAGGTTAAAAAAACTCCCTAGGATGAAATCATTTAACAAAAACCATAGGCTTGCTTAGGTGTTGTTACATGGCTTGACAATCATAATATAATCATTCACAATATAAAAGTATAATTTGGGTTTACAATGATGAAAATGATTTTGAATGATGACATTAATCTTTGAAAAAAAGTATCCACTGCCTTGTACCCTGCTTCTTGGACTATTTACACAAGTGTGTTCAATAGGACAAATATATTTATATAAGAGATGTACAAAAGATATAAGATGATTGAATTGTTACAAATGAAGGCACACTTATATACCTAGGTAGGTGCCTCTTCATGAACGGTCATGTCCTTAGAGACATGCCTCTTCTATACTCATCAATAATATATATAACAAAATGTTTATGAAATGCTAATGTGCATAATAAGATAAAATAAATAAACAAACGGGTGGAAGAAGAGAAAGGATTCATGCACAAAGAGGTGGGGCAAGCACTTCGCTAGGGTACTGAACAAGCCTGTCGGCAGCAAAGCAATGCTTGTGATTGTTTGAAGTGACTCCATCGGGGTACTGAACATGCTTGTTAGTAGTGGAGCAACACTAGAGACGACACTAAAACTCTAAACATCTTAAATTAGCGAAACTCATAAGATCCTTTTCCTTAATCAAAACAATTGAGCTTGACCAGTTTTATGAAATGTGTTAAGACGACAAGAGGAATAAGAGAGACTACATCTATAATTAGGCTAAGTAAGGAAGCTAGGGTAATCTACAGGATGAGAAAATACTTTCTGAAGGCTATACTTCGCACGTAAAAGTTAGACCTAAATAGATAAGCTTGGGTTCTTCGAGTGAATCGCCAAGTATTGTAGATACTACAACACCCTCCAAAATTCTGACTTCATTTAAATTTTGGATTTGGATTCCTGTAATAATCATGTGAATTTTCATTTTGAGTCATCAAAGTTATCCTTGGTCATATTTCTCTAAGTGTTCAAGTCTTCTCCTAGAAAACTCCAAGTTTCGGTGCACCATGCATTCACAAGCCTTAGTCATAGCAAACTTTCTCAAGGTAGGCCTAGTGTACTTCTTGGAGATAGTGGAGTGCATTCCTTGTCAATAGGAAGAGTGCATTACTTGTCAATAGGTAGAACACTTTCCTTATCAATAACCTAAACACATTTCTTGGGAGAAATCCTAACGCACTCCTTGAGGACAGTTAGAGTGCACTCCTTGATGATAGTGCACTATCACATTCTTCGATGATAATTATCTTATCCTTATCCCTTGATTTTTGTAACATGCAATAGCGCACTCTCAAACCCTAATTTATGCTCTCCCTATATAAAGAGCCTAGCCCAGAGCTCTTTTCACACTTATCTTTCACTTTGGAGCTCTACGCACTTTTGGAGCACAAGGAGTGTTCTCCACTCTTGGTTGCAAGTGTGCCATATTTTGGGTAAGCTTTCTCAATTTTCGCACTTTGAATTTTCACTCTTACAAGTGTCACTTCAGTTCTTGCATAATTATTTCATTATATCTTCCCATTCTAAAGGCTTTTCACATTCCAATTATGATTATGGTTGCATCACAAACTAGCAGGCCTAGTAAATAGTCTAAATCTAGAAGGCACAACAACAATTTGGGACAAAGGCCCACTGTCACCACAACTTATGTTCCCTTCTCTTCTCGTATTTTCACCAACGGGAGGAGTCCTTGTATCCATCACTTATGATTAATGTGTCAATGATATGATTCAAAGTAAGGCAAGGATGACTCATTCAATGGATAGGTTCAATTAAAGTTTGAGCTTTTGGAGAAGCTAATAAAACTTTCCACGAAAAATCCCTCAAGAGAAATACTATACGAGACCTAGGATTAATATATTTGACGAGATAAGAGTTCATCCAAGGGCAGGATAGTGAAGAGAAAAGGTTTCGAATGATATTATACCAAAGTAAAAACCTTAAATAAATCCCCAAGTTGAAGGGAAACTTTAAGGATTCCCACTTAGTGTGATGGCTAGGGCATCAGTTTTCTTGAGATTCCACTGTTGAAATTTGTTTAAAACTTGTAGATGCCTAGAGGAAACACTATAGAAGAGTTCTATCCAATCAGAATAAAAAACACACTCCTCTAGAGACTTTCACACCATGCCATAAAGGGACTCCCTTAGCCTTAAAGGGATGTTGAACGGGAGAAAAGGAGGTGAAGAAAGAATGATTTCAAATTAGAATGTGATCAACAAGGATCCTGGACCTATTTCCTGCCTATTGGGAGAAATGGAGTCAAGATAAAACATGCAAAAGGAAATTTTGCTCTTCAAGGAGACCTAGAAATAATTTTGCTACCTTAGATGGGGACAACAACAAAATGAATTCTAGAATTTTATACTTAAATGACACTTGCTATAGGGTTTCAAGGATGAAATGCAATTAAACCCCTAGGAAAATTCATTCATTCTTTGTCTAATGAGTAACACATGCAAAATTTCCAATAGTTTTCAGTGCTTCAAGCAATTTACATTAATTAGGGAAATTTAATCACCATAAGAGAATAATTCGATGCATTAGACATCCCTTAAAATTGAAATATAGAATCATAAAAGCACTTACAAGACAAAGACAAATATATCCATCCACAAATTGCCAAAAAGAAGCTCCAAGAATGCTAGCGAAAATATCCAAACATCATAATTCATCCAAACATCCAAATTTTTTCCTCTACTAAAGGTCCAAATTCCTTTTTAGGAGAGGTCGAAGATCCAAAGTGTGATGATCCAAGTGAGAGTGACTCTCTCTTATTTATACATGACAAGTGAGTTAAAAAATGAAAGTAAAAGCTCCTCCTATGCCTAAAATGCTAAGTAACCCACCCATGGTTACAAGCCAACCATGATAGCTCAATCAAAAAATTGAATTAACCTTATTAGGGCCTCACTAGGTTGATGTGGACACTTAGGAGGGTAGCGTTGAGGCCTCATGTGCCAAAAATGATAGCGTGGGCCTCAAATCAATGGAGAAGAGGGGGAAACCATCCAAATGCTACAAAACATCTCCAAACCCCAAGTTGGGCTATGTGGGCTCCAAATGGGTCTCATGGGCCTCTAAGTGCCTCATGATCAAGTCGATGCTACATCAATGAGGGCTATAAGATGACACATGCCCTTCCATGTCTCCCTGGAAGAGATAAAATCTCCTCTGAGCCTTGATCAACTGCCAAGTGTTGGGTGCAATGTGTGGTCAGCTAGGAAACGCGGTCCAAGTGCATAATCCTATTTGTATGTATAGGGCACGAACAAGAAATATGGTGGTGCTGAAGAAGTCCATGGCGTGGCAATCGATGCTCTACATGGTTGGAGGCCCATGACTCTCTACACTCACCCTGCAAGTGCCATTATGACCCTCCCCGGGCTTGGATCTCTTATAGGGAGGCCAAGTCCATGATGAAGGCGCATCTGCAATCATGTATAAGATCCAATGTGTCTCCTCACCTTCGAGTACAAAAATCCATTAGTGAAATTGAGTAAATAAGCTTGCTAATCAAGGGCAGGGGTGGACAATTCACAGTGGCATGCCCTTCCAAATAGCTTTAAACATGTACAAGTGTTACCTTGCTTGAAAAGTGAGGTTAATGAAGGACCCTATTAAGTGGTTTCAACCTCTAAGGGGGTGACAGGTCCATGGTACATCCATCAAGTGGTATGTCTCATGTGAAAAAGTGATGGAACTGAGTGGGTGTAAAAGGGAAGGCTCCAAGCCACATGCCATGATACAAGGGTAGCTATGATGAAGGAAGACCACTCCTTGGGTGTATGCATGTAGGAAGTAGAAATCGTGGTACATGAGTTACATCGACCTTTGTTTTTCCACCATTCTTCATATACATTTTTCCTTTTATTGATTTTTCTTCATTTTACTGCTCGAGGCTCAAGGGGATGAGAGCATGAAGTAGCAATGATCACCCCCTTAAGGTGGGGAAATTCATCGCCCACCAAGGGTTGGGACAATAATGGGTTCCTTAATGATGTAGGGGGAACTCATAGGGGCCCTAGGAACCAGGGTGATGTCCATAATAATAAGGGGTAGAGCTCATGTTTGGCTTTTTCCCACATGCTAAAATTTTATGTCTCGACCATCTTTTGCATTTTTTGGTACATTTCTTGTTGTAAGTGGCCAAATTATGCTTTTATCTTTCTTTTTATCTGCATCAACCTCTAGGGCATCATTCCAATCCTATCCCAAGGTGTGGATAAGGGGAAAGGGAGGTTAACACCTTGTGGAACCAATGGAAAAATGTGGACCCAAGCGGGGAAAATTTGAAAAGGGCTTATAATGAGTGGAGGGGAGTGAGATATATGGTGGTAGGAAGCGGAACCACACAACCAAAATCAGGGTTTCCCATGTAGTCCCACTCCTAAAGTTAGTATCCAATGAAGGAGATCCCATGGGACTAGGATACAAGATTAAACCCCAAGTTGAGGTAAGGGCACAAGAGTACATTCAAAGCCTATTATTTAGCCAAATACCCCCACTAATCCATGCCAAAATGTGCCCAATAAAAGCAAGCATAAACACCCAATTACATAATGAAAAGTCATACCTTTGGGGTTGGAAGGCCCACCTTCAAACATTCGATCATGAAAAATGAGCAAGGGCACACAATGGTTGGATTAGGTTGCGGAGAATAGTGGCACATCGAGCTACTAGGTGGCTGCAAGGGGCTACTAGCTGTCAGCTGAAGAAAAATATAGGAGAAAAATTATCCTATCAGGGTCACGCATTGGTGGTGGGTAACAGGTTGAAAGTGCGCCATTTTCAGGGTAATCTTTCTCAATTTTTGCACTTTGAAATTTCACTCCTACAAGTGTTGCTTCAATTCTTGCATAATGATTTCAATGTCTCTCTGCATTCTAAAGGATTTTCACATTCCAATCATGATTATGGTTGTATATATGAGTATGCATGTTAGTCTTTTCATCCATATGTTTCCCCTTGCTTGCTCTCATCAAACACTTAGTCGATTTTCTTGAGTAGATATTTGTCTTCATGTATTGTGATAACTCTTAATGATTCAATCCTTCACTAATGCATTGCGCTCTCTTAGATAGTAACTAGTGAGTCCTTGCTTCTTAGAATTGTGACATGTGCCCATCAAAGAACTTGTCTCTCCCAAGAGTGCAGAGTGCACTTCCAGGCCACAATCTCCAACCCTTTGTCCACTAGACTTGCGACCTACGCCCAACACTGGTCTCCTTACCTCATGTAGTGCAAAGCACATTCCTAGATGAAAAGCATGTACCCTTTTCCAATTGTTGATGCAACCCACGCTCTAGAGGGAGTCTCTCTGCCAACAAGAGCAAATTGTGTATCTCCACGACCTGATCATCTCACCATTATCTTTTCATAATGTGACCAATGCTCAAGCCAATCTCTCTCTCAGCCCTAGCATAGAGCACACTTGCAGTGGCCAATAATACTACCTTTACCTCAAGCTTGTACTCTTGTGCCCAAAACTAGTGCACTATCCCCTCATAGTGACTTCTTTTTGCATATATAAACATGATAGAATAGGTGGTTTTCTGGGAGTGGTTATGTGTTTTCTATGAGTGAATTTCAATTTCTAGGTACTGCAATTCTAGAGCATATTAGTTTGTGTTAATTTTAGGTATGTTTTATGCTAGAGCAATTTATTTCAATTTTAACAGTTAGCTCAATATCTTTTCTAGATTAGCAATCACATCAGCATTAAAGTAAACTACAGATAGAACATAAATATAAATCGCAGAAGACAAGCCAAGACAAGAGGACACAGGATGTGGCGCTAGCTAGGGACAAACCCCACAATGTGGGGAAACCCTTGATCAATTCTTCTTTTATGTTCTTCAAAGTTCAGCAGAGAAAGTGAGAGAGATAGTACATTTACAATAGAAGTCAACATTTTGACTTTTGATATCTGCAGAGATCAATTGAAGACATATTGCTTCAACTGATTCTCTAAGGTGACTCCTTCACCTATCATAGTGCTGCCTCTCGTCCATTTGCTGCACATAACCATGTGATATCATGCTGTACCGTCACAGTGTTGAGCCTTGATGACTGAGCTGCTCTCATCATCATGCTACTCATTATTTATCATGCCCACTGTGCTACATCTTCCATGGTCTCATTCATCATCATGTTGTCCATGCCCATGATCTCATTCATCATCATGCTGCCCATGCCCATGATCTCATTCATCATCATACGATCCTTGTCACTATTCTTCGAAACATGTTGAGACTACCTTATGCTAGATCTGAATATGTATGCCAAGGATCTCCTCATTAAATCCTTATCTCATCATCGAGTCATAGCAAGACTGTAATATATATATAGAGAGAGAGAATAGGTCTTTCTCTATTATCCAATGACAAGTCTGCTACAGGACTGCCACCGAAATTAAGACTGCTCCTTGTCATATCAAGATTGCCATGCCGAGAATGGATAGGCTTTAGTTCTATGGTTTCTTAACCCATCCGAGGAGACAACTGAACTCACTACGGCTCCATGACCTTGACTGTGACTTTGCTTGACTGCGGCTCTCTGCGGCTTCATGCCTTTACAGTGGCTCCATGCATTGACTGTGGCCTCATGTCTTGACAATGGTTCTTCTTCATAAATGCGACTGCGTATAAAGAGTCTCCATTGCTACGTATATGCAAGTGTTTCCATGACAGTGTATTGCGTCTCCATGCTGTGCATTCTTGTTGTGTATATTCGTATGTCATGACAGTGTATTTGTTGTGCTCTCCATGCGCTAAAGTTTCTCTATGACCAGCGTATAACATCCTCTATGAACAGCGCATAACATCCACAATGACCAGCATATAACATCCACTATGAAAAGCGTATAAAGACAGCGTATAAGGTCTCCATGATTTGTGTATAAGAAGTCTCCATGATCTGCTTATAAGTGTCTCCATGACTTGTACATAAGTGTCTTTATGACCTGCGTATGTCTTGTCTTTATGACTTGCGGCTAGGGCATGTTTGTACTGTGGCTAGGGCATCATACACTAGCTAATACTCTCAGCGTTTCTCTTTCTCCAAAAACCCAAAGACGTGGAGAGGAGATCACATGAAGAGTGTGTAAAAATGACTTAAAATCCTCTTCTATTTATACTAAAAACGTAGATGATGAATATACATGTCTATTGGGCTTCTGAGCCTACATAAGATGTTGGCCGACTTGACAATATGTCTTATAACACAAATAAATTCATAACTCCATGAATACTTGTCGGAATTGGATGATCTTTAGATCAATCCGACACCTCTCGATGAGAGGGATCCAATCAAAATATTAGCTACCATAAATAAGATGACCCACATGGAGTTTGGCCCTAGTTTCCAACTTTAACACTCCCTCTCAACTAGGTAGAACTCCATTCGCTGATCCATATATCTAACTGTACTATCTTTGCCATCAGTTCCCTGCACTTCTCAGCTCAGCTCAGCTCTGCTCAGCTCAGTTCTGCTCAGCTCAGCTCAGCTCAGCTCTGTTCTGCTCTGCTGAACCATGAAGAAAAGGAATTGATCGAGGATGTATCATACCATCCTCCACTGACCCGAAGTCAGTCTCAGAGTGTGTACCACTGGTCCCAGACCAGTCTCAGAGTGTGTACCACTGGTCCCAGACCAGTCCTCATTGAAGGTGGATTTTGTGTACTTCCCCAATCTACACCCTTTGCATGTATCCCACTGATCTAGTGCTCCATTGGGGAGGCCTGTAGAAATCTGCTGCATGATCTTCAAAGTGCCATGATGCAAATGGACAAGTCTTCTATGCCATAATTCGCTAACATCTCGGCTCTGCACCTTCTTTGCTTTTGTACTCAATGTTGCACAGTCTTCCACATCTAATTTGTAGAGGTTCTTCACTTGAACCCCGATCTGCTTCACTTGTCCCATGGTGATGTGTCTCAAGAAAGCCTTTCTTTTGTTGAATATCACATCATAGCCATGGTCTTCCAACACCGTGACAAAAACTAGATTCTTCTTTAGACCCGATACATACATCACATCCTTGAGCCTGAGAGGAGAGCCAGACTCCCTATTAAAAGTAATTGTAGCAAGGTCGGTCACGCTATACCTTCCACCATATCCCATCTTAATGTGCATCTAGAGGTCCTTCTCCTCCAAGTCACTGAAAAATTCTTTGTTTCCCATCATGTGGAATGAGGCACCGCTATCGAGATACCACACACTACCCATCATTATGCTTTCCATGCATGCAATGAGGGTAAAATCATGTTCGTGAAGTCAAGGATTCACTCGCTACTCCTCCTGTGGTCTTCTTGCTTTCCTTGTGTGGACATTTCGTGGCATAGTGTCTTAGTTCATGATAGTGAAAGCACTTGATTTTGGACAAGTCTTTCTTCTTTCCCCCTTGACTCGATTATGCTTTGAATTGGGATTTCTCCCCTTTCCATTTACTTTCATTTCTAGTCAAGGCACAATTCTCCTCATCATTACCCTTGGATGAAGTTCTTTCTCTAGTGTTTCACCTTTATCTCCTCCTGTACCAAATCAGACCAAAGGCGTTCCCAATTTGGTAGCTTCTCCCTCCCATTTATTGAATCCTAGTAGTTGTTCTAGCTCTTGGGAAGGCCTAGAAGTGCTAGGCTTACCAAATCATCCTCTGCTACAGTAACACCAACTTGACCAAGTTCATCATGACATTGTGTGAACTTGTTGAGGTACTATGGAATTGTGTTTCCCTTCTGCATCTTGATATTCTGAAGCTTGTCCTTCAGTGCCAACTTCTTGTGGTCACTACTATTATGGAAAAAATATATCAAGGCCTACCACATTGCATATGGAGTCTCTTTCCCATGGATATTCAAGACAATATGGTCTTGAACTCCCTCCAATATGATCCTCCTCGCCTTTGCTACACACTTCTTCCATTCTGCTAGATCTTGAGCATCAGATGTTGGAGGCTTCAGGATATCATTATCTATGAATTCCTTCAGCCCATTATCTTCCAACACTGCCTCCATCCTGTCCTTCCAAGAAACATAATTTGAGCTACCCTCAAGGGCATACTCGAGTCTCAATCCATAGAAAGCCATTATGCTAGCTCTAAAGAATTGATCCTGCAAATTCGATCCACTTGCAAAGACAATTTCAAATTCTCTTCTCTACTGTGATTCCAGCTCTGATACAATGTAGAAATTTAATGTGTAGATTCAAAACTACTCATGAAATTTACTAGATCACACGACTTGAAGCTACTATACTCATCTCTGGAAATAAAATCACGATTGAGAACACAAATCATTAACATGCATCAAGATTCTACACACAGACACATAGATTTATCTAGGGGAAAACAACTACTCAAAATCTCTTACTATCTGTATTGCATTAATCAAAGAAATGAGAAGAAATAAAATGCTTGCTCAACCCTGAGCAAGCCCTGCACTAGTATAATCTATCTCACTTCCTCATAGACTGACTCAAGCCAATACTTAGCCAATTTATTAGCCTACCAAGCTCCTATTTCCTTGTGCTTTTTGATGAGGGATTAAACCCTTATTAATTAGGGAAATTACTTATTGAGAATTGTGCAATTCCTTTAGGCCCTTATTTGACTGCATGCGCCACCTGTACAACGTGGAAAATTCTACAACTAATAGTACACTTCCCTTGAACTCCAATCTCAACTAGGTAACTCAAATTCTTTGCATGCATGAGTTAATTTAGGATGGTTGATCAATTTAACTGGATGATCACTTAGTGTGAAAAAGGTTACACACTCTTGACTAAACCTCCACTAGTTCTACTAAAAGTGAGAACTAGTTACACTGACAATAACTAAAATTAACTGAAATAGATTGCTACAAATTAGCAATAAATCATGTAGCAATGAACTCAAGTGTCTCCAACTCAAATTTACTGAGTTAACTGAGTGACAAGAGCCATGTCACCTTAGTTAACTACCTCCAAGTATTTCACTGAAATTGAAATTTGAATTTCTGCTAATTTAATCAAGGAAAAAATAAATTAGGAATTTCTTGTTGTATTTTCAAAAAACCTCTGTAGTCAAAGCATTACCTGATGTCCCACCATAACTTTTCCATCACATTTCCTCGCTAAGGATGGCACCAACAACATCATATCCATAACTAAGCCATTCCAACTTTCTCGCAATGAGCATAAAAATAACAAAGCCCTAACTTCATCATCAAAATTTACCCCTATAGAACTTAACTAATTGATAATTGTGTTAAACTCATTTAAATGATCAACAATAGATTTTCCTTCTAAAATATTCATATTAAATAGACGCTTCATAAGAAATACCTTATTTGAGGCCGAGGTTTTTCCATATAGTTTGGTCAATGCCATCATTAAACCTTCTATTGTCATTTCCTTTGAGATGTTAAATGCCATCGATGCTTCCAGACATAGCCGTATTGTTCCTAGTGCCTTTCAGTAAAAAATATCCCATTCTACATCCGTCATACTCGTCGGCTTCTTTGATTTTCCATTCAATGGTAGGTACAAATATTTTTGATACAAATAATATTCCATCTGCATTTTCCACAACTGGTAGTTTTGGCCGTTAAATTTATCAACCCTAAACCTACTATCTTCCACCATTGCTCCCACTCAAACCAAGAACCTTTCTCTCCTACAAGTTTATCAACCAAATAAACCTTTGGCTCTGATACCAGTTGTTAGAAATTAATTTACAGAGAAATGAAATACCAAAAATATTGTGGAAACACAAACACAAATACAAAAACGTATAAAACAAGAGAGACACAGATATATGTGGTTCACCCAATTTTGGCTACGTCCACGGAGAAACAACCAATCCTTCCTTTTATATTATCCAACAAAATGAAGAGATACAACCTACAAAAAATCCATTGTAATTTCATCTTTTCTCTCACATAGTCTCCTCTCTCTCTCTCTCTCTCTCAGAACAATAATCCACAGTCGCAATACAATTCCCTCATATAAACCGAGTCGGTGCCTTCTAGGGAAAAAAAAAACCATAAACATAACTTCTATCATTAGATCATTTGCCTAATGAACGACCCAAATTGACTACGAAATCACAATATTTTACAAGGTATTTTTGTTGGAAATACTGAGAGGGGGGTGAATCAGTATTTCTTTTCAATTGTTATTTTTATCAGTTAGATCACTTATAATTAGAACACAAAATGAACAATAAAAATATATATTTTTATTAATCTCAATAAATCAAGTACAATATTTGTGTAGGGCTCCAACACTATATGAAGACACCAATCTTCAATATCCCATGCTCCTACCTGTATTTTGCCAAGCACCGACTTGGACTTCCCAAGGCTCCAACCTTTTCACTTTGAGGCACAAACCTTTATGGCTCCAACCCTATCTCTGGTATAGGAACCAACCTGGTCTCTTGAGGACTCCTATCCTCTAGGGCTCCAACCATATCTTCCAAGGCACCAACCTTGTCTCTTTCAGGCTCCAACCCTATCTTCCAAGGCACAAACCTTGTCTCCTTGGGGCTCCAACATCTTTGGCTCCAACCCTTAGCTTTAATTCATCAAGATATGTTTGGTTATACTTCACGACTCACAATGCCTTCTTCAACAAGCCCGATCAATCTTCAGCGACGCCTTCAGTTAGTCTCCACGTCACATCATCAATGACAACCTTGTTCTTCACATGAAGGTGTCACCACTGCTCTTCATGTTACCCAAACAAAAATTCTTCAAGGTCATCTCATGATGGCTTCAATGCATCATGGTATTCAATGATCTCCACAAATCATTAATATGTTGCTTCACAAAGTTCTCCAACTCTGTCCTATTTTGTTCTCAAGAGAAGACTTCACCAAGCTCTATTTGTCCAATCCCAATAAATCAACACTTCGACCATAACAACTATGACAACTTTGACCACGACAACTACGACAGCTTCAAACACGACAACTATGACAGCTTTGACCACAGCAACTACGAAAACTTCGACCACAACAACTACAACAGCTTCGACCATGGCAAATACGGCAGCTTCAACCACGACAACTACGGTAGCTTTGACCACAGAAACTATGATAGCTTCGACCACGGAAAATACGGAACCTTCGACCAAGATTTTATGCCCAAATAGAATTATCCTTTTTTTCGTCCTAAACAATAGTCTCCTTATTCTCCTTGGCCTTTTGTCTTCTTCTGTACTTCGTATCTCTGAATTCTTACCCGAATTTCTGATCAAAATGAAGTGTTTAGACGTCTATTTATAGAGATTTCGTTTATAACTAAAGGGACACACCTATTTGAAGTGAGGCCAACTTGTATGATTGAGTGTAGGTCGGCTCACTTCTAGGAATAATTTCCTTAACTTAAAAATTCAATATCTCACAAACTATTGGGAGTTTCGGGGCAAATAAAGGCTCATTAGAAAGAGGAAAAAAATCCTCTTTAAGATGGTCTAGGATCCATTTTGAAAGGATGCCTCCAAGGTGTCCAAAATAATTTTTCTTTGTGACCGTCCTTAAATTTTATGCATAAAAAGTTTGGGACAACATGAGGAATGTTTGGGACAGAATGGCTTCTTCATTCTTTGGCTTCTTCATTATTATTAATGTCATCATAGGATCATAGAGTCATTATGTAGGAGTGCAACATCCATGTAGCATGATGCATGAACAATATCATCATATACTAGTGCAGTCATAGTGCAACATCATTAGGAGAACTCCAAAATAATATTCCAACCATCAAATGATCTCCAGCCATGTTATCAAAACCTCATCAAGGGACATCATCAATTGTGGTCATTCATCAAGAATATGACATCATCAAATGTAGTCCTCCATATGTCATCAAGGGCTTCTAAATACTTGGCACTTGGCACCTCTTAAGACTTCTTCATTAGTGACTTGACATATTAATTGATGACATTCTTATGAAACAAGAGTTACGACATCATCATATGGAACTGGGCATGTATTGTCTTCAACCTTATCATCTCATTCTAGGGTTTCATGATATTCATTAGGCACATCAAGAATATTTTCCATCTCAGCCAATGCCATATTGACATCAATGACAACATTGATTAACAATATCCCCCTTTGTCATTGACGGAAATATTTTTTCCCTTCCAACATTCTATCCCCCTTTGAAATCAATGGCAAAAAAGGTGCCCAAGTACTCCCCCTGTCAAGCTGCGTCTTTTCATCATATTTTCTTTATCAATAGTAGTCCTTCATAGGATGTTACTCCCCCTGTCAAGGTGCTCTTTCTTCTGGCGATGTGGTCCATGATAGATGTGCTTAAATTCCTTCATGTGATGAACCAACTCCTCCTCATGAAAGATTACCTGTTAGTGATCAACTGGAAGAGATCTTCAATAATAATCCATCAGATGAATAAAGATTATATTCTTCAAGGAGTGTTCCTGAGAGATGATCTATCAAAGAATGATTGTCCATATAGCTCATCTAGGATTTCATAAGACCCATTCATGGATAACTTCTGCAAGAATGATTAATCATCATGAGATCCCCCTAACTGTATGCATGGTCTTCCTTTTGGAAAAGTTTCCCCATCAAATACTTGGAATATCAAGGATGACTTTACCAAGTCAACAACATGTGTTGTTGGCTAGAGTGTTCAAGGGACTTCAGGATTCAATTTTCTTCCTTCTCCATACTTGTATAACTTTCTTCTCTGGCATGGTTCTTCCTTGTGTAGGGGCCCAATTCAAGTCACAATCACGCAACATATGCCCAATGTTATGACACTTGAAGCACTCTATGTTGTTTATGGATAAGAATTCATGACTTCTTCTTGCAAAATTTCTTCTCGGAGATTGATAGGGACCATTATATGCCCTACAATATTTTGCCATGTGTCCGAAGTTTGTACAAGCATAACAATAACCAAGAAACATACTTTGGTACCTGGGAGATGGAGATTCCCTTGACGTACTTCTGAAGTCTTTCTGCCTTGAGATCCTTTGATGATAATCATTGCTTCTTGCATCCTTGGCACCATTTGCATTTCTTCTTGGAGTAGGATTTCTTCCAATGTCAATTTGATTCTTGCCTTTGTTGGGGGCATCAAAATTTCTTCTAGGCTTCCTCACATCCTTGTTGTTTGAAGCATTATCATTCTTGCTTGAGGATTAACCTACATAGCCAAGACCTGATTTATCAAGGGGAGATCTTTGATGACTTAGGATGTCATCTAGGGTTTGAGAACTTTTCATGTTCTTATTCAGCAAGTCAACTTCCTTTTTAAGAAAGACAATTTATTCCTTCATTTTCTTGCATTCTTCATTCTTCTTTGATAGAATGATCTCCATTTCTTCCTTCATCTTGGTTGCTTCACATGATTGGGCCTTAAGCAAAATGATTTCTGATTTTAACTTGGTGATGTTATCATCCTTTTCTTCCAGTTGGCATATCATGGTGTTTCTCTCCTTTTTTGCTTCATCAACTTGTGCTTCTATGAATGTCAAAACTTCCATCACCTTCTCAGATCCTTGTGCTTGTTTTCTTGCTTCTTCTAGTTGAGATCTAAGGGAGGAGACCTCTTCCTTGTAATGACCCATCTCTGCTTCAAGTTTGTTCAAGCTCTTGTGCCTTTGTTCAAGGTGGCTTGACAAGGCATCTCCCCGTTTCTTTGCCTTATCCAATTGGTTTGTCATAGATATGACTTCTTCATGATGATTTCTCTTGTTTTGATGAAATTCTTCCTTAATATTGGTGAGCTCCTCATCTATTTATTGTACTTGAAGCTTGACAAGGTCAACTTCCTTCCTTGTCTTGTCCTGGTCACCAACTTGCGCTTTCTTCTTAAGTTCCTCCTTTTCGTTTTTCAGATTGTTAATATCTTCTATGGAAGCCATAAGTTTAGTGAGGAGATTTTCTTCAAAATCTCCCTCATTTTCTTCATCTTCTAGATCTTCTTTAGCCTTGATGTTATCATTCTTATCTTCAAATTCCTTGATGGGCTCTTGATTTCCTTCTTGTTTTCCATCATTTTCTTGACTAGAGATCATTGTCAATGCTCCTTTTGAGTGAAGATCGTGAAGTTTATCCCATATGCCTTTTGTTGACGAACATTTTTAAAAATTGGCCTTCATAGAATCATGTAGCCCATTCAAGATTGCTTTCATTTCTCTTGTATTATGTTCCTTCGGTTCTCCATCCATCATGTTATCAACAATCACCGATTTCCAGACTTCAATGCCTTGAGTCTTTAAGAAATTCCTCATTCTTTCTTCCCATATATCAAAGTTTCCATTGAACAATGGAGCCTTCACAAATTGATTGACTTCAATTTTGATGGTTGAGGGAGACACGTTTTTAGGAGGATTGGAGACTTTCTTCCTTTGCTTCACCATTTGTGTTCTAATGATCAACCTTCAAGCTATTAGGCTTTGAGTGAAGGTACTGGCTCCAATACCAATTGTTGGAAATACTAAGAGGGGGGGGGTGAATTAGTATTTCTTTTCAATTGTTATTTTTACCAGTTAGATCAATTATAATTAGTTCACACAAAATGAACAATAAAAAGTAATACTTTTATTAATCTCAATAAATCAAGTACAATATTTGTGTAGGGCTCTAACCCTAGATGAAGACACTAATCTTCAATCTCCCATGCTCCAACTTGTATTTTTCCAAGCACTGACTTGGACTTCCCATGGCTCTAACCTTGTCACTTTGAGGCACCAACCTCTAGGGCTCCAACCCTATCTTTGGTACAGGTACCAACCTAGTCTCTTGAGGACTCCTATCCTCTAGGGCTCCAACCCTATCTTCCAAGGCACCAACCTTGTCTCTTTGAGGCTCCAACCCTATCTTCCAAGGCACCAACCTTGTCTCTTTGAGGCTCCAACCTCTTGGGCTCCAACCCTTAGCTTTACTTCATCAAGATATGTTTGGTTATACTTCACAGCTCCCAATGTCTTCTTCAACAAGCACTATCAATCTTCAACTACGCCTTCAGTTAGTCTCCACATCACATCATCAATGACAACCTTGTTCTTCACATGAAGGTGTCACCACTAATCTTCATGTTACCCAAACAAAACTTCTTCAAGGTCACCTCATGATGGATTCAATGCATCATGGTCTTCAATGATCTCCACAAATCTCTAATATGTTGCTTCACAAATTTCTCCAACTCTGCCCTATTTTGTTCTCAAGAGAAGACTTCAACAAGCTCTATTTGTCCAATCCCAATAAATCAACACTTTGACCACGACAACTATGACAACTTTGACCATGACAGCTTCAACCATAGCAACTACGACAGCTTCGACCATGACACCTATGATAGCTTCGACCACAACAACTACGACAATTTCGACCACGACAATTTGACAACTTCGGCCATGACAACTACGACAGCTTCGACCATAAGAAATACAACAGCTTCAACCAAGATTTTATGCCCAAACAAAATTATCCTTTTTTCGTCCTAAACAATAGTCTCCTTGTTCTCCTCGGCCTTCTGTCTTCTTCTATACTTCGTATCTTTGAATTCTTGCCCAAATTGCTGATCAAAATGAAGTGTTTAGATGTCTATTTATAGAGATTTCATTTATAACTGAAGGGACATGTCTATTTGAAGTGAGGCTGACTTGTATGACTGAGTGTAGGTCGGCTCACTGTTAGGAATAATTTCCTTAACTTAAAAATTCAATATCTACAAACTATTGGGAGTTTCGGGGAAAGTAAAGGCTCATTATAAAGAGGAAAAAAAATCCTCTTTAAGATGGTCTAGGATCCATTTTGAATGGATGCCTCCAAGGTGTCCAAAATAAATTTTCTTTGTGACTGTCCTTAAATTTTATGCATAAAATTTTTTGGACAGTGTGACTTCTTCATTCTTTGGCTTCTTCATTATTATCAATGTCATCATAGGATCATAGAGTCATTATGTAGGAGTACAACCTCCATGTAGCATGACGCATGAACAATGTCATCATATACTAGTGCAGTCATAGTGCAACATCATTAGGAGAACTCCAAAATAATCTTCCAACCATTAAATGATCTCCAACCATGTTATCAAGACCTCATTAAGTGCCATCATCAATTGTGGTCATTCATCAAGAATATGACATCATCTAATGTAGTCCTCCATATGTCATCAAGGGCTTCTAAATACTTGGCACTTGGCACTTCTTAAGACTTCTTCATTAGTGACTTGACATATTAATTGATGACATTCTTATGAAACAAGAGTTAGGACATCATCATATGGAACCAAGCATCTATTGTCTTCAACCTTGTCATCTCATTCTAGGGTTTCATGATATTCATTAAGCATATCAAGAATATTTTCCATCTCGAACAATGCCATATTGACATCAATGAAAACATTGATTAACAAATTTTTCATCTATTTTTAGCTTCTGGGGCGCTACCCCCAAACCCCCGCCCGAGGGGGTGCTCATAAAAGTTGCATCACCCCCCCCCCTCGAACCCCCTTGATGGTGATTAAATGAGCGACGTTGCCACCCCGTTAGGAACAAGGATCCAACACGACTGAAACAAAAATCTCTGAACAATCATGAAGATAATTAGGATCCACACATGATGGCCCACAAATTGATGGTTGTTATCTCAGCAGCTTACAGTGTTGTTACAGGAGGAACAACAATCATTTCTCTCTCAACAAACTACAATGATGTTACAGGAGGAACAACAAATCATTGCTCTCACAACAAACTATAGTGTTGTTACAGGAGGAACACCAAATCATTGCTCTCACAACAAACTACAGTGATGTTACAGGAGGAACAACAAATCATTGCTTTCACAGCAAACTACAGTGCTGTTATAGGAGGAACAACAAATCATTGCTCTCACAACAAACTACAATGCTGTTACAGGAGGAACAACAAATTGTTTTTTTTCCAGCCACACAATCTGTAAAAACACAGTTTAAAGATCCCTTCATAACTCCCCAACCAAGGACATATTTGGAAAATCACTTGCTTTTTGCCAAATAGATCCTGCTCTGCACAAAACCCAGATGCCAGAATTTCGAATTTCATCTTCCTTTGATCAGAAATTGACCCGCAAATTTGATGACGATTTTCCTTTACAAATTTTCTTTCTTCTGTTGGCTTGATACAGAGTGCTCTGTATTCTTGAACCTGTGATGTAAAATGACTCTTTCCAATACACAATCTTGGATGCAAAAGTACTGGATTAGAAGATTAGAAGATTAATTGAAATATGATTCTCGAGATTCTCATTTAAATGTAAATAATAGAGAAAATTCAGTGCAGGAATTCCTCATTCAACACAACAATTTAAAGACCAAATCAATTTCAATCTCCAAATATTAATATTATGGTTCACAAACCTCACAAACACATATGTGCTCATCATCAGAAAGGAGGATGGCTCTTTGGGACATAAGGTTTTCAGGAAGTCAACCCACACAGAAAACTACCTCCACGCTGATTCCCACCATCACCCAGCCCAGAAGTTTGGTGTTCTAAACACTCTCACCATCAGAGCCCTTCGAATTTCTGACTCTGAGCATTTGGATGAAGAAAAGAAGCATTTAGTCTCAGCTTTTAAAGGTATAGGCTACAAAGAAAAAGAAATTAAAGTAGCTATAGAGAGAGCTGAAAGAAAGGTGTTATCTCATAAGCCTAAGGATCAAGACCAACCTCAGTGTGGGAGGGTTTTTCTTCCTTATATTCAAGGAGTGACAGATAAGATTGCTAAAATCCTTAGAAAGAAAAACATAATCATGCAATTCTCAGCACCTGGAACTATTAGGCAAGGTATGAGGTCTGTCAAGGATAATATTAATAGACATCAGCTTAAGGGAGTCTATAAAATAGATTGCTCATGTGGAAAAAGTTACATTGGTGAAACAGGTCGATCCTTGCAGACAAGACTCAAGGAACATGGAGCTGATATTAGGAATGAAAGGTCTCGAACTTTGGCCCTTGCAGAGCATTCCTCAAAAACCAAGCACCATGTCTGCTTGGAAAATGCTTCAATTATCGCACGTGAAGAAAAACATCATAGGCGAAAGATCAGAGAAGCTCTTGAGATTATCAAACATCCACATAATCTCAATAGGGACAATGGTATTGAGATTAGTGGAAGCTGGCTTCCCTTAATCAGAGAAATTAAGAAGCGTCAGTACATCTCAGGTATAGAGCTCAGTGGGTAGATTTCTCTCTCCTATTCTAGCAATTAGTAGTTAGTAGTTAGAATTAATGTTATTATTAATTATTAATTATTATTAATACATTAGCATTAATGTTATTATTAAATATTAGTTATTAATTATTAATTATTATTAATTCATTAGCATTAATGTTATTATTAATTATTTGTTATTAGTTATTAATTATTATTAATACATTAGCGTTAATGTTATTATTGATCATTAGTTATTAGTTATTAATTATTATTAATACATTAGCATTAATGTTATTATTGATCATTAGTTATTAATTATTAATTAATCATTAGTTATTAATTATTATTAATACATTAGCATTAATGTTATTATTAATCATTAGTTATTAATTATTATTAATACATTAACATTAATATTATTATTAATCATTAATTATTAATTATTATTAATACATTAACATTAATATTATTATTAATTATTAATTATTATTAATACATTAACACTAATATTATTTTTTAGTAATAATAATTTAAACACTTATATATTCACATATTATTATATATATGGAATATTAATATTAATATTTAATGTAAATAAATACTTATTATAATGATTTTGATTAATTATTATTTGGATCTATATTGAACCTATTAACTGAATTAAACTCTTAATAATAAATTTAAACATTTAGTAGTAAAGATTAAATAATTAAAGATTAAACAATCAAAGTATTTATTTATTAAACATTAATAAATAATCTTTTGAAAATACTTAAAATTATTAAAAAAATAATAAGGATAATAATAAAATAAAAAATGATTAAAACAGCTGACATCCATTTAAATCTTCTCTCTTCAAACTATTAAAAACTATTTAATACCCTCATTCAAGCTCTTCTACTATCATCATTCAAGAATGTCCTGATGATGGATCCCTGTTGGGATTTGAAACGTTGACGAAAAATGGTTTTTACTGTGGGTTCTCTGGTTACTAAATTAGAGCATATGCAAATAACTGTCTCATACACACTTACAAATTCGATTTGTTGATACAAAAAGCCACTAGTCTAAGAAATGTTGTTCAATTAACTTCAATCTCACACCAAAACTTCCAACACCCAAAAATGTTCCTCCTCTCTCCCCAAAAACTAAAACTGTCCAAGAAATGAGTTCATGGATGTGAACCAATTTCCCTTAGCCCTAACTACCTACTAGCTATAAAATCATTTCTTTTAACTAGATATTCCTAACTAATCTTAACTAAATATAAAAAAAAAATTCACAAATAAAATTTAAATGTTCTAGCCTTGACATGTGATCAATCCATCACATTGCTAGGCTCTTGGTCTGACTTTAATAGCTTATCATTTTTATGTGCTCAGCCTAATGCACCTGCATCAATTGTGGTCATTCATCAAGAATATGACATCATCAAATGTAGTCCTCCATATGTCATCAAGGGCTTCTAAATACTTGCCACTTCTTAAGACTTCTTCATTAGTGACTTGACATATTAATTGATGACATGCTTATGAAACAAGAGTTACAACATCATCATATGGAACTAGGCATCTATTGTCTTCAACCTTATAATCTCATTCTAGGGTTTCATGATATTCATTGGGCATATCAAGAATATTTTCCATCTCGGCCAATAGCATATTGACATCAATGACAACATTGATTAACAAAATTTTCATCTATTTTTAGCTTCTGGGGTGCTGCCCCCGAACCCCCGCCCGGGGGGATGCTCATAAAAGTTACGTCCCCCACCCCCACACCCCCCCCCGCCCCCCCTCTTGAACCCCCTTGATGACGATTAAACGAGCGATGTTTCCGCCCCGTTAGGAACAGGGATCCAACACAACTGAAAAAAAAAATAAAAAATCTCTGAACAATTAGGAAGATAATCAGGCTCCACACCCAACACAAGATCCAAGCCAAGTGCCTAATACCCTCACTCATATATATAATAATGTTGCATATGATACAATGGGAAGATTATGGGCCTTTCTTGCGACTCAATTTTAGAGTACAAAGAAATCAAGGAAAGATAGCCTCATGCCGAAAAATTTCAAATTGACCTTGTATAAACAAACCCAAGAACTTCCATAGGCCTGTCTCCTACAACCATGTTCTATTTCCCATATCACAAAGGAAATATAAGTTTCTCCATCACACCCCTCCATCACACAATTGTAGAACTCCTTATCATTTCTCCTTGAAAGAACTTCTTGCTTCTATTTCTTGGTGATGATTCATCCATCACTGACGGTGCCTTAGCTTATGAAGCACCAACTTATGTATATATGTTTTTCCTTTCTCTTAACAATTCATGTCAGTCTAAGTGGACCCAAGTGTACTTAAGCTACCTCTTTCCACCAAACTATTCCATCACATCAAGTCCACGTCCAAGTCATCTCAAGCCCACTTAGTCATCTATCCACGTAGGTCGACCACACCTAGATTGTCTTGTTTAACAAGTCTTCCTTAGCATGCCAAGGGATTCCATCCATCCACAAATTCATCTATGCTTAAATGTGCCTGAGGCACCCAAGGAATATGCCCTGATGTATGTATTCCCAAGGGAGTGCACTCAGTGAGTGCATCCCACGATTATGGTCCATGACAACTTGTTCTCCAAGGCACCTTGACCGCTCATTACAAGCCCCAAGTGAAAAATGCATAACTCCATTTTGATTCATATAAGTCTCAACACTCCAATTCTCAAGCTTCTAGCCAAGTCCACCCAAATCCTCGCTACATTAAGCTTGACTCCATCTACAATGTGATCTATCCATCATTGGAGCATCCAAGCCCTATCTATCTAGACAGGAGCACACAAGTCCCTATAGTGTGCCCTATATGTCCACAAGAGAACCCAAGTCTCTGTAGTGTTCCTATCTATTCACTACAACACCCAAGCCTTCATATCACACCCTACTTGTCTATAGGAGCACCCAAGCTTGTCCATAGTCTGTCTTGTCAATGGGCCAAAGCTTAAATATGAAATCTATCTTACCAAGGGAACTCCAAAATGCACCTTGCTAATGGACTAAGGCATCTCCATGGAATTGTCTATCCAAAATGGTCATCTGCACCAACTTGGTTGAGGTGCCTAATGCCACTTTAGGTAAGGGTCTTACACCTTCTTAATAATGGTTCAACAATATTGATAATTACTCATATAGAAAAACACATTTCACTAACTTTTACTACAACTATCTCATATAAATTTGAGGGAGTTCATATGAAGAACCTCACCCTTCACACAGTAACTCATAAGTATTCATAAAGGGAGCTCTATGTCTGAACACCTAACCCCTACTCTTTCCTCTCAAACATAATGAACTCAAATATATCTAAAGGGAGCTATAAAAAGCATCTTAGCCCTCAACAAATCTTGAATCTTCTTCAAAACATCAAACAAAATTTATGACATAGTGTAAACTCTTTGGAAATATCTTACCCCTCTTCTATTGTAATATTCGAACTTCAAAATCTGATCTTTTATGAAAATCAACATAATTATCTTTTAAAAATTAACTCAACATTCTTTTAACAATTTTTTTTCAACATCTACAACTTGATATTTTTCCTCTCTTCCTTAAACAAATTGTTTTACCACAAATCACAAGAATCATACTAAAACATAACATCAAATAATCTAAAAATATATATATATAACAAACTAATATCAAAACTCAAACCAGATATCACTTTTTATTAAACAAACTTAGATATTGATGCTCATTAACACTACTCTAGAAATATGCTAAAAACCTCTCCCCATAAACACAAACATGAGAATCAACCTCTAATATTTATTTTCTTTTATTCTTAACTTCTAAACCATCATTTTAAATATATAATATCAAAATTTTAAACATTCACAGATCATTCGTAAATCCCTCATATTAACACCACCTTAGTGACGTAGCAACATGTACCCTCTCTCACAGCGTGATTTGCACGCAAAACAACTGGACGTTTGTTTTTGTCTTTTTGGGGGGTTTCCTAATATCTAGAATCTCCTTGACATTTTTCGTGTGCCTGAATTTTTCAACTGAGTGCTGGTCTTCATAGTGTTGGGACTTAGAACATCTTGACTAGAGGTCTGTGAAATTAGTCACCTCTGCATCCGTCCAAAAGTCACGCACCAATAGTTCTAAGTTAAGCTGACCAGGCAAGAGTTTTTGGACGATGGGAGGCCTGTTTGCCGTGTAGTTGGAGCAGGGGATTGATAATGGAGAACGATAGCGAATCCTATTGAGGTGCGCGGTGTACACGCTAGATTTGTAGAAAAATTAGCGGCCCTCCAAAAGTCACGCACCAATAGACAATAGAGAAGACGACCCCGCGCAAGATATTATCTTGCCGTGGAGTTGGAGCAGGCCCTCCAAAAGTCACGCACCAATAGTCAATAGAGAAGACTATCTGCGCAAGATATTATCTTGCCGTGGAGTTGCAGGCCCTCCAAAAGTCACGCACCAATAGTCAATAGAGAAGACGACCCGCGCAAGATATTATCTTGCCGTGGAGTTGGAGCAGGCCCTCCAAAAGGCTCGCACCAATAGTCAATAGAGAAGACGACCCGCGCAAGATATTATCTTGCCGTGGAGTTGGAGCAGGGGATTGATAATGGAGAACAATTACACTATTCCTTTTGGGAATCCTATCGAGGTGCGCGGCATATACGTTGTTATAGTGAATGGAAAGCGGTCTGAAGAGATTTGTGGAAAAAATAGCAGACTAGACGATTTCAACAACTTTTTTCCAAGATTAAATTTCTTCTCCTTTCACATTTTCTATGAATTCGAAGTTAGAAATGAATCTATGCGTCTATATAAGCAATCACAATGGTTTTCTGAGCCATTGTGTTTGTTGTGTTTCATAGATCATTCTGTTAGAGAAGGAAATGATGGATACCTGTTACGTCCCTTCCCTTTTCTGGTGGTGCCTCCTACTCTTCTTTTATTCCATTCTCTTTCTCAATCCTTTTGTGTTTTCCACACTCGCCCATTTCTCTAACAGTCACCATCCTCGCCTCACCAATGCTTCCGATCAACACGCTCTGCTTGCATTCAAGTCTGCAATCACATATGATCCCTCCCAGTCCTTAGCCACGTCTTGGATGCCAAATGTTTCATTCTGCCAGTGGAGGGGCATCATATGCAGCAGGCGCAGACAGAGGGTCGTTTCGCTGAATGTTTCCAGCATGGGATTAGAAGGTACAGTCTCTCCCTTTCTCGCCAATCTCTCCTTTCTTACAATACTCGACCTTCACAATAACAGTTTGCAAGGTCACATTCCCTATCAATTGGGAAACCTCTTTCGGTTAAAGATGCTTCGTCTGTCTCTCAATCAACTCCAAGGTTCCATTCCGCCCACTTTGGGTGGATGCCGCAGTTTACGAAACTTGAGTATATCCTATAACAGTCTCATAGGAAACATTCCCGCGGAACTATGCATTCTCCCCAAGTTGCAATTCTTTGTCTTAGGCGATAACAATTTGACGGGTACAATCCCAGCCTGCTTGGGAAACATATCTTCTTTGCACTACATAGAACTGCTTGACAACAACCTTCACGGGAGTATTCCTTCCGAATTGGGCATGCTAAGGCAGGTGAGAATTATGTATCTGCAAAGTAACAATCTTACTGGACAAATTCCATCATCCTTGTCCAACTGCACCAATCTTCTAGAGTTGGATATCTTTGATAACCATCTCACCGGACAAATTCCATTATCCTTGTCCAACTGCATCAATCTTCGAGCTATGGATGTATCTTATAATCAGTTGACTGGTCACATTCCAGTGGAGTTGTGTAGCAAGAATACTGTTTTGATGGACCTCTATCTGGATTTTAATCAGTTGAGTGGCAGCATTCCTGCTTCTCTCTTCAATTGTACCAAACTTCGAGTGGTTGAATTAGGGTATAACCAGCTCAGCGGAGTAGTGCCCATGGAGCTCGTTAAGTTGACGCAGCTCCAGGTGCTAGAATTATCACATAATCAATTGGTTAGTAACAGCAGCACGAGTTTTCCGATACTTACCGCTCTTACTAACTGTTCCACCCTGCGAGAATTGGATTTATCTTATAATCATCTCACTGGACGTCTGCCCTTCTCCATTGGCCACCTCTCTGCAAAAATGCATTTCATAGACTTGGCCCAAAATAAATTAATAGGAGAAATACCTCCACAGATTGGAAATCTAACTAATTTAAATTTCCTTGACTTAGAGGAGAATTTTTTGACAGGGGCAATCCCTTCTTCACTTAATATGCTTCAAAAGTTGGAGAGTTTATATATGGGATCCAACAATTTACAAGGAAATATACCTGTGGATATCGGGCAACTCAAAAGCTTAGGGCTTCTAGCACTATGGGGAAATAATCTCTCTGGAAGAATTCCAGATTCTGTTGCCAACCTCCAGGAACTAGAATATCTATCTCTTGCTCAAAACCAGTTATCAGATAATATACCTGCAAATCTAGGAAAATGTACAAAATTATTACTTTTAGACTTATCATACAACAGGCTTAGTGGGCACATACCTCCAGAGGTTGCAGGACTTGCAAATTTAGCTTTCTATTTCAACCTTTCAAACAATTTATTACATGGTCCCTTGCCTTCTGAACTAAGCAAGATGACTATGCTTCAAGCTATAGATATTTCTGCAAATCAGTTAACTGGTCACATTCCAAGTGCACTTGGAAATTGCAAAGAACTAGAATATCTAAATCTTTCCTATAATGCACTTGAAGGTCCAATTCCAGTTTCACTTGGTGAACTTCAAAGTCTTCAAGACATGGATTTCTCTTCTAACAATTTGTCAGGTGGAATACCCATGTCATTGGAAAATCTCAAAATGCTCCACCACTTGAATTTTTCTTTCAACAAGTTGTCAGGAGAAGTCCCAAAAGGTGGAGTTTTCAAAAAGCTTGGTGCCACGGCATTTATGGGAAATCTTGGTCTTTGTGGACCTTGGGTAAGTTTGTCACCATGCTTTTCTAATGAACATAAAAGTGTTTGGCACCTGAAACGAGTTGTCATACTTGTTGTTGCAATTGTAGCCACCGTTGGATTGTGTTTGTTTCTAGGAATCATGTGGAGACGAAATTGCAAGAGACATATTCCTAGAGAGGCTGAGGCAGCCTTAAATGTGTGGCATCGGAGAATTTCCTATGCAGAGCTCATTACTGCAACAGATGACTTTAGTGATGCCAACTTGTTAGGAGTTGGTTCATTTGGGAAAGTGTACAAAGGTGTTCTGGAGGATGGCACAGCCATCGCTGTCAAGCTTCTTAATTTGGAAAATGAAGGGGCTCACAAGAGTTTTGATAGGGAGTGCAAAGTTTTGGGTAGAGTAAGGCATCGGAATTTGATTAGAGTCATAACCTCTTATTCAGACCTCCAAATCAAAGCTTTGATATTTCCATTGATGCTAAATGGAAGCTTGGAGAAGTGGTTATATCCAAATGGCGGAGAACAAAGTAGTTTAAGTTTGAGTCAAAGGTTGAATATAGCAATAGACATTGCACAAGGCATGGCATATCTCCATCACCATTGTTTTATGCAAGTGATCCATTGTGATTTGAAACCCAATAATGTGCTTCTTGGTGAAGATATGACTGCATATTTAATAGACTTTGGCATTGCTACCATATATTTTGCAAATTATGAAGAATCGGCTTTCACTTCCACAAATGCACTCAAAGGATCTGCAGGGTACATTCCTCCAGGTATCATTTAAATTAAGCAATGTCATGCATTTCTTATTTTTATTGAACATTGTGAACTAGAACCCTTAAATCGAGGATCTATGAATGCAGAATATGGAATTGGCAGACAAGTTACAACAAAAGGTGATGTTTATAGCTATGGAATAGTGCTATTGGAGATGCTCACTAGAAAGAAGCCCACCCATGACATGTTTGTGGAAGGACTGAACTTGCAAAAATGGGTGGGTAGTGGTTTTCCAAACCAACTAAAGGAAGTGGTGGACATGGTTCTGCTTAGGAGGATTAGTACATACACTGAAGAAGATAAAGATCTCAGTTGCCTTAGTCAATTGATTAAGGTGGGATTGCTTTGCACAAAAGAATCTCCCCAGGAACGGCCTACTATGATGGATATTCTGCACACATTGCAAAACATTAAAGACACTTTTTTGAGCTGTACTACCATTCCAAAATTCCAGTCAGATATAACACATTTATTGCCTAGTACAAGTACTCCTCTCGACAACTCTGGTGAAGGCCAAAGTTCTTCAACATTCTAGAGAGAGTGGTGGTGGAATAACTGATATATGAAGTGGTTTGCAACTTTGCATCCATTGTCATTAAGTCTACAAGTACTCCTCTCGACAACTCTGGTGAAGGCCAAAGTTCTTCAACATTCTAGAGAGAGAGGTCGTGGAATAACTGATATATGAAGTGGTTTGCATCCATTGTCATTAAGTCTATTTAGTTTGAGTCTTAATCCACTTTCCTTCTTTGTGTGGGGCTGCATATGAGTGTGAACAATAAAGTTAGATCTACTATTAGATCTACTATGAATGGTGTTTTGGAAATGTTTTTATTTTAATAAAATTTAACTGATATATGAAGTGGTTTGAATTCATTGTCAGTAATTCTATCTAGTTTGAGTCCTAATCCACTTTTCTTCTTTGTGTGGTACTGCATATGAGTGTGAAAAATGAAGTTAGATCCACCATGAATGGTGTTTTCTAAATGTTTTCATGATTATAAAATTTCCTATCTTATTTTAAGAAAACTTTATATTCAATATCCTTTCTAAATCTATAATTAAATGCATTACTTTCTTGTCTTACTAAATACATCCTAACTTCTTATTTTTTATAAAACTTTTTATAGGTATGGGTGGAAAAGTCTATGTTCAACCTTTAAAGGGTATCCTAACAAGCATAAAGAAATGTCAATGGACGCACTTCTATGGCAATTGAGATGAGCTTTAGGCAATTACAGTCTACAGATTTTATCGTACCCCATCTTCAGAACACTACTACCAGAATGAATATATGGAAGACATAGCTTTTCTTCCTTTCAGTGGTCAAGTAAAATTCATTTTCTTTTAAGACTACAATATTAATAAAATATATGTTTCATATTTCATGATTTCACCCTATGTGCAAAGTTCTATTACTATTACACTTTTTATATTAGGGCTTTTTTATGCCTGAACTCAACCAGCATGAATTGCCTTTCCATAATAGGAACTGGTACCTTATGTTACAGCCTTTGCTTCTGCATATTTACAAACGGTTGCTAATATGAATGAATTGAAAGAGAAGAAATTGAGCCAGTTTTGCTTCACTTGATAACATCAAAACCATACCATAACTTTGGCACCTTGAATCTTGCACATCTTGTTGTCATAATGTGAATCACGAATGCACTAATTTGCTTTGTGTGTATGACAATGTGCTAGACTGTATACCTCACTTTTAACCTCAACTACTAGAAACTGTCATGGGGGAGTACTTTGTAGGGATATCCTAACGGGCCCGAGTGACAGATGATCTATCCTTATAGGATATGGCACACTTTATAACATCTAAAATAGAGAAGGAAATTATATAAAAAAAAGATGAGCTTTCCCAGTTTCAAATCCTAGACATGATTGTTATACAGGTGATAACTAGGCTTTCTTGCATTCTAAAGTTGATAAGATTATTTATCCAATAAAAATTCAAATCCTAGACATGATTGTTGTACAGCTGATAACTAGGCTTTCTTGCATTCTAAAGTTGATAAGGTTATTTATCCAATAAAAATTCAGTATTTTATATTGAGTCGTATCAGTGAATGAACCTGAGGTTTATAAAAAAAAATTATCCCACTAACAGATCCAGAGTGAAGATAGATTTATAGATTTATGCTAGTTAGTAGTTTGGTTGAATCATATAGGTGAATAAATCTGAATGTATGTGATCAAGTTCCCTAGTCTAACTCTATTCTCTTCTAAGTGATCTGGGCTATTTCCAGTTTTGTTGGAAGAGTCCATAAAAGCATGGTGGAAGAATCCAGAATCTCTGGACGTGGCTGGTAGCTTCGAGACTTCAGCAAGTATCTATGCAGTGGGTCATTGCTTCTATGCATGTGAATCTATGATTGAAGGGATGGATGGGCCAGTGTTATGTATCTCCTTTACATTTGCTATGCCTATGTACACTGAGATCAAATGCACTCGCAGCGGGCCATTGCTTCTGTGCGTGTGAGGCTATGATTTAAGGGCTGGATGTGCCAGAGTTATGTATCTGATTTACATTCGCTATGTCTGTGTACACTAGAGATCAAATGCACTCAGTTGCTCCTCCACTTCTTGATTTGTTGTCCTTCGAAACTTCACAATCTTGATGAAATCTCATGTGTCTCTGCCCAAAACCAAGTATTTTGATTAAAAGTTCATGGCCTGGATACCTTACTGAAGGCCTCTGTCTGTTCTTTTGGTCAAGGAGCATGTCCATAGGTAAACGGTTTAGGTTTCCAGTTTGATCAACATTATCATTAATGATTCCATCGAATCATTTCAGTTCAAGTATATGCCAGATATCCTGTACCGCTACTGCCTCCTGTCTAGTTTCTTTCTGCTTCTTAAATTATTGTATATTGACAAGTTATATACAAATAACTTTGTATGAACATACAGGAAAGAACATCTGGATCTCTTGAGTCATCTACAGAGTTCTTATAGCTAATCTTATTCTTAGGAGAGAAATCTAGTTCAAAGATAAGTATAATAATCTCTCCTATCTTAAAACTATAAATATATGTTTTATCAATTGTTGTGTATCCCCACTAATATGACATATCCTATGATTCATTAAATGATAATTTTTAATGGTTCATTGGGTTTTATAGAGAGCAAATCTTGGCAAAACATAGCTTTTATAACAACTTCTATTGCCATAGCTCCATGGCATTCTTTTGTATGGAAGATTTGTTTCATTCTGAAGTCATGCTCTTCTCTTTTGAAAGATTAATTCACAATTCATACGGTTCTTATTCCATGCTTTTACATATCAAAACAGGCTTTAAGTTGGTTTCCTCTTACACAAGCTTGATTGCGTCATTTAGAATCCAATGGGTGCTTGGTGGTAGTTCAATTAATCTTGTAAAAGGACCTCTTAACATATGCAAGCTCATCTTGAGTTGAAATAACAACTGAGAACAGCTATAGAAAATCATGAGTGATGTAGCTTCCCTTCCTACAAGTGGCAAAACATGAAATTACTAAGAAAATAGAGCTGCAAATGGCCACTTAATATCGAAACATATATGTTATAAAAGCTGATATTCCTTAAGAAAACAGAGCAGCAAATGGGCAGTCGATATCAAAATATATGTTCTAATGATGTGTGTAACTTGAACAAGTTGTTTTATTATTCATGATGATGTAAAACAATAACTACATCATTTGATAGTTTCCAAACAAGAAATGATAGGAACATCCCTAACTAATCTTTCGGGATATATTGTAATATTAGTAGATTAGAAGTGTTAGTTTAGGTAATTTTCTGATTACAGTTAAATAAACCACCAACAATTATGATTTGGTCACTGTATTTGCTTGTTTAAATAATTTATTATTGTACTCAATAAAATATACGTTTCATTGTGGAGTTCATCGGGCTTGTAACAGTGGTATCAAAGCAGCGAGGTTTAGAAGTGGTGAGAGCCTGGTTTGAACTCCAATGACGATTTACAGTGGTGGATGTGCTGCTTGTTGTGATAGAGGAGGACAACTTTGCGTGGTCAGCAGAACCCGCAACGGGAGCATGTGATCAACAATGACCAGTGGACAGTGCGCGGGACTAGTGGTTGCGGAAACCACCCCGACACCACACATCGTGGTATTGGAAACCACTCTGGGTGCCCCCATACTGAATTTGGTCTGTCGATTTAAACGCTGAGTTGTTTTCTTGAAACCTTACCACAGGACCACTCGTCTCATTAAGCTTCGACAAGTTTTTGCCTCTGTGCTCTGTTGGATCTGTCAGAGCGATCTAGACCATTAATTGAATTGGCACATGTGGTCCTCTCGTATGTTGTCCCCACCAATTGCAATGTCTGTAATATGTTGTAAAATTTTAACCATTCTTTCCCTGTCGATTGATGTCCAGTAATTTGTTACCCGTCGGTTGGATTTTGTTAAAATTTTTCTCTATTGCGAAGGCCTTGCCACGAGACCGTTATTCGCATGGCATGGTACTATCATTTTTTTTTACGGACAATCATATATATTTTATAGTTCATCCAAATTATTTTATTTGAATTCATTTAAAGATGACATCTATAATTTCGTTAGTTGGAGTTGTCCTTTCTGGGAAAGAAAATTACCCAGAATTGATAAGAAAACTCAGGAATGCATTGATTTTTAATGATTTGTGGCAAGATGTTTGCCAAGGAAAGAAAGACACAGAAGATAAAGAAAGTGCACCAGAAGTTCCAGAAGATGAAAAACAATGTGCTATCTGGGAAGTCAAGAACAATAAAGTCTATTGTTAATTTTAGATAACAATGGTATGTTCTATTCTTAAGAGCAATTTACTTCAATTTTTCTTATTAGCCCAATATCGACATGACAGTGAATGTAGATAGAACATAAATAAAAAGTAGAAGACAAGCCAACACAAGAGGACACAATATTTGGTGGATGCCAGGGAAAAACTCCAATGTGGGGAAACCCTTTGATCAATTCTTCTTATTATTCTTCAAAAGTTCAGCAGAGAGAGACTAAAATATACAAAATTCACTTGCCCAATTGCAGTCAAATATGTCCAGTCAAACCGCAGTCAACAAGATGCCCTAACCATAAAGTCAACGTTGGTCAACTTGGCAGAAATCTTCCTCCAAATTAGCTCAGTCAAACCCAGTTAACTCGACCTCCAAGGATAGTCTGAATCAGCCCAAAAGAGTCCCGAAAATATCATTCAAACTCAGTCAACACATGGTCAAACCTACGGTCAACTTCCCTGTAGTCAACGCTGGTCAAACAACTCAGAATGCCTCAATTTCTATGCCCAGAAATGCGGCTTGTGCAAACAAAATTTCTCCAAGGAAAAACATATTCAAACAAGGTCAACATTGCCTAATCAACGCTGGTCAAACTCCCTGAAACTTGGTCAATGCTAGAAACAAAAAATTGGAGACTTGTCCTTCGCATTTGTGGAGGAGAGACGTTGCCTAGAAATTCGTACACCCAATCAAATGAGGAGAGAAAGAGATATGTGAGTGATGAATGATTGATGTCCAAATGAGGTAGATGCTCCTTCTATTTATATGCAATGTTGAGGGTGAAGAGACATGCCTTTTGGGCTTCTGAGCCTACATTAGATTGTTGGGCAACCTTGACAATTTGTCCATAGAGGAAATAAATTCATAATTCCATTTATACTTGTCAGAATGAGATGATCTTCAGATCAATCCTACACCTCTCGGAAAGAGGAATCCAGTAAAAATATCAACTTCATCATATGAGCTGTCCAAGGTGGAGTTTGGCCCTAGTTGCCAAATTTAACACCTATGCTATGATTACATCAGTGTCAGAAGAGGTAAGTAGATACATTTATTCTTGTAAGACAACATATGCAACATTAAATATTTTAAAGAAACTCTATGATTCACATTCAAAATTAGAGATTATTCATTTGTCATTGAAGTTATTTAATTTGGAGATGAAGGACAACGATCCAATGAGATTGACTTCTGAAATAAAAGCTATTTTCCATGAGATAGAAGCCATAGGTGTTAAAGTAGACCTACAATTAACTACCATCAGTGTCAGAAGAGGTAAGTAGATACATTTATTCTTGTAAGACAACATATGCAACATTAAATATTTTAAAGAAACTCTATGATTCACATTCAAAATTAGAGATTATTCATTTGTCATTGAAGTTATTTAATTTGGAGATGAAGGACAACGATCCAATGAGATTGACTTCTGAAATAAAAGCTATTTTCCATGAGATAGAAGCCATAGGTGTTAAAGTAGACCTACAATTAACTACCATCATCAAGGCCCTACACGCTACATACTCTCACTACTTGGAATCTCTCCAAGCTAGTGGACAATTAAAGGATATTACTTTTGATAAGTTAGTAAATAAAACTACAGAAAGAGAAAAGGCTTTTGGGAAGAAAGAGTTGTGAAAATTTGTAATCCTCAAGGAACCATACTATAGAAAATATGAATCTACTTCACCTATTTGATTTCAATTACATTCATCAAGTTATTCTTCTGAATACTGAAGCAAATTACTTCTGCAGCTTGCACTACTTAAATTTGATTTACATGAAACACGAAAACTAAGCAAAGAACAAGATACATAGGACACAACTATTTTTGGACAAAATAGTCCCCAGAAAAACCCAATGCAGGAAAACCAGTGAAACAACTCTGAGGGTTTTTATTATTAAGCATTAGTTCTGAATACAAATGTTGGTATCTCTCTCAGAAAGCCAGTGAAAGAGAAATACAATGGCGGAAAAATTTGAGTGAGTTTTACCTCCCTTAACTCGACAGATTCTGGCTGATCTGACAACAAGATTGACTAACCCCAACTACTTCTGCATTGGCCCTGTGTAGGCCCTGTGTCAACCTTTCAAGCTCGTCAGCCCTGCACTGTCACTTTTGCTAGTTGCACTAGCTTTCTCGGCTGTTCCGGAAGTTCCCTGACAGTTCTAGCTTTCTGCGTGGAAGGCATTTTTCTCCTCTGCACTAGCCCTTTTGGCTTTGCATCAAGACCGCGTGGGCCCATATTGGCCCAAAGTCAGTCCTCCTGGTTGCTGTGTTGCCTCCACAAGATTCTCTTTGCCTCTTTGTCAGTATTCCCGAACTATCATTGCCCCTCTACTGCAAGATCTCCCCAATTGATTTTCCTCCTGAGAATTTCTCATTTGAGAAAATCAATTTCGTCAATCTCTCTATGTGTGTTTCCAAATGAACCCCAAGCCCCCATTTTATACTTTTTCTGTTGAGTCTTCAATGACTGAGATTAAGTCTCCAATCAACGACTATGATTAAAACATGACTTGATCCGCCTTCTAGATCACTCTCACCCATATTTTGATTAATACCCATTAATATTTTAATTTCCCTAAGTTTAGACTTAAGAACTCTATTAAAAATATTAATTATTTTAATAAAATACAATCCAGGTGGAATTTCACTAAACAATTTCTGGGTTCTTTAAAACTCATGTGCCTTACCTTCTTCGCCAATTTTCAAGGCTAGAGCACTTCCAATGGTACCAAAAACTAACAAGAGTATGTTTCTACTGCTAATACAGAAACCTTGTGCTATGCACGAAAGGAACATAAATAACAAAATGAGTCTGCAAGAGGTGGCAAGAATCCCAAAGGCCGAGGTAGAAAGAACTTTAGAGGCGGGGGGAAACAATAACAACAATCAGGGTGATAGACAACAAAATGACTAGACACAAAAGAATTTTCAGTCTAAATCAAATATGAGATGTTATAGGTGTGGAAAAATTGGTCATAGTTTAGTTAATTGCAGGGTTCCTTGGGAGAAAATTAATAATGACAAGAAAGAACAAATTAATGAGAAGACAAAGCAACCACCTTCTGACAAAAGTAAAACAAATGGATTTGCTCATTATATAGTTGCTCACTGCAATTTCAATATTGATAATGTTTTCAATACTGCATTTTCTTCATGGGACAACAGTTGGATCTTAGATTCAGGGGCTACTTGTCATATGACATTTCATAAAGATCTTTCTGAAAGTTTCAATGATAATGTTGATGGTGGTGTTTATTTTTCTAATAAGTTTGAAGTTAAACCATCATGAATTGAATCAATTAGATTAAAAATTCCACATTTAGCAGATTACATATTGAAGGATGTTCTTTATATTCCCCAATTTTAGAGGAACTTAATGTCCCTCATTCATATCAGACAACAAGGACATTCAATCCATATTTTTGATGGCATAATTGAAATTCGTAGAGCAAGTGATAATTCAGTAATTATGACTAGTGTTGAAGAAGGTACACTGTTGAAATTGAATAGTAATTCATCTATTACATAGTCTGCTACAAATTCAACTCTATTAGTGCAACAAGATAATCTTTTGTCTTCAAGTTTATTATGGCATGCTAGATTTGGTCACATCAACTATAACAACATTAGAATTATGAAAGAGCAGGGCATTAAAGGTCTCCCCACTATTCCAAGAAAGCTCACACCATGTGATGCTTGCATCTTGGGGAAACACAGTAAACAACCATTTCATAATTATGTTTCTAGATCTTCCAGAAAATTAGGTCTCATACATTCCGATTTATGTGGACCTATGCCTGTACCAACTACAAATGGAAATAAATATATACTCACCTTTATTGATGACTATTTGAGGATGTGTTGGGTTTATCTTTTGAAGGAAAAGTCACAAGTTTTTGATATGTTCAAAACATTTCATGCTATGGTTAAAAATGAAATTCAACAGAATATTGGTATCTTAAGGATTGATAATGGAGGTGAATATACTTCAAAAGCTTTTGAACAATATTTAATAGATAATGGCATCAAAAACCAAACTACTATTCCATATAATCCACAACAAAACGGTGTTGTAGAAAGGATGAATAGGGCTTTGCTTAACACACGCTTAACATGGTTAGATCAATGATGTGTTTCAAAAATGTCAAATTAATGTTTTGGGTAGAAGCAATACTCTGTTGAGCATATATTAAAAATAGATGTCCTTCTTCTGTCCTCAATAAAAAATCACCATATGAAGTTTGGTACAACAGGTTACCAGCAGTTCAACATTTTAAGGTTTTTGGATCTACTTGTTATGCACTTATTCCTAAGCATCAAAGAAACAAATTAAATGCCAAAAGTTGAAAGTGTATTTTTCTGGGATATTCCAATACTTCAAAAGCATATAGATTATATGATGAAGAAAACAAAAAATTTATTCTTTCTAGAGATGTCATTTTTTTAGAATCTGCAAAAGATTTCTCTACTATCGATAGACAACTTGCTCATTTAGAGAAATTTGCATCCAAGAAATTTTATTTTGAATCTGAAAATACAGTTCCACATACTAAGGGGGGAGTTCCCATTCTGGATCAGTATGTGGGTTTTCCATCTTTAATTCATGAAGATGTTTCTGCTGAGGAAAATTTGGAAGATAATATTATTTCTGCAGAATCAGAAAGTGTTCTTGAAGAACCTGCACTTCAGGATGAGAAATCTTCACAACCACCTCAACAATATTTGAGAAGATCCACTCATATTCGCAAACTTCCAAGAAAATATGATGATTATGAGACAAACAATTCTTCTACAGGTAATGTTTCTCATGATTGTAATTATTCCACAATTAGTGAACCTAGTTGTTTTGAAGAAGCTACTAATTGTGATGAATGGAAGGATGCAATGAAGAAATAATATGATGCCCTTATTAAAAATGACACATGGAGGTTGGTGGATCCTCCTATTGGCATCAAACCTATTGGTTGTAAATGGGTCTATAAATTCAAGTATAAAGGAGATGGTTCACTTGACAAATACAAGGCCATATTTGTAGCTAAAGGCTATGCTCAAAGGAAGGTGTTGATTATACAAATAATTTTTCTCCTACAACGAAATGCATTAGAGGATTTTTGAGGTATAACATGGGCCTCTTAAGAAAATGGACAACCAAAATAAAATTTATAAGAACTAATAGGATTCAAGATGATGATGTCAACAATGGGGGATGATTCACCATTTTTGGAGTAAAAAAGTAAATAGATTAAAAAATAATAAAATAATAAAACTACTATTTGAACTCGTATTTTCAACTTATGTCCCTAATGTTTTACTTAAATTTCAAGTGGGAGTACTCGTTGGATGTAAAATTTAATTCCTCAACCAAAGAGTACTCATGTTCCATACTTTCCATGGACCTTGCTACATGGAAAATGAGAAATACATGAAAAAACATGATTGCAATCACGTTTTTCATGTATTTTTCATTTTTCATGTAGAAGGGCTCATCAAAAGTATGTAACATGGGTACTCCTTGGATGAAGAATCGAATTCTGCATCCAACAAGTGTTCCCGCTCGAAAATTGAGTAAATCCATAGAAAGATAAGTTGAAAATACGAGTTGAAAAAATAGTTTTTTTCTTTATTTTTTCCCTCTAAAATTTGATGATGTAATCTAATCTTATTTTATTATTTCCACTATTGTTTTATGATGTCCTTAGGAGGTCCATTTTAGACCTCAAAATTCCTTTAATGGGGCACAATTAGAACTTGGTTTTCCCTTGCAGCATAAAAATGATGGAAGATGCATCATATGGATGTAAAAACAACATTTTTGAATGGAGATTTGAAAGAGGATGTCTACATGTTTTAGCTTGAGGGTTTTTCTGTCAAAGGAAAATAAAATAAGTTATTCAAATTGGTCAAGTCATTATATGAACTGAAACAAGTATCTCGTGCTTGGTATGAAAAGTTAACTGAACACCTCCTTAAGCTTAATTACAATTTTTTTTACTTTGATGATGCAACTTTATTTGTCAAAAAGATTAGAATTTTTTTTGTATATCTAGTTGTCTATGTTGATGATTTGATGATTATAGGGAACAATGATAGTTATATAGCATCTGTTAAAAGGGAGCTGCAAAAAATCTTTGACATGAAAAATTTGGGTCTGTTGCATTATTATTTGGGAATTGAAGTTGCTCAACAACCCAAACACATTTTCATTTCTCAAAAGAAGTATGTTGGAAAACTATTAAACAAATTTGGAATGCAGGATTGTAACCCTGTTTCTACTCCTATGGAGCAAAATTTGAAACTTACTTCCATTGAAGGAAGTACATTTGATGATCCAACAAAGTACATGAAACTTGTTGGAAGTTTAGTTTTTTAACCACTACCTGACATTACTTTGTTGTAGGGATACTTTCCAGGTTCATGCATCATCCCTATGAAGGTCATTGGAATGCAACAAAAAGAGCGCTAAAATAGTTAAAGGGAAGTCAATCTTTTGGCATCAAATACTCGAAAGTTGCAGATTTCCAAGTCACTGCATATTCAAATTCTAACTTTGATGGTGATAAGGAGAATGGGGTCTCTACTTCTGGTTATTTGGTGAACTTTGGATCAATAACCATTAGTTGGAGGTCACATAAGCAATTTGTACCTGTTGATTCTACCACCGAAGCTGAATATGTTACTGCAGCTCAAGCCATAAAAGAAATCATTTGGCTTCGCAAGATACTTAAAGACTTGCAAGAGACGCAGAAAGATGCAACTCCTTTATTTGTCAATAATTCTTCTACTATTTAGTTGGCCAAGAATCCAGAGTTTCATGATCGAAGCAAGCACATTAACATTGAGTATCACTTGATTCAACATTATATAGAGGCCAAATTTATTCATCTAACACATTGTCCTACTTCAGAATAGATAGAAGATATATTCATCAAGGCACTAGGACGAGAAAAGATTGAAAAATTCAAAATTTTATTCGGCATGTTAGATATCCCTTCAGATTAAGGAGGGAATGTTAACTAATCCTTCGGGATATATTGTAACATTAGTAAATTAGAATTGTTAGTTTAGGTAGTTTTTTTATTACAATTAGGAAAACCACCAACAATTATGATTTGGTAACTGTATTTTCTTGTATAAATACTTTATGATTGCACTCAATAAAATATATGTTTCATTGTGGAGTTCATCGGGTCTGTAACAGGCAATAGCTTCTAAAATAATTAATTTTATCTAGTTGTGGTATTTAACATCTAATGTTTAAATGAAAGTCACAAATTCCTAGCCAACACTTTTCGACTAATTTTATTCTTTTTCTCAGTAATTTTATTCATCTCAATGTATGTATTTTGGAAAGTTAGCCAACTAGAAGATCTCAAAAATATTTCTCCATTTGTTAATTTGAATTTCTTCTGTTAGTGCTACTATATAGGTAAACCAAAGAAACTCCAAGAAATATGATTTTCTCGACTCTCTCAATTCCTGTGTTTTCAGAAACTATTTTTTTAGATATGTTATGCACCTTCTTTTCATATTTATTGTAAGAATTTACAGGGTAAGTTCCTCAGACAGAACACCAAAGGACATCGCTCACAAACAGATCACAGATCAATACACTAGTATTCTTGACGTGGTTAAAACCCTCAAAGAGGGAAACAGTCCACAGCCTGAGCCAATGCGGCCACTTCAGGCAATTTATTAATAAAAGAATGAAAATTTACATAAGCTTCTCTCATGAACGGTTACCCTACAAACGACCCTCCATGCTCTTTAAATAGATATCATGGACCAATAGGGTGTTAAGCCACGAATCAAGTGTCGGTAATACCGAGGAGAGAATGAACCGTCGAATCACTACATATCATGACCGTCGGATTGTAAGTTACAAAAGTACATAGTAAAGAAACACACTTTACCCAACTCTACACTACACCAAGTTATACTTAAGTATTTCCTATGTGTCGGAATATCCTAACATCCCCCCTTAAGAACAACTTGGGATAGGATTGAAGGATGTACAAATATGACACAATAGGAGAAGGAAGGAGGCATTAGAGCCTATCCCCCCTTAGTGACAACTTCCTGAACTCCAACCATAAATCGAAGTTTAGTAAACTTTGCCTCTGTGAGAGCCTTTGTAAAGATGTCTGCAACTTGATCATCTGTTGAACAATATTGCACTTCAAGAACATGGTCGTGAATGAGCTTTCTGATGAAATGCATGTGCAGTTCAATGTGTTTTCTGCGCTGATGTTGGAATGGATCTTTGCATAGTTGAATGGAACTTTGATTATCACACCAAAGTGTAGTCGGATGCTACTGCCGAAAGCCAAACTCTGACAGGATCTGACGAAGCCACATGGCTTCCTTACTAGCTTCTACAGCACCACAATACTCTGCTTCTCTAAAGAAAGAGAAATGACACTTTGTTTCTTGCAAGCCCGTGTAATAGGTTCTGAACCAAGAGTGAACACATAACCTGCAGTAGAATTCCGATCATCAGGGTCACCAGCCCAATCGGAATCAGTGAAACTAAACAATAGAGGAGATGCTTTTGCATTGTAATGAATCCCAAACTGAATTGTACCTCAAACATAACGAATTATTCTTTTAGCTGCTTTCCAATGACTTCCATGTGGGTTTTGCATAAACCGAGCAATAAGGCCAACAACAAAGGAAAGGTCAGGACGAGTATGGGTTAGATACAAAAGTTTTCCTACAAGTTGACGGTATAAGGTAGCATCAACATCAGGGGAAGTACAAGTGACTGAAAGTTTGGCTCCATACTGAAAGGGAGAAGGGGTTGGCTTACAATCTTCCATGTGAAAATGGTGTAGAAGATTACATGCATACTTGGACTGGGAAAGGGAAATGCCTTCCTTGGATTGCAAGACTTGAAGACCAAGAAAATAATGCAAGTGTCCTAAGTCTGTCATTTCAAACTTCTTTTTAAGGTTGGACTTCACTTGGTTTATAAGGTTGGGATCATTACCAGTAAGGATAAGATCATCAACATAAAGAACAACAATGATAAGAGACTTACACACTTTCTTGGTGTAGACAGTATTGTCAGAATGACACCTAGAAAATTTCGTTTCTAAAAGAAAGCTATCCGTTTTGGCATACCAAGCCCGAGGGGCTTGCTTGAGACCATAAAGGGATTTCTTAAGCTGACATACAAGGCTAGATTCTGTTTGTATAAATCCAGTAGGTTGTTCCATATAGATTTCTTCATGCAAGTCCCCATGCAAGAAGGTAGATTTAACATCCATCTAATGGACTTCCCATTTGAAAGAGGCAGCAAGGGAAAGAACAAGGCAGATAGAGTTCATTTTGGCAACAGGGGAGAAGGTTTTAGTATAGTCAATGCCTTCAACTTGTGAAAAATCCTTAGCAACGAGACGAGCTTTATGTTTATCAACTTTTCAATCTGGTCCATACTTGGTTCTGTAAACCCATTTGCATCTAACAAGTTTTCGTCCCTTTGGAAGGGGAACAAGATCCCATGTATCATTTTCCAATAATGAACGATATTCTTCATTTATAGCTGCGTCCCAATTTGTATGGGCTGAAGCTTCTGCAAAAGTGTCAGGATCATAATTAGCTGAAGCTTGAGCCAGTAAAGAAGAGGCTCTATCGAACTGAGAACGTGTACGTCATTGATCTGTAGGATCATCGGCAAGAGCACCTGCTGCATCCCGAGTAGCATAGACCCATTTTGGAAGTTGAGGAGCTGAAGGAGGATCCTGAGAAGGTGGGGGAGGATTGTCATCCTCGTTGTCATCATCTGAAGAAGAAATATTTTCAGAAGTAGAAGGGATAGAGAGAGGTGGCACATCCGCCAAACTAGGCTCGTAGGCCAATATATTTTCAGCAAACTTTACATCTCTTCTAATGATAACATTTTTGGACTTAAGTGGAATAAGTCTATATCCTTTGAAATCTTCAGAATCCAACAAAAATACATTTTTCACTCTTAGGTTCTAAAGCTTTATGTTTCTCATATGGAATATGGGCCCATGCTTCACTTCCAAAAACACGAAAGTGACTTACATTTGGTTTAATTGAGCTCCATGCTTCTTTTAGAGTGATATTCTTTAAAACCATAGTAGGAGTGCGATTTATTATTTAATTTGCACAGTTAATTGCTTCTGCCAAAAATTAAGACTAAGTCCTTTAGATTGAAGCATGCAATTAGCCATTTCCTTTAAGGTGCGATTCTTCCTTTTAGCTACACCATTTTGTTGTGGAGTATATGGAACAGTATGTTGAATTTGAATTCCATTCTCAGTGCAAAAGTTGATGAATTTGTTTTTAACATATTCTTCGCCATTATCAGATCTTAGCTTAAGAATTTGATGTCCATATTATTTTTCAACAAATGTCTTAAAGGCCAAGAACATGTTAAATACTTCACTCTTAAGTTTTAAGAAGTATACCCAAGTGCGTCTGGAGAAATCATCAATGAAAGTTAAGAAATACTTGTAGCCAAAGAATGAAACAACTGGAAGTGGACCACATAAATCACTATGCACAAGATATAAAGGGGCTGAGGCGTGCCAAGAGGCACGTTTTTCAAAACTATCCCGATGATGTTTTCCGAGTACACATCCGAAACAAACACCATCTCTGCAAGATACCATTGGAAGACCTGTCACCATATTTTCTTTACATAGATTTTGAAGGGAGCGATAGTTTAAGTGACCAAATCACTCATGCCAAAGTCCGCTCACTTCATCATTATGATCAAAAAATACCGAGGGAAGATTTTATGACCCAAAGTTGTTAAACTTATACAACCCTGTAGAATCATCAGCAATGCCAGTAGCTAAAATCTGTCTAGGATCTCTTAGGTCCTTAATTACAACATCGTGAGGTGAAAATTCAACTATTTTACATTCACCTAAATGAGTTATCTGATATACAGATAGAAGGTTGCAGGATAAGTTTGGAACACATAATACATCATCAAATTGACCATTGTCTATATGAATAGTTCCAGTCCCTAAAACACTAAGAGATCTATCATCCCCAACATATATGTTTTTGGTGTTACAATCATTTAAAGAAGAAAACATGGCTTTGTTTTTGGCCATGTGATAAGAAGCTCCAGAATCAATGAGCCACTCATGAGAATTAGAAGAAGAAGATACATTTAGTGCATATCTAGAATGAGATGTTTGACAACCACATGCAAAAAGTGTTATTCCTGAAGATGAAGTTGAAGTTGAAGAGTGCCACAAATGGATGTTATGCTTCTTCATTGCTGCTTCCAAGGCTTCCATCTTCTTAAAGCATTTGGATTCTAAGTGGCCATCTCGATTACAAAAGTGGCAATGTCTATCAGTCTTCTTCCCTTTGTTTTTATTTGCCTTATCATTTTGTTGAAATGATTTTTCATTTTGAGATTGAAATTGCTTAGGACCCTTGTTTGGTTTAGGACCATTCTTTTTAGGATACGACTTCTTAGGATTCTTTGAATTTGGTTGCTGTTGGGTAGCTAAGGCTTTCTTAGAAGAGTTTCCAAGATTAAGAAGACCAAGGTGTAAGAGTTTTTCTTGTTCTCTTATTAAAGAATCACAAAAGGCATCAAAGGAAGGAGACTTGTAGTCTTGTCCTTGAGAAATGAAGGCTTCTCTTGTAGAATAGAAGGTGGAAACAAACATAGAGTAGGCTGGTCCCAACTTAGTAAGAATGGAATAGATAAGGTTACCATCTTCTTTCTTAAACTTAACACCTTCCAAGAGAAGTCTAAGGGTCTTGAACTTGGACAAAAAAATCTTCAATGGAAGAAAAATTACTGGGGTCCAATGTAAGCAACTCATTTTCGAGTTGATGGGATCTAAGTTCATTTTTAATTCCAAAAACTTTAGTGATCTGTTTCATGGCTTCATTAGGAGTATCAAGTTTTGCGATATGGAATCTAAGGTCTAGAGAAATAGACATCCCTATCAACCCACGTGCTTGATCTTGCCTATTTTCCCATTTGGCTACCTTATCTTCATCTTTCAGTTTGGTTTCTTGGCCTGAGGATATTATGTAAAGACCTTTACTTCTAAGTAAATCCACAATGTAGGACCACCATTGGAAGTAGTTGGTTCTGTCAAGAGTAACTTGCCATGGACTTTCCTTTTTAATAGAAACTGAAGCTATAGATGCTGAAACTAAGTGTTCCAATGGAAAGATCTCGAAACATTGGGCTGATTAAAAAAAACAGCTCTGAAAACGGCTTCTGGATGAAGAAGTTATGGCTTTTTGAAGAAAAGTTGTTGAAGATGACGATCAAGTGCGGGCATGTGCAGAAATGAATGATAATGTTATATTTAAAAAAAAATTCGCCCCCTTTCCAAACTTAATCTAATTAGCTCAACAAAGAGAAAGACTTGAACTCAAGACCTCTATTCTCATAAAGTAACTTTGGACCAAGTGAGCTAGTTTAAAAGATTAGTAATTTTTGGAAAAGAGGAAGGGGGAGTTAATCTAAGTTGCCATTGATGTCAATATGGAAATATTCTGGACAGTAAACAATGATGTGAAGCCAAGTAGAGAAGATCCATGAAGCAACAGGAGTATGTCAATGTGGCAATATTCTAGGATACTAAATGATGATATGAAACCAAGGAGAAGTAGAGCAGATCCATGAAGAAACAGGAGCAAGAATCCAAGGAGAAGTAGAGCAGATCTATGAAGAAATAGGAGCAAGAAGCTAAGGAGCAAAGCCATTAGGGAAGCCATCAGAAGAGGAACACGCATCAGGAGGAGAAGCCAACAGAAGAGAAGTTAACAGAGGAGCCATATTGTTCATTAGAAGGAACAAAGAGGAACACACATCAAGAGGAGAAGCTAGCAGAAGAGAAGTTAACAGAGAAGCCATATCATGCGATATCAGAGGAATATCAAAGAAGAGCTATTAGAGCAGTGCATCGGAAGCCATCGCAGAGTCATATCAGACTAGAAAAAGAGCGGAGGAGTATATATCAGGTTAAAGTATATAACCACATATATCGGGTTAAAGTATATAATATCAGGTTAAAGTCAAAGTGAATGCACGTGGTTATATTCCAAAAGGCGGATTTGTAACAGTGGCAATGGTTTTCTGGTGAACGTTAGGCGGTAAGTGGTATTTAGAGGAGAGTACCCGATTCCATTAACCGAGTGACACGTAGCACGAGGGTGGAGAGAGAAAACCACTTTTTCGGGTGGTTATTTCCCTTGCAAATTGCTCACTCGTAATTCATGCAAGTCGTTGGATCTAGCGCGAGTTAATCTATGGTGGAGAATGAGCCTGATAAAGGTAAGCATCGATAAACACGCCAAGGCTATGGAAAATTGGAAAATGCAAGTTCTCGTGTGTTTGTGTATACTTCCATTATACGAGGGTTATAATAGAATTAAAGGGGATAAAGGGTTATGGGTTAAGTCCGCATTAACCGAAGTTAAGAACGAAGGAGTATATATATTATATAGATGCGATAATAACATGGACCCGCGGCTCCATTATAAACCACCCTAATGTAATATCGCATCCGCTGTGTTGCTAGTCTCAAAGGGCTGTCACCCCCAAAACCTCCGATTGTGATATACAGTTGCGGACCCGATGGTCCTATTATATCACGCCCTAATGATATATCGCATCCGCCATATTGAGAGTTATGTATCGCAATGTTTTAAGCCTTGTCACATTAAAACTGCGATAGCGATATGTATGCGGACTCGACTACACCATTGCAATATGATTTAATATATTATCACATTCATCGCATATCACAAGCCTCTTGTAAAGCCTTGCCACATTGAAAGCGTCGATTGCGATATATATATGGACCCGACAGAGGTATTAAAACAGTTTATAATCATATCGCGTCCGCCGTATCGGAGGTTATGCATCGCAAGTTATAAAGGGATGGCACACTATAAACTGCGATTGCAATATATATATATATATATATATATATATATATATATATATATATATATATATATATATATATATATATATATATAATATATATATATATATATATATATATGGACCCGAAATCAATGTCAACCGTCGGATCAAATAAAAGGAGATCAACGGTGGAGATCGAGCAGATTGGTTGGTGATCAGGATAAGCGACAACCGTCGGATCGAGCGCCAGATCGACGGTCACGATTTAAATGCTAATTGCGGAGGTGAAGGGTTGATCAGAGATCGGAGAAAGGAAGGAGTAGCGCTGCGGAGGTGTCTTTGATGTGCGGACCCGACGATATATATATGTCCGAGTGTATAAATATTTGAAGTCCGACTAAGTGTTTCGAAGTGGGGTTTTTCCGTGTATTCCATGTGTATCCCTGTATTCCGATATGTTGTGTGGTCTTGGGTTTAAAGGCTTAAGGCCTTGTCATATTAAAGCTCCGATTGTGATTGCGGGATTATTAATATATATTGTATGAATATTATAAAAGGGGGCCTCTCTGATATTTTCTTTAATATGCAAAATTATTATAATATGGCCTCTCTTCCGCATTAACGTGTTCTATAAGAATTTGATGAATCCGAAGAGATAGAAGAAGCCGAAGAGTGAGCACAGAGGAAGCCAAAAGGTCGAGCAATCACAGAGGAAGCAAAAGTTCAAGTGAGCGAAAGGGAAGCCAAAGGTCAGGTGTATCAAGCTTCTATAACAGTGAACAAGGAAGGTTCAAAGTGGTTGGAAAAACTGGAAGAAACAGAGGCAGCGGTAGGTCCAGCAGGACAGGAGGAAGTTGAAGGTCCAGCAGGACAAGAGGAAGCCAAAGGTCCAGCAGGACAGGAGGAAGCCGACGGATGAGCAACTCTGTTGATTGGGCTAACTTGTGAAAGGTTCAGACTAGCAATGAAATAATCAGAGCTTAGTGCAGCTAATAGTAGAATCACTAAATCTGTGTGGAGACATTATCAGAGATCATGATGGCTATTGCAGACTCTGTGTGGATAGTATGAAGAATTGCATAGACTTCTTCATATGAAGACTGATTTCCATTGATGTTATAGCATGGAGACTACAGTGAAGCTGTAAACAGACAAAACTCAGTAAAGAAGGGTTTTGAGAGCAGAACATTACTATCAAACATGCCTTGACAAGAGGGTTGGTGCCTCAGAAGTTTGAAGGATTGGTGTCCTTGGAGTTGGTGCTCCTATATCCAATATTGATGCCTTGACAAAACAGATCCAGACAGTTTGCAGCAGAGGGTTGGAGCCCTTGAGGTTGGTGCCTCAGAATTGGAAGGATTGGTGTCCTGGGAGTTGGTGCTCCTAAGTCCAAGGTTGGTGCCTTGACAAAACAGAGTTGGTGCTCTGGAGGTTGGAGCCTCACAAAAGTCCAAGTTGGTGCTTGGCAACAGATTGGAATTATATATATATATATATTTTATCTATTTTATTGCAAATATTATATTAATAAAAGCATTTGTTCTTGTTATTCATATTGTGTTCTGAATATAAATGTTTTAACTGGTAAGAATAACAATTAAAAAGAAATATTGATTCACCCCTCCTCTCAGTATTTCCAACAATTGGTATCAGAGCCAGTACCTTCACTCAAAGCCTAACAGCTTGAGGCTTAATCTTTAGAACACAAATGGTGAAGTCAAGTAAGAAAGTCTCCAATCCTCCTAATGATGTGTCTCCCTCTACCACTAAAATAGAAGACAATCAATTTGAGGAGGCTCCATGGTTCAATGGGAACTTTAATATATGGGAAGCAAGAATGAGGAATTTCTTAAAGACTCAAGGTATTGAAATCTGGAAATTAGTAATTGTTGATAGCATGATGGATGAAGAATCCAAGGAGTACAATGAAAAAGCAATGAAGGCAATCTTGAATGGGCTACTTGATTCTATAAAGGACAATTTAGGAAAATGTTCGCCAGCAAAAGGTATATGGGACAAACTTCATGACCTTCACTCAAAAGGAGCATTGACCATGACCATTAGTCAAGAATATGATGGAAATCAAGAAGGAAATCCATAACCCATCACAGACGCTGAAAATGAGAATGATGATATCAAGGCTAAAGAAGATCTAGAAGATGAAGAGGATGAAAAAGATTTTGTATAAGATCTCCTCGCTCAACTTACAACGGCCATGGAAGAGATTATCAAATTGAAAAAAGAAAACAAGGAACTTAAGAAGAAAGCACTAGCTGGTGACCAAGACCAAACAAGGAAGAAAGTTGACCTTGTACAGCTTCAAGTACAAGAAAGGGATCAAAGCAAAAAAAATCAACATGAAGAAGTCATATCCATGACAAATCAATTGGATAAAGCAAAGAAATGGGAAGATACCTTGTCAAGTCAACTACAAGAAGCAAGAAAGTTAGCACAAGGAGCTGAGAAGACAATGGAAGCATTAGCAATCATAGAAGAATAGGTCGATGAAGCAGAAAAGGAGAGAAACACCATGATATGTCAACTAAAAGAAAATGATGAAGAAATCTTCAAATTAAAATCTAACATCAAACTCCTCAAGGCCTAAACATGTAAAGCTACAAGGATCAAGGAAGAAATGGAGAGCAGTATAGCAAAGGAAAATGAAGAAATCTTCAAAATGAAGTCAGATATCACCTCCCTTAAAATAGAAGCAAATGAAGCTGCTCATATCAAGGAAGAAACTGAGAAACAACTTGCTAAGAAGAAATATGAGTGTGAAAGATTGGAAGAAGATATTATTTTCCTCAGGAAAAAGGTTGAAGGGATGAACAAAACCATGAAGAGCTCTCAAGCCTTGGATGACATGCTCAGACATCAAAGATGTCCATTTGATAAATTAGGTCTCAGGTATGCAGGTGAATCCTCAAACAAGAATGATAATGCTTCAAACAAAAGGGATGTGAAGAAGCCAGAAAGAAATGGTGATGCTCCCAGTTCCAGCAAAGGCAAGGAGAAAAATCAAGGCAACAATGGAAGAAATCCTGCTCCAAGAAGAAATGTAGATAATGTCAAGGATGCTAGAAGCAATGGTTATCATCAAAGGATCTCAAGACAGAAATACTTTAGAAGTACATCAAGGAAATCTCCATCTCCCAGGTATCAAAGTTTATTTTTTGGTTATTGTTATTCTTGTACAAAATTTGGTCACATGGCAAAAGATTGTAAAGCATATCATGAAGATAGATGTTATGGTCCCAAACCATATCATAAAGATAGATATTATGGTCCCCAACAATCTCCAAGGAACAATTTTGCAGGAATAAATCATGAATTCTTATTCATGAACAATGTAGAATGCTTCAAGTGTCATAACATTGGTCATATGGCATGTGATTGTAACTTAACATGGCTCTTACACAAGCTAGAACCATGCAAAAGAAGAAATTTACACAAGTATGGAGAAGGAAGCAAATACAATCTGAAAGTCCCTTGAACTCTCGAGCCAACAACACATGTTATTGACCTGATCTTCGACAATCTGAGCATTTGATGGGAAGACTCCGCCAAAAGAGATGATGCATACAGTTAGGGGGAGCCTGTGATTCTTGATCATTATTGCAGAAATTATTAGTGAAAGGGTCCTTATGAAATCCTTGTTGAGCTATATTAACAATCATTCTTTGATAAAGATCATTTCTCAGGAGTACTCCATTGAAGAATATGATCTTGTAACAATTCTTTAGACTGTTGTTGAAGATGTTTTTCCACTTGATCACTAAGTAGAAATTGGAGCAACAGAGAAGGTCATCTAATACTAGAGAAATAGGGCATATAACTATGTTGCTGCTACTACAAAAGTTTATGTCTCGACTCAGGGATTGAATGTGAGAACAGGTAAATTATGGACACAAATAAAGGCAACCTTCAAACAAACAGATACATCTGGGAATGAAGTATGAAGCAAGAGCAGTTGGTAGCATCTAACAAAACTGAAGCATTGCAAAAAGATGCCAATCAACAAAAAGAATTTAAAAGACAGTCACAAATTGGATATAAAAATCAGCTAGTGGAGATAACTTGCAGAAACTTTTACAAGAACACAAGGAAAAGATGGCTCATCAAAAAGACTATAGAAAGGAGAATGTTGTGCAGTGGAACATAGCTCAGTAACTTAATAAGAAGCATAGAGATACAAAGGAACTTGGATCTGAAGAAAGATAGCAATTTTAGTGGCAATTTTTCTCTTGATCAGACTATGAAGGCCCCTTAATTCTGACTGTGGAAGACAACAAAATATGGATTGAAGCATAAAAAATTGGACTTGAACATTTGGTGTGTGGCTATTTGCGATCTGTTTAGAAGCATTGAAGTGAATAATCTCTAAGCATTGTTGAAGTCATGATAAAGTAGTTCTGAGACATGCGGAGGGGATAATGTGCTAGTTGCAGCAATCCTTCTATCTTGAGTAAAAAGAAGAGCACTATGACAGGGGGAGTAATAGACCCATGAATATCTACTATTCATGAAGAAGAGTAGCAGTTCGACAGGTGGAGTCCTTGTGCACTCCTTTTCCATTGATGTCAAAGGGGGAGAGAAGAAGAATATTTCCATCAATAACAAAGGGGGAGATTGTTAATCTAAGTTGTCATTGATGTCAATATGGCAATATTCTAGACAGTAAACAATGATGTGAAGCCAAGTAGAGTAGATCCATGAAGCAACAGGAGTATGTCAATATGGCAATATTCTAGGATACTAAATGATGATATGAAGCCAAGGAGAAGTAGAGTAGATCCATGAAGAAACAGGAGCAAGAAGCCAAGGAGAAGCAGAGCAGATCCATGAAGAAACAGGAGCAAGAAGCCAAGGAGCAAAGCCATCAAGGAAGCCATCAGAAGAGGAACACGCATCAGGAGGAGAAGCCAGCGGAAGAGCAGTTAACAGAGGAGCCATATTGTTCATTAGAAGGAACAAAGAGGAACACACATCAGGAGGAGAAGCCAACGGAAGATCAGTTAACAAAGGAGCCATATCATGCGATATCGGAGGAATATTAGCGAAGAGCTATTGGAGCAGTGCATCGGAAGCCATCGCGGAGTCATATCATACCAGAAAAGAGCGGAGGAGTATATATCGGGTTAAAGTATATAATATCGGGTTAAAGTCAAAGTGAATGCACATGGTTATATTCCAAAAGGTGGATTTGTAACAATGGCAGTGGTTTTCGGGCGGATGCTAGGTGGTAAGTGGTATTTAGAGGAGAGCACCCGACTCCATTAACTGAGCGATATGTAGCACGAGGGTGGAGAGAGAAAACCACTTTTTCGGGTGATTATTTCCCTTTCAAATTGCTCACCCGAAATTCATGCAAGCCGTTGGATCTAGCGTGAGTTAATCTACGGTGGAGAATGAGCCTGATAAAGGTAAGCGTCGATAAACACGGCAAGGCTATGGAAAATTGGAAAATGCAAGTTCCCATGTGTTTGTGTATACTCCCATTATATGAGGGTTATAATAGAATTAAAAGGGATAAAGTGTTATGGGTTAAGTCCGTTTAGATTTGATAATAACATGGACCCGCGGCTCCATTATAAACTTCCCTAATGTAATATTGCATCCGTTGTGTCGCTAGTCTCAAAGGGCTGTCACCCCCGAAACCTCTGATTGCGATATACAGTTGCGGACCCGATGGTCCTATTATATCGCACCCTAATGATATATCGCGTCCGCCATATCGGGAGTTATGTATCGCAATGTTTTAAGCCTTGTCACGTTAAAACTGTGATAGCGATATGTATGCAGACCTGACTACACCATTGCAATATGATTTAATATATTATCGCATCCGTCGCATATCGCAAGCCTCTTGTAAAGCCTTGCCACATTGAAAGCGTTGATTGCGATATATATATATATATATATATATATATATATATATATATATATATATATATATATATGTATATATATATCTATATATATATATATATATATATATATATATATATAGATATATGGACCCGATGGAGGTATTAAAACAGTTTATAATCATATCGTGTCCTCTGTATCGGAGGTTATGCATTGCAAGTTATAAGGGATGGCACACTATAAACTGCAATTGCGATATATCGATATATATATATATATATATATATATATATATATATATATATATATATATATATATATATATATATATATATATATATATATATATATGGACCCGATGGAGGTATTAAAACAGTTTATAATCATATCGCGTCCGCTGTATCGGAGGTTATGCATTGCAAGTTATAAAGGGATGGCACACTATAAACTGCAATTGCGATATATCGATATATATATATATATATATATATATATATATATATATATATATATATATATATATATATATATGGACTTGAAATCAATGTCAACCGTCGGATCAAATAAAAGGAGATCAATGGTGGATATCGAGCAGATTGGTTGGTGATCAGGATAAGCGACAACCGTCAGATCGAGTGCCAGATTGACGGTCGTGATTTAAATGCTAATTGCGGAGGTGAAGGGTTGATGGGAGATCGGAGAATGTTAGGGTCCCACCCTAACCCCCTTATTTATGTAATGGGATCACATCATAGTCAAGAGTCAATAAAGCCCATATTAATAATTGTAAGTGGTTAATCCGCAATTAATGACGGAACCACAGTTAGTTGCAAATGGGCCGTAGTATTAGATAGATGGTATTAATAAAACCCATGGTATTGGCCCGTGGTATTGCATGTATGAGTCATATATAAAGGATAGAGACTCCCTGCGAGGAGCATCGTGTCTTATTTTGTAGTCGAGCTCTGCTCTATTGGAGGTTGCCCCTCGAAGAGGCAAGTGAACATTACTCTCTGAATAATAAAATCATTGCTATTCTGTGTTCTGGGTATCTTTTCTTCACATATTCTGTATTTGGGTATCATTTTGCAGGTTAAGAGCATAACAAGTGGTATCAGAGCACTTTCCAGGGCCAGTGGGATCTCCATTTCTTAGCAATTTTTTTTTTGGCTAGAGACGCGTTCCGGCGTCTTTAAACCACGGGATCTGTTGTTGAGTGCATAAACCTGCGGATTTGGGGAGGCATGCACGCAGGAAATACAAGAGGTGGTCACGTCTTTTGGACTCCCTTGTAACCCCTGTGGGTACCCCTTCGAGTAGTAGCGCATTAGACAGAACGACGAGCTGAGCACGGTGGTACCATTCACTTCTTAGTGAAAATTTTTTAGGCGGTCCCAATTTTAAAAAAAATCAGGTTGGTGTATGGTAGAAACTAGAGCTCAAGCGATGGCTAATGAAAGGATGGACAAACTTGAAGAATCAATGCACAACCTCCACCTTCAGCTTAGCGGACTATGTAGCATGGTCGAGAAAATAGACCCGAAGGACAAGGAGCAAGCCCATGAGGAGGAGTATAATGGAACTGAACACAATGAGGGTGAGTCTAGCCACTCTCCTCACGTCTGGCACACCCACCCACCACCCAGTCAGTGACCTCCCAAGTTGGATATGCATAAATTTGACAGTTCTCACCCATCGGCATGGATAGCACAAATGGAGCAGTATTTCAAACTGAATCACATCTTCGATGATGCGACTCAGCTTATGTTGGGGAGCATGTACTTGGACAATGAAAGGTGGCAATGGTGGGAATGGCATCAGCGTTGCACTGGACCTTTTAAGACTTGGACCAAATTCACCAAAGCTCTTCAAGACCACTTTGACCAGGAATCATCTTTTTTGGGTCATCTTACTAAGCTCCGACAGACTGGTACAGTGGATGAATATATTACAGCTTTTGAAGCCTTAGCCTTCCACACTTGGGGTCTCTCAGATGTGTTCTACACGGAATGTTTTATCAGCGGTCTTAAAGAAGCTATCAAAGCCCAAGTCCTACTGCACCACCCTCCCACATGGACGGAGGCTTGCAAGGTAGCTCATAACGTGGAACGTGCATTAGCAGCCCAATACAATCGCCCAAATTTCTCCGCTAAAGGTCGCCCCCCACAGGCTCACAACACGACTCAAACACTTAAGGTCCAAAAGGTGTCACCTGCGGAAATGGCCGAAAGAAGAAAGCAAGGCCTATGTTACTATTGTGATGAAAAATACTCCCGAGGTCATAAATGCAAGGAGCCCAAATTTTTTCAAATTGATGCCACTGACTACAGCTCAACAGAGGAAGATCCACCACTGGAGGAACAGGAGCTGCTAGAAGAAGACAACCAAAAGGACAATGTCTCTGACGAACCAGTTATTTCATTGCATGCGTTGGCATGGATTTCTTCCCCTCAAACTCTCAAAATCAGAGGTTTTATTAAACATCGCCCAATAGTAGTCTTGATTGATAGTGGAAGTACACATAATTTCATCCATCAAAAAGTCGCAGAAGCAGTGCATTGTTTTGTACGAGCAGTTTCTAACTTCCAAGTTCAAATTGCGGATGGAAGCACAATGAAATGTGAAGGCAAATGTGAAAATGTCAAACTTCAAATGGGGGATTATCAGTTGAGAACCCACATGTTTGCCATACACATGGGGGGTTGCGACATTGTCCTCGGCGCTGAATGGCTCCGCACTCTTGGGCCAATCACAATGGATTTCCAGGAGTTATATATGAGTTTTAAGAAGAACAACTACACACATACCCTCCGTGGACTCCAGGCGGGAGCCCCCTCTATCATTAGCTCGCATAGGATGGAAAAATTGTTAAAAAGGGGCAATCATGGAGTTGTAGCTCAATTTAATGCCATCCAGGCAGTCGAAACAAAGCCTTTACCAATTCATCCTGAGATGCAAATGGGTCGTAGTATTAGATAGATGGTATTAATAAAACCCATGGTATTGGCCCGTGGTATTGCATGTATGAGTCATATATAAAGGATAGAGACTCCCTGCGAGGAGCATCGTGTCTTATTTTGTAGTCGAGCTCTGCTCTATTGGAGGTTTCCCCCTCGAAGAGGCAAGTGAACATTACTCTCTGAATAATAAAATCATTGCTATTCTGTGTTCTGGGTATCTTTTCTTCGCATATTCTGTATTTGGGTATCATTTTGCAGGTTAAGAGCATAACAGAGAAAGGAAGGAGTAGCGAGGTTTACCAAATATATATATATATATATATATATATATATATATATATATATATATATATATATATATATATATATATATATATATATATATATATATATATATATATATATATATATATATATATATATATATATATATATATATATATATCTATAGCTATATATCTATATATATATATATATCTATATCTATATATCTATATATATATATATATATATATATATATATATATATATATATATATATATATATATATATATATATATATATGTTCGGGTGTATAAATATTTGAAGTCCAGCTAACTATTTTGAAGCGGGGTTTTTCCGTGTATTCCATGTGTATCCCTGTATTCTGATATGTTGTGTGGTCACAGGTTTAAAGGCTTAAGGCGTTGTCATATTAAAGCTCCAATTGTGATTGTGGGATTATTAATATATATTGTATGAATATTATAAAACGAGGCCTCTCTGATATTTTATTTAATATGCAAAATTATTATAATACAGCCTCTCTTCTGCATTAACGTGTTCTATAAGAATTTGATGAATCCGAAGAGACAGAGGAAGCCAAAGAGTGAGCGCAGAGGAAGCCAAAAGGTCGAGCGAGCACAGAGGAAGCGGAAGTTCAAGCGAGCGAAAGGGAAGCCAAAGGTCATGCATATCAGGCTTCTATAACAGTGAACAAGGAAGGTTCAAAGTGGTTGGAAAAACTGGAAGAAACAGAGGTAGTGGTAGGTCCAACAGGACAGGAGGAAGCCAAAGGTCCAGCAGGACAAGAGGAAGCCGAAGGTCCAACAGGATAGGAGGAAGCCGACAGACGAGCAACTCTGTTGATCGGGCTAACCTGTGAAAGGCTCAAACCAGCGATGAATTAATCAGAGCTTAGTGCAGCTAATAGTAGACTCACTAAAGCTGTGTGGAGACATTATCAGAGATCATGATGGCTATTGCAGACTCTGTGTGGACAATATGAAGAGTTGCATAGACTTCTTCATATGAAGACTGATTGCCATTGATGTTGTAGCATGGAGACTACAGTGAAGCTGTAAATAGACAAAACTCAGTAAAGAAGAGTTCTGAGAGCAGAACATTACTATCAAACATGCCTTGACAAGAGGGTTGGAGCCCTTGGGGTTGGTGCCTCAGAAGTTTGAAGGATTGGTGTCCTTGGAGTCGGTGCTCCTATATCTAAGGTTGGTGCCTTGACAAAACAGATCCAGGCAGTTTGCAGCAGAGGGTTGGAGCCCTTGAGGTTGGTGCCTCAAAACTGGAAGGATTGGTGTCCTGGGAGTTGGTGCTCCTAAGTCCAAGGTTGGTGCTTGGCAACAGATTGGAATCATATATATATATATATATATATATATTGTATCTATTTTATTGCAAAGATTATATTAATAAAAACATTTATTCTTGTTGTTCATCTTGTGTTCTAAATATAAATGTTTTAACTAGTAAAAATAACAATTGAAAAGAAATACTGATTCACCCCCCCCTCAGTATTTCCAATAGGGTTTTTTGTTTTTTCGTTTAGTCACCGAAGCTTTGGGGTGTGTTCTTACTTAAGAAAGATCTTTTTTGCCTACAAAACAAAAACCACAAAACCCAAAACGACCATAAAAGAAAAAACAAACCTTATGGTTTCAAGTTAACTTTACTAGGAAACTAACAATTTTCCTCAATGTTTCTGATTTTGCGAGATCACACTAAGGTGCGAGGAAAATGGCATACGCATGAGAAAAATCCTTCCTTTATATTTCTAATTTGCCCAAATCGCACAGAGTCGCGGGGCAAAGAGCATACGCAGAAATAAAAGGTATAGATTTGGTAATAATTGACAGAGACCTAAATAAACTGAAATAAACAAAGAGAAAATAAGTAAAAACTGCAAATAAACATTGTATACCTCCAGATCTTAAAAATGACGTAGCTAGGGCTATCGGAAACCTTTTCGTGTCAAACGAAATGGGTTCCTCACTGGAACAGATGCTCCTAACACAATAGAGCAGTCCTCTAGGCCCAAAAGCAGCCAGTAATAGTAGATCTAGGAAATGATAGTCGGATGCAGTTCTACTAGCTTCAAATTTGGAACACCAATGGATGCGGCCCTCAAATAGCTCCGATACCATGTAGGAATTTACAGGGTAAGTTCCTCAAACATAACACCAAAGGACATCACTCACAAACAGATCATAGATCAATACACTAGTATTCTTGACATGGTTAAAACCCTCAAAGAGGGAAACTGTCTACGACCTGAGCCAATGCGGCCACTTCAGGCAATTTATTAATAAAAGAATGAAAATTTACATAATCTTCTCTCTTGAATGGTTACCTTACTAATGACCCTCCATGCTCTTTAAATAGAGATCATGGACCAATCAGGTGTTAAGCCACAGATCAAGTGTTGGTAATACCGAGGAGAGAATGAACCGTTGGATCACTACATATCATGACTGTTGGATTGTAAGTTACAAAAGTACGTAGTAAAGAAACACACTTTACCTAACTCTACACTAGACCAAGTTATGCTTAACTATTTTCTATGTGTCGGAATATCCTAACATTTATTATGAAAATGCTTCAATATTCTTTGTTTTCATTCCCTTTGTGATTTCCTCATTTTAGTTATCTAGTTGTTGGCATCCTCATCTCAGCAATGTCTTTGATCAAGAGCCTCTACTTGGATTCATGTGTGAAATCACTACTTATTCTGATCCATCCCAATCATTACCCACTACTTGGAAGCCAAATGTTTCATTCTGCCAGTGCACGAGTATTATATGTAGCTAGTGTAGACATAGTCCTTACAAGCTACAATCTCTACTCTTCTTGCCAACCTCTCCTTTCTTACAATAATCGACCTTTACAATGACAATTTACATGGAACCTATGTGAAATCATGTAGCAAACAACATGATCATTACATGCTTAAACTCCATACAAACAACATAACTCATAAATTAATAGAGACTCAAAATCCAATTGAAGGAGTAATAGAATCACTACATCTATGAGATCTGTTGTGTCTATAGACAATGGGAGGCCCTCTATTTACAAAAAATTGGGAGAAGTAAAGAACTTAAGAATGGTGGTTGGCAGCTATACCAACTAACCTTTTCATGATTTACCTAACTCACAATTATATACGTACATTGGCACCACCCCCCTTAAGTGAAACTTTGGGAAGTATACAAAGGGATGCTAAATCTAAAAAATGTGTCCCACCTACAAGGCTATGATAGGTAGCCATACACAAAATTCTCAGAACAATAGACTAAAAAAGAGGATAAGCACTAAGACTACCACCCCTAAGGAAAACTTCCTTCACCCCAAGCAAGGTACGAAGTTGAACATACTGTGTCTCTCTCAAGATTTTAGTGAAGATGTCAACAACTTGCAACCCAGTGCTACAATATTGCATATCAATAATTCAATCATGAGTCAATTGTTAAAGTAAATAATGTGGAATTTATATGCTTAAGCTTAGTGCATTAATGTTCTACTGGCTCCCTACAAATATGAATAACACTTTGATTGTCACACCAAAATAGAGTGGGTTGCACTTGTTGAAAACTAAACTCTATCAAAATTCAAATAAACTTAGTGGCAACATTAACAACACCTCGATACTATGCTTTTGTAGAAGAAAGGGCGATGGTAGATTCCTTCTTGCTTGACCAAACAATAGGAGCACAACCAAGATGAAAGACATAGCTAGAGGTAGACTTACATGCATTAAGATAACTAGCCCAATCAGATTTAATATAACCCACTAAATTTACATTACCATTAGAAGAATATGGAATTCCATAAGTGGGTGTCCCTCTAATGTAGAAAATAATTAGCTTTGTCGCTTTACAGTGAAGCTCTTGTGCTTCCTGCATGTATTGGGAAACCAACCCAACTGCATAGGAGATATTGGGACAATTATAAGTCTAGTAAAAGAGGCTGACAAGAAGTTTCCAGTACAATGTAGCATCAACCAAAGGAGTGGAACACTTGGTTGACAACTTGAATCTGAACAAAAAAGGTGTCGTCGTAGATTTGCAATCCAACGTGTGAAATATGCTCTAGAGATCCAAGGTACACTTAAGCTGATAGAGACCTATTTTCAATGCAGATTGGGTGATCTATGATCAAAGAAAGTAGTTAAGAATCCCTAAGTGTGTCATGTCAAGCTATTGATGGAGAATATATTTCACATGATCTATCAAGGTGAACTAGAGAAAATGAGATCATCCACATAGAAAACAAGGAGAAGTTCATTATCTTGTCTCAAAATATAGACATTTGAATTAGAGAGGTGTGAGAAAATCCTAAAGGGAGATGAAGAAATCCATCTTCTCATACCCAACCCTAGGAGCTTGTTTAAGACATAAAGTTTTTTTAAGCTTACACACAAGAGACCCAGATAAAACTAGGAGGCTATCAGAAAATGTGTTTTCATTGATGTCAACAAGCTAAGTGGAGTGCAGTTGGATCAACAAAGAACAACTTGGATGAGTCACTCCTAGAGGGAGTGCAATTGAATTAGCAAGAATGTTTACATGATTTTTCATTGATGTCATAGGAGAAGAGAATAGGTGCGAGGTCAAGAAGTAGAGGAGCGATGAAGGTAGCAGAGCACAAAAAAACTTGACATAGCTTGGATCAACGCATCACTAGTTATATGATATGGAAAACCCTTATTCATTTCGAGGGCTCCCAACCTTCTTGACCCCTATTCATAGGGGAAGTTCAAAATAATTTCAGGTAGCTGAGGGAACATGACATGTGATTAATGGATTCCCCCTCCCCACGAGAAACCACTTGAGGCCAAATGAAACTGGTTAGGGTGATATGGCATAGTTGGGGCCAGGGGTGACTTTTAGTAATTGGTGAAAATACCAATTTTTTTTATAATGGTAAAGTCATACAAAACACCAAATTTTGAGCCCCTACCCTCAGTTAACAGATGGAATGGTTGTTGTCAAGTTTTTATTGTTCTATCATATGCTTTGCCATTGGATGATTTTCAATGCAAGAGTTCTCAAGTTTTCTCGATATTTTATAGTCTTGGCCCCTGGCCGCTAGGTGCTTAAGCATAATGCCTAATGGCCAAATTCCCTTTGGGCCCCTAGAACAATGGATGTTCAAATGTCAATAGGTTTTTTTGATTTCCAATAAGGTTATGTTGATGGGATGGAATGTATCGCCAACAACTAGGGGATCTTCTCGGTGTAGGATTCCAATCAGACTCTACACCATTTGGTTTAGGAGTCCCATCTAGTATGTGGGCCCAACTTCCATATCGTTTATTAATATTTTTCTTCGGACAATACCAGCATCAATGTAAGAGAAAAAATAAAACTTCAACAAATGCAACTAAACTACAAAAATCCAATATAATAGATGCCATGAATAGCAACAACATAACTTCAAAGCATGAACCTCAAGAAAAGTAGTGTTAGCAAAGCTTCAAATTAGATCCACACATACGTAAAGATAAGTTTATCAATCATGAATAATTTCGTGATTAATAACCATGTGAAAGCATAAGTGAGTGTAAAACCATATAATGATACAATGCTAATGTCCCTAAAACAATTTATCAGCACTAGCCTAAGGTAAGCACATCATATACCATCCATTCATCACAACAGGAACCCATAATGCATAATGACACATGAGGAAACAATACCCAAAGTTCTAGGAACTTTAAAACGTCAAGCTGAGAATATCCACAACACCATCACAAGAGACGTCCATCAAATCCATAAGTGGAAATATGAAATTACTTCTTGCATTCACCAAAATATCTCTTAGTTCTCAAACAATATGCACCAAAATAAGTCCAAAGCCAAAAGTCCTTTACAATGTGTCATGAGGACATATTTATAGAAAGAGGGGTGACCTTTCATCTACCCTATCACTATTGAACTACCTCATGACCTTTCACATCCCTATGAGACTCTACTCTATTCTAGTCTCTATCCTACTATGCACATGTTACATGAAAGAGATGGCTCTATTCTACCAATCTAACAATAGACAACTCTGGAACATCTAGATGTAACTCTTGTACAAGATATGAGTGCCAAAGCTTGTATCCCATTGCTATGCTAATCACCTTCTACTGATTATCCCCGGGTCTGTGAAGGCACTATAGGGCATCTGGAAATAGAGTGTTCTTCTTAACCTTGATTTGGTTAGATAAGGTCACCAACTTGGTATATATCCTTATCAGTTCCACCACATATTGAGTAATTGTTTCTTTTGTAACCTACAAGTTTTCCATGGTAGCAACCTGTTTGAAGGGATTGAGAAATGCTTGAATTTCTTAGAGAACCTCTTCTTGTCCCCTTACTTCACTGATTGATCCAATAGATGGTACTTTGTGCATTTTGATCATAGACTCTAGTCCACTTAGCAAATGTTTATATGAGGCTAGTACTCTATCCACATCCTTTTCCAGTTTATCTCGTGATTGGATCTTGATGCGGATTTGGATCTTGTCATTTTGAGTAGTTATCCAATCCTTCGTAGGGAGAGTTGATGGCACATCTAGATATTTGGTAGTCTAGTCACATATGTTATTGATAGCTGTGGTGGCTTGTTAAGAATAGCCATCTTCTCTTTAGATTCAACTTGTATGGTTAGAAATGTTTCTATCGTCTGATGCAACTTCATCTTCTCTTGATAGAATAAGGCCATAACATCTTCAAATGTCGCCACCTCTTCTTGAATGGAAGCTTGCAACTCTTTTCCGCTTGAATGGGTTAGGAGAAAAACTTGGTTCTCCTCTTCCACTCGAGCAACTCTTTTTTCAGAAGCATGAAGCTTGGCTTGTAATTCAACAACCCATCTATTTAGTCTGCTCATTTAAACCTCCATTGCGGTCACAAAATCCATTCCAACTAAAGAGATCATATCGGTGATTCATTGTGGTATCTAGGACAATTTACTTCTCTGTAATCACTGATATAGGCTTGGTCGGGTTCTTTGCATAACATTTTCTCCTTTATTGCATAATCTTATATTGGATTTGATCAAAATTCAATCTAGTGATATCCAGTACTTCTTCTTCTTATTCTTCTGGGATACCTGACTCTTTGAGTGGAATATGCCCACCACTAATTGGAGTGGAGGGAGGAACATCCAAAGGGGATAAGTCAGTATGCATCCCAGACCTTGCACCTTGTTGATCGCCTGTTGTGTTTCCTTATTGCTCGTTAAGGCGATCAAGTTTTTCTTTACTAGCAAGATCTTCCTGTTGCCTCTTGATTTCCTCCTCCTCCTACTTTCTTTTATCCTCTTCAACTTTCCTCTCTTGCTCTTCTTCCATCCTTTTCTTTTATTTATCCTCTTCTTCCCGCTTTCTCTTTAGTTCCTCCTCCTCTTTCTTTTTCCTTGTTTCTTTTTCCTCTTGCTTCTTCCTCTATTTTGCTTCTTGTGCTTTCTGCTCTTCTTCCTCTTTCATAAGTCATTCTTCTTCTTCTTGCTTCTTCCTTCTATCCTCCTCCTATATTTTCTTCATTTCTTCTTCCTACTGTTGCTACTGAAGTTCCTTACTCTCCTTACCTCTTGCCTCTTGTGATTGCTTAAGTTTCTCTTCTTCCCTTTTCCTCCTTATTTCGTTCTTTTTCCTGGATATTGTTGCGTTCCTTTCTTCCAGGGTTTCTTCTTCTTCTCCCTCTTTTGCTCATCCATAAATTTTATTTATGGGTACTTTTCTATTTCTTTTGTTTTCCATCCTTCTTTTGCTACTCTTTATTCCTTTTAAGGATGGTTACTCTAGCCTCCAAGCTGATACTTTCTTAGGATTTTTCTATTTGTTCACCCTCCTCTTGTTGTTCACTTGGTCCTATTTCTTTGGTGGCATTATACCAGTTTATAACTTTATCCTCATGATTGTTCATGGAATGGACATAAGACCAAATGAAACCTGCCTTCTTGCAATGTGTTGCTACACTTCTCTTTGGGTCGGTGGCCTAAATCCACAAAGAAAAAATATTTTATCTCCTCATCCTCTACTTCAACCTCCTTGAAGTTCTCAAGGGAGTGTGCCCCAATGGTCAAAGGGAATGTAGGCCATGGCTTTTTATTTCCTTTGACTAATATCTTGGAGAATCTTGTAGTTAATTGATAACAAACTTCTTGTAAGAGTAGTCTATCTGTCACCAATGTGGGGAGACCATGTGGGGGATTATAAGAGCCGAAGACCTTGATAAAGGTGTCCTCTCCAATGGGAAAGCAATATGCTACCTTGATGATGTTAAATTATGCAACTAGGGTCAAATTCCACTTTGGACAACTCATTTTATGGAGATAATGGTTGCATTGAATTCCTTTTTTCTAGAGGAACAAAATCGACCTAAAAATCACCAAGTTTGGACAAGGGAAAGTACACTTATGAATAAAATCCCACATATGCACATTTGGACAAGTAAGCCCTAATGGTAAATTGGTCACCCTTGGAAGCCTATAAATGCAAGTGACCTCAAGCTCATTTGGACATCACCAAGCATCTTCTTCTTCTCTTCTTCATTGATTGGTTCACACAAGTTGTAGGCTTGGCCAACAAAAGAAGTTCGCAAAGCTTTGAAATTAAAGGGTCCAAAGCTCACATTTGTTTCTAGGGTTATGGGTTAGAGTCTTTGGATTGTCAAAATTCAACCATAGTCATTGTCTTGTAGGATTAATGGAGCGACTGGAAGCCTTCATTCACTCGCACAACTCCTCCTCCATGTCAACAGGAAGTTTGACTGAAATTTGACCCTTGACCGCAATTGACCACAGATAAGAAAAGTTGTCTCTGATATATTATGACGTTGGAACATATTTCTAAATGTTAATGAATTATTTTTCTAGATGATATTGTATTGGGTTCATTGTACTCTTGGATAAAATTTTTATGACAATATAATAAAAGAGGAATTTCAAAGGGTTTTCCCTTAGTCTTTGACCAAACCCGGTGTCTCTTGTTGATGTGTTGATTGTTTCACTTGTCACTACATTTATTGTTCTAACTTCAATTATTGTTGATGATTAGAAAGACTAATTGTTATTGGAAAGATTGCTATTTAAAGTATTTAATTGGGTTAAAGTAATTGATACAACATAGGACAATTTGAAAATTTAACATGGTATTAGAGGTAAGGTGAAGGACAAGCCCAAAAGGAGACAAGCATTGAAGCAATCATCTTTGGGAAAGTTGAAGGAGCCAATCTAGTCAAGTCAAGATGTCCTCCTTCTCCAAGAAAAATGAGAAGTTGGGTGACTTATCCAATTTCGCTACATGGAAAGTCGGGTTGGAGATCATAGCTGATAACAATGATGTTTTGAAACACATTCAAGGAAAATTACCTGAGCCTCTGGAGAATGCTTTCATTGCTGCCAAGAACAAGTACAAGAAAGGTGAGTTGAAAGCAAAGCAAATTATAACTGACGGTTTACAAGATAATTTATTGGCATATGTTGGAAATTTGGGGAAGTCTAAGGAAATGTATAGATGGCATGTATGAAGTCAACAATTTGAATGAAATCATATCCTTTAAAGATCAACTCAAAGACACAAAGATGAACAAAGGAGAGTCTGTGCAAACCTACATAATTGTGAAAATTTCTGAATCTACACATCAGAAATCCTACTGCAATCACTGGTTTATTATCTCCTACTTGTTTTTACATTCAACAAGTTATTTAATATTAAAAAACGATGAAAACACTATTGCAGACTACACATACATACAAATCATGAACTGAAAATAGAATGAGACAAATACATAAGGGACACCATTATTTTTGGACAAATGTCCCCGAAAAAACCCAAAGCGGGAAAACCGGTGTAGCAGCTCTAAGGGTTTTATATTATTAAGCATTAGTCTTGAATACAACTATGGATGCCCTCTCATCAATCTAGTTATAGAGATAAAAATATACTGGCAGAAACCTAAGTGAGATTACCTCACTTCACCCAGAAAAATCTCCCAGTTTCGACAACTGGATTGGTTGTCCTCGACTACAATTGTGTTGCCTCTTCGTAGTATCTATGTGGGCCTGCGTGGAGCACATTGGGACACTACGTCAGCACTATACTACCTCCTCTGCCTCCTAGAGCTCTGACATCAGCCTTCTCAGCTGATCCTACTGCTCCCCATCTAAATTCAGATTTCTACTGGAGGGTGGCTCTACCCAATGCTGGAAATGTGTGGGCCCTTCCTGGCCCAGCGTCAGTCTCCTTGGGTCCGCGCTGCCTCCTCTGGAATCTATCTGCCTCTCTCTGTTGTGTATTCGAGGTCTTGGAGAATATTCTCCAACCTCAACTATCCTTGCCCCTCTGCTGCAACAGATCACTTGTTCAATTTTCTCAGCAAATCTCACCCCAGAAAAATCAAACCGACTGATCTCTCAAGTGTATCTCCAACTAACCCTCAAGCCTCCTCTTATACTTTTCCTATTGATGAATCAAAAATTGAGATTAAGTCCCTAATCAACGGCTAAGATTAAAACAGACTTGATCCATGTCTCTTAGAAGCTTCTCACCCATATTTTTATTAATACCCATTAATATTTTTATTTTCCTAAGTTTAGACTTAGGAACCCATTAAAAATATTAATTATTTTAATAACTCCTCATCAGGGTGGAATTTCTCCAAACTATTTATGAGTCTTGGAGATCTAATTTGTTCTAGCCCCTCCACAAAATTTTGGAGCTAGAGCACATCCGATTCTACCCAAAATCAACACTCCCTCTTAGTGAGGAATGTGCTCTAACAATACTTCTCAATATAAGTATTACACTGATCCACTGCATTGGTCCTCTGTGTTGCTAATGCTTGGCTTGTTTCCCTTCATCCATTGCACTACTGTGTCCTATACTGCTGCCCATGACTCTTCCACTGTCACTGCTACATCTGTACTGCAGCTCCCTCTCAAAATGCTGCATCATGTTGCCCATAGCACTGCCACTGCTAACATTTGCACTGCAACTCGGTTATTGAGATGTAAGTAACTGAAACTTCACCCAAAAACTGACATGCTGGTTAGTATGGATGCCTCGTGAGGTTGAAGCTACCTCTGTTGCTAATCTGTGCCGATCCTCTGCTGCTATTGCGCTGCTGCACACTGCTATGGCTTCTCGCACTGCTACAATAACCATTGCACTGCCTTAGACTTTGGCACTCTAGCTCTGCCACTGTCGCTCCATCACACTTCACTCCAATTGATGCCCATCATTTTTCTACTGTTGTTAAGGGATACCGTAGCCATATGTGATCTCAGAGTATGGGCACCTTAAGGATCATGCCCGAGTTCATGTAGTCCTCTCGACTACAACTCCATGTCGCCCCACCTCTTCTCCAGAGGCGCATGAGCACTCATGGCACAATCATCATCCTCGCCTTCTCTGTCAGTGTTCACTAGAGCAGCCTTCAATTCAGAAGCTTCCTCCTTACCCTTCTTCAGGGGCACTGAGTGGCATAATGTCCAAGTTCCTCACACTTGAAGCATCTGACCTTGGAAATGTCCTTCTTCTTCCGCTTTTGTTGCCCTTCCTGTCCTGATGATGCGAGAGCTACATCCTCCTCCTCCTCCTTCTTGACCCAGGCTCCTTTATTGCTACCCCCCACCTTGGTCAACCTCTTGATCTCTTCTTTTCGAAGAGATGCCCACATCTCCTCCCAACTAGGGAGAGTCACTCTGCCAAGATACTTTGGACAAATGTCTCCCAGTCCTTGGTGACTGCATTCTGGGCAGTCCTGACCATGAACTCAAGATCTAGTGTAGACCCCACGAAAGTCATCTGGTCTCTAATCCCTTACAACCTGAGGAGGAAGGGATTGATCTCTTCTCGCTTCCGCATCTGGTACTATCTCAGATAATTTTCTAATAACATCTTCTAATGGATGGAAGTGCCCTGGTACAAGGTGATCAGCATCTCCCACATCTCCCTTGCTATTTATTTCACAGCAATGTGTGGTACTACATGATCTTTGACCCCATCTAGGATCATGCACTTGGCCTTCGCATGGGCATCCTTGTACTTGTTTAACGGATCAATGTCGACCAGAAAAAAAACTACTTTCAAGGCATAGTCCTTGACATGATTTTTTACTAGGATTGCTAGGATCCTGGCCTTCCAGATGTGGAAGCTCCATCCAATCCGTCATGATCCCTGATCCAGATTTAAGCAGGAACGCAATAGATTACAGAGATAACCATAAATACAGAGATGCGATAACCATAAAAACAGAGATGCAGCGGAAATAATACTTCATTTCATTAATGGAGAATACTGAAATATGCTTACAAATAGAAATAACCCAGCTAGGGCGATGGTAGCTTATCTCTGAGAAGAGATGTGTCGGCTACATGCTTCTGAACTGTTTCAAACTCTGTTTACAATGATGCTCAAAGGCCTATTTATTATTGAGAAACAATGGAAAACCCTTAACATTCCAAAACCTAACCCTAGAATATGAAACGCCAAACTATGGGCCCCGTTTGGGTAAATTGGTACATCAACTTCCCGGGGTCGTAACTTTGGCATACGATCTTCGTTTGATGCGCATGATAGACCATTGGAAAGATCTCTCCGAGGACTATGATGGAAAAAATCGTGGAGGTATATTTCCCAAAAAATGTTGTTTAGGGCCTCAAAACGGCTCCAGAAGTTTAGGACCCGAAAAACTGCTAAAAATAGTAAACTGCGCTATAATTAAGGAAACTGAAAAACTGAAAGAGACAGTTGTGGGGGTCCAAATGGGATAGGTGCGTGGCCACCAACATCCACCTGGATCATTCCTCCCCCCTTAGGGAGCAATGGTCCCCATTGCGTTGAGTTCCTCCTTGAGATGAGGAAGCTTTTGCTGAGCTGGGTCTCCAGTGAGCTGTTCTGCAATCTCTGATGTGTCCAGAAATGGTGGGAAGCATGGTCGGCGATGGTCCACATTGAACAATCAGTGCAAGTGAAGGAATGGAGGAATGCTGTGCTTCAAAGCATTGTTGCCCACAGCCTTGTTACTGGTGTAAGGACCATGTCGAAGCGGTCTGAGTTTCTGATGGGTTCTGGTAAGGCGTTCTCTCTGCAGATGTAACCAAACTTTTTCGCCCACCTGAAACTTGTGTGGTACCCCTCTGGGTAAGGAGAAGTTGTTCCTGTGTTCTGTCATGACTGTATCCCTATGTTGCTGCTGCTGCGTGGAGGAACCCTTTGCGGGGGTCATGGATGTAGCAACGATCTTCCCCTTACTTTGGGAGCGAACCAGACAGAAAATAAATTTCCTAGTCTGTGAGATGAGCTTTCTGCCTTTCTTAGCAGTGATCAAAGAGGTGGTGGTAGGTGGAGCTACCTCTGGTATCCTGTATAATGAATTATCCAAAGAAATAATGACAGCGCGAGGCCTTGACTCATACACAGCATGTCGCCTCCACAAGTATCGCTGGCCTAATAGTACATCACAAACATCCAGAGGTGTAACATCACATAATACCTCATCTGTGAAGGGCTTGATGCTGTAGGGAAGGCGGCACTGCTGGTGAACTTTGAGATCTGGTCCTTCGTGAAGCCACCCGATACTGTACGGTTGTGGGTGTTGCGTAGTTGGTAGGCCCAACTGCTTCACGACCTCTGCTGAAACGAGGTTCTTTTGGCTGCCACTATCGACAATGAATTGCAGCGGCAAACCCTTCACCCACATCTGTGAGTGGAAAAGACGTTCCCCCTCCTCTGGCTCTTCGGGCTCATTCTTCTGGATCTTGGTAGTGGCAACAGTGGCACTAGGATCCGCATCAATGATTTGCTTCCCTTTGCCATCCCCCTTGTCGGGTTCTGGCTCAGAGTCAGAACATGCATTTGATTCGGAAGCCTTCAACTCGGCCACCAGTGACTACTTGGTCTGACACTCACTTGTGTTATGAGTGGGACTCTTGTGGAACTCACACCACTTTCCTGTGTCCTTCTTCAACTTCGTGGTGTTGTTCTTTTCTTGCAGCTTAGAGGGGTTGTCTTGGGTCACCCCGCCTTGGCTTTGTCCTTTGGGCTTCGGATTTGCAGATCCAAAGTCTCGCTTCTTCTGTTTGAACTTTTGCTCGATTTTGACAGCGTATCGGTATGCTGTGCCAAGTAAGGAGATGTTCAAGAACTCCATCTCTTCCTGGATGTATCTGTGTAGGCAGCCACGGTATTTGAGTACCAGATGCAACTCAGAATCTTTGATACCTAACTGTGTGCGAAGGGTATGAAAAATATTTGTGAACTCTAGTACATCTTGGTCTCGTCCCTGCCGTAGTGTGGTCCATTTGATGTATTTGTCCTCATAGCTTTTGATAGGGTAGTACTACTCCTTGATGGCATCCTAGAAGTCATTCCAAGTGGGGGCAGCTGAAAACAGTGAGCTTGTACTTTCATTCTTCTGCTCGCAGTATGTTTCCCACTAGTCCTTGACGTGGGGGGCTGCTTTGAGAAGAGCGAAAACAATCTTTTCTCGACTTGAAAATTCATGAACAGAAAAATACCCATCTAGCAGATTTAACCATTTATCTACGGCATCTGCGTCTATTTGACCCTCGAAGATGGGGATTTCAAAATTAACTTGTACCTTAAACGGTGTGGCGTTTCCAGAGTAGCTATTGGAAGCCGATGCGTCGCCTCTAGGTAGTTGCTGAGGGATCTGCGCAAAGCTATCTATCATCGCGTTCCTTTGCCGCTCGAGGGCTTCTTCGAGCAAGATTCTGATAGGATCTCCTGCCCCCTTGTCTTTCTTCTCATCTGCCATGGGAGGTCGTCGAGATTTGCAAGGCTGGTCTTGCAAAGGTTCGACCAATTCAAGCCCTAACTCCTTATATCTCAACCTCGTTGGGGACATGCAAAGAAAAACAGAGAAAAAGCAGACCGCTCTGATACCACTGATCCGGATTTAAGCAGGAACGCAATAGATTACAGAGATAACCATAAATACAGAGATGCGATAACCATAAAAACAGAGATGTAGCAGAAATAATACTTCATTTCATTAATGGAGAATACTGAAATATGCTTAAAAATAGAAATAACCCAGCTAGGGCGATGGTAGCTTATCTCTGAGAAGAGATGTGTCGGCTACATGCCTCTGAACCGTTTCGAACTCTGTTTACAATGAGGCTCGAAGGCCTATTTATTATTGAGAAACAATGGAAAACCCGTAAAATTCCAAAACCTAACCCTAGAAGATGAAACGCCAAACTATGGGCTCCATTTGGGTAAATTGGTACATCAACTTCCCGGGGTCGTAACTTTGGCATACGATCTCCGTTTGAAGCGCATGATAGCCCGTTGGAAAGATCTCTCCAAGGACTATGACGGAAAAGATGATTTTTTACCTAAAAAATCGTGGAACGTCATTTAGGGCCTCAAAACGGCTCCAGAAGTTTAGGACCCGAAAAACTGCTAAAAATAGTAAACTGCGCTATAATTAAGGAAACTGAAAAACTGAAAGAGATAGTTGTGGGGGTCCAAATGGGATAGGTGGGTGGCCACCAACATCCACCTGGATCAATCCCTTAGTCCATTGAATGCCATCTCTTCTAATACAAATTCCAACCTTGAGGAATTCGACCTCATGCTTCATATAGAGCCTTTACAACCTTGGATTCTATGATCCATCCTTAGGAGAATTTGAATTTCTAAAATTAACACCTATCTACTCATAAAACAAACCCTTAATTACAAACTGACAGCTAACTGTCCTTTAGGAGTCCTAATACAAATAGGAGTGAAACTCCTAAAACATGTTTCAACAACCTTATCTAAGACTTAAATACATTATTTGACAACTGCTAATCCATGTCTTCAACCTTTATGATGCCTCCAACATTGTTACCAACCCTACTGATCCATGACCTAACTGTCCAGAAATTGTCTTTGAACAACATGTGTAAAACTGGAAAACTCTGTTTTCTGAAAATATGGCTTCAAAGAAAGCCTTGTTTCTTTCAAAGGTAACACGTTTTAGGAACATGAGAGAGGTTATTATAGCTGGAGATTTTAAGAAGAGAAACCTCTTTCATAATTCTAAAATACTTTTTCATTTGGCCAGAAACGGATCATGAAGTGAACTACTAAAACTAGAAAACAAAGTTTTTCTCTCAATGACTTTCAGCAGTTTCGTAGCGCAAGTTGAGTCATCAATTTATCCCACCTCATAATGAATTTAAAGAAACTGAGAGAGGTTTTTGTAGTTAAGTATGTTAGGAAGAAAAATCCCTTTCAGTTTTCAAAAATAACTTTTCAATTGCTCAAGAACCCCCTTGAAAGTTGACTATTAAAAACAGAAAAACAAGGTTTTTGCCACATAGTGCTCTATGAAATTAGCTTGTTTTCGTAGCGCAAATCACCTTTTTTGAACTAGTTGTGCTATGAAACTGTGGATTCCTGTATGATTGCAAAAATTTAACCCTAAACTTAATGGAATGACTTCTAAATGGAAAATGTGACCTATTTGACCATGAAGTGAACCTAAAGGACTTTATTTGGAAATGAAAGATGACATTTTAAGACTTCAAACCCTATCACTTACCCTTTTATCAAGACTAAAATGACCTTTAGACCTCGTTGAAATCATGACCAAAAGAAGAGTTGACACAATGATGTTTTGAGAATATTTGGGTGATAACATACTCTATGCTGAACATTATATGACAATATAATAGTTGAATAATTTCAAAGGGTTTCCCCCCTAGTGGGATTTTACCCTGGTCTTTGAACAAACCTGGTGTCTCTTGTTGATGTGTTGATTATCTTCTTTGTCATTGCATTTATTGTGCTATATTCAATTACTGTTGATGATTGGAAAGATGAATTTGGAAATATTGATAATTGAAGTATTGAATTGGGCTAAAGTAATTGATACTATTGTACTTGTTTCCCGTAGGTAGTCCTTGGCTACAAAAACTACTCCAAGAAACCAACTGAACCAGCCTTTAGTTTCAAGCTGGCCCTTGAACCAGAGGAGGCTCCCTTAGCTTTTATGAGTCTTTGTTTAACGTTGTTCACCTGTCACTGAACAACAGCCTTTGAAGCATAATGGTTAGATTTATGGTTTTAATTGGGGGTGGTAGACAATCAATGACAATTTCTATTTATGATTTAAAGGCTCTTTCATAGGGTTCCCTTTGAAAGTGTCAGCTTCTAGCCTAACAAAACGACTTGATTTGTATAAGAATTTGGCAGAAGAATGTAAGGAGATTCCTAATAATGGAGTAGCCAGACTGATTACTTGACCACTAGGAAGATTTGGATGCGTGTAAAAGGTTTCTACAGCCCAACAAAACATATTCGGGGAAGATAGAAGTACAAACAATAAAATCAGTTCAAAGCAGAGCTAGCTTAGACAAACAGTGCAATATACTTATCTCTTTAAATTATTATTAATTTGAAGGGGATTTCAGGAAGATTGAAACTTAATCTAGCCTTACCCATATCTTCTAAAATGCTTGGAACATGTGCAGAAAATAGATATGGAAATACTTGAAAAACTTACTAGAAGCACAAAAATCTGTCAAAACTAGAGCTGTAAGGATTTCATTAGAAAAACTACAACATAAGCTTTATTACAAAGTTAAGAGTTTTGGCATCAAAAGACCACAATTATTACTTCAATTGATGAAGTATTTATACAATTTATTACAAAATATCTTGATAAAAATATCAAGGGCTACTACAAATATCTGAAAACTGTATTACAAAAATAGAACACAAATAAAGGTAACTAAAACTATTTGAAGAGTTCTGGTACTATCCTTGAGGATTTCTATTGCTAAGAAGAGAAATTCAAATTTGTTTACAACTCATATTTGATGAGGTGGCCTCCAAGTCACTAACTGTCTTTGAGCATTTTCCTCGCGAAATCCTGCAGAATATGGTCCAGTCATGCCTTTGTATATCTCAATCTAAGATAGTTCTGTAAAACTTGAGAGAGGTTATTGTAGATGAATATGTTCTTGAGATAAACCTCGCTCATTTTCCCCAAATTCGGTTCCCGTTGTTCACAATACTTTCTGCAAAAAGATGTCTAAAAAGGAATTTACACAATCCAAAAAATAGGCTGTGAAGATGTACTTGTATCTCTGATTATGTAATATCTGTGTAAAATATGAAGTAGGTTATTTTAATTTAGCATCTTAGGAACACAAAACTCCTTCCATTTCTCAAGAATCATCTTTTATTGGCCACAATATATTTTGCAAAAATATGACTAAACAAGAAAAATTCAGGAACATATGTCTTCAAAGTTTCTTTAAAATCTCCCAAACTATAAGAGTTGTTACAAAACTGGGAGATTTTTGTGTTAATAAGGATATTTGTAGAAAAAACCTATTTCAGTTTCTGAAAATATGTTCTCATGGGTTCGGAAACCATGTTTTAAATCAATGAAGTGTATAGGAAAAACATAGTTTCAATGACCATGAGACATGCAATGGAACGGGAGCATTGTGGCGCAACGAGCAACTGACATGGTGAAGTTTTATTGGATGAAGGGAAGCATATGGATCATGTGGTGGATGAAGTGGAATGAACGCAACACAGGAGAGCGGAGGTGGACGATGATGTAGGAGCGACTGTAATGGAATAGATGTAAACTGCGTACGGGAGTAAGTCAAGGCGGTAAATGGTTTCAGGATTTTAAGTCCCGAAACACTAAAATGTGGAAAAGTTTGTTTATGATGGAGGTTTGGGAAGTTTCCTATTTCGGACCCCCCCGACCGATAAAGTTCGGATGACGAATGATGGCCAAAAAGGGACGTGGGCCATCAGATGATGGAAGGGTGTGCAGGATGAGAGGTGAGGTGATGGGTGTTTAACGCATGAGCAGAAATGGTGGTGGGGTCATGATTTCAAAGGATGAGGTGACAGTTGTGGGTCTCGGTAATTAAATGGAACAGGATTTGGTGGGGTCGGCAACTAAGGCTTGGCCCACTTAAACATAAAATTAATGTTTTAAATAAATTGTTTTAATAAAAAATATAAACTTATATATTTTTATTAAAAATAATTTATTTAAAAATTAAAATTATATAAATAAATCATCTGAAAGCATAAAATTTATATATGCCTCAATATTTAACTCAAAAGGAATGGCAATTTCGCACTGAAAATTTAAAATTTTCAGTGTGTCAAAATATGTTACAACAGATACAACATAGAACAATTTGAAAATATAACAAATGAACGTTTCTTTAGCCCTCTTAGATATGCAAGGGGCATCTTCTCAGAAGAGCATCTAATATAAATGAGAAATGAAAGATCAGAATTATTCTCATGCATACTTTTGTAACTTGGACCCCAAAATATTTTATAGTGAATGTGCACAGGTTCCGACATCTCCAGAGTCTAGTTTTGACTCCATCCTTCAAACTGACATCTTAAACATACTGCATCCATAAGGTATGATGCCATGTAAAACTATGATGGTTGGTCCCTCTCAAGATTATTTTCTTCTTGGATATTTTTCTTCAAGGTTGATGCCAAAATGCTTTCCCAATTGAAGATAGTCCCTGTGGTAACTACTGTGTACATTATGGGGACCCATGTTCCCAGAAAAGTGTCAATATACACCTTTCCATATAATTTGTTCATCATAGTTGCCATGAGTTGATACACTTTCCTTAGGCCTTCTGTTATATAAACCTAATCTGGCTTGAGCTTGGACTTGGAGGGCTCCTGCCAGCATGCCTTTAAATTGTCCTTGGTTGACAACTTGAAATCTGATGACTACCTGATGTCGGAGGACTCTTCTCGTTCTGGTAGCTTATAATAAGTGGAAATATTGGTGGCAATGAAGGAAGCTAAGGCTTCAACTATGTGCTTTCTAATAACCCAATGGTCTTCGTCAGTGTGTTGTAATATCTAGTCTATGTTTTTGGCACACGGGAACATTAGTGGGTGCACAACTACTTTGTGAAGCCAATACCTTTTGATATTGATATACACCTCGAAATCTTCCTTGTCTTGGGGGATATCTCTTTTTGAGAATTTTGAATAGATATACCACCATAAGAGTTTGATGCTCTTGTTGATATTGCATGTTGTGTCTCTATAGGTCGGTGGAAAGAGGTGGATTTTCTACAATCCCTTGGATACTGCTCTCTTCAATTTTACTAGAACCTTTGACTACTGGTGGCACCATCTATCTAGAGAACGATGAAATAGAGATGTAGTCTAGATCGATGTCAACTAGAATTTCAAACAAATAGTCCCAAGATGAAAGTTATGACATGAATAATAACGACAAGAGTCATATGAAAAACTGGGTCTTGGAGGCATGAGATGTAGGATTTACAACTAGGTCACTAGTTTGGGTTATATGATAGGTTGCAGGGTTGCACTAGTTAGGGTGTTGCAAGAGTGGGTTATGAAAGTTCCTTGAAATGCAGCAACTAGAATTAATTCTTCCAACTGATTAACAAATTATTAATTTACTGATTAATATCGAATTAATCACACTGCAATTTCTTCACAAAATAAATATTGCGGAAGATAAACTAGAAACTGAGAAAATACTGCCACACACATACAAAAGAATGACACAATTACTTTTGGATAAATGTCCCCTGAAAAAACCAATGTGGGAAAACTGGTTGTAACAGTTGAGGGTTTATATTATTATTATGCAACAGAAATTCTGGGAACAACAAAATGTCGCCAAATTGGTGATTCTAAATAACAGAAATAATGGAAAAAATATACTCAGAGATTTTAACCTCTCTCTGAACAATCGCAAAACCTGACTGCCTCTGAAAAGCAAGTCCTTCACCTGCTCTAAACATGCCCTGCTTCAACCTAGCACAAACCCTCTCATGCTCAACCTAGAGCTACTGCCAATCAAGCTGCCCTACTTGTTGTTAACTGGGAAACTATCTCTCTAACACTATATAATCTTCCTAACCTTTCGAACTAAAAATGAGTTTCTCCTCAGCCAAATCAAACTTCTCACTTGAGGCTCTGCATAGCCTCCTTGAGAATAATTTTGGCCTCCTCTTTCTGAATCTTTGAAACTGGAAAACTTCCTCCAGAATTTTCTACTCTTCCCCTTTGACACCTGCTACTCACCCATTGGCTCGATCTCCACTGCTGAATCACTCTCGCTACTGGGAATTCAAACTGCCTGGGAAACTGAGTATATAAACTTAATCTATGGATGAGATCATCTCCAAGTCGATCCATATGAGGTTATAGAGAATTCTCACTTTTCTCAATCAATTCCTATTAATTAACCACTTTTCCTAAGTTAGACCTAGGAAATTTTTAATTATGGTCAATTAATTTAATTGAGCCATCTCTAAGTGGAATTTCCATAAACATTTTTTGGGTTTTGGAGAAATCCTATGTTTTAGCCTCTCCACAAAGTTTTAAGACTAGAACAACATTTGATGCTACAAAAACTAAAGCTCCCTCTTAGCGAGGAAGGTGTTGTGACGTACTGCTACAACACCCTATCTCTACATCACCCTCTATACATGCTGTTGATGTGTAGCCACTGTGACTATTTACCATTGCCCAACAACTACTACACAACTCTGATGCTACATATGTGCTCCTCCTGACACTGCTATATTGTTGCCAACTTTGCATCTTCACTGTAACTCCCTCCCAACTGTTGTTTATGCCACTGCAACTGAGAAGCATCTAAAATATTGAATCAATTGTGTCTCTATGTTGCATCTAACTGCTACTAGCCTTTTCATTGTCCACTAAGGAAGCTGCATTGTTGTTGACTCTGCTACTGTGCCTCCTGCTTTGCTGTCAACACTAATTTGCACTCCTCAGCCTTTAACTGCAACTAGTCTACAACTATCACTCTAGATTCTGACTGCATCAACTGACACTGATCCTCCTATTATTGAATATTATGGGCTCCTGTAGCAAGGGTAATGATCCAAGAGAAGAGTATGTTGCAATTGTTGCTCCTCTATGGACCCTACCCATCTATGCGTAACTCTGCAATCTAGAACTCAATGTCACCCCACCTCTCGCCTAGAGGTATAGAAAAATACAAAGAAAACTTTGATATACTCATACTGCTGCTACTATTGCTCTATTAATGCTTCTGCACTGCTGCTACAACTATTGGAATAATGAGTTTGATCTCCCTAGGTCCAGAAGTACTAGCTTCCATAGGGTTTCTCCCTCTAAAACTAGACTCCCTCTGAGTCTCGATCTCCTAATGTGAAATCTCTCTGCTCCCTCCTGACAACTCACACTATCCTCCTGCACTAGAAACTAGACTGTGAAGTTCTACACTAGGAATCTTTTGGCTAGAAGTGCACCTGCATACTGCAACTAGGAAATTCACATTGCCTGTGTCACCGCAACTAGTTCTAAAACTATCTCTCGAGTACTGACTACAACTAGCTATGCAGTTGTCATCTGAATAACCAACTGCGCCCATTGACACTGAAAATGCTACTATGATATTGTGGGTCCATGCAGAAAAGGTGATGATCCTACTGCAAAAAATAGGAATGATCTAACTGACCTCCTTGCTTCTTTTGCACTAGACCCTGCCCATTCTGGCACAATGGAGTATCAAGCTCCTCCTCCTCCTAGATCTAGTGCTTCACTATCTCCTTTAGAGCTTTGTCCCTATCTAGGACACTTATTCTCTTTGCAACTCGCACTGAATAACTCACACTTCATCCGACACTTGTCTTCAACAACTGGAAGTCGATTTGATGCCCAGATCTGCATTCTAGCTAACTCGCACGACCTCCTTTGACAATCTTGTACTAACATTTCTGTAAAGCCGCAAAATCTACGAAACTTAAAAACTAGTAAAAAGAAATCGGAATCTGCTCCCTTTTCTGCTTGACTAACTGCTCTACAATTCACACTCCCTTCTTGAATGCACAATTTGTTGAATTTCCATGACCCTGGTGTCTAGAATAGAATCTTAAATCTCTTATGCTACCAAACCAAGAATCTCAACAAAGCTACTTTTTGCAGCGGAATATAAACAACAATATATCACACATGCATAATTATAGACAACGTTTTACAATTGTTTCAACCCAAATTTGTTAATCAACATATAATATAATTATCTAGGTCTCCCATACAAGGGATAATGACCCTCAGATATCCAAAAAATACAAGAATATAAGATACAACGACAATCTCGTTACAATCTCAGGATCTATTTCGTATCTTGTTCTGTCGATCCTTTGCTTCTGATTTTCTCTCTAGCTTCCCCTTAGTCCATCAAAGAACAACACATAGAGACTCTAGGAGGGTTTCCACCTATCACTGCTACAAGTCACTTCTACTACAATGAACATGGGATGATCCAATCTGCTCCTCTAGGCTAGCCAATACCTAATCTATCCAACTTCCTTCTTAGTAGCCTGTTTTTTCCATCAAAGAGCTGCACAAGCTGAATACTTCACCCAATCATGCAACATTCCAAAGTCCTTCTTGATTGCTGCTCTAGGGCTACTTTGGACACCAACACGTTGTTAGGATATTCCGACACATAGGATATAGTTAAGTTCAACTTGGTCTAGTATAGAGTTAGGTAAAGTGTGTTTCTTTACCGTTGTACATTTTGTAACTTACAATCCGACGGTCACGATATGTAGTGATCCGACGGTTCACTCTCACCTCGGTATTACCGACACTTGATCCGTGGCTTGACACCCGATTGGTCCATGAGTTCTATTTAAAGCGCATGGAGGGTCATTGTTCGGGTAATCCGTGCATGAGAGAAGCTTATGTAAATTTTCATTCTTTGATTAATAAATTGCCTGTAGTACCCACGTTGGGACAGGCCGTGGACTGTTTCTCTCCTTGCACTTTGAGGGTTTTAACCACGTCAAAAATACTGGTGTATTGATCTGTGATCTGGTTGTGAGCGGTGTCCTTTTGGTATTCTTTCTGAGGAACTTACCCTGTAAATTCCTACATGGCATCAAAGCTATTTGAGGGCCGCGTCCGTTGGTGATCCAAATCTGAAGCCGATAGAACTGCATGCGGCTGTCGTTTCCTAGATCTGCTGTTTCTGACTGCTTTCGGGCCAAGAGGACTGCTCTGTTGTGTTCGGAGCATCTGTTCCAGTGAGGAACCCCTTTCGTTTCACGCGAAAAGGTTTCCGGTAGCCCTAGCTGCGTCATTTTTCAGATCGGGAGGTATACAATGTTTTTTGCAGTTTACTGTTATTTTCTCTCTGCTTATTTCGGTCTCAGTTTATTTAGCCTTTTTTTTAACCGGATCTATACCTTTCATTTCTGCGTATGCTCTTTGCCCCGTGACTCTGTGCGATCTGGGCAAATCAGAAACAGAAAGGAAGGATTTTTCTCATGCGTATGCTCTTTTCCCTGCACCTTAGTGTGATCTCGGAAAATCAGAAACATTGAGAAAAATATTTAGTTTTTCGGCTAAAGCTAACTTTGAGATTTTTTTTTAAATTTTCTAGTTTTTTGGCTAAAGCTAACTTCGAGCCGCAAGGTTCATTTTTCTTTGCATATTCGTGTTGGGTTTTGGTTTTGTGTTTTGTAGGGAAAAAGAGCTTTCTCAAGGCAAGCACGCAAACCAAGGCCCCCCCCCCCCTCTCTCTCTCTCTCTCTCTCTCTCTCTCTCTCTCAAATATTTTGTATAGATCAATTGGTTCAAAACTATTTTAAGAGAGTAGAGGTCTTGGGTTCAAGTCTCCATTTTGTGGGGGCGGATTTTTTTTCATTCCCGCACATTCGCGCACTTTGCCGGCAACGTCAACAATTTTTTTTCAAAAAGCCATAACTTCTTCATCCGGAAGCCTTTTTCAGAGCCGTTTTTTTTAAAACCGCCTATTTTTTCGAGATCTATCCATTGGAACACTTACTTTCAGCATCTTTAGCTTCAGTTTTTTTTAAAAATGGAAAGTCCATGCCAAGTCATTCTTGACAGCACTAACTACTTCCAATGGGTAGCCTACATGGAAGATTTACTTAGAAGTAAAGGTCTCTTCAGAATAGCCACAGACCAAGAGAAGAAACCAAAAGATGAAGACAAGGCTGCAAAATGGGAAAATAGACAAGATCAAGCACGTGGTTTGATAGGGATGTCTATTTCTCCTGATCTTAGATTCCACATTGCAGAACTTGAGACTCCTCATGAAGCATTAGGAAAACTCGCTAAAGTTTTTGGGATTAAAAATGAAATTAGAGCCCATCAACTTGAAAATGAGTTGCTTACTTTGGATCCTAATAATTTTTCTTGCATTGAAGATTTCTTGTCCAAATTCAAGACCCTTAGATATCTCTTGGAAGGTGTTAAAGTTAAGAAAGAAGATGGTAACCTTATTTATTCCATCCTTACTAAGTTGGGACCAGCCTACTCTGTATTTGTTTCCACTTTCCATTCTACAAGGGAAGCTTTCATTTGTCAAGGAAAAGACTACAAGGCCCCTTCCTTTGACTCCTTTTGTGATTCCTTAATAAGAGAACAAGAAAAACTCTTACACCTTGGTCTTCTTAATCTTGGAAACTCTTCCACGAAAGCGTTAGCCGCCCAGCAGCAACCAAATTCAAAGAATCCTAAGAAGTCATATCCTCAAAAGAATGGTCCTAAACCATCTCAGCCTCAAAATGAAAGATCATTTCAGCAAAATGATAAGACCAATAAAAACAAATGGAAGAAGACTGATAGACATTGTAACTTTTGTAATCGAGATGGCCACTTAGAATCTAAATGCTTTAAGAAGATGGAAGCCTTGGAAGCCGCAATGAAGAAACATAACATCCATGTGGAGCCTACTTCAACTTCAACTTCCGGAATGGCACTTTCTGCATGTCGTTGTCAATCATCTCAGTCTGGTTATGCATTAAATGTATCTTCTTCTTCTTCTCATTCTCATGAGTGGCTCATTGATTCTGGAGCCTCTTATCACATGGCCAAAAACCAAGCCATGTTTTCTTCTTTAAATGATTGTAACACCAAAAATATATATATTGGTGATGATAGATCTCTTAATGTTGTAGGGACTGGAACTGTTCATCTAGACAATGGTCAGTTTAATGATGTATTATGTGTTCCAACCTTATCCTGCAACCTTCTATCTGTCTATCAGATAACTCATTCAGGTGAAGGTAAAATTGTTGAATTTTCACCTCATGATGTTGTAATCAAGGATCTAAAAGATCCTAAACAGATTCTAGCTACTGGTCTTGCTGATGATTCCAAAAGGTTGTATAAGTTTCACAACTTTGGGTCATCAAATCTTCCCTCAGTATTTGTTGCTCATAATGATGAAGTGAGCAAACTTTGGCATGAGCGATTTGGTCACTTAAACTATCGCTCCCTTCAGCATCTATGTAAAGAAAATATGGTGACAGGTCTTCCTATGGTATCTTGCAGAGATGGTGTTTGTTCCGGATGTGTACTCGGAAAACATCATCGGGACAGTTTTGACAAACGTGCCTCTTGGCACGCCTCAGCCCCTTTACAGCTTGTGCACAGTGATTTATGTGGTCCTCTTCCTGTTGCTTCATTCTCTGGCTGCAAGTACTTCTTAACTTTCATTGATGATTTCTCCAGACGCACTTGGGTATACTTCTTAAAACTCAAGAGCGAAGTATTTAGCACTTTTTTGGCCTTCAAAGCCTTTGTTGAAAAACAATCTGGACATCAAATTCTTAAGCTAAGAACTGATAATGGTGGAGAATATGTTAAAAACACATTCATCAACTTTTGCACCGAAAATGGAATTCAAATGCAACATACTGTTCCATACACTCCACAACAAAATGGTGTAGCTGAAAGGAAAAATCGCACCTTAAAGGAAATGGCTAATTGTATGCTGCAATCTAAAGGACTCAGTCTTAGTTTTTGGGCCGAAGCAATTAATTGTGCAAATTATATAATCAATCGCACTCCTACTAAGGTTCTAGAGAATATCACTCCAGAAGAAGCTTGGAGTTCCATTAAACCAGATGTAAGTCACTTTCGTGTGTTTGGAAGTGAAGCATGGGCCCATATTCCAGATGAAAAGCATAAAGCTTTAGAACCTAAGAGTGAGAAATGTACTTTTGTTGGATATTCTGAAGATGTAAAAGGTTATAGACTTATTCCATTTAAGTCCAAAAATGTTATCATTAGAAGAGATGTAAAATTTGATGAAAATAAATCGGCCTGCGAGCCTAGTCCGGCGGATGTGCCACCTCTTCCTATCTCTTCTACTTTTGAAAACATTTCTTCTTCAGATGATGAAAGCGAGGATGATAATCCTCCCCCACCTTCTCAGGATCCTCAACTTCCAAGATGGGTCCGTGCTACTCGGGATGCAGCAGGTGATCTTGCCGGTGATCCTACAGATCAGCGACGTACACGTTCTCAGTTTGAAAGAGCCTCTTCTTTACTGGCTCAAGCTCCAGTAAATCATGATCCTGACACTTTTGCAGAAGCTTCAGGCCATCCACATTGGGAAGCAGCTATGAATGAAGAATATCATTCATTGATGACAAATGATACATGGGATCTTGTTCCTCTACCAAAGGGACGCAAACTTGTTAGATGTAAATGGGTTTACAGAACCAAGTATGGACCAGATGGGAAAGTTGATAAACATAAAGCTCGTCTCGTTGCTAAGGGCTTTTCACAGGTTGAAGGCATTGACTACACTGAAACCTTCTCCCCTGTTGCCAAAATGAACTCTATCCGCCTTGTTCTTTCCCTTGCTGCCTCTTTAAAATGGGAAGTCCATCAGATGGATGTTAAATCTGCCTTCTTGCATGGGGACTTGCAGGAAGAAATCTATATGGAACAACCCATTGGCTTCATACAAACAGACTCCAGCCTTGTTTGTCGACTTAAGAAATCCCTTTATGGCCTCAAGCAAGCTCCTCGGGCTTGGTATGCCAAAATGGATAGCTTTCTTTTAGAATCTGGCTTTTCTAGGTGTCATTCTGACAATACTGTCTACACCAAGAAAGTGGGCAACTCTCTTATCATCCTTGTTCTTTATGTTGATGATCTTATTCTTACTGGTAGTGATCCCAACCTTATAAACCATGTGAAGTCCAGCCTTAAAAAGAAATTTGAAATGACAGACTTAGGACACTTACACTATTTTCTCGGTCTTCAAGTCTTGCAATCCCAGGAGGGTATTTTCCTTTCCCAGTCCAAGTATGCTTGTGATATTCTTCGTCATTTTGGAAGACTGTAAGCCAGCCCCTTCTCCCTTTCAGTCTGGAGTCAAACTTTCAGTCTCTTGTACTTCTCCTGAAGTTGATGCTACCTTATACCGTCAACTTGTCGGAAAACTCTTGTATTTAACCCATACTCGTCCTGATCTTTCCTTTGCTGTTGGCCTTGTTGCTCGTTTTATGCAAAACCCCCGTGAAAGTCATTGGAAAGCAGCTAAAAGAATACTTCGTTATGTTCGAGGTACAGTACAGTTTGGGATTCATTACAGTGCCAAAGCAGCTCCTCTGTTAGTTGGTTTTACTGATTCTGATTGGGCTGGTGACCCTGATGATTGGAAGTCTACTGCCGGTTATGTCTTCACTCTTGGTTCAGGACCTATTACATGGGCTTGTAAGAAACAGGCTGCCATTTCTCTTTCGTCAACAGAAGCAGAGTATCATGGTGCCGTGGAAGCTAGTAAGGAAGCCTTGTGGCTTCGTCAGATCCTATCAGAGTTTGGCTTTGAGCAGCAGCATCCAACCACACTTTGGTGTGATAATCAAAGTGCCATTCAGCTATGCAAAGATCCAGTCCAGCATCAGCGCAACAAACACATTGAACTACACATGCACTTCATCAGAAAGCTCATTCATGACCATGTTCTTGAAGTGCAATATTGTCCAACAGATGATCAGGTTGCAGACATCTTCACAAAGGCTCTCACAGAGGCGAAGTTCACTAAATTTCGATATATGCTTGGAGTTCAGGAAGTTGTCACTAAGGGGGGATAGGCTCTAGTGCCTCCTTCCTTCTCTTATTGTGTCATATTTGTAAATCCTTCAATCCTATCCCAAGTTGTTCTTAAGGGGGGATGTTAGGATATTCCGACACATAGGATATAGTTAAGTTCAACTTGGTCTAGTATAGAGTTAGGTTAGAGTTAGGTAAAGTGTGTTTCTTTACCGTTGTACATTTTTTAACTTACAATCCGACGGTCACGATATGTAGTGATCCGACGGTTCACTCTCACCTCAGTATTACCGACACTTGATCTGTGGCTTGACACCCGATTGGTCCATGAGTTCTATTTAAAGCGCATGGAGGGTCATTGTTCGGGTAATCCGTGCATGAGAGAAGCTTATGTAAATTTTCATTCTTTGATTAATAAATTGCCTGTAGTACCCACGTTGGGACAGGCCGTGGATTGTTTCCCTCCTTGCACTTTGAGGATTTTAACCACGTCAAAAATACTGGTGTATTGATCTGTGATCTGGTTGTGAGCGGTGTCCTTTTGGTATTCTTTTTGAGGAACTTACCCTGTAAATTCCTACAAGCCCTCCAACAATCCAAAGATACCCAATACAACAATCAAAACTCACTGTAGAATCTCCTCCTAGGAAAGGGCTTCTAACCACCCTAGTTAGCCCTCTTCCACTTGGCTTCCATAGGATGCAATAACTACCATCCAATTAGCATCAAATAAACATGAAACCATGACATACCTTTTCATATCATGGGCTATCATACACTATTGTAGGTCTATCCCTCTGGTTAGGGATGCAAATATACTACAACAACCATCCTCCCTCACATCCATACCTCCTTCTCAATTGTGGCTTCACTCCTTACTCCTTCTGCTTCTATATTCTATTGATATGGGCTTAAGCCAGCCCTCAAATAGGCCTCCTCCCACACCTGTGTAAGGGAATATTTCTACGACCTACCTAGGAAAGTAATCTTGCCTTACGAACCACATGTACACTAGTGTTTAGGCTTGCGGCCTATCTAAAATTTACTACAACAACTGCGACAGCCTTTGGTTAGGAGATATACCCATAAAAACATGCCACCAATCTTCCTAGAATTATTTCCAATAAAAATGGATCCTTTCTTCTCTAATTTAGCTACCTAAAAGACCCAAAACAAACCTCTTTCTAGCCTCAACATCCCTTCCTAGAACCGCGACTACCTTAGGATGGTTTTCCTATGAAAGATGCACAATTGGATTATGTAAAATGACTTCTCATCACCTTATATTTCTACTCTTTACTAGGGCTCCATGAATTCTAAGAGATAGATGTCTTTTGGACATATTTACCTCAAGCCTACATGAGTTGTATGTCCAAAAACCCATCATTTCCTTCAAAAATTCATAACTCATTATAGAAAACTCTAAATTCGATGATTTTCATTGTGTTGGATTCTCCTCAACGTCCTCTAGCATCTCCACCCATCACATGTCCACAATGCTCCATGTTTTTTGCCCAAACATCAATTGGTGCAAAACCCCAACCTTGGGTTCCAGGCTTGCAATGACCTATTGTGGTGTTGCAACCTCCAAACACCGAACCCCTAGGGCATGGAGTACCTGCCAAGCTATCAAAAATCACCACTCCCTATTAGTGAGGGAGGTACTTCCAAGTCTAGGAAGTAGCTCATCATCATCATCACTACTCGCAACACTTGTCTAACTCCTAGCACTCACAACTACAACAATCCCTGTAGCTTGAACTATATCTCTCTCAAAAGTGTCATTGTCACTATAAGTGTTGAAAATGAAGCAAAAAGTTCCTAATTTAATTTTACCTTGAATTAAATTAGGAGAAAATCGAAATTCCATATCAAAAGACAACTTGAATGAGTTAATTGAGTTGTTATCACTCAGTTAGCTTAGTTAATTCAAGTTGAGGGCTTAACTTGAGTCGTGTATAGTGATTCCTTAATTTTGGGAGAGTGGGTTGAGTTAATTTAAGTTGTAACAATTTAATTCAGTTAAATTGAGTTAAGGTCAATTAAAATGGTTCCAACTGTTGGAGGAACTAGTAGGAGGTCTAGTAGTGGGGTGTAGCTTTAGTGTTCAGCTGGTTAACTGATCAATCAACCTTCATTAACTCATGCATGCATGGAATTCAAGTTACCCAGTTGAGATTGGAGTTCTAGGATAGTGTACTATCAATTGTATAATTATCCAAGTTGTACAAGTGGTGCATGCAGTCAAAGAAGGGCCTACAGGGTTTGCACAATTCTAATTGGGACTTTCCCTAATTAAAAGGGGACTAATTCCTTGAGGAAAAATGCAAGGAAATAGGGACTTGGGCAGGCTTGGATTTGGTTAAGTATTGACTAGAGATTGTCTAGGAAGTAGTGAGATAGATTATACTAGTGCAGAGGTTGCTGGAGCTTGAGCAAGAAATGTATTTCTTCTCTATTTTCTGACTAATGCAATACAAATAGGAATAACTTGATTGTTTAGCTTATGATGAAGGGAATAACTTGAATTCAAGTTTATGGAATGCACGATGATTCCCTTTTCTTTGCTTGATCTCTTCTTGTCTCTTCCTCCCTTTTTCTTTGCCATTACTTTTGTTTCTTTTCATACTGTAAGCTTTGTTCTTGAGTGAGCATGATGTTATATCCTTTGCCTTCTTTTGCCATATCTTTTTCAACAGTTTCAAATGTTTCAGTAACAAATTGAGATTGTGTATTTTCAACTTGTTTTGTTTGTTCAAAAATAGTTTGATGTAATTGTTCAAAGATAGGCTGATCTAATTGTTCAAGAATAGGCTGATCAATTGGTTTTCTTATTTCTCTTTGTTTTCCTATGGAAGATGTTCTTGTTTGTTTTTGTTTTCTCTTTACTTCATAAGCTAACAAAGTTTGTCTTTCAACAAGTGTTAACCTTTGTCCTGAACATTGTTTTTCCTCTAATTCTTCCAAAGTTGGTTTTCCAGCAATTGGTGTAGTTAATTCAAATGGAGGTAGTCTTGCTTCTACCAATGGTTTAGTAGTTGGGGGGTCTTATTTTGTATATCTACCATTTTCATCTCTTTGTCTAGTCATAAATGACCATAATGAAAAATCCTAATTTTTTTTATGTTTTTGTTTATTTTTTGTGTTTTCTAAATGATCTTCGTAATTAGTTATATCCAAATATGCTTCCCCGGCAACAACGCCAAAAATGTTGGCTCAATTTATTAGGTAAATTAAAACATATATTTTACTCATCAATCCAGGTTGGTAATCTTAGAAGCAAACCACAATTTATAGAATTTTGGATAAAAACTAATATAGAAAGTAGTTGTGAAAATGGAAATGCATATTACAAATATAATTCATTCTACAAAAGAAAGTAAAAACATTTAGATCTATTCTATAAAAGCATAAATGATTGGTCAATGAGATTAGTCTATTTTAGAAGATGAAGAAGAGGCTCTTTTCAAAGAGACCTGGTTGTCCTTCCACAATCTTTCTATAATAACATTGCCAAACATCTAAGAAATCATGAGAGAATGTAAACTATGAAAGCATAAGAATTTAATCTAGAAAATCATTTAAGAAAGTGAATCTTGTTTCAGTTTGTTGTGTGTGGAGCATGATTGTTCAGAGGTCTTTGTTTCAGCCGGATGTATACCCCAGGAAGTTTTCCATAAGGATTATGCCGTCCTTGTTCCCAAGGTTGAGGCCAAGATTGCCAAGGAATGGGTGCAATCTAATTGTTTTGTGATGGTTGTGCAAATGCTTGAATGTTAAAACCCTGAGTCATATTTGGTTGTGAATTTTGCCATGGTCTCTTAGCAATAAAACAAAGAGGCTCTACTTGATTTGGTATTACTTCTTGATAAGAAATGTTAAGACCTGGTATCAAAGTACATTCTTTTCTATCATGATTTTACGCACATATAACACGAGTTTCTACACTTTTTAAATCAAGAGGACATTCTCTCAAAGCATGTTATTTCCTGCATTTGGGACAAAAGATTGACAATGCAACATTTTCAACATTTTTCTTGTTTTATACTTTAAGGGTATCTATTTGTTCACTAAGACTCCCCAAAATATTTTTTTTACAGTTGTCAAGCAAATTACCTAATTCATCCCTACTTACTGTCCCAGATGCAGATTTATTAATCTTAGACATGAGAGGGTCTCTAGGATTTTAACCAGTTCTTAACTTACCTCTTGAAATGTGTATGCATAACTCACAAATTTTTTGAAATGATAACTCAGAAATACTCCCTTACCCATCAAATTGAGAAGATCAATCCACTTATCTCTGATGGATTTTAATAAGAGAGAATTCAAATTTTCTTCATCTAATTCATACATTTTAGCCCTTTTAACATTATAAGAAAATATTTCAATGAAATCTTCAAGATTTTCATCTTATTTTTTCATCATTTTAAAGACTTCATCCTTAATATTCAGGGGCATATACTAATCCTTATATTTCTCTAAGAATGTAGTTTTCATTTCTTCCCATGTTCTTATAGAATGTGCTCCTAAGCCCATGAACCATTTTAATGTTGCATCCTTAAGAGTTGCTGGAAACAATTTCAAATTTTGAGGGTCAAGCAAGTAATCATAAGATCTACACAAGACTTAAAACTCAAAGAGAAATGTTTCAAGATCCTCACTTCTTAATCCATGAAAATTTGGAAGGATGGAGGGTGAGATATTTTTCATTGTAGTTGTTGTATCTTCATCGAGGATAGGAAATCCAAAAGGTTCTGGATCTCCTCTACCTCCTCCTCTCCCACTTTCTCCACCTATTCCACATCTTCATCCTCCCATATTTCCTTCTCTTCCTCATCCAATCCTAGGTTGTTCACCATTAATATTATGTACCTCTCCTTGCCTTTCTCCCGCCATTGTAGATTCTTCAGAACTAATATAGGGTTCCAAAATTGGGTTTTCTAATTCCTCTTCTATCTCTTATGGTTCTTCTATCAATTGTATGTTAAAATAATTTTCTTCCTCCTCTTATTCACTAGGGATTTATAGTTCTTGTCCTAGAAGTCTTTCTCCAGTTGAATATAGGAAAACTACTCCTCTTATTCACTACTACCTTAGTTGATGAAGTTGGTGAATCTCTAGGTTGGATTTCGGATCTTAGTACCTCAGGAAGTTTATGTTTGCTTGAAAATGATGGAATATGAGTTTGAGTGGGTGGTGTGGCACTACGAGGTCATGGTGGGGTGAGTGATGATGTTTGAATTAAGCTTTTACCTCTACCTACAAATCTATCTCTAGAATCTCTTTCCATATTCATATCATTTTTGTTTTTTAAATGAAAAATAAAAAGAAAAGACTCCTATATACACTTCCCCGATAACGACGCAAAAATGTTTGGCAATTTAATTGATCTTAAATTGTTTACATAAATTATCGACCATGGCTAGTAAGTTGATGAAGTGTAAATGCATTGTATATGCTAGAATCCTTTTATTCTAAATTAAATTGAGTTATGGAAATGCACATGTATTCTATTAGTGAAAATAATATTATCCCTATGACGATCACACTCTTTTATTGAAAACTACTTATGGAAAATATCACAATTTTGCATATAAGTAAATCGATCCCACACTTGTTGTAAATGAAAATTAATTACACTCTTCGCACAAATAAGAATTGTATACACACTCAATTTTAAAAGGAAAGGCTACTATTAATCTCATCACAATTTTAAAAGGAAAGGCTACTAAGAATAGCATTCACAATTTTTTGAAATAAAAATGAAATAAACCTTTGCTTAAATACATCCACACTTGCTTGAATTATAAATGACACATGCTTGGAATGTAATATCTAATTCTGCAAATAAAATCCTGTGTTCTTCAAGAAAAATGAAACTATGTCTAAGTATAAAATCATATCATTGTTATCACTGCAACTAAGCTTAATTCATGTGCATACAATTTTTATAAATAGAACAAATAATTAGTAAAACAATCCTAATTTGAATCTAAAAGAAATTAAGAATGCAATTACTCAATCGAACAGGTAGAAAGCTTATGAAATTATATATAAATTCTATCTACTTAAAACGAACAAGAATCCTTACTACTCGAGGGGGGCCTACATAAGAAGCAGGTAATCACACTATTTATCAATCAATCAACCACACATGGAAATGAAAATGTTCTTTTCATAAGATGGATATTGAAAATAGAGTTTAAATATTCACTGTTTCATACTCCTTAACAACATTTCATTCATGCCGAGAGGTTTATTTACAAAGCTCATAGCATTAACTATTCAGATCTCTATGCCTAATCCTTGTCAACAGAATACTAATTTTAACTTGAAAAGATAATGTAACATAATTCTCTCATGATTTTCTATTATCAAAGCAAATCATGAGGCGTATATTTCGTTCTCGCTCGCCTATTACCGATTAGAGGGGTTGACTTTATCTTTGATTGCATCATCGGGACCTGCTTCCATCGATCTAGTTCATGAGAGTAGGAGGAAATCGTTGAGTGCATCAATTGCCATCTACCCATATATTTCTCTTTCCAACTGGCACCTTGGAACCTGTCAAACCACGGACTTGGCTGCAGAATCATGTATTAGTTGTAGAATCATTGCAATTCAGTAGCTGAAGAAAACATTAGACTAAATAATAAAGGAAATTATCAATTTATGAAATAGAGGACAATTATATACCTTCCATGTCATAAATTTTGCAATTTGATGCCCATTGTGTGATTATGAAGGTCAAAAAGAAATAAAGAGAGTGAAAAAGGGTGTAAAAAAGAAGCAATTGTGAGGCTTAACAGGTGCTAAAAGATAAAATGCCAAGAAATTGACAAAACCAATGAAAACCATGCCAAAATGGCATTGAAAATATGTTGTGGTGATATAAACAAACATTGTGTTGTAATAATAATCTAGGCAGTGAGTTGGAGGTGATAACTAAAATGCTTCACTAGAGGATAATGATACAATGCGTTGGAGGATAATGATACTGAAGGAAATGTATGGAAGCATTAAACATCATTCAAGGAAGCATTGATAACCTACATTGATATATTATTCAAAGGTGCATTGATAACCTTTCAAACAAAGTGTTGAGAAGAATTTAAGTAATACATTGGAAAACCGTGAAAAATTAGCATTAAAAACCCGCATTGATGATCATTCAAGGGAAACATTTATACCATAGAAAGGATGCATTAGATAAACAATACAATATGAATTTGGTAATAATAATTTAATGTTGCACTAAACCAATTGGAAATTGTGTTGAGCAAAAATATGTTGTGGGTTGAATACAAAATACAATGTTTCTTTAAAGCATTTGCAGCTACTTTGGATCAAACATAAAGTGTTTGTACATTGCAAGATATATTAATACACATTGCATTGAGAAAAATGAAAAAGTTCCAAAAGAAAATACATAGTGCCTTGAATAATAATGAAAATGTTTGATGAAACGCTATGTTAAAAAATGATAATGCAAAGATTGTGTTGAAAGGATAAGCCAACGATGAAGGAGGTAATACCATTATATGCAAACGTTATAAAGTAATTATACAAGGAAACATTAAGTGTCATTGGATAGATATTACAACGCTTTGAAGAGACATTACATTGAGTGGAAAACCATATAAATACACCCATGGTACTATATCAAGAGAGCCAATCTGCACATTAAATACATTGCAATCAGAATGAGAATGGCATATGATAATATTATTTCAAAATCTCGCGATGAAACCATGTGGAAAATCCTACAAAGAGAGTTGTTATGCTTTCACCAATGATAAGACTAAGAAGATTCACCCCTAATGTGACATGGAGAACATTACAACCAATATTAGGGTTTAGAATAATCACGCATTTCTATATGTAACACTCCATCCCCTAGTGCTTGTCTTTCCCTCTCTTCCCCTCCTCTATATCCAATGTGTTGAGCAAAGGAAAAGGTACGATTCTGCCATTCATTTCTTTATCTTTCCCTTTAAACATAATTATTTTTATTCTAAAAACTGGCAATATGATAAAAGATTATAGTTGAAATGGGAAAGTAGTGGTTAATACGAATTAATCAATTATTGTGTTTTTTTATACAGAAAACAAAAGATTTGGAAAACTGCTATTCGGAAGGTAAAGACAAAAGCAGAGCAACTGTTGTTCCTCCGCTAGGAAACCATGTCCAGACAAGGAGATTGAAACTGGAGCATGCAGTTCAGGAAAAGAAGGAGAAAACAGAGCATCTGCGCAAGAGGACAAGAAGATAATTGAAGAATAGAAGATTAAGCGAAGCCCTCAGGATCTTTTGATCCTGAGGGATCGCTACTTTAAAGGTTATCTACAACCTTGATGTATCCGCCTACCCACTATAAATGGGGCAGCGATTGTAAAGACAGGGGAGGAATTTTGATTCTTCAGAAATTACTGTTGTAATCTCAACTTTGATCATCGACTCTCTTTGAAGAGCGATAGCTGTAAAATTTGCTATACATGATTAATATATAACTCAGTTGTTCCATTATCTGATCCTGGAGTAAACTCAGCGGTGCTTCACTGGTGGCTAAGGGCCCAACCCTGGTGGATTCACCTACTTCTTGTATCACTATTTTACAATTACAGTTTTGTGTGGTTTGATTTCCTTTGCATTCCCTTAATTCGCTTTATTTGGTAATCTCTTGTTTATGAACATTTCACAGAATTGCTCTGTTATATCGAAATCATAATTGGATTTCATTGGTGACAAAATTATTGATTATAACTTGAAATGTCCTGCTGTTCATTCTGATCTAATACTGTGCTGTCTAATTCAAATTGTTGTTCATTTAATTGTTGCTCACTTATAATTGCGATTGTTGTTCAATTAAGTTACTGTTCAATTATAACTGTGATTGTTGTTCCTTTAATACCTGCGATTAATGTTCATGCTGCTAGAATAAGATTGCTAATTCAGTTTAACTTATAGTCGCCATGTGTTTCCAAGTTAATTTGCTTTGTTGTTCCATCGGATTAAGATTGCTGTTCAATTCATTTCTGTCAGGATAAACTCTGCTGTTGAATTCATTACTGATAGATCAAGCTTTGTTGTTCAGTTTTTCAATAGACTTAGTTGTTGTTCCTTTTCTGTCAATTGAATTGCTATTTCCAGTTATTTGCTTTAGTGTGGATTGAAGGATCTACAACTGTAAAGGACACTGACTACCATTGTCTAAGTTCTCAGATTGGAGATCTTGCCTATGATTGATTTTCATTTGCATCAGTTTACAGGGGAGAGAGTTATCATTACTGAGTCCTCGACTGATGATTGTTTGAGTGAATGATTTAGTTACAGAACATTTCAGTTTCTTGCTGTTCCAATTAGATTTTGTTTCCAACATTCATTTATCTTTGCATTTTAAAGCACTATACTGCAAAACATTACTCTTGAGCAAGTGACCGCCTCAGACTGAGTACACTCTTGAGATAAAAAATCGTCCCTGGGTTGATAATTAATGTAGGATAAATAGGGGTTAAAAAGACACCTTTTATCGCTCAACATTGTTGGAAATAATACTGAGAGGGGGGGTGAATCAGTATTATCTAATTCTTTTAATAAATCTTCCTTATTTGTTCTTTGAATTAGTTTTGCATGTCAGTACCATAAAATAATGAGCATGAACCAAGAAAACAGATAGTCACACCAAAGAACACAAGATGTAAGGTGGAAACCCAATGTGGGTGAAAACCACCTGCTGCAATATGTCTCTATCTTCTTTCAAATTAGAAACTCCTTTTACAATGGTTTTGTACTGGTGCAGTCCTTTACCAGTACGCAGGCTGCAACCTGCAGAGAGCTACAACTCTCTCTCGTTTTCCAGTCTCTCCTGGAAGGGAGCTACAACCCCCTACTTCTTTTCTTACAAGGACCACTTTTCATAGATCATCAAGTATAAGAGAATCACCCAATCAACTGTAGTAACCAGATCAACAATAATAGGACCAAACCCAGAACACAGCAATGATAAACAAAGATTTTAAGAGAAGTAAGCACCCTGTTCAACTGCTCGCCTGCTTACAGTACGCGCCCTGCTCAACTGCTTGCCTGCTTACAGTACGCACCCTACTCAACTGTTCGCCTGCGTACCTCGCTCTGAGTCCATTGAACTGCCTGCAGACCTCCGCACCTGCAACCCTTCTGTGCCTGCGTACCGGCGCACCTGAAACCCTTCTGTGCCTGCGTACCGGCGAACCTGAAACCCTTTTGTGCCTGCGTACTGGCGCACCTGAAACCCTTCTGTGCCTGCGTACCGGCGCACCTGAAACCCTTCTGTGCCTGCGTACCGGCGCACCTGAAACACTTCGTTCCTGCGTATGCACGCACTTTTCTTTCACTGTACCTACGTACCTTCGGGCATAGATGATTTCAAGACTTCAGAAATAACCCAGACAGTCAGATCTACAGATCTGAACATGCGCCGAAAAGATCTCAGTCCATCAATAGATTCACCTTATTTAGATCTAGACCAGATCTAGCCCTCATAAGATATTCAACCCAAAAACATACTTAAGCCAAATGATCTCCTTTGCTTTATATAGGAAAGCTCTTCCTTAAAACATGGATCAATACCACGAGCCGACACCATAATAACCCAATACCGTCGGCTAAATACCAAGAGTAAAACATAAGAAAACCCCACATGTGAATTTCTTTGCCTTGAAATGTGTGCACTGGGGGTACGCACCTCCTGAACGGGATAACTGCGGGTATGTACGCACTTTATGTAACACTGACTTGCGTGTACGCACCTTATGTAAGGTGTACCTGCGTACCCCTTATTTTCTTCAATATTTGATAGTTGATCATCAATCTCTGCTGCTGACTTGAAGTACTGTGATCTATCACCTGAATGGGTTGCCATCAAGGACAACACTTTAGCCATAATGCCAACAATCTCCCCCTTTGGACTTGATGGCAACCTCAAAACTTCAGCTTCATTCTCCCCCTTTGACATCAAGGGCAAAGGGTTATGCTCCCCCTAAGAACATGCTCCCCCTGAATATGAACCAGATCTGCAACGAAGAACCATAATCCACCATGAAAGAGATAGAGACATATTGCAGCTACTTCCAAGATCTCCTTTTGCACATCCTCCATAATGCCAACAATGCATTATATGCTCCCCCTGAACCTGTACCATCAATCAGAAGAGGTTCAGCAATAAGATGATGCATCAACAACCCCTAGCTTTTGCCTGAGGTATTCAAAAGTGTCCCTGGGCAATGGTTTGGTGAGAATATCAGCAACTTGTTCCTTAGAAGGAACATACTCCAACTTGACCTTCTATTCAAGCACTTGTTCCCAGAGAAAATGGTACTTGATTGGTATGTGCTTGGTTTTTGAATGCATAACAGGATTCTTTGAGATGCTGATTGCACTTGTGTTATCACATAAGATGGGGATTGGTGGTGTACAAGTGATTTGAAAATCCTGCAAAGTTTGCATCATCCAAAGGAGTTGGGTGCAACAAGATGCAGTAGAAACATATTCCGCTTCAGCTGTAGACAAGGCAATTGAACTCTGTTTCTTGCTGAACCAAGATACCAGTCTAGAACCCATAAAGAACGCACCACCACTTGTGCTTTTCCTGTCATCCACGCTTCCGGCCCAATCTGCATCTGTATAAGCATGAAGTGTAAGATCTGTATCTCTAGGATACCATAAGCCAAAATTTTGAGTCCCTTGAAGATATTTTAAAATTCTCTTCACTACCTGAAAATGAGTCTCCTTCGGATTTGCCTGAAATCTTCCAACTATTCCAACTGCATGCATGATGTCCGATCGGGTACCTGTCAAATAAAGTAAACTTCCAATCATAGATCTGTAGGTTGGTTGATGTACTGCTGCAGATTCATCATTTGCACTGAGGCTACATCCTGTGACCATGGGTGTACATACTGGTTTTGCATCTTCCATACCATATTTCATCAAAATCTGTTTGAGATACTTGGTTTGATATAAAAAGATTCCTCCTTCTTTTTGTTGGATTTGCAAACCAAGGAAATATGTCAGTTCTCCTAGCAAGGACATTTCAAATTCTTTCTGCATGACCAAGGCAAAACTTTGACTCATAGCTTCTTCATTGCTCCCAAAAATAATGTCATCTACATACACAACAAGTATTAGCAATTTGTCATTTTCAACTTTTATATAAAGATTGCTATCTGCTGATCCTTTTGAAAAGCCTTGTTGATGAAGATATTTGTCCAAACGGTAGTATCAAGCCCTTGGAGCTTGTTTGAGACCATAGAGAGCCTTCTTCAATCTGCATACAAGATTTGGATCATTTCCAAGAATGAACCCATCTGGCTGTTCAATGTACACTTCTTCTTCCAAGTCTCCATTCAGAAAGGCTGATTTCACGTCCATTTGAAATACTTTGAAGTTTTGAAAACTTGAGAGAGCAAGGAACATTCGGATGGCCTCAAGTCTTGCAACAGGAGCAAAGGTTTCTTCAAAGTCTATTCCTTCTTGCTGCGCATACCCTTTACAAACAAGTCTGGCTTTGTTTCTAATTACTTCTCCATTTTCATTCAATTTATTTTTGAAGACCCATTTTGTTCCGATAACATTCTTATCTTTTGGTCTAGGAACCAGCTCCTAAGTGTTGTTCTTTTCGATCTGCTCAAGTTCTTCATCCATTGCTTTCACCCAACATTCATCTTCGCATGCCTCTTTCACATTTTGTGGTTCAGTAGAGGAGAGTAATGCCAAATAGCTTGAAGCTTCTACAACTGTTCTTCTTGTTTGTACACCTGCTTCTTTTTGCCCCATAATCTGAGATTCTGGATGATTCTTCTGAACATATCTGGATGGAGTCTTTTCTTCTATTCTTGTTTGCTCCTCTGGTTCTTCTTGAGGTTCTTCTTCTTCATCATTCTGTCGTTGGGGGTAGCCTTCATCTTCTTCGATGTCTTCATGATGTACTTGCCTAGGAATGTATCCCTTCTCATAAACCACTACATCAATGCTGTCAACAATTCTGCCAAGTCTTTTATTGTAGCATTTGTATGCTTTGCTATGTGGAGAGTAACCAAGAAGAATGCCTTCATCTGCTCTAGGTTCAAGTTTGCCAAGCTGCTCATCAGTATTCTTGATATAGCATTTGCTCCCAAAGATTTTGAAGTGCTTTACCGAAGGAGTCCTACCACTCCAGAGCTCATGAGGAGTTTGAGTGCTGTTCACCCGGACATTTGTTTTGTTGAGAATAACAACCGCAGCATGTGCAGCTTCACCCCAGAAAGTTGCGAGAGTTCCTGACTCATCAAGCATAGCACGAGCCATTTGTTGGACTGTTCTGTTCATTCTTTCCACAACTCCATTTTGCTGAGGGGTTCTTGCTGTAGAGAATTCTCTTCTTATCCCATGTTCCTCACAGAAATCGAAAAATTCATTTGAAGTAAATTCCCCACCTCTGTCGGATCTGAGGCACTTAATTTTGTGACCTGATTCATTTTCAACCAAGGCTTTGAAGGATTTGAATTTTTCGAATGCTTCATCTTTGTGCTTCATAAGTCCTAACCAAACAAACCTGGAGAAATCGTCAATGAATAATATCAAGTATTCTTCTCCTCGAGGTGTTCTTTTCCTGAAAGGACCGCATGTATCTGTATGTACTAGCTCAAGAGGCATGCTAGCTGAACCTTCTTTCTCTGGAAAGTTAGTTCTGGTTTGTTTTCCAAACTGACATGATTTGCATATAGTGTTGTCAGGAATTTTGATATCTGGAAGATCGCGAACTGCCTGATATTTGCATGCTTTCCTTATTTGTGAAAAGCTTAGATGTCCCAACCTCCGATGCCATAACCAGTGCTCATCATCCTTGCTCAGATAGCATTGTTGTTGTCCTTCTTCAAATATGTACAGATTATTTGGAGTTCTTTTGCCTTTGATCACTGTTTTACTTGTATCAAGATCACGAACAAGACATCCATTTGATCTGAATATAACCTCGGTTCTTTGATCACACATCTGGCTAACACTTAGAATATTATGCTTCAATCCATCAACATACAAAACATTTCCAGCCTTGACCTTTTCTTTTAACTGAGCAATGCCTTTTCCTTTTATAGTTGCAGGAGTATCATTTCCAAAAGAGACTTTCTTTCCTTTTTCTAGAGCAGAATATGACTCAAGCTTTTCTTTATCACCTGTCATATGCTTCGAACATCCACTGTCAATGTACCATAGATTTTCCTGTCCCTCTGCATAAAATGCTATCCCACATCTTTCTGTTTGTGGTTCCTTTATTCTCCATGTTTTTGTGCTTGAGGCTTGTTCCTTTTTCTGCTGAAACCTGCTCCTGCATTCAGAGTCTTCATGACCAAAGTTATTGCAAATAGAACATTCAACTTCATTTTCAAGAACCGAAAAGTTGTTATAGGTCCTTTTTGTAATCCTGGTCATACTTCTTTGTTTTTGAGCTTCCCTAGTCATGATTGTTTTATATGCAACACATTGATCTGCTTTGTGACCAAAGTTATGACAAGAAAAGCATTGTCCATTGAAGAAACTTCTACGGTTATCGAATCTACCAGCCAATTGATTGTAATTTCTATTGTCATCTATTCTTGAACCAAATTGAGAAGATTTTACCTGTGGCTGGTTGTAGCTTTTGTTCACCCTTAAGATGGATTGCCCCTGATAGTTTCTGTTTGTAATTCGTCCCTGCTTTATCTGATGATCTTCATTATGCTTTTGCTCATTTCTTCTTGCTGCATCAAGATAACTTTTTGAGGTGGATGCTTGAGAAGTTTCTCCATTATAGCCCAGACCTGTCTTGTTTAGTGGATACCGCTGCACATTGATAATCTCATCCAAAGTTTCAGATCCTTTGACAAACTTGAGATTAATAGCTTTTGTTTTCTCAATCTCTTTTCTAAGACCAACAATTTCACCTTCTAATTTTTCAAGATGTTTTTCCTTTTCATCAATTTGAAATTGTAGAGTATCAATGATCATGTTCTTTTCTTCTATACATCTCTTGAGTCTAGTAATTTCATCATAAAGGTTATCCACATCTATAGCATCCATATAATCATCATCTTCAAATGCCATTAACAACTTATATTCATTACCTTGTTCATCTTCATCACTGTTTGATAGACCATCACTATCTTCATGAGTGTAGTAGCTTTTCTTATTTGCGTTCTGTTTCTTGTTCCATCTAGCAGGTTCCTTTCCTTTATCCTTATAAGGACATTTTGCAGCATAATGACCTACTCTTTCACAAGCAAAGAATTTAAAAGGTAACTTACCTCTGAACCTTCCAGAACCCCTTTGAAGATTTCTGACAAAATTTGATTCTTCTTCCTCTTCTTCTGGGACGTGGCTTGCTTCATAATAATCTCCTTTGCCTGATGCCTTGAAAGCAGCTTCTCTTCTGTCTGATGGACCTCCCTTTCTCATTTCATAAGCAGTTAGAATTCCATGTAGCTGAGACATAGTAAGAATTCGTAGATTTTCCTTTTCTTCTATTGCAGATACTTTAGATTCAAACTTGGGGGACAATGATCTTAGAACCTTTTCAACCACAATAGCCTCTTTTATTTCTTCACCCAAATTTTTCATACAATTAACAACCTCATCTACCCGAAGAAAATAGTTAGCCACACTTTCATCATTATACATTTTGAGAATCTCATACTGAATTCTGAGAGTTTGAAGTTTAGCACGCTTTACCTGTTCATCTCCTTCATAGCTCGTGACAATTTTGTCCCATATCTCTTTTGCGGATTTATAGTGCATTACCTTCATGAATTTTGATTGAGATATACATCCTAATAGAGTACTGACTGCTTTCGCATTTGTTTCATACTTCTTTTTCTCGGCTGCATCTGTAGGAGTAGCTGAAGGAAAAGCGTAGCCTGTCTCTACGATGTCCCAAACTTCTGTACCAAGAGATTGAAGATAGGCAGTAACTCTTACCTTCCAATAATTGAAGTTTGTCCCATCAAAAACTGGTGGCCTGATTGATGCTTCTCTCTCGTAGTTGCTCATGATGAACGATCTACCTTCAAGCAATCAAGCTTCTCTGAAGGACCTGCTCTGATACCAATTGTTGGAAATAATACTGAGAGGGGGGGTGAATTAGTATTATCTAATTCTTTTAATAAATCTTCCTTATTTGTTCTTTGAATTAGTTTTGCATGTCAGTACCATAAAATAATGAGCATGAACAAAGAAAACAGATAGTCACACGAAAGAACACAAGATGTAAGGTGGAAACCCAATGTGGGTGAAAACCACCTGCTTCAATATGTCTCTATCTTCTTTCAAATTAAAAACTCCTTTTACAATGGTTTTGTACTGGTGCAGTCCTTTACCAGTACGCAGGCTGCAACCTGCAGAGAGCTACAACTCTCTCTCGTTTTCCAGTCTCTCCTGGAAGGGAGCTACAACCCCCTGCGTACCGGCGCACCTGAAACCCTTCTGTGCCTGCGTACCGGCGCACCTGAAACCCTTCTATGCCTGCGTACCGGCGCACCTGAAACGCTTCGTTCCTGCATATGCACGCACTTTTCTTTCACTGTACCTGCGTACCTTGGGGCATAGATGATTTCAAGACTTCAGAAATAACCCAGACAGTCAGATCTACAGATCTGAACATGCGCCGAAAAGATCTTAGTCCATCAATAGATTCGATTTATTTAGATCTAGACCAGATCTAGCCCTCATAAGATATTCAACCCAAAAACATACTTAAGCCAAATGATCTCCTTTGCTTTATATAGGAAAGCTCTTCCTTAAAACATGGATCAATACCATGAGCCGACACCATAATAACCCAATACCATCGGCTAAATACCAAGAGTAAAACATAAGAAAACCCCACATGTGAATTTCTTTGCCTTGAAATGTGTGCACTGGGGGTACGCACCTCCTGAATGGGATAACTGCGGGTATGTACGCACTTTATGTAACACTGACCTGCGTGTACGCACCTTATGTAAGGTGTACCTGCGTACCCCTTATTTTCTTCAATATTTGATAGTTGATCATCAATCTCTGCTGCTGACTTGAAGTACTGTGATCTATCACCTGAATGGGTTGCCATCAAGGACAACACTTTAGCCATAATGCCAACAAACACAATATAATTCATACATCTAATAATTGATCGATTATGTTAACCCTAAATTTTCAATCTCTATCAATGCATTTTAGTATCTATATCAGTGACATGAAATATTTTACCTATAAAAAGAAATTTTGAAAGAAAGGAAGCAACGCATTACCAATTAGTGTTTGATAAAAGATTAAAAATTTTGTCTTGGGATTTGAGTGTGGTTCCACAAAGAAAAATCGTGTGGAAACTCCATTAATCAATGGTCATGTTTAAGGCATATTAATTGTGCCATTGTAAAACTAGAGATTCAAAATAGAATGCCTTTTGATGATACCGAAGTATAGCTTGATGGAAGAAAATAGAACACAACTCGGGCTTTATTAAATAATATGGCCAAAATCACACAACTTCCCATGTCCTGAAATTTGTTAAATGAGAACTAAAAAAAATGGCACCTAGTTTACAAGTCCATTTGTTACATGTTTTACCAAAGGGTTTACATGCACTCACAAATTTCCATGATAGAAGATCTTCGATTGCAAATCTAGCAGAAAAAAGGTCCACAACAACCATAAAGGGAGGGATGTTTACTATTATGTTTATATTTTATTATGTTAAATCCTTTTTATCCAATTCCCTAATTATTGGTTGCATGATTGCAAGACTGAAGTTGGGGGAGATCCACTACATTACACACCTTATAACATTGGATTTATTTCATTTCAGTAATTTCATTAGAAATGTTAGAAATGTTATTGCTTTCTGAAGGTTGGTATGGGAATGCGAATGTTATTTATTTCATAGATCATAGTCATAACAATACATTCAGAAATTATGTAGATGCTTTACAGGTTTATTTTTCCTTTGAAATTTTTCACTTGATAGTAAGCCACTTACTAGAGTTTGTACCTTAGCTTGCTACAACAATCACCTTTCTCTCCTATTTTCTTTTATGAATTCAAATGATTACGGTTAGATATTTATGTAACAACATTATGGGAGCATTTGAATGTGAACCTATGTGTTTTTGAAGTTGTTAGGGTCCTATAATTTATAGTGAGCAATTGATGATTACCTGGTTATGGTTATTTACTTTGGGAATATGTTGGTAAAGTTTAGCCTGGTTATTTACTTTGGGAATATGTTGGTAAAGTTTAGCCTGTTTATTTACTTTGGGAATATGCCGGTAAAGTTTAGCCTATGAATCACTAGGTGTCATAGCCTAAGGATTTGTTTGTTCAAAGAACCATTTAGTTCTTGATGCTCTGTGGTCAAGAAAAATCTGAATGTTTGGGAATTTTTTGCATATAAATTCTATGTCAGATCATGAAGTCTTCTCCTTAAAACCACAAAACAAAGAAAAAGGCCAAGTGTGAAATTATTTATTTGTAGTTACATGTGAAATTAATTTACAGGTGAAAGTAAAAGGAGACCTATATTTATGAAATGAGGCTATAGGTGAAAGAAAAAGGAGGCTGAGTAAAAACAAAAAAATTTACAAAGAAGAGGGATATGGCTTTCACTAAGGTATAAAGAGGAGAAATGCATCGATAATGAAGTTTGGATAAATACTTATCCAAAGATTTTACAAGAGTAAAAATGGAAAAACAACACGTGGTTTTTAAAATCCATGGGAAGGAAAAACAACACATGTTTTTCAAAATCCACGGGAAAGCAAAACAAAACATGGATTTGAAAACAAGGCATGGTTTTGAAAACAAGGAATTGATTTAAAAACAACACATGGATTTCAAAAAAAGATAGTTTATTAAATCATTCAAATAAATATGTTGAAATTTTAATTATGAAATTCATTTAAAGGTTTAATCAAAATATTTGGAAATATTATTCAAAATCTATATTTTTTCCCCAAAATTTTGTGACAATAATGAAGTCTTCAAAAAATGATGAAAGCCAAAAAACAACAGAAATAGAACTCAAAGGGACAACTAGTTGATACAGGTGGCAGAGTTAATCAGATTTGAGAGGTCAACTAGCAGGTTTTGTGAATACTTCTTCAACATTTCCACATTCCAAGGCAGAGGATCAACATTTAAAAACCTATTTCCATATTTGAAGGCTGAATATTTTCGAGCAACTCCAGATTTCCTGTAGTTTTCCAGTGATTGATTTATTTTTAGTTTATTACTTAGACTTTTTTTCCAGAAAATGTTAGATATTATTTTGTAATCAGTTCCTTTTTGGAATTTGAAGTTAGTTTAGTAGAAATTCTATAAATATGTTGTAATAAGACTTAATAATAGATTGGAACTTGTATGAAGAAAACAGATCTTTGATGTAAAATTGTGCATCTACTGAAGTGATCAATTTCATTAATATTGAAAGTTTGTTCCAGGATTCCTATGTCATGCAATTGGTGATGTTTTCCTCTCATGTAAAATTTTTATTTTCCCAGTTTTCCATATGTTTTTCTATCTCTATTGTTTAAATAAGATTAAGGGCTGAATTTGTTTAAATACACTCTGCTCTGGCTTATAAACAATATCTATGTTTTCACTATGATATTAAGTATAGAATTCATCCTAACATTCTCTATATTTAATTGGATCTAAATATTTTCATCTCATTCACTCCATAAATTCTCTAAAGATCCAAAATCTTGCCTACGTTTGCCCCGTTACATCTGTTCTGACATTCTTGTATTTGATCACCCTAAGATTTATGACTCCATTTCCCAATGGACTTTCCTTGCAGTTTCAACCAAATCTTTGAAAAAACCAAACTTAGAACTCAATAACTAGCCTAATATCTTAAATCAACAAATTTTAATCATATAGAGAGATCCCTCTCTGAAGCTGGAAGGGCTAAATCCCATCTTCCAAATTGGTTTTGTGATTACCTCTGGGTTTCTCTCCAAAACCTTGGGAATTTATAGAGTGATAACAAAAGTAATCCTTAATAAAGAAATTAATAAGACCTTTTGAATGTTGTGCAGGAGTATCATCAAGATCTTGTGCTCATTATTGTTATAAACCCTCAACAAGGTAGATCAAGTTGGAAGGCAAAGTTATTGGGAGAGTTGTTGGTAATAATAATTTGCATGTTGAATCCTCAAAGCCTATTTTACTCCATTCATTATATTGTAATTTTTTACGTAAATAATAATAATAAGGGTCATCCAATTTATTTATTTATTTTATTTTTTTTTATGTTGGAGGGAGAGCGCGGCTTCACTCTGTCTAGGGTTTCTGTAAACCCTGCTACGACAGTCTCCTCCTGACAGAGGTCAGCCTTGACAGACTCGGGTCGATCTGCGGCCTCACATTTCCTGCAAGCGATCGTAGGAATAATGAATCCCCCTTAGGGGGAGGGCAATGTGCCTCCCCCAAAGGACGATGGCAAAAATCAACCAGTTGAAGCTAACAACAATGAAGAGAGGCAGAACGAGGACAATATGGACAATAATGGGCATCAGGAAAGAGATCAAGCTCAGAAGGATCAGCCCAAAGTGAGCTCATCCACATGCAATCCAGTCGCCACTAAAAGGCCAAAAGTGGAATTTCCAAGCCATCGAATCAATGCCAGAATATAGTTCATGAGGGATCATGTGTTAATAGGCAAGTTCATTGGACTTTGGCCGACTGAGAAAGCACTGAGAGGCTGGATAAACTCCAAATGGAATCCAAAGGGTCACATTACTCTGCAACTAGGGCCAAAAGGTTTCTTCACGGCCATATTTAACTGCTTGGAGGATCGTAACAGGGTTCTGGACGGAGGTCCATACTTCTTCAACGCCGCGGGCCTGTATCTCAGAGGGTGGGTTGAACGTTTCAATCCTGACAAGGAAGATCTCAGTTGGGCTCCTGTTTGGATAAGGCTTTACTCGCTTCCATGGGAATATTGGGAGGAAGACTCCTTGCAAGAAATCGGAAATGCCCTGGGCGAATTCATCAAAGTTGCAGAGGAAACAAAACTGTGCAGATACACATCATACGCCCAAATCTGTGTCTACATGAACCTCAAGCAAGCCCTACCAGATGCGGTAAGTCTATTCCATGATGATATTGAATGGGTTCAGCTGATAGATTATGAGCATGTACCGTTTAGATGTAGGAAATGTCATGATCTGGGCCATCTCTTCAGGGACTGTCCTCTAAACAGAAAACCCCCATCCCAAATGGACTCAGACAAACCTGCTCCTGATGGGTTTACTAAAGTGGTTAATCGCAGAAGAAACCATAAGAAATCGGCAGCCAATACCAGGACCCTTCTAGCTAGTTCTTCAAAACCTTCAACTAGCAATAGCTTTGCTGCTCTGGCAAGTAATGATGATCATGAGCTCGAAAACCCACCTCCGAATGAGAAGGAAATCACTAAAGAAAAACAAAAAGAGGCCTTACCGCTACCAGAGGAGAGCCAGATTAGCAAATCGATCCCTCATACCCAAATCAAAATCCCAGCCTGGAATTTTCAAGGAATGGAAGTTGATAATCCAGCACCCAGCTCAAAGACAGTGGATGAAACAACTGAAGACTTCCAAGAATCCCAATTCATGGAGGAAGATCCTGAGAATATCGACATTGGTGAACTGGATATCTTAGGACTAGAGCAGGCCTGCAAAACAAAATTTTTTGATAAGATCCCAGATCGGCAAGTAGACAACCTGGTGGAGGTCCTCACGCGAGCACAAAAAAATCACTCTCTTGGGGTACAGATTGGTAGTTCGTGGGATGGAAAGTTTATTACCAAAGACAACAAAAAGCGAGGGAGGAAAACTACTCTCCAAAGAACTATCAGAATAGGAGAAGTGTTAGTAGAGTCAGGCAGATATGCTAAGCTGACTAAGTACTTCAACATCAACCCCAACTCTTCTCAATGAAGCTGATCTCTTGGAACATTAGAGGGCTCAATAGCCCAAGGAAAGGCAGACTTCTAAAAAATATGCTCATGCAGGAAAAACCTCATATCCTTTTCTTGCAAGAAACAAAATGCAACTCGATTGTACTGGAAAAAATGGCAGTGAAAGCTTGGCCAGGTGGGATGGTAACAGCTGTAGATGCTCAAGGGGCGTCGGGCGGCCTTGCAATTCTTTGGGATGCGCGAGTTATCCAACTTAACAATATACATGCAAACAAGAACTTCATCCAAGCAATATTTCACATAAATGGCACTAACATCCATGGTCATATGACTAATGTGTATTTCCCTCAGGAAACTATGCACAAAGTTGAAATCCTGGACACCCTATCGGAGCTCAACTCAAATAGGCTGCACCCCCTATGGATTTCTGGAGGCGACTTCAACATGATTGCAAGACTGGAAGAAAAAAAAGGAGGAAGAAACAGAGGTAACAGAGATGGGAACATTCTAAAAGACTTCATACAGAATAATTGGCTGATAGATATTCCCTCAAACAATGGCTTGTTTACATGGAATAACAAAAGAGAAGGATCGCAACAGATAGCTTCGCGCCTTGACAGATTCCTATTATCAGATAACGCAATTCACTTGGGTGGAGAATTTGTAGCTTCTATACTGCCGATATCGGGTTCTGATCACTGGCCAATAGAACTGCAGTGGAACCGCCCCGGTCACAACATTCGGTGTCCATTTCATTTTGAAGCCTTCTGGATGTCTCATCCGGACTTCAACAAATTAGTCAGTTCAACATGGAGCAACTTTACTCCCTCTAATGGCTCCAAGATGTCTCAGTTCCAGCAGAAGCTCAAGCATCTCAAAGGCGAAATCAAACACTGGAATCACACCTCTTTTGGTAACATTTTTCAAGCTCAGAATGCCCTTAATCAAGAAATGAAGAATTTGCAGCAGAAGATCATAATCGAAGGACGATCTGAGGACCTGACAAAACAGGAACAAATGCTTGAAGCACAAATCTTAGCAAGAGCAAAACAGGAGGAAACTTTGTGGCGACAGAAATCAAGAGTAAAGTGGTTGAAGGACGGGGAAAAAAATACAAAGTTCTTTCACAGAACCACCGTGCAGCGCAGAATGAACAACAACATATCCCACATTAAAAATGAGCAGGGAGCAAGGATTGAGACTCACGAAGGTATTGAAAGTGAATTTCTTAGATATTTCAAACAAGCTCACCAAGAGCCTAATATAGATAGAACGCCTGCTATTGACAGAGTCCTTAGGAACATTCCCAAACTAATCATAGAGGAGCATAATCAACTCCTTCTCCGGCCCACAGACCTTCAGGAAGTTGAGAATGTTGTGCAACAATTGAAAGCGGGTAAAGCGCCGGGTCCGGATGGATTCACCTCCAACTTTTTTCATAACTTTTGGGACCTGATCAAACTGGAGGTCTGGCAAGTAGTGGAGGAATCGCGTACTTTAAGATGGATGTACCCAGGGCTGAATGCTACCTTCATTGCTTTGATTCCCAAGGAAGAGGAGTCTAGTACACCGGATAAGTATAGACCCATTGCTCTATGCAACATTATCTATAAAATTGTATAAAAAATTATAGCCTCCAGATTGAAATTATTGCTTCCTCTCATCATATCGCCAGAGCAATCTGGCTATGTAGAAGGCCGACAGATTACGGATGGTATTATTTTAACTCATGAAATAATCCATTCTCTGAAGCAATCCAAGAAACCAGGTATGCTGCTTAAAATTGATTTATCCAAGGCTTTTGATAGCTTAAGTTGGGTTTACATTCAGAAAATTTTAAATGCCTTTGGCTTTGCTCCTCCTTGGGTCAGGTGGGTTATGAGTTTGTTATCCTCTTCTTTCTTTTCGGTGCTCATTAATGGCATACCATCGCCCACTTTTCATCCCTCCAGGGGTATCAGGCAGGGAGATCCCCTCTCTCCCTTCCTTTTTGTCATTATGGCAGAGGGGTTGGGACGGAGCATCAAATCAGCCCTGCATTCTCAGCTGCTCAAAGGTTTATCCTTTCTCAACTCCCCCACGTACTCTCATCAGCAATTTGTAGACGATAACATGCTCTTTGGCCATCCTTCTGTTCAGGAAGCTCGCCAACTCAAAGCTCTCCTGTCGGACTTCTCCGAAGCCTCTGGAGCCAATGTTAATAAAATCAAGTCTCAAATTTTTTTCTTCAACACTCCTGTAATCACCCAAAATGCCATAGCTCATATTCTTGGATTCACCATTGCCTCTCTTCCTTCCAAATATCTGGGAGCGCCCCTAATGGCCTCGGCTCTTAAGCATTCCTCCTGGAAAATCCTTTTAGAAAAGCTAGAGGCTCGTCTTTTCCTTTGGACTCACAGGGCTCTTAACATGGCCAGCAGACTAGTTCTTATTAAATCTGTTCTTCACTCCATGCCTCTCTATCTTTTTTCAATCTTAGCCACTCCCAAATGGGTGCTCAAGGAAATAAAGAAGCTCCAACGCAACTTCTTATGGGGCAACTCTGGTCCCAACCGTAAATGGGCTCTTGTTAAATGGGATAAAGTCTGTCTTCTGAAGAAGGCTGGAGGCATTGGCCTAAGGGATCCGTTGCACAGCAATGAGGTCATGGGAGCCAAAATTTGGTGGAGATGGCTCTCAAACCCCAACACTCCCTGGGCTTCATTATGGACAGCCAAATATGCAAGCAACAGCCCAATCGAAGAAAGAATTCGAATGTCAGAAGTAGGTATGGGCTCAGTGATATGGAATTCAGCCAAGCAACATAGGAACCTAATACAACAACATAGCTTCTGGGAAATCAAGAATGGCAACACAGCTAGGTTCTGGGAGGACTCCTGGCAGCAGCTCCCGAAGATCAAGGACATCCTCTCTCACCTTCACTTACCAGAGCAGGATTTGCACGAGCTAGACAAGGTCAGTCAATTCTGGAATCCTTCTTCCACACAGGGTTACAGACGTTGGATTGAGGCAAATCAGATTCTTAGGCACGGTACTGAACAGGCTCAGACCTCTCTCTCCTCAGAATTACAAAAAAGGCAAATACTCTCTTCAGGAGGAATGGACATTCTAAGGTGGGGATATGAAGAAAAGGGCACTTTTACCACAAAGGAAGCATACAATATAATCATCAAGGAACGCATAATCAAAGATGTTCTATGGAGTAAAATCTGGGATCCCTCCAATTGGCCGAAGGTATCCACCTTTCTTTGGCTCCTATGTCAAAATAAAATACTCACTTGGGATAACCTCAGGAAAAGGAATTTTTATGGCCCTTCCATATGCCTCAACTGCAAGCAAGAAGAGGAATCAGCCATACATCTTATGCAGACTTGTCAAATTGGGCGCAAGCTGTGGGAAAAAGTTAGCTTTCGTTGCCAAAAAGAAGGCAGAATTCATGGGGACATCAAAGCTACTGTTCGCAATTGGATTCAAGCGCCATATCAAAGCAAACTCCTTAATACTCTTTGGAAGCTCATTCCTGGTCTCCTGATGTGGAACATCTGGAAGGAAAGGAATCGCAGGGTATTCAAGGACCAATCCATGTCTACAGAGAAGCTCTGGACTATGCTATGCCAAAATATTAAAGAATCCCTCTCCATCAAGTCTTGGTCCCAGGAAGACTTTCCATCGCTACCGCAAGAACAATCCATTTGGGCTAATTGGAATATACATTTGAACCAAGAGCCTACCTCCAAAGGTAATCTATCTCTGCGTGATCAAATACCGACAAAATGGATCCCACCGCCCAACAATATGATCCAGCTCAACTTCGATGGAGCCTCAAAAGGAAATCCAGGAAAATCAGGATTCGGAGGAGTCTTTAGGGATCATGAAGGAACTCCTTTACTACTTTTTCTTGGCTCAAAAGGCTGGGATACCAACAACTCAGCGGAACTGGAAGACTTATGGCAAGGTCTCACCCTAGCACATGATAGAGGATTTTTCCCACTCATCATAGAAGGGGATTCGCAGATTATTATAAATATGGTTACAAAAATCATGCAAGGCACTCCCTCACACAAGGTCAGCAACAGCTGGAGAATGGCTCAAAGGCTTGAGCTAATTGACAAATGGCTTTCTCAACACAGGGCTATTTCATTCAAGCACACTCGTCGAGAAGGAAACAAACTGGCAGACTTTCTTGCTAATATAGGAGTGGAATGTGGGTTGGAACTTCTTGTAGGATCGATCTCCAGTATTGCCTCAGAGGACCAACTCTCAAATTACCACACCATAGTGAAGAATGACATGAACCAGGAAGCAGATACACACCCGGATGCGGGTGCTCCCGAGGCACATTCAATGCAGGCTCATGTTACGCCGGCAGCTGGATATGCACCTGGCGATCCGGCACGGCATTCATTACCCTCCCGCGGTTGATATGAATTTCTTTTGGTACAGGCAGCTTGTCAAGCATTCGGCATTGAATGCGCTCCCTGTTCGAGATTTGGCACAGGTTGTTTTATTCATGGCTCCGTCTCTGGTTTTGGTTGTCATTCTCATCGGGTCTCTCTTCATCTGCCTGTCTTTATTCCTGCATCCCTGTGTTGCTCTGGTAGCTTGGTGGCTTCTCCGGTGTTTGTTCCTTACCTGGCTTGCCCACCCTCGTCCCTGTTCTGTCTGGTCCTGTTTATTTCTTTCCTCAGGTCTCTCTGTTTTCCTGAAGATGGTGTGCCGCCGTGGTTGTTCTCGCCGTGGAGGCACTAGTGGTAATCGTGGTCGCTCTCAGCCTGCTCCCCAGAATATCATTCCTCTGGCTTCGGCTTCCCCGTCCTCTGATCATGGCAAGCCCTTCCCGCATAACTCATTCCAAACCACCCGTTTTAAATTTCACAGTCGGCTCAATAAACCAATTCTCTCAGCTAGCATTACAGTCATTTTAGCTGAGGAAGAAGACAGGCCCAGCAGCTCAGTCCATACCTCACCTTCGCAGTCTCAGGATGACAGTGTGCTCCAGGGAGATGTGGTAGGAACTGTGTTTAATTATGATGATTTGCAGGTTGCGGGGAACGTTCCTGAGGTCCCTAAGCCTCCAGAAGATAATGCTCAGAACAATTTGACCGCGGTCGAGCCGGCGCACCCATCTGATGGCAATCTGAATTTGGTAGCTCCTCCAGGTGGCTGCGACACGGGCGCTGGGGACAATGTCGATGACATGTGGATGGGCTCTCCTTGCTGGGTGGAGAAGGATGCTCGGGACCCTCTGCAACATGCATGATACCTCCGGTACCGCGCCTACTGATTGCAGCTCCCCTTCTGGTTTTTATATCCTATGTGTTATGCTTCTCTGGATTTTGTCAAACATGTTTTGTATCAGATCTTGGCTAGGTATAGTTATCAGCCATTATGGTCTTATGCTCTGTATCAGGTCTTGGCTCGGCAAGTCTATCAAGCCCTTGTTTTTGTTAAGTTTTGCATATGGTTATCAGGGCAGCACAGATATTATCATGGCCATAGTTCTCATCTGCTCTGTAATGTTGTTTACCACTTTGGTCAGCATTTTTGTATGTATGGACTCTGGGAATTATGTATTGGGTCTTCTCAATCCCGGAATTGGGTCACAGGGTTATCTGGTTATCAAGGTATCTGGTCTTATGGTCTCTGGGTCAGGGTTGTTGGATGGCTTCAGCCTCCTCTGAGGTCTTAACCTCTCTGTAAATATTTTCTCTTTATTAATAGATTTAGCCTTTACATAGAAAAATAATAATAATAATAAGGGTCATCCAAGAATCACTTGGAATGTAAAGAGTTATGTTTTTTGAATGGGTAATAGGGAATCTCAAGATCCATGGGAGAAGTGAACAATCACTTACCCACTTGCATAAATAAATCTGCATTCCTCATTCTAAGGGGCTTTTGGCACTTTAATGATTTAGCATAGCTGCAACATTCTAGGATTTCAATGCATATACTATTGGTAGTTGATAGAACAAGTGATTGTGAGGTTAGGCTTTGTGTTTTGAATATGATATGAACTTCTCTCATCCCACTATTGGGTTTTGAGAGGCTTGCAATACACGTGATTAGATTTATTAACATTTAATGAGAAGATTTCTACTTATTGCATTGATTCCCATGCATGTTAATGACACTTTAATGGCTATACATGATTTTTTTGCTTATGTATGTGCATTTAGATATTGGTTTCATATTAATAAATTAATTTGTTGCATGCAACTAGCATGTTTGTTTTGAATCTCTGTGTTTCATTCCATGCAATGTTAGTAATTAATTTGTGAACTATACTTTCTTGTTTATGTATGTCTTAGTTAGTATCAACTATTTAATTCTCTCTTAAGGAATACTCTTCCTCATAATTTTTCTACCACTTTCTTGTATTATGTTCTGCAACCTATCAATGGAGGGTTGATTTCAACCTCATTCTTTAGGCATTCACACTTGGTCTCACAATCATTTCTATGCATTTGGAAGCCAAGAGAAACATATACACACATGCTAGAAGTTGGGCCCACAAATTGGATGGGGCTCCTTCCCAAATGGTGTGAGGTCTAATTGAGCCTGTGTAGCAAATTTGATGGTAGGTTAACCTGATAATGCAATATAAATCAAAGCAAAATACTATAACCTACTTCTACTATCAATTTGCGGAAGCTTAAGGATTGATCTGAACAATATAACTAGAAGAAGAAGAATCAATGGCACAATACACATGAAAATACTTTGGGGAAAGCCTCAGCTAAACATCCCACACTATTGTATTATCATACATGGTGGAAATACATAGGAATTATACAAAGCCTTAGCTCTCACAACTAGCTAGCTCTCAGTACAATCCTCATAGATACTCATAGGCAATCTTGGCTTCTCTCCATCCTTCCTCTCTGCCCTCCAAGCTCCTATTTCCTTGCGTTGTTCCTTCTGGATGATTTTCCTTTACCAAGTGGATGATTAAGCCTTCAAAATTGTGCAAAAATGAAGGATGAATCCTTGACTGCATGCATGAGTTTTTCTCCATGAGAAAACACATGCAACTGATAGTACATTGTCCTTAAACTTTAATCTCAACTGGGTCTTTCTCATAATATACATGCATGAGTTTATAATGAGGGAATCTTCAATTAACTGGAGTAGCACTAGTTGAGTGCATGCATGCATCAACTGACTGTTAACTCACTATTAGTTCCTCAAATAGTTTGGAACTAATTTAACTGGACTTAACTCAGTAAACTGAGTTAACTAATTACAACTCAAATATAACTCAATCTTATCTCCTTAATTTAAGGGATAACTCTTGCATGACTTAAAAAAGACTTTTAACTTGAATTTCTTCAACTAATTAATTTAAAATTAATTAATTAATTATTTCCAAGTAGATATTAAGACTAAACTCGATTTTCATTCACAATTTAATTCAAGGACAAATTAAATTGGAATATTCTTGTTGCCATATATCAACACTCCCTCTCAACAAGAAAGGGATTATCTTCCACCCCGATCCTATCTCTATGGAACTCGAATTTACATTTTGACAATGCCTTTGTCAAAATGCCAGCATCTTGCTCCTCTGTCAACATATACTGCAGCAACATGATCTTCCTAGCTACACAGTCTCTGAGATGATGATATCGGATGTCAATGTGCTTGGACCTATCATGAAATATTGGATTCTCAGAGAGTTTGATACAACTCTAATTATCACAATAGATCACAGTTGGATCCATCCTCTGATCAAACAAACCAACTAGGATTTTCCGCATCCAGATGGCCTCACATGCTGCCTCACTTGCAACCATGTATTCTGCCTCTGCCGAGCTAAGTGCAACCGACCTCTATTTCTTTCTGTACCAAGAAACTATCGCTGACCTAAGGTTAAATATCCCTCCTGATGTGCTCTTCTAATCTGATGGACTCTCTGCCTAATCTACATCATTGAAGCCCTGTAGCTTTACTCCCTCTGTCCGTCTGTAACATAATCCATATTGAGATGTGCCTCTGAGGTATCTCAATACATGCTTTGTCACCTTCTAAAACATTGGTAGGTTGAACCATCGCTTGACTCAGCTAGTTCACCGCATAGCACAAATCTGGTCATGGGTTCACTAAGTACATCAGTGAACCCACAAGCTACCTGTACACAGTATCCTATACCACTTCTCTTGAAGTAGCGACCTCCTTCCTCCAGTTACCTGCTAGAGGAGTCTGCATGGGCTTGCAATTCTCCATGTGGAATCTCCTGAGTATCTTGTTGGCATAATTGCCCTGAGACACAAACAACTCCCCATTCCATGCCGAGGAAGTAATGCATGAGACCCATGTCTTTCATCTTGAATTCTCTTGCAAGTTCCTCCTTGCAAGACACGATCAAATAATCATCACCAGTCAATATGAGATCATCAACATAAAGTGCGATGATCAACAACTTACCTTTTACCACGATGTGGTACAGGTTCACATCCATTTCACTCTTTGTGAAGCCCAACCTGGTGAATTAGTTGTCTATCCTAGTGTACCAAGCACGAGGTGCTTGCTTCAACCCGTACAACACTCTCTTGAGTTGGCACACATGCGACTCATGATTGAAAGTCTCAAAACCTTCTGGTTGCTCTATGTACACCTCTTCCTCAATCTAGCTATTGAGGAATGCAGTCTTCACATCCATCTGATGGATCATCCAACCCATCTGTGCTGATAGTGCCAACATAGATCTAATAGATGAGTACCTTGCGACAAGAGAAAAATTCTCATAATAGTCAATCCCCTCGACCTGTGAAAAGCCATGGGCAACAAATCTTGCCTTACGCTTCTCCACACTACCATCAATAGCTTGCTTTACCTTGTAAAGCCAACGAGAACTCACAACTGACTTGTTCTCCAGTCTTGGAACCACGTCCCAAACACTGTTACGAACTATGGAGTCATACTCCTCCACCATAGCATCAACCCAAATCGGCTGCTGCACTGCTTCCTCAAAGGAAGATGGCTTGGTCTCAACATGTTCCCTAGCAAGGGCCATGTATCTAGTGTACCTATTAGGCGACAACCTCTGTCCGCGTTGAGAAGATGGTGCTCCCACATTCTCTCTCGCATCCTCCAACAATCTGTCAGCTTCTCTTATGCACTTCCTTCCATCTCTCGATGACTCTGCTTGAGTGGATGTCTCCACTCCTGGAACCTCTGCATGTGGCTGCTCTGCATCAGTCTGAGGCCCCTCCTCCTTAGGAACCAACAATTCCTCCACAACCTGTAGTTGGAACTCCCTCTCAAGGGAAACTTGCATGGCCTTCTGCTTATCAAACTTGAGATATCTGCAAACCACTGTCCTCCGACTGGTAGGCAAGTACACCCGATAGTTGTGAGGTGTATCAATGTACCCCACAAATATCCCCAACTCTGCTGTCGAATCAAGCTTCTTCCATGCATCCTTTGTCACATGGCAATGTACCGATGGGCCAAAGATCCTGAAGTGACCCACATTTGGTCTCTTATCGGAGAAAGCTTCCTCTGATGTCTTCATCCCAAGTATGCGATGCAGGCTTCTATTCTACAAATAGATTGTTGTGATGCATGCCTCAGCCCATAAGTGAAGTGGTAGGCCTTGGTCATGCAGCATTGCCCATGTTTCCCCTATAATAGTTATGTTATTCCTCTCAGCCACCCCATTCTACTGTGGGTTATGAGGTGCCGTCAACTCTCATTTAATTCCTTCCACTACACAAAAGTCCTTAAACTCTCGAGAGACATATTCTCCACCATTGTCACTTATCAAGGCCTTGATATTCTTCCCTGACTCTTTCTCAACCAAAGCTTTGAACTCACAAAACTTTGTGAAGGTTTAGTCCTCCTTCTGCATGAAATAAATCCAGCATTTACGAGAATAGTCATCAATGAAAATCACATAATACCTTTTCTTCATTGTGGATGCCATCGAGAATGGTCCACACAAATTAGTATAAACTTGCTCTAAGATAGCCTCTGCTCGACTATCTCGATCATGAAAGGAAGACTTACTGTACTTTCCCAAGGTACAACCTTTGCATGTGTCAACTTGCTCAAGTTTTCCTTTGGGAAGTCCTGTAGATATCTACTGCATTATCTTCAAAGCCCCATGATGCAAATGGCCCAACCGCCTGTGCCGAGTCTCGCCAATGTCTTGGCTTTGCACCAATTCTACTTTCATACTCAATGCTGCACAATAATCTACCTCTAGTTTATAGAGATTCTTCACCCGAATCCCTATCCTCTTGGTCTGACCCATGGCTATGTGTCTTAGGAACACCTTTCCTTTACTGAAGACAACATCGTAGCCTTTTTCCTCTAACATCATGACCGATACCAAGTTCTTCTTCAGTCTAGGCACATACATCACATCTGTCAAGGTGAGAGGAGATCCATGCTCCCTCTGAAAAGCAAATGTGCCCACTCCTAAAACACTATACCTTCCGTTGTCACCCTTCTCTATGCGCATCTTGAGGTCTTTCTCCTCTGAGGCACTGAATAAATTTTTATCACCGGTCATGTGGAATGAGGCTCCACTGTCAAGGTACCAAACACAACCCATCATCAATGACACCATGCATGCGATGAGGGTAAATTCCATTTCAAACTGAGAGGCTAATGCCTCACCTTCTGATCCTTCTGAGGATACCTTCTTGGACTTTTTCAATGGGAAATTATTCGCATAATGTCCCATCTTGTGACAATTAAAGCATCTTACTTTAGACATGTCACCCTTCTTCCCTCCATGAGAAGAATTCGATTTTAAATGGGAATCCTTCCCCTTCCCTTTCCTTGCCTTACTTGCTAAGGCTAGATTTTCTTCATCATCATTCTTGGATGAAGAACCATCTTGTGTGCTCCTCCTGATCTCATCCTGCATAAGATCTGACCACAGTCATTCCCAATCCGACAATTCTCCCTTCCATTCACAGAGTCCTAGTAGTTATTCCAACTCTTTGGAAGGCCAAGGAGGGAGAGGCTCACCATATCATCATCGGCAGTAGTTATTCCCACACTTCCAAGCTCATCTCTACAGGTGGTGAGCTTGTTCAAATATGTGGAAATAATATCACCCTTCTCCATCTTGATTCTTCGAAGCTTATCCTTGAGCGCAAATTTCCTCTGGTCACTACTGTTCTGGTAGAGGTCCTTCAATGTATTCCACATTGAAAATGGAGTATACTTCCCATGGAGACTCGAGACAATATGGTCTCGAACTCCCTCAAGGATGATCCATCTCGCCTTCACCACACACTTCTTCCACTCAGCCAACTCTTGTGCATTAGTTGAAGCTAGCTTTGGGATTTCTTGATCAATGAATTCCTTCAAGCCATTGTCTTCTAATACAACCTCCATTCTATCTTTCCATGCTATGTAATTTGAGCTACCTTCCAAGGCATACTCGAGTCTCAATCCATAGAACTCCATTGGCCAACCTTGAAGTATCATATGAATTCGATTTTCACCTGCAATCCCGAACCTCAAACATCGAATTCTCTTCTCAGTATAATGTTCACAACTCTGATACCATGTAGAGATTTCTCTACAAATCTAGCTCTGATACCATGTAGAAAATATGATGGTAGGTTAACCTGATAATGCAATATAAATCAAAGCAGAATACTATAACCTACTTCTACTGTCAATTTGCAGAAGCTTAAAGATCGAGCTGAACAATATAACCAGAAGAAGAAGAATCAATGGCACAATACACATGAAAATACTTTTTGGAAAGCCTCAGCTAAAAACCCCACACTATTGTATTATCATACATGGTGGAAATACATAGGAATTATACAAAGCCTTAGCTCTCACAGCTAGCTAGTTCTCAATACAATCCTCACAGATGCTCACAGGCGATCTTGGCTTCTCTCCATCCTTCCTCTCTGCCCTCCAAGCTCCTATTTCCTTGCGTTGTTCCTTCTAGATGATTTTCCTTTACCAAGTGGATGATCAAGCCTTCAAAACTGCGCAAAAATGAAGGATGAATCCTTGACTGCATGCATGAGTTTTTCTCCATGAGAAAACACATGCAACTGATAGTACACTATCCTTGAATTTTAATCTCAACTGGGTCTTTCTCAGAATATACATGCATGAGTTTCTGATGAGGGAATCTTCATTTAATTGGAGTAGCACTAGTTGAGTGTATGCATGCATCAACTGACTGTTAACTCTCTATTAGTTCCTCAAACAGTTTGGAACTAGTTTAACTGGACTTAACTCATTAAACTGAGTTAACTAATTACAACTCAAATATAACTCAATCTTATCTCCTTAATTTAAGGGATAACTCTTGCATGACTTCAGAAAGACTTCTAACTTGAATTTCTTCAACTAATTAATTTAAAATTAATTAATTAATTATTTCCAAGTAGTTGTTAAGACTAAATTCGTTTTTCATTCACAATTTAATTCAAGGACAAATTAAATTGGAATATGCTTGTTGCCATATTTCAACAGACTGCACACCTTCTACTGTCAAAAAACATCCAACATCATCAACATCCTATCATATTCTCCCCCTTTGACATCAATAGAAAAGGGTTGATTTAATGGGATGCAAGAGACATGACCCCCATCTTTTGACAAAGATATTAAAATGCTTCTGGAGGTAGGGTTTTTGTGAATATTTCGAAAATTTTTTCCTTAGTGTTTACATACTCCATTTTGATGTTTTGGTCTGCAACCTATTCTTAGAGAAAGTGGTACTTGATTGGGATATGATTTGTCTTTGAATGCATAAATGGAATCTTTGAGAGGTTGATTGCATTGGTATTTTCATAGTATATGGCGATATGTTGATTTTTTCCTATATTGACATCCTTCAAGGCTTCCTTCATTCATAGGATTTGTGTACAAAATTTAATTTTGACAATGTTTGAGATGGTTCCTCCATTTGATTTTCCGTCTCCTTCTCTTATTTTGTAACACCTTCCTTTGAATCTGCGAGGATAGGGTCTTGTTCATTAGTTTTAACTACTTCTTTTCCAGGAAGAGCCCCATTTATCTTTACATCGATGCTTTCAACTATCTTTCACAAATGATTATTGTATTATTTTTAGGCCTTGCTTTTTAATGAGTATCCAAGTAAAATTCCTTCGTCAACATGCGAATCAAATTTTCCTAGTGAATCATCATTAATTTTCATAAATAATTTACTTCAAAATATTCTGAAGCATTTCACAGAGGAAGGCCCTCATTTCCATAGTTCATATGGAGTTTTATCACTATTTACTCAGAGTTTTTCTTTGTTCATGATATAGATTGTTGCCCCAACTGCCTCCCTCCAGAATTTTGCTTGCTTGTAAGTAAACTTGTAACAACATTTTTCTTGCAGGATATATATATATATATATATATATATATATATATATATATATATATATATATATATATATATATATATATATATATATATATAGATATATATAGATATATATATATATATATAATTTCTTTCTATTACATTTATTTGTGGATACCTAACAATAGAAAGTTCCCTTTTGATTCCATATTTTTCACAAAAATCATTGAATTCCTTGAGGTAACTTTCCCACCTCTATTTGTTCTTAAGATTTTGATATTCAACTCACTTTTTTTTTTTCAATCATCTCCTTGAAAGTTTAAAAAAAAGTCTATTGCTTTTGAGTTATATTAGATGAAAAATACCTATATCATTCTAGTATAACATTGGTTTCTTCCTTTGAATTAGCATACTTTCCTGTATACATGTTGATCTTGTAATCAACACCCTCCAAAATTTTTCCTAAACCTGAATTTTGGAGCCTAAAAACGATCTTACAACTCTTCATCCCATGGTCACTTCATGGTTTGTCACTATTTTGTAAAGTGTTCGAGTCTTCTTCTTATAATTTTTTAATGATAAAGTCACTTTCTCACACATGCACAGTCCTTGTTGAACTTATAAGTGTGCTTCCTTTATCCAAGTTGAATAAGCATAGCATAGTCTACCAAGATAGTGTCTATGTGATTTTCAACTCATGTTGACAATCATTGCACATTTTCGTTGAAAACCTCCCTCACTTTGGTTGTGTTTGTACTTATATTTGGTGAGTTTTCCGAACTTGTTGGAAATATGCTCACTACAGAGAGGGGGGTGAATTAGTAGTGACTCTGTTTCTTAATTTTTTTTGTTCTTTTCAATTTACTGAAACACATTCACACATTATGCCATTAGTATATTAACCAGCAAATCAAATAACGACTATCATGACCATCACATGAAAACCATAACATAATCAAAATAATCACATGCACAAAGGACACAAGGATATTTGGTGGAGAACCCCCATCTGAGGCAAAAACCACCCTTTTTATTGTTGTTTCTCTATTTCAATTTTATTAATCAAACAAATAATTTACATAATCATAGCTACCTATGTCCAGCAAGGAAGTTTCTCATATGACATCGACTACGTGAAAACCCGTCCAGTGGAGACTCACATCCCCTAAAAGCCTCACCCAACAACCATTGGACTATGAGAATTATACTTCCTCTAATGAAGTTACCTACACCCATAGGCAAGGAACACCCATCCCTTCTTCACCAAGCTATCTCGATATGTTGATCACTAGGGCCACATTTCAGAATATTTCAAATTGGACCCCTGCATAAGACAATAACATCTTCTTTTCTAATGATCTAAAAAATATTGAAACACCAATCAATAAAACAACCTCAACTCTGCAAATACAATGGTTGAAACTCAACTCAATTCACTACAACACCCACTCACAATCTCATCACACAATCAACCAAGATACTCATAGTTCTCTCTCACATCCACACACCAAACTCAACACACATGGACACAATATATTTTTTGCAAATAATATAAAATAAGAAACATAAATATGAACCACTGCTACAATTATGTAAATCAAATCTATGCTCTGTCATACACAAATAAAACAATCATAACCAAGGAGCGATGCTCTCCTCATCTCCTTTGTCACCAAGCTCTCAAAATCTGATATAGAGGCATGCCTTGAACACAATCATTAGCCTTTGAAATTATTCTATAACTGAGCACTTGACCTCTAGGCTCTACACAAACTTCAGCTCTTCAATATCAGCACTGAGTAACCTCATAAATGGTAGAGGTTCTCCTCTATTTAAAAAAAATATTCATCTTCTCCACTACTCACTTGATTAATCTGTTCACACCTCAAACACTTGATTCTCGAGTTGATTTATTCAATAGAAGCTTCTCCATAAAATTACAATTAATTCCCTTAAAATAAAATCGTGAAATAATTGAGGAGCGCGCGTAATCTGGAGACAATTTTCACTTACAGGCCCAATCTCTCACACAACACAGTTGAAACTTGATTGGAGCACCTGGTCACTTGCATGGATTTTCCTCAAGCGAATGGATTGTTCCAGTCACTCTAATGACCCACCATCAGTGCGACTAGGCAAAGGATGAAGGAAAACCACAATCTCTTCAATGCAAAACTTCCTCCAAATTCTTTCTCAGCATCTCTGACAACGACAAAACTTGTCCAAGTCATGACAAGCCTCAGAAGCATCTTTGCAACCTCGTTTTTAGCTTATACATGAAGTAGTCATCATTAGTACAATAACCAACTCATGAGAGCATAAACTATATTAAGTGGGATCAAACATGAAGCTCATTTGTAGATGGGATAATGACAACCTCTTCAAGACTTTTAGACATCATTAGAATTCCAATCCATAACTCAATAGCATCAAGAGCATCTCAAAGGAAGAACTACAAGCATCATCCAATAATCAAATTCATCTTAACACAAGCATCATCTACATGGAGTCCTAGTTGACCAACCAACTAACAAAACCATCAAAGAATCTACAACATGAACATTTTCCATAGCAACCATATACCATCAAGAAATCAAGCATATGCATACCATCTCCAAACCAAGTTCAGGTTGACATCAATGCCAACCATCACTCATTGTAGCACTCATCAACTACCACCTCATCACAACATCAACGCATCCTCCAACACCAATGCTATTAGGTTGACATCGATTCCAACCAAACAAACCATCACAACATCAATGAAAACAATCTCCCCCTTTGGCATTGATGTCAACCCCAGTTGGGTCAATGAAAACAACCTCATTCACTCCCCCTTTGACATTAATGGAAAAGGGAAAAAATCAAGCCATCAATACTCACTGAAAGGCCAAAGATAAGATAGTTTATCCAAGCAACAACCACTCCCACTCATCTATGAGCAACAATAATAACAAGATCATCCATAATCATCCATAACAACACATCATTTGCACCAGCAACAACACTCAACTCAACAGCAACATAAGCATAAGTAACAATATACCATGAGCATCATTACTCTCTCCATAATCATCACCAACAACATATCCATCAGCAGCGACACATTGAGCAACAGTAACAATGCATCTAAGTAGCAAAAATATACATTGATCTCATGAAAACAAAACAACACTAACCATGCTCCCCCACACAGTAACAACATAATAAAAGCATAGTGTGGGCAGAAACATATCACAAACAAGATGATGTGGTATTTAGTCAATTTAATATTCTTAAATTGTAAGCATAAATTATCGACCAGGACACGTAAACTGATGAAGTACAAGTGCATTGTATGTGCTAGAAGTTACTTATGTCGTTAAGGTTTTTATGTTATGGTTAATGTCTAAATCTAGAATCAGTATGGAAATGATGTTACTGTCTATATTAGAGTATTATCCTTGAGATTTGTTAGCTGATTATTCTAAAATTAATCTTAATTGAATCAAACTTTGTGGGATGGTTGAATAGTGATCCTAACTCTACTCTGTTAGACTATTTTTTATTATGTTTGGATTTTTATGCTACAGCCAAACTAGACTAACTACAAAAGCATGGAATGATGTAAAGGAAATCTACTTTATCGAATTGGAAAATGAATGATGCTTGAATTCAGTTGCTAAGAAAAGACTATCACTCTTAACTATTGCAACTTCATTCAATGCAAAAGTAAAAACAAGAACGAGATTGATAAGCTACGAAATAACTAAACTATGAAATGAAATGACTAACTTATACTAGGTAGAAAGAAAATGAAATTATCAAGTTATGCTAGGTATAAATCAAATGAAATTACTGATGTAGATGTCAATTTAATTGTGAACTCCATTGGACTTCATCCTAAAACATAAAACAGAGAATTCATAATTTAATTCTAAGAAACCAAAGAAAATCTATTTGCAGTTAGTCAAAGACCTAATCTGCACGTTGTATGAAACAATATTTATTAATCGGAAAATAGTTTTAATAGGATACTTTCAAAATTCATACAACGACGCACACCAAAACACAGAGCGACCATTGTTCTTATAATGTTTTCTTAATTAAAAACATGAGAAATTCAAGCGTAAGTATCTTCATTACAATCCTTATCAAACCAAATCATATCGATTAATCATCGATTGCTATTTGAAAAAGAAAATCGATAATATTTCATGAAAGTCAGACTCTGTTCCAGCACATTATCTTGCAGTTGACTGTCATGGTTGACCGTGTTGCAATTCAATTTTATTGATGGATTGGTTCGATTAAACAGGAAGAAATCCATGAGGGGATCATTCTTCATCTACCCATATACTACTTTTATGAGGTAGTGCACTCGAACCCTGTCAACAATGGAAGTAGCTGCAGATCTGTGGATTAGCTGCAGAATCAAGTCAATTCCATAGATGAATGCAAACTTTAATAAAACAATAAGGTATATGGACAAAATATGAAAAAGAGACATATAACTGCTTACCTTAACAAAACCTTATATTTATTACATTTATTTAGATGATAGGGATAGGAAAAAGGAGGAAATATGAGCAAAAAGGGTGTCCAGGTAAAGCAGTTCTTGGACTCTACAGTCCTCCACACTGGAGGTTTTGTATGTCCTCATACAACTCAACATTGTCATTCTCCTGCACATTCTTGCTATCATATTTAGGATTCACTTTCTTCTTCTTTTTGGAAGCCACTGCCATTCTTGGTTTCTTCATGAGGATCTTATACTTTAGGTTGATGATTTCTCTTTGCATTGCCCTGTTTTCTTTCTTCAACTTCTTGTTCTTTTTGTACCATAGACTTAAGTGAAGAATAAGGTTGTCACTTTTGGAATTTTGAATTCCATTCTGTGCCTTTACTATTTGATTTTCATTTTTGAGGTATCTGTTTAATGTCTCCAGCTCAAAGATTTCTTACTTTAAAACATTAGATGTTGAAGTTTCTTGTGGCTCATTAAACTGATTAATTCATTCTCCTGGACTTTGGATTGACCCTTTGGTTATTGCTTCCTTTCTCTCTAATGATTCTATGTAATCATAAATCTCTTGCTGAATAGGATCAACACCTGGATTGTGTACTAGACTTATTGGAGGTGAACTGAAGGGGGGTGGTGATACCCTTGGTGCCAGTCTCAGTGACTCTCTTGGAGAGTCCTCGAGATTTTTAGTTTTCTCTTTCGACTCAAGATCGATATATTCTGCAACTCCTGAAGCTGCTTTTTGTATTGTGTTCAATCTGGTACTTCTTCTTAAATCTGTAGTTGGCATCCTTGAGTTTTCTTCTCTTTAGATTTTGCATTTTCTTTCTGAGGAAGGATCTTGGTTTGGGATAAAATTTCTATTTTATTTCCAGCTTTCTTTCTTCTAAGATTCCCTTTCTTCATTTTCTGCAAAATATCTACAATGGGTAGTTCATCCTTTGATAATTCTTGTTGGCAGTGGGGTTTCTGTTCTTTTACTGTTTCCATTTTTCTCTTCCTTCCTCTAAGGGTTATACAACCACCTCACTGTTCAAGAATTTTCTCTTCAAAATGATTTCTTACTAGAAATTTTTCCCAATTGTCACCTATACTCTCAAGGTGAAACTCAATCAAGATTTTTATCAATCCATGGTGGTACATTGTATTGTGTATAGACTGAGTTTTATTTTGAAAATTCATTGAAATTTTCTTAAGGCTATGCAAGAGGAAGTATGGAAGATTCATTTGATGTTCTTCAAGGAAATTCATCATTATCCTAATGTGGTAGAAAAACATGCATCCAAATCGACCTTCACAAGTAATAAATTTCTGAAGTACAAGGAGCAAATTTCTCCATTTAATTTTAAGGGCTGAACTAGGAATACCTTTTTTGAAGATGGTAGTGTCCATGTTTGGATTTTTCAAGAAGATTTTCCAATATTCCCCTTCGATTCCTCTGTTTTTGAACCACTTTTCTCCACTTCTAGGCAATTTGGTAGCTTCTGCAATCAGGGACTCTGTTATGGCGAACTTGATATCACCTATTTCAACCTTCGTTCCATCAAAAGAACGTGCAAAAGTCTTCATTACCTCCCTGTGGAAACCATCAAATTTTTCTATGAATTTTAACCACTGTACTTTCTGCAAGAGTTCCTTGGTTTGAGGGTATCCTTCCAAGAACTTATTTCATGTTGGTTCTGTTCGAACAATAATGCCCATGGTGAAAGATGCTTTGTCTCAAGAACTATTTACTTGACAGGGAAAAATGGTGTTGGTATGGTTTGGTTCACTGATGGAGAGAGATGGAGAGGCTGTATGAATTTGGAGCAATGAGAGAATGAGCGAATTATAATGAAGTTTTGTAGAAATGAGTTAGCTATTGGAACGCATTCAATTCAATAATTCAGTGATTAAATCGATGGATTCGAAACGAAGACGAGATAGGAATTAAAATGGTGGATTATAATGGATTTGACAAGAGGCCATCACCCATTATTTGCAATGATTTCATTTTATTTCGATAATGCTATGTACACATAATTCATATATGCAATATATTAATCCTTATTGTAAAATTAAAGTATCACATACCTTCGACTAATTTTCTAACCTTTATTTTTCCTTTGATATCTTCTGCAGGTACTTTGCACTTAAAAGGAGTAATTTATTTTTCAATTTGAGCCACCAAGTGTTCCTGTCAAATTGACTACATAAATCTTATTAGAGCTGTAGAAACTTGTCCGAGCTGTAGAAAGTCACTAATTCTGTAGCTAAGAGATTTTTTTTCTTTTAAAAGAAAGGGATACTTAGGAAAAAGGAATACTTTATTTTTATGAAGAAATGGTAAAGAGAGAAATTTAAGGTGCTAACAAGAGTTGGTTTTCACTTTAAATTTTCTGTATAAGAATGCCAACAACATGTTGGTTTTCATGTTTATACATTATTGTTTTTTTTTAAGAGAAAAATAAAATTTCTAAGGTGGAAAAGAAGAAGAATTCTTCTCAACTATCTTCAATTCTAAATTGTCTTGGAAAATTTTGACAAATTCTTCTTTTGTCAATGGCTTCTAATAAAGTCTAAGTCAATGTCCATTCACTAAAAGAGGAATTTTCTCCTCATCAATAGTATTGATTCTAATTGCACCATTGTCAAAGACATTTTCAACTTCATAAGGTCCAAGCCAGTGAGTTTGGAATTTTCCTTCTAAATTTTTGAACTTTGAGTCAAAGAGTAATGCCCAATCTCCTCGATGAAATTTCATTTCTTTAATGTACTTATCAGGCCATCTAGATCTCTTTTGCTGAACTAGGATGGTATTCTATAGGGCTTCTTGTCTTATTTCATCAAGCTCATTGAGTTGTCCCATCCTTTTCTATTGTGCTTCTGATAAGTCAAGATCCAACTGGACTGTTGTTTTATAGGTCTGGATCTGGAACTCTATTGGAAGTAAGCCCTGCTTCCCATAAACAAGTTGATAGGGAGTATGTCCTGTAGTACTTCTACATGTAGTTCTATAAGCCCACAAAGCTTTTGGAAGATTTTATGTCGAGTCCTCCCAATGTAAGTGTACAGTCTTGGTAAATATTTCTTCAATCACCTTGTTTGTAGACTCAACTTGTCCATTAGCTTGTGGATGGTATGGAACACCAAAACGAGTAAAAATATCCTCAAAAATAAATGAAACTACAACTATTTTAGTAGCAAAAGGAAGTGATTTAGCTTCTACCCATTTAGTGACATAATCAGTATATACCAGGATATACTTTTTTTCTTTGAAGGTGGCTTGATTGGACCAACAAACTAGTGCCCAATTTTCAAATGGTTCAATGAGTACCTACGGCTGTAATGACATTTCATTTGAAAGAGTAGGTTTTCCCATTCTCTAACAATTGTCACATCTTTTAACATATTCCTTGGTATATTTGAAAATGGACGACCAATAATATCCTAAAATTAGGACCTTATAAGCAGTTCTTTTGTAAGAAAAAGTGTCCTCCATGTTTGGTCAATTTAGTGATGTCTAAATTGCTACTTTTAATTGTCAACCCGGGGCTCGTAAGCTGATGAAGTGAGGTGTACTATATGTACTTAGATAAACTTTTCTAAGTCTTTTGTCGTTTTTATCTTTTTAGTTTGTTTTTGATTGTATCTTTCCTAATGTGATGTGATGGAGATGTAATAAAGCGAGTGAATGTGGGTGATTGTGATGATTTCTAAGTGATTTCTTGAAACTTAAAGAGTATTCTAAAAGAAAACTTGAATAATAACTGAAATAAAATCAAAGCTTAAAATCAAATAAAGGACTAATGGCATCAGCCCAGTATCTCTGCTGCTGATGAAAATGAAAATGAAATCTATATTAACTCAATGAAAAGCAAGAACAATTACTTTACACTACTTTACACTATTTTAACTCTTCATTAAAATCTAATCAATGTGAAATCTAAGTGAGACAAATCACACTATTTTAAACTTTTCTTAATCATGTGAGAACAATTATGAACAGGTCAGCAATGTGAGTCTTAAAGCAAAATAAACCAAGCTGCACTAAGTGATGTTTTGGCTCCAATAAAGTTAGTTGATTATAGAAAAAGAACCATCAATAAATGAACAACTTGATAACTACTGAGCAGAAAGTAATGTGCAAGTTAAAGAGATGATACTAATGAAAATCAAACTGCAGAAAAATAAAGGTCAGCAGCCTAGACAAGATGATCACACATGCCACTAGTTGTACAAAGAAAAGAAAGAAAACTGTCCCGGGCTCGCCTAAGAAACCTGCATAACACACTGATCAGTCATGAACAAAAGTGCAGAAATGTAAATCAGCAGAATTCAAAGTTTATGTACAGCTATTATACATGTTGAAAACGCAGCAATTAAAAGACATCTGTACAGCTATTATACATGAAATCAGAAAAAGAAATGCAAGAAATTAAAGATTACTATACAGGACTTCAGCAAACAGGGGCCCTCTGCCTACTTCAGCCGATTCAATGAGCAAATATACGCTTAGATGTAAAACAGTCTTCTCATGTATTAAACATCAAAATGTCAAGTACAGTGGGGAGCTCAAAATTACAAAACGATTATAGCAACGACTAACTATCCAGCGTTCAAAGGCGCTTTATTTATAACAGAGGAAAGCAAACTAACTTAACGAAAACTAAGCTATTCAAGCAGCTGTGTAAAAACACGTAATCTTGCTGCGTCCTTGGATTTAGGCAACGGTCGTTGTGGGCATTCAATCTGCTGTTGGATTCATGTTTCCCACTGTCTTCGTGGCTGAGGAAGATGCTACTTGTTCTTCACGTGCTCCAAAACAGAACACGCAGAGCCGTGCCACCGCCAATGACTTCTGTTGACCGTATTTGCCTCCTCGTTGACCACGGGTTTTTATGACCGGTTTGGGTGAGCTGGAAGGACACACACCATGTCCTTGGTTCCACGAACTTGCCCATGTGGCTCTTCTTCCCCGAGGACACCTGGAACATATCATTTAATAAAACAGCTGCGGAATCCGGGGTTGGCTGCGAAAACCGGGATCAGCTGCGGAAACCCTGTGTGAGCTGCGGAAACGCAGCACTTTGAACCAAAATTCTAAACCAACAATAGTCATTAGCATAATTAGCAAACCATGTAAAAAGTACTAAAATACAATGATTTGAGCAATTTGATGGAGGGAATGAGTGGCAAAAGAAGGAAATGAATAGGAAAAGGAGGCTGAGAGGATGTGTGAAGAAGTGCATGTTTGAGGCTCAACATACCCCCACTGTGAAGGTGTTGCATGTCCTCATGCAACCAAAAACTTTGTCATTGTTTTTCAATCCATGTGCTCAGATGCTTCTGCCAAAACATCTAGCCTTCTTCTCTTTCTCCTTGCTGCTAAAATTGTCCTTGGTTTTCTGACTAAACACCTAAATTTCAAATTGATCAATGCCCTGCTCAGTTTCTTACATTTTCTCTTCAATTTTCTGTTCTTCTTCTGCCAGAGTCCTAAGTGAAGCATGGTATTGTCATGGACAATTTTGTCCACCTTGCTTTGTTCTTTCAATGCTTCGTTTTCTTGTTTAATATGCCGGTTCAGGACTTCTAGCTCAAACACCTCCTATTTTAAAGATTGGACCTGTTCATCAAGAGGCAATATAGTGCTTGGACCTGCAACTGATTGCTCCAAGGTCTCCAAATAATTGTATACCTCCTGCTGGTCAGGGTCAATTTCAGGTGTTCTTCTTGGGCTATGTTCAAAATCAAATTCTGTTTGAGGTTCTGGCTGAAAGGGACTCTCTTCACATGGAGGAGTGGACTCAACACGTGGAGGACTCGACTCAAGGTCAAGCTGAGTTGGAGCCTTTTCAGGTGTACCTTCTCCCAAATCAATGAAATGTGATTGTTTTTCTTTAGTCACACTCATTTTTTCTTTAAGTCTACTGCTTCTTCTCACTTGTGCACTAGTGCTCTTTTGCTAGGCACTCTGTTATTCTTTCTGTTTCTTCTTTGAGAGGGCAACAGCTTGAAGTTGTGCTAGTCTATCAGCCAAGGTTTGAGAGTCTTCTTCTACTGAAGGTTCCGGTGATGGATATGATTCTTGAACAATTGTTTTCCCTTTATCCTTTTTCTGTTTCTTGGTTTTATCTCCCTCTTCCTCTTCTTCTTGAGCAATTTCTTGAGTTTCTACTGTAGGAGGATCTTGGGCTGCAACATTTCTTTCTCTTCTCCTACTTCTTTTTGGGATTCTAGGGGAACTGCTAGAGGCTTCAGTCACCTCTTGGAAATGGTTTCTGATTAGAAACTTTTCCCATGTATCCTTGTTATTCTTCAATTGCTCTTCTATGAGAATTCTAATGAACCCGTGATGATACAAGTGGGGTTCAATATGGCCTACATTTTTCTGGACAGTGGAGCTCATTTTCTTCAGGCTTGCTAACAAAAAGTAGGGTAAATTGAGGGCATGGCCTTCCATGAAATTCATCATAATCTTTGCATGGTACATATACATAATTCCAAGCGGCCCTCACATGTGATAAACTTTTGAACAAGTAATAACAATGCAGTCCATTCTTCCTTAATTACATGCGCATGAATCCCTTTAGTGAATATTGAAGTGTCCATACCTGGGTTCTTAAGCATGTCTTTCCATCCCTGATCTTCCAGCCCTCTGTTCTTAAACCATCTGTCTCCCTCTTGTGGTAAACTGGTTGCTGTTGCTATGGTGTTCTCTGTTATTGTGAATTTCAGGTCCCCTACTTCCACGGTGTGTCCATTGAAGGATCGAGCAAATGCTTTCGTTACCTCCTTATTATACCCTCTGAATTTTTGAATAAACTTCAACCACTTTGCTTTCTTTAATGCTTCCTTTGTCTGTGGATACCCTTCTAAATACTTCGGACCCTCAGGTTCAGCTCTAAGCAGCTTCCCCATCTTCGGCTCTCAACTTCGGCTGAAGCTTTGACTGTGTGTGGATGCTCAAGGAGGATGCTCACGGGAAAAACAGGTGGATTACGACTGTAATTGTAGTAGCTGTAACGTAATGCAAGGCGTATTGCAGAACTGTAATCGGGGTTTGAAACAGAGCTGTGGAGTTTGCGGCGGAAATGAGAGTGGAAATAGTGTGAGTACGAGGGAGTAGAAGACAAACACGAGAAATGAGTTCAATGCATGCGGAAATGGAGTGATAAGTGGACAGAATAACGGCCGAATCCTTTAGAGTCGGGTGGCTTACGCACATGTCTCAGCGTTGGCTGCGGAAATGATGGTAAGGAGAGCCGTGGTACATTGGGTTACGTCACAGAGGTACAGCCAATAAATGAAAGCGCAGCCCCATTTCGAGTTTGAATTAAGAGTGATTATGGAACCGTTAGAAAGGTATGAGGTGGATGAAGCATTATCGTGGAGGAGGAGTGGGATGATCTTGCCGAATCATTGCATTTAGTGGCTCTTTCCACGATTTAATAACTATGCATAAAATGACATTAAATTGTTGTTTGGAAAAGATTTTGATCATACCTTCATAAGTTTTCCATTTGTTGATTAAGGTTGCTGACCCATTATTGCTTTTTGATCTTGCAGATGCCTCATATCCTTGCTATCCTTGGTGATGATGATACCTCTGACTGTGATTTTTGAAAACAGAGTGCTGCTGTAGAGACAGAGTGTGCTGGCTGCGGAATCATTTCGAGCTGCAGAAACTGGTGCGAGCTGCGGAAACGGTTCCCAGCTGCGGAAACTAAGACAACTCCCCTTTAGCTGCACAAAGTTAGTTAGGAAAAAGAACTAACTGAATGAAATAGTCCTGAGAGGGACTTTTATTGATGGAATGGAATGAAATGAATGGAATGAGATGGAAGTGAAGTGGAATGGAGATGAAGATGAGATGGAGGTGAAGATGGAAATGACAAGTGGAGTGAAGATGGAGAGAAAGAGATTTTTTTTTTTTTGGAAAATATAGAGTGTCAGGTGTCCCTGATTTTCACTCCATATTTTCTATATAAGACCGCCAATCTGGGATTGGTTTTCAGGCTTATACACATTTTTTTTTTATTTTTTTATTTTTATTTTTTTTTAATTCAGAAAGAAACAGAGACTAGGCTGATGGAGGAGAAGAATTCTTCTCCACCAGCCTCATTGCAGAATTCTCTTGAAATTTTTTGACAAAGTCCTCTTTTGAGAGTGGCTTATGATAAATTTTCAATCGGTGGCCATTCACAATGAGAGGAGTTTGAAACTCATCAATAGTCTTGACTCGAACTACTCCATTTCTAAAGACTTCATCAATCTCATATGGTCCAAGCCAATGAGTTTGAAATTTTCCTTTGAAGTCTTTAAATTTTGAATCAAACAGTAACGCCCAATCTCCCTTTTGAAACTTCTTCTCTTTGATATATCTGTCATGCCACTTAGTTCTTTGGTGCTGAACTAGATCGGTCCTTAAAATTGCATCTTGTCTTATTTCATCTAGCTCATTCAGCTGCTCCATTCTGTGCTTTTGGGCTTCTGATAGACTCATCCCCAACTGAACTGCCATCTTGAAGGTCTTGACTTGGAACTCAATGGGGAGCAAGACTTCTTTCCCATAAACAAGTTCATAGGGAGAATGTCCTGTTGTGTTCCTCCATGTAGTTCTATAGGCCCATAAGGCTTCAGGAAGCCTTTCTGCCCAATCTCTTCTGTGGAGATGAACAGTTTTGGTGATGATGCTCTCAAGAACTTTGTTTGTGGATTCCACTTGACCATTTGCTTGCGGATGGTATGGAGTAGATTTTCTATGCTTGATTTTTTATTCTTCCATCAGCTTCTCCATCAAGTTAGATGTAAATTGACTTCCCTGATCTGTCACAATTTCTCTTGGGACACCAAAACGAGTAAAAATATCCTCAAAAAGAAATTGAACAACTGAATTTTCAGTGGCAGAAGGCAATGCCTTGGCTTCTACCCATTTAGTAACATAGTCAGTGCAAACCAATATATACTTCTTTTGTTTAGATGGTGGATTAATAGGTCCAAAAAAATCTAAAGCCCATTTCTCAAAGGGTTCGATGAGTACCTGTGGCTGTAATGGCATTTCATTTGAAAGAGTTGGTCTCCCAACTCTTTGGCAGCTGTCACACCTTCTAACATATTGTTTTGCATCTTTGAAGAGAGAAGGCCAATAATATCCTAAAGAAAGGATTTTATAGGCCGTCCTCTTGTCAGCAAAGTGTCCACCGCACGATTCATCATGACATGCCTTAAGGATGTCAGGCATTTCATCTTCCCGAACACATCTTCTGATCACACAATCTAGCCCTGTTTTGAACAATTCATTAGAAATCCATGAATACTTTGAACTCTCCTGAATGATTTTCCTTTTCTCATTAGGAAATAAGTGTGTAGGTAGCTTCCCTGTAACCAAATAGTTAGCAATATCTGCATACCAAGGAGTTTTAGTAGTTACTGCAAACAAATATTCATCTGGAAACTTATCCTCTATGGGAGAATCTTCGTTAGTATTTTGGATTCTAGACAAGAAATCAGCTACTGTATTTTGTTTTCCTGGTCTATCTAACACAGTAATATTGAATTCTTTTAAAAGTAAAAGCCATCTTGTAACTCTGCCATTAGTAACAGGTTTGTTCATGAGATATCTAATTGCAGAATGATCAGTATGGACAAAAGTTTCATAGCCTGTTATATAATGTCTAAATTTGTTGATTGCATGAACAACGGCTAAGAACTCTTTTTCAGTCACAGTATAATTTAACTAAGTGGGAGTCAAATTTTTACTGGTGTAGTAAATGGCATAAGGAACTAAATCCTTTTGACCCAACACAGCTCCTAGAGCTGTATCTGAAGCATCTGTAGAAATATGGAAAGGAAGTTTCCAATTTGGCCCTCTCAAAATGGGTGCTTCAGATATTCTTGTTTTTAGAGTTTCAAATGCAGATTGACAGTCAGGATCCCAATTGAATTCACAGTCTTTTGTAAGTAATTTGAAGAGCGGAGATGCTATCTTGGTGAAGTTTTCAATAAATCTTCTATAATATCCAGTAAACCCAAGAAAACTTCTAACATCTTTTTGACAATTTGGAATAGGTAACTTGGAGATGACTTCAACTTTTGATCTATCAACTTTAATTCCATCTCCTGAAATATGATGTCCTAAAACAATCCCTTCAGTAAACATCATAAAACATTTTTCATGACTTAATGAAAGATTTGTTTCTTTACATCTTATAAGGACTTTTTCCAAATTTTCTAATGCCTCTTCAAATGAATTACCATAAACTGTAAAATCATCCATATAGACCTCTACACAATCATGAATTAGATTAGAAAAGATTCCTAATATTGCCCTTTGAAATGTTGCAGGTGCATTACATAATCCAAAAGGAAGTACTCGGTAAGCAAAAGTTCCCCATGGACAGGTAAATGTGGTCTTGTCCTGATCTTCAGGTGCTACCTGAATTTGATTGTAACCACTAAAACCATCCAAAAATGAGAAATACTTTTTGCCTGCTAAAGTATCTAATACTTGATCAATAAAGGGTAAAGGAAAGTGATCCTTCAAAGTTGCTTTGTTCAATTCCCTGTAATCAATGCAAACCCTCCATTTACCATTCTTTTTAGGTACTATAACCAAAGGGGAAACCCACCGGCTATCTGAAATGGGGTAAATGAAGTTTACATTAAGTAACTTTTGGAGCTCTTCTTTCACTATCTCCCTAAGGTTTGGATTCATCCTTCTTTGAGGTTGTCTGATTGGTCTACTGTTTTCCTCAATGTAGATGTGATGAATGCAAGTCTTAGGGTCAATACCTTTCATATCGGTATACTCCCATGCAAATGCAGTAGAATGTTTTTGCAAGATTTTGGTTAGCTCCCCTTGTTGTGATTTTTCCAAATTTCTGTTGATATTCAATGTTTTTCCTGGAAAAATCTCAATGGCAGAACTACCAAACTCTTCCATAGAGAAAAGAGACATTTGTCTAGATGATAGACACTCAATGTCAGAATCCAACTGAAATTGTGTGGAGTCATATTCTGAAGATGGTTCAAAATTTTCTAATGTGTTCAGAATTTGACTATCTTCACTAACCTCAGAAATGGTAAAGACAGGTTGTATAGTATCTTCATCATCAATCCACTCATTATCCCCTATTTCTGTAATTGCTTTTGCTGGAGGATACAGATTGAACTTCTTTGTCGAATTACCATCAGAAATATACATATCCCCAGACCTACAACTTATGAAAGCATCAGTTGTGGCTAGCCAAGGTCTTCCTAAAATAAGAGGATGTCCTCCTAGATTACTCTTGGGAGTTAAAATCATAAAATCCACTGGATATTCCCAAGAGTCTAGGGAGACTGGAATGTCTTCTAATACACCATCTGGTTTAATAATTGATTGATCTGCCAATTGCAATAAAGTAGGTGTAAAAAGAAGATTAGGAAGTTTTAGCTGTTCCATAGTCTGTCTACTCATAATGTTAATAGCAGCCCCTAAATCAATCAAAGTATTTGGTATTTCTACCCCATTGATATGCGTTTTGACAATTGGACTACCGGGATCTACATATTTCTGCATAGTAAGTTTTCCCATCATGATATCTGCAATTTTTCCTACCAGGTGGATCCTTCTGGTATCTCTTGGTTTCCTTCCTGGTCTTTTAAGGCTCAACTCCTTTATTGTTTTTGCTAGAATAGGAATTTCCTTAATGGCTTGTAACAAGGGAATCTTGATACAAACATTCTTCAATTCATCTAGAAAATTATAGTCAGGCAACCAAATTTGTTTTTCCACTCCTTTGTCAATTTGTAATCTTTCAGGAAAAGGAGGTGTGGATAAAGATGCAGGTTGCTCAACTATGGGAGTTGTGGGGGTTAATTCTTTTTCTTTTTCTTTTTGAGTGTTTGGGTTTTGAAGAGATGCTTCAGAACCCTTATTGGCTTCAAGAGATTCTTCCTCAAAAATGCTTTGCTTTTGATCATTTATAGAAGGCTTATCTAAGACTCTACCTGATCTAAGTTGTACTTCATTGAGAGGAACAATCATATAGGTAGGAAATGGTTGACCTTCCAACATGTAAGCATTTTGAGGATTTTTATTATTGGGGTTTGGCAATGGCTGAGAAGGAAGTTGATTTGACTTCTGTTGGAATGGAAGCAAGAGTTGAGAATTTGGATTCTGTTGAGAATTTGGATTCTGTTGAGAAGGTTGTTGTTGTTGTGGAAATGGCAATGATAATTGTGGATTTTGATTTGGAAGTTGTGGAGCTTGTTGATTTTGAAAAGATGGAGGATACTGGTAAAATTGAGCAAATCTCCCATAAGGATTTTGCATACCTTGTACCCATGATTGAAAAGGATTTTGAGGTTGGGACCAAGGTTGTTGCCAAGGATTCCAATTTGGTGGGGGTTGAAAATTCATAGAGTTGTTAAACCCTTGATTTTGTTGCCCCTGCCAAGGTCTCCTTGCAACAAAACAGAGAGATTTGAGTGTATTTGGATCTTCTTGAAAGACAGCTTTGAGCCCAGGGATTGAAGGACAATCCTTGGTCTCATGATTCTCTGAACAAATTACACATGTCTCTACAACTTTTGCATCCAAGGGACATTCCCTTAGAGCATGTTTCTTTCTACACTTTGGGCAAAAGATGGCCAAAGCCTCAGCTTCTGCTTTCTGCTTATTGTGAATCTTAAGGGTGTCTAGTTGTTCACTAAGACTTCCTAAGATATCAGTTTTAAATTCATCAAGCATATTGCCAATCTCAGCCCTACTTACTGATCCAGTTGCAGATTTGTTTGCTCTGATGAGAGAAGGATCTCTAGGCCCTTTTTGAGTTTTAGACTTCCCCCTTGAGAGATGGACACATAGTTCTGCTATATCATTGAGTGAAAGTTGAGATATATCTCCCTTTCCCATCATGTTCAAAATATCTATCCATTCATCTCTAATGGCTTTCAATAGAAGGGCTTTTAAGGTCTCCTCATCTAAGTTGTTCATTTTTGCTCTTTTCAAGTTGTATTGAAATCTTTCAAGCAAATCCTCCAAATTTTCATCTTCTTTTTGCATCATTTTGAATACCTCATCCTTGTGATTGGTGGGCATACAATAGTCCAGGTACCTATCCAAAAATGTTTGTTTCATATCATTCCAAGACCTAATGGATTGAGTGAGTAATCCCATGAACCACTTCAAGGCTGCTCCTTTCAATGTTGAAGGGAACAGTTTGAGTTTTTGAGAGTCTTCCAGATAATCATAAGTTCGACAAACGACTTCAAACTCAAATAGAAATGTTTCAGGGTCCTCATTCCTCATCCCATGGAAGTTTGGGAGGACAGATGGTGAGATGTTTTTCATGGTGGCTTGGGAGTCCTCATCGACTATAGGAAATCCGAATGAGTTATCTCCATCCCTATTTCCCCCAATGTTACCTCGACCTCCTCCATTGTTTCCTCCTCCTCCTCCTCTACCTCTACCTCTACCAAATCCAGGTGCTCCTTCTTCTGTCATGGTAGTCTCCCCGGAGACTTCAGAGTTTTTCGGTTCCTCTACTAAGTGTGAACGAGAAGGAATTTATCCCTCTTCTTCAGATGATTCTACTTCTTCAATTACAATTTGTCCTCCTATGGAGGGAAGAAAAGGGTCCCTTTCTGATTCAGATTCGATAGATGGTGTGGGAGAGTCAACTATTGCCTCTTGAATTCCAGGAATCCTAGGGCTAGGAGTGTAAGTTGGAGATGATGGAGGTGTCTCTTGTCTATTCCTTGAAGTAGATGGACTTGTAAAAATCGAACTCTTGGCTCTAGCTAAAAACCTTCCCCTAGAATCTCTTGCTCTATGCATGTCATTTTTTTATTTTCCTTCAAGTCAGGGTAATAATTCTCTTTCTGATCTTCCAGATCACTCTAGGTGCAAGAATATAGCATACTCAAGAAACTATTAAACCAATAACTTTCTCTTTTCTGATCCTCCAGATCACTCTAGGTGCAAGAGGAGAGCATACTTTGAGAGGTTATTAATTTTCCTTCCTTGAAATTTTCTTGTTTTTTTTTTTTTAAGAATTGGCTACCTAATTTCACTTCCCCGGCAACGGCGCCAAAATGTTTGGTCAATTTAGTGATGTCTAAATTGCTACTTTTAATTGTCAACCCGGGGCTCGTAAGCTGATGAAGTGAGGTGTACTATATGTACTTAGATAACCTTTTCTAAGTCTTTTGTCGTTTATATCTTTTTAGTTTGTTTTTGATTGTATCCTTCCTAATGTGATGTGATGGAGATGTAATAAAGCGAGTGAATGTGGGTGATTGTGATGATTTCTAAGTGATTTCTTGAAACTTAAAGAGTATTCTAAAAGAAAACTTGAACAATAACTGAAATAAAATCAAAGCTTAAAATCAAATAAAGGACTAATGGCATCGGCCCAGTATCTCTGCTGCTGATGAAAATGAAAATGAAATCTATATTAACTCAATGAAAAGCAAGAACAACTACTTTACACTACTTTACACTATTTTAACTCTTCATTAAAATCTAATCAATGTGAAATCTAAGTGAGACAAATCACACTATTTTAACCTTTTCTTAATCATGTGAGAACAATTATGAACAGGTCAGCAATGTGAGTCTTAAAGCAAAATAAACCAAGCTGCACTAAGTGATGTTTTGGCTCCAATAAAGTTAGTTGATTATAGAAAAAGAACCATCAATAAATGAACAACTTGATAACTACTGAGCAGAAAGTAATGTGCAAGTTAAAGAAATGATACTAATGAAAATCAAACTGCAGAAAAATAAAGGTCAGCAGCCTAGACAAGATGATCACACATGCCACTAGTTGTACAAAGAAAAGAAAGAAAACTGTCCCGGGCTCGCCTAAGAAACCTGCATAACACACTGATCAGTCATGAACAAAAGTGCAGAAATGTAAATCAGCAGAATTCAAAGTTTATGTACAACTATTATACATGTTGAAAACGCAGCAATTAAAAGACATCTGTACAGCTATTATACATGAAATCAGAAAAAGAAATGCAAGAAATTAAAGATTACTATACAGGACTTCAGCAAACAGGGGCCCTCTGCCTACTTCAGCCGATTCAATGAGAAAATATACGCTTAGATGTAAAACAGTCTTCTCATGTATTAAACATCAAAATGTCAAGTACAGTGGGGAGCTCAAAATTACAAAACGATTACAGCAACGACTAACTATCCAGCGTTCAAAGACGCTTTATTTATAACAGAGGAAAGCAAACTAACTTAACGAAAACTAAGCTATTCAAGCAGCTGTGTAAAAACACGTAATCTTGCTGCGTCCTCGGATTTAGGCAACGGTCGTTGTGGGCATTCAATCTGCTGTTGGATTCATGTTTCCCACTGTCTTCGTGGCTGAGGAAGATGCCACCTGTTCTTCACGTGCTCCAAAACAGAACACGCAGAGCCGTGCCACCGCCAATGACTTCTGTTGACCGTATTTGCCTCCTCGTTGACCACGGGTTTTTATGACCGGTTTGGGTGAGCTGGAAGGACACACACCATGTCCTTGGTTCCACGAACTTGCCCATGTGGCTCTTCTTCCCGAAGGACACCTGGAACATATCATTTAATAAAACAGCTGCGGAATCCGGGGTTGGCTGCGGAAACCGGGATCAGCTGCGGAAACCCTGTGTGAACTGCGGAAACGCAGCACTTTGAACCAAAATTCTAAACCAACAACAGTCATTAGCATAATTAGCAAACCATGTAAAAAGTCCTAAAATACAATGATTTGAGAAATTTGATGGAGGGAATGAGTGGCAAAAGAAGGAAATGAATAGGAAAAGGAGGCTGAGAGGATGTGTGAAGAAGTGCAGGTTTGAGGCTCAACACTCCACATGGTTCATTAAGGCATGATTTAAGTATTTCCAGTATTTTATCTTCTCGAACAGATCTTCTGATGATGAGATCTGGTCCTATTTTGTATAATTCATCATTTATCCATGAATAATACGTGCTATTGTGAACTATCCTCCTCTTTTCTCTAGGAGACAAATGAAATGGTATTTTCCCTATAGCTAAATAGTTAGCAATATCTGCATACCAAGGTGATTTAGTACATACTGCAAAAACATATTCATCAGGAAATTTATGCTCCACAAGTTGATCATTATTATCATTCTCAATTCTAGATAAAAAGTCAGCAATTGTATTTTGTTTTCCGGGTCTATCTAGAATGGCGATGTTGAATTCTTGTAACAATAAGATCCATCTGGTTATTCTTCCATTAGTGATCGATGTATTCATCAGGTATCTAATGGCAAAGTGGTCTGTGTGAATGAAAGTTTCATAGCCAGTTATATAATGTCAGAATTTGTTAATGGCACAAACTACAGCTAAAAACTCCTTCTCAGTTACAGTATAATTTACCTTGGTTGGAGTTAAATTTTTACTGGTGTAATAGATTGCATAAGGAGTAAGATATTTTTTCCCTAAGATAGCTCCTAAGGTTGTATCTAAAGCATCAGTTGGTATATGGAAAGACAATTTCCAATTAGGTACTTTTAAGATAGGTGCTTCAAAATTTTTCTTTTTCAAAGTTTTAAAGGCAACTTGACAATCAAAATTACAATTGAATTCAGATTCTTTGGTAAGTAGTTTAAAGAGTGGAGATGCAATTTTTGTGAAGTTTTCTATAAATCTTCTATAATATCCAGTAAAACCAAGAAAACTCCTAACATCTCATTGAAAGTTTGGAACTGATAATTTATAAATGACCTCAACTTTAGATGAGTCCACCTTAATTACATCTCCTGAAATATGGTGACCTAAAACAATTCCTTCATTAAACATCATAAAACATTTCTCATGACTTAAGGAAAGATTTGTTTCTTTACATCTTATAATTTGTTTTCTAAATTTTCAAGTGCTTCATTAAAAGAATCTCCATAACCTATGAAATCATCCATATACACTTCCACAAAATCATGAATAAGATCAGAGAAAATTCTGAGGAATTCTCTTTGGAATGTTGCCAAAGAATTGCATAATCCAAAGGGAATTACTCGGTAAGCATAAGTTCCCCATGGACAGGTAAATATGGTTTTATCTTGATCTTCAGGTGCTACTTGAATACGATTATATCCACTAAAACCGTCCACAAAATGAAAAATACTTTTTCCCTGCTAATGTGTCCAAGACTTGATCTATGAAAGGAAGTGGAAAGTGGTCTTTTAATGTTGCTTTATTCAATTCCCTGTAATCAATAAATACTCTCCATTTCCCATTTTTCTATGGAACGATTACTAGGGATGAAACCCACTGACTGTCTGATATTGGATAGATCAAATTTACATTTAGCATCTTTTGTAATTCCTCCTTAACAATTTATTTTAGATTTAGGTTCATTCTTCGTTGTGGCTGTCTAATTGGGCTTGTGTTAGGTCCCTATACTACTAGTGTATCCCCTATTGTTATTAGTGCAACCCCTTTATTATATTGTTGTGCCCATGTAGTCTCCATATTGTTATTATTGTGCCCCATAGAAGCCCACTATTGTTATTTTTGTGTCCTTACATTATTATTGTTATGTCGGCTCTGATTATATTATGACCCCTTAGACTCCTATATATAGAAAGGAGGACATGTCATTTGTATCATCCAAGAATTGTTAATTTGTGTAATGTAAAGGAGGTTTTCCCCTTGAAGAGGTTGAATTATAAGGTGTCTATCTTTATTTTCTATCTTTTTGGAGCTGGTTTCATAACATTTGGTATCAGAGCTTTGGATTCTAGGGTTTCGTAGCTCCAAACAGGCCATCATGGAATTTTCGCTATAGCTTTCTTTTTGCGATATTTCAGAAACTAAAAAAAACCCATTTGAGCCAAAATCGTTCTGAACCTCAGGTCTGAATTGCATATCTTTTCTTGCTATATTTTCATAGATATGATTTGAGGAAGTTATGGTTTTTGTAGACTCCCGAATTACATTCCAAAAAGGTGACCTTGGGAAAAGCGTCATAACTTTCTCTCTGAGAATCAAATTGAAATTTAGTAAGAAGTTGCAGAAAGAGGATGGAGTGTAGTTTTCTGTTTATAGTTTTTAGGTTCGAAGGTCAAAACAGTGATATGTGGCACATCGTACAAGTTCGCTCTATAGAAAAAACTATATAATCAGGTCAGCTTTGGAGATTGGGAATACCTCTTTCTTGGATAATCCAATTTTGATCAGACTGGTGGCATTGGAAAGAGGACTTAGAGGGTTACCGCAGGAAGCAATTTTAGACCTAGAAGATCCGCAATTACAGAGATATAACATATTTAATATCGAGCTTCTACAAAGAGGAAAAAAAAGTGTGTAGTATTTTTAAAATTTTGCATAAGTTTGGGTTGAAAAATCAGGTTGAAGTTCAAAAGGCATAGTGAAGCATAATTATCATTAATTTATGCCTCGAAGAAAGAAAATGGAAACACCTAGAAAGCAACCTGAAATCTCTAGCATGACTCATGAAGAAGAGGACGAAATGCAACATGATATATCAAAATTACGAGACCAAATGCAACAACTTTCACTCTCACAAAAGGTAACAGAAGCTACAATGAATGGCGTGGAAGCTAATATGAATGGCATACAAGTTAAGATGGGTGGCTTGGAAGCTAAGATGAATGGCATGGATGCTAATATGGAAGATTTGAAGAAAGGTTTGACAAAGTTGCTACAAGAAAGACTTCCTAATGGCGAAAAGGTAGTAGAGGAAACTCATAATGATAACAAAAGAAATGTTAGTCATGATTCGAGGAATGACAAAATTGAAGATTCTAATAAATACATGGAAGGTTTGAAGGAAGATTTGACAAAGTTTCTACAAGAAAGGATTCTTAATGGAAAAAAGGTAGTAGAGGAAACTCATGATGAGAACAAAAGAAATTTTGATCATGATTTCATAGACTCTAACATTGGAACAAATACCCACCATGTTCCAAAGATCAATATCAAGAATTTTGATGGCAAGGATCCCGTAACATGGATACTACAGGTGGAGCAATATTTCGATCTCCTTAATGTGAAAAACACACAAAAGGTACGCATTGCAACTTTATATTTGGAAGCAAATCCGTTTGTATGGTATCAATGGCTTTGCTCTCGTAAACAAATTGTCACTTGGGCAATTTTTACAGAAGAAATGATAGCACATTATGAGGATACAAAAAGCAACACTTTTTTTAGCCAATTGATAAACCTCAAACAAAAGGGTTCAATGGTGGAGCACATTGAGGACTTCCAAAAATTGAATATAAGGGTAAAAGATATTCCATAGGAGCATTGGATTGATGTGTTCATAGGGAATTTAAAGGATAATATCCAACATGAGGTTCGCCTTTGGGAACCTAATTCATTGGAGAAGGCATTCAGGTTGTCAAGAAAAATGGAAAGCAAAATTACGGCAACAAGGAAGCCTACCACTCACAACTATAAATATGGAAGTGTTGTTGCCCCTAGCCTTCCACAACCTACAAGGTTGACACCACAACAATTGGAATAAAAAGAGAAAAAGGGCTTTGTTATAGTTGTGATAGAAAATAAATGAAAGGTCATAAGTGTGCTGAGAAGAAATTAATTTACATAGATTGTGAAGAGGAGGAAGAAAAGGAAGAAGAAACATCAAAAGAAGAGGATATACACCAACAAACCCTAGAGAAAGAAGTAATGAATCTGACCATATCTTGTAGTGAATTGGTCATAATTACCACTCCTCAAACTATCAAGATAAAAGGGCATATCAAGAAGAAAAAGGTAATAGTGTTGATTGATTCGGGCAGTACCCATAATTTTATTCATTGTAAGATAGCCAAGGAATTGAATTGCGTCATATATCCAACACCAGAGTATCAAGTGATGGTTGCAAGTGGAGGAACCATAAATTGTTCTGGAAAGTGCCATAATATCAAGCTATCCATGGGAGAATATGCATTGAATATCCTAATGCTTTCCATTCCAATGGGTGGTGTTGATGTTGTACTAGGAGTCCAATGGCTACAATCCTTGGGTACTTTTGATGCCCCGAAAATCTTTGTATCAACATTGGGGGATAACCACCCGGTCCGGACCTTAGTATAGCTCCTTTCCGTTTGGAATGGTGGCTCCAACTGGGGATAATGGGACCAGTTTCCCAGAAATGGATAAACGGAATGAATGATTGGTTGACTAATCTAATGATAGGCGAATAGCTAAATCTATCAGCAAAATAAAAGAGCTATTACTTATCCCAGGAACTATTGTACTTTGAAGTGTAGCGCTTGATGATCTGTGTCTATGGACAGGCATATAGATGACTCCATCTAACAGACATGGACATTAATTCATTCAAGGATTACTTTGCTTAAATAGTTAAGCAAAGCGATTAAAGCAATATTACTACACTTGTCATTTATATCATCGACACATATATGATTAAAAGAAAAGCACACCATAAACATCCAATAGTGGAAGGAATACGGAACTGCTGTTAAAGCACATACATATATTCGATAATAGCAAAGATAATCAAATAACAATTCATATGAAAAGAATGAATTCAGACATAGATAAAAGTACAATTGAGCTGCTAGACACTCCCAATATCAATCGCTACTTGAGATTCTTCCTTCAACGCAGAAACACTTTCAAACAAAGACAATAGTGCACAGTTGCATAAAAGCTTCCTTGTCAAATTTAGAATAACTGGTCCAGTTTCATAAAAGAATATGGCTGAAGCACAATAGTGCAACTTCAGTCTTTAAGTCAAGTACAAAACTTTACGAACCTTTCCAAAACAATGAAAGGGTCTATAAATACTTAATTAATCTAACTATCTACGAAACTGAAATCCTACTTAATTGGTATCAATTGATTTTGATCCTATTTTCTTCAGCAATCTGGTAGTCGGCGACATGAATCATCAAGTAGGCAGTTTGCCTTTAAATCTGAGCTGACTTATCGCAAGCATCGGTTCCACTTCGGGTGGTCTGTTGAGGCGAGAGCTGAGCTGGGCGGCATAGGTGGCATCCTGAATATCGGGGATAATATACCCGATTGCATCCGTAAGGCACTTGAGGGCGGCTCTCTGTGTGTGTGGTTTTACCAAGAAGAACCAATAGGTGTCCCAGGTTAATCTGTTAATCCCAGCAATTAATCTCCCCTTTTCCTCTAGATCTGGATAACATGATTTCTCCAATGTTTTCATCGTTGTCAATTTTCCTGGTGTGCATTGGGAAATCATGTTTGATAAGTAGAGAGTGTTATTGACTAATTCAACTAAATTTCTTGAAGTTGATTTGCATCTTGAAACTGCCCTCTCTTCTTTCATTAACTGGGACTGCCATTCTGTAAAAAGTATATCTTTATGTGACTCTAAGATTCTTGGTAAATTCGCCGCTTGTCCTTGATCAGTATCTTGCCAGTCGAGAAATGCAGCTATAGTTTCTTCAGCTCGATCCAATTCGGTCCTAGCCTTGTCTACTTTATTACTTATGGATGCCGTTAATTCGCATAGTGGCTCTGCCTGGGCGATTTGTTGACATAGAAGCTTAATTTGGGCTATCAATGCAGTATTTATCTGTAGTGCTTCTACTCTGAATTCAGCTACTTGTGGAACGCCCTTTGTCTTTTCAATCTGTGCTGATAGTTGAGCGATTTGCTCATCTTTTGATTTCAGCATTTTCTCATTCGCTGCCTTCAATTGCGCCAAGGCCTCTGACAATTCTTTCTGCTTTTGGATTGCGCTGTGGTCAATCCGTTGTTTTTCTTCCTGCAATTGTTGAGTTAATTGACTGTTTAATTGTTGTTGTGTCAACAATTGCTGCTCTGCCTGCTCCGCTTTCTGCTTTGCTTCAGTCAGTTGTGCCTGTAATAAGAAAATTTCCTGGTCCTTTGTTTTCAGCAAAAGACTCACCTCCGATGCCTTATCTATTGTTGCCGCCGAATAGGCTCCAGCATATTGTGACAATTTTGTCAGGTCATCAGAGGGGTCAAATTCCTCCTTCCAAACCACATTGCCCGTGACCGTCTGTTCTGGGAAAAGGGAAGGTTGATCAGTCCTTCTTCTTTTCCTTTGTCGTTTTACTACAGCTTTATGCCTTGGGCTGTAGAAGACATCCAAGGGAGGAATCTCTTCTACCTGCAAAATGATTTGATCGGAGGGGTCCTTTGGTATTATCTCTACCTCTTTTGAAATGGGTGGGCCGCTGGTTCCACTTAGAACCTGTGGTGAAGTGGTTTCCTGTGTGTCTGCTGCCTTTGAAGTTTCAGTGTCCTTTGAACATTCCAGACCACTGATAATGGAATCAAATTGCTGCCATTCCTAGAGCAATTTTGGGTCAATATGAGTATCCACGTTTATTTCAGTGGTGGTCTGTTTCTGCTCTTTCATCTGGGTCTCCTCCTGCACTTTCTCCTACTCTTTAGTCTGAGTTTCCTCCTGTGGCTTTTCTGGTTCTATTATTGTAACCGGAGGTTCCTTTGACTGTTGCCGTTCAGGCTCGCTTGTTGATGTTGTTGGGGTTGTTGCTAATAGATCTAGAAGCAGAGTTTGCAACCTCTGTTCTCTAAGTCTGTTAAATTCAACCAACCCTTCATCTTGATATTTCATTCTAGCAAATGCCTTAACCTTCATTATTGACTCAGCGGAGGAGAACAGGTCATCAAACATATCTTCTTTATGATCAAATTTTGACAATTTGGCCTGTTCTAGTGCATTATAGGCAACTTTGCTTGGATCAAATTTCCTATTAGGGAGAGTTGCTAGAGTTAATGATTTAATCTTTGTAGCTTCTTTTTCTGCATGTTTGAGATCATGCAAGGTATAGACACCGCATCTCAAAGGAAAAGAGGGCCAGCCCTGCTTCTTATTTTTCTTGAGAGTCTGTGTAACACTCTCAGCAATGATTTGGTAAGCGATTTCCCTTGCCAGCAGTTTATCAGGTATGTATAAAGGGAGGACATGAGGTTCGGCTTGGCTACCGAAAACTCTTATATAAGTGAACTTCTCCTCCCCCAACCATCTCCCTACTGCTGTTAAATCAATCCCAGCTTGGTAGGAAATCTTCAGAACAAGTTTATCAAAAATAGAATAATAAATACGCAACATAAAGCCATTGCAGACTTGGTACAAATGGTGCTTATAAGAGGATTTCCATAATTTCTGATGGTATATGTGAATAGGCATGGGGTCTTGTGGTGTCCACCTCCAGCCGAGCACGGGAAATTCAGAATTAAAACACGAGGTATCCAAAATATAGGCACTGTAATAGAATGGGGGAATTAGCCTTTCAGTAATGCGGGTCTTATTCCTAAACTCAAGAACAACTGTGGCTAGTTTATCTGAGAGAATAGTGGCCCAATCCATTATTTCACTGTTGCATGCCGCTTCCATTAAGGGAACCATTTCTATAGTGAAATTAGAAGAGTCGTGCAATCCCCACAGTCTACACATCATTATTCCAGCGTAGCAATAAGGAGAAGCCAGGGAATCAACCGAGTACTTACCGGAAGATTCATGTTTGTGCTTTGCCGGATTTTGTCTCCAATCCTGGATGGGTTCGGATTCAACTTCGTTCTCTTTTCGGAATTTCTCCAGGAACGCCTTATTGTATTTCTTCTCTGGCTTAGGCAAATGTTAAATCATCAGCCTTGAATGACCCGAAAATTCTCCCGTCTCTGGTGCTGAAGGTTCTATCCATGATTGGGATTTCCTCAATTTCCCACTGCACTACATCCGTATATGGGAGAATTTGTTCCCTAGCTGCTATCCGATGAAGGAAGGAGTCAGCTAAGTCCTTTAGAGTACCATCAGATTTCCGAGTTGAATCTGCAGTAGCTTGTACTGTTGTCACTTCAGGTTCTTCGGCTTCAATCAAGTTGTAGGTACTTTGCCAAGTAGTTTTGCCGAGACCAGAACATGTAGTATCCGAAATCAATCCTTTCTTTTTGTTTGAGGGATCAATGACAGCTTGTCCTGTGGCTGGCGCAACGGAAGCGACTGTGGTTTTCTTAGATTTCTTCCCCATTTTGCTTGAGTTTTCTTCTTTGGATGAATTCTGCACAGAAGTGAAAATAAACGTAACACAAAGAATTGGCAATGAAAACTCCAATATGGTGAGATATATTGATCAATGCGTGATGAGAGAAAACTTTTACAATGGCTGCGGATACAATCCATAGGAATATTTTAGGACTTACAATTACATTAAATGGCCGTTTAAAACCTGCCAACCCTTAAATGCCCATTATACCATTAATCGGCCGAATGATTCGTTTAAGCGTGTTATAGATGTTTTGGCGGTTGAGCGCAGGTGAATCATTGTTCGACAGATCAAGCTTTTAATATGAATTGATCGTAATATCCCTCCATTTTAACGACTTTTTTGAAATCTGCGCTTTATCGCAATCGGCCATCGGGGAAAGCTTAACCTCTTATATTGACACCTTTTGAAACCCCGATCGTCGATAGCGATATCGCATCGCATCGGGAGTATTGGCATTATATGAGACATGGATAGCATATCGCCGATTGCCGATAGCGATATCGCATCGCATCGGGGTGAATGGCCTGGGGGCGCTTTAAGAATGTGCATAGAACATTGCCGATAGCCAATAGCGATATCGCATCGGCGGAAACCAATGTGCCATTTACTTATGTTCCTTATGTCATTGCGATATGCGATGTTGCGATCGCTTTATCGCAATGATAAAAGATTGATTTATTTGTATAAATATGATAAAAATGGGTTTTTCAAAAGGTTTTTATAATGTTTTCATTTGGTTTTCGGACCTTTTTGAATAATACAATATTGATACCAATCAAAATCTAAAGGGACCCATTTCATATAATAGTTTTTTGAATAAAAATGATATGAAATGGGGGGTTGTTGTAGAGCACAACAATTGGCGATTCGCTGGAAGAAACAGTTATCTCTGAAAAGTATAGAAATACTTAAACTTTTTCAAAATAGAGTTCTAATCAAAGGGGAAATTTCTAATATAACTAGGTATATATGCATTCCGAGTAAAATGAAATTATTTTTGCTAATTTCCTCTCTTGTTAAGAAAATAGATACATTCTAAGTTTTAAATAGGCCTCTATTGGTTTATAATGATAAAACAGAAAACCTTTCCAAATAAGCTTTTAGAGTGAACTCGTCTGTCATAGGTAGAGCCTCTGCTGCCAGCAAACGTTCATAGTTTTGACAGGGATACCTTTTAACCATGTTATTGTCCATTGTCCCATCCAATTAAGAGTGTGATTAACAGAATGAATTCAAAACATGTTTTCATATTTTGTATTTCTTTTCCTTTTTCTGTTATTGATAAGATAAAAAGCCATTGTCCTGGTTTGGTAGCCAGCTATTGACAATGCCATTCACTGGTAGTAATCTAACCGAACAAGCTGGCTCGTGATGAGACCCCTTGTCTTATAATTCTAAGCCATTACCCTGTTATGGTATGCAGTATTGGTAATGTCGGTTAAACTATTTCCCTATGATCATGGTAAGCAGGCTTGTAATAAGACCTCTTATCTTTTATATCAAATTTTTTAGAATTACACTCTGAGTAATCATAAACTTTGGTGAATGGGATGGACAATTTTCTCCTTAAGAGTAGATGGATGACAGGGTAAGAGTTGAAGATGCTAAAGTTGGATTAGCTTCTATCTTGATATTGATAACCTTTTGTGACCAATTTGAAAACAGAAAATGATTTACAATACTTCTAAACTTTGAGAGGAGTTCACAAAACTTGAAGTGTGGTTTCAGAATACAATGATACCTAGTTTCCTAGAAATTATCCCTTTTGGTTAAGACTTCTATTATTTTAAAAGAAAATATCATACTACTTCTGTGGATCAAGTTTTCAAACACAGCAAAGGTCAATGGAAGATACCTTACAACTTTATTTTCTAAAGATCCTACAAATTACAAAACTCTATTAAACTAAAAAGGAGAAGGGGTTACCTCCTCAATTAAAGAATTTATTCAAGATAAGGCCATTAACAGGGAGAGAATCTCTCAAACCTGATAAATCTTGCAATATGAAGGTCGAATGGCCTATCTTCTCACAGATCTGAAATGGTCCAAGCCACATCTTCTGGAACTTGGTGTGTTTTCCCTTGTCCTCATGGGCTTTGTCCCATTTCAGAACTAAATCATCGACTTGAAATTGTTTTGAACCGGATGAGACTGAATCAAAAGCTGCCTTGATGATTTGCTGATGTTTGGCATGAATAACCCTGGCTTTTTCTCTTTCCTCTTCTAGTTTTAGAATTTGATCATGTCTAAGCTGAATAGAAGAAGAAGGAATTTCCTCAATGAACTGAACTAGGGCTAGAGAAGGAAGAACAAGATTTGTGGGTAGTACTGCTTCTTTTCCATACACAAGGTTGAACGAAGAAGATCCTATAGAAGCTTTCTGTGTTATCCTATCAGCCCATAATGCAAACATTAAGGATTTGTGCCAGTTTTTATGATTCTGTTCGATAGTTCGCTTAATGATTTTGATCAGATTTTTACTGGTAGACTCTGCTAAACCATTACCCTGGGGATAGTAATTAGCAGAATATTTCAATTTAAATCCTCTTTTAATAGCGAAATCAAACATAGCATTGCTTGAGAAGTAAGATGCATTATCAAAAACAAGAGCATTTGGGACACCAAACATGGTAATGATGAATTGATCTATGAATTCAATGATTGCTTCAGAATTTGTTGTCTTCAAAGGAATTGCCTCAACCCACTTAGTAAAATAATCGGTAGCAGTAAGGATATACTTATGCTGTTTGGAAGAAGGTGGAGTAATTTCCCCAATGATATCCAATCCCCATTGCTCAAATGGTTGTTCAATGTTGACTGGTTGCAGAGGGAAAGCTGGTTTTCGTTGTCTTCCACTAGAAGTTTGACAATTGCGGCATTTCCTTACATACTCGTGGGCATCTCTAAACAGAGTGGGCCAATAGTATCCAGCATGAATAATTTTGTGAGCTGTTGTGTCAGCTCCAAAATGTCCTCCTGCTGGTCCATCATGTAACTCCTGCAAAACCTTTTGTGCTTCAGGTTTCTCAAGGCATCTTAATAAGATTGAATCATAATTCTGCCTAAAAAGCACATCATCAATAATCGTAAAATTTTTTGCTTTTAACCTAATGGCCCTTTTGTTTTTGTAAGACAGGTTAGGAGGTGCATAACCATTTTTTAAATAAAAGATTAAGTCTGCATATTGAGACTCAGAATCAGTAACACTTATCTGGTTAACTTCTTCAGTTTGATCTGTATCACTTGATTCTGGAATGTTGGATGCTCCTGCCAATAACCTGCAAAAACCTTGGCCCCTAACAATCTTTGCTGGCTTAATTTCTAAGTCATATTCTTGAAGCGTTGTGACCCAGTTTGCCCTTTTTTCACCCAGTTCTCTTTGGATTAATAGTTGCCTAACTGCAGGGAAAGGAACTATAACTTTTGTGTGGGTTTTCAAAAGGAAGGGTCTATAATGTTTGACCGCTTTAAATACAGCAAAGGCTTGTTTTTCTACTTCGGAGTAATTCAATTCAGCACCCTGAAGATTTGAACTAAAAAATGAAATGGGTGCTTCCAAATTGTGATCGTTGAGCTGCGTGAGTACTGCTGCATAAGACGAGGTGGATGCGATAGTGTATAATGTAAAATGATTAGAAAAATTGGGAGTATTTAAGGCTGGGGCATTGATTATTGATTGCTTGATTAAATCAAACGCTTCTTTTTCTGCTGATCCCCACTTAAAGACTGAATTTTTCTTGATCATAGTTTGAAGTGGCAAAATAATTTGAGAAAAATCTGGAACAAATCTTTTAACAAAATTGATTTGGCCTAAAAATGACTGCATGGATTTCTTATTATGTGGGAAAGAGATTTCAGAGATTTCTTTGATCCGATCAAGATCAATATAAATGCCATCTTTAGACACAATAAAACCTAAGAGCTTTCCTTGATCAAGAGCAAAGAAAGATTTTTTAGGGTTAAGAGAAATACCATATCTTTTGCAGCGTTGAAAGATTTGATTTAGATCATGCAAATGATTGGACCTCTCTTTAGAGAATACAGTAATATCATCTAGATAGACGACTATTGTTCTATTAATCAACCCTTTAAAAGCTATAGCCATCGCTCTTTGGAATGTCGATCCTGCATTAATAAGTCCGAAAGGCATTTTCTGATATGCATATGTTCCCCATTTTGTTCTGAATGTGGTTTTAAGCTGGTCATCAGGATGGAACAAAACTTGGTTATATCCTGAGAAACCGTCTAGAAAGGACATTAATTCAGAGCCTGCTACTGATTGGAGTATTTGCTCCATGGTAGGTAATGGGAAATTGTCTTTTAAGCTCGCTTTGTTCAAATTTCTGAAATCAATACAAATTCGAATGTCGCCATTTTTCTTTCTGACTGGCACCATATTGGAGACCCAGTTTGAGTGTCGGACTGGAAAAATAATCTTGGCTTTCAAGAGTTTGTTAAGTTCAGTTTTTATTTGACTCTCTAAGCTTGGATGTATTTTTCTTAATTTCTGTTGAATTGGTTTCTGATCGGGAAGCACTAGAATGGTATGCTGGATAATGGATGTATCATATGTCTTCAAATCATCATATTTCCAAGCAAAAACCTGTTTATTTTTCCTTAACAGTTTAATGAATGCCTCTTTCTCTTCTAAGGAAAGTCCTAATCCTAAATTAATGTTTTGAGGAGTTTGCTCAGTGCCAAGATTTATCAACTCAAGCCTTAGGGTAGAACTTTGGAGCTTTGTATTAGTCACAGGTTTAAACCTGTCTTTAATATCATAAAGATCCTCCAGCTTTACCACAGGCTTAGGGATTGAATTTTCCTGAGGTGTTTCTCTCATTTGAAAGTCATGCTCATTTTCCTCAATAATTTTATTATCATAGGACTTTTCAGAAGTTAAGAATTGTAAAATATCCTCATCATGGTTGAATACTCTCCAATTAGTGACATTGTCAGGAATTGATGGCCTAAAAAGCAATTCTACTGAAAATCTATCTGGGCTATAGTCTTCAGAAGGTAGGAGCTTGGAAGCTACATTGGCTAGCAGGTCGGCTGCCGAGTTTTGAGACCTAGGGATGGAGGAAATATTGAATGCCGAAAAGTGTGAGGTGAGTTCTTGTACTAGCGATTGATAATGTTTAAGATGATTTGAAAGACAATGAATTGTATTTCTCACCTGTTTGATAATAATTTCAGAATCGCCGAATACTTTTAAATATTGCACTTTAAGGCCGATTGCTTTATACAGTCCTTGGACTAAGGCTTCATACTCGGCTGTATTGTTAGTGCATTCAAATTCTAGCCTACAGGACAACATTGTTTTTTCTCCTTGTGGGTTAACCAAAATACATCCTGCTCCTGAGCCCTCACTAGATTTGGACCCATCGAAATATAACGACCAAAATAAAGAAGTATTAACAATTTTATTTACAGTTTTCTCAGTATCATTGAAACATCTAGACCTATCTGTTTGTGAAAATTTCTCAATCTGAGATGTAAAATGGTTCACTGAGAAAGGGGATGGTTGGGCAGTAAAGTTGCCAAAGAATGAATCAGATGAATAATTCCCCAAAATGTTGTTATTAAATGCTACAGGTTGGTTTTCTTGCTCAAATTCAGTAACTGTATGGGTCATATGTTTTTCTCGATCAATCCTTATTTGATTTGGCTTACCCTTATAGGGAAGCCACATATGTGACCAATCAGTAGAAATATACCCATGTAGTTTTTCAGACCAATCCCTACTCAAGATTAAACCGTAAAATTCAGGTATATCGGCTATTAGGATATCAATCCTTTGTACTACTCTGGGATCAGCAGATAACCTGATAGTTACGGAATTAATCTCTCCCACAACCTGTACTTTGGTCTTGTCCAACTGTACAATATGAATAGCAGACTTCTGGGGTTCAATGTTCAGTTTGGAACGAATTGAAGCTGGCATTATGTTAGAAGATGCCCCTGAGTCAATCAAACAGTTGTGCAGGTTTCTGTTGTAGATCTCATAGGTTAGAAGGAAAGGTGGAGTATGAGAGTTTGATCTATCTCCAATCAGAACCGCATCGGTAGCTTCAACCATACCAGGAGGAGGTTGCCCTGAACCATTAGCAGCTTTAGCACTGGGAAGAGGTGAAGAAGGAACATCATTCAATTCTTTGAGAAGCAATTTCTGCTGATGTTTTAATTTACTAAGTTCAAACATAGTAATGTTTGCTTTAGTTTTCTTCATGTCATCAACAATATTGTAATCCATTGAATCGGATACCACTAATGTTTTAGATGTTGAAGGAGTATTAGAAGTTGAAGGTTGGTCTTGGGGAACTGCTGCAGGTGATTTCTTTGCAGGTATTTTTTCCTTTGTTGTAGCAGCACCTGCACTCCTTTTCTTTGACGTTGCCTGAACAGGTTCGGAAGTACTTTTACTCCTAGTAGTGACCGGGAACGCTTCTTCTTCATTATCGGTATCGGAGTTGGGGAGTATAAAATCCCACATTCCATGACATTCAACAACTTCTTCTTCAGCATCAGTTGGTGAGATTGTTTCCTCTTCCTCTTCTTCTTGCTCTGAATCTGCATTAGATATGACATTCAGTGGCTTTGATTCGGTTTTCTTATAAGTCCTAAAGGGTCTTTTGGTTGAGGTTTCGGCTACCTATTTTTTTATTTCAACCATTTCGTTTGACAAAGTCTTTAGGACTTTTTGAAAACCCTCCATGTCATATGGGTATTTTGGGGTTTTCTTCCTTGAGTCATCTTTAAAAGAGACTTTTTTGGCTTTTTTGTCTTCCAGAGCAGCTTTCTTTTCTAGAGCATTAATACGTTTCTCCACAGCAAGTGCTTCTTTCATGTTTTCGGCTAAGGTAGGTTTCCCAGCCCTATCTACAAAAATGGCTATATTAGCAGGTAGGGTGGTTATATACCATTCGCTTCGAATTTGTTCAATTGGTTTGGAGGCCGTCGGGATTTTATTCAGGAGTTTATTGAATCGGGCATTAAATTCCTTAATTGGTTCCCTATGCTCTATCCTAAGATTGGAGAGATCGTTTATTAGCGTAGCCAAAGACCTATCATCTCCATATTTGGTAAGAAACTGCTCTTGGCAAGTGTTCCAACTGGTAATGGAACCAGAGGGTAAAGAAAAATACCAGGATCCTGCTGATCCTTGCAAGGTGTAAGGGAAAAGTCTAACAACAACATCTTGTTCTGTTACTCCTTTCAAGTTGACTGCCAACATGAAATTATTAATATGTTCCTCAACCTGGGTCCCATCATCTGGGTTAAACTTAGGTAGCCATTTTTCAGGAGCATCTGGTAATGCATGCAATGGTGCAGGCATGTTGACTGCACCAGGCCTGGTCCATGGATCTGCCATTGTAATAGCAGTAGTGGTTGATACTACTGTTGGAATTCCAAATGTCTGGGAAGGAAATAATGTTGAGGAGTGAGCAGGTTGGGATGTTAAAGCTCCTAATCCCTGATGAACAACAATATGTAATGGGGGAGTGGATGGTTGACTTTGCAGAGGGGAAGATAAAATGGAGGATGTGGATGAAAGCTCTTCACTGTCAGACCCTTCAGTATATTTCTTCGCCTTTTTCCTTTTGGGTAAAGGGAACTCAGTGGGTTCAATACCGAGCTTTTTCGCTCTGAAGTCTGGTGAGGGGTGAGGTAAATTGAACTGCGAAGTCGCACTGCTTTGTGATACCTCAGATTTCTGTGATGAAATCGAAAAGCTCTGAAGTTTTTGGATAGGAGACTGGACTTCAGGGGATTCAAGACTTAATTGTTCTGGAGTATGATGGGTTTGAGCAGTGGTAGTTGATTCCTCTTCTTCTTTTTTGGATACTGGAGAACCAGCGTGCAACTGGGAAGTTCGAGGGGATATGGAGGGAGAATTACTCTTAGAATGGCCTGCAGATTTGGGTTTGCTTGCCATTCACAGTTGATGGCCCTCCTTCTAGCGCCAAAAATGTTGATGCCCCGAAAATCGTTGTATCAACATTGGGGGATAACCACCCGGTCCGGACCTTAGTACAACTCCTTTTCCGTTTGGAATGGTGGCTCCGACTGGGGATAATGGGACCAGTTTCCCATAAATGGATAAACGGAATGAATGATTGGTTGACTAATCTAATGATAGGCGAATAGCTAAATCTATCAGCAAAATAAAAGAGCTATTACTTATCCTGGGAACTATTGTACTTTGAAGTGTAGCGCTTGATGATCTGTGTCTATGGACAGGCATATAGATGACTCCATCTAACAGACATGGACATTAATTCATTCAAGGATTACTTTGCTTAAATAGTTAAGCAAAGTGATTAAAGCAATATTACTACACTTGTCATTTATATCATCGACACATATATGATTAAAAGAAAAGCACACCATAAACATCCAATAGTGGAAGGAATACAGAACTGTTGTTAAAGCACATACATATATTCGATAATAGCAAAGATAATCAAATAACAATTCATATGAAAAGAATGAATTCAGACATAGATAAAAGTACCATATGAGCTGCTAGACACTCCCAATATCAATCGCTACTTGAGATTCTTCCTTCAACGCAGAAACACATTCAAACAAAGACAATAGTGCACGATTGCATAAAAGCTTCCTTGTCAAATTTAGAATAACTGGTCCAGTTTCATAAAAGAATATGGCTGAAGCACAATAGTGCAACTTCAGTCTTTAAGTCAAGTACAAAACTTTACGACCCTTTCCAAAACAATGAAAGGGTCTATAAATACTTAATTAATCTAACTATCTACGAAACTGAAATCCTACTTAATTGGTATCAATTGATTTTGATCCTATTTTCTTCAGCAATCTGGCAGTCGGCGGCTTGAATCATCAAGTAGGCAATTTGCCTTTAAATCTGAGCTGACTTATCACAAGCATCGGTTCCACTTCGGGTGGTCTGTTGAGGCGAGAGCTGAGCTGGGCGGCATAGGTGGCATCCTGAATATCGGGGATAATATACCCGATTGCATCCGTAAGGCACTTGAGGGCGGCTCTCTGTGTGTGTGGTTTTACCAAGAAGAACCAATAGGTGTCCCAGGTTAAACTGTTAATCCCAGCAATTAATCTCCCCTTTTCCTCTAGATCTGGATAACATGTTTGCTCCAATGTTTTCATCGTTTTCAATTTTCCTAGTGTGCATTGGGAAATCATGTTTGATAAGTAGAGAGTGTTATTGACTAATTCAACTAAATTGCTTGAAGTTGATTTGCATCTTGAAATTGCCCTCTCTGCTTTCATTAACTGGGACTGCCATTCTGTAAAGAGTATATCTTTATGTGACTCTAAGATTCTTGGTAAATTCGCCGCTTGTCCTTGATTAGTATCTTGCCAGTCGAGAAATGCAGCTATCGTTTCTTCAGCTTGATCCAATTCAGTCCTAGCCTTGTATACTTTATTACTTATGGATGCCGTTAATTCGCATAGTGGCTCTGCCTGGGCGATTTGTTGACATAGAAGCTTAATTTGGGCTATCAATGCAGTATTTATCTGTAGTGCTTCTACTATGAATTCAGCTACTTGTGGAACGCCCTTTGTCTTTTCAATCTGTGCTGATAATTGAGCGATTTGCTCATCTTTTGATTTCAGCATTTTCTCATTCGCTGCCTTCAATTGCGCCAAGGCCTCTTACAATTCTTTCTGCTTTTGGATTGCGCTGTGGTCAATCCGTTGTTGTTCTTCCTGCAATTGTTGAGTTAATTGACTGTTTAATTGTTGTTGTGTCAACAATTGCTGCTCTACCTGCTCTGCTTTCTTCTTTGCTTCAGTCAGCTATGCCTGTAATAAGAAAATTTCCTGGTCCTTTGTTTTCAGCAAAAGACTCACCTCCGATGCCTTATCTATTGTTGCCGCCGAATAGGCTCCAGCATATTGTGACAATTTTGTCAGGTCATCAGAGGGGTCAAATTTCTCCTTCCAAACCACATTGCCCGTGACCGTCTGTTCTGGGAAAAGGGAAGGTTGATCAGTCCTTCTTCTTTTCCTTTGTCGTTTTACTACAGCTTTATGCCTTGGGCTGTAGAAGACATCCAAGGGAGGAATCTCTTCTACCTGCAAAATGATTTGATCGGAGGGGTCCTTTGGTATTATCTCTACCTCTTTTGAAATGGGTGGGCCGCTGGTTCCACTTAGAACCTGTGGTGAAGTGGTTTCCTGTGTGTCTGCTGCCTTTGAAGTTTCAGTTTCCTTTGAACATTCCAGACCACTGATAATGGAATCAAATTGCTGCCATTCCTGGAGCAATTTTGGGTCAATATGAGTATCCACGTTTATTTCAGTGGTGGTCTATTTCTGCTCTTTCATCTGGGTCTCCTCCTGCACTTTCTCCTGCTCTTTAGTCTGAGTTTCCTCCTGTGGCTTTTCTGGTTCTATTATTGTAACCGGAGGCTCCTTTGACTGTTGCCATTCAGGCTCGCTTGTTGATGTTGTTGGGGTTGTTGCTAATAGATCTAGAGGCAGAGTTTGCAACCTCTGTTCTCTAAGTATGTTAAATTCAACCAACCCTTCATCTTGATATTTCATTCTAGCATATGCCTTAACCTGCATTATTGACTCAGCGGAGGAGAACAGGTCATCAAACATATCTTCTTTATGATCAAATTTTGACAATCTGGCCTGTTCTAGTGCATTATAGGCAACTTTGCTTGGATCAAATTGCCTATTAGGGAGAGTTGCTAGAGTTAATGATTTAATCTTTGTAGCTTCTTTTTCTGCATGTTTGAGATCATGCAAGGTATAGACACCGCATCTCAAAGGAAAAGAGGGCCAGCCCTGCTTCTTATTTTTCTTGAGAGTCTGTGTAACACTCTCAGCAATGATCTGGTAAGCGATTTCCCTTGCCAACAGTTTATCAGGTATGTATAAAGGGAGGACATGAGGTTCAGCTTGGCTACCGAAAACTCTTATATAAGTGAACTTCTCCTCCCCGAACCATCTCCCTACTGCTGTTAAATCAATCCCAGCTTGGTAGGAAATCTTGGGAACAGGTTTATCAAAAATAGAATAATAAATAGGCAACATAAAGCCATTGTAGACTTGGTACAAATGGTGCTTATAAGAGGATTTCCATAATTTCTGATGGTATATGTGAATAGGCATGGGGTCTTGTGGTGTCCACCTCCAGCTGAGCACGGGAAATTCAGAATTAAAACACAAGGTATCCAAAATATAGGCACTGTAATAGAATGGGGGAATTAGCCTTTCAGTAATGCGGGTCTTATTCCTAAACTCAAGAACAAATGTGGCTAGTTTATCTGAGAGAATAGTGGCCCAATCCATTATTTTACTGTTGCATGCCGCTTCCATTAAGGGAACCATTTCTATAGTGAAATTAGAAGAGTCGTGCAATCCCCACAGTCTACACATCATTATTCCAGCGTAGCAATAAGGAGAAGCCAGGGAATCAACCGAGTACTTACCGGAAGATTCATGTTTGTGCTTTGCCGGATTTTGTCTCCAATCCCGGATGGGTTCAGATTCAACTTCGTTCTCCTTTCAGAATTTCTCCAGGAACGCCTTATTGTATTTCTTCTCTGGCTCAGGAAAATGATACATTTGCCTTAAATCATCAGCCTTGAATGACCCGAAAATTCTCCCGTCTCTGGTGCTGAAGGTTCTATCCACGATTGGGATTTCCTCAATTGCCCACCGCACTACATCCATATATGGGAGAATTTGTTCCCTAGCTGCTATCCGATGAAGGAAGGAGTCAGCTAAGTCCTTTAGAGTACCATCAGATTTCCGAGTTGAATCTGCAGTAGCTTGTACTGTTGTCACTTCAGGTTCTTCGGCTTCAATCAAGTTGTAGGTACTTTTCCAAGTAGTTTTGCCGAGACCAGAACATGTAGTATCCGAAATCAATCCTTTCTTTTTGTTTGAGGGATCAATGACAGCTTGTCCTGTGGCTGGCGCAACGGAAGCGACTGTGGTTTTCTTAGATTTCTTCCCCATTTTGCTTGAGTTTTCTTCTTTGGATGAATTCTGCACAGAAGTGAAAATAAACGTAACACAGAGAATTGGCAATGAAAACTCCAATATGGTGAGATATATTGATCAATGCGTGATGAGAGAAAACTTTTACAATGGCCGCGGATACAATCCATAGGAAGATTTTAGGACTTACAATTACATTAAATGGTCGTTTAAAACCTGCCAATCCTTAAATGCCCATTATACCATTAATCGGCCGAATGATTCGTTTAAGCGTGTTATAGATGTTTTGGCGGTTGAGCGCAGGTGAATCATTGTTCGACAGATCAAGCTTTTAATATGAATTGATCGTAATATCCCTCCATTTTAACGGATTTTTTGAAATCTGCACTTTATCGCAATCGGCCATCGGGGAAAGCTTAACCTCTTATATTGACACCTTTTGAAACCCCGATCGCCGATAGCGATATCGCATCGCATCGGGAGTATTGGCATTATATGAGACATGGATAGCATATCGCCGATTGCCGATAGCGATATCGCATCGCATCGGGGTGAATGGCCTGGGGGCGCTTTAAGAATGTGCATAGAACATTGCCGATAGCCGATAGCGATATCGCATCGGCGGAAACCAATGTGCCATTTACTTATGTTCCTTATGTCATTGCGATATGCGATCTTGCGATCGCTTTATCGCAATGATAAAAGATTGATTTATTTGCATAAATATGATCAAAATGGGTTTTTCAAAAGGTTTTTATAATGTTTTCATTTGGTTTTCGGACCTTTTTGAATAATACAATATTGATACCAATCAAAATCTAAAGGGACCCATTTCATATGATAGTTTTGTGAATAAAAATGATATGAAATGGGGGGTTGTTGTAGAGCACAACAGGTACAATAGATTTTAATTTTCAAGAACTTTTCATGAATTTTTTTTGGAAGGAAAGGAAGTTGAATTAAGGGATATCATAGGGAAACCAGGAAATATAATAAGCTCTAACGGAATGAAAAATCTTTTAAAGAAAGAAAAAAAGGTGTAATTACACAATTATGTTCGCTAGAGGTTCCCACATCGAAATCTTATATTTCTCCAAATCTCCAAAAAGTACTGGACAATAATTCTAAGGTATTTGAGACTCCCAGAGGCCTCCCACCTATTCGTGATCATGATCATGCTATTCATTTGATTCCAGGAAGTGTTCCTCCAAAAATCAGGCCTTATAGATATCCATATTCCCAAAGGAGTGAAATTGAACATATGGTTGCAGAAATGCTAGAGGTTGATATAATTATCCAACCAATTTTGATAAACAAAGCAGGGATGAATGGAAGAATGACGAAGCAAGGTGGGAACTCATTAAAAAGTTGCAAAAGATCCCAGTTCAAACAATATTGCCAAAACATTTAGGAAGGAAAAATCATATTGGAACTTGAAGTAGTTATAGAACCAAGAAATCGACAGCTACGAAATAGATCAATTTCTAGAGTATCTCATCAAGTGGAGAAACTTACCCACTGAAGATTCGACATGGATGGATGATAATTTTATACAGAAGCATCCATAATTACTCAAGAATTGAGTACAACACTTCTTGAAGGAGAGGGGCATGTTAGGTCCCTATACTACTAGTGTAACCCCTATTGTTATTAGTGAAACCCCCTTGTTATATTGTTGTGCCTATGTAGTCTCCATATTTTTATTATTGTGCCCCATAGAAGCCCACTATTGTTATTGTTGTGCCCTTACATTATTATTGTTATGTCGACTCTGATTATATTATGACCCCTTAGAATCCTATATAGAGAAAGGAGGTCTTGTCCTTTGTATCATCCAAGAATTGTTCATTTGTGTAATGTAAAGGAGGTTTCACCCTCACAGAGGCTGAATTCTAAGGCATTCATCTTTCTTTTCTATCTTTCTGGAGTTGGTTTCATAACATCTTGCACTTTGTTCAATGTAGATATGATTTATGAAAGTTTTAGGATCAATTCCCCCCATATCAGTGTATTCCCATGCATAAGAAGAAGAATGTTTTTGTAAAACTTCTACCAATTGATTCTTTTGTAATTATTCGAGGTTTTCATTAATATTCAAAGTTTTACCTGGAAAAATTTCTATTGAAGAATTCCCAAATTTCTCCATAGAGAGCAATGATACTTGTCTAGATGAGAGATATTCATTTTGACTACAGTCATAATGTGAGGAAGATTCATTATTTTCTAGTAGATTTAAAATTTGGTCCTCCTCTCTTACTTTTTCAGTAGTGAAAACAGGTTGTATATAATCTTCATCGTCTATCCATTCCTCATTCTCTATTTCTATTGTTGTTTTTACAGGTGGGTATAATGTAAATTTCTTTGTCGAATTTACATCTGAGATAAATATGTCACCTGATCTACAACCGATGAAAGCTTCCGCTGTAGCTAACCAAGATCTTCCTAGGAATAATGGATGTCCTCCTAGATTATTCTTGGGTGTTAAGACCATGAAACCAACAAGATATTCCAAGAATCTAAGGATACACAAACATCTTCCAACACACCATCAGGTTTAATTACAGACCTATCTTCTAATTGTAAAAGTGTTGGTGTGTATTGAAGGTTAGGAAGCCTTAGTGAATCCATAACTTGTTTACTCATTATGTTTATGGCTGATCCTAGATCAATTAGTGTGTTTGGTATTTCAACTCCATTGATGTGAATTTTCACAATGGGGCTCCCTTGATCGAGATATTTTTGGATTATTGTTTTCCCCATCATGATGTCTGAAATTTTCCCAACTAATTGAATTCTTATGTCTGTTCTTTTTCTTCTTGATATTTGAGTACTTAATTCCTTAATTGTTTTTGCAAAGATTGGTATTTATTTTATGCCTTGTAAGAAAGAAATTTATATACAAACATTTCTTAATTCATCCATCATATTATAATCAAAAAATGTGATTTTTTTTTCTACTCCTTCATCAATTTTCGACCATTCAGGAAAAGGTGGTCTAATGGATACCGAGGGTTGTTATATAACATGAGTATTTATTGGAACATTTTCTGTTTGCTTATTTTCTTTCTGTGGGAGAGAGATTTCTCCTTCTTTAAATTGATTTTTATGTTTTCTAAGATTTGTCCTTGCTTCCTGAATAAAAATAGGGGGTTTTCTTTGCAATACTCTTCCAGACCTTAATTGAACATTATTTAGATGTAGTGGAGTTATTACATAGGTTTGAGGATTTTTCCCTTCCATATTGTAAACAGGTTGTTGTTGTGACATTTTATTATTGGGATTCCAAAGTGGTTGAGCGGGTAGTTGATTTGATTTTTGTGAAAATGGTACAGAGAGTTGTGGATTTTGATTCTGAACTTGGACTTGAGGTAATTGATTGGATTGAGGAATTTGATTAGATTGGGGTAGGAATTGTGGTGGAAAATTATGATAGGATGGTGAATATTGTTGATATTGAACATAAGCCCCATAAGGATTTTGCCATCCTTGATTCCAAGATTGTGATTGTGGCTGAGCCCAAGGCTCTCAAGATGGATTCCAATTATTTTGTGAAGACTGAGAAAATTGTTGTGATCTAAAGCCTTGTGGTTGATTTTTTTGAGAGTTCTGTCATGGTCTCTTGGCAATAAAGTAAAGGGGGTCTACTTGTTCTGGTATCCCTTCATCATTAAATACAACCTTGATACTTGGTAAATAAGGAAACTCCTTAGTATCATGGTTATATTCACATATGGCACAATTTTCTATAGTTTTTGAGTCTAAAGGACACTCTCTTAGGGCATTCTTCTTTCGACATCTAGGACAAAAAATGGATAATGCAACATTTTTTGATTTTTTCTTGTTTTGTAGCTTAAGGGTGTCTATTTGTTCACTTAGACTCCCTAAAATATTTGTCTTGAAGTATCGAGCAAGCTTCTTAATTATTCCCTACTAATTGTCCCAGCTGCAGATATATTGATTCTTGATAACAGAGGGTCTCTAGGACTTTTTCCAACTCGTGCTTTACCTCTTGAGATATGTACACATAAATCACATATATCTGCAAAGGTTAATTGAGAAATATCTCCTTTTCCTGTTAAGTTAAGGAGATCGATCCATTAAGTTAAGGAGATCGATCCATTAATCTTTGATAGCTTTGAGTATAAGGGCTTTCAAAGTTTCCTCATCCAAATTATCCATTTTTGTTCTTTTCATATTATAGACAAATCTCTCTACTAAGTCTTCAAGATTTTTGTCTTCCTTTTGTGTCATTTTGAAGACTTCATCTTTAATGTTATGAGGAATAAAATAATCTCTATATTTCTCTAAGAAATCTTCTTTCATTTGTGCCCATGTTCTTATAGAATTCATCCCTAAACTCATGAACCATTTTAATGCTGAATCCTTTAAGGTAGCAGGGAACAATTTTAGTTTTTGAGCATCATGCAGATAATCATATGATCTGCATAATACTTCAAATTCGAAGAGAAATGTCTCTGGGTCTTCACTTCTTTTTCCATGGAAATTAGGAAGAATAGAAGGTGAAATATTTTTCATTGTGAGGGTTGTATCTTCATCAAAAATAGGAAATCCAAAAGGATCTTGATTTCCTCTACCTCTACCCCCTCCTCTATTTCTATATCCACCTCCTCCTCTACCTCTACCTCCTCCAATCCTATTTTCCTCACCATTGACATTGTGTACCTCACCTCCTCCTTCTTCAGCCATGATAGATTCCTCAAAGCTAATGTAAGGTTATTCTAATGCTTTTGGTTCCTCTATCAATGGGTAGCCAAAATAAGTTTTTTTTTCCTCTTCTTCATTGGGAATGTCTAATTCTTCTCCTAGAATTTGTTCACGAACTAGAAACCTGCAACAATAATAGTCAGCAGCCTCAACATCACAAGTCTTCAGGAATAAATCATAACAGCAACTATCCATCAACATGTAGGAATAACTAGTAAGCAGAATGAATCAATCATCACAACCTCCAGTTGAAGAGTAGTAGTCGCAAGATTATAATCATCAGGAAACCATCAAAAAATTATGCATTATGAGCAGAAACATCATCAATCACTCAACTTAAATAATTTGATCTAAAATCAATAATGCAGCAGTAGTATATGTAAACAATCTTCAAATAATAACCATGTTACTATAGCACATCCTCTAGGCATAAGATGACCATCAAAATGAGAAATATGCAATGTAAATTTCATCCATGCTCCCATGATATCATATGTGCACCAATTCAAGCAACACATGCAATGTAGAACACTTCAGCCATCAACACCAATATAATTTGCAAGAACTATGCAGCAATACTCTTCAGAAATTCACAAAACCAACCAACAACTCTTAAGGCACATGTATGAATCACTAATTCTTCCTCATGTGAAAGATGACAATCTAATGAAGTACTATAAATGAGGATTTCAATGAGAGTAATATTACTCTCTCAAGATATCACCAAATTCTCCATGAAATCCATATTATCTTGCATGATATAAATGTTATATATGCAAAAGTATAAAATCATATCAAAATCCCCCTAAGCATATGCCAATTCTCCATCAACTATTTGCTTAATGCATAAGAAATTCATTAGTGTGCATAGATATAAATGATTTTCACACAACATGGCTGCAACCACCAACAATCATGAGACAAAAGATAAAATAACATGCAATATATAAATCTTTGTAGACTCCGCCTAAACTCATGCGCTCTCTTTCCATGCCTCAAATTGAAATGAATAGATGCATGAAACTGAAAATTCCTTCATTTAATCGCATGAACCTATCAAGCTTGGCTTATCTTGAAGTCATCTCCTATTTTGCACAAGATAAATATCTACTCCCCCAAGTAAAATATCGTTTTTCAAACCAAAACGTTTTTCTTTGATGCCTTTTGAAGAGATATTTCTTTGCATCTCATCGTTTATCTTCCATACCTTCTTTGTCTTCAATGGTGGGCTTACTCTTTTTGTTGGCTTGATCCTGTCAAATCTGCAAGCTATAGCTTTGTGGCCATATTTTCCACACTTGAAACAACGGTTATCCAAAAAAAATTGTTTTCTTGCAAAAAAATTACATTCTCTAGTACGATGACCAAAATAATTGCAAGAAAAAGATTACCCATAAAATAAACTTGGATACCTTATTTTTTATTTGTTATATGATGTACACTTGGTTGCTTCCTTATTCTCTTGAATTGTTGCATCTTGTAGTTTTGATCTTCTTTCCTTTGCTTCTGTTGATGAAATCTTTTATTCTTTGACTTCCTTTGATGGTGCTACTTCCTAGGCCCTTGATTGACTTGGGATGTGATGGTTTGCCTATGATTTTCTGCTACATGGACATCCTTCACTTTCTCCTCTCCTTTTACACGACTTGATCCTTCTTCAAAACCCAATCAGATTTTGATAAGAGGAGATATATGATTGATAAGGATCTCATCTAAATTTTTTCTTCTTTTCTCCAACTTCTGATACTAAGATATTTGATTATTTTCATTTTCAAGCTCACATCTCAAAGAGGCTAATTCCTCTTCTAGTCTTGCACAATACTCTTCCCGATCTTGCAGTTGATTCTTCAACATCTCATTTTCCTTGATGAAATCTTCATGTGGTATCTCTTGATCAATGGATTTCATGTCAATGCTCTCATGGTTACTCTCACTATCTCCTTGAGAGGATATTGGATCTACTTCTGCTATGAATGTAGAATCTTCTATAATAAGTTCCTTTTCTTCAAGAATAGAGTGAGGTTCTTCAATAACTTCTGAAATATGAGATCCATCTCTTCCATACATATTATGCAGCTTATCCATAATCTCTTTTGCAATTTTATAGTGTCTTACTTTAGTAACATCATGATCTAATAGGGTTCTTAAGATGATATTTTTGGCTTTCTCATTTGATTCATCATATGTATTATATTCTAATGAGAGCAAAACATCCACATCAAGATCAATAAAATATACTTCCAACCTTACTTTCCATACTACATAATTCGATACATGATGAGTAAGAGGTCCATCTTCTCCAAATCCTCCATAGTAACCCAAGATCAACCTTCCAGTGGTGATGCTGCAACAAAGCCACCATGCTCTGATACCAATTGTTGGAAATGTGCTCACTACTGAGGCAGGGGGGTGTGAATCAGTAGTGATTTTGTTTCTTAACTTTTTTATTTCTTTTCAATTTACTGAAACACATTCACACATTATGCCATTAGTAGATTAACCAACAAACCAAATAACAATTGTCATGACCATCACATGAAAAACATAACATAATTAAAACAATCACATGCACAAAGGACACAAGGATATCTAGTGGAAAACCCCCCTCCGGGGAAAAAACCACCCTTTGTTGTTGTTGTTGCTCTGTTGCAATTTCATTAATCAAACAAATAATTTAAATAATCATAGCTGGCTATGTCCAACAAGGAAGTTTCTCATATGACATCAACTAAGTGAACACCCATCCACTAGAGACTCCTCCAGAGTGTTTGGAAATCCATGTGCTTCTTCTTAGTTTTTTTTTCTATTTACATTACCTGCGTCATGATTTTCCTCTTTCTACCTCGCCTCTGTAACTTCTTTAGTTCTTCCTCAGGTTTCTCAATATTTTTTCCATCTTTCTTTCTTTTAACATTATCTTGACTATTCTTCTATTTTACTTCTTTTAAAAACTAACTTAAGGGAACATTTTCCTCTACTTCTTCAGGTGAAATTTTTATCTCCACTAATTCATTAATTGGAAAATATTCAAGTATTTTTTCTGTAGCTTTAGGGTTAGGTTCTGGAAAACCTTGCATCGACTTTTCTTGGTTTTTGGTTGCTCCTCTTCTTCGGAAACCTCTATGAAATGATTCCTTACTAAAAAGTCTTGCCAATTATTTGATCCAGGTGGATATTGGTGGCCATCTGCTTATTTCACTTGGACCCCCATCATTGTTTCTTTCAGTTTTTAGTTTCCTTAATTGTAGCACAGTTTACTATTTTTGGCATTTTTTCGGGTCCTGAACTTCCGGAGCAATTTTGAGGCCCTAAACTATGTTTTTTGGGAAAATCACCATGGCGAATGCGAATTTGCATCATGAAATTGGTTGTCGGCAGTTGTATTCCTCGGATGGATCTTTCTAGTGAGGTATCATGCACGTCAAACGGAGATTGTATGCCAAAGTTATAACCCCGGGAAGTTGATGTACCAATTTACCCCAATGGGGCCCATAGTTTGGTGTTTCATCTCCTAGGATTAGGTTTTTGGATGTTTTCGGGTTTTCCATTGTTTTTCAATAATAAATGGACCTTCAAGCCTCATTGTAACACAGTTCAAAGGCATGTAGCCTCCACATCTCTTCTTAGAGATAAGCTACCATCGCCCGAGCTAGTTTATTTTCATTCTATATGTAAGCATATTTCAGTTCTTTGATATTAATGAAATGGAGTTTTATTTCTATTGCATCTCTGTGTTTATGGTTATAGTTGTAATTTTTTGTGTTCCTATTTAAATTCGGATCAGTGGTATCAAAGCGATTTGCTCTTTCTCGATCCTTCTTTGCATGTCCGCAACGAGGTCGGGGTTAAGGAATTAGGGCTCGATCTGGTTGAACCTTTGCAAGATCAGCCTTGCAAACCTCGATGGTGGGGGAAGAAAAGAAAGACAAGGGAGAAGGAGATCCTATCAAAATATTTCTCGAGGATACCCTCGTGAAACAAAGGAATGTCATGATGGATAACTTTACCCAGATCCTTCAACGGTTTCCCATCGGCGGTGCATCCACATCTAATAACCACTCTAAAGGTGCCACTCCTTTTAAGGTATAAGTAAACTTTGACATTCCCATATTTGAGAGCCAAATAGATGCAAACGTCGTAGATAAATGGTTAAATTTGCTAGAAGGATATTTTTCTATTCATGATTTTTCCAGTCGGGAAATGATTACTTTTTCTGTTCTCAAAGTCGCCCCCCACGTCAAAGACTAGTGGGAAACCTAGTGTGAGCAGAAGGATGAAATTACACCCTCACTGTTTTTAGCTGCACCCACTTGGAGTTCATTTCGGGACATCATCAAGGAGTAGTACTACCTTGTTGGGAGCTATGATAATAAATACATAAAGTGGACCATGCTACGGCAGGGAAGGGACCAAGACGTGTCAGAGTTTACCAATGTTTTTCATACCCTTTGCATGAAGTTGGGTATCAAGGATTCTGAGAAGCACTTAGTACTCAAGTCTCATGGCTGCCTACAAAGGTACATTGAGGATGAGATGGAGTTCATGGGCATCTCCTCGCTCGACATAGTGTACCGCTATGCTGTAAAGATCAAGTAGAAGCTTAAACAGAAAAAGCGAGACTTTGGATCTATGAATTCGAAGCATGGGAAAGGTGCCCCCAAATCACATAACAAAGGGCAAGGCCAAGGCAGGGCGTCCAAAGACAACCCTCCAAAGCCACAAGAAAAGAACAACACCACGAAGCCGAAGAAGGACATGAGAAAGTGGTGTGAGTTCCATAAGAGCTCCACTCACAACAAAAGTGAGTGTCGAGCCAAGCAGTCACTGGTGGCTGAGCTGAAGTCTTCTCAATCAGATACATGTTCCGACTCTGAGTCAGAACACAACAAGGGGAATAACAAAGGGAAGCAGATTATCGATGTGGAGCCCAATGCCACCATTTCCACCATGAAGATCTAGAAGGAGGAACCCGAAGATCCAGAGGAGGAGGAGCACCTCTTCTACTCCCAAATGTGGGTAAAGGGTCCCCTGCTACAGTTCATTGTCGACAGCGGGAGCCAAAAGAACCTCATTTAGCATAGGTCGTGAAGCTGTTAGGCTTACTCTAATATCCCCAATTTTGTGTGCATGGGAGTCAGAAAGGAATTTTGCCCAATTTTAGTAATATTTATTAAAAGGGGGAAAATATTATTGGAGAAAGGTGGCTAGTATCATTTTATCAGAGAATAGAGGCAAATTATTATTTTATTAAATGGCAGCAAAAGTGATTTAGTGGAAAATGACCCCCACCAATAAAATAATATTAAAAAAAGGAGTCTAGAGGCATGAGGAGAAATGATAAAAGGAGGATGGAATCATTTTGTGGAGGATCTTTGGTCATTTTACAATTTCAACATTAGTTCTCTTGAGCTACTTAGCCAAGAAAACCGTGTTGTTTAGCACAAGGGATTTTCGAGTGGAAATTCCACTTCTACCTTCGGTGAACTTTGAGTGTCACCCTAGGGGAGTAAGGAGTCCATCTTAGGGCTTCTTTAGGAGCTACATTGCAGACCATTTCCAGTTGGAGCATGCTTCTCTTAGGGTATAGAAGGAAATTCGAAGAGGCTGAGAGAAGTTGGAAAATAACAGAGTTTTGGCTAGAGAATTTGCAGAGATTTATCCATAGGGAGGGCAAGTTTTTCCTTGGTGATTTGCAGGGCTGAGAGTGTTGCATTTTGGAGGGTTGAATTTATCATTTCAGGGGTTTCTGGATAGCTATTGTGCAGACATTTTGACAGGGATATTTGGAGAGTTCGAGATAAGGATAAATAAAGAGTATTGGAGGAGTGATTTTCAGGGGTTGGAGGAGATTTTTCCAGTAATTGATTGGCCTTCTACAACATAATTATTTCTACAATGCGTTTTTCCAGCTAGTTAAATACACATTTATTTGGGTCACCGGGGCACATTGGAGTTAGCCCAAACCCTTTCTGGGCTTTTGTGGGTTTATTGAGAGGAGTCTCCAACTAATTTTATAGAAATTTTTGGGCAATATTCGGGCCTGAAATTATCGTTCTTATAGCATGGCGAATTGCTAGTTAACTGGGGAATCTACGTCACTTGGTGGGCTTAGTTTTTGGCTTAGAGTTGGACCAAACCCTTTCTAGGATCTGGAGAGGATTCAATGGCTACAATTTCAAGGTGATCCAAGAATTCTTGAGCACAAAATATTCAGTCCCTTATTGCTGCACGAATTGTTGAAGCTTGCTACTGCGTCATCTCTCACAGGCCTACGCAGTGCTCTTGGGTGACTATTGTGCGGAGTGTCAGTTGGAGGATTTAGGGGTTGAATTGTTAGTATTTCATGTGGAGGGAGATTGTGGGGATATTTTTATCATTTTGGAGCAACAATCCATCATTTTTAGCTACAGGTGAAACATTCTGGTATTTGAGGAGGGCCAAGCTATTTGTGGTCGAATTTGGAGGGTCAAAATGAGAGAAAACCTTTTCTGGGTTTTTGACAAGGATCACATCTCCAATTTTACATAATTTTTTGGGTAGTTTTGAAGGGTCAAATCAGGGTGCCAAGTCAGTGAGCAATGAAGAAAAATTGGGCCAGCGCAGATTTCTGGAGGGTCAAACTATTGCAACAGTTGGGAATTGGGAGATTGATCACTTGGGACTTGTAGCTTGCCTTGAGAAAACCCAGGCACACTACTTCCAATTTTATTGTACTCCAATAGTTTATTTATAATAAAAATTGGCCATTTTGGTGTTCTAGAGCATTTTTTTGTTCATGGGTGTTTGTTGAAATTTATTATGTTGTTATTTGTGTGCATGTATTTGATTATGTCTATAGATTTTCTATTTGGAATACTACAATGGTATCAGAGCATTATCTTGGTCAGTTGTGGGGGATCCAACAAGTTCATAGATGATTTGGCCATGCATTCATAATGACTAGTGAATTTATGGGCACTCTGGTGACACTGAAAGGGAAGAGTACAAAAGGGATCATGGAGGAGCTTATGAGGGATAATCAATTATTGAGGAGGAAAAACCAACAAGTCCTAGAGAGGATACAACAAATGATACAAAACCAGCAAAGAAGCCAAGCATGTGCAAGCACAGCCTAGCAGTACAACACCAATATGTATGGCCAGTTTGGTTGTCCTACCATGCATCATCTTCTGGATGAACCAAAGAGGAGATGTTGATATAAAGATTATCTGAGGTTGTCATTGATGTCAACCCAAGTAGCACTAGGGGCTACCCTGATCTTGCAAGGGAATTTTGACTTGACAACTTACTCTATTTTGAGTCAAGGATCCTCTAGATAGATTCTATTCGTCGAGATGTTTCCGTTGATATATGGCACACCAAGTAATTCTTCACGGTTTGAGAGATATTCATGTTTGAAGTTAGTAACCCCAGTTAGTGGGCTAAAACCCTATGGGGTTGTGGCATGGCACTCATAATTGGTTTTGGTCATTGAATAGTCATTAATTAATAATTTTTAAGCTCCTAATATCCCTCCAACATTCTCTATATAAGCCCCTCTCAACTCTATGAAAATAAATCTCATATATCATCCAAATGTAGTGATCATGGAATTTTCGCTATTACTTCTAAAATTAAAACCCATTTGATTCACAATCCTAATGAACTTTGTGACCAAATTTCAGATCTTGTTTCGCTATATTTTTGGAGATAAGATCTGTGGAAGTTAGGGTTTTTGCAAGCTACCGAATTTTATCTCAAAGAAGTGACCTTTGGGAAAATCGTCATAACTCTCTCTCTAAGAAGAGGATTGGAATTCTATAAAAAGTGGCGGATAGTGCATGGACTGTAGTTTTTTGTGTATCAAGTTCATAGCCGAAGGAGGAAATAGTGACACGTGGCACATCTTACAAGTTCACTCTACTGAACTAGTCCATAGTTAGGTCATTGTGAGAGATTGGGCATAACTTTGTCTTGAAGAGTCCAAATCAGGTCAGACCTATGGAATTGGAAGGAAGACACCGAGGGCTTCTACAGGACCGAAGATCATATGCTAGGGATCTGAAATTGCAGAGATACATCAGATTAAATATCGTGCTCCTAGAAGGCAAGAAAAACTACATCAAGTGTTGTCAAGGGGTGCAAAGGACCAGATTTTCTAGGGCAGCAAAGAGCAAGCTGCAGCAAAATGATGCAGCAGAGGTAAGCTACAGGTAAGTATCTTCTATATATGCATGTTCATCTCTTAATTGCATTAATTTCTTTGTATTCTAATTTGTTGTTTTTGTTTAGCACTGACATATGCACTACAAGATGAGGTAAGTTTTTCTATTATCATGTCATGGGTATTTCCTTGAAGAATTTTTGCAGGTATTATATATTCATCAAGAGAAAACTCAATGCATAATCTAATGTTATGAAGAATGAGAAAGGGTAGCATGACAAGAGAAGTAATCAAGGTGCAGAACAACAACAATAAGTTCACCACATGGAGTCTTCAAGTGGGCAACATTGCATATAGACATTGTAAAAGTATCATTGTACAAAGTCATTGTAAAAGCATCTTTGTAAAAGTTGTGCAAGTGTCTATCTGCCAAGAGTTGAAGAGGCAATGTCGGGAGGTCTAGGATCATAATTAGGTGGTTGTGTCATATTTGGGGTTATGGTCTAGTGTCTTATTCTTCTACATGATTCTATATCATTGTAAAGTGGATCATTTTTCCTAGTACGGGAGTCCATTCTTCTTTTATTATTCTATAGGGTGGTCCTAGGCTGGTGCATGAAGTCACTACCATGTTCAAACCTATGAAAACTTCAGGGTGGTAGGGTGGTTCTAGGGTGATTTGTAGCTCATTGGGTGTTGGGGCATCCGTTCAATTAACTACTGAGGAATCTCAAGCGTTGGAGCGTCCATCTAGTGGGAGCTAGAGAAGAATGCTTTTCTAGATTCTAGGAAGTTGGAACTTTCTTTTAAATTGGAGTTGAAGATTAAAGAATTATTAGAAAAGTGTTCGGTGGTTTTTGCCCCGTAGGGGGTTTTCCACCTAAGATTTGTGTGCCTCTTGTGTTCTTTTATTCACTGTTGTTACTGCATAAACATTAGTGATAATTGAAGATTAACTAATGCTCTGAAAAGATTTAAAAGTTCTAACTTCTAAGGAATACTGATTCAACCCCCCCCCCCCTCTCAGTATTTTCCAACATGAGAACCATAGTTCAAGGAAGGGATCATCATGTAGAGGAGCACAGTTAGAGGGTGAGACTAGGGGGTGTTTCTGCTGGTGGGAGACCAAGATTTAGTTGTCCCGAGTCTAAGGAGGAGGTTGAGTGTGAGGGCGTGTAGGATGGTGAGGAGCACATCGATATACTGAGTGTGGCAGAGGAGTCACAATTATTGGAGACCTCTTTGATAGCACAGGTTGACACCTTGGTGAAAAGAGTAGAGCCTACAACCTTAGAGCCATATGTTGATGAGGTTTCATCCCTAGATGAGGTGCTAGGAGAAACAAAGGTACCTAGAACTATGACTGAGTTCCCTGACCATGGCCACCTACAATAGCATGGAGAGCACATAGAGGGACGTGAGCTAGTCATGGAGGGGAGATTTGTGACCCATATAGAGCCCATGATGGAGAAGGACGAGCAGTCATCTTTTGGTCCAACCACTGATTTAGAGCATGCAGACGTACAAACCATCACTAAAGCCACAATACCTCCAGAAAGTAGTGTTACACAAAAATATTGTCACCATGATTATTTTCAGTCAGTATGGGTCTATCATCACTTGTACTATCCTCCTAAGCAAGTCTCAGACCTCAGCTCTTCAAATCAAGCTTTGGAAATGAGAGAAAGACATTAAAAATCAATGTAACTCTGGTTCCGCACTTTCTCTCATGGTCACCTGCGGTCCCACACCTTTTGTGTACAAAAGCTGTGGACCTGCCCACTCTGTCCCTAATGGTGTAGGTGCGTACCCCTGTGAAAGTCAAAAGGTGCAAGTTTTATCTTAAAAAACTCACTTTGGGTTAATTCTAGAGGTTTCTAGAAGGAATTTTGACGTGGATTGTTCGCTCTGAGGTGGTTCATGCATCCCAAAAGAGAAGGAGTTAATCCCTTGATGAGAGGAGCTATCCCTTTGAAGGAGGGCTTTATCCCTTTGAAGGAGGACCTAGTAACCTCCCTCCATTGCACTATAAATACAGGCATTGGGCTGGTTGCTAGGGAGGTTAGAAGCTGAACATTTTTGACGGTAAATGCTGGTGAAATCAAGGCTTCCTAGTTGAAGCTTAAGAGGAGAGATCACACATCTTTTTGGCTTCATTGGGGAGTGAGTGAAACTTGTCAAAGTAGAGGAGACTTCTTGTTGGACCCTGGGAGGAGCTTGTACAACGTCAAGGCAAAGGTTGTAAAGTTCTTCTTCTTTTGAATTAATACAATCAAACTCATTTTTCTCAACAAGTATCTTATGTTATTTGTTTCATGGACTCCTTGACTTTCATGTTAAATATGTTTTATGCAATTGGCTTTTCAGGTGCTATTTAATTTGTTTGCCTTGTTTGTGTTTGCAGATTCGCGAAAAGGAGCTCACTTGGATCAAAGGAGCGAGGGCATCCACAAGCTTGCGTTGGACCTAAGGTAGGCCCTAAAAACACTTGTTTGCTATTTGTTTATCAAAGCATATTTAGAGAAAGATAGTGTCTGGTTGGTTTGCTTGTCATTAGGTCTTCTTTAGATTCTAGGAAGGTCTATCTTGTCCACAAGATCGACCTATTCTGTGTGACAAAATGGCGACTCCGCTGGGGACTTGATTGTTTTCCTTGTTTTTACTTTGACCTGAGAAACTCTATTTTTGTTTCTGTTTTTGGCTTGTTATGTGTAAAAGTGGGTAGAGTTTGTAGATCCAGGGTTATTTTTCGTTTTTCATAGCTTTGGGAGAGGACCGCACCCTAGCCGTTTGACACAGTGCGTACCTACCCGCAGCTTGGCTTTTAGCACAGAGCGGGACCGCACCTGTGCCAACTGTGGGCCTGCGGACCCTGTCAAAATTTTGAAAACCCTAAAATTTCCTCTGTTAGTCAGCTTAGTTTGTCTTTAGAAATTGTTGTCCACTACCCAGACCTTCATATAACTTGTCAGAAGCTTTCCTTAGATTGATTTCATTAGTGTTAGGGTTTTAGGTGGAATTCCTAGGAGTTTTGCTTGTTAGGTTTGTTTTCATTGTGGTTGTGTAGTGGCTCTGAGCTAAGAAGCTGTAGGGACTTCAGATCACCTTAGTGTCTACCAGCTTTCTTATGAGTCTGACCATTTATGAAATCTCCCCTTGTTTGAGGAATCCGCTTTGAGTTTTCTCTTTACAAAACTTCGAAAATCTTGTGTTTGAGAGTTTGGATTTTCATTTTCAAAAAGAAAACAAAATTGGTTGTTCTTGACTTATTTGTGATTCTGCATAAATTGGTCCTTAGCTTACATCTAGCTAAGTAAAACATCCTTAAAAAGACTTTTAGTAGGCTTTGAATTCAAATAGGTTTTTTATAGTTTGTAGCTCTCAAAGTTAGTCATTTTCATTAGTTTTGAGTGTTTTATTAAAAAATATAAAAATCTCTTTTGAAAAAAGTTTGTTTTTGTAGTGATTGAGTGCTTTGAAACGAAAAAGGGAAATTTTTGTGAAATAACTAGTTGTCTCGTTTTGAGTGCTTTGGAAAGGAAAAGCTCTTCTTTTAATTTGTTTAATTGAGAAAAATTTGTGTTTACAAAGTATTTGCATTCTCAAACTCTTTCTTAGTTTAGAAGTTCATCGAAGAGAAAAAGATTGTTTAGATCATCTTAGGTGCATTTTTAGTGATTTTGAGTTGAGTCTTCATACCACGAGTTTCATCTCCGCACCTTTGGACTTAAACAAAAACCACTAAAATTAACGCTTAAAGTAAAATTCACCTAGTAACATTTTTATTTCTAAGGCTCTGATACACCAACTTAGCTTAGGCTAGTGTCTTGGAGTAGGAGAGTAATTAACTCTCCAAGACAGTAAAAACAAACAAGTAGCTGTATCTTGTGGTAGGGAAGAAATCCAATTGTTGCATTTATGCTCTGGGAAAGATCCTCTTAAAGGAGAAGCACGAGATCGTGTCTGAACCAGTGTGGGAATCAATCCTTCCTCATTGGGAACGACGCCAGATATTCACGTATTAAAAACGGTAAACCTCGGATTAACCATTGTCGAGGAGCCTGGGGTCACTTGTTGGTAAACCTTGGATTATCTCAGGGAGCCTTCAAGGGGATTGAGCTTGCTACTCTGCCCTTGCGTGCGTATCGGATCGTAGACTGTTCCCCCAGGTGTATTTGTCTCAGTTGGTAACCTTAGTGCCCATATTCTTTAGGACTCTTCCTAAGGTGACAGTGGTGGGAAGATCCCACTGTACCTGGTGTTAGTGTCAGTCTTTCCAGCCATCCTCCAGTGATCAAATATGCTCTTACAAAGTGGTCTCATAGTGTCAAGGTCAAATTTTGTCATTTCAAAGAGTCTTCAAGCAAAATTTGGTCACTAGGCATTAGGTCTAGGGTTTGCTTTCACTCCTTCTAAAGTTGTCCAAATGTCAGTCCATGTCATCATTCAGCTGATTCTACCATCATTCATAGGGTTGTCCTCATCATGGCAGGTTCCATTGGGTCATTTTACACCTTGTTCATGCTTCAGTTGCGCCTAGGCAAGGTTCATTTGCCTCTCCTAGGGTTTTGAAGGCAATTTCTCTTGGATGGTCAAATCATTAGAAAAACTAGTATCTATATGTTCATACACCTTCCCCTATCATTAAAGTACCCTATCAAACACTTCCCATCACTGAGATCCCCCAAATTCCTCATTTTCGCGCAAACCCTAGTTTCTTGCTACAACTTGGCAATTTTCTAGGTTGGGCCTGTGTTTTGCCCTTTTGGACCCCTTCCCCTCACTCAATATCTGAGATTACACTTTCCCCTACTTCCTAACATCCCTCCCTACTCCCCAAAATTTCCCCAAGAATTTACAAGCCCCTCATCCCCTTCATTTCGCTTCATTTCCACAAAATTCCTAGTTTCACACATCGGGATAAGTTTCATTCAAAAGATGTTTCAGAGAAATCAAAGATGAATTTTGGAAAACTGAGAGAGGTTTTTGTCCACAACATGCCAGAAAAGAAACATCTCCTTCTCTTTTTACACAAGTGTCATGGTTTTAGAGAAATGTCAAAAATATCGTTGCCTCAGGAGAATCGAATGCACCTCTGAAGTGACCTTGGGAAAATCACGTTTTCTCCTAGCTTGGTTGGCCAAATGACTTTCTTGATGAGTCAAATGATAACTAGACACAAAGAAATTTCCAATGAACTATCATGAGCTCAATTTGGAGTTGAGGAAGGCATTCAAAATTTGACTGCAACAGCACTCTGCCTTGAGGAAGCCTCATTTGGCACATTTTGACCAGTCTTGGGAGATTTGATTTTTGACAAGGCAAATGAACTCCAACTTGAAAAATTCTGGTTGATTTGGAAATTAGACTTAAAGATATTTCCAACGAGCTATCCTGCACCCAATTGTGACACCGGGAAGGCCTCCGAAAGCCTCTTGCAAAATGCACTATGTAGCTGAGGGCGCGCTACGCATCAGGGTGGGCGCGCTATGCATCAGCACACTTTTCTCAGTGTAAATTTACTCGTGTGCTACGCACCGGGGGCGCGCTACGCGTTGGGTGAGGCGCGCTACATGTTGGGAATTCTACCCAGAAATTCGCCAGCAAGTATTCAACTCCTCTCCTAACTCAAGCAAACCACAGGTAGGCTTCATTTCCATGGCTGGTTCTTGGTTTTGCAAGATTAATGAGAAAAAATTATGATAGATGTGCCATGAAAATTAAATGTAAAAACCCTAAATTTGCTGTGTGGATTCAAAGGCCTAGTTTGCTAGGGTTTCAAAATTACATGCTGCCAAGGTTTTCCCACTTTTGTGTTTCCTACCCCTCCCATATTCACCAACATTTTCCTCAAAAATTCTTCATAAAACCCTACACTATTCTCCCTCAAATCCTAACCCCTCCCTTCTACTACAAACATATTTTCCTACCGTACCTCATCCCAAACCCTAAAACTTCAAGATTTCCATGCCCCTTCCCTTCCCTAAATTCCTTGTTTTATTTCCATGGTCCCCATTTCCCTAATGTTTCCCCTTTCCTAACAATTCCCTTGTATATTTGTGTCCCCTTGGTCACAGCATTTTGAGAAAAAGTAAAAGTCTACAGTCAATTTTGCACACAGTTGTATATCAACATATATATATTCGAGCTACCTTGTTTTTAAAGAACATGTCAGAGACCAAGTCAGCTTATGAGCAGGATTATGATAGTGATTCTACACCAGAGGTAAGTGTGCCAAGGAGGTATCACAAAGGTGGCAAAGGTGGTCGGCATGTCAGGGAGGAGCCTACTTCTTTGGCTCAATTGCAAGCTTGTCCACTTGCAATGGACTGTTTTCGGTGTCAATAGAAATCATGCATTATTAAAACACATGGTTATGCATTACAAAGTCTGGAACCTGGTTTGCAAGGCGCGAATTAGGAGTCTTAAGGCAAAATTGAGGAAAATGGTCAAGAAGCAAAAACGGAAAAATGAGCTTGATCGTCTTCGGATTTTGGCCGAAGCCTCTTTGATTGAGCATAATACTTGATTGGGGACCCCCAGCCCAAATTTCAAGAAATTTGGGAAAAATTTTGTCAATTTTGAAATTTTTATGTAAAAAGCAGGCTTTTGGGCTCAACGCGTAGCGCGCCGCGCACTACCCTTAAAATTGGGAGGTCCAAATCACGAAAGGTTTGCATTTTTGGATTTTACATGATGAAATACATCTGCTCAGCCACTGCCAAGGCATTTCATCAAGGTTTGGGTCCCTAAAAGGTCAAAAAACATGCAAAAAATGACCTCACTGCCCCTTTTTGGACACACAGGTAGCAGCCTTGGGAGAATGCACTTTTAGAGGGGAAAATGGACACCAAATTGGAAAATTCCACTTGGGTTGGAAATTAGACTCGAATAACTTTCCAACGAGCTATCATGAGCTCACTTTGGATGCCGGGAAGTGCCCCAAAATCAGGTGGAAAGGCGCGCTACGCATCAGGATTTTTTGCACATTTCTCACCTTCCAGCTCAGGAATTCGCTCAGTTTTGACCAGTTTTGACTTGTGATGGGATTTTTCACCCTCCTTGATATAATTAATGTAATTTTATGTTGACTTGACACTTATTTACCTATTCTAGATGATTCATTCATGAAATAGCAAACATTTAATGAATGAATTGGTTTCCTAGCTTATAGAGGCAAGTTGTTTTGATTGCCTAGATTATAGTGCTTTGTTTAGAATTGGTTGAAATAGCTCCTAGGATGATGAGCTCGACCCCTAGAGGCAAGGGAATGTGTTAGCTTGCCTATATTATGTATTTTCTTAGTCATTTTCATGGTTGGACTCTTTGGGAAGAGGCTTTGAGACTTTATTGTACATTTTACTTCAGCATTTTGGCAAAGGGAAGACCAGGGATTTGCAGCACTATTTGGAATTCTTGTGGCTTTATGTGTTGATGGTGTGCTTCTTTCAGTACTTGTAAGTTTGTTATGTGTATCATTTTCCCTCTCTCATCTTTTGCAATTGAACAAATGAAGTGTTAAGGTAGAATCCATAAATTTGCTATGCTCTGCCTTTAAATTTGTTTAATTTTCCATGTTTTCTTTAGTTTAAGGAGAACCCTTGTGCTTGCTTGCTCTCCTTAGCTCCTCACCTGTCTGATCTATTCACCTCATCACTTTAAAAGCATCAAAACAATTGCCTACCTTGCTCCAATCAGACCTCTGCAGAAACTGTGTCTCATCCCCGCACCCAAAATTGCTTTTTCCTTTGATTCAACAAAAATCCCAAAAAATCACCTTTAAACCTCTGCACTTAATATCTAGCCTAAGATCAGTATTCCTTATTGGTCATCTCAGCCCCTTTGAAAACCTTTTTCCGAGATAGACCCGGAGAGAGCCCTCTCCTGTCCTCGTAGGGCTAGCTACGAGGCTGAGCGTGGTTTGATGTTGCCTCGAGTTTTGCCTTCCTCAGCCTGAGGCAAATTCGAACGCTAACATAGTGGCGACCATACTGGGGAAGAAAAAATGGTTTGCTTGTTGATATCATTTGTTCTATAAGCTACAGACGGAGCCTGAAGTTATGCCAGGTAGCCTTCGAAACGCTTTTGCTTTGCATTAGCGAAAGTAGATAAACGCTGCTTCAGTCAATCTCCGGTCTAGCTTGTAAACGTGACATTTAACTTGTTGATTGCCCCAGTACATGTATTAAGTTTAGATCTGATTGTTGATGGTGAACAACGATCAGACATTGGCAAGGCTGAAATCATTCACCTGGCGACTCTAAATCATTTTCGAGATCAGATCCAAAGACTCCACTAGAGGATGATCCCGACCAGCAAAAACATGAAAGGACAATATGGACATATCAGGTATTCAAGTTGGAATTTCATCCAAGACATTTTGTTCTTTGTCATAAATTATTTCTTCTCTTTTCCCAAGAATGTCAAGAAGGCTTTGCAAAGTATACTGTATTTGAGAAGAGATCCTCGGCCTGCAGTTGATTCTTTCCCTTTGAATATTGTGAATACCAAAGATTTGCATGCCTTTGAGCTTGATCAGGATCCTTTTTCCAAATTTTGTGATGACCATATTCAAATTGATGAACCTCAAAATACCAAGACCGATTCTATACCTGCTATACATACCCATACACCTTGTAAAATTCCAGATCGGTATAAACCTCTTGTTTTACCTTCTGTTCTCCATCCTTTCCCCAAAAACTATGATCTATACTTGCCGAGGTTTGATGGTGAAAGTAAGAATGTCACCGCTGAGCAACATGTGCAGAATGTTGAGAATTTTCTAGATCTTTTTGAAGTTGATAGCGAAGATGTCAGTATTAGGCTTTTTGCTCTTTCTTTGCAAGCTGAAGTTAAGAGTTGGTTCAAAACCTTGCCTGATGCAAGCATCTCAGATTTCCGGCAGTTCGTCAAAGTATTTCTTGACAGGTGGATGATCGGGCAGAACCTTTTCTTGATTATAGAAGAGTATAACCAGCTGAAAAGAATGTCAGGGGAGACAGTACAACAGTTTTCAGCTAGATTTAATCAAGTTTATTATTCAATTCCAGTTGATATAAGGCCTCCTCCTAGATCTGCTCTCTTGCACTATCCGGGTGCCTTTGATCCGGAGATGGAGTTTCAGCTGAGAGAAAGGGATATTGCAACACTTCACGAGATGCAAACTAGTGCAATAAATGTAGAGTCACATCTGCTGATCCGACGGGCAAGGTTGAAAGAAGAAGAGATGAAAAACATAGATCCGGAAAAATCGACATCTCTAGAGGTAAAGCTTGACATTTTGGTAACTGCAGTAGAAGAGATGATGCAGAAGGTCACCACAAGAAATGATTATGATGTTCAAGTCCATGGCTCGCTGATTGAAGAAGAACAAGTTGCTGATCCAAAACATTTTGTTTCTTATCCTAGTTGTCATAGATCTGATAATGATTGTTTTGTAGATCACCTTGGCGAAGAAAGAACTGTTGATATGACATGTATGCTTGATGATATGTTTTATACCGATGATTTGCCTCAGTTTGATCAGTATGATGATGATTATGTTCTCCAAACAGAAGCTAATCTTGCAATCGAACAAGCAGCTAGTTTGTGGGAGGAAGAAGTTCATTTTCAGCAGCTTGAATACAATGTTCAGTCATCACATATCAGCTATGACAATGAAGAGGAAAGTGCATCAAAGTTTGAAGTAAGTGAAGGATCTTTTCCTTTTTTTTTTTGATTCGTTTCAATTCATCAGAGATAACTACCATGCAATCAGAAATCAAATGTCAACAAGTCTTGATTTGAATCATCTTGAGAGCAATGAAAATTTTGTTCAAGACTTCTCATATTCAAATTTGCAATCCCCGAAAGCCATTGATTGTCAAGATGTAGCCGAAGACTTGGAAGTGGACACACATGATTTAATGATTCAAGGTGACTCCGTACCATTCTGTTTCGAATCATTTCAGTTTTTGAAGGGTAGATTGCATAGTAAATCTTCAAATGAACAGCCTATAATAAATCATAAATCTCTTAGTGTTAATGTTGAGGATGAGACAGATAACAAAATTCTTGAGCAGCCTGTAGCATCAGATTTGCAGCCACCAAATGAAATTGAAGGGCAGATTATAGATGAAGCTGTGGAAGACGAAATACATGATTTGATGATGCAGGAAGATTCTATACCCTTTTGTTTCGAAGCATTTCAGTTTATAAGGCAGAATCTTCGTAAAATCTCTCAAGAAAAAGATGAACAGCTAGAAGGATGTCATACATTTTCAATGGATACATTACAATAGTCTTTTCAAGTTTTTCATGATCCAATAGTTGATGTTTTGGATGAGGTTTGCAGTCAAAGTCTTTCTCCATTGACTACATGTGAGCTTGAAACATGTGCTGATATGAATTTGATCCGGTACCCGGTTTCTTTGTCATTTTCAGCAGAGGTCTCCTCACAAGGCTCAGATCAAAATTTGCATACATGGTATGAGGAAACGAGAAGTAATCCATTGGATGAGCTAAGTTCCAGTGTGCTTGAATTTCAAGATCCTTATGCAGTGTTTTTGGAGGTGGATAGAGCATTCATATCATTCAACGGATCTGTTTCTAAGTTATCATGGGAGTTTCCTTTCAGTAGTTCTCTCTTGTTGTTCGTAAGTGAGCACTTGCGGAAAATTCGAACAGCAGATGGAATACTTACTTGGTTGCACTGGTTGTTTCATTTCACTTGATCAGGTGATGAATGAAACTGTTAGAGTAGGTTTTGATGAATAAGCTCCACTTTGAGCATCATTTCCAGTTTGTCAGTTGTGTTTAAGTATTGAGTCATGTTTTAGTTGAGTGAGAGTCAATTTGTGTCATCCAAGTCATCAGTTTTCAGTCATGCATTTTAGTTTGAGTTTTTGACTCCATGACCCAATGGATAAGGCACTGGTCTGCTCTCCCAAAGATCTGCCGTTCTTGGCACCTCCAAGGAGCTACCATCCCCATTGGAGCCAATGTTAGTGTCAGTATTTCCAGCCTTCCTCCAGTGATCAAATATGCTCTTACAAAGTGGTCTCAGAGTGTCAAGGTCAAATTTTGTCATTTCAAAGAGTCTTCAAGCAAAATTTGGTCACTAGGCATTAGGTCTAGGGTTTGCTTTCACTCCTTCTAAAGTTGTCCAAATGTCGGTCCATGTCATCATTCAGCTGAGTCTATCATCATTCATAGGGTTTTCCTCATCATGACAGGTTCCATTGGGTCATTTTACACCTTGTTCATGCTTCAGTTGCGCCTAGGCAAGGTTCATTTGCCTCTCCTAGGGTTTTGAAGGCAATTTCTCTTGGATGGTCAAATCATTAGCAAAACTGGTATCCAGATGTTCATACACCTTCCCCTATCATTAAAGTACCTTATCAAACACTTCCCATCACTGAGATCCCCCAAATTCCTCATTTTCGCGCAAACCCTAGTTTCTTGCTACAACTTGGCAATTTTCTAGGTTGGGCCTGTGTTTTGCCCTTTTGGACCCCTTCCCCTCACTCAATATCTGAGATTCCACTTTCCCCTGCTTCCTAACATCCCTCCCTACTCCCCAAAATTTCCCCAAGAATTTACAAGCCCCTCATCCCCTTCATTTCGCTTCATTTCCACAAAATTCCTAGTTTCACACATCGAGATAAGTTTCATTCAAAAGATGTTTCAGAGCAATCAAAGATGAATTTTGGAAAACTGAGAGAGTTTTTTGTCCATAACATGCCAACGAAGAAAAACCTCCTTCACTTTTTACACAGGTGTCATGGTTTTAGATAAATGTCAAAAATATCGTTTCCTCAGGAGAATCGAATGCACTTCTGAAGTGACCTTGGGAAAATCAAGTTTTCTCCTATCTTGGTTGGCCAAATGACTTTTTTGATGAGTCAAATGATACCTAGACACAAAGAGATTTCCAATGAGCTATCATGAGCTCAATTTGGAGTTGAGGAAGACATTCAAAAGTTGACGGCAACAGCACTCTGCCTTGAGGCAGCCTCATTTGGCACATTTTGACCAGTCTTGGGAGATTTGATTTTTGACAAGGCAAATGAACTCCAAATTAAGACATTCTAGTTGGGTTGGAAAGTAGACTTAAGGACCTTTCCAACGCACTATCTTTCACCCAATTTTGACACCAGGAAGGCCTCCAAAAGCCTCCTGCAAAATGCACTATGTAGCTGAGGGCGTGCTACGCATCAGGGTGGGCGCGCTACGCACCCAGGGCGCGCTACGCACCCAGGGCGCGCTACGCATCAGCACACTTTTCTCAGTGTAAATTTACTCGTGCGCTACGCACCAGGGGCGCGCTACGCGTTGGGTGAGGCACGCTATGCGTTGGGAATTCTGCCCAGAAATTCGCCAGCAAGTATTCAACTCCTCTCCTAACTCAAGCAAACCACAGGTAGGCTTCATTTCCATGGCTGGTTCTTGGTTTTGCAAGATTAATGAGAAAAAATTATGATAGATGTGCCATGAAAATTAAATGTAAAAACCCTAAAGTTGCTATGTGGATTCAAAGGCCTAGTTTGCTAGGGTTTCAAAATTACATGCTGCCAAGGTTTTCCCACTTTTGTGTTTCCTACCCCTCCCATATTCACCAACATTTTCCTAAATAATTCTTCATAAAACCCTACACTATTCTCCCTAAAATCCTAACCCCTCCCTTCTACTACAAACATATTTTCCTACCGTACCTCATCCCAAACCCTAAAACTTCAAGATTTCCATGCCCCTTCCCTTCCCTAAATTCCTTGTTTTATTTCCATGGTCCCCATTTCCCTAATGTTTCCCCTTTCCTAACAATTCCCTTGTATATTTGTGTCCCCTTGGTCACAACATTTTGAGAAAAAGTAAAAGTCTACAGTCAATTTTGCACACAGTTGTATATCAGCATATATATATTCGAGCTACCTTGTTTTTAAAGAACATGTCAGAGACCAAGTCAGCTTATGAGTACGATTATGATAGTGATTCTACACCAGAGGTAAGTGTGCCAAGGAGGTATCACAAAGGTGGCAAAGGTGGTCGGCATGTCAGGGAGGAGCCTACTTCTTTGGCTCAATTGCAAGCTTGTCCACTTGCAATGGACTGTTTTCGGTGTCAATAGAAATCATGCATTATTGAAACACATGGTTATGCATTACAAGGTCCGGAACCTGGTTTGCAAGGCGCGAATTAGGAGTCTTAAGGCAAAATTGAGGAAAATGGTCAAGAAGCAAAAACGGCAAAAGGAGCTTGATCGTCTTCGGATTTTGGCTGAAGCCTCTTTGACTGAGCATAATACTTGATTGGGGACCCCCAGCCCAAATTTCAAGAAATTTGGGAAAAATTTTGTCAATTTTGAAATTTTTATGTAAAAAGCAGGTTTTTGGGCTCAACGCGTAGCGCGCCGCGCGCTACCCTTAAAATTGGGAGGTCCAAATCACGAAAGGTTTGCATTTTTGGATTTTTCATGATGAAATACATCTAATCATCCACTGCCAAGGCATTTCATCAAGGTTTGGGTCCCTAAAAGGTCAAAAAACATGCAAAAAATGATCTCACTGCCCCTTTTTGGACACACAGGTAGCAGCCTTGGGAGAATGCACTTTTAGAGGGGCAACTGGACACCAAATTGGAAAATTCCACTTGGGTTGAAAAGTAGACTCGAATACCTTTCCAACAAGATATCGTGAGCTCACTTTGGATGCCGGGAAGTGCCCCAAAATCAGGTGGAAATGTGCGCTACGCATCAGGATTTTTTGCACATTTCTCACCTTCCAGCTCAGGAATTCGCCCAGTTTTGACCAGTTTTGACTTGTGATGGGATTTTTCACCCTCCTTGATGTAATTAATGTAATTTTATGTTGAATTGACACTTATTTACCTATTCTAGATGATTCATTCATGAAATAGCAAACATTTAAAGAATGAATTGGTTTCCTAGCTTATAGAGGCAAGTTGTTTTGATTGTCTAGATTATAGTGCTTTGTTTAGAATTGGTTGAAACAGCTCCTAGGATGATGAGCTCGACCCCTAGAGGCAAGGGAATGTGTTAGCTTGCCTATATTATGTATTTTCTTAGTCATTTTCATGGTTGGACTCTTTGGGAAGAGGCTTTGAGACTTTATTGTACATTTTACTTCAGCATTTTGGCAAAGGGAAGACCAGGGATTTGCAGCACTATTTGGAATTCTTGTGGCTTTATGTGTTGATGGTGTGCTTCTTTCATTACTTGTAAGTTTGTTATGTGTATCATTTTCCCTCTCTCATCTTCTGCAATTGAACAAATGAAGTGTTAAGGTAGAATCCATAAATTTGCTATGCTCTGCCTTTAAATTTGTTTAATTTTCCATGTTTTCTTTAGTTTAAGGAGAAACCTTATGCTTGCTTGCTCTCCTTAGCTCCTCACCTGTCTGATCTATTCACCTCATCACTTTAAAATCATCAAAACAATTGCCTACCTTGCTCCAATCAGACCTCTGCAGAAATTGTGTCTCATCCCCGCACCCAAAATTGCTTTTTCCTTTGATTCAACAAAAATCCCAAAAAATCACCTTTAAACCTCTGCACTTAATATCTAGCCTAAGATCAGTATTCCTTATTGGTCATCTCAGCCCCTTTGAAAACCTTTTGCCGAGATAGACCCGGAGAGAGCCCTCTCCTGTCCTCGTAGGGCTAGCTACGAGGCTAAGCGTGGTTTGATGTTGCCTCGAGTTTTGCCTTCTTCAGCCTGAGGCAGATTTAAGCGCTAACACCTGGAGCAGACGTCGGCTAGACTCACTTGGATTTTCTGGGGGGTTCACTTCACTCGAGACGGTTAAGTGGAGGAACTTGTGCCAGTCTATTCATTAAGCAGGTTGCTGGGGTAACTGTTCCAACCGCCATTTCTGTATTGAACTCTGCGACGTTGGATTTCATCACCAACTAGTGTTTTTAGTCCAGAAAGTTACTGTTTGTGTGTGTTTGATCTCCTAGATTCTTTAGGCGTCTGATTCAAATTTGTTTGGTTCTTTAGAGACTTTAGGTGCTTTTTATTGAGATTTTACTTTGTTTGCGTGTGAAGTAGTTAAAAGTTTTCAACTGTGGTTGAATTACCAAGACAGTCCCATAGACTTCGGGGCCAGTCTCCTGAATTTGTAAATGTGGCTGAGTTATTGAGGAAGTCCCGTAGACTTCGGGGCCAACCTCCTGAGGAAGTACCAAGCCAACTTGAAGGCTTAAAAATCCTCGTAACTCCTAGAGACAGTAGAGTTGGGTCACCTGAAGAAGGAGAATCTTCTTTGATAGTACATCCTGATTTTCAAACGCCAGTAGCAAAATATAATCCACAGTCAGTGTCTGTCTCCGAAATCGCTGGTAGCTTTTAATCTACTAGTGTAATAGGTGAAGAACCCGAAATATCCGAGCCTAAAAGTGAATTTGCTGCTACTCCGACATCGGGGTTTGTTTCTCCAACTTCTAGTGGTCCTGGTTCACCTAGGGTAGAAAGAGTAATCACCCAAGATCTTCCTTCTGGACTTATTGCTATTGAAGAACTTGCTCCAAAAGAAGAAGAAGTAGGCATCCCTATCCCTGAAAATCAACCGGTTATTGAACTAACGGAGCGTGAATCAATTTTTTACAGTCCACCTAGGAATAGTTCTTGGTATCTTTCTTTGACTAATTTTCTAGAAAACTTAGGGTTAAGTTTTTCGCCACCTCATGCTCCTTATCACCCAAAACCTAGAGGTTTTTATACTCCCATCAATATGGCAGGACAGTCATCCATGTTTAATCAATCGCCCGAATCTTTTTTGTACGGCGGTCCTTCTGTTCCCTCCGGGTATCAGTCACTTTCTGGTACTTTTTCGGGAGCATCTCCTCAACCCATTGAGCAAGGGTTATTAACTGGAAGCAATGGTACTAAGCCGTTGAGCGTAGAAGACATTCTTATGATGTCAGGTTCTATTCCCAATCCTCAACCTCAAGGTGGCCAGTTACCGCCTGGGGGCAGCCTCAATTAACGCCTGGGGGGCAACCTCAAGGTACACAATTTGCATCTGGGGGGCAACCTCAAGGATAGTACATACCTATGGGACAGTACGTTCCTCAAGGTCAACCCCAGACTCAATATGTACCCCAAGGTCAACCCCAGTATCAATTTATACCTCAAGGTCAACCCCAGTATCAGTATGTGCCTCAAGGGTATCAACCCCAAGGTCAATACTCGAACCAAGGTTTCCAACCACCCCAAGGTCAAACGTTTGTTCAAGGAACGGGAAATGTACCTTTCAATTATCAATCCTACCCTCAACCTGGTTATGGTCCTCAGTATTCTCAACCAGTTATGGTTCAGTACCCCGGAATGAATATAGTGTCGGATCCATCGCAAACCTAATAGGTGTTGCAGCCAAGTGTACAGTTGTCATCTCAAACTGGACAACCCTTAGTTTCTGGTTCACCCCAGCAACCAGTCCAGTCTAACATTCAAACTTCTGTACCTTCGGTAGTTTCTCAGCCTGGGCCTAGTACACCTCGTACTCTGCCTCAAACGACTGCTACAACTGCCGCAACATCTGTTCAATCTACCCCACCTACTTCTAGAGTATCGACAGCTCCGGTTTCTACTATTCCTGTATCTACTCCTCAGACATCTTTACCACCGTCTGGATCTACGATTCAAACTTCGGTTCAGATGCCTGTAGGACAACCTGGTTTAAGTACGGTTGTCACAAGTCAACCACAATTCACCTATCAACCGTACCAGGGATAGTACCAATTCGGTCCTGCTGTGCAGCAGCCAGTCTATCAGTATCAACCGTATCCTGGGTACACTTATCAACAACCTCAACAACCCCAGTACGGTCCGGTTAATCCTGGTTTTCTGGGAGGATACAATATCCCGAACGCGATTCCTATTCCTAGTTATCCTGGATATCCTCCTCCTGGGGCTGGTCTCATGACCCAGAGTTTTAGGGATCCTAATTGGCAGTTACTGTTTATCGCAATTTTGGACTTACCTGACTTGTCGCGCCTAACGAACGATCCCATTAATTATCTTCCGTTTTGGCCGCCAATGCCGAATAAGTTGCCCAGTGACATTCCCAAGTTCGAAGGTAAATCAGGAGAGGACCCGTCGAACCATGTGATGACTTACCACCTCTGGTGTGCGTCTAAATCCATTACAGATGATTCAATCCGTCTTAGACTTTTCCAGCGCACTCTAATTGGTCTCGCGGCCAAGTGGTACATTGAGTTACCACGAGGCACTTTTATAATTTTAGTCAGTTAGCTACCTCGTTTTTAACTCATTTTCAGTTGCCAGTCCGATATGACAATGGCACGGAATTGTTAACTTCGCTAAAACAATCGACATCCACTTACATTTCAGATCATATTCATGAGTGGAGACGTCGACGTCGTTTAGTGAAGGTATTTATTCCGGATCAAATCTTGGCTGAGTGGTTTGTAAAATCTTTGTTGCCAAAGATCACTGAAGATGTTGCTAAAGCCGGAGTTGTTACTGAGGAGCAAGTCATTGCTCAAGCACAGTACCTTGACTTGGTCTACACTCAGTCGGGTACGTTACACGAAAAAATCCCTGATCTTCCCAAGCAAAATCAAATCGCTGCAGCTCCTTCGGGATCTCATGCCACTGATGGTATGATTGGCACGGTTAACACTAAAAGTAAGAAGAAGTCTTCCAAGAATTCTTCTCCCATTATAACCTTGCCTGATTCCCCAACAGGAGATTCTTCTGCAGAGATTTCCGCCGACATTCACGTTGTAGAGTCATCTACAGCCAAATCAAAATCCGGTGGGAAGAAGAAAGGAAAGAAGATGAATAAAACGGACAAAAGTTCAAAAGAGAAACCTGAAAAGGCGGAATCCAATGATGAAAAGCGCAAACCTCGTTATCCTTGTCTCATTTGTGACGATGAACATTTTACAAGAGACTGCCCTCATCATGCAGAGGTTGCGAAGATTGTCAAAGGTTCCCAAACTCCTGCTGTTTTGAAGGATCCTTTTCTGGCTCAAGACAGTAAGATGATAGGTTCATCCTCGAGTGCCAATGAAGAACCCATACTGATGATGTCCCATGTTAGGATTGCGACTCGATCGCAAGATTATGGTAGTAAGAGTCCTGTTGATGGTAAAGAAGCAGAATCTTCTCATTCTAATCCATCAACCTCAGCTCCCGGTTCCGATCCACTACAGATCGAGAAACCTAATCCATACTTGGTAATCAAACCGCCTGCCAAGGGTATACTTCGAAAGTCAGCTTTCAATCCACATGCGAGAGCGGCTCAGAATCATAACATTGTTGAGGATTTAGTTGTTTCACCCTCAGCAATGTCGGCTTTGGAAGTGCTGCAATCATGCCCAGCACAACGTAAATTACTTTTGTCGGCTATAGGAGTTGTTGATGTTCAGGACCCGAACCTAATAATTTTCGATCTAGAAAATAGTACACCGCGTTTTCCTCATCAAATGGCTTTCCAGATTCCAGTGATAGTCAAAAACAGGCCTATTCATCAGACTGTAATTGATGAGGGAGCCTCAACGTGTATTATGTCGATACAGTGTTGGAGATCGCTTGGTTCTCCTTCGCTAAATCAATCCCCGACAATTCTAAAGGCCTTTGATGGCTGTGGGTTTCATCCTTTTGGCATTCTACAGGATTTGCCTATAGGGGTTGAAGGAAAAACCATTAGTCTAGATGTGGAGGTGGATGATGCCCCTCTAGATTACAACCTTCTCTTGGGTCTAAGTTGGTCTTACGCTATGACAGCGGTCGTTTCATCGGTCTTTCGAGTAATAAAGTCTCCACACAATGGAAAGATCGTAAAAATAGACCAGCTGGCTCACTTTTCATTCGACCCAGCCTCTTCAGAGAGTATTCAGCATGTTGGTAAAACGACTATCCCATATAAGGATGTTGGAGTAGGATTAGTTAAAGATGCCAGTTTACTGGGAACTTTTCCTTTTCCTCCAATCAACGTATCATCTTCATTTGCAACCATTCATATGATTACATCAGACACCATTATTTATGATGATCCTTGGATCATTCCTTCTGAATCTGAGATCGACTCATTTGGTAATTCCATGCCTTTGAGTCCATATGAAATTGCCTATGAAGCCGTGCAGTCTTTTGCCGACCCGTGTTCAACCGAAAATGACTTAATGAATGTGGTCCGTGAGGAATCACTTTTCACATCAACCTCGGATTTAACCACGTTTTCTGAACTTGTTCACTCTGATGAGCAAATTCGTGAAATCCTATGTGTAGATGATTTACCATGGGAAGATCTCCATCACAGATCTTCGTTTTTACCTGAGGATGATCGTTTTGAAAATGATTTCTCATCAATTTTACAACTGAATATGTCAAGGAACCTTAGAATCCAATGAAACATCCCGATTTAGAGTTAAATTTGGGAAACATCTCTCGAACTATCCCTATTGACATTTCGGTTAAGCCCAGAATTGTTGAGAACATTCATATAGGTGCCTTGTGTACAGATGACGAAATTCAATTATATAAGGCCCTATTTCAAGAATTCCGCGACGTGTTTGCCTAGTCCTATGAGGAAATGCCAGGAATTGATCCCACGATTGTTGTTCATGAAATCAAGACTTACCTGGACGCTAAACCCGTCCGGCAACGTTTGCGTCAGATTCACCCACGAAAAGCTGTTGCAATTAAATCAGAAGTTGAAAAACTGTTGAAAGCAGGTTTCATTTATCCGATCCCGTTAACGGATTGGGTATCGAATATTGTTCTTGTTAACAAAAAATAGGGAACAATAAGAATATGCATCGATTATAGAGACATTAATCGAGCCTATCCAAAGGACAATTATCCAACTCCCTATATCGATCAAATCATTGATGATTGTGCCGGCAATGAAATATTCTCCTTTATGGACGATTTTTCTGGATACAATCAAATCAACATTCTACCTGCTGATCAACGAAAAACGGCGTTCATTTGTCCATGGGGGACATTTTCTTATTGCAAATTACCTTTTGGGCTTAAGAATGCCAGAGCAACTTTTCAAAGGGCGATGTCTTATGCGTTTCATGACATCAAGCACATTGTGCAACCCTATCTCGATGACTTGACTGCTCATTCATTACATCGAGCTGATCACCTCGTCCATTTACGAGCAATCTTTATGAGGTGTAGGCATTATCGTATTCGGTTGAACCCACACAAATGTGTCTTCTGTATAGAAACGGGTCGATTGCTGGGGTTTGTAGTTTCGAAAGCCGGCATTCGCGTTGATCTCTCAAAGGTCGAAGCTATCATCAAATTGCCTCCTCCTTCGAGTCTTCGCCAACTCCAAAGTTTGTAGGGGAAAGCAAACTTTTTACGACGATTCATTCCTAACTACGTCGAGGTTACAAACGGTTTTACCTGGTTGTTGAAACAGAATACTCCATTCTATTGGGATGAGATAGCTCAGAAATCTTTTGATGCACTCAAACACGCGTTGACCCATGCCTTCTTGTATCTCGCCGCTTCTCATTCCACCATTGGAATGGTCTTAGTTCAGGAAGATGAATCAGGAACTGAACATGTGATATATTACCTTAGTCGAACTTTAAATCCAACTGAGCTAAAATACTCACATGTGGAGAAATTGGCATTGGCAGCCATTCAAGTTGTCCAACGTTTTCGTCACTACATTCTACTACGTAAAACTACAGTATTTTCGAATTGCAACCCTATGATCTACATTTTGACCAAGCAATTGCTAGGGGGAAAGTACTCTAAATGGATCGTTATCCTGCAAGAGTTCGACTTGGAATTTGAGAAATCCAAGTCTAAGAAATCTTTAGTTTTTGCGGAGTTAATGTGTGACTTCCTGCATGCTGACACGGAACCTGTGGCGGAGGAGCCCATTGCGGACGAATCCTTGTTTTTAATCAGCACTTTAGATCCGTGGTATGGGGATATCATCGTTTATCTCCAAACCCAATCCTTTCGGCCATAAATTTCAAGGTCAGAACATCGAAAAATTCGATTCCAGTCCCAACAATTCAGGATTATTGGAGATACTCTCTATCGCCGTGGGGCGGATTCTGTTTTTCGACGTTGCTTAACTCATGAGGAAGCTGAAAGGGTTATAAATGACTGTCACTCTGGAGCGTGTGGCGGTCATATGTCTGGGTTTGCCACAGCCCAAAAGATATTGCGCGCTGGCTACTTCTGGCCGTCTTTATTGAAAGAGTGTATTACGGCGGTCCGAAAATGCCACAACTGCCAGATTTTTGATCATAAGATGCACGCTCCACCTGCTCCTCTCCACCCTATAATTGCCGTTGGTCCTTTTTCCAAATGGGGTATCGATTTTATTACATGTAACCCTCACTCGGCCGGGGGTATGCGTATATCATCTTTGCGGTAGATTATTTTACTAAGTGGTCCGAGGCGATGCCTACATTCGAGGCAGACGGCAAGACAGCTGCAATTTCCGTGTTCAATCATATAATTGCTAGGTTTGGTGTCCCACAAGCGATAATCATTGATCATGGACGTCATTTTCGAAACGTTATGATGACCGAACTTACAGGCCAGCTTGGTTTACGTGACGATAGTTCAACCCCTTATTATCCACAAGCGAATGGTCTGGTTGAGTCCATCAACAAAGTTTTAGTTATCATGATCCGACGAATCATTGGGATTCATCGGTTGAATTGGCACAACATGCTATTTTCAGCACTTTGGGCATACCGAACTTCAGTAAAAACATCAACAGGGTTCACTCCTTTCCAACTAGTCTATGGTTTGGAAGTCGTGTTACCCATTGAATGCGAAATTCCATCACTGCAAATGGCCATCGAGTTACTTCCAGCCACTTCTGAAGAGGAAAAGCGTTTTTTATACTTGGCTCAATTAGATGAGAATCGACGTGATGCTGCATTGGCGATCGAGACTCATGCAAAACGCATGAAAGCTCAGTATGATCGAAATGTGACCCCTCGAAATTTTTCGGAAGGAGATCTAGTCTTAGTTTATGATCAAGCTAATGATAAATTAGGCGCTGGAAAATTCGTTCCTATGTGGCATGGTCCCTATGTTGTAAAGCGAAAGCTAGCCAAAGGGGCTTATGAATTGGTAGACTTTGATGGGGACTCTTTGGGTAAACCCAAAAATGGCCTTTACTTGAAGAGGTATTATGCTTAAAAGAATGGGTATGGAGATTTAGTTAGGATAGTTTTCTCTTTTTAGCTGGTGTGTTTTAGTTTAAACAGTGTGCTTAGCTTAGAGAGTGTTTTTTCGTAATTATTCCTGCTTATCTTGGTTTTACTCTTAATATCGCAGATGTCGATGCCTCTCCAAACATACATTGGTTTCGCTGATGGTGCTTGTCGTAATACACGGAACATCTCTTCCACATCTTGGGTTATCTATTCACCCTCTGACGAGTTAGTATCTATGCATGGGGTAAACCTCGGTCAAACAACGAACAACATTGCCGAGTATAGTGCAGTGATTGAGTTATTATCTGAATCCATTTCATTTGGGATTCGGAGTTTGATAGTGAGGTTATATTCTGAACTCGTTGTATTACAACTTAATAGAGTGTATGCCATTAGAAATCCAGTGTTATTAAGATTATTTTTGAGAGTGCGTCTCTTGGAAAGTGAATTTGATTATATTGAATATCAGCATATTCCAAGGTCTTTAAATACATTAGTAGATGCAATTGCTTCTCGAATGTTAAATAGATATTTGCAATAATCATACATGTAAATTTAAAACCATTCCATAACATGATTTACAAGATAAGCCGGTAATAGTGATATATATATAGGAGTGTGTCAAAAAATACATCGTCCTCGATCATAGGTTGAAAAACACCTTATGATCGGCAAAAATGATAAGTACAAAAAACAAAAATGTCATATGTGCCCACAATAGGCGATCATCCTATCACTGGTGATGATCTCTATAAGAAACCACTGCACGGGCCACCTTGCAAAGGAACCTCCTAAAAGGTCCCGGGACTCCAATCACATAGCGCTGAAGTCGACGAGGAATATCGTCTATAGTAGTCTCAGGAATATCTCCTGTCAAGCGCTCGAGATGACCCTTCAACTGGGCCAAAACCTCTGCTGATTCGTCCTGTGGGGCTGGCGCGGGTGCAACTGGTTGCCTCCTCTCGTAAGGCCGAAGAGCGGCTGGCTGCTGTGGACCCACATCTGCATTTGAAATTTTTACTATCAGTTTTGAGACGATGAAAAAATAACAAAAAATTAAAATAGGAAAAATGTTGAAAAGGATTTTACCTGACTCGTCCTACTGCTCTCCTGGTGGAAGAACCATGTCTGAGTCACCACGAAAATCTATCCCAGCATAAGGGAAGTCCTGAATGGAAAAGACCTGGTTTTCCAGCCATTGGAAATACTCAGGTTTGAATCGAGCAACCTCTGTCCTCTCGTTCGGGTGACGGGCCATGACTGCGACCCATCGCATCAGTTTGGGCTCTCAAGGAAGCCCAGCTCCAACAGTAAGGTGTTGTGGGATCAGCATAGGAACCCTCTCCAGGCCAAAACTCACAACCAAATCCCCATAACCAAAGGTCTTTAGTTGTCCGTTTTTGGCCCTGGTCAGTTGGCCTTTCAGATTGGCCAAAACGGCATTGCACCAGTTGAAGATGGTGCCTCGAAAGCAATCAACTGCCATATGCATCTGGGATCCAGTGGCAATATGTAATGCGGCAGCTCCGCAAAGTCTGGTGACAGTGAACGCAATCACCATGAGCTCAGGACGGGATATGGTCTTTATGTCTATCCCTTTGTCTCTAGCCTAGCAGTTGCAGTACTCTAGCTTGAGGCTATCGACAAACTGGCCACCTGGCCTAGCCCCAAACAGAGTCAAGTCTTCGCCTCTCTTAGGCAAACCAGTCAAGAAATATATGTCCGCCGGCTCGATTTCGAGCTGGTGGCCACCAATGAAGAAGCACTGGTCCTGTATGCTCCATCTGTCAACCAGCCACTGTAAGAAATCCACCTGAGCCCTCATGCTAGGAATGGCCCAGTATTTGTACAATCCGCACGCCCTCAAAGCATCAAGTGAAGGCTGATGATTCCATGCGGCGGCATCCACATCCTCATGCTCTCGTTCACGCCAATCTAGCATGATGTACTCTCTGCATCAAGCATAAAGACAAATTAAAATGCAAGAAAATATTTTGTATGGCCCATTTTTGAGAATTTTTGGGTTCAAAACCCTTGCAGCGGGGACCGCACCCTCCAGGTTAGACACAGTGCGTGGGACCGCACTTTGTCTACACGGAAGGTGCAGACCCCGAGCTTTTTCCCAATGGAGAAAAAGTCGGGGTCCGCAGGCACGCAATGGTAAACCTGCGGGCCCCCGCGCGCGGGTTTTGCGCCTAAAAACCCTCCCAAAAATGAAATAAAGGACTAAAACAAAAAATTAAACGGTTAAAAATGAAGAGTGGGATGATGTGGATTACCTGGAGAGCGTTCGATTCCGACGGTTGGATTTTCCGCAATCTTCACAGAAAGTTTTCTGAGCAAAAGCACTATTTTCTCACCCAAACTCAAACGGTAAAAATGAATTGACAAAGGCCCTTTTTATAAGTTTTTTGAGTAAATAAATTGCAAATTTGTGTATGTTTCACTTTGAAAAGGTATTTTGTGAAATTTTTATCCATTTCAAACAGGTATGAGTAATGTTCGTGTTCTTGTGCAGAATAAAGGATTTTTCATGCGAAATCTATCATTTTCGACGAAAAAACATGTAGAGTCATCTTTAAGCTCTTTTCTGACTCCTAAAATATGAAAAGATTGCCGAATGTTTCTTTTAAACTCGTTAAAACGGAATTAAAAGACGGTCCACTTACGGCTCTTTTCCGACCGTAAAAAAACATAAAAAGATTGCCGGATTTCTGTCATTTCAAATTCGATATCGGTCATAAAACGACGTGTCATTAATCGCTTTTTTACTTTTTCGGGTCAAAGGCACTAATGACGAAAAGTACTCCTTGGTCGTAAAAGATCAAGCGGTTCCCTCAAGTATTATTTTATACTTTTTCGGGCTTGGGAGACACAAATTTACGGAAAAGGTCAACCATGGAGTCTTCTTAAGTTTTTTCAGACTCTCTAAAATTGAAAAACGCCGAGTTTCTCCTATACTGGACTCGTTAAAATTTCACAGTAAAGGACCTGTTCAATTACAAACGGGAACGAACCACTCCTTCTTAGGGTTCGAATTTAAACTAAGTTGGACTCATCCGAAGGATGAGCTTATAATCAAGCAAATGTTATCCTCCTCAAGCTTGTCAAAAATAAAGAGGTACTTGCCAGAAATGGTGGGGGAAAAGAGAGAAAAATGAGCCTGTTTTTCATACTTTGTAACCACTCTTGAACACGACACTTTCATTCACCTGGGTTGGGAAATCGTTTGCCTAACAGTTGATCAAACCCCATTGAAAGTCTTTAGCCGGTTTCTGGGTATTAACTTTGGGTCAATCGTTACCAAGCCATCTGTCGTGTCGTTATGTGTTCAAGAGGTCATTGCCAATAAGCCATTCATCTGCAAATTATCTGTCATCCATCTTGACCATCCCTGAGACAGTCCTTGCAACTAAATTTCTTCAACTTGATCTATGATTTCGTGTTGTGGGCTTGCCTACAACGGATCGCTTTCTATCGACATCGACTCATTATCTATAAAGATGATCTAGGAATCGTCAGTACCTTGAAGTCTGCATGCCTCAATGGCAGGTTTCTCGCCTTTGACGACAGTTTACATCATTGACTTTCGATCAAAGGATTCCGTGACATGTTCGACATCAACACATATATTTGCATCTCATGGATTGTACTGGGTAATTTGAGAGCCATTGACATCATTGGTGGTTTCTCTCACACTTGTTAACAGTTTACATAATTGACTGGTAATCAAGTGGTTTCTACCATGTTCGACATCAACACATTCATTCACATGGATAGAATCGTACTATTTCGGGAAAGTAGAAATGAAGACCCTGGATCTAGTTTCCACAATCCAGGCTGTGAGGAATTTTGTATACATTATATAATGGACTATTCATAAACAGATGGCTGTGTCCATACTGTGTCCACATGAGTCTATACTTGTGATGTTTTACAAGATCATTCCTGTATCAGAGTAGTAGTTAGTTTTTCTAGTCAGTTTTGATCTGAGCATGGGAATGCCTACCTCAGCGATGATATGATCTCATATATATATTTTGCATTGAATGTTTTTACAGGTTCCAACCGGGTTCTCCACAAGATGATCCTCGAAATGATAAAGTACTTCACTCTTCCTAAATGATAAGAAATCCTCATCTACTACAGACTTCGCACTTTAGGGGGCAATCTGTTACACAAAAATATCGTCACCATGATTATTTGCAGTCAGTATGGGTCTATCATCACTTGTACTGTCCTCCTAAGCAAGTCTCAGACCTCAGCTCTTCAAATCAAGCTTTGGAAATGAGAGAAAGACATTAAAAATCAATGTAACTCTGGTTCCGCACTTTCCCTCATGGTCACCTACAGTTCCGCACCTTCTGTGTACAAAAGTTGCGGACCTGCCCACTCTGTCCCTAACGGTGTAGGTGCGTACCCCTGTGAAAGTCAAAAGGCACAAGTTTTATCTTAAAAAACTCACTTTGGGTTAATTCTAGAGGTTTCTAGAAGGAATTTTGACGTGGATTGTTCTCTCTGAGGTGGTTCATGCATCCCAAAAGAGAAGGAGCTAATCCCTTGATGAGAGGAGCTATCCCTTTGAAGGAGGGCTTTATCCCTTAGAAGGAGGACCTAGTAACCTCCCTCCATTGCACTATAAATACAGGCATTGGGCTGGTTGCTAGGGAGGTTAGAAGCTGAACATTTTTTAGGGTAAATGCTGGTGAAATCAAGACTTCCTAGTTGAAGCTTAAGAGGAGAGATCACACATCTTTTTGGCTTCATTGGGGAGTGAGTGAAACTTGTCAAAGTAGAGGAGACTTCTTGCTGGACCCTGGGAGGAGCTTGTATAGCGTCAAGGCAAAGGTTGTAAAGTTCTTCTTCTTTTGAATTAATACAATCAAACTCATTTTTCTCAACAAGTATCTTATGTTATTTGTTTCATGGACTCCTTGACTTTCATGCTAAATATGTTTTATGCAATTGGCTTTTCAGGTGCTATTTAATTTGTTTGCCTTGTTTGTGTTTGCAGATTCGTGAAAAGGAGCTCACTTGGATCAAAGGAGCGAAGGGCATCCACAAGCTTGCGTTGGACCTAAGGTAGGCCCTAAAAACACTTGTTTGCTATTTGTTTATCAAAGCATATTTAGAGAAAGATAGTGTCTGGTTGGTTTGCTTGTCATTAGGTCTTCTTTAGATTCTAGGAAGGTCTATCTTGTCTGCAAGATCAACCTATTCCGTGTGACAAGTAGCTCTCTTCGGGCTTATATAGATGGGACTTGCAACATTGCTAGGCTACCTCTGCACAATAAAGAGGGAGGTGCAAAATTTCCTCAACATATTTTATGTACCAAGTAGGTTAGTGTGTTGAGGCGACATGAGCTACACATGGAGCAACATTCGTAGGATGGGTGACTGGTTTCAAGTATGGTTGTTTGTGCATTCGATCCCTCTCCCGGGGTTGGATGGTGAGAGATATTGAGTTGGTTTCTGGTGGAGTTGGTTAGGAGGTTAGATGCATCCATAGCCACTATTCAGTAGATACTATGGATTACCATGGGGAATAGAGGGTCAAATTGTTGTTGGGATCCAGGTGGGATTATCCATCACATCATGGAGTCAGTGAGTGATGGTAGTAGTTACATGATGGACTCGGTGGTTGGGCGCAAAGATCGTTTCATATCCCCTATAGAGTTCTTGACAACACTAGTGACAAGATGGATTGACAGGGGAGCAGGTAGATTTCATGAGTTGTCATGGCATGTTGGGCATACATGTTTTTGTAGGATGATTAGCCTACTCTGGCAGGAGTTGGTAGGAGGAAATTACAAGGTATTGTATGAAGACGGTTCTCTATCACTGGTATATTGGACACATGAGCTACTGAGGATAGGATCAGTAGTGTTATTCATTTTAGCGTGTGAGGAGTTAGGTCGCTTAGGTCTATCTGGGATGATGAAGAGATACAAATCACATCATGGAGGGCTTACCATCAGAGTGGTAGTAGAGATAGCGACCCTGACAGGATGTAGGATGATGTACTAGACCTTGATATCCAGGGGTGTATAGGGGTATGCAGCGGTGAACAACATTATGTGAAGGAGCACGGAGGTGTGCAGTGGTGTGTAGGGTTGCATCATGGTGTAGGAGGAGCGGTTCACATCTTAATGCATTCCCTCATTGAGTGATGGGCACATCGATACAGGAGGGATACCAGTTGATACAGGATGATGCAGGAGCATGTAGCAGGGTCCTATGGTGCATAGAGATGTGTGATTTGGTGCAGTTGTATCCCATGAGACACGAGGATACATGGTTATATGAAATAGTGTGTGAGGTTGCACTTTAGACAGAGGGATGTTACTCGCATACTTAGTGGTGATGGTTGGAAGGAGAAGGATGGATCACATACATTGAGTTGATTGTGAGTATCATAAATCCATATATTGGTTGCATTCATGCGGTAGCTATTTGGCACATGTGGTTTCTAGTGGTCATCAGTACTACACAGTGGCAGGCACAAGGTAGTTTAGCATGCATCAGATTAGTTCATGATATATGGAGCATATATATTGATTGCACATAGGGACCAGAGATGAGGCACAAATGGATTCCAACAACTGTCAGAACTATGTCACAATAGGTCTGGCTATGGGATCCGTGGATTCATATGCTTAATAGATAACTCTATTTCATGATAAGCAGAGTCATGGCGGAGAGTGATCTAGGGTTGGCACATGGGGGTTTGCAGAGGTCTTCATCGTATGCTGAACTAGGCTTTCCATGTTACTACATAGGTTCAGGGTTAGCTTTGGATGGGTAGAATTTGGCATCATGGAGATACCTGGACATGATGTATTTTTAATTTGTTAGTATTTCACCACTCAGTTCCAGGAGAGGAAGATACTATATGCACATGATGGGAATACAGTTGTAATTAGAGTGGCACAACGTTGACATGGTGGCATATTTTTTAGATTAGCATGGGACCCTGGTATCAAGGGATTCATATATGACAGGATGATGCAAGATTCAGGGTGACTTAGTGGCACATTTGGGACCCCGATATTGTTTGTAGTGACAGTGTGGTCAACAGAGAGAGTGGGAGCTTGTTCGAGCATTTCTTGGGGACAAGCAATTTTTGGCGAGGAGGACTGTAATATCCCCAATTTTGTGAGCATGGGAGTCACAAAGCAATTTTGCCCAATTTTAGTAATATTAATTAAAATGGGGCAAATATTTTTTTTTTTTTTTCTAAGTAAAGCTAAACTATTATATTACAGCAAGAGCAAAGTTACATTATCAAAATTACAACGGGGCCGCGGCCCTGTAAGATTTGTCCGAGGACAGACAGTAGACACCTGAGTATTCATGCCAGTATTACATAGGACACATGGACAAAGACTTAGAGCCACACTCATGTAGCTAACACATGGACAAAAACACTTGAAGAACATCGACACAGAACAGAGATAACATAAAACCGACACAATTACATAGAGACAGAGTGACAGACTCATATATAACCGCATAGGGAGCTGACAGAGAAAAATTCTTGCTGTAGAACCTGGAGCGCGAGCTGGGCATGTTAATCTTCATCAGTAGTCTGCGGTTCATCTTCCGCCTTGCAGCAGGGAGGCTGGAGGATGGCTTTACCAGAGTTGCGCGTTCCACGGTCACTTGGGCCAGCGCCATAGTCACAAACAGGTTCTCTCAGGCTTGCTCCCGGGTCATGTATGGGCCGCATCATCTCAACAGCAGGGAATTCCATTTCCACCGTAGGAACAATCCCAGGAACACGCGGAGGGTTGGCCCGGGGATTACCATCCTCATCTTCCCAGGGATTGCTGCAGTGCTCCACAGAGACAGTCACGAAGAAAGTAGAATTGGCTAAGGTGCAGGGGAGGCGGTATCTCACCATTGGGTGTTCCGTATGCCCACAGTCCATGCGCGCTGGAGGTTCCCCCATTCTACCTCTGCCCGGGGGCCTTCCCCTCGGCCTTCTGCACTCAGAGGTTTCCTCAATTGAGGAAGAAGTCGAGGGGGCTCTACCACTGTGACCTCCCCTACCACTGTTGCCTCTTCCACGAATGCGCTACATTCTGGTCCTCTGAACAGAGCGCTCAATTCCGCAACGCAACACCACTGTTGGCACAGGTTTATTGCCAGACCGGATCCTTGCCTCCCAATTGCCCAAAGCTGTGGCCGCAGAGCCTTGACCCTTGCTCTCAAAGCTTGAATGAGAACCGAGACTCTGAACCTCCACAACTTCTATCGAAACCAGAACAAGAGCCAACGAGAGACGCGGGTAAGTAAGCACTGCCAAATTCTCAGAGTCGCAACTGGCTTGCTTGTGAGCCTGCCAATTGCCCCACTCTGCAGCATCTAAACACTCACAATCACATTCAGGGCCAGACTGAGAGTCGAAGGGCTGAACCTCCGTCACCTCCGGCAAGATCAGAACAGTTGCAGATAGGAATTGCGGGAGAATGTCCGAGAGAATGCGGTTATGAAGCGCCATGTTACGCTTCTCTAGACTCGCCATGAATGTCGACAGGACGCCTTTGTCAACTCCCTTAACTCCCTTCCTTAAATGCAGCGGGTTGATGAATTTATGGTGTGTCCTCCTGTCATGCGTGGCTCGTCCGGGCGGACACCTGCCCTTTGGACGAGCCTTATGCGCCATGTGTCTAGCGACCACCCGCATCCGGGGGTGGCAAATATTATTAGGGAAAGGTGGCTAGTATCATTTTATCAAAGAATAGCAGCAAATTGTTATTTTATTAAATGGTGGAAAAAGTGACTTAGTGGAAAATGAACCCACGATAAAATAATATTAAAAAAAGGAGTCTAGAGGCATGAGGAGAAATTATAAAAGGAGGATGGACTCATTTTGTGGAGGATCTTTTGTCATTTTACAATTTCAACATTAGTTCTCTTGGGCTGCTTAGCCAAGACAACCGTGTTGTTCAACACAAGGGATTTCCAAGTGGAAATTCCACTTCTACCTTAGGTGAACTTCGAGTGTCACCCTAGGGGAGTAAGGAGTCCATCTTACGGCTTCTCTAGGAGCTACATTGCAGACCATTTCCAACTGGAGCATGCTTCTCTTAGGGCGTAAATGAAATTTGAAGAGGCTGAGAGAAGGTGGAAAACTATGGAGTTTTGGCCGGAGAATTTGAAAATATTTATCCATAGAGAGGGCGAGTTTTTCCTTGGTGATTTGCAAGGCTGAGAGTGCTGCATTTTGGAGGGTTGAATTTATCATTTCAGGGGTTTCTGGACAGCTACTGCATAGACATTTTGACAGGGAGATTTGGAGAGTTCAGGCTAAGGATAAATAAAGAGGCTTGGAGGAGTGATTTGCAGGGGTTGGATGATATTTTTCCAGTAATTGATTGGCCTTCTACAACATAATTATTTCACCAAGGCGTTTTTCCAGCTAGTTAGAACAATACACATATATTGGGGTCACCGGGGCATATTGGAGTTAACCCAAACCCTTTCTAGGTTTTTCTGTGTTTATTGAGAGAAGTCTCTAGATAATTTTATAGAAATTTTTGAGCAATATTCGGGCCTGAAATTCTCATTCTTATAGCAGGCTGAATTGCTAGTTAGCTGGGGAATCTGCGTCACTTGGTGGGCTCAATTTTGGCTTGGAGTTGGACCAAACCCTTTCTAGGTATTTATGGGATTTTCGAGAGGAGTCAGTGGCTACAATTTCAAGGTGATCCAAGCATTCTTAAGCATAGAATATTCAGTCCCTTACTGTTGTACGAATTGTTGAAGCTTACTACTGTGTCATCTCTCACATGTCTATGCAGTTCTCTTGGGTGATTGTTGTGCGGAATGTCACTTGGAGGATTTAGGGACTGAGTTATTAGTATTTCATTTGGAGGGAGATTGTGGGGAGATTTCTAACATTTTGGAGCAACAATTCATCATTTTCGGCTACAGGTGAAGAATTCTGGTATTTGAGAAGGGCCAAGCTATTTGGGGTCGAATTTGGAGGTTAAAAACTAGAGAAAACCATTTCTAGGTTTTTCTGAGTTTTTGACAAGGATCACAGTCCCGAATTTATAGAATTTTCTGGGTAGTTTTGAGGGGTTAAATTAGGTTGCCAAGTGACCAAGTAGTAAAGAAAAATTGGGCCAATGCAAATTTTTTGAGGTACAAACTATTGCAGCAGTTGGGAATTGGGAGTGTTGTAGCATTTTTTGGTTTTGGTAAGTTAGAATCAATTAGTAAAAAAATGAAAATATATTTCAAAAATGTTAATTTAGGATATGGACAAAAGAATATTGAATAAAAAATGTTAGGAAATATTTTGATAAATATGTCCATATCAAATAAAATGTTAGAATAGATGCCCTAAAAAATGAAGGCAAAAATAAAATGTTAGGTTAGAAAGAAAAGAAAAAAAAAAACTCTGAAAGTGTTGCAAATCTAAATTCCACTACTTTAGTCTAGTTTAATTCTGCAAATAAAAGTTGTGTGCAATTTGTTTAAAATGCCACACTAGTTTATACAATCCAATTATACATTTTAATCATGACTGGATTTGTATTAGATTTTTGTCAATAGGTAGCAATAGGTAGCAAATAAAACTGGCTCAACAGTTTAAACTGAGCCAATAGAGGAAATAAGGGATACAGGTAGATTAAGCATAAAAAGGAAATGTTGAGTTGCTAGCTTAAATGCACTCTAAAAAATAAGTGAAAATGTTAGGAGTAAAAGGGGTAGGTAGACACGTGAAATGTAATTGGAGCATCAAATGTTTTTATCCTAAGCTGTAACATTGGAAAAACATACATTCGATGATGGGCTTTAATTAACCTAAAGTTTTAAAAGTTGCAATGTTATTTCATAAATATTTCCATTCATCCATGTATTCGCCATAACCAGCAGCTGTCACATACGCCCTCAAAGTCATGACCCCACCATCACTTCTGCTTATGTGTTAAATACCCCCCATCTCACCTTTCATCCTGCATGCGCACCCAAGATCTTATGGCCCACGTCCCTCCTCGGCCCTCATTCACCGTCTAAATTTTATCGCCGGGGGGGGGCTCCGAAATGGGCAGTTTCCAATACCACTGACATAAACAACCTTTTCTGCTTTTTAGTGTTTCGGGACTTAAAATCCCAAAAATACTTATCCCCTCACCTTACCGCCGGACGCAGTATATCAAGTGACCATTTACCGCTGCTCCATGTTACGCTCCACATCATGCCTACCATCCAATCAACATCTACCTATCTGTTATCCATTCAATGTCTCTCCCGCGAATTTTATGATTCAAAGAAAAGTTAATTAATCCAACTGGGTTATTAATGCAAAATTCAAACATTCATTGCCAACCCCGCTCCAGTTTTTTTCATTTATAGACCCTATTAATTCATGAGAACGGTTACACTGTCCATTTCTACAACTAAACTGATCATTGAAGGTTTCTTGCCTACAGCTCTACCATTATCCGACATAAAGTAATTATTTGTCCTCTTCGAGAAGCTGACATCTAGGTCCACTTACCACATTTGTTAGTTATCTATTTTTACTGTAATCACTCTCTTTCAAACCAATTTATGTCATTTTCAGTCTACAATTTGTTTGAAAAAATTCCTCCCAAGGGAAAAGAACTTGCAGAAGTCCCAAATCCTCTGATTCATCCACAAGTCGACTTCCATCATACCCCATTAGTCAACAGATATTGTAATCTCATTGGAACTTCTTCTCAATTTGATTTATATGAAATCTATTCTTGGATGGAAAATCAGCTAATTGACCAGACAGATGAAATAGGACTTTGGGATTCCCAATTGCCTCACTACATTTTCCCTCAAATACACAGAGCACCTGAATTTGTAAGAAAATTCCATGACTCTTATGATCCTAGCCAAAGAGCGATTATTTCACCCACAGGAGAAATCCTCTGTTCAATTAATTCTGATTCCATTGAAAAAATGTTACAGGCCCCTGATGCTACACCATCCCATCCTTTTTCCCATGAAAACCGATAGAAGCCTATCAAAAACTAGACTTTACTAAAAGATCCTAGACACTCGAAATTTTTCTAGCTGTTGATAGCCCTCTGCCTAAAAGAAACCCTCCTTATGATTCATCCATCTTCCTTGATAGAACCAAGAAAATCACCGCTATCTTGTCCTATTTGCTTGGTTATAACTCTAATCAAAATGTTAATGAAGCCATCCTTGGTTTCTTGTCCATTTTTTCTATTGATTCTAAACCAACTGTTATTTATGATTTTAGTCAATTCCTAGCTGAAGCAATACATGAGCAATTTGTCAATTTTAATACTGAAGAAGTATTCAAGTATGCTTCAGTACTCGTATACCTTTTTATGTATTTTCAGGGAGACAAATTCCCATTTTCTTTATAGAAACTAGATGACGAAGGAAAACAACAATCAGTGATATTATGGACTTCAATGGGAATGAAGGAGAAGGAAGAGTTTACATATAAATAATTCATAGAACTGTTTATTCATCCAGCTATCAGTCTTATGAGCAGCACTCCAGTACCAAGGATTAGTGAGGAGATTGTCAAAGTATTATAGTTGGTTGATCAAGCTGCAATAGGGGATTGGTATTGCTACCAAAACTATACAGAGATCAGGGTTTATGGTTGTGAGCTTCCACCCTACAAACTGCCCAAGTACTTGCCTATCAGAATCTTTTCACTGAAATATATAAGGCAGAGGTTAAATGCAGATGAAATGCACTTTGTGGCTGCAAAGGAGAAATCACAATTCAAGCTAAAAGCCCAAGTTGGTCCATTCATCTATAACACCAGGGCAGCAGGAGAGGAAGCAGACAAATTATTAAAGGATATGAAGTTTGGTCTCAGTTTCACATGGTCTTATGACCCAATGGGAGTGATCTCTAAACAAAGGCTAGAAAACAAGTTCACTGCATATCACCATACAACCAGGCCTGAAATAGAACAATATAAGAATCAATTGGAATGGACAGAGAACACCCTCCAAGAGGTTGAAGAGCAGGCAATTTCTACATCAAATGTGCAAACTCCACTTGCACAAGAAAAGTCAACAAAAAGAGGAAGGGAAGAACAATCTTCTCCTACAACTGAAGCATCAAGCCAAGGCTTCAGAATAGTGCAGAGAAAGAAGAGACCAAGGATCTCTGTGATTGTTGGTGAAACAAATGAACCTCAGAAGACAACATTAGATGGACTTGGAGATGCTATCCTTTACACACAATCCGGTGGACAATCTACACAGTCCCCAACTCATTCTACTACTTCTCATGAACAACAAGTAATTCAAACTAGTGGATACATTCTGAAAGATAAGGAGGAAGACTTTTTCCATGTCTTCAGTGAGATTGAAAGGAAGAACGAAGAATTGAAGATGAACACTTATACCCAATTCTGGAAGCATTCTTCCAGCTCTCAAGCTAGGCTTCTCTCAGACTTTGACTATGAGAAGGGAAAGATGTAGATGGCTTTCTTACAAGCCCAAATTCCATAGCCTAGGACTGCTACTCACTATCAAAAGCATGCTTCTTTTGAGTTCAACGTGAAGGATGTGCATCCAATTGATAAAATTGAGATGCACAAACAAATTGGGCAGATGATTTCTTCCACTTTGACTAATACTTCCATGAGCTTTTTCAAAAATGTAGGTTACCTTAGCTAACTCTCAGTCACAACTTAAGCTGGAGAAAGTCTCCTCATTAGCAAAGGACACCAAGATTCAATCCTTGGAAAATCTATTGTTGAGGATGGGATATGATCCCTCCACATAAACGTTACAGAAGAGATTATTAAGAATAAGAATACTGAAGTTGTAGCATTAAAGAAGCAGCTCAAATTTCTGGCCTCTGGGGATCCAATGGCTAAAGAAATTGAAGAAATAGAAAATCAAAAGTCTGACATGATGAAGCTCATCATAGAACAAAATCTGCAGATCAAACAAATGGAGGAGCAGATGGAGAAACTGGTCAAGGAAAAAGAGGAAGCTGTTAACAAGGCTCAAACTCCAATGGATATAGTCCCCCTTACAACAATTCCCACCACCAAAGTTTCCACTTCAGCTACAACATCGACTACAAGTACAACAGAAGGAGATGAACAACTTGATGAAGTTGTTCAGAACCTGTCTATCTAGACAAGAGAAATTAAGAAACTGAAGAATGAGCTCAAGGAGTTACAGCTTATGAAGTCAGTAGCAGACAGTTCACATGCAGCTGAGTTGAACAGAGTCAAAGGTTAGATTGAAGTACTACAAAGGAAACTAAAGGAATCTTTCATTGGAAACAAATTGGGTTTAGCAAAGGAAATTTTGTTGGAAGAAATTATATAATCAATCAAGGATATTTGGCCGTATATCAAGATAGTGTTTGATCAGAAGGATCTCTTGGAGAAATCTCAGGAAGTAGTTGAAACTATTACTAAGCAGCCTGAAGACATGCCAGAATTTGCTTCTAATATCATCAAGTTCTTGAATTCCAAAGACAGCTATGAGCTTGAGGAATTAGGCATAAGTGGTTGAAAAACAACTATATTGGAGGTAAAGAAGATCATCACCAATAAAAATCTCTTCCTTCAGCTGCAGGAAAAGTGCAACAATGTCAATATCATAGTTCAGTGGTTTTTCAGCAAGATAGAACCCTTGACCAGCAAGGGTTTACCCTCCATGCCTGTGATTAATGATAAAATGATACCAATTGAGGATTATGTTCAGAAGCTGACAGAGGTGGGAAAATATGCATCTTCAGTTTCAAACATAAGAGGTTCAGCAACACCAGCACTTATAGTAAATACACTCAGGGATACTTTCTTTATTTTGAATGAAATTAGACACATATTTTTAGTAAAACCCACTTTTACTAAATATATGGAGATGGATGAAATCTACAGAAGAGTAATTAAGATATCAATCCCAGAAAAGAAACGTTGGGAAGAGTTGACATATTTACTTGACTAAAGGGTGATCTAACAGCTGTCATCTTTTAAAGGAACAATCAGCATAGCTTCAACAGTTTTCAATATTTACAGCAACAATCATCAACAACTTAGCAACAAAACAATGCCACATTAGCTATCAGTTTATATTTCTGATTTCGTAATCATCTGTTTTTGTAAAATAGTTTGAGATATTTACTTAAGTTCTATTATTGTATAAATAACTCTCTTTACGAGTTATTAAGGGTTGCACCCTTGAAGAAGCATTTTTAAGCCTCAAATGTACTTGACTTTTCTGGATCATTAATATAAAAGAAAAGGATTCTGAATTCTGATTTACACAGTTTTGTGTTTCCTGTAAGTTTTTCCAGTATTATTTATTATGTTTTTCTTCATATTCTTATGTCTTACAGAGATAACTAGGTAGGAATAATTGGGTTTCAATCTATTCCTATAAGCTTTTGAAGTGATAATCTGTAAAGAGAATGAATTAATGAACTGTTTGTTTAATTAATTCCCTCTAAATCAATAAATCATCAGCATATTTTGTAAGCTTAAGCATATTCTATTAAACCTTCTGAACATAGTTTAAAGGTTTTCATACTTATGATTATTTAATTTTCAATCTGAAGACTATGATAATCATATCATTTCTCTGTTTCTTCTCACCACCATCTTACAAGCTAAAATCACTGTGTGAATTTTAATAGCAGCCCTCTGTTTAGATATTAATATTATTCAAAAGGTTAAGCCTCACTGTTTTAAATCTGTCTCCTACATTGGTCCTCCAAATTAAAACAAAACCCCCAAAACAATTATCTTAGATGCCCTGGCATGATAGCTGACCATTATCATCTCAGAGATACAACATCAATCTGGCGCTGTTGCCGGGGACTCGAATTTCATTAAGTTTTCCCTAGGACAATGATATTAATCCTATTCCTTTAAGGTGACTAATGGTTTAGATAGGTCAACTGGCGACTCCACTGTGCCAAATTAGAACCTTTTAAGCACACAAGATCCCATTCTAAGTCTGACAAAGTTAATCCTTTGTCAGATCTAGAAAAACTTCTGAAAAGGACCAGTTCCAAAAGAATACATCAACCATCTTCTTCCACTTCAACATTTTAGTCTGAAGATACTATACATTTTGATCCCTATAGTAACATTCCATCTGATCCAAATACCACTCATTTATCACCTAGGGTTGTTGAACTGTTAGATAGGGGAGTTGATTTCAAATCAGCTTTCCTTATTCATTCACTTGAATCTCATTCAGAACCCCCACTTCCACCGAGATCTCCTAAATCTGAGTCTGACTTGGGTCTTCACTTACCTAAATACACACCTACAGACTTTATTTCCTCCACCACTTATTCATTTCATTCCACTTCTGAACAACCTAAATATTCTATCTCTAAACAACCTGAAGGGACCTTTTCTGTATATTCAAATCCACTTTTTGAAACAAAAAAAAAGATATTCAATCTCAGGTCCACAAGCTGGTAATTAAAACTCCTCTAAAATCATTCAAGAAGTCTCCACCTTCTCTATCTCCTCCTTCTTCACCCCCACATAGTAATTCACCCCCTCTATCACCATCTTCCTCTTCCTTATCATCATCATCTTCACAAACATCTCATACATCCTCTTCTACTATGGCAATCCAACCCATTGTATAGGTAAGATATGCAGCTTTAGTTTTACTACAAGTCCTTGATGCTTGCCCTAATGGATATTTGAAACATCTCCCTAGGTATAATGGAGAAACTCTTCCTCCAGATGAAGACCATTTTCAAGCATTCCTAGACTTTGTGGACAACATGAACATAGAACAAGAGAATGTTTACATGAGGTTGTTTGTTCAATCTCTTGAAGGAAATGTAAGAACTTGGTTTAGGTAGTTACCTGCAAATTCCATTATAAACTGGGAAGAACTAACAAATATATTTAAGAATCAATGGGGAGCGAAGAAACATGATATTTAATTTTTAAATGAGTTTGATGAAATTAAAAGAAAGTATGGTGAACCTGTCTCGGATTTTATCAAAAGGTTCAACAAACTTTACCATAAGATGCCTGCTGATTGTAAACCCCCTCTAGCAGTAGCAAAATCAAGATTTTCAAAAGATTTTGAAGATGATTTTGTTGTTATGTTAAGAGAAATAACTTCAATAACTCTTGAAGATATGCAAACTAATGCTATAGAGGTAGAAGAAAATAGAGTTGCCTCAACCACTTTAAAGGCTAAAGAGGAAAAGACATGGATAAAACTTAAAACTAGTCAAGTGACCTCTACTTCCTCTAAAACTAAAAATGAAGATTCTAAAATAGATAAAATAACTTCACTTCTTAGAAATCTGTCCAATAGGATTTCCAAGATTGAGACTCAACCTAGGACAGTTCAAGAAATAGTTACTAGACCCCAAAATCAAAATCAAGGTCAGTATAAAAGAAATCCACAATTACAAATTCTTCAAAGACCTAGTAATGATCAACACGTTCCAACTCCTTTACTGATAAATGATCAACAACCTGATGACAATACTATGACTATCACTGAAGATATTAATCATATGGGTACCTTTTCTGGTCAAATTGCTATTATTCCCCTCTCACAACAGAAACAGGTTCAAAAAGATCCAGAATCCTCACAGGTTTCTAAATATCATGTCTTCTCTGACTTTCTAATTGCGGAGTTAAATAAAAGATATGATCTAAGGCCTAGACTTGGACCTGGTAGACCTCCTAAGGAAACTCCAATAATTCAACCTAGTACCAAAGCTGTTGAAACTTAGACCACTATCATTCGACCATTAAATTAGTCAGTTGATACTGTTCAAAATGAAAAATGGTTTTAACTTCATTTAATGTTGAAAGGGAATTAGAAAGAGTTAAAAACCCCATACCACTTTCAAAACTTTCTAAAAACCCTAGATATAAAAATCAAGTCTCCAAATGGATAAAAAACACCTCGGTTGATGCTGAAAGTGATATCATTAGTATGCAAGATGAAAAACCAGCAATTGTTTTTGGTCCTAGCTCAGATATGATAGATGAGATAATACCCCCTTTTTATGTGACTCTTAAGACAAATGATTCCATGCTATACACTTGTATGCTTGATTCTGGAGCATCACATAATATCATGCCAAAAACTATCATGGACCATTTAAAACTTGACATAACTAGATTCTATCATGATTTATACACCTTTGATTCCAAAAGGGTGCCTTGCTTAGGATTGATTAAGGATTTAGTAGTCACCCTTGCCCAAATTCCAGTGAAAAGTGTAGTGCTTGACATAGTTGTCACAGATATCCCTCCCAAATTTGGAATGCTCCTTTCTAGGTCTTGTTGTGCCAAATTAGGGGGAACTCTTTAGATGGATATGTATTATGCCACTATTCCAGTTTATAGAGAGGTGGGATTTGTGCACATTGTTTGCAAAATAGACCAACCAAGGAACCATCCCATTTATGCAATTGATCAAGATTTTGGTTTTTTTCAACTCTCTTCAAACCAAACACATGAAACTCAAGTAAAAATTGAAAATGTAGTTGAAAGTCTTGTACCAAATCAAACTGATGTATGGAAAGTAGTCTTTGATGGTTCTTGTACTAAGGATGGAGCAGGAGCTGGGGTAGATTGTACCAAATAAAACTGATGCATGGAAACTATTCTTTGATGGTTCTTGTACTAAGGATGGAGCAAGAGCTAGGTTAGTTTTAATCTCACCAGAAAAAGAAAATATTACATAGTCATGCAAATTTGATTTTGATGTTACAAATAACGTAGCTGAATATGAAGCTTTCCTTTTAGGACTCCAATTAGCCAAGAGCTTTAAGGTTCAAAACCTGAGCGTTTTCACTGACTCAGAGCTCATTGTTAAACAAGTTAAAAATCTTTGCCAAAAAAACATCCTAGGCTTAGATCTTATTGAAATGAGGTTTGGGATTCAGTTGAAAATTTCTTTAATGCTTTCAATTTGACTTATATTCCAAGAGATCAGAATATTCATGCAGATTCCTTGGTTGTTTCTGCTAGTTCCTTTAAAATTCCTGATCAAACTAATGTGCTCTATCAAATACAAGTCAAATACAGACCATCCATCCCAGACAATCTAAAATACTGGCAGATATTTGAAGATGATGAACAAATAAAATCTTTTTTGCAGGTTATAGATGAATTTTCAGTTCTACAAATCGATGAAGATAGAAAATAAGCAAATGAAAACATAAATGAAAATGATAATTCAAATTTTAATTCAAAAATTGTTGATCATGATATCATTCAATTATCTAACAATTTCATTCCCAAAGGTCTAATTCCTTTAGAGAAGTTGTTTGATCAAAATGATGTCCTCAAAAACCCACAGTCAATTTCTTCATAAGATGGCATAGAGTAAATTAACATTGGAACAAGTGATGATATTAAAAACATCAAAATTTGTGCATCTCTAGATCCTGAAATCAAAACTCAATACCTTAAGTTACTTGAAAATTACAAATATGTTTTTGCATGGACTTGTGCTGATCTAAAGACTTATGACACTTCATTAATACAACATAATATTCCTTTAAAACTAGAAGCAAAACCTTATCAACAGAAACTTAGGAGGATTAATCCTACTCTTCAACCAACTATAGAAAAGGAAATTAAGAAAATGCTAGATTCCCAAATCATTCTCCCTATTAGATATTCTAATTGGGTTGCTAATTTAGTTCCTGTTAGAAAGGAGAATGGAGAAATCAAACTCTGGGTGGATTTTAGAAATTTGAACAAAGAATCACTAAAAGATAACTATCCTTTACCCAAAATGGATCAGTTACTTCAAATGGTTTCAAGAGCACAAAGACTTTCTATGCTTGATGTTTTTTAGGTTATAATCAGGTAAATGTTGATCCAGCAGACAGAGAAAAGATAGCCTTTACTACACCCTGGGGTACATTTATGTACTCTAGAATGCCCTTTGGCTTATCTAATGCTGGAGCAAAATTTAAGAGAGATATGGACATAGCTTTTGTGGGTCACATAAATAAATTTGCAGTCATTTATCCTGAGGACATAATTGTTTTTTCTAATTCTGATCAGAAACATCTTAAGCACAGGTGTAGGAAATTCAAGATATCATTGAATCCAAAAAAGTCTTTGTTTTCTATCAAAGAAGGAAAACTATTGGGCCACATAATCTCAAAGGAAGGAGTGGTGATTGATCCCAAATGTGTATCTGCCATTAAAACATTGTCCTTACCTAGAAATAAGAAGGAGATTCAAGCTTTTCTAGGCAAGATTAATTTTTTAAGGAGATTCATCCCTAATTATGCTGAAATTGTAAAATACGTAACTGATATGCTCCGAAAGGACCATGAAGTTAAATGGACTACCTCTTCAAGATATGAATTTGATCAGATCAAGAAGGTTATCTCTAAAGCTCCAACCTTGGTCAACCCTGATTATACCAAAGCATTCAGTATCTTTTCCTTTGCCTCATAAACAATCCTTGTTGTTGTTTTACTACAAAAGAATAAAGATTCCCATGACCAACCCATAGCCTTCTTTAGTAAGGTTATGAGAGATGTCGAGCTTAAGTATGACATAATTGAGAAGCAAGCATATGCCCTTATTCAAGCCCTGAAATCATTTAGGATATATTGATGAGCCCCAAAAATGGATAATTATTTGGGCTCATTCAACCTCCTAATTCGACTTAATCCACCATTCTCATTAGTTTATTGCATGTTTTTGATTATATTTATGCTAATAGAGTGAATTGGGTTAGTCATTATGCCAACAAATCTAATGTGTGCTTTGTGTAGCCTTTTTGGTCAATTTGGAGACAAAATTGAAGGTTTTAATGAGCACTTGGCAGCCAAATTCGTGGGAGAACAAGGGAGAGGATTTGTAGGAAGGTGTCCCCTTCATTTATGGGCCCTTACCTCAAATTCTCCACCATCAGCTCGGAGTTCAAGGGCCACCAAATCAATTAGCACAAGAGCAGCCAAGCAAGTCAAGTAGGACTGCTGTTAACTACAAGTTTTGGGCAGCCGAGTCCCTAAAGTTTAGGAGGACTGTTGGGGTCCTCAATTTGTATAAATAAGAGGGCTTAGGGCCTCATTTCAGTTAGTCATTTTGGTTAGCTAGTGGTTAGTCAATTTGTAGCCAGTAGTTAGTCATTTTGTATTCATCTTGTAGTCATTTTGTAGTTCGATTTTTAGGCAGTAGATTAGCTTTGCTTTCAGCACATTTTCAAGTTCTCCTTGTGGACAATTTTTTGGAATGTAACATTTCTTTTGATCAATAAAGATGAATCCAGCTTTGCACCAGCTCTAAATCTCTCTTATGAGGCTGTAGCTCTTGGGGTTGGGCCCATATCAAGTGCCCAGTACCTCCTTTGTTTATATTTATGTGTTTTTGCTGCATTCTTAGAATAAAATCTGCTATTTAGATCAAAATCTTGTTTTGTTAGTTTGTTTGTTTTTTTGATGAGTAAAATAGATTTTCATGCTCAGATTTAGTTGATAGGTTGTTAACAGAAAAAGCTTCAAAAAAAGGGCCAACAAACATCTGTGGTTTCACCTCTCCCTCAGTGGGATCAGGAGCTGTGACTAGGATGACTTTGCTGCCCACAAAAACACTGACTTTGCTTTGCCATGCAATCATTAGTGTTTGGTTTTCATTTGCAGAAGTTGGTTACATGTTCAGATCTTTGAATGCTTCATTGCATAGTTAATATACATGGTTTCCTTGTAAATAAAGCTGTTGTCCATTCTTGTTACTGTTAGCTAGATCATATTAGGGTAGCATAACTAGATCTTTGTTTTCTTGCATGTCTTTGTTGGTTCAGTTGGAAACACAAATTGTAGAGCACCTGTACCACTTCTCTGTCTACCCAGACTCCCTCAAACCCATCTTCTCCATCTCCTAACTTGGTTTCTTGCCTCACGTTGCCATACTGCCCTCATAACCCTACCTTTTGTGCAGCATTACTTCAGTCTTCTTGGAACAAGTCCAGCCATCTCCTCAACTCTATCCATCAGTCCTTGGGACATTTCAGGGCCCTACCCTGCCTCCCTATCCATTCATGCACCTTACCTCACTCACCCATCCTCCAAAATCCAATTCTTAAACATCCTGTAGAAAAATTACAGAACATCCTGTAGAAATCCTAAACATCCTGTAGAACCCCTGCAGACTTCCTGTAGAAGCTCATAAACGCGGTTTCTTGGCAGCCAAACTTTGTGAAACTCTCTAGAAGGGTGTTAGGGACCCCTTAGACCCTCTCTAAACCTTCCCAACCTTTTCCAAGCATTTCTCCTCCTTGATCCACCTCTGCACAGTAAAAAGCTAGTTAAAAGCACATGCATGATAATTCTAATAACTGAAACAAAAACACAAAAAGATGTTTTCTTTAGGTAGAGGTAGTCTAGAAACATGTATTTTACCTTCATAGAAGTAATGGAATCTCTTTTAGTAGTTTGCATTCTCATCTTTGCATCAGTAGGACTAGCTGGTAGAATTAGGGTTTGCTAGGGTTTGCGTTTCTTTTTGGCTTTCAGTTTCTTTCTGCAAGTAGATTAGCTTCCTTTGAGTTAGCTTTCATTCATCAGTTAAAAAGCTTCTTCTAAGAGCTCATAGAAGTTGGCTTAAGCTCCTAGTGGACTTGTGCCAGCTGACCAAGTGACAGCTGCGGCAAGAGCTAGTACTTGTGCATACAACACCGTCGCTTCCAAGTTTGTTACGAACTAACGGGTTGATAAAATTAAACAAGGGAGTTCCAGGAGTTGTAGCATTATTGCTACAATACTGGAGCCCACCATCTTTTTGGCGCCGTTTCCGAGGAAGCGTCAGAGTATTGGTGATTGCTGCTTTTCTTCTATTTTCCACTACAACCTTCATTTCCACAAAAGTAGAGTAGACATTTCCCGCTTTCATAGATTAGCATTTCAATTCCGCAATTTCAATTCTGCAAGCGTAGTTTAGCATTTCAATTCCACAATTTCATTTATGCAAGCGTAGATTAGCATTTCAATTCCGCAAGCGTAGACTAGCATTTCATTCCTGCAATTTCATTTGAGCAAAATAGATTAGTCCTTTCCTGCTTTCATTTCAATTCCGCATTTTCATTTTAGCAAGATAGTTAGTTGTAGTTCAATCTATTTCAGTTTTGCAGGTAGAAGTAGAAAAAAGCAAAAATCAACCAAAAAGATTTCATTTCATGCCTTGTAGGAGTAGAGATAAGTTAGAAAAATGATTGCACAACACCCCCACTGCTTCACACAGCCAACATTCTCTCTTCTTCGATGGCTGTGATTAAAGAACCCTTAGGTGGACAGCAAGACATATTTGAAGAACCTCAAGGGAAGAAGAAGAAGAAACCATTCCTCTGGAGCAAATGGCTACAAGCAGAAATGTTTGGAGCAGCACCTTGTCCAAAGACGAATTTGAAAATCAAATCGAAGATTTCAAGAGTGATATGAGGCAGTTTCTTGCCATGCAACTGGATACCTTGCGGATCCAAAAGAAGCAAGAAGAAGCCAAAAGGGCTTTGGCCATTTTTTGTCCTAGGTGGACTAGAAAGCATCCTAGGAACAAATGTCCATTGTACTCCATAGCAGTGTGTTTTGTATGTGAAGAATACCATCCTACAGATCAGTGCCCTTCCTTACCCAGAATCAAAGTTGCATATCAGAGAGCCAAAGGAGCCACTGAATCACTCTATTATATGAACCAAAGGAGGCCACATGAACCTAGATCTTACCAACAGGAACTACAAGGGACACCCGAGACCTATTATGACCCCTATCAAGCCACTTTCATGCCTTCTTGGGGTCCCCCTGCTCATCCTTCCTGGTTCACACCTCCTCCTTGTTCCTTCATAGATCCATATTATGCCCAACCAGCTGCTCATTCGTTTCACTCTTATGCTCAGCCACAGCCTCAGTGGAATGCACCTCATCAGGGGTGGAGGCCCCAGTACAACACTCCTCCCGCTTATTTTCCTCCACCACCTGCTCATCCACAACCATCGCCTCCTACTCCACCAAGGCAGCCCCAAATGCCTGCCCAACCACAACCCCATCCACATCCATCTCAAATATACACCCCCACTCAGCTACCCATACCACCATTTCCAAACCCGCACATTGGAATAGCTCAACCTAATTGCAAAGCTGAGGCACAACATGTCCAAACAACTGCTCTTGAGCTCAATGATCTTCACCATAGCTCAGGAAGAGTATTGCAAAAAAGAGACTATATTGAAAGCATTGAAGGACCACATCAGGCAAAAGAAGATTCAGAAGAGGAAATCAAAGAACCATGGGCTTTACTTGATGAAGAGAAGAGATTAGAATCAGAGATTGAGAAAGTTCCTTCATGGTTACCATCAAATCTTCCATGTATTCAAGAGAAAGATCAACAAAAAGAGGAAGATGAGGAAGTCATAGTAGAAAGTGACATGAAACATGACCCAGATCAGCAAAAGGACCAAGGATATCAAAGCTATATTGAGATATGGTTTACAACGGTCACTAAGTTGCAGCAGTACTCTCTTCCTCAGCTATGTTTGATCCCTTCAAAGTCAGATCATTTTGTCTCTGAGATCTGGATAGTTGTCAAAGCATGCATTTCAAGCCTCCACATCAGTTTGTCTCTAATCTCGATGTGCACATGGCTCCATTGGAAGTATTCTTACACTTGAAAATGATTTTGTTTTTCAAGTAGGGTAGGGTAGAGAAAAAAAAAAAAAAAAAAAATGAAAATAAGAAGAGAATAAAAATCTAAGGTGAAAACCTCCTCGGAGGTGCCTTAGATTGGCTCATTGATTGAAAACCTCCATGAGGCGGTCAATGGGTTGGGAAAAAAAGAGAAAAGAGAATAAGATCTTTGGGTGAAAACCTCCCTTGGAGGCGCCCAGGGCAGGCAATTAGGGTGAAAACCTCCATGAGGTGCCCTAGTTGTTTTTCAAAAAAAAAAAAAGAGAAAAAGAAAAAGAAGAATAAATCTAATTTCCATTGAATAATTTCAGGTTGCAGCAATGACATTGCAGGTCAGGAGGATCACTCAAAACAAAGCCAAAGGAGTTTTTGTGACTTCTAGAGGAAGTTCTATATTTCTACAGGAAACATCCTGTAGAACCTTCAAGCGAGCCAGATTCGATTTTGGAAGGGGATCTAAAGCTTGGAATCCATTGGTTATGCCTGCAAGCATCCATGTTCCCATCCCTCACCCTTTTCCATCATCTTTTCCACCTCATTGTGCTTCTTCATTGTGCTTCTACAGGAAGTTCCTGTAGAAATTGTAGGAAGCTAGAAATGGATTTCAAAAAGATGGTTTGGCGAACATGGTAGCTTCCTCAAGGGTTCAGAAGTCCTCCTGCACTTTTGAAACTCCTCCTCCATCATCTCCATACCTGCATCACATCCCAAGTTCATTTTTCATACCATGCAACAAAACTGCAAAATGCCTTGAAGCAAAAATACCTAGAACAGAATTTGTTTCTTCCATAACTTGAAAACCATGCATCCATTTGAAAAACCATTTTACGGGGGATTGTACAGAGGTGATGGCAACATGCCTGAGCAGTTTCAGCCAATTCCAGTGCACGGTTTCCAAGAAATCAGCCTCCATCACCATCAGCCATTTTTGCATTTTCTCCATATCTGTGCATCTGTTTTAAAACCTGTTTCATGGGGAGATGCACATTGGTGATAGTAGCCTACCCAAGTAGTTTCAGCCGATTCCGATGCACGGTTTCCAAGAAATTGATCTCTGAAATCTTCAGCCATTTTCCATTTTTCTCGAAATCTGTGCATCCATTGATCACGATTTTTCTATGGGAGGTGCATAATGATGATAGGAAAGTGCTCAGCAAGTTTCATATTGATCCGGTTTACCGTTTGGGAGAAATGGCAAAAACAAGTTCTGGTCCTGTGAAAATTCAGCAGCAGCAGCTTGAAGGTGCAGATCTGAACGTGGAAATGAACTCCTGCAGCTTGGATCCGGACAGAGGACACCTGCACAAGGAAAACAACCAAAAATCATCAACCAAGCCACCATGCAACCACATAAACAAATGCATGCAGCAAATGAAAGATCTCAGCACTTCACGGCAACCACGCACGACTTGCAGGTACGTGACTAAACTCATTCCTCTAATTGCATGAATGTAATTTAGAAACTACATGAGCAATGAGATGGCCGGGATTAAAAAAAATCGGTGGCCAGCTAACTGACCACCGTCATCTAGTTCAATAGCGCTCGGTGGGTGAATGAGACACGTGTGCTCAGCCATCTCAGGAGGAAATTGGGAAACAAGTAATGGTGACTGTTCGACCTTCAACGTGATTGATGGAGTGATCATAGGTAGGAAACGTGATGATTCGTGATAGCACTTCTGTCTGCATGGCCAGCACATGTTTTTGCCAGCTCACCACAAATCACGCAGCAACAAAAGTAGGTTCGGCTGAATCTCACGAATTGTTGTTCATCTGCACTTGCCACATCGTTAACTGAAGTTTGCACAAAATGATTAACTAGTCATCCTCCACCATTTTCTCTACCTATCTTCGAGATTCTGCTGCGTATCAGGCCCGATCAGAAGTGCAGGGGCGCTTTACAGGCATTTCTACAGGAAGTCGTCTACAGGAAACGCAGAAAAAAGCTCTGCAGAAGGAAAACCCGAGATTTTTGTCAAAATTCAAGCTTGAAATGAGGTAGGCTTGGGGAAATCTATCTGCATATGACTTATTTGAATGATTAAAAACACAGCAGTGGATTGAAAAAAGAGTCCAGTTTAAAGTTCTGCATGCATATTTTCCCTGAGTTCTACACAGTTCTCTGTTTCCTTCTCTGCACTCAAAGTTTGTCTCCTTCTTTCTCAAATTCCACTGTAAAGAAAATACATGCAACCATAGAAACCAGCCTGTGTGAAAAAGGAAACAAATTTGCAAGACGGTCCACTCTCTGAAGCAAAACCTTGTGTTATAAATATTCTCTGTTTTGTCAAAGGTATTGATTTTTCTCAAAAATCGAGAAGCAAATTCAAGTTGGAAACAATTCGAAGAAAAAATGGCAAATTGATGTTGGGAAAAAGAAGAACATGAGAAATTCCTGACTCCAGAAAGACAAACCTCAACCATTTCTCTATTTCTGGTTTTGAAAGTTTGTTTCCTCCCTCCTCACCTAAACATTTCTAGCAGTCACCACACATCATGATAGGGAGATTTTTAGAAATATGGCAGGGGAAGATGAGGAGGAAATAGAAAAAAGATGAAAAGACCAAAATGGAGAAAGAAGAACTTGAAACAAAGGAGGGAATCAAAACAGAAGATGAAAAGGAAGATCCAGAAAAGAAAAAGACTAAAGCAGAGAACGCAGAGACTAAACAAGACAAGAAGAAAGCCAAAACAGAGCATGAGGAAGCAAGCTAACAGAGGCAGAAAAGACCAAAGAAGAGAAAAAAGAAGGAAGAGACACACCATGAGATATCAGTGACAGTAGACCGAAACAGTTTCTACAGGAAGCCAGAAAACGGCCACTACAGGACTTTCTACAGGAAGTTTGGGGAAAGGGCAGCAGAAGGAGAAATTGGCCGAGATTTTAGCTAGGGAGGCAGCACCTATGCTTGCCACCCTAAGCACATCCATCCCCTCCATGAACAATCATTTTTTTCAGGGTTCGGACACAATTTAGTCACGGTTCAACCTTCTACAGGAAGCTACAGGACTTTCTACAGGAAGTTCTGTATTTTTACCAGAAACATCCTGTAGAGCCGTTGGGCAGGACAGAATCGATTATGAAGAGGGATTTGAAGCTTGAAGTCTGTTGAGGAGGCATGCAACCACTCTTTTCTTCCATCCTCCACTAGTTTCATCTCCTTCCATATGATTGAATATACTTGCACAATCATACCAAGGCTAAGAATTCTCTAGGAAAAGGAGCAGGCAGTGGGAAGAAGTAGAGAGAAAAGCATGGTTTCATGACTGAGAAGGGGAAATCACTTCAGAAGCATGGGATGATAGGGAGGCCGCCAAGGCCATCAAAGATGAGGAGATAGATTGGTTGCTCAGAGGATGAGCAACACTTTCAGTAGGGGGGTGATGATGAGCCCCAAAAATGGATAATTATTTGGGCTCATTCAACCTCCTAATTCGACTTAATCCACCATTCTCATTAGTTTATTGCATGTTTTTGATTATATTTATGCTAATAGAGTGAATTGGGTTAGTCATTATGCCAACAAATCTAATGTGTGCTTTGTGTAGCCTTTTTGGTCAATTTGGAGACAAAATTGAAGGTTTTAATGAGCACTTGGCAGCCAAATTCGTGGGAGAACAAGGGAGAGGATTTGTAGGAAGGTGTCCCCTTCATTTATGGGCCCTTACCTCGAATTCTCCACCATCAGCTCGGAGTTCAAGGGCCACCAAATCAATTAGCACAAGGGCAGCCAAGCAAGTCAAGTAGGACTGCTGTTAACTACAAGTTTTGGGCAGCCGAGTCCCTAAAGTTTAGGAGGACTGTTGGGGTCCTCAATTTGTATAAATAATAGGGCTTAGGGCCTCATTTTAGTTAGTCATTTTGGTTAGCTAGTGGTTAGTCAATTTGTAGCCAATAGTTAGTCATTTTGTATTCATCTTGTAGTCATTTTGTAGTTCGGTTTTTAGGCAGTAGATTAGCTTTGCTTTCAGCACATTTTCAAGTTCTCCTTGTGGACAATTTTTTGGAATGTAACATTTCTTTTGATCAATAAAGATGAATCCAGCTTTGCACCAGCTCTAAATCTCTCTTAGGAGGCTGTAGCTCTTGGGGTTGGGCCCATCTCAAGTGCCCAGTACCTCCTTTGTTTATATTTATGTGTTTTTGCTGCATTCTTAGAATAAAATCTGCTATTTAGATCTAAATCTTGTTTTGTTAGTTAGTTTGTTTTTTTGATGAGTAAAATAGCTTTTCATTCTCAGATTTAGTTGATAGGTTGTTAACAGAAAAAGCTTCAAAAAAAGGGCCAACAAACATCTGTGGTTTCACCTCTCCCTCAGTGGGATCAGGAGTTGTGACTAGGATGACTTTGCTGCCCACAAAAACACTGACTTTGCTTTGCCATGCAATCATTAGTGTTTGGTTTTCATTTGCAGAAGTTGGTTACATGTTCAGATCTTTGAATGCTTCATTGCATAGTTAATATACATGGTTTCCTTGTAAATAAAGCTGTTGTCCATTCTTGTTACTGTTAGCTAGATCATATTAGGGTAGCATAACTAGATCTTTGTTTTCTTGCATGTCTTTGTTGGTTCAGTTGGAAACACAAATTGTAGAGCACCTGTACCACTTCTCTGTCTACCCAGACTCCCTCAAACCCATCTTCTCCATCTCCTAACTTGGTTTCTTGCCTCACGTTGCCATACTGCCCTCATAACCCTACCTTTTGTGCAGCATTACTTCAGTCTTCTTGGAACAAGTCCAGCCATCTCCTCAACTCTATCCATCAGTCCTTGGGACATTTCAGGCCCCTACCCTGCCTCCCTATCCATTCATGCACCTTACGTCACTCACCCATCCTCCAAAATCCAATTCTTAAACATCCTGTAGAAAAATTACAGAACATCCTGTAGAAATCCTAAACATCCTGTAGAACCCCTGCAGACTTCCTGTAGAAGCTCATAAACGCGGTTTCTTGGCAGCCAAACTTTGTGAAACTCTCTAGAAGGGTGTTAGGGACCCCTTAGACCCTCTCTAAACCTTCCCAACCTTTTCCAAGCATTTCTCCTCCTTGATCCACCTCTGCACAGTAAAAAGCTAGTTAAAAGCACATGCATGATAATTCTAATAACTGAAACAAAAACACAAAAAGATGTTTTCTTCAGGTAGAGGTAGTCTAGAAACATGTATTTTACCTTCATAAAAGTAATGGCATCTCTTTTAGTAGTTTGCATTCTCATCTTTGCATCAATAGGACTAGCTGGTAGAATTAGGGTTTGCTAGGGTTTGCGTTTCTTTTTGGCTTTCAGTTTCTTTCTCAAGTAGATTAGCTTCCTTTGAGTTAGCTTTCATTCATCAGTTAAAAAGCTTCTTCTAAGAGCTCATAGAAATTGGCTTAAGCTCCTAGTGGACTTGTGCCAGCTGACCAAGTGATAGCTGCGGCAAGAGCTAGTACTTGTGCATACAACACCATCGCTTCCAAGTTTGTTACGAACTACCGGGTTGATAACATTAAAGAAGGGAGTTCCAGGAGTTGTAGCATTATTGCTACAATACTAGAGCCCACCATATATGTCCTACATTCACCCATTATTGCTTGTGTCCCTAATAATGTTGTGAAGATTGTTTCAACCCATCCTGAATCTGATGGGAAGAGAGGTAGATGGATCACTCAAATTCTGGAGTTTGATCTGACTATCAAAACCACAATGCTAGTAAAGGGTCAAGGATTAGCTAAGCTTCTAGCTAAATCCAACTGTAAAGTGTTCGGAATCAATTATGTTCTTGTAGAAGGGAAGAATACATAAGAACCTTCCATTCACCCTGAAGAAAAGAATCCAAAAGAACCTTTACCTTCAGATCAGATCAGCCCCATACACATTGATGATAAATTTCTGTTATCAAATTGGTATCAGGACATTGTAAATTTCTTGATCCATTTTGAATGTCCAGCATCATTCTCCAAAAGTCAATGTAAAACTCTCAAATTGAAAGCAGTCAAGTATTGTATCATAAATGCAAATCTATATTGGAAAGACCCACTTAATATTTTTCTATTGTGTTTAATAGAATCGGAGACTGAAGGAATCATTGACGAGTTCCACACAGGATTTTGTGGAGGACATTATACTTAGAGAGAAACATCATATAAGATTTTAAGGGTAGGATTTTATTGGCCCACACTATTCTTACAGGTAGGAGCAAAGGTCAGAAGTTGTGCGCCCTGTCAAATGTTTGCTAGCAAGTAAAAATTAGCAGTGCTTCCACTGATCCCAACTATAGTTTCAACACCTTTTCTCCAATGGGGATTAGATTTTATTGGACAGATTCATCCTACTTCAAGTAATCAACATAGATGGATCCTCACTGCAACAGACTACTTCACAAAATGGGTGGAAGCAATCCCAGTAAGAAATGTTACTCATTCAGTAGTAATCAAATTCATTGAAGAAAACATCTTATCTAGATTTGGTTGCCCAACTCAAATTGTTACTGATAATGCAACAGCTTTTTCTAGTGGAATTGAGGCTTCTGTGATCCATATCTGAGAAGATTTTTTCTAGTGTTAAAATGATTGAGTTTTGCCAGAAATATCATATTCTACTACATCATTAAACTCCATATTATCCTCAAGGTAATGGCCTTGCAAAATCGTCAAATAAAAGTCTGGTAAAGGTGATAAAAAAGACTCTAGCAAATCATAAAAAACGTTGGGACTCTCATTTAATTTATGCAGTACGGGAAAACCAAATTAATCCAAATAGATCTACTGGGAAATCTCCTTTTTAGTTAGTTTATGGGAAACATGCCATCTTCCCTACCAATTTGTCCTTCCCTGTTTAAAATTCCTGCAGGATTCAATAGATGAACCTAATGATTTTTCAAGGAGAATAAATCAGATTATTGAACTAAATGAAAACAGAGATGAAGTTCAATACAAATTGAAAAAATATCAAAGCAAGAAGAAGAGCCAAGGAAAGGGACTTCAAGGAAAGTGATCTAGTTCTAAGATGGGATTCCAAAAGAGAAGATAAGGGAAAACATGGCAAGTTTGACAACCTATGGTTTGGACCTTTAGCAATTGCTGAAGTGAAGGGAAACAACACTTTTGTGCTACAAAATCTTGAGGGGTTGTATTCCACTTATCCTATTAATGGAAGGTTTCTCAAACATTACATTCAGTACTCAGAAGTTGAAGTAGATTTCATTACTACCATTGTAAAAATCCAGTTTATTTTACTTTTCAAGCTATCAGTGTGATTTTTTACAACAAAGACTCCATAGCCTGAGGAGAAGGCACATAGATCTGCAGGTTCTTTGCATTCTACAGGAGAAAGCAGTCCCTAGTTGGATCCAATGTTGTAGCATTTTTTGGTTTTGGTAAGTTAGAATCAATTAGTAAAAAAGTGAAAATATATTTCAAAAAATGTGAAGATAGGATACGGACAAAAGAATATTGAATAAAAAATGTTAGGAAATATTTTGATAAATATTTCCATATCAAATAAAATGTTAGAATATATGCCCTAAAAAATGAAGGAAAAAATAAAATGGTAGGTTAGAAATAAAAGCATAAAAACAATAAACTCTGAAAGTGTTGCAAATCTAAATGCCACTACTTTAGTCTAGTTTACTTCTGAAAATAAAAGTTGTGTGTAGTTTGTTTAAAATGCCACACTAGTTTATACAATCCAGTTATACAGTTTAATCATGATTGGATTTGTATTAAATTTTTGTCAATAGGTAGCAATAGGTAGAAAATAAAATTGGCTCAATAGTTTAAACTAAGCCAATGGAGGAAATAAGGGATAGAGGTAGATTAGGCATAAAAAGGAAATGTTGAGTTGCTAGCTTAAATGCACTCTGAAAAATAAGTGAAAATGTTAGGAGTAAAAGGGGTAGGTAGACATGTGAAATGTAATTGGAGCATCAAATGTTTTTATCCTAAGCTGTAACATTGGAAAAACATACATTCGATGATGGGTTTTAATTAACCTAAAGTTTTAAAAGTTGCAATGTTATTTCATAAATATTTCCATTCATCCATTTATTCGCCATAACCCGCAGCTATCACATCCGCCCTCAAAGTCATGACCCCACCATCACTTCCACTTATGTGTTAAATACCCCCCACCTCACCTTTCATCCCACATGCGCACCCAATATTTGATGGCCCACATCCCTCCTTGGCCCTCATTCACCGTTCAAATTTGATCAGGGGGGGTCCGAAATGGGCAGTTTCCAATATCGCCGACATAAACAACCTTTTCCGCTTTTTAGTGTTTCGGGACTTAAAATCCTAAAACTACTTACCACCTCACCTTACCCCCAAACGTGGTATATCAAGTGATCATTTACCTTCGCTCCACGTCATGCTCCACCTCATGCCTACCGTCCAATCAACTGTTGCCTATCCATTATCCATTCAATGTTGCTCCCGTGAATTTATGATTCAAAGACCAGTTAATTAATCTCGTTGGGTTATTAATGCAAAATTCAAACGTTCATTTCCACCCCCGCTCCATTCTTTTTCATTTATAAACCCTGTTAATTCATGAGAATGGTTACATAGTCCATTTCTACAACTAAACTGATCATTGAAGGTTTCTTTCCTATAGCTCGACCACTATCTGACATTAAGTAATTATTTTTCGTGTTAGGGAAGCCGACATCCAGGTCCACTTACCTCTTTTGTCAGTTATTTTTTTTTACTGTAATCACTCTCTTTCAGACCAATTTATGTCATTTTCAGTCTGCAATTTGTTTGACAAAATGCCTCCCAAGGGAAAAGAACTTGCAGAAGTCCCAAATCCTCTGATTCATCCACAGGTCGACTTCCATCATACCCCATTAGTCGACAGATATTGTAAAATCATTGAGACTTCTTCTCAATTTGATTTATATGAAATCTATTGCTGGATGGAAGATCAGCTAATTGACCAAACAGATGAAATAGGACTCTGGGATTCCCAATTGCCTCACTACATTTTCCCTCAGATACACAGAGCACCTGAATTTGTAAGAAAATGCCATGAATCTTATGATCCAAGCCGAAGAGCGACTATTTCACCCACACGAGAAATCCTTTGTTCAATTAATTCGGATTCCATTGAAAAAATGTTGCAGGCCCCTGCTACTACACCAACCCAGCCTTTTTCCCATGAAAACCTGATAGAAGCCTATCAAAAACTAGACTTTACTAAAAGATTCTAGACCCTTGAACTTTTTCTAGTTGTTGATAGGCCTCTACCTAAAAGAAACCCTCCTTATGATTCATCCATATTCCCTGATAGAACCAAGCAAATCACCTCTATCTTGTCCTATTTACTTGTTTACAACTCTTATCAAAATGTTAATGAAGCCATCCTTGGTTTCTTGTCCATTTTTTCTACTGATTCTAAACCCACTGTTATTTATGATTTCAGTTAGTTCCTAGTTGAAGCAATACATGATCAATTTGTCAATTTTAATACTGAAGAAGTATTCAAGTATGCTTCAGTACTTGTATACCTTTTTATATATTTTCAAGGAGACAAATTCCCATTTTCTTTACCGAAACTAGATGAGGAAGGAAAACAACAATTAGTGATATTGTGGACTTCAATGGCAATGAAGGAGAAGGAAGAGTTTACATATAAACAGTTCATAGAAATGTTTATTCATCCAGCTATCAGTCTTATGAGCAGCACTCTAGTACCAAGGATTAGTGAGGAGATTGTCAAAGTATTACAGTTGGTTGATCATGCTGCAACAGGGGATTAGTATTGCTACCAAAACTATATACAGATTAAGGTTTATGGTTGTGAGCTTCCACCCTACAAACTGCCCAAGTACCTGCCTATCAGAATCTTTGCACTAGAATATATAAGGCAGAGGTTAAATGCAGATGAAGTGCACTTTGTGGCTACAAAGAGAAATCACAATTCAAGCTGAAAGCCCAAGTTGGTCCATTAATCTATAACACTAGGGCAGCAGGAGAGGAAGCAGACAAATTATAAAGTAGATGAAGTTTGGTCTCAGTTTCACATGGTCTTATGACCCAATGGGAGTGATTTCTAAACTCAGGCTAGAAAACAAGTTCACTGCATGTCACCATACAGTTAGGCCTGCAATAGAACAATATAAGAATCAATTGGAATGGATAGAGAGCACCCTCGAAGAGGTTGAAGAGCAGGTAGTTTCTACATCAAATGTGCAAAATCCACTTGCACAAGAAAAGTCAGCAAAAAGAGTAAGGGAAGAACAGTCTTCTCCTACAACTGAAGCATCAAGCCAAGGCTTCAGAGTAGTGCAGAGAAAGAAGAGACCAAGGATCTCTGTGATTGTTGGTGAAACAAATGAACCTCATAAAATAGCATTAGATGGACTTGGAGATACTATCCTTTATACACAATCCGGTGGACAATCTACACAGTCCCCAACTCATTCTACTACTTCTCGTGAACAAAAGGTAATTCAGACTAGTGGAGACATTCCAAAAGATGAGGAATACTTTTTCCATGTCTTCACTGAGTTTGAAAGGAAGAACGAAGAATTGAAGTTGAACACTTATACCCAATTCTGGAAGCATTCTTCTAGCTCTCAAGCTAGGCTTCTCTCAGTCTTTAACTCTGAGAAGGGAAAGATTCAGATGGATTTCTTACAAGCCCAAATTCCACAGCCTAGGACTACTGCTCACTATCAAAAGCATACTTATTTTGAGTTCAATGTGAAGGATGTGCATCCAATAGATCAAATTGAGATCCACAAACAAACTGGGCAAACGATTTCTTCCACTTTGACTAACACTACCATGAGTTTGTCAAAAATGCAGGTTATCTTGGCCAACACTCAGTCACAACTTAAGCTGGAGAAAGTCTCCTCATTATCAAAGGAAACCAAGATTCAATCCTTGGAAAATCTAGTGCTGAAGATGGGATATGATCCCTCCAACATAAATGCTACAGAAGAGATTATTAAGAATAAGAATGCTGAAGTTGCAGCATTAAAGAAGTAGCTTAAATTGCTGGCCTCTGAGGATCCAATGGCTAAAGAAATTGAAGAAATAAAAAATCAAAACTCTGACACGATGATGCAGCAAAACTATAACTTTACATAATTCACGCATGGACCTGTGGCTTATGGGCCCACGTATACATTGGAAGCATTTCAATCAGCGGACTTCACAACAAACCTGACCAATCACCGTCAAGCGCGTGTCGCACAACTAACGTATTCATTTTAACACTTGACTTTTGGCGCTCCAAATCTCCACCGTCGATCTGTCCCATCCGATCCAACGACTATCACGTCATCCGCTCGCCAACCATCTTAGCCAATCTCCACCGTCGATCAATCCCACGTGATCCAACGACTATCGCGCAATCTCGCATGAAATCTTGCACGACCAATATCAGGTCGAGAGCACGCGAGAAAAGTAGTTTTCTCGTGCTACGTGTCACCCACCAAGGTTAATCCCGTAGAATTTAGAAATATCGGTTACAACTTTTAGGACGCGCGAGATACTGCTTACTACTTACGAAGACCGCTCCGTCCTTTTCTAACACATGGTGTTAATCTCTGCCATTCCTCTTCCGTCATTACTATCCATCAATCCGACTAATCCGACGGTTTCCACTGTGTTATTCAATTGACTCTAGTTTTGATTGAAACTCTCCTCCATTGATTTGTTCTCAAATCCAATGAATCTCTTGTTCGCTTGTCGGTGGAATTCGCATTACAACATAAATTTATCTCTTCCATACTTGTTTAAGGCAAAGTTCATATGAACTTCGTTCCTTACTCTCGCACACACAATTTACCAATTTACAGTAAAGAACATATATGTAAACAATACACAGACACACAAATCCAGACTTCGCCGAGATGTATAATAACACCCATATTTCAATTATGAACAGAACTCGATTACAGGTTAAGGCCTCACGACCCGAGTCACAAATTTCCTTGTGGCTACATTGCATCCGCTATCTATCCCTTTCACACAACGCAAACTCTCTTATATAGGAAATTACACAGGGATGAATCGTTTAAGATCCATGAGTTTCTCCCACAATCGCTCAATCAATCCCCTAAATCTCTCTATACGCATGCATGGTAGATAATTACATTTAATCAAGCCTTCCAGAGACTTATCAATTCCATCAATTTAGCTCTATTTAAATAGAATTTTCCCCGATTTACAATGATTGTCCACATTTCCCCTTTCACAGCTTTAAATTTAAATTTTGATTAAGCGTGGTCAGATGCTCCTGCATCAGACTCCCAAGGTACAAAAATTTTATGACCTCCTGGTCATATGCCTTCTTCATCCCTTAGAAATTCTACCCACATCCTCTGTGGAATTTCCTTTATGATCTTTCCGTGAGCTGCAACAAAACCTCTGCAGTAACAAGTCCTCCCTGCTACACGATACCTCACCAAGCTTCTCTCCACTAAGTTTAGTCTTTGGGAATATCTCTAGTTCTCTCTTCTTTGGAACCATTTGAGCACTCCTAGCTCTAGGTTGCTGCAATCTTCTCACTTTCTTCTAATGCTACCTGTATGACAATATAAAGACCACAAACTTTCCAATCTACAACATAACTGTACCTCCTTCTTTTGCACGCAGAATCTTCTTCTGCTCTGATACCACTTTGATGCAACAAAACTACAACTTTACATAATTCATGTGTGGACCTGTGGGTTATGGGCCCACGTATACATCGGAAGCATTTCAATCAGCAGACTTCGCAACAAACCTAACCAATCACTGTCAAGTGCATGTCGCACAACTAACATATTCATTTTAACACTTAACTTTTGGTGCTCCCAATCTACACCATCAATCTGTCCCATCCGATCCAACAGCTATCGCGTCGTCTACTCGCTAACCAGCTTGGCTGATATCCACCGTCGATCAATCCCACGTGATCCAACGGCTATCGTGCAATCTCGCGTGAAATCTTGCACAACCAATATCAAGTCGAGAGCACACAAGAAAAGTAGTTTTCCTATGTTACGTGTCACCCGCTAAGGTTAATCGCTTATAATTTAGAAATACTTGTTACAACTTTTAGGGCGTGCGGGATACCGCTTACTACTTACAAAGATCACTCTGTTCTTCTCCTAACACGTGGTGTTAATCTCTGCCATTCCTCTTCCATCATTATTATCCGTCAATCTGGCCGATCCGACAGTTTCTGTTGTGTTGTTCAATCGACTCCAGTTTCGATTGAAACTCTCCTCGATTGATCTGTTCTCAGATCCAACGAATCTTTTGTTCACTTATCAGTGGAATTCGCATTACAGCACAAATTTATCTCTGCCATACTTGTTTAAGGCAAAGTTCATAGGAACTTCGTTCCTTACTCTTGCACATGCAATTTACCAATTTACAGTAAAGAACATATATGTAAACAATACACAGACACACAAATCTAGACTTCACCTAGATGTATAATAACATGCATATTTCAATTATAAACAGAACTCGATTACAAGCTAAGGCCTCATCGCCCGAGTCACAAATTGCCCTGCGGCTACATTGCATCCTCTATCTATCCTTTTCACACAACACAGACTCTCTTATATAGGAAATTACAAAGGGAGGAATCATTTAAGATCCATGAGTTTCTCCCACAATTGCTTAATCAATCCCCAAAATCTCTTTATACGCATGCATGGTAGATAATTACATTTAATCAAGCCTTCCAGAGACTTATCAATTCCATCAATTTAGCTCTGTTTAAACAGAATTTGCCTCGGTTTACAATGATTGTCCACGTTTCCCCTTTCACAACTCTAAATTTAAATTTTGATTAAGTGTGGTTAGATGCTCCTACATCACATGATGAAGCTCATCATAGAGCAAAATATGCAGATCAAACAAATGGAGGAGAAAATGGAGAAATTGGTCAAGGAAAAAGAGGAAGTTGTTAACAAGGCTCAAACTCCAATCGATATAGTCCCCCTTATAGAAATTCCCACCACCAAAGTTTCCACTTCAGCTACAACATCGACTACAGGTACAAAAGAAGGAGTTGAACAACTTGTTGAAGCTGTTCAGAACCTATCTATCTAGACAGGAGAAATTAAGAAACTGAAGGATGAACTCAAGGAGTTACAGCTTATGAAGTCAGTAGTAGACAATTCACATGTAGCTGAGTTGAACAGAGTCAAAGGTCATATTGAAGTACTACAAAGGGAACTAAAGGAATCTTTCATTGGAAACAAATTGGGTTTAGCAAAGGAAATTTTGTGGGAAGAAATTATAGAATCAATCAAGGATATTTGGCCCTATATCAAGATAATGTTTGATCAGAAGGATCTCTTGGAGAAATCTCAGGAAGCAGTTGAAACTATTACTAAGAAACTTGAAGACATGCCAGAAATTGCTTCTGATATCATCAAGTTCCTGAATTCCAAAGACAGCTATGAGCTTGAGGAATTCGGCATAAGTGACAGAACTTCAACTATATTGGAGGTAATGAAGATCATCACCAAGAAAAACGTCATCCTTTAGCTGTAGGAAAAGTGCAGCAATGTCAATATCACAGTTTAGTGGTTTTTTAACAGGATGGAACCCTTGACCAGCAAGGGTTTACCCTCCATGCTTGTGATTAATGACAAAATGATGACAATTGAGGATTATGTTCAAAAGCTGACAGAGGTGGGAAAACATGCATCTTCAATTTCAAACATAAGAGGTTCAGCAACACCAGCACTTATAATAATACACTCAGGGATACTTTCTTTATTTTGAATGAAATCAAACACATATTTTTAGTAAAACCCACTTTTACTAAATATACGGAGATGGATGAATTCTACAAAATAGTAATTAAGATATCAATCCTAGAAAAAGAAATGTTGGGAAGAGTTGAAATATTTACTTGACTGAAGGGTTATCTAACAGATTTCAGCTTTTAAAGAAATAGTCAACATAGCTTCAACAGTTTTCAATATTTCCACAAACAGTCATCAACAACTCAACAACAAAATAGTGCCACATTAGCTAGTGGTTTATATTTCTGATTTTGTAATCATCTATTTTTGTAAAATTGTTTGAGATATTTACTTAAGTTCTATTATTGTATAAATAACTCTCTTTTACGAGTTATCAAGGGTTTCACCCTTGAAGAAGCATTTTTAAGCCTCAAATGTACTTGAATTTTCTGGATTATTAATATCAAAGAAAAGGATTCTAAATTCTGATTTACACAGTTTTGTGTTTCTTGTAAGTTTTTCCAGTATTATTTATTATGTTTTTCTTCAAATTCTTATGTCTTACAGAGATAACTAGGTAGGAATAATTGGGTTTCAATATATTCCTATAAGCTTCTGAAGTGATAATCTGTAAATAGAATGAATTAATGAACTGTTTGTTTAATTAATTCCCTCTAAATCAATAAATCATCAGCATCTTTTGTAAGCTTAAGAATATTTTGTTAAACCTTCTGAACATAGTTTAAAGGTTTTCATACTTATGATTATTTAATTTTCAATCTGAAGACTGTGATAATCATATCATTTCTTTGTTTTTGTTCATCACCATCTTACAAGCTAAAATCACTATGTGAATTTTAATATCATCCCTCTCTTTAGATATTAATATTATTCAAAAGGTTAAGCCTCACTATTTTAAATTTGTCTCCTAGATTGGTCCTCCAAATTAAAACAAAACCCCCAAAACAATTATCTTAGATGCCATGGCATGATAGCTGACCATTATCATCTCAGAGATACAACAGGGAGATTGATCACTTAGGGCTTGTAGCTTTCCTTGAGTAAACCCAGGCACACTCCTTCCAATTTTATTGTACTCCAACAGTTTATTTATAATAAAAATTGGCCATTTGGGTGTTTTAGAGCATTTTTCTGTTCATGGGTGTTTGCTGAAATTTATTGTGTTGTTATTTTTGTGCATGTCTTTGATTATCTCTGTAAAATTTATATTCTGAATACTACACTTACCGAACACAACACACCCACAACCATACACCATCGGGTAGCTTCACAAAGGACAAGATCTTCACGTCAGCTAGGAGTGTCGCCTTCCATACATCATCAAGCCCTTCACAGACGAAGTATTATGTGACGTTTCTCCTTTTGATGTTTGTGATGTATTATTAGGCCAATCATACTTGTGGAAGCGACATGTTGTGTATGATTCAAGTCATCGCAATGTTATTTTTACCTTTGGAAATAATTTGTATAGGATACAGAGGTAGCACTGCCTACCACCATATCTTTGGTTACTGCAAAACAATACAGTAAGCTCATTTCCAAAATCGGGAAATTTATTTTCTTGATGATACATCATCAAGGAAAGAAGAATATGGTGGCCACAAACTCTAGACAGTGCCCCTTTGCACAATGACAACAAATGGAAAAGGTCGTGGAGGAGTATGAGGACATCTTCATCTCCCCCGCAAGGGTACCTTTTGCACTTCCAGGCCAAACACCCATCGATCTAACTCTAGGTGTGTCATTACCCAATGGACCAATCTATCGGTGCTATGTTTTGGAGAACAACGAAATCAAGAGGAAGATTCAGGAGCTGTTGCAGAAAGGTCACATATGGTAGAGTTCATTTCCCTGTGGGAGCTCGATCGTGTTGGTACAGAAGAAGGATGGGACTTGGAGACTTTGTATTGACTATCAGGCGTTGAACAAGATCACTGTCTAGAATAGGTACCTGATCCCACAGATTGATTACCTTCTGGACCAACTCAAGGGGACCAAATATTTCAGCAAGATCGACTTGAAGTCTGGATATCACCAAGTACCAATCAAACCCTCCGATGTGTGGAAGACTTCCTTCAAAGCCAAGGAGGGCATTTTCAAATGGCTCGTTATGCCTTTCGGGTTGAAGAATGCTCCTACAACCTTCATGAGGCTGATGGATGAGATATTGCGGCCATTCACCAACTCATTTGTAGTGGTATACTTGGATGACATCCTAATCTTCATCTAGAGTTGGGAAGAGCACCCCCACCACATCTAACAAGTTCTCCAATTTGGAGAAATGAACTTTTAGCATGACCCGGTTCAATATCTGGGATACATTATCAATGAGTGGGGGGTGTATGTGGATCCAGCCAAGATCCAAGTCATTCAGGAATGGCTAGCTCCAACCACTCTAATAGAGCTCCGCAGCTTTCATGGCCCACCCAATTTCTACCATACGTTCGTGTTAGGATTCTCTCATATCACTTGGCCATTGATTCAAGTCACCAACGGAGGAGAGAAAGAAAAATTCTTTTGCTCTAAATCTCAACAAAAGTCATTCGCAGAGTTGAAACATCGCCTTTTCTCTACACCAGTGCTCACATTACCAGACTTGTAACAACCATTTGAGATCTAGACATATGCCTCTGACTATGTTAATAGGGCAGTCCTTACTCAATAGGGACATCCAGTGGAATATCACAATGAGACACTTTAAAACACAGTTCGGAAGTATACCACTTATGACAAAGAGATGTATTCCATTGTGCAGGCCTGCCGATAATGGAAGAATTACATTTTGGGGAAGGAAACAGTCATCCACACAGACCACCGACCCCTATAGTTAATAAAGACGCAAGGGAAGTTGTAGAATGATCACCATCAGAAGTGGTCCACATACCTACAACAGTTCCATTTGAATATCAAGTACAAGAAGGGAAACACCAATAATGTTGCAAACTACCTCAGCTGACCACCGATCATGGCATTAACCACCATGCTCAACTCTTGTGGGCTTGAGACTTCTGATTGGAACTTCTCTACAAAAGTGACCCAGAATTCAGCGACACATACCAGACACTCTTGGAGGTTCAACAAGTTCCAGATTTTCACCTCCAGGATGCATTGTTATGCCACCCGGGACACCTTTATGTTGCTTTAAGTGAGCGTGCCAAGATGATTTGGGAAGCGCACCACAGTCAGGTCGCTAGGAATTTCGAGGTCAAGAAAACAATGGCAGTACTGCAACAGTATTTCTATTTGCCGAATCTTTGACAGGATGTCGGTAAGTACAACAAATATTGCATTACCTGCGTCATTGCCAAACCGACCATCAAGAAACAAGGCCTCTATACTTTGTTGCCTACCCCTATTCGACCTTGGGAATCCATCTCCATGCACTACATGTCGAGCATTCCTTCTACTAAGCCTGGCAATGAATGTGTTTTTTTTGTCGTCGACAGATTCTCGAAGATGGCCATTATGGCGGCCTACAAGAAGAATATCACAACAGAAGCCGCTGTTAAACTCTTCTTTGAACAACTGTGGGTACACTTTAGGATCCCACAGTCTATCATCTCAGATTGGGACAGTAAGTTCCTTAGTACATTTTGGTCTAGTCTCTGGTCAATGCTAGACATAAAGCTCACTAATTTCACAACTTTCCATCCCCAAACTGATGTCGAGACAGAGGTCATCAACATGATGATCATACACATTCTCCGAATGTACAACTCAAAGCATCCACGCACATGGGATGAGAGCCTACCCTATTTCCAGCATAGCTATAAGTAGGCTCTCCATAGTGCGACTAGCCACAACCTTTTCAGGTGGGCTTGGGATTCCAGCCACTATGTCCCATTGATGTGGCCATACCATTTGCAACTACTCAGGAAGATTCGTCTCATGTCCAGTCCGAATCCAACAAGGAAAATAGCTTCATTGAGCACATTCAACACATCCGGCAATAGGTCCATGACATATTGGACAGAGCCAATGTGAAGTATAGGTAGCAACATGATCAGCATCAGGTGCCACACAAGTTTCAGGTGGGTGACAAAGTTTGGCTACGTTTGCAGAAGGAGCGCCTCGTTGGGCCCCACCTCAAGCTTCGCCCACACCGATATGGGCCACACCATCTCAAAGGTAGTAGGGGAAATGCCTTCGAGCTCAATATTCCACCATTCCTTGATCTGCACCTAGTGTTCAATGTGGATCACCTTCGGCCCTACTTTCCACCATTGTTGGACACATCCGACATTGCATAACGATTCACACCAATAGAGTTAAACCCATACTGCATGGAACAATTCGCAATTGATCAGATCATGGACGCATAGATCAAGAACACCCAATAAAAAAGGATCCAACTATATCAAGTTGTCAAAGCAGGCCAACTCCTTCACTAGGGCAAGTGGCTAACTAGGGACCAATTTCAGCAGAAGTTTCCTCATCTCATGGAGGAACTCAACGCAATGGGGACCATTGCTTCCTAAGGGGGGAGGAATGATCTAGGTGGATATTGGTTGCCACCTACTTATTCCACTTGGACTCCCATCATTGTTTCTTTTAGTTTTTCATTTTCCTTAATTGTAGCATAGTTTACTATTTTTGACATTTTTTCAGGTCTTGAACTTCTAGAGCTGTTTTGAGGCCCTAAACGATGTTTTTTGGGAAAATCATTGGTGGTGAATATAGGTTTTCAACTTGATATTTGTTGTCAGCAGTTGTATTCCTTGGATATATATTTCTAACGAGGTATCATGCGCGTCGAATGGAGATCGTATGCCAAAGTTATTACCCTAGGAAGTTGATGTACCAGTTTACCCCAACGAGGCCCATAGTTTGGCATTTCATCTCCTAGGGTTAGGTTTTTGGATGTTTTGGGGTTTTCCATTGTTTCTCAATAATAAATAGGCCTTCAAGCCTCATTGTAACATAGTTCAGAGGCATGTAGCTGCCACATCCCTTCTCAGAGATTAGCTACCATCGCTCGAGCTAGTTTATTTCAATTTTGTATGTAAGCATATTTTAGTTCTTTGATATTAATGAAATGGAGTTTTATTTCTACTGCATCTTTGTGTTTATGGTTATATCTGTAATTTTTTGCATTCATGTTTAAATTTAGATCAGTGGTATCAGTGTGGTCTTCTCTTTCTCAATCCTTCCTTGCATGTCCCCAATGAGGTTGGGATATAAGGAGCTAGGGCTCAATCTGGTTGAACCTTTGCAAGATCAGCCTTGAAAACCCTGATGGCCGCTCGTGGGGGAAGAAAATAAATACGAGGGAGTAGGAGATCCTATCAAAACATTTCTCAAGGAGGCCCTCGAGAAACAAAGGTACATGATGATGGATAGCTTTGCCCAGATCATTCAGTGGTTGCCCACCGTCAGCGCATCCACATCCAACAGCCACTCTGGAGGCACCACTCATTTTAAGGTACAAGTAAACTTTGATATTCCCATATTTGAGGGCCAAATAGATGCAGACACCGTAGAAAAATCATTAAATCTACTAGAAGGATATTTTTATGTTCATGATTTTTCCAGCCAAGAAAATATTACATTTTCTCTTCACAAAGCTGCCTCCCATGTCAAGGAATGGCAGGAAACCTACTGTGATCAGAAGGATGAAAGTACACCCTCACTGTTTTCAACCATACCCACTTGGAATTCATTCCAAGGACACCATCAAGGAGAAGTACTACGTTGTTGGAAACTATGAGGATAAATACATAAAGTGGACCACCCTGCGGCAGGGAAGGGACCAAGACGTGACAGAGTTTACCAATGTTTTTCATACCTTTTGCACAAAGTTGTGTATCAAGGATTTCGAGAAACAATTGGTACTCAAGTACCACGGATTCCTACACAGGTACATCTAGGATGAGATGGAGTTCCTGGACATTTCCTCACTCGGCATGGCGTACCGATACACTGTCAAGATCAAGCAGAAGATTAAATAGAAAAAGTGAGACTTTGGATCTGTGAATCTGAAGAAAGGGAAAGGTGACCCCAAATCGCAAAAAGAAGGACAAAGCCAAGGCGGGGTAGCCAAGAACAATGCACCAAATCCGTAAGCAAAGAAAAGCACCACAAAGTTGAAGAAGGACACAGGAAAGTGGTGTGAGTTCCATAAGAGATCCACTCACAACACAAGTGAGTGTCGGGCCAAGCAATCACTAGTGGCTGAGTTGAAGGCTTCTGAATCAGATGCATGTTCTGACTCTGAGTCAGAACTTGACAATGGGAATGAAAAATGGAAGAAAATTATCGATGCGGATCCCAATGCCACTATTTCCACCACGAAGATCCAAAAGGAGGAACCCGAAGATTTAGAGGAGGAAGAGCACCTCTTCCAATCCCAGATGTGGGTAAAGGGTTCCCCGCTATAGTTCATTGTTGACGGCGGGAGCCAAAATAACCTCATTTCAGCAAAGGTTGTGAAGTGGCTAGGCTTACTGACCACAACACACCTACAACCATACACCATCGAGTGGCTTCACGAAGGACAAGATCTTTGCATCAACCAATAGTGTCGCATGCCATACAGCATCGAGCCCTTCGCAAATGAGGTATTGTGTGATGTTACTCCTCTTGACGTTTGTGATGTATTATTAGGCCAACCATACTTGTGGAAGCGACATGTTGTGTATGAGTCAAGGTCGCGCGATGTTATTGTTACCTTAGGAAATAAGTTGTACAAGATACTGGAGGTAGCACCACGTACCACCATCTCTTTGGTTACTGTAAAACAATGCAGTAAGCTCATTTCCAAAACCAAGAAATTTGTTTTCCTAATGATACGCCCTCAGGGAAAGAAGAAGAAGGTGTCCATGACCTCTAGATAGGGCCCATCCACACAACAGAAATAAATGGACAAGGTCTTTGAGGAGTACGAGGACATCTTCACCTCCCCTGTAGGGGTACCTCTGCACTGTTAGGTCAAACACTCCATTGATCTGACCCTGGGTGTGCCATTTTCCAATGGACCAATCTATCAATGCTCTATTCTAGAGAACGACGAAATGAAGAGGCAGATTCAGGAGCTTCTTTAGAAAGGTCACATCTATTCAAGTTCATCGCCTTATGGGAGCTCGACCTTGTTGGTACAGAAGAAGGATGGGACTTGGAGACTTTGTATTGACTATCGGGCGCTGAACAAGATCATTGTCTAGAATAGGTACCTGATCCTATGGATTGATGACCTTCTGGACCAACTCAAGAGAGAAAAATATTTCAGCAATATTGACTTGAAGTCTGAATATCATCAAGTACCAATCGAACCCTCCGATGTGTGGAAGATTGCCTCCAAAGCCAAGGAGGACCTTTTCAAATGCTTGGTTATGCCTTTCGGCTTAACGAATGCTCCTGCAACCTTCATGAGGTTGATGGATGACATATTGTGTCCCACCAACTCATTTGTAGGGGTATACTTGGATGACATCTTGATCTTCAGCCATAGTTGGGAAGAGAACCTCCACCACATCCAACAATTTCCCCAAACATTGTGGCAACACAAGTTGTTTGCCAATTTGGAGAAATGTACTTTTGACATGATCCGGGTTCAGTATCTGGGATACATTATTGATGAGCCAGGGCTGCATGTGGATCCATCCAAGATCCAAATAATTTGGGATTGGCCAACCCAAACCACTCTAACAGAGCTCCGCAGCTTTCATGGTCTTGCCAATTTCTACAGCAGGTTCGTGTTATGGTTCTCTCATATCACTTAGCCCTTGAGTCAAGTCACCAAGGGAGGAGCGAAAGATTTGGTCTGAATCTCAATAGAAGGTGTTCACAGAGTTGAAACATCATCTCTGCTATGCACCAATGCTCACATAACTAGACTTGCAACAACCATTTGAGAACAAGACAGATGCCTCTAACTATGTTCTTCGGATAGTCCTTACTCAACAGGGACATCCAATGGCATATCACAGTGAGACACTTTCAAAAGAAATTTGGAAGTATGCCACTTATGACAAAGAGATGTATTCCATTATGCATACCTACCGATAATGGAAGATCTACATTTTGGGGAAGGAAACAGTCATCCACACACACCATCGACCCCTGCAGTTCATACAGATGCAAGGGAAGTTGCAGAATGATCGCCATCAAAAGTGGTCCACATACCTGAAACCGTTCCATTTGAATATCAAGTACAAGAATGGCAGCACCAATAATGTTGCAGACTGCCTCAACCGACCACCGATCATGGCGTTAACCGCTGTGCTCAATGCTTGTGGGCACAAGACTTATGATTGGCCACTTCTCTACAAAGGTGACCTAGAATTTGGCCACACATACCAGATGCTCTATGAGGGTCAACAAGTTTTATATTTTCACCTCCAGGATGCACTATTATGCCACCTGGGACACCTTTGTGTTCCTTCAAGGGAGCGTGCCAAGATGATTTGGGAAGCACACTACAGTTGGGTTGCTAGGCATTTCGGGGTCAAGAAAACAGTGGCAGTATTGCAGAAGTATTTATATTGGCCAAATATTCAACAGGATGTCGGGAAGTACATCAGATCCTGCACTACCTGTGTCATTTCCAAACTTACCATGAAGAAGCAAGGCCTCTATACTTCGTTGCCTACCCCTAGTCGACCTTAGGAATCCACCTCCATGGATTAAATGTCAAGCCTTCCTTCTACTAAGCATGGCAATGACTGTTTTTTTGTGGTCATCGAAAAATTATCGAAGATGGCCATTATAGTGACCTACAAGAAGACTATCACAGCAGAAGCCATTGCGAAAGTCTTCTTTAAACGAGTGTGGGTACACTTTGGGATCCCACAATCTATCATCTCAGATCAGGACAGCAGGTTCCTCGGTACATTTTTGTCTATTCTTTGGTCGCTGTTGGACACCAAGCTCACTAAGTCCACAACTTTCCATCCCCAAACTAATGACTAGACATAGGTCGTCAACAGGATGATCATACACATTCTATGCATGTAGAACTGAAAGCATCCACACACATGGGATGAGAGCCTCCCCTATGTCCAAAAAGTCTATAACGGGTCTCTCCACAGCTCAAATGGCCACAACCCTTTTCAAGTGGGCTTGGGATTCCAGCCACTATGTCCCATTGATGTGGCCATACCATTTGCAGCTACTGAGGCAGATTCGTCTCATGTCTAGTCCAAAGTTGATAAGGAAAATAGCTTCATTGAGAATATTGAGCACATCCACCAATAAGTCAATGACATATTGGACAGAGCCAATGTGAAGTACAAGGAGTGGCATGATCAACATCGAGTGCCACACAAGTTCCAGGTGGGTGAAAAATTTTGGCTACATTTTCAGAATGAGCACCTCATTGGACCCCACCACAAACTTTGCCCACTCCGATATCTTCCATACACCATCACCAAAGTAGTAGGGGACAACATCTTCAAGCTTAATATTCCACCATTCCTTGGTTTGCACCTAGTGTTCAATGTGGACCACCTTCGACCCTACTTTCCACCATTGTTGGACACATTCAGCATTGCAAAACAAATCACACCAATAGAGTTAAACCCAGACTGCATAGAACAAGACAAAACTAATCGAATCATGGACACACATATAAATAACACCTGACAGCAAAGGATCCAACTATATTGAGTTGTCAAAGTAGGCCAACTCCTTCACCAGGGCAAGTGGCTCACCAGGGTCCAAATTCAGCAGAAGTTTCCTCATCTCATGGAGGAACTCAACACAATGGGGACCATTGCTTCCTAAGGGGGGAGGAATGATCCAGGTGGATTGATCCAGATTTAAATAGGAACGCAACAAATTATAGAGATAATCGTAAACACAGAGATGCAACGGAAATAATACTTCATTTCCTTAATGTAAAATACTGAAATATGCTTACAAACAGGAATGGAAATAAACAAGCTAGGGCGATGGTAGCTTATCTCTGAGAAGAGATGTGGCGGCTACATGCCTCTGAACTATATTACAATGAGGTTCAAGGGCCTTTTTATTATTGAACAATAAGAGAAAACCCTAAACAACCAAAACCCTAACCCGAGGAGATGTAACACCAAGAGTTTATGGGCCCCGTTGGGGTGAGTTGGACAGGCAACTTACCGGGGTCGCGACTTGGTCATGTTATCTCCGTTTGACACGGATGATAGCCCATTGGAAAGATCTCTCCGAGGACTACGATGGAAAAGATGATTTTAGACAGAAAATCGTTGGCAGTAGATTTCCCAAAAAACGTTGTTTATGGCCTCAAAACGACTCCGGAAGTTTAGGACCCGAAAAACTGCTAAAAATAGTAAATTGTGCTATAATTAAGGAAACTAAAAAAGCGAAAGAAGCAATGGTGGGGGTCCAAGTGGAATTGGCAGGTGGCCACCAATATCCACCTGGATCATTCCTCCCCCCTTAGGAAGCAATGGTCCCCATTGCGTTGAGTTCCTCCATGAGATGAGGGAACTTCTATTGAACTTGGTCCCTGGTGAGCCACTTGCCCTGGTTAAGGAGTTGCCCTGCTTTGACAACTTGATACAGTTGGATATTCTGCTGGTGAGTGTGCCTGATCTGTGAGTCCATGATCCAATCAGTTGTAGCTTGTTCCATGCAATCGTGATTTAACTCTGTGGGTGTGAGTTGTTTTGCAATGTTGGATGTGTCTAGTAATGGTGGAAAGTATGGCTAAAGGTAATCCACATTGAACACTGGGTGCAGGCCAAGGAACGGGGGAATGCTCAGCTCAAATGCATTGTCTCCCACAACCTTGGTAATGGTGTAAGGACCATATCATAGTGGTCTGAGTTTCCAATAGGCTCCAGTAAGGCGTTGCTTTTGCAAATTCAACCAGACTTTGTCGCCCACCCGAAACTTGTGTGGGACCCGATGTTGATCATGTCGTTGCTTGTACTTGGCATTTGATTTCTCCAGAATGCCATGGACCTGTTAGCAAATATTTTGGATGTGCTCAATGAAGCTATTTTCCTTACCTATTTCAGACTGGACATGAGCCGAATCTGCATGAGTAGCTGCAAATGGCATGGCCACATCAATGGGACATAGTGGCTGGAATCCCAAGACCACCTATAAAGGGCTGTGGCCAGTCGAGCTGTGGAGAGCCTGGTTGTAGCTATGCTGAACATAGGGGAGGCTCTTGTCTCATGTGCATGGATGCTTTGAGTTGTACATGCACAAAATGTGTACGATCATCCTGTTGACAACCTCTATCTAACCATCAGTTTAAGGATGGAAGGTTGTAGACTTAGTGAGTTTGGTGTCCAGCATCGACCAGAGACTGGACCAAAATGTACTGAGGAAGCTGCTATCCCGATCTAAGATGATATACTGTGGGATCCCAAAGTGTACCCACACTAGTTCAAAGAAGACTTTAGCAGTGGCTTCTACTGTGATATTCTTCTTGTAGGCCGCCATAATGGCCATCTTCGAGAACCTGTCGACGACCACAAAAACACAGTAATTTCCCTGCTTAGTGGAAGGAAGGCATGACATGTAATCCATGGAGATGGATTCCCAAGGTCGAGTAGGGCTAGGAAGCGGGGTATAGAGGCCTTGCTTCTTGATCGTCGGTTTGGCAATGGCGCAGGCAGTGCATGATCTGATGTACTTCCCAACATCCTGTCAAAGATTCAGCCAATATAAATACTTTCGCAGTACTGCCACCGTTTTTTCGACCCCAAAATGCCCAGCAGCCCAACTATAGTGTGCTTCCCAAATCATCTTGGCGCTCGCTTGAAGGAACACAGAGGTGACCCAGGTGGCATAACAGGTCATCCTGGAGGTGAAAATCTGGAACATGCTGACCCTCCAAGAGTGTCTAGTATGTGTGGCCGAATTCCGAGTTGCTTTTGTAGAGAAGTGGCCAATCAGAAGTCTCATGCCCACAAGAGTTGAGCACGATAGTTAACGCCATGATCAGTGGTCGACTGAGGCAATCTCCAACATTATTGGTGCTGCCCTTCTTATACTTGATATTCAAATGGAACTGTTGCAGGTATGTGGACCACTTCTAATGGCGATCATTCTGCAATTTCCCTTAGGTCTGTATGAACTGTAGGGGTCGGTGGTCTATGTGGATGACCGTTTCCTTCCCCAAAATGTAATGCTTCCATTGTTAGTAGGCCTACACAATGGAATACATCTCTTTGTCATAAGTGGGATACTTCCGAACTGTGTCTGAAAGTGTCTCACTGTGATATGCCACTAGATGCCCGTGTTGAGTAAGGACTGCCCCAATAGCATAGTCAGAGGCATCTATCTCGACCTCAAATGGTTGTTGAAAGTCTGGTAATGCAAGAACTAGTGCCGAGCAAAGGCGATCTTTCAACTCTGTGAATGCCTTCTATTGAGATTCGGACCAAACAATTTTGTTTTCACTCCTCCCTTGGTGACTTGACTCAAGGGCCAAGTGATATGAGAAAATCCCAACATGAACTTGCGGTAGAAGTTGGCAAGGCCTAGAGAGTTGCAAAGCTCTATTAGAGTGGTTGGAGATGGCCAATCCCGAATGACTTGGATCTTAGCTGGATCCACATGCACCCCCTGTTCATCAATAATGTATCCCAGATACTGAACCTGGGTCATGCCAAAAGTGTATTTCTCCAAATTGGCACATAACTTGTGTTGCCGCAATGTTTGGAGAAACTGTCGGATGTGGTGGAGGTGCTCTTCCCAATCCCGAATGATTTGGATCTTGGCTAGATCCACATGCAGCCCCTACTCATCAATAATGTATCCCAAATACTGAACTCGGATCATGTCAAAATTACATTTCTCCAAATTGGCACACAACTTGTGTTGCCGCAATCTTTGGAGAACTTGTCGGATGTGGCGGAGGTTCTCTTCCCAACTATGGCTGAAGATTAGGATGTCATCCAAATATACCACTACAAATGAGTTGGTGAATGGCCGCAAGATGTCATCCATTAGCCTCATGAAGGTTGCAGGAGCATTTGTCAATCCGAAAGGCATAACCAACCATTCGAAAAGGCCCTCCTCGGCTTTGAAGGCAATCTTCCACACATCAGAGGGTTCGATTGGTACCTGGTGATATCCTGACTTCAAATCGATCTTGCTGAAATATTTTGCCCCCTTTAGTTGGTCCAGGAGGTCATCAATCCGTGGGATTGGGTACCTATTATGGACAGTGATCTTGTTTAGCGCCCGATAGTCAATACAGAGTCTCCAAGTCCCATCCTTCTTTTGTACCAACATTATCGAGCTCCCACAGGGTGACGAAGTCAGACGGATGTGACCTTTTTGCAGCAGCTCCTAAATCTGCCTCTTGATTTCATCATTCTCCAGAACGGAGCACTGATAGATTGGTCCATTGGGTAGCGACGCACCTGGGGTCAGATCAATGGAGTGCTTGACCTGACAGTGCAGAGGAACCCCTGCGGGGGAGGTGAAGATGTCCTCGTACTCCTCCATGATCTTGTCCATCTGTAGTTGTCGTGCGGAGGGGCCCTGTCTGGAGGTTGTGGCCACCGTCTTCTTCTTTCTTTAGGGGCATATCACCAGGAAAAAAAAATTCCTGGTTTTGGAAATGAGCTTACTGTATTGTTTTGCAGTAACTAAAGAGATGGCGGTAGGTGGTGCTACCTCTGGTATCCTGTACAACTTATTTCCCAAAGTAACAATAACAGCACGGGGCCTTGATTCATACAAAACATGTTGCTTCCACAAGTATGGTATTCCTAATAATACATCATAAACTTCAAGGGGAGCAATGTCACACAATACCTCATCTGTGAAGGGCTTGATGTTGTATGGAAGGCGACACTGTTGGCTCACGCAAAGATCCCGTCCTTGGTGAAGCCACCCAATGGTGTACGGTTTTGGATGTGCCATGGTCGGTAAGCCCAGCTGCTTCACGACCTCTGCCAAAATGAGGTTCTTTTGGCTCCCGCTGTCGATAATGAACTGTAGAGGGGAGCCCCTTACCCACATTTAGGATTGGAAGAGACACTCCTCCTCCTCTCGATCTTTGGGTTCCTCCTTCTGGATCTTCGTGGTGGCAATGGTGGTGTTGAGCTCTGCATCAATAATCTGCTTCCCTTTGTCATTCCCCTTATCGGGTTCTGACTCAAAGTCAGAACATGCATCTGATTCTGAAACCTTTAGCTCAGCCACCAGTGACTGCTTGGCCCAACACTCACTTGTGTTGTGAGTGGAGCTCTTATGGAACTCACATCACTTTCCTGTCTCCTTTTTTGGCTTTGCGGCACTGTTATTTGCTTGCAGCTTTGGCGGGTTGTCTTGGGCCACCCCACCTTAGCTTTTTCCTTTGTTCTGTGGTTTGGGGGAACCTTTCCCTTGTTTTGGATTCGTAGATCCAATGTCTCGCTTCTTCTGTTTAAACTTATTCTCGACCTTGACGACATATCGGTATGCCATGCCGAGCAAGGAGATGTTCAGGAATTCTATTTCTTCCTGGATGTACTTAAGAAGGTAGCCATGGTATTTGAGTACCAAATGCTGCTCTGTATCCTTGATACCCAACTTTGTGCGAAGGGTATGGAAAATATTGGTAAACTCTCGCACGTCTTGGTCCCTACCCTGCCGCAGCGTGGTCTGCTTTATGTATTAATCCTCATAGCTTCCGACAGGGTAGTACTACTCCTTGATGGCATGTTGGAATGAATTCCAAGTGGTTGCAACTGAAAATAGTGAGCCTGTACTTTCATCCTTCTTCTCGCAGTAGGTTTCCCACCAATCCTTGACGTGGGGGGCTGCTTTGAGAAGAGTGAAAATAATCTTTTCCCGACTGGAAAAATCATAAACAGAAAAATAACCCTCTAGCACAATTAACCATTTATCGATGGCATTTGTGTCTATCTGACCCTCGAATATGGGGATTTCAAAATTAACTTGTACCTTAAACAGTGTGGAGTTTCCAGAGTTGTTGTTGGAAGCCGATGTGTCACCCCTAGGTAGCCGCTGAAGGCTTTGGGAAAAGTTGTCCATCATCACGTTCCTTTGTCACTCGAGGGCTTCTTCAAGCAAGATTTTGATAGGATTTCCTGCCCCCTCGTCTTTCTTTTCATCTGCCATGGAAGGCCATCGGGATTTGCGAGGCTGGTCTTGCAAAGGTTTGACCAGTTCAAGCCCTAACTCCTTATATCCCGACCTCATTGGGGACATGCAAAGAAAAACAGAGAAGAAAAGCAGACCGCTCTGATACCACTGATATGGATTTAAACAGGAACACAACAAATTATAGAGATAACCATAAACATGGAGATGCAGCGAAAATAATACTTCATTTCATTAATGTAAAATTCTGAAATATGCTTACAAACAGGTATGGAAATAAACCAGCTAGGGCGATGGTAGCTTACCTCTAAGAAGAGATGTGGCAGCTGCATGCCTCTGAATTGTCTTATAATGAGGCTCAAGGGCCTTTTTATTATTGAACAATAAGAGCAAACCCTAAACTACCAAAACACTAACCCGAGGAGATGTAACACCAAGAGTTTATGGGCCCCGTTGGGGTGAGTTGGATAGCCAACTTCCTGGGGTCGTGCCTTGGTCATATTATCTTCGTTTGACGCGCATAATAGCCCCTTGGAAAGATCTCTCCAAGGACTACGATAGAAAAGACAATTTTAGATACAAAATCGTTGTCGGTAGATTTCCCAAAAAAACATCGTTTAGGGCCTCAAAACGGCTCCAGAAGTTTAGGACCCGAAAAACTGCTAAAAATAGTAAATTGAGCTATAATTAAGGAAACTAAAAAAATGGAAGAAGCAATGGTGGGGGTCCAAGTGGAATTGGTGGGTGGCCACCAATATCCACCTGGATCATGGATATTGGTGGCCACCCTCTTATTCCACTTGGACCCCCATCATTATTTCTTTCAGTTTTTTAGTTTCCTTAATCGTGGCATAGTTTACTATTTTTGGTTGTTTTTTAGGTCCTGAACTTCCAAAGCCCTAAACGATGTTTTTTAGGAAAATCACTAGTGCTACATATGAGTTTCCATCTCAATATTCATTTTCACCAATTTTAGTCCTCAGATAGATCTTTCTAATGAGGTATCGTGCATGACAAATGGAGATTGTATGCCAAAGTTACGACCCCGGGAAGGTTATGTACCAATTTACCCCAACGTGGCCCATAGTTTGGTGTTTCATCTCCTAGGGTTACGTTTTTGGTTTTTTTGGGGTTTTCCATTGTTTCTCAATAATAAATAGGCCTTCAAGCCTCATTGTAACACAGTTCAGAGGCATGTATCTGCCACATCTCTTCTCAGAGATAAGCTACCATCGCCTAAGCTAGTTTATTTCTATTCTGTATGTAAGCATATTTCAGTTCTTTGATATTAATGAAATGGAGTTTTATTTCTATTGCGTCTCTTTGTTTATGGTTATATCTGTAATTTGTTGTGTTCCTGTTTAAATTTAGATCATTATTACCAATAGACTTCAAATGTGCTTCAATAAGGATTTTCACTAAACATTGGTGATACAAATCCCTATCAATATTTATAGAATCCCTATGTATATAAAATCCATTTTATTTAAACTCCACATCAAATAATAAGGAAAGTTCAATTATTTCCCTTTAATGAAGTGCATTAACAATATGGCATCGTACAAGAGTAAGGTTCCAAATCTACCTTCACAAGTGAGAAATTTCTGAATTACCAACAACAAATTCCTCCATTTGGATTCGAGAACTATAACTAGAATCCCTTTCTTGAAAGGGGACATGTCCATGCTTAGATTGTGTAGGAAATTTTTCCAATGCTCGTTCTTAAGTCTTTGGTTATTCAACCAACTCTTTCCATACCTTGTGATTTCTATTGCTTGTTCTGTAAAGGAATATGTGATTTTTAGTGTAATATCTCCAATATCAACTTCTACTCCATCGAATGTTTTGAAAAATGTTTTGGTGACTTGAGCTTCATGACCATCAAAATTTTTGAATAATTTCAACCACCCTTCTTTCTGCAACTGATCTATGAATTAGGGGTAGGAACTGAGCAAATTCGTGTGATTTGGCTTAAATCGAATAATAACACCCATTGTGAGAGAGGAGTCGTATCCCTAAATTACCTCTTATAACAGGAATATATGGATAAATGCAAAGATGATATGGTTTGATGGTAGGAGGGTTTGGAGTGAAATAGATCATGGAGGCTATTATTAGCACTTTTTAATTCCTCTAGGGTGAGGAAAGGAACCCAAAGTTAACCACAAACCAATCTTTAGGGTTGGAAGCTAGCCCTTCCAAACCCAGAGAGGGCTCTCTCTTATGAAATATTCTAGATATTAGGCTAGGTGTGTAGATCAAGGTAGAATAATTTTAATAGTTTGATGGTAGGGGAGAGGGGAAATTCATTGGGCATGGAATCAAATTAAGCAAAATATTTTTAGTGCTATAACGGGAAAATGAATAATCCTTAGATAGGGGCAAGGTAGAAAATTCTTTATGGTGTCTTTGTCGAATTTCATTATAGAGAGGTGAGTAGAGGAATAATGAAATTGATAATATCTAAAGCATCTAGTTGAGGATGAATTTTAGATATTATGGTGGAGGAAGAACACTGAAATGTTTAGTTACTTATAACAGAGCACCTAAAAGTGGATTCTGAAATGAATTTGTTTAACTAAACACTAAAGACATAATATTTAAGCATGACCATAATAGAAGATATGAAATAATAGAGATAGGAGATAAGAATCACCATAAATGATTAACACAAGAATCCCTGTACAGGTAGACTTCGGCCTTCAACATTCACTGAAATTTTCAAATGGAATTGTACAATGCACAATGTCTTTCTCTATCACACACTAACTCCCTTCTCATAGAAATTTACAAAAAATATAGGTAAAACTCTTTCCCAATATAAGGATGTCGAGTTCAACCATAGAGTCAGCTACATTGAGATTTAGAACTTCCTGCTAGGAAATAGGGATCAAATTTCTAGAAAATATGGGTCAAATATTAGATCATATCTCTTGAATCATGATAGTTGTTACAAAAATTAAGGATGCTTTTGTATATGAGCGTGTTCTTGACAAAAACCTCTTTTGTTTTTTCAAAATTCATCTCCATTTGGTAAGAAACTAATATTGAAGTTGAATGCTAAAAAAGTAAAAAACACATCAACACACTTCTTCAGAAAAACGCAGCAGAAACACAACAAATTTGTCATTTGTGAAATTGAGCATTTCCTTCAACTTTAATTGAGCCAAATATATTTTATATGATGTCTATAGCTTCATCAACCTCTTCAGGACCTTCATACCCCTTAGTTTCTTTCTGTTCTTTAAACCACCACCTTTTCAGCAAGAACACAACAAATCCCCTATAGTATAAATGCAACAAGCTCTCGTTTGATATCTAGGGCATCTCAAGAGGATGAATAAAGAACTTGATGGATTTTTGAAAGCCAAAAAATGTCTTTATAACCCTCCATGTGGTCTAAAAATTTCTTTAAGTGTAATGATGACTTTTCACATTTAAAAATGTTTAAGTGTAGCACAAGGGAGAAGCACAACAACAACCTTACACCTTTGGTACTTGCAAGTGGTGACAAGGATATGACATACAATTTTATTTGACTATGTAACTGACTAAGAATACACCACTAACTTGTCCCAATGATGAAAAACCAAACCCACTATTACCTTTATCCATGACTTGGATGACACATTAACCCTAGACTTACTAAACCTAGACTTTTTATGAAATCAATGACTTGATGTCTTTCATCACTCAAAAACTTTAATATATCCTATCCTAAATTGACACTAAAGACTTGATCTCACACTCTTCACAAAAACTAAGGACTTGATCTCTATGAGATCATAGCAACACTTTTACAAATTGACCAAAATGATGAAAAGACTAAACCTAACTTTCATTACTATAGCGTAGGACTCTAACAGAGGCTATGGTCTAATTCTAATCAAACCCTTCCTTTAATGATTTCCCAATTCACCAATCTGATCTTACAAGACCCTTAGAATTCGAGATATTTTAAATGATTTATATGTGTTGGAAGAGATTTTGACATGATGGATTGAGATATGAGAATGGATGATGGGATGAGGTTATAAATACAGTCATAATTTTGGTCATCGTTGCAAAAGAGGTATCAAAAACATTCGATAAGCCCATAAACATATTTTTTCCTTAATGAAAATTGTGTTAATATTCTATATGCATACCTCTAATGTACTTTCTTCCCTTTTGTTCCAGGTTGATGATGCTTTGTGAATGCTTGTTGGTTTGAAAATGTTTGTGGTTCTATCATTGGTTGCAGAATGTAAGATGAGCTACAAAATGTTGCAAATTATGAAGCTTCTTCATCATTCTCTTGAAAAATTGTTGTTGATAATGTTACTTTTATTGATGTTGATTATTGTTGATGATGATCTCTCACAATGCCAATGATGCTACTTGTTGTAGATTTCTCTTTTCAAAAGAGAGATAAAGTCTTAAAACTTGCAAATTTATTTTCAACTAAGGCTTCTATGCTTTTATTTTTATTTTTTTATGTTTTGTAAAAGAAAATAAATTATAATTTGTTTAGTGATAAGGAATAAGAATATTCCCTTTTCACTAACTTTAGATCAAAATCTTCTTGCAATTATTTGACAAATTCTTCTCTTGCCAAGGGCTTATGATATAACTTTAACCTATGCCCATTAGAAAGGAAGGTAATATTTTCTTCATCAATAGTCTTGATTCTAACTGCTCCATTATAAAAAACAACATCTATTTCATAGGGACCAAGCCAATGTGTCTGAATTTTTCCTTAAAAATCCTTAAACTTGGAATAAAAAAGAAAAGGCCAGTCACTTGGCTTGAATTTCTTAAATTTGATGATTTTGTCATGCCATTTAGTTCTTTGTTGCTGGATTATGTTTGTTCTTTGTATGGAATCCTGTCGGATCTCATCTAGTTCATTCAATTGTGTCATTCCTTTTTTTTGAGCTTCAGATAGATCAAGCCCCAATTTCACTGTTGCTCTAAAGGTCTCCACTTGGAACTTAGTTGGAAGCAAGACTTGCTTCCCATACACAAGCTCATAGGGAGTATGTCCAGTAATATTTATCCATGGGGTACAGTATGCCCAAAGTGCCTCTGGAAGCCTTTCTGCCCAATCTGTTTTGTGCAAGAGTACATTCTTGGTTAGGATTGCTTCAAGTAGTTTATTGGTGGATTCCACTTTTGATATGGAGTAGATTTCTGATGTTTGATCTTATGTTTCTCCGTAATTTTTTGCACGAACTTGGATGTCAATTGAGCACCTTGATCTGTCACAATTTCCCTTGGGACACAAAAATGAGTGAAAATATCCTTAAAAAAAAATGTAACTACAACATTTTCAGTAGCAAAATGAAGTGGCTTAGCTTCTACCTATTTTGTAACGTAATTTGTGCAAACAAGAATATACGTGATTTGTTTAGATGGAGGATTGATTGGACCAACAAAATCTAAAGCCCATTTTTCAAAAGGCTTTATAAGTACCTGAGGTTGCAGAGGCATTTCATCAGATTGAATAAGCTTTCCCATTCTTTGGCAACTATCACATCTTTTAACATATTCCTTGGCATCTCTGAAAGAGAAGGTCAATAGTATCCCAAAAGAAGTAATTTGTATGCAGCTCTCCTAATAGCAAAGTATCCTCCACATGGTTCATCATGGCAAGATTTTAATATCTCTGGTACTTCATCTTCTTGAACAAATCTTCGGATAATCAGATCAAGTCTGGCTCGGTACAATTCTCCCTCTATCCATGCGTAGGAAACTTTCCTACAGCTAAATAGTTTGCAATATCGGCAAACCAAGGAGTTTTAGTAGATACTGCAAAGAGATATTCATTAGGAAAACTATCCTTCATAGGGGTATCAATATTATCATTCTACATCCTATAAAGGAAATCAACAACTTTGTTTTCTTTTCTTAGGCCTATTCAGAATGATAATATTGAATTCCTGTAACAATAACAAACATATAGTAATAATGCCATTAGTAATTGGTTGGGTGTCGATGAGATGAGTCAGGTGGAAACAAAGAAAGCATGCCCCATGGTGGACCAAGACAAAAGACGAGCACACCAAGATTTGGAGTTGGACACACCACACAATACTGCATGATGGGATTGCACGATTAAGTTGCACATAATCAAGATCAATCGTTGAGACAATTCAACCAATACTAGGAGCAAGAGGGCATGGTGCAGTGAGACCACATGGAACATAGTAAATGGAATGATGCAACAATTGAGAGGTTAGCTCGAGGAGCCAGGGAGTTGTGACCCTTTGCATTACACCATGGGCCACATATATATAGCCAAGAGGTGAATGAACAAAGAATAGAATTGAAAAATCAAAGAACCAAATGAGGGACCAAACCAAGAAGAAAAGAATGAACAAAATCAAAGAACCAAAGGGGCAAGGGATGCGCATGGCTGAAGTCAAGAATCAAAGGCATATGGGGGTTGATTCATTCCTACCCACCTAGGGTAAGAGGATGGGCATAACTTTTCCAAGAGACATGGGTTCATTGACAAGGAAAGCAAAGAGTGTTGCAAGTTCAAGGAAAGGCTTGGGAGTAGGTCCGCAGTGCATGTATGAGTTGCAGTTATAAGGCACAAGTCTACGAGTTTGTTCTGCCACCTGATGGGTGGATAGATCAAGTAAGACTCACCTTGGGGATGAATTGAGTTCAATTTTGAATTTAGTTTTGTATTGTTTCTTGGTGAGGTCGAGTATGGGAGTGACTTGAGCCTTGTACCATGTTTTAACAAAGAGCATTGTATATTGAGTTTATAATTGAAGGATTATAAAATCATTCAGAGGTTATAGCCCTCCACCCCATATATATTGGATGTATTTGTTGTTACATGATTATATGGTTGATATATATGATGTAAATTTTATGACTAGACGATAATTTTTCATGTGGTACTTGTGATTTTGGTTACTTGTATTTATGCTACAGGAATTAACTAAACATAATAAATACAAATAATAGGTGGTTGTACCATCATAGGGAAACATGTTGGTGCCACACACCTAAAGGGCATGACACATATTGACTAATGAGAACATTCTAGGGGAGGATACCGATCATTCCTCCCAAACACCCAAAATAGAATGAATTAGAATTTCTCACTTCAATCCATACATAAATATACATTTATTTATTTGCACTTAAATAATGTTCAAAAATCTATTTTTATTTTTAAATATATATATATAAAAAACAACATTGAAGAAATAAAATCAAATTAAGAAGAGGAGAAATCTTTTAAAGTTCAACTAATTTTTCAAAACTAAGGCCATACTTACAATAAATTAAATTAAAAAGCATTGATAGCACTTTGAATTTTGAATAAATAAGACAAACTTTAAGCCATGATGCTCAATACTTACTTTTTCTTAAAATTAAAAAAAAAAATTACCATTTTAATTATAATTAATAGATACAAAAATTACATGAAAAGACGTCCACTCTTATGATTATATAAGAATTTGTTTTGGTTTTTTTTGAAGTTAATAGTAAAAATTTAAAAAAACACATAAACAATAAGGATGACATGATATTTTTGAAAATTATTCATAATTATTAGTGGTGAAAATTGTTTCTAACTCTAACCATAACCAAACAGTAGCTCAATTAAAGATGGTATCAAAATGCTAATTCTTAATTAAATAATTGAAAAAATAAAGAAATTCCGTCTAATAAGATACTAATAACATTAAAAATAAATATATTTTTTTTGTAAGCTTAGGTAGATCCTCTTTTCTATTTATAATAGCAAGTTGTTCCATATACAAAATCTGGGTGGCCTCAACTTGCCCAAATGGGAAACCAAGTCTGTTGGCCACCTGAACCTGTTATAAGCCATCCAGTAGCAAAATTTAACAAGTCTTTCTACCCAAGCTAGATACACTTCACAACTAGATATATAGTTTGAGGTCTTAACAGACATACTAAGACAAGAAAAATAAAAGCTATCCGCTAAAAAGTCCAGCATAACCTGGAGCCTGACTGTCAAATACTAATCCTTGTTATCATCCTGCTCGGAGTCCACGATGGCCGGTGCTGCAGCAGAGTCACCCGACGCTAGAGACAGCCCCATGATTCTGTGTTGGATCCGATCCAGCCTGCTGTCCTACTTGAACAACATAATTTGCATATTCTTCAGATCTTTTTTGAGGTCGGGCATGCCTCGGGTAATTTCCACCATCTCCCCTGCCACCTGTTCCAGAGCCCTAGCTAGCAGTCGCTTCATGACCCAGTACAAGTGCAAGGTTTGTTTAAATTGTGACATCCTACCCCGAGTATTCCTTGGGTCGAGGACAAAGTCCCTCCATTCTTCCATTTCTGGTTCTGAGTCTTCCTCCATTATGCTACCTTCCATCTCCTCAATCAACTTTCGGATATCGGCATTCGTCCCGGCTTTGTAGGCTCTGGACGCCTCGTTGACTGCCACATCGATGGGTCGCCTACCCTATTTAGGATCTGAGGTCTCCGAGGTGCTGGGTTCTTTTGCTGCCAGGCTCAATCGCCCTCAACCCCCGCGGCCCTTGCCTCTACCTAGGCAAGCCATCTCATCGTTGTCAGAACCCTGATTGCAGTTATCAACATGAAACATTAGATCTAAAAAATCTTCACACGTCCATGCATTAAACATCTCTTTCTTTCTTATATTTCCCACCCAATTCAGCCCCTCTCTGTCGCTCTGGGACTCCTTGGCTCTCTCCCAACGTGGTCTGAGGAAAAATGCCAAGCCTTCTGACCTCCTTTCCGCCCCAGAATTCTCATCATATGTTTCCCAGGGCCATCCTTTTATCAGAATTTTGCACTCCCTAGGCATGCCTAGACCCTGGGTCCTAATTAGCAGTAGTTCTAAGCTATCCCCCTGCCCCTCATCCCTGTCCTCAGGCCTACCCCTTTGCAGCCCCTTCCCAAAGTACCAGAGCTCGCCATCCTCGCTCGACATGCTATAATTCTCAATGGGAATTACAGGAATGAAACAGGAAAAAACATACCCAGATACAATACGCTCAGCCGAAGAAATCCTAGACGCCTGCGCTGCCCTGCTCCCGTCTTCCCTTCTCTGTGGTCTATTCATTCTCCCTACACTAACCACCCTCACATACCCCTTCCCACCTACCTTACGTCCCATCCTTCTGCCGCCACCACTCTTGCCACCCTCTCTCCTCATTATCGCCCGCCTTATGCCACCTCTCCCATTAGGTTGGCCAGCGATCATGCAGGACGCCACCATGCCCTACTATACAAGCATGTGGGCAGTGGTCAGCGGTCCTAGCTAGCCTCTCCTTCTGTCAATCATAATTCCTGTACGAGTCCACTTCATCACCCCAATCGGGGGCCCCCTGTGCCTGTTATATTGAGTTTGTGGCATCATGATTATCTTGGTCTAAGATGGCCTTGAGAGAATCCATACGGGGGTCCTCAATTTGTAATGGCCATATACTGTCCAGATTGCCTCCTTGCTCATTGCTTCCCCAGTTGGCTAGGAAATCAACCGCTTTGTTGCCTTCCCTTTTTACATGTTTTATGATCATATATTCGAACCACTTTATTAGGTCTCCCAAGTCTTGGACCAGACTTGTCATTCTCCAGCTTTTCGCTATCTTATCCCAGGCCTTTCCATTGTTTAGTTTCCTCATCATATCTATGACTAGTTGGGAGTCTCCTTCCACCTCCAGGTGGTTATATCCGAGTCTTATCGTTGTTCCCAAACCTTGTCGAATTGCCATAAGCTCTGCTTCGTTATTGCTCATGACCCCTCCATGAGCTGAGTATACCCATCTTGTTCTACCTTGATCGTCCCGGAAGATGCCCCCAAGCCCCGCCAGCCCCGGGTTACCTTTAGAGGCCCCATCGAAATTTAGTTTAATAAAACCAGCAGTAGGTCATGAGAAATGTTGAGGAATTGCTCTGTTTGTGCCAGAAGGTTTCCACTTCTGAGGGGCTACCATTCCTTGATCGAGGTTTAGTTTGACCAGGATTCATTCTTCACTGGGCGTTGTCTTCCAGTCCTCCTGACTCCATGTTTCCGCTAATATGGTTTCTCTTATATGATCCAGGGTTCTTCTCCAGACCTGTTCTTGAGTCAGTTCTTTGTTTTGAAAGATTCTTCGGTTTCTTTCCTTCCATATCATCCACATATTCAAACCTACAACTAGACCCCAGGCTCTATTCACCACTAGGCTGGTGAATTGACCGCGACCCCATTGATGGATTGTTTCTCTGATATTCTAGGGATCTTTGTTCGTCCTTCCAGGATCTTTGTTCGTCCTTCCAAAGACCCAACGAATGTCTTCCCATTGTTTGTGGGCAAAATGACAAGAATTCATAAGGTGTTCAATAGTTTCCTGGTCCTGTTTACAGAGACCGCAGCGGGGTGGTCCCTGTATACCTCGTTTTTGTAGCTGGTCCCATGTCAATATTTGACCCTTGCACATTAGCCAGAGGAAGTGTGCAACTTTTGGCCACCAATTTCCTTGCCAAATTTGTTTCCAGAGGGGCTTCAGGCCATCCTGTTCCGGCTCCATGGTAAGGTTGTAGGCTTCTTTGATCGTGAATGTTCCTTTCGTTGAATGGCCCCATCTCAGGATGTCAGGGCCAGTTCTAATAGCTATTTTCCTTGTCTTCATTTCTTTTGTATACAGCTCCCTTTGTTCCCCATCTATTGTTTGGTCCCATTCTTCCAGGTTTTTCCATATTCTCCAGTAATCCTCCATGTGTTCTTCTTTCCAGAACTCTCTTACATAATTTAAGCCAGCCTCTTTTGAAAGCTGAAAGGTGTTTCCTAGACCCTGTATTCCGTTCAGTTTCTCTCTCTGTTGCCAGGCTTCTTCCCAAAATTTTGCTGATCTTCCATCCCTTATTTCCCAGAAGGCATGCTTGGTTATTATGTCTCTATTCTAACTGGCCAGGTTCCATATTGTAGAGCCCCTTGGAGGTTCCATGTGTCTTAAGATGTCCTCTGTGTTTTCTGGCATGTTATATTTCTTCGTCCAGATTCTTTTCCATAGGTCTCCGCCTCCCGCCATCCATCTCCACCAAAGTTTTGCTCCCATTATTTGGTTCATAATGTAGGGGTCCCTCAAGCCTAGCCCCCCTTCCCCTTTACTCTTGGTCAAACCTTTCCAGGATATCAAAGCCCATTTCTTCTGTTGCTTCGGACCTCCCCAGAGGAATTTTTTGAAAATCTCCACCATTTTGGCACATGCTCCTTTTGGGGCTGCCATTGCCGAGAGCTGGTAAATCGGTATGGCTTGTAAGACAACCTTGACCAAGACTACTCTTCCTGCTAGATTTAGGGTTCTGAAGGACCAGTTTGCCAATCTTCCAGTAATTTTCTCAATGGTTTGTTGCCAATTCGCCATCTTTAGAGGATTCAGAGCTAATAGGGTGCCAAGATATTTGGTGGGGAGGTCTCTAGATCTAAAACCCAGGATTCTTGTCAGATAAGTTTTAACATTTCCAGTTGTGTTAAAAAAGTAAGTGCATGATTTCTCCTTATTGATTTGAGTACCCGATGCTTCCATGAAGAGATCCAGGATGTCTTTCATTCTTTTTACTTCCCTGAGAGATACTACACAGAACAACATGATGTCGTCTACAAATTGTTGGTGGGTGATCGGTAGATCATTCCCCCAAATCCGAAGCCCTTTGATTTTTCCCTCCTGCAATTCCTTTTTAATATATCTCCCTAGCCCTTCCGCCGCAATGATGAAGAGGAAGGGAGATAGGGGATCCCCCTGCCTCAAGCCTCTAGAGGCATTGAAGGTGGTAGTTGGCGTACCATTTAAGAGAATGGAGAAAATCGGGGTGGAAATCATATCTGATATCCATGCAATCCATCTGTTACAGAAACCAAAGGCAGCTAGCACTGATTTAAGGTATTCCCAATTCAGACGGTCGTAGGCCTTAGATAGGTCCAGTTTGATCATCATCCCTGCCTCTTTTTTGGATTTCAAAGAGTGCACCACTTCTTGTGACGCTATCAGACCATCAAGAATTTGACGCCCTTCCACAAATCCTGTTTGCTTAGGAGAAATAATACTAGAAAGAATGGGCTTGAGTCTTTTGGCCAAAAGGGTTGCAATAATTTTATAGATCACATTACAGAGGGCAATGGGTCTAAAACCTTGGGGATCTTCAGATTTGGCAGTTTTAGGAATAAGAGACAAAAGAGTAGAGTTAAGGCCAGGACATACCTTCTGGTTTCTTCATGATTCTTCAACCACGTCCAAAATATCTTGCCCCATGAATTTCCAACCCGCTTGATAGAATTCCGCTGTGAACCCATCTGGTCCTGGGGCTTTATTCTTCTTCATCCCTTTCACGATCTCTTCGACTTCCTCCATGGTGGCTGCCCTCATTAGAGCGAGGTTTTGATCTCTGGTAATCAAGCTTGGAATCTCGTTGCAGACTCTCCTGATAGCTACTTGTCGTTCCTCTTGGGGTTCTGTAAGGAGGTCTTTAAAGTGGCTGACCAGGGTATGTTCCATCTCTTCATGCTGAGTTAGACGAGTTCCTTCTTCATTCTTTAGAGAGAAGATTCTATTTCTCTGTCTCTGCTGGATCATAGCCTGATGGAAGAACTTTGTATTCCTTTCTCCCTCTTTTAACCAATTCACTCTTGATTTTTGTCGCCATAGAATCTCTTCCTGTATCCTTCTTTCTTCAATCTGGCTGATCAAGATCCCTTCCTCTCTAGCTAGTTCTTCGCTCCGTCCTGCTGTTATGATTTCTTGTTGAATTCTCATCATTCTCTGGGCTAATTGCTGCTGATCCTTGAAAATATTCCCGAATTCCTCTTTGTTCCATTTTTTTATTTTCTCTTTTATTTCCTTTAGTTTCAATTGGAAGGTTTGCATTCTGCTCCTCCCCCTCTGCTGACTTTGTCTCCACCATTCCTCTACTTTCGTCATAAACTTCTGATCTCTGAGCCAAAAGGCCTCAAACCTAAAAGGGTGCTTTTTAGGGCTAGATTTGAGGTCAATTTCAAGTTTGATCGGCCAGTGGTCGGAACCCATTCCCGAAAGGATCATGGCTTCTATGAAAATGTCTCGGTTTATTACCTGTTCAGATATAAGAAATCTATCTAACCGCGAGGCAATTTGGTGGGTGCCTCCTCTTCTGTTGTTCCATGTGTGAGTCCCATTTATAGTTGGGATGTCCACCAACCTTTGTTCGTTGATCATATCCTCGAAGGCTTCCATGTCCATGTCTGTCCTTCTGAGGCCTCCTCTTTTTTCACTCAGTGATGTAATCATATTGAAGTCTCCTCCTACAATCCACGGGTTGTCTGGGAAAAGACTCCAGGTTTTTTCCAAGTTCTGGAGGAAAATCCTGCGCTCCCCAGGTATGGGCGGCCCATACACTCCTGTGAGGAGAACCCATTCCTGGGATCCAATGTTCCTAAATTTCCCTGATAGGATTCTAGGTAAACTTACCCAATCTTCAAATTGAACCTCATCAGGGTTCCAGAGTATTGCCAAGCCTCCTGCACTTCCTGTGGCATCCTGAGCTATTATCTTATAATGAGGTTTAAATTTTCCCATGATGTCTTTCATTTTCTGTTCACTGATCTTCGTTTCCTGGATTATCATTATATTAGGTTTATCCTTCCTAAGTCTCTCCTTCAGGTATCTTTGTTTCCCCTTACTATTCAACCCTCTAATATTCCAGGTTGTAATTATCATTTCAACAATTTGATGGGTTGTTGGAATACCTTTGACAGAGGCACTACTCTTCCCGAATTCACCAACATTTCTCCTACCATTTGAATGGATTCACTCATGGGTCTTCTTCCCCGTTTTCTTCCCCCTTTTCCTATAGTGCCTGTTTCTATGCCTTGCCCCCCTTGCGATCCTAGGTGCTCAGGCTGACTAACTATGATCGCTCCATGTTTCTCCTTGTATCGTTGGAACATGTCTTTGTATAGTTGCTTCTGATCTTCTGGGATGAACCTCTCATCCAGATGCCTCCATTCTTGTAGTAGTCTCTTCATGACCTGTTCCTCTTCACTGCCATTGTCTTTTTGGGGGTCGATCTCCATTTGGATCTGCTCTTGTTGGGTTTTTGTCTCTTCCCCTTCATTTTCCTGCCCTATCTTAGTTTGTGCCTTGCTTTTCCCTTTGTCTATCTTTTTAGGTTCTATTGGTTCTTCGCCGCTTTCTTCACTGTCTTCTTCCATTTCCTCCTCTTGTAGAGCCGCGAACTTATTTTGATTTACCTGAACTGATTCCTTGGAAGGCGTTTTAAGATTGGTCGGCCCTTTTTGAGATTTTTTTCGTCGGTGCACTTCTGAAAAACCATCATCTTTGTCCTTGCTCGATTCTTCCTCCTTCCTCGATTCTTCCTCCTTCCTGATTTCCGGTGATGACCCAGCAGCATTCAGGGGGCAGGATCTGAAGAGGTGGCCGTATTCATGACATCTTCTGCAATGGAATGGAATGTGCTCGTAATCCACTAGTTGCTGCCATACTTCATCATGGTATTCCACCTCAATACAATCAGGAAGTGGTTCCGTAATGTTCATGTAAACACAGATCCTTGCATAGGAGGTATATCTGCCTTTTCTGGTGGTGTCTGCTACTTTGACAAAGGTCCCAATTGAGTTCCCGATACCTTCTAGGATTTCTAGATCCCAAAACTCAATTGGGAGTCTGAAAAGCCAGACCCATATTGGTGCCGCCAACATTTTTTCCTGATCTGGGTTGTAGCATTCTTCCCAATGCCTCATAAAGAGACCTGTGTTGTTGAAGAAATAGGGTCCGTCATCAAAAACCCTCTCCTTATCATCCAGGTTAGAGAAGATAACTGAGAAAAAACCTTTAGCACCCAATTTTAGGTCTATGTGTCCTTTAGGTTGCCATCTCTGTTGTATCCATTTTGCCAGTTCTTTCTCTGACAGCCACGCCCCTATAAACTTGCAAATCAGAGCATGGTCTTTCATATATCCTCTGTATTCTTCTAGTTTGTTATTTGGGACTACAAACCTGGGTTTTTTCGTTGCTCGGGGCAAACATTTGCTTCCCAATCCTGCTTGCCAGTGAGCCCCCATGACTGGAGCATCCTTGCTTCATTTTCCTGTGATTCCGGTCGTTCCATTCCTACTTGCCTCGCCCGTCGTTATGTTTTTGTAGGAGGGGATCGCTCCCCCCGCTGCCGGTTCCGTCATTTCTCCATCAACCCAGCCTGAGGCTTGTCTGACCACCCCAACGGCCCGTGACTCTATCTTGTCCTGATCTGATGCAGGTGGCTGCAGTCTTTTCCTGCACCCTGACCCAGTCACAGGTCTGCCAAAGGCAAACCTTGCAAAAAACCCTAACCCTAGCTATTGATCATCATTGCTTCCCTCGGTCGGCTCCGCTCTCCCGATTAGAAGCCCACTCACATTCCTTCATTCAACATTAAAAATAAATATTGTTATTACATTGAAATTTAAGGAAAATTTACAACAAAATAAAAACTTAAAAATTAAAATAAATTAAAATATCATGAGATAATGAATTCTAATAAAAATATCAAAATTATTTTTAATTTATTTAAATATTATATTAAATTAATTTTATACTATCACTCATTAATTCTGGTGATATAAGTGTTATTCTTCAATAATTTGATATATATAGATAATTTATACACAGGAAATCCATGCTTAAAGTTCCAAGTCACTTCATACTATTAATGTGTTTCCGGAACAAGATCCACCGAGTGTATTTGATTCCGAAGAATTTTCCAAATGATGTGGTTGTGATATCATTGATATGTGTTTTTTTCCTTTTGCTCTCCATGAAAAGTCGGTGAGAAAAGAACTAAACTACTTACATTACTCTAAGTGTTCTACATTTCCATTATATATATTTCAGACTTTTTTATATCAAATTTTAGTAACAGTAGATATTAAACGGATTTTATTCCAAATAAAATATGGAAAAAGCCATTAAAACTGAGTGTTTTACATTTCCATTATGTATATATTTAAGACATTTTTATATCAAATTTTAGTAACAGTAGATATCAAATTACATTTCGATTATGTATATATTTAAGACATTTTTATATTAAATTTTAGTAACAGTAGATATCAAATGGATTTTATTCCAAATAAAATTTGGAGAAAACCATTAAAACTGTAAAAAGGCATAGTATAATACCAAAAAAAATAACATCAACAAGATTTTTTTATATCAAATTTCAGTAACAGTAGATATCAAATGGATTTTATTTGAAATAAAATTTGAAGATAGCCATTAAAACTGTAAAACTAAAAACTATAGTATAGTAGCAGAAAAATAACATCAACAAGAGCATAAGTCTAAATCAAATTGTTAAAAAGGAAAAGAAATAAAGCCAATGATTTCTACACAAAAGATCTCCTCCACCTAAATGTGTCTAGGTTTAATTCCGATTCTTTTTTAGAGAGTGTATCTCCTTCGTGATTTATATCTTGGAATAATTACAAAGAATTAACTATTGAGTGTATCCACTTCGTGATTTTGGGTATTGTATTTCCGTTACAATAATTAATTAAACACATAATAAGTACAAAGAAGAGTGGTTGTGCCATTGTAGGGAAACATGTTAGTGTCACAAACTTAGAGGGCATGACACATTTTGACTCATGGGACACTCTAAGGGTATGATAGGGGAAGATACCAATCATTCCTCTCAAACACCCAAAATTGACATTTCTCACTTCAATACTGTAGAATTTTTTTTTTATATTCAAACATCAGATTGTAATATGTTAAAACAATTGAATTGAATCTACTCTACTCATGAGCATAAAAAATAAACGATTGATGAAATCAAAAAAAGATATAAGAGAAAGAATTCAATCATACATAAAACAACGATCTTTTGGGAAAACCACAGCTAAAAATCCCCGCTATCTATATATTGCATTATTCAAAGAATCTAGATGAATACAATATGCTCTGCTCGAAAGTCTAGGAGATTAATCAGATCATCATCTCAGAGGGTTTTACCAAGGAACGGAAAATTCAAGCTGACTCTTTTTAGAACAAATGGGAAGATCGGTGCATGCAAGAGGAGATTTTTTGGAGACAAAAATTGAAGGTGCAGTGGATTAGAGAAGGAGAAAGAAACACAAAGTTTTTTCATAAATCAACCTTGGATCACAGATCTCATAACAGAATTTCCAAACTTAAAGATTCTCAAGGGAAAGAGCTTGTCTCTCACAAAGAAATGGAATCTATCCTAGTTCAACACTTCCTTAGCATAGGAGAGGAGCCTCTCGTCGACAGATCTCGATTCATTAACAAATTCTCAAAGTTCATTCCTAAGCTTGTAACCAGGGAAGACAACCACAATCTTAGTAGACCAATGTCTGAAGAGGAGGTTAGTGAAGTTATCAATGAGATGCAAAATGGGAAAGCTCCTGGCCCTAAAGGTTTCAATGTGGATTTCTTCAAAGCTTGCTGGAAAACAGCCAGACAAGATATCCTTGATGTTGTGGAAGACTCTAGAAGATCCAAAATTGTTTTGAAAGCTCTTAATGCCTCTTTCACAGCTTTGATTCCAAAGCAGGAAAAAGCTATGACACCGGACAAATTCAGACCCATGGCATTATGTAATGTGGTGTATAAAATTATTTCCAAAGTGATCGCTAACAGACTCAAGCCTCTTCTTCCTGCTCTTGTCTCAGAGGAGCAAACTGGATTTGTGGAAGGAAGACAGATTCTCAACAACATCATACAAGCTCACGAGGTGGTACACTCTCTTAAGAGAAATAAGCAAGCTGGTATGATCATGCAGCTGGACCTAGCGAAAGCTTATGATAAGCTAAGCTGGTTTTACATCAGGGTAGTGCTAAGAGCTTATGGCTTCGACCACAACTAGATAAGATGGGTTATGGCCCTTGTATCCACAGTTAGCTTCTCCATTCTGCTTAACTACTCTCTCTCTCTCTAGAACCTTTATGCCTTCTAGGGGTCTCAGACAAGGGGATCCACTCTCCCCCTTCCTCTTTGTTCTCATGATGGAAGGGCTAGGCAGAGCGATCAAAATGGCAAATGTTGAAGGAAGAATCCAGGGTCTGAAACTTACCCTGGATGGTGTTGCTTCTACTCATCAACAATTTGTTGATGACACAATGCTGCAGGGCATTCCTACGGTCAAGGAAGCCAGAGATTTCAAACAAATCCTGAACGACTTTGCTTTGGCCGCTGGTATAGAGGTAAGCCTTGACAAATCAAAGGTGTTTTTTTTCAACACTGACATTGCTATTCAGAGGAACCTCACCAGAATTCTCGGGTTTCAAAGGGATCAGTTACCTTCCAAGTACCTTGGAATGCCTCTTATTGACAAACCTCTGAGCAAGGGAGTGTGGGAGCCGGTAACTAATAAACTTCAGGACAAAGTCAGGAAATGGACCTGTAGGTCTTTGAATTTGGCGGGGCATCTTGTGCTTACAAAGGCTGTCCTACAGGCTATACCCATTTTCATGTTTTCAGCTCTTCCTGCTCCCAAAGGAGTTATGCAACAAATCAGGAGTATTCAACGAGATTTTCTCTGGGGCAAAGGGGAAGAGAAAAAGAAGTGGGCTTTGGTAGCTTGGGACAAGCTCTGCAAACCTAAGGCCCATGGTGGTTTGGGGCTTCATGACCCTAAAATCCTTAGTAGAGTTTCGGGAGCCAAACTTTGGTGGAGGTGGCTCAAGGAATCGACAACCCCTTGGGCCAAGCTTTGGAAGCAGAAATATGCAAATAATTAGCAGGAGAGGGATCATATCAGAATATCAGGGCTCATCAAGGGCTCCCACATTTGGAACCTTGCTTGGGAGAATAAAGCCATTGTCTAGCAGCATAGTTTCTGGGAGATCCGAGTTGGGAACCTTGCACGATTTTGGGAGGATAACTGGCAGCAGGAACCAAATTTGTTTAGAGAAGAACTAACCGCTCTCAAAAATGACACTGACAACAAAGGTTTACTTATGGTAAGTGACTTCTGGGATCAGGTAAGGGACAATGGTAAATGGAGAATGTGGAAGGATCTTGGTTATAGTGAAGAGAGTCCTTTGAAGGCCCAAGCGGATTCCCTTGCTCTTGACTTAGAGCAGAGGAAGATTTTGGTGTCATCCTCGTCTGACCAACTGAGATGGGGTCGAAACACTAAAGGCACCTTTAACCTCAAAGAAGCTAAACACATGGCCCTAGGTTTTGATTATCCAAACCCTAATCAGGTTTGGAATGACCTTTGGCAGAACTCACAATGGATGAAAATCAAGTTGTTTATGTGGTTGGTTCACCAAAATAAAATTCTCACATGGGAGAATATTCTAAAAAGGGGATTTGTTGGCCCATCCAAATGCCATCTATGTGGCTTACAGGAGGAGACGATGGAACATTTACTAAACCTCTGCCCCTTCACCTCTACCTTGTGGGATTAGGCAGCCTCAGTCTTCAGGCAAACTGACAGGGACAGACTCAACATCACCAACACTTTGAAGAATTGGAGGAAAGACTTCTCAAGTAATGAAATCATTAACAAGGCTTGGACTCTGGTTCCAGGCTTTATTATCTGGGATGTCTGGAAAGAACGCAATGGCAGGATTTTCAAGAACAAAACAGGCTCAACCCAGAATATCATTGTCCAAATTTTACGATAGCTCAAAGATACAGTAGGAGCCCTTATGTGGAAAATTCCTAAGGACCCCCCTTCACCCCAGGATGCTCGCATACTACTGCAGTTGGGTCTCCATTCTCTAGTTCCCCAAGGCACTGAAAAGGGTGTGAGAAAAACAACTACTGGTAAAGATATCTTGCAGTCTCCTCCTCATGGTTTTTGGAAAATCAATATAGACAAGGTCTCTAAGGGCAACCCAGGGATGGCTGGATTTGGCAGTGTCATAAGAGATGAGCAAGGGTGCATAAAGGATATCTTTCACAGTCATTTGGGGACTACCACTAATAACATGGCGGAGCTCATGGCCTTAGAGAAGTGCCTGGAAATCCTAATGGAATTAAATTTACACAACGCCATCATTGAAGCTGACTCTGAATTGGTCATCAATGTGGCCAAGAAAATGTGTAATGGAATGACACCTAGAAAAGTGTCGAAACACTAGAGGCTCTCGCAGGTCTTTCAATGTATTCATTCCCACTTGCGAACCCTAAAAACCGTGAGCTTCGTCCATGTGCGAAGAAAAGCCAATATGTTAGCTAATCGTCTGGCAAATGAAGAGGTGCTATGTAAGGAAAGCTATATTAAGTACGACTCAGAGTCTTTACCCTCTGGTAAACTGCGTGATGATTGTCAACGACAGGCAGCCAAAGACATGGCGTATTTCCAGACCATGAATAATGAGAAGGAGGAAGACTAGCGGGAGTTGAAGGAACGACACAAACCCGAAGTGCAGAGAAGGACTAAGAGATGAGGTAACGATGCACAGGAGTCGTTAGATCATGTAAGATCAACAGACATAAATGGTGGAAAAGATTAGCGGGAGTAGGAGAGGGTGGAAGTCCTTGAGCCTGGGTGAAGTGCTGCAATAAATCCTGACCATTGATCTTATTTCCAAACGATGACGTCACAAGTAACTACGGGGGTTCAGCTATTTGTAACCCACGTGCTAGTTGAATGGCTGCAGACCGTAGGATTTAAGTGCATCCGCCATCGATTGGATATTAGGATTTAAGTCTTAGAGCGGAATTGAAGTTTTATTGACCAAGGTTCATAATCTACATCGGCTCCGAGAAGTGGTTAAGTGGCACACAAGTTCCCAATGCAATGTTGCGACAATCGTTGGATCAAGAACCAGATCGACGGTGAAGATTTAATCACAAATCACATTCGGGAAAAGAGTCTGGTCAACGATAAACCTAGTTTTGCGATATTGCGATGTGCCGAGGTTTGCGATGCTGCGATGGACTATGGATTGTCAGATCAAAGGGTTGATCGAACGGTGGAGGTTAACTCTCGCATTTCGTAGGAATCAAGTGGTGGCAACGGGCGGACCTGAAGTTTTATAGACAAAGGTTCATAATCTATATCGGCTTTGGGAAGTGGTTGAGTGGCGTGCAAGTTCCCGATGCGATGTGCGACAACTGTCGGATCAAGAACCAGATTGACGATGGAGATTTAATCGCAAATCGCATTCGGTAAAAGAGTCTGGTCAGCGATAAAACCAGTTCTGCGATATTGCGATGTGCTGAGGTTTGCGATGCTACGATGGACTTTGGATCGTTAGATCAAAGGTTTGATCGAACGACGGAGGTTAACTCTCGCATTTCGTAGGCATCAAGTGTTAGCGGCTTGCGGAAACTGCGATGTGCGATATGCCGAGAATGGGATGAAGTGTCTAAATTTGTTTTTGTGTGTTATGTTTTGGGTTTTGTTGACCCTGTTGTTTGTTTATCATCAACCGGTCTATCTTTTGCTGGTCTTTACACTTGTAAAGATGTGTACCATATGTAATCTTGGTTTTTCGATTAATTGAAGGCTCCACTCTTACTTGACCAAAAAAAAAAAATATGCTCTGCTCAACCTTGAGCTCAACCTACAGAAGTATTTTATATCCTTTGCTTGGCTGACTGCCTTTGGCCAATACTTAGCCAAATTCCTAGCCTTCTAAGCTTCTAATTCCTTTCTCTCACAAGCTCCACACACAAACATGTGCTTCCTATTGCTTGGTCTTACCAACTGGTGCTCACCAAAACAATGATTAAACTTGTGCCTCCATTCCTCATTTTAAAGGCAATTCAAATGGCTAAAATTAGTGAGTTTTCTAATTAAGGAATGATTTATTGTAGACTTTCTTCTGATTGCATGCACCATCTATTTAATTTAGATGATTTTACAACTAATAGTACATTGTCCCTGAACTTAAATCTCAACTGGGTCTTTCTCTGATCTGAGATGCATGAGTTAATTATGAGTGAATCTTCACTTTACTGGTTGAGTAGTGATGGTTACACCCCACTACTGGACCCACTATTGGATCTCCCACTGATTCCTCCATCATTTGGAACTAATTTAACTGAATTTAACTTAGTTACACTGAATTAAATAATTACAACTCAATTGAAATCAACCTAGGCCCCTAAAATTTAGGAACCACTCTACATGACTCTAGATAGACTCCCAACTCGAATTAGCTGAGCCAACTAAGTCAAATTAACTTAGTTAACTATTGCAAGTTGCAAATTAACTTAGTTAACTATTGCAAGTTGCTATGAGAATTAGAATTACAATTTAATTCCTAATTTAATTCAAAACAAGTTTAATTAGGATTTTTCATAATACTATTTTTAACATTTCTTGTTGCTATTTTCAACAAATACATACATAAGTATGCATTTATTTATTTTCACTCAAATAATTTTCAAAAATCTATTTTTATTTCTATATCTATATATATATATATATATATAACAACATTGAAAAAGTAAAATCAAATTAATAGGAAGATAAATCTTGTGTAGGTTAACTATTTTTCCAAAACTAAGACCATACCTAGATAAATTAAATTAGAAAACATTGATGGCCCTTTAGACTTCAAATAAATGAGGCAAACTTTAAGAAATACCTATTTTTTCTTAACTTTGTACAAGTAGATTTGTTTAAGCAACAAGGCTGCATAGTTTAATTAGTTTATTAAAATATTTTAATGTCATGATGTGTTGTATGTACTCCAAACAATAATAAAATTGTAAAATGAGCTATATGAATATTTGTTTAACATTTTTGTATTAATGTTTTTAATATAATTAAACTTTTTTTTGGTAGATAAAATTTATAGATATATATATATTGAAAAGAATGATAACAAGTTAATAATTATTTATTTAATATTGAATGATGACAATTTTTTTATATAATGTTCATTTTATAGTACACATGTCATGTCATTAGAGTATAGATTGATATAATGAAAGTTGTGCAAATTGTACACATGTTATTTTTACATATTGTTTTCAAATTTATATTTTTCCATTTTTTTTTTGTAAATTAAAAAATAAAACCCATAAAAATTGTTTATTCAATACTTTACACCAATGAAAAAATGGAATTTTTGAATTTAATTACAAACCATTTGTGTTTATGGTACATAGTGATTAATATATAATGTTACTTTTCAAATTATTTATATTTATTGTACATAGTAATTAGTGATATAATACATAGTAATTAATAATAAAGTACACAAAAGTCAATTGTTGTTATCATTACACAATAAGAGGGGAGACATTTCAACCAATCATATTTGAGATAAATAGAAATAAACTTTATTTTGATTCTGATGTTGATTTTGATGACTTAGATGCCCCTAGGTCACTACATTTAATTTAATTATTTTATATGTTAATTTTCTATTAATTTTTTTATTTAAATATTTTATAAATCATTAAAATTTATAATTTTAATAAGTTTTTATCAATAATAAAATTTATTTACCCGGATGCGGGTGATTCCCGAGCTCATTAATGGCGTTAATTAGGTGTGACGGCGCTCGGCCCTGCCAGCTGCTGGACAACACTATAATCCAAGCCCAGACTTGGCACATGATGGCTCACCTAAGGCGAGAGCAGGTCCGCCTGCAGAACGACTTAAATGCTCACTTCGGTCGAGACAAGGCAGCTGATGGTTTAAACATGGCGCATTCGGCCTTCAACCCCACTGTTTGCACCCCGTCCTCTAGCCTCTGCCCGCTCCATGCAGGAATCCCCTGCTGCAGAATGGTTACAGGCAATTGCTGTTGGCTCCTGCTGGTTCTTGATTTTGGAATTGGGTTTCCTTTCTCCCATTCCCAGCCTTGCTCTCTGAACCCTATCCTGGATCTCGCTAAGCATTCTCGGCTTCCCATCAAAGAGCCCCATTCTACTGAGCTTCCCCTTCGCTGCTCAGCCATGGTACGTCATCGCATGAGAAGCCACCATGGAGGGAGCCGTGGTGGTCGCGCGCGTTCTCAGGCTGCTCAGTCCGTCGATCAACCATCGCCCCCTGCCTCTCCGACCTCATCTCAAGCTAATTCTCCTCCCCCCAGCCCGTCCAGCAGACCCTTCCCACACAATGCCTTCCAGTCAACTCATTTCAGATTTTAGAGTAGCATGAACAGGCCCATCATCACGGCTAATATCACCATCATTTTCTCTGAAGAAGAAGCTCAACCTCATGTTCCTACGCGTACCTCGACAGAGCATTCTCAGGGCGTTCGTAGAGTTGCGGGCAGCCATGGCTCTGAGCAGAACCCGACAGATGAAGGCAAGGCGGAAAGGCGTGGCGAGCAGCATGAGGAGGGTGACACTCCAGGCGACACCCGGCCACCAGGTGGCAGCTCTCATGGTGCCACTGTTTCGATGGCCATTGCGGGCAGCTCAAGCGGAACCCGTCCTGCGCTGGATCCTCCAGGTGGCAGCGTGGCTGGTGACGTGGCGAGGGATGGCGAAATTTGGTATGGCAATGCTTGCCCTATCGTGGAGGAGCCACCGGACCAGGACGTCCCCATGTAACGCCACTTGGACCCCCTCATGTCTACTCAGAGTTCTTTTACTGCTCACTGGTTAGATTCGGCTGTTCATGGTTCTGTGGTTTTGTTCATGTTTCTGTGGCTCGGTAGTCTGTGGTTCTATTGCTGACATGTACAGCTTTTCTGTCTCTCGGTGTTTGTCTCGACTGCTTCAAAAGGGGTTATCTCATATCCTCATTTTGGTCTTGTCGTTGTATTCCCGCTCCTATGTATGGTTTTTTTCTGTTCACTGTAACTGGTTTTCCCAATTATGGGACAGTTTTGATGACCTGAAAGCACTCAGATGCTCTAGACTGAGGCTTCTGCCTCTTTGTAATTATATTTTTCTTTCCTTTTAATAGAATTAGTCTTTACAGAGAAAAAAAATAATAAAATTTATTTAAAAATAGTTAAAAACAAAATATAAAATAATTAAAATACACTTTTAAAAAACTTTTTCAAATTAATAATAAATTAATTTAATATATTTATTATTTTTAATTTTAAAATTTCACATTGCCGCACATAAAACTATATATATCACAAAAACTATTTCCAAACAAAAAAATATATTCAATTTTAATTAAATAATATGATGATGATGATGATGGTTACGTCTACTGAGACCAAACATTGGTCTATCGGACCTAAAGAAACAAATTATTTATTTTGATTTAAGATTTTATTCCTATGCTCAAAAAGCTTGGAGAGAAGCCTCTCGAGCTCACTATTTTTTTGACATTGTAAAAGGCTAGGAAGGTCAGTATTGTAACAAAGATTGAGAAACTGAGATCTAATGTGGTTGTATGCGGGGCACTCTAAGAGGAAGTGGTTTTCATCCTCGATGTTCCTATTCTCACATATATGGCAGATCCTTTCCATCCATGGTGTTTTAGGAACTACCCAACGACCTGTTTCACTATGGAGCTCATGAGAATTCGTTCTAATCTTTGCTATATTAATTTTCTTCTTTGAGCTAGTTAAAATAGAGAGATATTTTTTATCTTCTAGGGTGGGGTTGATGACCTTCTTATAATAACTTAATTTTCTTTTAGCCATTAAATCTTTCTCACACCACATTTTTTCTTTGAACTCAGAAGTAACAATATCTTTAATGTTATTAATGTTTTGCAATGCATCATTCTCGTTGATCTCCCAATAGTTTAACCAGGCCCTTGTGTCTTTATGCCACCCCCGATTGAACCTTAGGTGGTTTTAGCTGGAATTTAAAGCTAGCTTAGGAAGTCTATGATCGTCTATGTTATTGAGTTTGTGCTTCTACAACAAAAACCTAATCATAGCTAGGCTCTCAATAGGGGAAAGACCTGCTTCTATAAGGAGAATAGGATAGGGTGTATTACTTTTAATTTTCAGGTTATAAGTTATAAAACGCTTCTGGATTTGCTCAATCTTTCTCCGTGATTCTCTATAGATGCTGCAACCCCAACCTCATAGCCATATAAGATAATAGGAGTGAATAAAGTTTCAAAGAGGAACTTCTTTTTATCCCACATTACGAGGTTTGTTGTTTTACAATTATTTTCAAGACCAAAATAAGCTTACCACCCCCCATTAATCCTTTTCTCAATGCTATGGTTCCAGTTGAGCTTGTGATGAATATCAATTCCTAGGTACTTGTAAGAATACACTTCCTCCAAGTTATTATTGTCATACATAAAATTAGCGTACGTGTCCTTCTGGGATTTGATAATCATAACTTTTGAACTTTGTCAGTGTTAACAGTCATACCCATGGTAGAGCAGAAATCCTTAAGAAGCCTGAGCTGCTTATCAAGATCGGATGGGCACCTTGAGAAAAGAACAATATCGTCAGCATAGAGAAGAAGGATGATGACTATCCCAGCTAAGGTCGTGCCATCACATCTTGCTTCCTCTAAATAGCCTTCGAGCTTATCGATGTAAATGCCAAATAGGGTAGGGGAGAGGGGGCACTCTGATGTTACACTTAATATCTTTCGACCACCCCTCATTGCTCTTTAGCTTGGCAATTACATTCTCGTATAACCTTATAGCGGCGGCTCTCAACTCGGGAGGAACCTTTAGCTCTTCTAATCTATTCCAAAGGTTGTATCTAGGAACCGTATCGAAAGCCTTTCTAAAGTCCACAAAGCAACAAAATAAATTGGATTTATCATTATGACATTCCTCCACAATGATCCTAAGCGTAACGAGGTGGTCTGTTGTTGAGTGATGCCTTCTGAAACCTGCTTAGCCTTTAGCCCGCTTACCTTCACTTTCAAGCCATATGCTTAAATTCTTTTCCAAAATACTACCATATAACTTGGCTAAGAGAGGGCTGATCATAATTGTCCGATAATTAGAGGGGTTATTTGTATCTCCACTTTTAAAAATAGGGATAATGAGGCTCTTAGTCCAAGGTTTAGGGAACCCTTCCTTGACTGCTTGATTGAAAAGCTTGTGCATGTGGGGGATCAGGACAGGACCTCCAATTTTTAAGATTTCTGCTTGGTAACCTTAAATGTCCGTAGCTTTCCCATTAGCCAGGCGATTAACCCAAAACTTAATGTCTTCTAAAGAGAAAACTTCTTTCATGGTGAATAGGGTTTCCAAATTATCCATGACATTTGGAGATTCATAAAGCTTTTTAAGATAGGAATTCCAATCGTGAAGAGAAATTTTATTATTATCTTTAGTCTTCCTAGTTAGAATCTGCCTCCAAAATTTCTTAGGAGCTACCTTAGAGAGGTGTAAGAGATTCTCCTGTCTTTGACGAATGTACTACCACTTTTTCCTTTTAGTTAGGGCTTTGTATATTTTTATCTTTTCCATTTTAAAAGATCCATCAGCAACTTCCTTAATTTCTCTCCTCGCACTTTTACAATCTTTGTCATACCATGGGTTGGTTTTGCTATTTCTTTTTGAAACTTCAATTGAGAACTTGTTAATAGAATATGAGAGGGTTGTAGTAAAATTATGATAGAGGTCTTCTATGTTGTCTATACTAGATAAAGGAAGAAAATTAGTTTTTAATTCATTTAGAAAGAGATCATTTTTATTTCTATCAAATATTAAGTTCTTTTGGCTATAAGTATTATTTTCTGTGGGAACTCTATGCATGACAAAATTTTGAGTTATAAGTAAAGGACTCTGATCAGAGTCAGGTTCATGGTCGTTTAAGATGTCAAAATTTATTATTTTGTTGTATAATGGGAGATCGGAAATAACGTAGTCTACCACGCTGCTACCAAATCCATGGATGTAGGTCATCTTGCTGGAATTGGGCACTTCTTTAGACTGTTGCAAATTATGAGATCCTGAGCACTATAGAGCTTGACTGGCTCCGACCCAAACAAATTTTCCCCGAGGTCTTCAGAGCTCCTTTTGTACCTACTAGCCAGAGTAGGGTCTTCGTCTAACCAAAGAGGATTAGGGTTGGAATGATTGCTTAGAATAATAGCTTGTTTGTTTGAAGTTCGAGCATTAAAGTCACCTATTAAAAGGATATTACCGTCATTCCTTAGGCTAGAAATATCATTCTCTAAACCATTGTAAGGGTTAGTTTTATCTAGATTCTTCTTCTTATAGAAGTTAGAATTGATGGGGGGAAATAACATATTGCTATGTAGGACTTTTTATTATTAATGTCACTAATCCCTATCCAACTATAGAATTAAATAAAAATTATTCCAAACATAAAGAACGTATTCAATTTACTTAAATAATATAAAATTAAAATATCACAATAGAAGTTAGGATGTGATATAGAATTAAAATATTGCATTAAAGGGCGTTGTTGGTAGCCACCACTAATTAAGAACACAATATAATAAAATTTAATGTCCATAATTGTACCTTTGCCAAATAATTGACTTTTGTATTAATTTTATATTATTATCACTATAGTGTGTCGCAGGTTAGGTATAGTATTCAAAAATAGGTTGACACTTCAATTCAATTCAATTAATGTTGATCAAAAATCTATGAATAACATATAAAGTGGACATTAGAATTTATAAATAATCTATTTTTTACAATTGTTCAATTAAATTTATTTAATTTTTGATTGGTGGAAAAGAGAGTGACTTTTATTTAGTAATCATTATTTCAGATTCCTCATTAAATAATGACAACTCATTTGCACCATGTAGAAAATGATAAGTGACATGACATTTTATTGTAAATAATTTTTATAACTATTTACAAATAAATAAATATATATTTCAATAGCTACCTATTTAAATATGCATAAATTTTATATACATTAGACTTTATTGCTTCTTACTATGAACTTAATCTTTAGTACAATTAAAAAATGTTATATAAGATATAAAATTGAATCTGCAATGTGTGAAATCATATCATCAATTACGAAGTAGTTAATTTTCATTGCTGTCGGTTATTGCGAATCAGGTTCCGAGCATCGAGATGGATTTCAGCTGCAAGTTGTCTTTCGAGGTAATCAATTTGCTAATTAAATGCAGCTCCAATATAACTTCCGCACAACCAATCCAGACAATCTTCAATACTTTTACTCTAAGTGCTACCTGATTAAATAGTTGTGCCTCCTTAGCAGCAAATGAAGCAAATCAATGAAATGCACTAGCTACGAAATTAGCACGAAAAAAGAGTTCGGAACCTAGTGATGCAGTATCATAAAGATTTGAGGATTTAATGAACTGATTCTCCTAAACAAATTTGGTACAAAGAGTTCGAAATCTAATAATGCAGTATCTTGAGAAGATTTCCAGCTTTAATGACATGATTCTCCCAATATATTTAAAAGCATTGGAGGGAACAATTATTAACTTAATCGTATGGCCACATTAATGTTCTATCCAAACACATGAATGCCAATTAATTGAGGTATATTACTCATAAATGTGCTTCTTTGCTCTTTATTGCCTCTAGATCACTGCTTATGGTTCCTCCTGTTCAGGGATACGTATCGTTGGTTGAGAGAAAACCATGCTCAGAAGGAATTGGTGAACATTCCATTCTAGGCCGAAAGAATCCAGTAAGAGTTAATTTTATTTAGCAGCGGCCGAAAAAAATCCAGTAAGCATTCATTTTATTTAACAGAAAAAAGAGACGCATGGCCTCTTCCATTATGGGCTATTTATGAAGTCTTTTTGGTTTTATATCTCATCCCTCTTTGGCTATGTATTTGAATCGAAAAGTTGAAAGTGACACAGAGTCTTCTGCATTGTGGGCGAGCAAGTATCTAGTAAGCACTCATTTTATTTAACAGAAAATTCAAAAGTGACTCAGAGTCTTTTGCATTGTGGGTTCATTTATGAAGCTTTTTTTGTTTTATATTGTATCTCTGTTGGCCATGTATTTGAATTTGAACACAAAATTCAAAAGAGATGCAGGGATAACTTCTTTGAACAGTTCTCTCACCTTAGAACTTAGCCTGTGCTCACCTATGGCATTAATGACGACAGGGATAGCCAGAACAAAAGCAATCCTTTGGAAGGGAGAGAAGTCTTACTTGTTTATTCAAGTTATGCTCCGCGTTGTCGTTCTGTTACGACTACGCTTAATCTTAGCTTGAGCATACTGAAATGTTTGTTAATATCTTTTGTGTTATGTGTTCTTGTTTGCCCATTATGGGGACATAAAAACCTGATTTTCTACCTATTTTATTTTATCGACATAAATTTCCATTTTTGACTAGCTAAAAAATGCAGTGGAAAATACTATTACCTGGGTTCCACTAGTGCTCCTTGCTTTCCAAGTTCCTTGGTTGAGGGCTTAACCTGACCTCTTATGAGCCACAGTCACACACTCCTTGGTGACTAAGGATTCTTCAACTCTTTGACTGCCTCCATATTGATGGTTCTAGTTCAATGCCTATAAATGATGTTGTGCACTAAATGGAGCTGGCATATTGTTGGTTTGGGCCTTAACCTTGGTGGCTCTGTTTAATGTGTCGTTACACACACAAAGTGTTGATGCATCTCCCTATCCATACCCTAGTTTTAGAGCAGTTCGTTGCAATGATAGCCTATGAACATCTAGTTGTATCTTGTTCTGAACTCCTTGTAAAGCTCTGTGCTCTACCCTTAACATTTAGCTATTTGAAATGCAGAAATGGACCAAAAAAATAACTAGAGCTCTAAGAAAAGCATACCTTGTAATCAAATTTAGTTTTTCCCTTAATCTTCATATTGAGCAGGGCTTCAACACCATCTTTAGTAAAAACTTCTGAAACATCTGTTTGCGCATTGGGGTTCCCACTGTCAGCAAGATCCGACAGTTCTTGACCGCAATCACTTCAGAGAAGGCTTGGCGAGCCCTTATCTTTGGGGAAGCAACCATTACCTTAGTCCCAAATATATCACGCCCAATCCTTTGTTTCTTATCATAGGGACTAGCAATCACCTCCCCTTGATTTTCCTTATGTTGCATTTTTCAGAAACAGAAAATCATCATTAAGCATACAAAAACCCATTTTCATGATAAAAATCGTTATCAGTAAATATAGAGAAACCCTTCTCAAAAGAACATATTTATCGGTTAATTTACATAAATCCACTTCAGAACTAGATTAAGATTGAGAAATACAGATATGAGAATCGATATCTATGTATTTTTACTTATACTGTAAGGACTCTTATGTCCACTGGTAGGGGATTTGGGTTGCTTTGCAAATGCCTTCATTTTTGATCTGTAAATATTTGTTATCTTTTCAACAAAACTCGATCCCCCAACCTTGCAGTCCTATCAATGCCTATGCATTAAACACATCAGTGTTCTTAGAGCTCTTTGTGACCACAAGTCGAACCCTTATCTAGTGTCGTTCGCTAAATAAGAACCCAGTGAAGCCAGCAGTACTAGATCTTACATCTGGTATAAAGATTAGAGTGGGCAACGTTGGATGTAGAAAAAGCTAGACAAGATGAGCAGGCTCACCAGCCTGATAACAGGAGACTTTCAAATTCCTCAACATAATAGCCACATGGTTTAAGTGTTCAAGCTTTGTCTCTCCATTGAGTTAAGAAATATTGATGAAGATGAGCTCAACTGCTAATGCATTCTAGATGTATCTACTACTGATGCTTAACAATCATTGGCAACAAGTTTGAGCTACTAGATAACAAATTTAGGATCTCATCACTACAGAAAAGCATTCAAATCAAGCAACGTAGTCACTACTGATCAGGGTTGTGGATAACTTTGGACACTTGTGTTTTTCATGCAAAACACAAACTTGAAACTGTGCACTTGGTCTTCAAAGAAGAACAACTGGCTCGTCTCCACTCACATAAAGATGTTTACTTTTCAATTCCATTCAATAGTTCTTTTTATAGGACTTCATTTCGAGGTAAGTGGTAATTAAACCTACGAAGAAAAGTACAAATGTAGTATATTTCGCAACGAATTTGATTAATGTTGTACTTCAAGTCAAGATTAATACCAAACTGTCAATATTTCATCTTTAAATATATATATTAATGCTCATCAAAACTGTGTCGACACATTCCCGAGGCTTCTTGATCTGCGTCGCTACCCTTTGCATCCTCCTTTATATTCTTGCTATGACGTTTCTCTAGACATGATGCTACATGGTTGTGGCTTTACCATTATTCAAAATTTGTGGTGTAGTTGGTTGTTTTTGGAGGTCTAAATTTTTCAAGGCACACAATTTGTTGAAAGCTTGTGGGAAGCTTCTTTCACATTCTCCCTTTACTATAAAATTCTCACAATTCAACCCTCGAAAATGATTTTACCTTGGTGTGTCCAATCACATTTAGGTGATTGGCTACCTTTATAATTTTTTCATTTGAATTAGGATAAGCAATTTATAATGGAAGCAGGAAAAGGAAAACCAATAAATGTAGAAAAAAATTACAAGCCTGACTTTGAAATCAATGATGAGATACTACCCTTTCAGCATGAAATGGGCTATGTTGGTGAGTTTAAGGAAAATTTTCAATGGTCTTTTAAGTGGTAATGGTACCCTTCGGGTAGCAAAATAGAAGGGAAGCCTTGCCTCTATTTCTTTGATATTAGTCATTCTGCTCATTCTACATATGTTCAACCATTAAAACTTAATCTTAGGCTTTAGCATGTAATGTATACATATATTTAACAGCTTAGAATTCATTAGTCATGTGTAGAACATGAAAACCCTAGCTAAAAAAACGAGCATATCCTTAGGCTACAAGGGACATAATTAAATGACCATCTCATGCATTGATTCATAGATGATTCCTCTATGAATCAATGGACCATGATATTTGTCACCAACATTAGTAGAGACGAAATGTGTTCCAAAAAAAACATTGAAATTAGAACATATAATACATATAATTACGATATCATGGATTATCTAACATTTGAAGGGAAAACGTAGCTGCAAATTACCAATTTTCCTTCTGTCCTTTACCTACAACTCATGTTAGGAAAAATACAAAAATACAAAAATTCGAGGACAATGGAATTGAACAAAACAGGCATTGGTTTCTCATTCAACGTTTTCTTTAGTGGGATATAAATATTATGCAGAGCATGTACTTTCTCCACAGGGAATTCCAGAACGCGCCTTCATCCACAGATTCAAAGCTGTGGATTGTACGCGCACTTTCTCCACATGGGATTCTAGAACGTGCTGGGTGAGGGCGCCTATGTATCGTTGGGTCGGATCGGGTCATGTGAGGGCACCCATGTAAACTCGTACTCATTCGGTCAGGTTGTCGGTCGGGGCATGTGAGGGCACCCATGTAAACTCGTTCGGTCGGGTTGGGTCGGGTCGGGTCATGTGAGGGCATCTATGTAAACTCGTTCAGTTGGGTTGGGTCGTGGAGGGTGAGCTCGGGCATATGGGTCTGTGGAAAAAATGCTAAGCACCACGGTGAGATTTTAGATTATAATAATTTTTTTTTTCATACTAGGAAAATTTACAATAGCTCAGTTGTTAAATTAGTAATGGAACAATTATTATGGGTTGTTATCTGCAAATGCAAGTGTTAAAAAAGATAACAGAAAATATCATATTTTTGATCAGCAAAATAAAAATAAGCAATGGTTGAAAACCCACAACACCAAAAATTTAAGAAGAAATCTCAACAAGGAAAAACAACATATTTTTGATAAACAAAATAAAAATAAGCAATGATTGGAAACCCACAACACCAAAAATTTAAGAAGAAATTTCAACAAGGAAAAACAACAAGGAAAATATCAACCACTCTTTTATTACTAGCAATAATAATTACAAGGGCTCTCTCTTGTTAGCTCAACACTCAATTGCTCAATGTTGAATACTAAATGAACTCAATCTTATTTATGGAAGAATTCTTTGTTATATTCGAGGAGAATCATTTATTTACAATGGAGGAGATGATTTCATTACATAGTAGAAGTATATGTGACATTGAGAAGAACATTTGAGAGAAAAATACAATTGAAAATATTTACACTCTCATACAACATATTTGAACTCACACTAAAATATTTCCACTAGCACTTACATATTTGCATTCACTCTTAACTATATTTGGACTCACACGTAATAATCTCTCACTTACACTTAAATATTTGCATTTATTCCTTAACTATATTTGGACTCACAGTTAACGATCTCTCACTTGAGACTAAATCTCTCATCACCTTTGTATCACACTTGCCAAGGGTCAAAGCTTCTGTATATCTCTTGGCAATATTTTTTTTCCCCAAGGAAAAATCATAACTTTCATTAAGTATAGAAAATTACATGTTGTAGATGCTTCAAGGGGAAGCATATATCCAAATCTGGTGGCATTGCCACATACATTGTAAATAAGTTTGTTACATAACTATAACCTGATATCCACTCATAAATATACATGATATAAACAAAAATTCACTGTTCAGAAAATGTAACATGCAGATAGTATCATATCCAAAATAAATCTCCAAAGTCAGGGAAGAGTTGCCCCTTGAGAGGGTAGATGAGAAAATGGCATGTGAAAGTATTGTTGGTTGTATTTTCTCCAAATGTACTAACCCACGATTTAGTACTTTGCAAATCCAATGATATCAAACATCAATATGCTTTGTTTTAGAATGATATGCTAGGCTTTTTGCTAAGTGAATAACACTCTAACCAACACGATGCAACACATATTTGTCTTGTTTTATTCCCAACTCTTCTAGAAAGTGTTGCATCTATTTACAAGCTTATGTTGTAGCTATATATTCTAGCTCTATTATGCAGGGAGCTTCTACCTTCTGCAATTTGGACACCCAAGACAATGTTACACTTGCAAAAGTATATAAATAAGTCTGTTACATAACTGTAACCTGATGTCCATTACATAACTGTAACCTGATGTCCACTGATAAATATACATGATATAAAAAAAAATTTACAATTCAGAAAATGCAACATGCAGATAGTATCATATCCAAAATAAATCTCCAAAATCAGGGTAGAGTTGCCCCTTGAGAGGGTAGATGAGCAAATGGCATGTGAACGTACTGTTGGTTGTATTTTCTCCAAATGTACCAACCCACGATTTAGTACTTTACGAATCCAATGTTATCGAACATCAATATGCTTTGTTTTAGAATGATATGCTAGGCTTTTTGCTAAGTGAATAACACTCTAACTAACACAATGCAACACATATTTGTCTTGTTTTATTCCCAACTCTTCTAGAAAGTGTTGCATCCATTGCATCTATTTACAAGCTTATGTTGTAGCTATATATTCTAGCTCTATTATGCAGGGAGCTACTACCTTCTGCAATTTGGACACCCAAGACAATGTTACACTTGCAAAAGTATATAAATAAGCAGTGGTGAACTTTCTACTATTGACATCTCCATCGATATTTCCATCTGCATAACTTTCAAGTTTGGAATTTTTGTTACCAAAATATAAACAATAATTATTAGTACCCTTGAGATACCTAAAAATCCACTTGACTTCTTGTGAATGTTGTTTTTTTGGATTGAAAGAAACTTGCTTACAATTCCTAAAGAATGTACAATATCTTACCGGGTACATCCTATGGCATACATCAGGGAAATTAGGCTACCAATTGTTGAAACATAAGGAGTCCTTCTCATTTCCTCTTTCTCCTTATCATTACAAGGACATAAATCAATACTAAGTTTGGTGTTAGGTGCAAGGGGTGTATCAACTAGCTTGGCACCTTTCATATTGAACATTTCTAACACCTTTTCAATATATTTTTCTTGTGATAGCCACAAATTTTTGTTCTTTCTGTCACATATGATTTTCGTCCCTAGTATTTATTGCACTGGACCCAAATATTTCATTTCAAATCTGTTGCCCAAATCCTTCTTCAACTTGTTGATCATGTTCTTATCATGTCCAAGAATTAACATGTCATCCACATCCACATACAATAACAATATAATGTACACTTCATATCTCTTGATGTAAACACAATGATCAATCTCTAATATTTTGAAACCATGTTCCAACATAAATGAATCAATCTCTTACACCAAGATAAATGAACATAAATGGTTTTTTTTAATTACTTATTATCTTACATATTGAAATATTTTATCATTGTTAGTTTTAAAATATGGTAGGTATTAAAATTATATTTTATTATGCTGAGTATATTTTTTTTTATATTCTCTCTCTTTATATATGCATATTATATAAAGTTAATATTGAAATATTTTAGTTGACACATATATTCAATTAGTTTATTTAAGTTCCATATCGAAATACAATTTTTTACTTTTCTTTTAATTATTTTCTCTCTTTAAAAGTTGAAACAAAATTATGTTACTTAACATGGACATCGAATTTTTTTATTTATGGCTACTAGTGAGAGTGAAATATTCTTACCATAGCTCTTTCACACAGAAATGTAACATCAACAACTAACCAAGCAATCATACTGAGAGTGGGCTCCATCATACTCAGTTATAGAATGTGTATAGAATGTGCCTCCTGATGCAACAATCTCTCCTCTCCTTGCAACCTATCATTTCCTAGAATACTTCATCTTAGCAGTAATAGTTTGCATCATGTCCATGTCCAAGTTCATGACTGTTTGGTGCATACAACCTAACTCCCTCCACAACACACCCTACCTGTCTATAGGAGCACCCAACTCTTATCCACAATGCACCTTATCTATCCGTAGGAGTTCCCAAATCTCTAAAACATGTCTTGTCTATTCACAAGTGCACCCAAGTCTGCACACTACACTATGTATTCACAAGAGTACTAAATTCTCCATAGTCTACCTTGTGTATCCATGGGAGTACCAGAGTTTTTCCATGATCCATCTTGCTAATGGGCCCAAATGTTTGAATAAAGTCTCCCTTTCTAAGGAAACCCAAAAATGCACCTTGTTGATAGGCCAAGGAAATTATCCATGGCACACCATACTAATGGGCCAAGGCATCTCCAATAAAGTGTCTATTAAATATGGTCATATGCATCAATGTGACGAAGGTTCCCAAAACAACTCTAAGTGATGTTATTATATCCCTGATGGTATTACACCTCATCCACTAAAAAACATTTCCATCTTCGACAACATCCCAAGAAACTCCTATCCTTGAGTCCATAAGAATCCATGCATTTTTTTGCAACCAAAGACGAGTGGAAACCTTGAATTTCATGCTAATGGAAACCACAAATTTTTAATATCCTACTATATCTTAAAAAGCACAAATACTCCACATCATGATAGTATTCCCATGCAACTACACTCTATCCACTTCATTGACAGTGCCTCCTACCAAACTCTATAAAATTTCCTCTAGACATTTTTGGCTTCTATTACAGTGGTTGCACTCTAACCACCACTAATACTATTATCTCCTATAAAGAAAATCTAGCTTTCATCAAGAATATCATCCAAAACATCCAAGTGTCATAGCTCCAATAGTAATACAACTTACATACTTCGACCTGTTTGTCATACTTTTGTGTTGTAGACATATTGGTTAGACATCTAACACAGATATTGTTGGGTTGTGTTATATTCTTTCCACGACTACCCCACGCGTCGGGGGTCATAAGGGTGGCGATAGAAACCCCTGTATGTCGTGTCGGGTGCTATCGGGGGGTATGTAGGGGGGCAGTAGCCCCCTTCTTGGGGTCCGAGGCAACACCTCGGGAATTTTTTTTTTGGACCCTAATTAGATGGGTAGACCTACCTATGGTTTTGTGCATGGAATTTGCACATGGTTTTAGGCATGATGTTTTTCAATCCATGGTATTTTGTAGATCCAGTCAAGGGAACTACGATTATGTTCTAATCCAGGGTTAATGGATTGGGGTTTATGGATGCTTTGGCATGTATATATATGTACTGTAACATTGGAAGGAATATAATGAAAAATCAATCCGGTAGTCTTGGCTTTGGGATCTAGGGGAAAATCTCTGTGTATATTCGTTTTATGTTTTATGCTCTCACCATTGTTTATTTTCTATTTTTTAGAATTCGTATGTAGGTAATTTTTGTACAGAGTGAAAACCTACATTTGGTATCAGAGCTGCTTTGGCTTCAAAGGGACGCCTTTGTTGCTGAGGGGTTTTTTGCTTGGGCTTGTGGTAGACCCTTTTCAGTGGGAGATCTGCGAGATCGATTCTTGTGGTGAAAGAAGATGGCAAGGAGTGGAAAGATAGAGATCAATAAATTTAATGGTCAAATTTTGAATTGTGGAAACTCAAGATTCAGGATCTGTTGGTGGATAAAGATCGGTGGATCGCGGTAGATCCGGATACTAAACCAACAACAATTTCAGCTGAAGGTTGCACGAAGTTGGATTGAAAGGAAAAGAGCACAATACGATTGTATGTCTCAGATTCAGTGTTGCTGAATGTATCAGGGGAAGCTTCCGCAAAGGCTTTGTGGGACGAGTTAGGGACTTTGTACTAATCTAAGTATTTGGTGAATAAATTGTTCCTACGGAGAAAGTTGTATCAATTGAGGATGAAAGATGGAGACTAGGTGACAGAGCATCTGAATGCATTTAATACTGTGGTAAGTCAATTATTCTTTGTTGATATTAAAATTTCAAATGAAGATAAGTGCATCAGTTTGTTGTTTTCTCTACCAGATTCGTGGGATAGTCTGGTTGTTGCAGTAGGTAGCAATGCAACTGCCTTGCAGTTTATGAAATAGTCTCATCCTTGCTGTCAGAAGAGATGAGACGGAAAAAGATGGAGGGCCAAAATGGTCATGCCTTGTCTGTACGAGGAAGATCCCAGAATAGAAACAAAAATAAGTCCTCGAGTGGGAGATCTAAATCTAGAGGGGGATCTAAATCTCCAGGAAAACCTATATAGGTGTGATTGAAATGCGGAAGGGAAGGGCACTACAAAAGGGAATGTAAATCTAAAGCTCCTGAGAAAGGAAAGGGATCTGATGATGCTCCTTTTGCAGAGGCGAAAACCACTTCAGATGAAGGTGGGGATGTGTACTTGGCTTCTTCTTCAAGTACACATGTAGATCACGAGGCATGGTTGATTGACTCAGGTGCATCCTTTCACTTCACTCCCCATAGAGAGTGGTGTTGGCTGCTCTAATTGTTTATTAATTAAACAGTCAAGTACCACATTAAATTGTCAACCCGGGAAAGTCCTTTTATCTCAAAGGTGACCTCGTACTGTATGCACTCAATTCTAAAAGCATTAAAGGCTGTAGTATAAACAATCTATTCTCTGTCAAACCCTTACTTTGTGTTACAGCAGTTATAATCTATTGCAGGAATGGAATGAAACGGATGACTAATTAAAGGTAACAAATCTGCAAAAAGAAATGATGGTTGTCTTGTAACAGAGGATCAGGACCCTATCCTCAGAGTAAGAACATTCAGCACCTACCCCTGTTATCCAGTTTGCCAATACACTCTGTAAATCCTAATCACCGGTGAGACACTCTTCTACAGCATCAATTGATTAAGAAAAGAGAATAGCAGCAAAGGTAAAATATCAGAAGCAATGCTCATGGACTAGGGATACACAGAAATCACACACACACACTCAACAAAAAAGGAATGGGTGAATCTTGTGATGAAGGTGGGCCCTGTCCTTCTCACAAGATTCCCCAGGACACAGATGCTAAGTTAAAATACTCAGAACAGTGCTTTATTCATCTGCCAATATGCCAAATTACAATAGAGATTCAATCTTGTTCCTTCACTACAATTTCCTTTGTTACAACTTGTTCCCCCACCCCCCCGTTCTAATGTAGATGTCTCCCCTTTATAGAGGAGACATCTATTACAATAGATTATCATTTTTCATTTCAGTTTGACCCTTTTGTACAAAAATAGTAAATCAATTCCTGTTACAGCATGTTGTTACAACAATGTGTAACTGTGTATTCCTTCATTGATTGGATCCCTTTTCTGTCTCAACCGTCTCCTTGAAATTCACGTGCTTTCCTTTGCTGTTTCACCATTGTTGCAGATTTGGTAAATCTCAATTGTTTCCTCGAAGTTCTCATGTTGTTTCTACTATTTCAGCATCTGTGACTGAGGTCTTGCCGGTTTAGACGGTTGTTGATCCTACTGTTCCAGCGACTGCAAAATATGGTTTTACCAGGTTTAGACAGTTGTTGTTTCTGCTGTTTCAGCAACTGGTTTTTCCAACTTTAGACAGTTGTTGTTTCTACTGTTTCGGCAACTGGTTTTGCCAACTTTAGACAGTTGTTGTTTCTGCTGTTTCGGCAACTGCAAAATATAATTCTGTGGACTTTGAACAATTTCAACAGTTACTCAACAACTTAGTCAACTTCAAAGATTAATTATAAAGATAACATGATTATGTGTTGAATGATTAAACATATAGCAATGAGGAGAGTTACTTCATACCTTTGGACTAATTAGGACAAAATGCTAGCAAAGGCTTTCAACTATGGGTTGAAGAGGGTAACATTATGACAAAATATAAGGTCAAAAATAGACAATATGGGAACCTAACATCCCCCCCAACTGAAAATGTTGCATGTCCGCATGCAACGTCTACTCTGAATCAGAATCAGAATACTGGGCTGAACAGTGTAAATTGCTTATGCAGTAAGTGTAGAAGGTGCTGTCAACCATGTCTCTGAACCCTTGGACATTCTAAAGTCTCTTCCATGCTGCCAACTCTTCCTTTTTAGTCAATGTAAATTGAGCCTTGTATTGTTCTCCAAGAAGCCTTAAGAGAGGGAAATGAAAATGGTAACCAATCCACCGTTCAACACATTGTCTCATGCATTTTACATAATCAGGTATCCGTGAGATTGCCGCTTGAAGATTGAGGGGATTGTAGGGATGATATTCCCGTCTTTCTTTGGGACAGTGTTCCCAGAATAATTCATTTGCTTTTATGGCCAGAGGTCCTTTATTTTTGACATAATGTTGGCAGTCTTCCATGACTGCTGGTTGCAGATTCCTAATATGATCGGTCATCCCTGGTTCTCGTAGATTCCGTTGATGTTCCATAAGGAAGATGGTTGCATTTTGCAATTCCGGACGAATCCAGAGAACACAGTTCTCCTCATTGTGTTTTGCAGACATAAAAGCATTCTGCCAAGTAAGCTGGTTGGCCAAAAAGGAAATAAAAGCTCTTATTTGAATATCACCACAAATAGGAAGTAAATTAATCTTTCTATCTTCAGGCATAGCCTCATTGTGAAGATAGAGTTCACAGAGCAAGTTCTGGTCGTTATTTGGTGCTTCTGTGAAAGTCTCAATAAATTGCTCTGGTGTAGCAACCTGGTGGGGTCTTCCATCTCTGATTGCCTTTATTTGTAAGAACGCTAAGCGTTCTCTCAAGAATACTGCATAATTAAAAGAAGGTTTCCTTGTAGCAAGTACCCTCTAGACCAAGTCAAAGATATAGGACAGCCTAGCTTTTAATTTCCTATTCTCTTTGTGTTGAGCTCGAGACTGTTCGAGGGCTTCCCAATTTTTGTATGCATAGCTGAACCAGGTTGACTTTTGTTGCTGAAATGCCCTCCCTTGTGAGAGCTCATATTCTGTCTTCCATGTATCCTTTAGTTCTTGAAAACTAGAGGTCTCAGTGTAAGCAGTGCTGACACAGGGAGGTTCGGTCTGTGTATAGGCATCTGTAAAAGATTTCTGCTCTGTGATAGTTTGGGTAGGCCGGGGTGGTTCTGTGTCTTCTTCTGCAATTCTTGAAGAGCCTGCTGGTTCTTGTGTAACAACAGGTTGTTCTGTTTTGATTACAACAAGAGAAGTCTGTGGGCTGGCTCCAGTCATTGGAACTTCAACTATCTTGTATCCCACTTGAGTGTAAAGCTCACCACACTCACTGCACATATATTCATTGTATTGACTCTTTTCGGTTGCAGATGCTACCCGTGCTAGGATGTGCAGATTGAATTCATTTTGATAGGATTCTTTAACCATTATTATCTCCTGCTGATAATTCTTAATTTGAGATTTTAAAAACTCAATTTCTTCCTGCAGGGAGGCTAAGGTAGCCGGGGCTTGTGTAGCTGCAGATTCCAGTGGAGGAAGGGATCGTTGTTCGGCATCAGTTTGATCATTTGCATCCGCAACAGGTGGTTCTTGTGTATCACCTGGTGTAACAGCCACATGCAGGTCATTGTCTTTTTGTTTCCCAACAGGTGGTTCTTGTGTAACACCTGTTGGGTCAGTGGCTGGTTCTTGTGTAACAGCCACATGCCCAATATCATCTTGGGTGTCTACTTTAGATGTTTCGACAGCTGGTTCTTGTGTAACAGCTGCCTCTTTTAAAGAAAATAGTGTCACAAAATTGTCAATGCTCTGCATTTCAGCACCAGAGGGTGAGGCAGGTGAATACTCAGAGCTAGTTGGAATACGGGATCTTAGCATGACGGGTGGGGAACTAGGGATAATGGGGATAATGGGTTCAGTTGCTGCAGACGACCTTTTTCATCGCCTTGGTAAGGAAGCAGGCAAATCGATGATTTTTCTCTTACGGCCGCTTTTTGTTAGAATAGGGGAACTATCAGGAATAGCGGCTTCCTTAACTGAAGCCCTGGTTCTTCTTCTTTTTGGTGGGGTTACAGCTTTCTGCTGCTTTTTCCTTTTGCGAAAGATGATGGGGGTATTATCATCGGAGTCATTAGTGGAAATGTCAGCTATGGGAGTGGATGATTCAACTTCATTGGGGGATGGGGTCCTCTGTAGATTTTCAGTGCTTACTTGGGGTGTTTCTGCTACTAATTGCTGATTTTCAGCAGCTTGTTGGGGATTTTCCTTTGTTTGCTGGGGAATTTCTTCTGTTTGCTGGGGAGGGTTAATGAGGAGAGGTGGGTGGTTCAGGCAAAAGCCTCTATTTATTAGGAGTTGGACTAAACGATGGTAATTGAGGGAAAGGAGCTGATGCTTTACATTCACAGTATAACGTGACATATTTTTTAGGCAACCCAATAGATAATAGGGCATGTTTATTAAATGACCATGCCTCAAATGATTTAGTAAAATGAAGTCGTGTTGGTAGATTACCTGATAACAACCTTCGAAAGTGAAATACTGCTTAACGAATTCCGCAACCTTTGACCATGGTGGGGGCAGTGACAGAAGTGCGACCCCTCTGCCTTTGGTTTCCACATGCTCGCCTGGTAGCAGAAAGTCTTGTTGTGCATTAAGAATAAGATGTTTCCTACTGAACCAACGAGTACCATTGGTTGGTAATCCAGAAACTTGCGCTATGTCTTCTTCTGTCACTGGAATTTGCACCCCTTGGACAATGGAGAATCCTTCCCTTAAGTTGCATGCAAATTCCAGAACCTGCTGTGTATTAAAATCCGGCAGTCTTCTGAAATACTCTACCCATCCTGCTTGAAGAAAGATTTGGTAAGCCTCTGGGTAAAGTTCCAGTAGTGCTGTTGAGCCAGGTTCATGTGTAATCAGATTTCCCCCCATAGTTGCTGGTTCAGACAAAATACACAGTGCAGAGCCGAGTAGCCGAGGTCGAGACAGAGTAAACCGTTACAAATGAGGTTATGACACGATAAGGTACAGTCGAGGTGACTTAGATACTACCGCGAGAACTAGGGATGGCGGTGATTGACGTGTTATGTCATAATTACGATGTTTTGGTAATCCCCCCAAAGCTACGGCTGAATGATCTGATTGGTAGTACGATGGTTTGGGCAATCGTATCAACATCTCCACATTAACTATAATTTAATATTCACACTTAAACATGTGTACCTTTATATTTACCTTTAGTTGATGTGCCAAAAAGTATTATCTTGTCTTCGCTAGATCAATAATGATTAAAAAGGGTCTAAAAGTATGAAAATATAGGCAGTTTTCATTATTGACAGGAAGTAGTAGTGAAGAAATGTAATTATCAGGGTGCATGGTTGGTTCCTTTAATGAAGAATGATATGTTCCATCAGAATAATGGTTCACTTTCGGGAACAAAAATGGGGAAATTGTTACTCTCTAGTAAAAATGAAAAAGATTGGTGTTAAGCACTGGAATGTGGTGTTTCACCAACCGGAGATGGTGTTGCAGCAACGGGGAATGGTGTTGCAGCAACGGGGAATGGTGTTGCAGCAACGGGAAATGGTGAAAGGAATGATTTATGGTCTGAAAGAGGTTCCCAAGCTGCAAAGTGATTCTTTTGGAATTTTTGTTCTCAGCCATCCTCCGAAACTAAGATCTGCAAAATAATTAATTGTAACATGGCAACCCTTGACAGGGATTATTAGTTAAGAAATCTAATCTAAAATAAATAAACAAACAGAAATTTAAGTGCATTGAGGGACAGCAGGTCCCCCCAAAAAAACATAATGTATGTCTGCCATGCAAGTAGCTTTGAAATCCTCTTTAGAAACAGGCCGTTGATACAAACGGAGTCGATACCCATTCACTAATAATGGTGTTCTACTATCATCAATCGTTAGAAGTCTGACTGTTCCATTTGGAAAAACAACATCTACTTCATAAGGTCCTAGCCACCTTGTTCTTAATTTACCTTGAAAATTTTCAAAACGGGAGTCATACAGTAGAGCCCAATTACCTTTCTGGAACTGCTTTTGCTTAATGGTTTTGTCGTGCCACCTGATTCTTTGTTGTTGTATCATGGTTGTTTGATGGATGGCATCCAACCTCTTTTCGTCCAATTCCTGAAGCTGCTGCAACCTGGCTGTCTGTGCATCAGTCAAGTCAAGGTTAACAGCTAAAGCAGTCCTTAAGGTTTTGATTTCAAACTCCACAGGGAAAACAACATTTTTACCAAAAACTAATTCATAAGGTGAAAAGCCCGTAGTGTTCCTCCAAGTGGTTCTATAAGCCCATAGTGCTTCAGGCAACCTTTGAAACCAGTCCCTTCTATTCTCCTTTATCGTTTTTGTCAAAATGGCTTCTATGACTTTATTGGTGCTTTCCACCTGCCCATTTGCCTGGGGGTGATAAGGTGTAGTCATTTTATGCTTAATATGATATTTCTGAAGTGTATCTTTGAAGCCATGAGAGTTAAAAGGAGGTCCTCCATCTGTGACTAGTTCTCTAGGCAAACCAAACCTAACAAAGATTTCTTCAAATAAAAACGTTAATACTGATTCTTCATTAGCTTTGAGGAGTGCCTTAGCTTCTACCCACTTAGTCATATAATCTGTGCAAACTAGTATATAAACTTTTTGATTGGATGAAGGATTAATGGAACCTATAAAATCTAGTGCCCATATCTCAAAAGGCTCAAGAATTACCTGGGGATTGAGTGGCATTTCATCCCTGTGATTAGGCTGGCCCATTCTTTGACAGCTATCGCAGGCCCTTACATATTTCCTTGCATCCTTGAAGAGTGAGGGCCAATAGTAACCCATTCTGAGTACCTTGTGTGTTGTTCTTTTATCTGCAAAATGCCCTCCACAAGGGCCATCGTGACAAGCTTTCAATACATCATAAATTTCATCTTCACCAATGCATCTCCGAATTTCCTGATCAAGTCCTGTGTGAAAAAGACACCCGCTTATCCAGCTGTACCTAGCACTTTGCTGAATGATCTTTCTTTTTTCTCTGTGCGATAGGTGTGATGGTAGTTTCCCTGCAACTAAGTAGTTGGCAATGTCTGCATACCAAGGTGAGTGAGCAGATACTGCAAATAAATACTCGTCAGGAAAAGAATCATCTACTGGAATATTCTCATCAGTTTTTAACCGAGAAAGGAAATCAGCAACTACATTCTCTTTACCTGGTCGATCTACAATTGTGATATCAAATTCTTGTAATAATAATAACCATCTGGTAACTCGAGCATTTGTAACTGATTTGTTCATTAAATATTTAATGGCCGAGTGATCAGTATGCACAAAAGTAGTGTAACCAGTAATATAATGTCGAAACTTATTGATAGCATAAATCACTGCTAGGAATTCCTTCTCAGTAACTGTATAATTAAGTTCATCCGGGGTCATATTTTTACTAATAAAATAAATAGCATAGGGGAGACTGTTTTCTTCTTGACCCAAGACAGCTCCAATTGCAGTATCTGAGGCATTAGAGGATATATGAAAGGGGAGTGCCTAGTTAGGTCCTCTTAAAATGGGAGCTGTGGACAACTGATGTTTAAGTTCATTAAATGCTTTTTCACAATCATCAGTCCAATTAAATTCAACATTTTTCGTAAGTAACACAAACAGAGGAGAAGCTATTTTAGAAAAATTCTTGATAAATATCCAGCATGTCCTAAAAAGCTTCTTACATCAGTTTGTGTTTTGGGGATAGGGAGAGTCTGAATTACCTGTACTTTAGCTGGATCAACTTGAATTCCTAGGAATGAGATGAAGTGTCCCAATACAATACCTTGATTCATCATCATATGGCATTTTTCAATACTTAGGGCAAGATGTGCTTCTATACATCGCTTAAGTACTTTTTCAAGGTTCTGTAATGCATCTTCAAAAGTCACGCCATAAGGAGTAAAGTCGTCCATAAATATTTCTAAGGAATCATTAAGCATATCAGAAAAAATCCCTATCACTGCTCTCTGAAATGTTGTTGGGGCATTACATAGCCCAAATGGAAGAACTCTATAGGAAAAGGTCCCCCATGGGCTAGTGAAAGTGGTCTTGTCCTGATCTTGGGGTGCAATCTTGATCTGATTATATCTGCTAAATCCATCCAAAAATGAAAAGAATTTCTTACCTGCCAAATTATCAAGTACCTGATCAATGAATGGTAAAGGGAAATGGTCTTTCTGGGTGGCTTTATTTAGAGCTTTGTAATCCACACATACTCTCCATTTCCCATTTTTCTTGGGTACAATTACTAGTGGAGAAACCCATTCGCTATCTGATATAGGATATATAAATCCTGCATTAAACAGTTTTTGAAGTTCTTCCTTCACAATTTCCCTTAAATTGGGATTCATTCGTCGTTGGGGTTGACAGACTGGGCGGGATCCTTCGTTAATATAAATGTGATGAGTGCATAGTTCAGGAGAGATCCCCTTTATATCTGTGTAATCCCATGCGAATTCTTCTTTATTTTCATGGAGTAGCTTCATTAACTGTTGTTTTTTATCATCTGTTAGGTTAGGATTTATATTTAATGTTTTTCCAGGCTCAATTTCTATTGTTATACTTTTGGAGGATCTGCCAGCTGATGTCTGAGATAGATTTTCAGTTCTAAGGTTCTGCTGAGATTCAGATTCCAAGATTGCAGTCAAGTGATCATGTATTTCAGGGCTAATCGAAGAAGGTTCAGAAATAAAGTTGCTGATTAATTCATCTTCGGTTGTATCTTTAAAAGTTAAAGCTTGTCCGACAGTCAAGATGGGTTGGGTTTCCTCATCCTCATAATCTAACCATACAAAATTATCATTATTAATCATGGGTGTAGCATGAGGATAAAGAGTAAGCTGCTTAGTTTCCTGCCCATTAGAGATTGTCATTGATCCTGACCTACAGCTGATGAAGGCATCTGTTGTAGCCAGCCAAGGTCTTCCTAAAATCAGCGAATGACCCCCAACTTTGTTTTAGTTTGTAACACAACAAAATCGGCTGGGTAATTCCAAGATTCTACTGAAATTATCAGGTCTTCAATGACTCCTTCAGGTTTGATTGTGGAGCGGTCAGCCAGCTCTAGAATGGTTGGGGTTTCCCTAATTAAATTTTTTAACTGCAGTAACTGTGCTGTTTCAAGTGTCATGATGTTTATTGCAGCACCCAGATCTACTAGAACTCTAGAAACAAAGGTTTTACCAACCTGAACTGTGACTGTAGGGTGACCAGGGTCACCATATTTCACAGGGGGGTTTTTTTCTGTCATTAAAGCAGTTAGTTCTCCCATCACATGAACTGTGAGGGGATCTTTAGCTTTTCTTCCAGGTTTCTTAATGCAAATATCCCTAACAGTTCTAGCATAAATTGGTACATCTCTCAGTGCTTGTAAAAGTGGAATTTTGACATATAAATTCTGCAGTTCTCCTAAAAGGTTAAAAGCAGGTGGCTCAAGTGTTTTGGTAAGAGCCAGACGCTCAGGGAATGGTGGCTCTGCTGTTTCAGCAGTCTTATTAGAGGATGATTCAACTGTTTCAGCATTATTGTTAGATGACTTTTCTTTTCTAGTTTCTTCTTTATCAGAGTCAGTAATGTCATCAATAATGGGTTCAACTATTCTCCCAGAGCGTAAATGAATATCATTGCATTGCATAGGGGAAACAGGTTGGTTTTGAATATCAATTACCTGCAGAGCTTTATTGTTATTTGGGTTGGGGTTAGGTTGTACAGGCAGCTGGGGTCTGATTGTTTGGTTATTTGGTGGAGCGTTAGATGGTAAGGAAAGAGATTGTTGATGCTGGGGAAATGGAATCTGTTGGGCTGTCCAGTTTGGATTCCATTGATTAAAATAGGATTGCTGTGGAGCCCAAGGATTCCACACGGTAGGATCAGCAAAAGGAGGATTTGGCTGCTGCATGGGTGGGAAATGCATTGGATTAAAGGGTGGGTATTGCATTTGATTCAAGGGTGGGTAATTTGCTTGAAAAGGAAGGTGATTATTCCAACGACTAAATGATGTGTTAGAATTCATACCTTGTCTTTGTGGTTTCCATTGCCTCCTCTGTGTCATCAGGTACACTGCTTCAGCTTCTTCTTCAGTTGACTGCAGCGCTGCTTTTATTCCTGGCAAAGAAGGGCATTGTTGAGTCTCATGGTCCTTTTCACAAATAGTGCAAATTGGTACCTTGTCCAGTGGGCATTCCCTCAGTGGGTGCTTTTCTCTGCATTTAGAACAGAAAATAGCCAGAGCAGCTTCTGCTTCTGCCTGCTTCTTTTTAACCTGTAAAGCATCAATTTGTGAAGCAAAAGAGCTTAACATTTCAGTTTTAAATTCTTCAAGTAAATTACCTATTTCAGCCCGTGTTGCTCCTCCACTTGCTGATTTCTGGACTCTTGAGTATATACTATCCCTGCTTTTTGGTCTGCTTGCTGCCCCTCTTGAACATCTCTTACAGAGGTTGACAATCTCATCAAATGATTCTTTGGAAATATCCCCTTTTCCAAGCATATTCAGCATGTCCAAGCAATCATCTCGTACCCCTTTTAGCAGTATTGTCTTAAGAATATCCTTACTCATATCCGGATGATCAGATCGCATATACTGCAGTCTTTCCACGAAGTCCTCCAGATTCTCGTCCTCCTTCTGAACCATCTTAAACACTTCTTCCTTCATTTCTCTTGTTCGACAATAATCATGATATTTGACCAGAAAACTTTCTTTCATCTGATCCCATGTAGTGATTACATGAGCTCCTAAGCTCATAAACCATCTTAATGCGTTCCCTTTCAATGTTGCTAGAAACAGTTTTAATTTCTGAGTAGGGTTTACATAATCATAGCTCCTACACAGTATATCAAATTCAAAGAGGAATTCATCAGGGTCTTCAGAGGATAACCCATGAAAGTTGGGTAGTGCTGAGAGTGGAATGTTCTTCATAGGGGTTGCTCCTCTTGGGAGCTCCCCAATAGGGAACTCCAGGGTGGAGAGAGAATTTTCTCCCCTTCCTTCTGCTCTGCGACCTCCACCGAAAAGTCCATCATTGTTGTCCTCCATTGGTCTTTTTCCTGAATCGCTTGCCCAGTCTTCAGTATCTTCTGTTTCTTCAGGTTCTTCTACCGGTTCCTCAATGTGCTCTGGTGTTTCCAGCTTCCTTTCAGGTCCTAGTACTTCCTCCGTCTGGTGATCTGTTTGGGAGGAATGCTGGATCTGAGGCCTTCGGGAACTTGTCCTCTGGGATGTCTCGGCTCTTGAAATGATCTCGTCAATGAAAGTTTTTCTTCCTCCTCCTCTGCCTTTGCCGCCTGTAAAGTTAGCTTTCCTGCGTCCTCTCATGCATCCTGTTATTCTAAAAGAAAATCATTAATGCCTTTAAAATCTCTAGTCGCCTTCCCCGGCAACGGCGCCAAAATGTTGGCTGCTCTAATTGTTTATTAATTAAACAGTCGAGTACCACATTAAATTGTCAACCCGGGAAAGTCCTTTTATCTCAAAGGTGACCTCGTACTGTATGCACTCAATTCTAAAAGCATTAAAGGCTATAGTATAAACAATCTATTCTCTGTCAAACCCTTACTCTGTGTTACAGCAGTTATAATCTATTGCAGGAATGGAATGAAACAGATGACTAATTAAAGGTAACAAATCTGCAAAAAGAAATGATGGTTGTCTTGTAACAGAGGATCAAGACCCTATCCTCAGAGTAAGAACATTCAGCACCTGCCCCTATTATCCAGTTTGCTAATACACTCTGTAAATCCTAATCATCGGTGAGACACTCTTCTACAGCATCAATTGATTAAGAAAACAGAATAGCAACAAAGGTAAAATATCAGAAGCAATGCTCATGGACTAGGGATACACAGAAATCACACACACAAACTCAAAAAAAAAGGAATGGGTGAATCTTGTGATGAAGGTGGGCCTTGTCCTTCTCACAAGATTCCCCAGGACACAGATTCTAAGTTAAAAAACTCAGAACAATGCTTTATTCATCTGCCAATATGCCAAATTACAATAGAGATTCAATCTTGTTCCTTCACTACAATTTCCTCTGTTACAACTTGTTTCGCCCCCCCCGTTCTAATGTAGATGTCTCCCATTTATAGAGGAGACATCTATTACAATAGATTATCATTTTTCATTTCAGTTTGACACTTTTGTACAAAAATAGTAAATCAATTCCTGTTACAGTATGTTGTTACAACAATGTGTAATTGTGTATTCCTTCATTGATCGGATCCCTTTTCTGTCTCAACCGTCTCCTTGAAATTCACGTGCTGTCCTTTGCTGTTTCACCATTGTTGCAGATTTGGTAAATCTCAACTGTTTCCTCGAAGTTCTCATGATGTTTCTGTTGTTTCAGCATCTGCGACTGAGGTCTTGCCGGTTTAGACGGTTGCTGAGCCTGCTGTTCCAACGACTGCAAAATATGGTTTTACCAGGTTTAGACAGTTGTTGTTTCTGCTGTTTCGGCAACTGGTTTTTACAACTTTAGACAGTTGCTGTTTTTGGTGTTTCGACAACTGCAAAATATAATTCTGCAGACTTTGAACAGTTTCAACAATTACTCAGCAACTTAGTCAACTTCAAAGATTAATTATAAAGATAACATGATTATGTGTTGAATTATTAAACATATAGCAATGAGGAGAGTTACTTCATACCTTTGGACTAATTAGGACAAAATGCTAGCAAAGGCTTTCAACTATGGGTTGAAGAGGGTAACATTATGACAAAATATAAGGTCAAAAATAGACAATATGGGAACCTAACAAGTGGTTCTACGAGTATGAGAAATATGATGGTGGTGATTTATTTTTAGGGGATGATAGGAAGGCTAGAATCGTTGGTCATGGAAAATTCAAGTTGAAGTTGCAAGGTGGAAGGATTAGAACACTTCCGGGTGTTCTGCATATTCTTGCATTGGCCAGAAATCTAATTTCTGTAATTAAGCTAGATGATACAAGTGTAAAAACATTGTTCGAGAAAGATACCTGCAAGATGGTTTGGGGAGCACTTGTATTGAGGTGGGAAATTCAGATTGGAACTCTATACAAGCTTCAAGGTAGCATTGTTATTGAAGAGTGCAACAATTCTGTGGTTCCTGAAAGTGGAGCAGAAAATCTAGTGGCCGCTGGAGAAAATACCATGTTATGGCATCAAAGGCTTGGACATATTGGAAATAAGGGCCTTCAAATACTTCATCGTAATAATATGGTAGAAGGTATGTTTAATTTCTCTCTGGATTTTGATTTCTGTGAAAATTGTATATATGGGAAGTAGAATCGGGTGAGTTTCCCCTCTCGTGGTAAGAGGGTAAAACATATATTAGAGCTTGTGCACAGTGATGTGTTTGGACCTGTGTCGGTTCCATCATTGGGTAAGTATGTGTACTATGTATCATTTATAGATGACTTCTCAAGGAATACATGGCTATATTTCCTCATGAAGAAATATGAATTCTTTGACAAGTTTAAATAATTTAAGGCTCTGGTGGAAAATCAAATAGAGAAGAAGATAAAGGTGTCGAGGATATATAACGGTGGAGATTTTTGCAAGAAGGAATTTGAAGAGTTCTGTAAGAAGTATGGTATAGCACAGTAGAAGACTACTCCATACACACCTAAGAAAAATTGAGTTGAGAAAAGAATGAACAAGACATTGATAGAAATGGCAAGAAGCATGCTTAGTGGTGTCAGGTTAGGACAAGAATTCTAGGCAGAAGCAATGGACACTGCATGTTACCTGGTCAACAGATCACCTTCATTAGAGTTGGAGGATAAGACTCCACAAGAGGTATGGATTGGTAAGAAACCTTCTCTTTCACATTTAAGGGTATTTCGATGTGATGCATATGTACATGTTCCAAAGGAGAAAAGAACAAAGTTGGATAGTAAATCTGAAAAGCGCATCTTTATTGGGTATGAGGATGGTTTAAAAGGTTATAAGCTTTGGAACCTAGAAACAAGGAAGGTTGTGTACAACCGAGATGTGATGTTTAGAGAGGTAAAATATGTTATTAAAAATGAAGTCCTACCAAAGGAACATGAGAAGATAGAGTTTGAGCTCAAGGAGGAAGAATCTGACTCTACAACAGAAGAGGAATTAGAAGATGAAGAGCCACAAACTCTGGCTATGAGAAGATCAGTTCGAGAAAGAAGGCAGCCAGAAAGGTATAGTCCATCTGCTTTCTGTTCAAATTTTGCTTTATCTATTATTTATTATGATCCCAGGCTTATGAGGGAAGCAATAGATTGAGAGGATGGAAAACTTTGGAAAGAGGCCATGGTTGATGAAATGGATTATTTGCACAAAAATAAGGCTTGGGATCTGGTGGAGTTGTCGGTTAGAAGTAAACCCATTGGCAACAAATGGGTGTTCAAGAAGAATATGAATGCAGAAGGAAAGGTGGAGAAATACAAATCTCAGTTGGTAGCAAAAGGTTATTCCCATGTGTGAGGAATTGATTTTGGTGATATTTTTTCTCTTGTTGCCAAAGTAGCTTCTATTAGATTACTTTTATCTGTTGCTACTACTTTTGATTTTGAGGTAGAGTAGATGGATGTGAAGACATCATTTCTTCACGGAGATCTGGAAGAAGAGATCTAGATGAAGCAACTTGAAGGCTTTACAGTGAAGGGTAAGAAAGAATTGGTGTGCAAGTTAAAAAAGTATTTGTATGGGTTAAAATAGTCACCAAGGACGCAGTATCAAAAATTTGATATATTTATACGAGGACTTGGCTTCACTAGAAAAAAAGAAGATCATTGTGTGTATTTTAAATTAATTAGTGACAATGTTATTTATCTGGCCTTGTATTTCCTTGTATGTGGACAATATGTTGTCGGTTGGAAATGACAAAGAAATTATCTAGGATTTGAAGACCCAATTGTCCTCCAAATTCAACATGAAAGATCTTGGTGTTGTAAACTATATTTTGGGCATGGAAATTAAACAAGCTCGGGAAAAGACGAAGCTCTAGTTAAACCAGAGGAAGTATGTCAAGACAATACTACAAAGGTTTAATATGCGGGATAGTAACCGGTGAAGGTTCTTATTCCTATAGGTGTAAAGTTATCTGTTGAACAATGTCCCAAGACATAAGAAGAGGAAGAGGACATGCCCCATGTTCGATATGCAAGTGTAGTCGATAGCCTAATGTATGCAATGGTCTGTACTAGACCAAACTTGCACATGCAGTGGGAGTATTGAGCAGGTTTATGTGAAAACCGGGGAAGGAGCATTGGACAACAGTGAAGCGGCTTTTCAGGTATTTGCATGGCACTAGAGATTATGGTTTGTGCTACCAAGGAAGACTAGGATTGGACAGAGTTTTGGACATCCATGGCTTTGTTGATGCAGATTGGGCTAGAGATATGGATTAGACCAGATCTACAAGTGGGTATGTGTTTAACCTATTTGGACGTACATTCAGTTGGATGAGTAAGAGACAATTTGTAGTGGCACTTTCAACTACAAAGGCAGAATAACAACCACTCATGCAAGAAAGGACGCATTTTGGTTGCAAATATTGTGTTCAAGTATGGGGTTAGTACATCGAGTCATAAGGATATGGTGTGACAGCCAAAATGCAATTTTCTTGGCAAAGAACCCAACTTATCATTCAAAGACAAAGCACTATGATCTTCAGTATCACTTGGTAAAGGTGGACACTTTGAAGAATATTTCAGATGCATTGACAAAGTTTGTGAGCACTAAGAAGTTTTCTTGGTGTAGAGAAATAATTTGCGTTGCAGGGCTGGATCAATGATTAAGCTCTCATGTGGGCCCTTGTGGAAAGAAAACAACAAGTGGGAGAATGTTGGGTTGTGTTATATTCTTTCCACGACTACCTCACATGTAGGGGGGTAGTAGCTCCCCCTGTACGTTACACTAGGTGTTGTCGGTGGGTATGCAGGGGGGTAGTATCTCCCCCTGTACATTGCATTGGGTGTTGTCGGGGGGTATGCAGGAGGGTAGTAGCCCCCCTGCACGGGATCCAGGGCAGCGCCCCGCGAAATTTTTTTTGGATCCTATATTAGGTGGGCAGACCTACCTATGGTTTTGTGCATGGATTTCACACATGGTTTTGAGCATGATGTTTTTCAGTCCATGGTATTTTGTAGATCCGATCAAGGTAACTACCATTATGTTCTAATCTAGGGTTAATGGATTGGGGTTTATGGATGCTTCGGCATGTATATATATATGTATTGTAACATTGGAAGGAAAATAATGAAAAATCAATTTGGTAGTCCTGGTTTTGGGATCCAGAGGAAAATCTCTGTGTATATATGTTTTGTGTTTTATGCTCTCGCCATAGTTTATTTTTTGTTTTTTAGAATTCGTATGCAAGTAATATCTATATGGGGTTAAAACCTACAAATATCACATCCAATATGTGAGAATGCATGTCCTTGTGCCCAAAAATAGTATTTTCCTTATGTAATTTGGTCCCTCTACACAACTCTTCCTAGACCAAGGAAAGGTCACAACTCTTCCTCAATTTTCAAGTTATTTCTTGTAACCCAACAGTATGTCATCTCTATTGAACCATGTTACACTAAAATTTGTCACCATGACTATTTGCAGTCAGTATGGCTCCATCAATAACCATACTGTCCTCCTTGGCAAGTCTTATACCTCTGCTCCTCATGTCAAACTCCAAAAAAGAGAGAAAGCCTTTAAAAATCAATATAACTCTAGTTCTGCACTTTCTCTTACTCTTACCTGCATGCACGCACCTCAAGTACATAATATCTGCGTACTTGTACGCTCTGTCTGTAAATGGGTGGGTGCGTACCCCTGTAAAAGTCAAAAGGCGCAAGTTTTACTTCAAAAACTTACTTGCGGTCGATTCTAGAGCATTCTAGAAGATGGTTTGACGTGGATTGAGCGCCTCCAGATGGTTCATGCATCCCAATGAAAGAGGAACTTATCCCATGAAGAGGGGAACTATCCCTTTGAAAGAGGGGCTTATCCCATTGATGGTGGACCTGTTTAACTTCCTCCAAAGCATTATAAATACAAGCATTGGGCCAGAGGCAAGGGAGGTTAAAAGCTGAACATTCCTAAGGGTAGATGTTGCTGAAATTAGGACTCCCTTATAGAGCTTGAGAGGATAGATTACATTCCTTTCTTAGCTTCATTTGGAAGTGGGTGAGCTGATCAAAGTAGAGGAGAACTCTTGCTGGACCCTGGGAGGGACCTGCACAACACCAAGGCACTGGTTGTAAGGTTTCTTTTGTTTCCAATTAATACAATTAAGTTCATTTTTCTCAACAAGTTGTTATATATAATTTGTTTCATAAACTCCTTGGTCTTTATGATGAATATGTTTTATCATATGAGTTATTCAGGTGCTATGTAATCGTTTGCTTGTTTGTGTATGCAGGCTTCAAGGAGAAGGAGCTCATATGGATCGAAGAGGCTTGGCTACTATAAACAACGTTGGACTAAAGGTAAGCCTTAAACACCTGGTTGCTTTTATTTTAAATGCATATTTAGGGAAAGATAGTGCTTGATTGTTTTGTTTGTCACTAGAAAAGCCTTGTTTTCTAGGGAGGTCGGTTTTGTCCGCAAAATTGACTCTTTCCGCATGACAAAATGGCGACCATACTGGGGAGCTTGATTGTTTTCTTTGTCTATACTTTGACCTGAGAAACTGTATTTTTCTGTTTCTGTTTTTGACTTGATGATTGTGGGATTGGGTGAATTTAATTAATTTTGAGTTAGTTTTCATTTTTCATAATTTTGGGAGAGGTACGCACCCTCTGAGTTAAGCACAATGCGTACTAGTACACACTTTTTCTTTGTGCACAGAGCGTAGACGCACCTGTGTAAACAGGTTGCCTGCGTACCCTGTCAAAAATTTGAAAAATTTTAAATTTTTCTCTTTTTTATCAGTTTAGAATTTGTTTATAGGTTTTAGCCATTGCCCAGACCTGCTTGTTCCCTGTCAAAAACTTTCCTTGGTTAATTTCATTGGCATTCCTGCTCTAAGCTTTTATCAATTGGGTGTTTTGAGTCTCTTTTTGAGAAATTCTTGATTTGTTTTCCTTTGGTCATTACTTGGAGGTTTCTCTCAGTCCTTTCACAATTTTGCATCTTTTTGCTTTTGTTTTTGCAAAAAAATTTCCCCCTCATTCGCCGGGGGGGGGGCTAAATTGTGTATGAGTGTTAATTGCCTTTGAGTGTTTTTATTTTTTGATCTTTGGAACTCTCACCCAATTTTCTCGACTTGCACTTGATTGGTTCTTAGATTACATTAGAATCGTCTTGTGTTTGAGGATTCTCTTGCATAGATCACATTTGCATAATTAGAATTCTCATTTTCAGAATATGAATGAAAAATGTGCATAGATTACATTTGCATACTTTTCAAGTGAATTGTGCATAGATTACAATTGCATAGTTTACATTCTGAAAAATCAATCGTAGATTTAGATCAGTTTTCTTTGATTTGAATTTACACAAAAATAAAAAATAAAAAAAACTATTTTGGAATTGATTTGCATTAATTTTTCTTGATGAAATTAGTGCACTAGAGAATTTGTTATATTTTCTCTTAGTGATCAATTTTTTGCATTGTTGAAAGTGAATGGAAACTCTCTCCTTACTTTAGTTAGGATTCATTGAATTGAAAAGATTACATTATCATATTCGATTGCATTCAGTTTTGAGTCGGGTCATAACACCATTGGTTTCGTATCCATTTACCCCTTTGAGTAATAACAGCCTAAATAACACAGCGCTTAATTAAAATTCATCTAGTAATTTTTACATTTCTAGGGCTCTAATACACCAACTTAGCTTAGGCTAGTGTCTTGGAGTAGGAGAGTAATTAACTCTCCAAGACAATAAAAACAAACAAGTAGCTGTATCTTGTGGTAGGAAGAAATCCAATTGTTGCATTTATGCTCTGGGAAAGCTCCTCTTAAAGGAGAAGCACAAGATCGTGTCCGAACCAGTGTGGGAACCAATCCTTCCTCATTGGGAACGACACCAGATATTCATGTATTAAAAACGGTAAACCTCGGATTAACCATTGTCGAGGAGCCTGGGGTCACTTGTTGGTAAACCTTGGATTATGTCAAGGAGCCTTCAAGGGGATTGAGCTTGCTACTCTGCCCTTGCGTGCGTATCGGATCGTAGACTGTTCCCCCAGGTATACTTGTTTCAGTTGGTAACCTTAGTGACCATATTCTTTAGGATTCTTCCTAAGGTGATAGTGGTGGGAAGATCCCACTGTACCTGGAGCAGACGTCGGCTAGACTCACATGGATTTTATGGGGGGTTCACTTCACTCGAGACGGTTAAGTGGAGGAACTTGTGCCAGTCTATTCATTAAGCAGGTTGCCGGGGTAACTGTTCCAACCGCCATTTCTGTATTGAATTCTGCGACGTTGGATTTCATCACCAACTAGTGTTTTCGGTACGGAAAGTTACTGTTTGTGTGTGGTTTGACTCCTAGATTTGATAGCGCGTGTTAATTTGTTTGTTTTTACTTTTAGAGACCATAGGTGTGAATTGTGAATTTTAATTGTTAGGTGTGAATTGTGAATTGTTAATTTTAGTTTTAAAATTGTTAATAAAATTCACTGAAGTTGAATATAATGGCAAATGTTCCAGAATTTACCAACCAAGGAATCCCTCTTGACGAGAATCCTAGTACTTTTCCTTACTTTGGAAATGTTGGTCCGCCTTACATGGCTACTTTGTCATTACCTGGATTTACAATAGGTTTACCGATATGGTTATTTTCAACTTCGTTGGCCCCAAATACTCCAATTGTTCCACCTCAACCGAATGCTTCACCTCAACAGAGTTCACCATCTCAACATCACCAACCTTCTGTTGAGCCTTTACCTTCTTCGCCTAATTTTTCTTCCTCTATTTCTTCCTCTTCACTTGGTAAAAGCCTTGATGCTAGTAACCAGGTGACTAAGAAGAAGAAGAAAGGGAAGAAGAAAAAGAAGAAGAAGAAGCAAGATAAGAAAGAAGTCAACCAACCAACCACGACTATAAGTGTTAGTTGTGTTGAGGAAAACTCCGACATGCATCGTAAACCCAAATACCCTTGCAGGCTTTGTAAGGGTGACCACTTCCTTGTCAATTGTCCTGGTATTCCAAAGGTCTTGGAAGTATGGTCAGAAAAATCTCATCAACTTTCCATTGATCCATCAACCAGTGATAGTCAGGTTCCTGGGAAAAAGGGTAAAGTTAGGTTTCCTTGTAAGTTATGCAAAGGGAGTCATCAAACTCACATTTTCCCTCACATGGATGAAGCCTCAAAATTGTTGGAAAACCTTACTGTTCCACAGCAAGAATTTCCAACTGGTTACCGTAAACTTTCTCCCAACCTACCGTCAACTGACGGAGTGATTGATCTAATTTCAAGTACAGTCGATCACACTCTTCCATTGGAGAGTGAAACTCATGTCACTCAGGTTGATGATCCATTAGTTGATCAAGTGGTCGATTCAATTTCACATTCGGTCGATCCCACTTTCCCTTTAGAGAGTGAACTTCATACCGCTCAGGTTCTTTTTGTTACATCAGATTCTTCTACGCCGGGGGGCATTTCACCTGTTTCTACAGAACCCCCTCCAAGTACTGAGGTCTTTTCCTTTGATTGGAATAGACTGACAGAACCTTGTCTTCCTTCCTCCATCCCTTTCCAAATCATTGTCAAGGCTGGTGGTAGGGACATGCATCGCACACAGGTAGATGAAGGTGCTTCTGTTAGTATTTTATCCTCAACTGCTTGGAAAGCTTTGGGTTCCCCTCAGCTTGCGCCTATTACGCAGAATATGAAAGCTTTTAATAGAACCATTAGTGAACCTTTAGGGATCCTTCCTAATTTTTCCATTACCTTGGAAGGTAAAACTGTCTATATTGATCTTATGGTAGTTCGAGGTCCCTTGGATTTCAATTTACTCCTTGGGCGAGACTATGTTTATGCAATGAAAGTTGTCGTATCGACACTCTTTCACGTGATGTCTTTCCCTCACAATGGAAATATTGTGACTGTAGACCAGCTTTTGTTCCCTAGTCTTGTTTCAACTACAAATAATATGACACCCCTAAATGTTCCTGATTTTAAAGTGGAATCTACCCCGCCACGGGTTAATTATGTGGCAACTGGTCCCATGTTTTCAGTTACCGATGTACGTGAGCCTCCCATTGTTTGCTCATCTTCCTTTGATTTAGATCCGGTAATTGACATGGAAAACTCTATGGGATTATTTGAACCCGATGTTCTTATCCCTTTTGAGTCCCTTGATATGTGTTCCTTCCAAAGAACTATTCTTCCTTCTGATGAAGACCTCTTGGAAGCCATGATCAAGGTGTGTCCATTCACATGTCTTTCTTCCAATTGGAAGTCATGATCAAGGGTTTTGAGGATAGTTCCTGTTACTGAGTCAACCTCGTTAAAAAATGAATCAGGTATGAGGATAGTTCTTTTCTTATGTCAACCTCCTTAAAAAATGAAACAACTCCCTTTTCAAGTTAAATCTTGAAAGTAAACCTTCATTCCATCCACCTGGTTGAATGCAATGAAGCTTGGGGGGCATGTACCTCGCTTTGCATCGTTATGCTGGGGGCATGTGAACTTCTGGAGCATAGTTCCTTATCTTGTGTCAAGCTCGTTAAAAAATGAAACAAGGAGTCTTGAGCATAGTTCCTTGTCTTGTGTCAAGCTCTTTAAAAAATGAAACAAGGGTAGGTTATATACGTAGATTGTAGAGAGTAGTCATGAGCATAGTTCCTTGTCTTGTGTCAAGCTCGTTAAAAAATGAATCAAGGATTTTATAGCATAGTTCCTTGTCTTGTGTCAAGCTCGTTAAAAAATGAATCAAGGTTATTAGAGCATAGTTCCTTGTCTTGTGTCAAGCTCGTTAAAAAATGAATCAAGGTTATTAGAGTAGAGTTCCTTGTTAGGTAGATTGTAGAAAGTAGTTATGAGCATAGTTCCTTGTCTTGTGTCAAGCTCGTTAAAAAATGAAACAAGGAGTTTTGAGCATAGTTCCTTATCTTGTGTCAGGCTTGATTGAAAAATGAAACAAGGGTTTTGAGGATAGTTCTTTTCCTGTGTCAACCTCACTAAAAAATGAAACAGCTCCCATGAGTCTTTCCAAGATTTCGAAAGTAAGCCTTCATTTCATCAACCTACTTGAATGCAATGAAGCTTGGGGGGCATGTTCCTCGATTTGTATCATTATGCTGGGGGCATGCGAACTTATAACAAGCATAGTTTTTCGTTTCAAGCTTGTGTAAACATGAAACTGGATCCGAGCATAGTTCTTTTCCTGTGTCAAGCTCGTTAAAAAATGAAACAAATCCTCCTCTACTTGAGTTGAGAGTTTGACTAGATCTCATAAATGTTAAGTTGTATATTTAGGTTAGTTATTTCAGTGTTTTGCATAATTTTCTTACAGTTTTAGGTCGAGTCTTTCAAATGATCTCGTAACTAAACCTTCATTCCATCCAGCTATTGATTAATGTACTTAGTTGAATGAAATGAAGCTGGGGGGGCATGCGCTCTAGCAGTTATGCTTAGGGGGCATCAAGCACAGTTTTATCTCTGTTTCAAGCTTGTGTAAAAATGAAACTATTTTCAAGCACAATTTTCTCTCTGTTTCAAGCTTGTGTAAAAATGAAACTACTTTGAAGCATAGTTTTTCTCTGTTTCAAGCTTTTGTAAAAATGAAACCTATCTCGAGTCAATTTCAGTTATTTTCAAGACTCGTTAAACTCATGAAAATCCCGAGATTATTTTGCTATCTTTCATTCTCGTAAAACAAATGAAAATGCCGAGCTCTTTCCGTCTTTTCCTGCTCATAAATCAAATTGAAAGTTGGCTATATGAGTACATTTTTATCATTTTTTCGAACTCATTAAAACTTATGAAAAAGTGAAAACCATGAGTACATTTTTATCATTTTTTCGAACTCGTTAAAACTTACGAAAAAGTGAAACCTTGGAGTTCTCTTTTAAGCCCTTTTCAGACTCCTAAAATATGAAAAGATTGCCGAGCGTTTCTTTTACACTCGTTAAAACGGAATTAAAAGACGGTCCACTTACAGCTCTTTTCCGACCGTAAAAACATGAAAAGATTGCCGGATTTTTGTCGTTTCAAATTCGATATTGGTTATAAAACGACGTGTCGTTGATCGCTTTTTTACTTTTTCGGATCAGTGACGCTAATAACGAAAAGTACTCCTTGGTCGTAAAAGATCAAGCGGTTCTCTCAAGTATTATTTTATACTTTTTCGGGCTTGGGAGACACAAATTTACGAAAAAGGTCAACCCTGGAGTCTTCTTAAGTTTTTCAGACTCTCTAAAATTGAAAAACGCCGAGTTTCTCCTATACTGGACTCGTTAAAATTTCACAGTAAAGGACCTGTTCGATTACAAACAGGAACAGACCACTCCTTCTTAGGGTTCGAATCTAAACTAAGTTGGACTCATCCGAAGGATGAGCTTATAATCAAGCAAATGTTATCCTCCTCAAGCTTGTAAAAAATAAAGAGGTACTTGCCAAAAATGGTGGGGGAAAAGAGAGGAAAATGAGCCTATTTGTTACACTTTGTCTCGGAAAAACCTTATCACCACTCTTGAACACGACACTTTTCATTCACCTGGGTTGGGAAATCCTTTGCCTAACAGTTGATCAAACCACATTGAAAGTCTTCAGCCGGTTTCTGGGTATTAACTTTGGGTCAATTGTCACCAAGCCATCTGTTGTGTCGTTATGTGTTCAAGAGGTCACTGCAAATAAACCATTCATCTGCAAAATATCTGTCATCCATCTTGACCATCCCTGAGTCAGTCCTTACAGCTACATTTCTTCAACTTGATCTATGATTTCGTGTTGTGGGCTTGCCTGCAACGGGTCGCTTTCTATCGACATCAGCACATTATCTAGAAAGATGATCTAGGAATCATCAGTACCTTGAAATCTGCATGCCTCAATGGCAGGTTTCTCGCCTTTGACGACAGTTTACATCATTGACTTTCGATCGAAGGATTCCATGACATGTTCGACATCAACACATTCATTCACATCTCATGGATTGTACTGGGTACTTTGAGAGCCATTGACATCACTGGTGGTTTCTCTCACACTTGTTAACAGTTTACATCATTGACTGGTAATCAAGTGGTTTCTACCATGTTCGACATCAACTCATTTATTCGCATGGATAGAATCGTACTATTTCGGGAAGCGGAAATGAAGACCCTGGATCTAGTTTCTGCCATCCAGGCTGCGAGGAGTTTTGTATTCATTATACAGTAGACTAATTATAAACAGATGGCTGCGTCCATACTGTGTCTACATGTGTCTATGATTATGATGTATTGAGAAATCATTCCTATATCAGAGCAGTAGTTAGTTTGTTAGTTAATTTTTTGATCTGAGTATGGGAATGCCTACCTCAACGATGATATGATCTCATATATGTATTTTGTGTTGAATATTTGCAGGTTCTGACTGGGCTCTCCACAAGATAATCCTCGAAATGATAAAGTGCTTCACCCTTCCTAAATGATATAAAACCCTAATCTACTACAGACCTCGCACTTTAGGGGGCAATCTGTTACACTAAAATTTGTCACCATGACTATTTGCAGTCAGTATGGCTCCATCAATAACCATACTGTCCTCCTTGGCAAGTCTTATACCTCTGCTCCTCATGTCAAACTCCAAAAAAGAGAGAAAGCCTTTAAAAATCAATATAACTCTGGTTCCGCACTTTCTCTTACTCTTACCTTCGTGCACGCACCTCAAGTACATAATACCTGCGTACTTGTACGCTCTGTCTGTAAAGGGGTGGGTGCGTACCCCTGTAAAAGTCAAAAGGCGCAAGTTTTACTTCAAAAACTTACTTGCGGTCGATTCTAGAGCATTCTAGAAGATGGTTTGACGTGGATTGAGTGCCTCCAGATGGTTCATGCATCCCAATGAAAGAGGAACTTATCCCATGAAGAGGGGAACTATCCCTTTGAAAGAGGGGCTTATCCCATTGATGGTGGACCTGTTTAACTTCCTCCAAAGCATTATAAATACAAGCATTGGGCCAGAGGCAAGGGAGGTTGAAAGCCGAACATTCCTAAGGGTAGATGCTGTTGAAATTAGGACTCCCTTATAGAGCTTGAGAGGATAGATTACATTCCTTTCTTAGCTTCATTTGGAAGTGGGTGAGCTGATCAAAGTAGAGGAGAACTCTTGCTGGACCCTGGGAGGGACCTGCACAACACCAAGGCACTGGTTGTAAGGTTTCTTTTGTTTCCAATTAATACAATTAAGTTCATTTTTCTCAACAAGTTGTTATATATAATTTGTTTCATAAACTCCTTGGTCTTTATGATGAATATGTTTTATTATATGAGTTATTCAGGTGCTATGTAATCGTTTGCTTGTTTGTGTACGCAGGCTTCAAGGAGAAGGAGCTCATCTGGATCGAAGAGGCTTGGCTACTACAAACAACGTTGGACTAAAGGTAAGCCTTAAACACCTGGTTGCTTTTATTTTAAATGCATATTTAGGGAAAGATAGTGCTTGATTGTTTTGTTTGTCACTAGAAAAGCCTTGTTTTCTAGGGAGGTCGGTTTTGTCCGCAAAATTGACTCTTTCCACATGACAAAATCTCTATGTATATATGTTTTGTGTTTTATGCTCTCGCCGTAGTTTATTTTTTGTTTTTTAGAATTCGTATGCAAGTAATATCTATATGGGGTTAAAACCTACAAATATCACATCCAATATGTGAGAATGCATGTCCTTGTGCCCAAAAATAGTATTTTCCTTATGTAATTTGGTCCCTCTACACAACTCTTCCTAGACCAAGGAAAGGTCACAAATCTTCCTCAATTTTCAAGTTATTTCTTGTAACCCAACAGTATGTCATCTCTATTGAACCAAGACACCTTCTTCAAAGGCACACTAGGCTCCACTATTAGCTTCTTGACAAGTTTCTTCCAATCTACAAATGAGCCATATTGTTGTAGCTCAGTGAGAATTCCATGGAAAGTGGTTGTCAAGGCCATTTCCAATGTCCATAATTCATCCCATGTCTAAGTTATGTAAAGAGGTTGGAAGGTCATTGTACTTTTGCATCAAACACACATAGAATTGCATCAAATCCAATTCTTCCCTTGCATTCTTCCACAATTCATTTGATTTATGGACCCTCTCACTAACCACTTCACCCAAGAGTGCTCAAGAAGGGTTCAATCTCATACTTGCTCCTCACATACCAAGGTTGCTACACCTTTGACTTGTCATCTTGGTTTTTTTCCAAGCCTACAATACAAGTCAAAAGATTCTTGATTTCCCTAGTTGAATATTTAGTCATCTTTATCTATGTAATCAAGTTTGGATCATCCTACTTGAACAAACAAACATCCATCATGTAGTCACTACCATCCCCATGGTGACTAGTATGGATCCAAGTCTAGTGAGCCTCTACTTCAACATGTTCAATTTCCATTTAAGTCTTACATGTCCAAACTTGATACTTGACCATTATGTCAATTAACCTTCCATGATTTTGTGCATAAACCTCTCTATGTCCAAAGATAGTCAAGTGACTAGCCCAACTATCATGCCAAAGTAATGAGAAATACACATGATGCACATAGCTTCAGTGACCTAGACTCCCAACCACACCCTTGACAATTTTTCATGGGATTGAAGGCCTCCAACCACACTCACAAGCCTTGCTCCATGCAGTTGTTACCTAAATTACTCAGTTCAGTGCCTGTGGTCCCAAGATTTGAGCCACAATTCCAGACTAACCCCCAAACCAATGCCCAAAAATTCATGATACTTTCCAGAATGATAAGTAACTTAATGACAAGGCTAAACATACAAACTTGAATCAGAAAATTGACGTAACTAGGCCTAACCATGATAGTCAATTCGTCAAACATATGGTGAACATGTAACCTATAGGTCATGAATGCATATTTGAAGATAGGAGTGTGAAAATTATCTGAGAATCACTAAGAAGGTCTAATGCCCTCTCACAATAGTTTCAATAACACTTTTTAGCCCATGCATTCATTAACCATCAAATAATTATTAATTCATGAAAAAGGCATAGCTAGAGTACATTGCAAATCCATGCTTATAACCAACATATAACCAGATTATTAACCATGACATAACAACAATCAAATCACCAAAATAACAAGTACAAGTGCTCATAGATTACAATAGGAAAAATAGATATTATTAACTTATGCAAAAGGAAACCAAGTTAGAGACTTCCATGTACCACTCGACCAACCAAGTCAGAGACTTCCACGTACCATCCAACAATAGATTAGGCTGAACCAAATCTTTCTTTCAGCCAATCACCCCTGGGCCATATTCCAAGTACGAATGTGGGAACTCAAGACACAAATAACTAGGGATTCCCTAAGATTAAATGACCTCCACCCTCAGGCTACTATGATCCCACCAAAACTTGTCAAGAGATCACAAATCCCAAAAAAAGCTTGGATGCATCAGAGTTTCTTCACCATTACCTTGAGAAATTTTCCTATCCCTGCCCACCTGTTGAGGGGTTCCTGGAGATTAAACCACCTCCACCCTAAACCTTTGGGGATTTTCCCGAGATCACCTCACCTGGTTCCAAAACATTCCTGCAATCCAAAGCTCAACCAAAAAATAATCCCATCACACCATGACTATCTAGGAAATCGAAAGGCAAGACTGAAACAACTATCACACTTGGAAAAATCCCTGTAAATGACAACAAATGAATCAAATGCACAAATTCATGTACCATGCATATAAAAACCAACTAGTAAATCACACATGCAACTTGATACCAGCAAAGTTGTAACCATTCATGCAAAGTTGTAACCATTCACATACAACCTGATACCTGCAAAGTTGCAAAGTTGAGTTGGCAGTGATCATTCATGCTTTGAAAATGTGGAGATACTATCTTCTTGGAAAGAGGTTTGTGTTGATGATTGATCATAATGGGTTGAGATACTTGTTTGACCAACCTAATTTGAATGCTAGGAAAGCTAGGTTCTTACCTATAGTTAATGAGTTTGACTTCGAGATCAAGTACATTACGGGTAAGGAGAACAGGGTTGCAGATGCTCTTAGTAGAAGAGTGCAGGTAAATAATATAGTAGCTATGAGTTCATATGGGACAAACTTGAAGGAGAAAATCTTGCAAACAGGGCAACATGATGACAGTACTAGTAGCTTAAGCACAGGTTACAATAGTAGGGTACAAGTGATTAGGATGTGGATTATCATCTCACAGAAGATAGTTTGGTGAGATTTAGGGACAAGATCTATGTGGCAGACAACGGTGAGCTCAAGAATCTTATCTTGAGGGAATTCCATGTTAATATGTATTCAAGTCACCTAGGACATTAGAAGACTCTGATAGTTATGAAGAAGTTTTACTACTGGTCGAATATGAAGAAAGAAGTGGCTAAGTCTGTTGTAAGGTGTTTGGATTGTCAATAGGTGAAAGTAGAGTGCAAGTATCGAGGTGGTTTATTATATCCAACTTCAGTTCTGGAGTGGAAGTGGGAGGTTGTTTCCATGGATTTACTCACAGGTTTGTTGTGGAAATCTAGACAACATGATTCCATCATGGTTGTGGTTGACAGGTTGACCAAGGTAGCTCATTTCATTCTAGTGAACTCTACTAATTCAGCTAGTGAGGTAGTTCAGGTCTTGATCAGGGAGATAGTGAGATTACATGATACTCCTAAGAAGATTGTATTAGAAAGAGATGCCAATTTCACTTCCAGGTTTTGGAAGGAGTTGTTTGTAGGTTGGGGAAAAAGTTTTCTTTTAGTACAACTTATCATCCAAAGACAGATGGACATATAGAGAGGGTTAACAAAATTTTGGAGGATATGTTGAGGATGTATGTTATGCATTAGTAGAGAAGGTGGGATGAGTATCTTCCACTAGTAGAGTTTTCTTACAATAATGGGTATCAGGAGTGCTTGAGGATGAGTTCGTTTGAGGCAGTTTATTGTCATAGTTGTAACATTCCCATAAACTAGAGTGGTCCAATGGGCAAGGTACTGATTGGACCAGACATGTTGGTAGAGATGGAACATGAAATTCATGTTATCAAGAAGAATCTATGGAAGCACAGGACAAGAATAAGAGTTATGCAAATTAGTATATGGTATTTAAGGAGTTTTAGGTTGGGGAACATGTGTACATGTGCATCAAGCCCAAGAAGAGCTCCTTGAGGATTGGGTCATCTGACAAGTTGACACCTTGGTATTGCAGGCCTTTTGAGATCCTTAAGAGGATTGGACTAGTGGCCTAAAAACTTTAAATGTTGCCAACACTGAAAGTCCATGATGTTTTCCATATTTCATTTCTTAAAAGATATTTGAAGGATGTTGATCATGTGATTGAATGTTATGTATTGCAAGTGGAACCAAAAGGATAATTCTAGTTGGAATGTCAGTGCATATTGCAGTGGAAACAACTCATGCTCTAGAACCAAGCAATCAAGCAAGTTAAAGTGCAGTAGAAGCACTTTGGGCCTGATGAAGCTACATGGGATATGGCTAATCAAATTTGTGATTTGTATCTATTATCGCTCATAAATTATCCTGGCTATGGAGGGAAATCACTAAGGAAACTTTCAAACTATTTTGGGATTGAAAGCTGGCCCTTCAATCCAGAGAGGGATTTATCCTTAAACTCTACTACTCAAGGTCACTGCAGTAATAGGTCACTAATACAGTCATTGGCCATATTTTACATGTAACAAATGAATTTGGTTTGGAAATAAAATAAAGGGACCATTGGGCATGGAGTATTTGACAGAAATAAATACTTGCTAATCACAAATTACATGAACAACTATAAACAAAGGAAGTATAGCCTATAACTAAGATATTCATTTAATACGAGCATATGTTTTAGTGAGAAATACACATGATGCACATAGTTTTAGTGACATATACTCCCAACTACACCCTTGACATTGTTGCATACGGTTGAAGGCCTCCAACCACACTCACAAGACTTGTTATGTGCAGTTGTGACCTAAATTACTCAATTAAGTGCTCGTGGTTCTGTGATTTGAGCCATAATTCCAAGTTAGCCCCCAGACCACTGCCCTAAACTTCCTGAGACTTTCCGAAATTATAAGGAACTTAATGAAAAGTCTAGACATAAAAACTTGAATTAGAAACTTAACCTAACCATGCCTAACCATGAGAGTCATTTCATCAAACATATGGTGAACATGTAATCTACAAGTCATGAATGCATATTTGAAAACATGAGTGTGAAACTTATCTGAGAATCACCAATAAGGTCTAATACTCTCTCACAATATTTGCAATAACACTTGTTAGCCCGTGCATTCATTAACCATCAAATACTTATCAAATCCTGAATAATACATAGCTAGAGTACATTACAAATCCATGCTTATAACCAAAATATAACCAGATTATTAACCATGACATAACAACAATCAAATCACCACAATAACAAGTACAAGTTCTCATAGAGTACAATAGGAATAATAGCTCTTATTAACTTATGCAAAAGTCAACCAAGTCAGAGACTTCCACGTACCACCTGGCCAACCAAGTCAGAGACTTCCACATACCACTTGACCATAGATTGGGTTGAACCAAATATTTCTTTCAGCCAATCACCCCAGTGCCATATTCCAAGTATGAATGTGGGAATTCAATACATAAATAACTAGGGCTTCCCTAATATTAAGCCATCTCCACCCTCAAGCTATTTGATCCCTCTAAAACCAGTCAAGAGATCACAAATTTGATGCAGGAGCATCAAGACCTTTTTCTCCATTTGTAAATATGGGGTGTGATAATATTAATTTGTAAATATGGGGTGTGATGATTTTTAATATTTTATTAATTAATTTGAATTAAATAGGAGAAGGTGAGGATTTATGTAAATATCTTTTTATTAATAAAAGGATATGAGGAAATTTAATAAATTGAAGGATTTTAGGGATAAAAACCTATCCTTTAGGGATGTTGAGAAATTTAGGGGTTTGTTGAGGATTTTAAGAGATTGAGCATTTAATTAAATGATTTTTTTAAATTGTATAAACAGGAGGGTTTTTTTTGAGAAAAAGACATTGAGAGTGTGAGAGAAGTGTGAGATTGAGAATAGGCTTGAGCAGCAAGGCTATAAGCCTTCAGCAATTGTAAAGGGCCACGACATTGAAACATCTGGCCAGTAAAAAGTTGTAAGTCATTGTTTTGTTTCAGTTTTTATACATTGGGTGATTGAGAAATTGTATTTTTGTCTCCTGAAGTTCATAGCATTGTTAAATTAATGATGATGGGCTTGAAATCACATTTATTTGTGTGAAAACTGTCATAAGGGTAAATGGCATTAAAATCTCTGTTTGCAAAGGGCGCCATTCTAAGTAAAGATTTCTGTTGAAAGTCGATATAAAATTCAGATTGGTTAATATGAGGTACAGTGGAAATTGAAAATTGAATATAGTAGTGCGCAGAACTATGTTCTGAAACTCTGTCGGAATTCAATTGAAAATTGTTATGTTTCAAATAGCATTGGCATAGTTTTAACAGCGTGGTAAATGAGTGGCTTCAGCATATCCAATTGGAAAATCGATTTTTATGGAAAACGTTGAACTGGATATGAATATGTGTGAATGCGTTGAAATTATGGTGTATACAGCATTGAATTCTAATTGCAAGAATGAATGCTGAACATGAGGGTTCTAAATTTAATGGAGGGGTTAATCCATAACGCAGACTCAGTTGAATAGAAGAATTCGACTTCAGATTTGTGTTTCAGTTAAAATGAAGAAAACGTAATGCGTTTTTCAGTTACTGGTTAACTTAAAACGAATTTAATTATTGGGTTTCAGCTTTACCTGAAGAAATTGATTGAATGTTTTAAATTGAAGGACGCATGTTATTGCAGAGGTGGAAATCGATTTAATGGTTTAATTGAAGAACGCAGGTGTGGTGATTTGTATCTGTTGAAGGTTGCTAAAGTTCATTTCTAATATGCCAGAAGTCGTGAATTGAGAGAAAGGGTGCAGAAATCTGTGGTGACAATTCCAGCGTGGGTAAATTGTGCTTGACAGAGTTCCACAGCAAATACAGAAGACGAATTGGGAGCGTGAGAACCTGTGTTATTAATGGAATCTTAAATGAAATCGATCATCAGAATTCTGCTGGAGAGGAACAACGTTTTCTGCTGGAGTGGAAACAGCATTTTAATACAGAAATAACATGCCAGAAGCATGGACAAGACGCAGTTTGCCGGAGTATCAGAAGTGTTGAAGACGCAGTATTTGTAAAGAAGTTGTAAGATGCAGGTTTGTAAAGAATTGCATGGACCAGCGTGGAGCACAGGTTTGAAATTGATCTATAGAGGCGAGTAACCAGAATCAAGAATGAAATGGTGAGTCGATTTTAATAATAAAATGAGAAATGATTGAGATTAAAAGGCGCTGAAGAATTGTGGAAAGTCAAATCTGGCAATTTCGGTGAAGTGCAACAGTTGCGAAAGATTAACAGTAATCCTAAAGGGGTATGATAGAGACAACCTTTTAATGGACATCGTGTTTAACACAGGTATGGTTTATCTTGATGGGATATCGATGGTCTTTTGAAATAAGAAAAATCTTATAAATTGACTGGTTTAACTGTTGTGGAAGTTTTATATGAAGATTTGAGTTGGGCTTCATCATAGAACCTTGTATGAGTTTCAAAGCAAATAGAGAAATTATGATGACATGTTATTAATTCCCGCTTATTAGAATATGGGTTTTGAGAACATATGTGCAAAGTGTGAATTTGCCAAGTATTGAGGATTTTGATTTGAGGAAAAAGCTGTGAATTAAGTTGACATGAAACAGATGTTTAAGATCATGGTATTTGCAGGTCTAGCCCTGCATCAAAATTCCAAAACAATCTTGGATGCATCAGAGTTTCTTCACCATTACCTTGAGGAATTTTCCTATCTCCACCCACCCATTGAGGGCTTCCTAGAGATTAAACCACCTCCACCCCAACCCTTGGGAATTTTCCTGAGACCACCTCACCTGGTTTCAAAACCTTTTGAAAATCCAAATCTCAATGAGAAAATAATACCATTACACCATGACTATCTAGAAAATGGAAAGGCGGGTCTGAAACCACTATCACACTCGGAAAAATCCATGCTAATGATAGAAAATGAATCAAATACACAAATGCATGTACCATGCATTCACAAACCAACTAGGAAATCACACATGCAACCTAACATCTACAAAGTCTTCATGTTGAAGCTTCTTGATCCAACCTTCCTTACTTCTCCTTTGTTTTTCTTGTCCTTCCTTTTGTCTTCCTTTGTTTGCTTTATTTCTCCTCTTGGTGCTCTTCTCTCTCTGAAACCTATTCAAAAGAAAAACTGAAAAAAAGTTGTGAATTGATCCTCAAAAGCCTTTTTATCATTGAGGCTTCTATTTTCTTCATTTTCCTTAATTTTTCCTTCAATTTTCCTCTCATGCAAATATGTGACCTTTCATCTCCCTTTTCTCCTATTTTCCTTTATTCTCATAAATAAATGCCAATTAATGTCTCTTTGCCTTTGCTAATGCCTTTTCCAATTTCCTTAGCCATAATAAAGTAAAAATAGCACCAGCTTTGATGTTTTTCTGAACATTCAACTTGGAATACATGTTGCATGACCTTAGTCTTATTTTTCCTTTATTATCCTTTATTACATGAAGGTTTAACCCGAGGTTGTTACAACACCCAACTTCCCCTTTAAAGAAGAAACCATTGCAATATTTTGAAAATGCAAGAAATAACGAACATGCATAGAAAAAAATTGGTTTCATCAACGATTCAAGTACTCCAACTTGCCACCTTAATCCTGTAACTCATCCAAGCCAACATAGATGTTATACACTAACTTGTATTGGTCGCCTTCTACATCAAGGCATAATTTTTCACTCTTCCAACTGATCCACATCAATTGTCTTATGTATGTGAATTGGTCATAGTTCCTCACCCTAGTGCTTGGAAATTCATCCCCATATCCTACTTCCCTGCCTTGAAGCACTCACTTGTCCAATAGATTTCCCAAGTTATCACAAAGTCAAGTTCATGGAACCAAAATGGATCTAATACCAATTTCATGGACTTGGAATTTACCCAAATATTTTCTACGACTTGATGCACTCAAGTCATTATGGCACATGTGTTGTGCAAGTTGATTTCCTATGTAAATAAAAATAAGACCAAGGTCATAAGACACATATTTCAAGCTGAATGTTGGGAAAAACATAGTGATGGGTATCAATTGTGATTAATTTATGGCTATGGAAATTGGCAAAGAAAAAGTGCCAATAATTGACATTTTATTTATGAAATAAAGGAAAATAGGAGAAAAGAAAGGTGAAAGGTCACAAATTTGCATGAGAGAGAAATTGAATGAAAAATGAAGAAAATAGAGGCCTCAATGATAAAAAGGCTTATGAGGATCATCTCACGACCTTTTGCCAGTTCAATTTTGGATTTCTTTTCTATTTTCTCATTCTCTCATACTCTTGCACACTTAGAGAATTCTTGGAGCCTGCTTGGAGCACTCTAGTATTCACTTGGATTTGGAGAGAGAAGGCAAAAGAAAGAAGGAAAGTGCAATGGAACAATTGGATCAGTGACTACAACTAGATTTATTTGTAGGTAATAGGTTGCATGTGTGTTTTCCTTGTTGATTTATGAATGCATGGTATATGCATGTGATTATCTAGTTATGTGTTGTAATTGGCATGGAGGATTTCCTGATTTTAGCCTTGCCTTGGCGTTTCCTGGATAACCATGGTGTTGCGGGTTTTTCCACTTGATTGTTTTCTGATTGGTGCTCATAATTCCTTGTGGTTGTGGATTGGAATAAATGCTCTCGAAGCTATTGAACCCCAAAATTGCTTCTTTTTGACAACTCTTTTTCACTCCATTCCTCCCCTTTTGACCTTCATAACTACAATTTGGGTATCAGTTTACAAGGTTGATAGCATAGCAGCTACATAATCATATTCTATTTCATATATATCATTTTTCTTTATTATTTAACTTAATATCTACCTGAGCTACTGAATTAGATTAATTCTGTAGTTGATGTATGTTTCTGCACCTAAGTCCAAGGTTCGATTGGTTGTGGAGCTTCAACTGAAAAATAGGGCATATGGGTAGTTGGAAATTAGCTGGGACAACGATTTGTTCCTATTTGCAAAAGTTGGATCAATAAAGAAGGCACTCTAGCAGCTCAATCAAAGGATAAGTCAACCACCGTAAAAGGTGAATCAAGCGAGCGAGATGCATATTTTTCGCCTCATGATTTGTTGCGTTGATAGAAAATCATGAGCAGATCACAATATCTTATCTTTTATAGTTAATTATAGCTAATGTAGATTAGCATAGGCGTAATGCTCTGAAAAAATTATTGCGTTAGGGTTTTATAAATATGCCTCTCGGCATAGCTGAGATAGACTTGAATTTTATTTGTAAAAACTCTGTTTTGTTATACAAACTTTGTTTCGTTCCATTTTCTTGTTGTGCGATCTCAATGTGTGGTTGATCATCTCATGAAAGTGTTATAGTGCTACCTACTTCTTGTAGGAGGGCCCCCTCAAGATAGTAAGGTTTTCCTTTTGTTTACAGTTAGCAATTCATTTTATGTTTCCTGTAGATTTCTATCAGTTCATTTAATGATTTAAGTTTTGATTGCTAGATATAGGTTTAAGATTGTTTTGCAACAGGTTATCTAATATTTTCATTGTTCTATGAGAAGAGATATTTCTAGTGCACATGGACATAGTATAATAGCCTTACATTGTAGTGATATAGATATTATTTTCATTTGCAAAGCTAATCTTTCTTTTTGTTGAAGAAGATTCATTTATAGTGTGATTTTATTGTAGGTATAATTTTGTTTATAAGAAAGAGTGATTCCACTTGAATGCAAGAGTGATTTCATTTTAAAGCAAGTGTGTGAGTGATCTTATTTCAAGCAAAGAGTGAGTGTGATTATATTTTAAGTGTGAAGTTTCTTTCAAGAAGAGTGTGATCATTATTTTAAGTAAGAGAAATAGAATTGGTTCCATTTTTATGAGTGATTTATTTAATTACATAGTTGTAGAGAAACATGTGCATTTCGATATCTCAAATTAACTTAGGAATTGCATGAGTGACAAAGACTCCTAGCACATATAGTGCACATACATTTCATCAGTTTACTGGCCCTAATTGATAATTCATGTAAGTAATTTAACATCAATTAAATTACTAAACAGAAGCCCTGGAACAACTTGGGTTGAGTTACTAGTCCTTGACCTTAGGTTGGGACAAATGCTCTGGAGCCCTTGGTGAATTGAGTGACTAGTCTCTGGAGCCAAGTTAGACAAACACTCTAGAGCCTTGGAAGGATGTGGGCTGAGTTACTAGTTCTTGGTGCCCTAGATAACTTGGGTAGAGACCGATCTGGTTAGTGTTAGTGATGTCCAACCGCAAGGTGGAATCACTAGTTGAGGGTTGAGGTGGTTTGGCCTCCAGAAGCCCTAGTTTTGTTTTGTCTTGGTTTATTCCATGAGATTCCAAATTCATGCTTGGAATATGGTGCGGGGATGATTGGCTGAAAGAGAGATTTTGTTCAGCCCAATCTATGGTCAGGTGGTACATGGAAGTCCTTGACTTGGTTGGTATTTTCATATATTAATAAGAGTTATTCTCCTACTATGATTCATGTATACTTGTAGTGATTATATTGGTGATATTATAACTCAGTTGACATGATTCCTATGTTGGTTATTTTCTGGTTATATGATGTGTACCATCTGTGGCCTTGTCATGAATTGTTTAGTTATTGATTGGTTGATGAATGTATGGACTAATAAGTGTTATTGAAGCTATGAGGAAAGGGCGTGGAGCCTTCTTGATGATTCTCTGGTGAGACTATTGAATTAACAAACATATATGTAGTTATAACCTATAGGTACTATGTACACAAAGTGTTTGTATAAATGAGTAATTTGGATCTCCAACTTCTTGGGGTCATAACTTTGGCATACGATCTTCATTTGACTATCATAATACATCATTTCGAAGACTCCATGCCCACGAGGAGGCCAAGAAAAAAATTATGTGAAACAAATTTTGGCATTTTCACGGTCTCTCTGTTTTCTCTGAAAATGTCGTTTAGGCCCTCAAAACGGCCTCAAAAGTTTAGAATATGAAAAATTGCCAAAAATAGAAAGTTTTGTTAAAATTAAGGGGATGAAACTGAAAAGAAATAGTGTTGGGTCAAGTTGGGCTTATAACAGTGTGATCATGTGTTAATGGGTGATTGTAGTTAGTTCTGGACATATGGACCCAATTTTCCATAAGTGCATCTTGGAAATCGTGTCTCGTATAGTAACTAGCATCTTCATGTTTACCTTAGTGAGTAGGTTAAAGTGGGGAAATATGGGGTGAGGTGGTTAGACAACACTACCTTGCCTTAGCCAAAGTGGCTTAGAACACATGTTCCTGTTATAACTAGACTACACCTCTTCACCTAAGGTATGCCCATAACTTTTCCTTAGGCTACAAGATGCTCCAAATCCTACTCAAGTTAATATTATCCAACAAGTACACTAAGTGCACATCCAGTCATGAACTCAAACATTCTATAGAAATACTTACGCTCAAGAAAATGTAAGATGTTGGGTGTGTGTTATATTATTTGCACAACAAGCCCCATGTGTTCATATGTATCAAGTACAATGGAGGGGCCACCTAGGTGGGGGCGACAACCCCCTTTATCTAGGGGGAGCCATGGAGGGGTTGAAGCCACTAGAAAACAAAAAAGTGATTTTTTTGGTCTGTTTTTAGTGGTTTTCAACACATGGTTTTCAATTTTCATGCTTTTGTGGTGCATAATGTTTCAACCCATGGTTTTTTAATTTCAGTTAAGGAATTAGGGTTTTAATCTAGAATGCAAGACTCAAGTCAATGGATTAGGGGTCTTGGATGTTGCAAGATCCTATATATTGTATTGTAAACGATAAAGGTGATTAATGATAAAACTTAAAGGTGTGGCTCTAAATAGTTTCCTAGTTTCCTAGTTTTCCTAGTTTGGGTTTCCACAGTAAATCTCTATGTATTTGTGTTTTCCATTGTTTAATATTATGATTATTAATAATATGTGTGCACATCACATCATTTTAAGGATTATAACTTACATAACACTTTGACAACAATAAGCATTAGATATCATTTTCAGGATTCAACTGCGTTAAGTAAGTCATTCACGTATGACCATTTCCATGAGAGGTAGTCGTAAGTGACTAATTTCTCATGATTTGAATAGTTCACTTAGCATTAGATATCATTTTCAGGATTCAACTGCGTTAAGTAAGTCATTCACGTATGACCATTTCCATGAGAGGTAGTCGTAAGTGACTAATTTCTCATGATTTGAATAGTTCACTTAGCACTCATTGCATCGGGTGATGCTCACAGGGGTGAAGAAGTGGGATTGAAACTGGTGAAATAAATCACATAGCGTCAATCATCATTTCTGGGGCTTGCACCCGGTAACCAGGACTTCCCGGGAGGTCACCCATCCCAGATCTCCTTTGGCTCAAGCGCGCTTAACTGTGGAGTTTTCCCCACAATCAAGCCCACTTAGCTTGCTACCCCATTTGAAAAACCTTAGCAAGTATTGTGCCTCATGAACCATTCAAGTAGAGATCCCTTCACTCTTTTTGAATTTAAGTATAGGGGGTTTACGCAGTGCATTATATTAGATATCGTTTTTGGGATTCAACTGCGTTAAGTAAGTCATTCACGTATGACCATTTCCATGAGAGGTAGTCGTAAGTGACTAATTTCTCATGATTGGAATAGTTCACTTAGCACTCATTGCATTGGGTGATGCTCACAGGGGTGAAGAAGTGGGATTGAAACTGGTGAAATAAATCACATAGCGTCAATCATCACTTCCGGGGCTTGCACGCATACATGGAACAATACATTGAATAGTGTAAACCATCCACACAAGTACTTAGTATATATGAATGGCTACCACTTGGCTTACCCAAGCCAAGTGCCTAACACCCTTCTGTATGTGTGTGTGATACAATGGGAAGGGCATGGCCTCTGCTTGTGGCTCAATTTTACAATACAATGAAAACAAGGAAAGATAGCCTCGTGCACAAAAATTTCCAAATGACCTTGTACAAACAAACCCATGAACTTCCACGGGTCTTCCTCCTACAACAATGTTCCATTATCCATCTCACCAAGGAAATACAATTTTCTTCATGGCATTGCTCCATGGCACAAGCATATATGTCCTTATCCTTGCTCCTTGAAAGAACATTTTTCTTCCATCTCTTATCCTTGCTCCTTGAAAGAACATTTTTCTTCCATCTCTTATCCTTGCTCCTTGAAAGAACATTTTTCTTCCATCTCTTATCCTTGCTCCTTGAAAGAACATTTTTCTTCCATCTCTTGGTAATGATTCATATGTGATTGATGGTGGCTTGGCTCATGAAGCATCACTTTTATGAGTCTTTCCTTTCTCTTAACAAGTCATACCACTCTAAGAAGTCTCATTGTGCTAGCTCATTCCACCAAACCATTCCATTATGTCAAGTCGATGTCCATGTTGTCATGATCCCACTAAGTCATCCATCCACCCAAGTTGTTTACAACTAGGTTGTCTCATCTGCCAAGTGTTCTCTATCATGCCAAGGGTATCCATTTGTCCATAACTCCATCTCCACTCAAATGCGCCCAAGGTACCCAATGAACATATCATGATGGAAGCATGCCAAGGGAGTATACTAAGTGAGTGCATCCCACAATTGAAATCCATGGAAACTTGTGCCCCTCGACCGCTTGTTACAACCCCCAAGTGCAAAACACCTAACTTCATTGTCTCGTGTAAGTCTCAACACTCTATATTATTAATCCTCTACCCAAGTCCACCCAACACCTTCCTGCATTCAATTTAACTCCATCTATAATGCACTCGATCCAAAGGAGTGTCCAAACCATATTTGTGGGGCACCCTATCTATCCACAAGAGAAACCAAGTCCTTATAGTGTGATATCTGTCCCAAGAGCATCCAAGTCTCTATAATGCACCCTATGTGTCTACAAAAGCACCCAAGTATTCATATTGCACTCTATTTTTCTAAAGGAGCACCCAAGCTTGTCCATAATCTATCTTGCCAATCATCGAAATGTCCATTCAAAGTCTACCTTACCAAATTAACCCCAAAATGCACCTTGCCAATGGACCAAGGCATCACCATTGAATCATCTATCTAACATGATCATTTGCATTAGTTTGATGGAGGTGACTAATGCCACTCTAGGCAAGGGTCTTACACCCTCTTAATAATGACTCAACCTAGAAAAACACATTTCACCAACTTTTACTAGTTGAGAGAGTTCAAATGAAGAATCTCACCTTTCACACAATAACTCATAAATATTCACAAAGGGAGCTGTATGCATGAGTACCTCACATTTCCTCTTTCCTCTCAAATATATTCAACTCAACTATAATAAGAGGGAGCTATAGAAAATGTTTTACCCCTCAACAAATGTCAAAGCTTCTTTACAATAATTAAACATAGTTTAAACACATGGTGAGAACTCTTTGGAAATATACCCCAGTTCCTGTAATATTCTAACTACAAAATCTCAATGTTCCACATACTTTCATTTATCCTTTATGGAAATCAACATAATTGTCTTTCAAAAATTATCTATATTTTTTTTCAATAATTTTTCCATGTCTACAATTTGATATATATTTTTTTCCCTTGACAAATCTTTTTTATACAAACCATAACAATTTTACTAGAATATGAGACTAAATGATCTCAAAAAAAGAATATAGAAAAAACTCAATATCAAAGATCTCGTAAACACTTTTTATTAAACAAGCTTTCCAGTTGCGTGCAACGATTGTTTTTTCTCGAGTTTCCTAATATCCAAAGTTATGGGATTGGAAAATGATTAAAGTGCTTTTTGGACTTTTAGTTTGTCCAGTGATATTATATGGGTGTGAACTATGAGCTAGCAACATCCCTGTTTCAAAATGGAAACAAATTGAGAAAATCCAAAAATGCTTGATCATGAGCAAGTTCAAGATAAAAAGTTCCGTTCCTTATGAGATAATGTTGAGTGAAACAGAAGCAGCTCCCATCGAAGAAATTGCTATGGTGTGTCTTATAAGGTATCTAAAAAGAATTGAGCAAATGGGAGTAAGTAGATGGCTGAAAGTTATCTTCAATGAAGGCATGAGTGAAATAAAGAAATCGTGGATGAGACAAAACAACAAAGGGATGCAAAAATGGAATATTTACCTCAATGCATGTCCCACAGATAGAAAGGAGCTAATTTTTTTTGTTATGGAGAAGTTTCATAAGCGTATATGGGGAAAAGATTTGGGTAGAAAGAAGAAGTACTATGTTCATGAATTCAACCCCACTTGTGATCTCCAGCAAAAATAGTACATTTGAGCGAGCATTCCATGGAGAGCAAAGATTCTTATTGCTCAATTAAGAACTAACTCACATCAACTCCAGTGTGAAATGGGACAGTGGAAGAGACTTAAATAAGTTTGGGAAGAACAGGCGTGTACTTTTTGCACTTTTGGGGCAGTGGAATCAGAAAAAACATTTCATTTTGGAATGCGATCCTTTGAGAAACATTAGGGACAATTATGGCAATATGTTAGCATCATTTCCTTGGCATTGTCTTTTCAGTGAAGGAACTCTTAGAAAGTTGGGTCAGCGCATCATCAGTTCGAGTAAGAAAATGATTAAATTGCAAAAGGCAAAAAACGGGGAGGTTGGTAGACCCATAGACTATTTTTAATCTCAGGAACGTTAAAATATCATGCATTCATTCATCTCCTAAACATTTATTTTATTCCTTTATTATTCAACTAGTTAGAGCCTTCATGATGTTGGAACTTAGCATCTATCCCAAAACTGGCCAATAGTCATTAACTACTAATTTGAAAATTAATATTTTTGAGGGGTCAAGGGTCATCTTGACTACATATCTGTGATCATTAACTACTAATTTTGGAATTAATATTTTTGAAGGGTCAAGGGGCATCTTGACTACAAATCTGTGATCATTAACTACTCATTTTAAAATTAATATTTTTGAGGGGTCAATGGTCATCTTGACTACATATCTGTGATCATTAACTACTAATTTTAAAATTAATATTTTTGAGGGGTCAAGGATCATCTTGACTACAGATCTGTGATCATTAACAACTCATTTTAAAATTAATATTTTTGAGAGGTCAAGGATCATCTTGACTATAAATCTATGATCATTAACTACTAATTTTAAAATTAATAGTTTTGAAAGGTCAAGTTTCATCTTGACTACAGATCTGTGAAATTAGTCACTCAGAAATGTGAATGTGGACTCCTTGTCTGCATGTATCCAAGTCACAGACTAATTGTCAATAGTCAAGATGAATTAAACAAAATTATATATATAGAGATAGATAGATTCGCGTCTACGATATATATATCTTTTTCCTTGACAAATCCTTTTTTCAAACTAGAATATGAGACTAAATGATATAAAAAAGAATAGGGAAAAAACTCAATAGCAAAGATCTGGGAAACACCTTTTATCAAACACACTTTCCAGTTGCGCGCCAAACAACAGTTTCCTAATATCCAGAATCTCCTAGACATTTCTCTTATTCCTTGATTATTCAACTGAGTGGGGTCCTCATAGTGTTAGGATTTAGCACCTATCCCAGGACTGGCCAATAGTCATTAACTACTAATTTCAAAATTAATATTTTTGAGGGGTCAAGCGTCATCTTGACTAGAGGTCTGTGAAATTAGTTACTCAGAAAGTGACGGTCTACTATTTTTCTGCATCCGTCCAAAAGTCACAGACCAATAGTCAATAGTCAAGCCGACCCACGCAAGATTTTGGACGACGCGAGGCCCTTTCGCCGTGTAGTTGGGGAAGGGGATTGTTAATGGAAAACGATTACACTATTCTTTTGGGAATCCAGGAGCGCGGTATATGCATTAGATTTCTGGATAAAACAGCTCGACAACTTTTTCCCATGTTTGAATTTCTTCTCCTTTCACATTTTCTATGAATCCCAAATTCGAAGTTAAAAATGAATTTATTCGTCTATATAAGCAATCACAATGGTTTTCTGAAGCATTGTGATTGTTCTGTTTCAGGGATCATTCTGTTAGAGAAGGAAATCATGGAGATCCGTTACGTCCCTTCTCTTTTCTGGTGCTGCCACCTACTCCTCTTTTATTTCATTCTCTTTCTCAATCCTTTTGTGTTTTCTACGCTCCATTTCATTAATGCTCACCATCCTCGCCTCACCAATGTTTCCGACCAACACGCTCTGCTTGCATTCGAGTCTGCAATTACATATGATCCCTTCCAATCCTTAGCCGCTACCTGGAAACCGAATGTTTCGTTCTGCGAGTGGACGGGTATCATATGCAGCAGGCGCAGGCAGAGAGTCGTTTCCCTCAATGTTTCAAGCATGGGATTACAAGGTACTATCTCTCCTCTTCTCGCCAATCTCTCCTTTCTTAGAATACTCAGCCTTCGCAATAACAGTTTCCACGGTCAAATTCCTTATCAACTGGGAACCCTCTCTCGCTTAAAGATGCTTCGTCTTTCTCTCAATCAACTCCAGGGTTCCATTCCACCCGCTCTGAGTAAGTGTCGCAGTCTGAGGAACTTGACTCTGTCCCATAACAGTCTCACAGGAAACATTCCCGCAACACTATGTGTTCTCCCCAAGTTAGAATACATGTCCTTGATAACTTACAAATTGATGGGAAACATATCCTTGATAACTATCTCACTGGAAACATTCCCGCAGAACTGTGCTTTCTCCCCAACCTAGTAGGCATGTCCTTGATCATCAACAATTTGACGGGAACAATCCCGAACTGCTTGGGAAACATATCCTCTTTGCAGGACTTAGAATTGGAGGAGAACTACCTTCAAGGCAATGTTCCTTCCGAATTGGGTATGCTAAGCCAGCTGAAGATTCTCGCTCTCGGGTTCAACCTTCTGACGGGACACATTCCATCTTCGTTGTCTAACTGCACCAATATTAAATCAATCGCCCAAGGCATGACATATCTCCATCACCATTGTTTTGTGCAAGTGATTCATTGTGATTTGCAACCCAACAATGTGTTGTTGGGTGAAGATATGACTGCATATTTAATAGACTTTGGCATTGCCACTATATGTTTTGCAAATAATGAAGATGGAGCTTTCACTTCCACAAATGCACTCAAAGGATCTACAGGGTACATTCCTCCAGGTATTATTTAAACTATATACCATCTTAAGCAATGTTATGATTTTCTTATGTTTACTTAACATTTTGAATTAAAAAATTTAAGATGAGGATCTATGAATGCAGAATATGGAGTGGGAGGACAAGTTACAACAAAAGGTGATGTTTATAGCTACGGAATAATGCTATTGGAAATCCTCACCAGAAAGAAGCCCACCCATGACATGTTTGCAGAAGGAATGAACTTGCAAAAATGGGTGGGTAGTAGTTTTCCAAACCGAGTACAAGAAGTAGTGGACATGAGTCTATTGAGGAGGACTAATAGATGCAGTGAAGAAGATAAGGATCTCAATTGTCTCAGTTCACTGATAAATGTGGGCTTGCTTTGCACAAATGAATCTCCTCAAGGACGGCCTACTATGATGGACATTCTAGGCACACTGCAAAACATTAGAGACACTTTTTTGAGCTCTACTTCCATTCCCAAATTCCAATCAAATCTAACACATTTGTTGGGTAGTACAAGTACTACTATCAACAACATTTGTGACGGCCAAAGTTCTTCCACATCTTAGTCTATTCTAGCAAAGTGGTAGTTATGTTACTAAACCATGAATTAGTTGGAGTTTTATTTTCCTTGTTCTTTCATAAGTATTTGAGCAAAGTGGTAGTTATGTAACTAAACTATGAAGTAATTTGAGTCTTATTTCCATAAATATTTGTTATTAATTCTATGCAAATGTGAACAATAGAATTAAATTCACTATGAATGGTGTTTTGGAAATGTCTTTATGATTATAAAATTTCTTATTCCATCTTTAAAAATATTATATTCAATATCTTTTATATTTATATTGAATATATCACAATCTTCTAGTATTAAATAGATAAGGAATTTTGCATTTCTTTCAAATGATTAAAATATATTTATAGAAATATATTTTAGTTCTAAATTTGAAGAAAATATCACAACTAATATAATTCTAATTTATATATATATATATATATAACTCTTTAAGAGTTATAACCAACATAAATCACACACATGACTAGGAGAAGATGTTGGTTTGCACCATCTAAGATGGGGGATATCATGTTTGGAGGTGATAGGACTGCAGTTTATTTGTTGTGCAAGTTTGGTATAAGTGAAAATTTAGATTGTATATACAATTCAGCATGGCGAGAACTTACCTGAAAGTTGGAAGCTGAGAAAGACAAATTTCAGCGGCCATATCCCATGCATCCCTGTAAAGGAAAACTCAATAAGAACCTCAATCAACAAACCATTTAGACATGAACAATAATAATGATGAAAGTAAGATTTCCAAAACATATTACCACATGGGAATCATGTTGATGAGTAGGTGCCAAGGGTGGAAAATAAAGGGGAGAACAGTTCGCAATGCCCAATCAAGAAATTCCAAAAGAGACTTGCAACTAAAAGGTCTTGTCGAAAGAACCTCTGAAACAGTTCTGCAACTAAAACGCTTTGTCAGTACATTTCATGAATATATTACAAAAATAATAAGCGTTTCCTTAAAGGTAACCAAAATGCAGAGGTCATTACCACGAGATAACTATCCAATTCAATAGTGTCAGTGGGTGCCGTAGGTATCCAATTCAACTATGCTAAAAGTGGTTTCCGTTCATTTTTTCTTCCGGGTATCATTAGCATCACAGTGAATCTCCAAGTATCCACTATCAATCAAATTAGTATCAACATAGTGGTTTCCGTTCATTTTTTCTTCCAAGTATGATTAGCATCACAGTGAATCTCCAAGTATTCTATCAATCAGATTAGCATCAAAGTAAATCTCGAAGTAATGAGCGTGATAGAACCTGTAACTGCTAGAAAGTTGAACACACAAAACCAAATCCTTTAATGAAGGTAAAACCTCTGCTCGAAAAAATGCTGATGGAAATAAAACACACAGGGAATTTGGTAGCGCAGAAATTCCGTTATCTACACCTCTACATACAAATGTATAAGTATCGAAAAGAGGTGAAAAGGTATTTCCAAAAAATGGTCGACATGGTTCAATAATAAAGTTTATTTTTATTTCAACCTGTTTATTCAATATGAAAAATTATAATCAATTTATTTGGTTAATTAAAAGTTAGGTATTGAAAATATGTTAATAATGAAAACTAGCAATTGTTCCAAAAGGTGTAAAAAGATGTCGGTAAGATTGTTAAATTGTATTAATTTCAACAACATGTGCACATTTTATCTTACATTTTTAAATTTCATCATCCCAATATTATCAGCGTTTCAAGGAGTAATACAACACCAATTAATTAACAAAAAGTAATTAAATTGCTCAAACTATGAGACCACTTCCACAAGTTCCCAAAAACTGCAATCTAGGCCCATTAATTGTTTAACTTTAGAGTGAAATTATACTTGTGAATATGAACATAGCACCATCAAATTGAGAATATAGAATAGCTTCCTCAAATAAATAAAAAGCTTAACTCATTTACCCAATTAGATTAATGGAAAACTATTATAATGGCTGATATTACAATACATAAATTAACCACTCACACCTATTTTGAAATGATTTAGTGTTGTTGTTTATAAAAAAAAATGAGAGTCGATGCAATAAATGGATCTCTTATCTCTTATTGATTGAGATCTTTTAAATTTCTAATTAGGTTTGCCAATATTGTATGTTCTCATCTACAAAGATTGACTTAAAAAAATATAACCATTATATCTTATTAGATATTCTCCATTTAAAATCCATGAATCTTTGTCCTATAGATAATAAAATAAATAATAATACAATGAAATAATAATAATAAATTGAGTGGCCTTACCTTTGATGGCCTTTACTCTTTGTTCCAACTTCTTTTTTTTTTACAATATGTTTGAATTGAATTTTTTTTAGGATGTTCAAATGAATATTGGGAGATATTCTTTGGAAAATGTTATAGTGGTTAAATAAATATTTTTGTTAGAGTCCCAATTCCTTTTAATCAATGAAATTAAATGTTTTAGTTGTGATAACACATGATTGATAACACACATTGAAATGTAAATCTTCAAGCATATCCTACCTTGTTTCTCTTAAACTATTTGAATGCATTGTATTTATTAATTAAATCTAATTACTTATGCATATCCATGATAAAGCACATGCAAAATATGGCGTATGAATCACAACCCAATAGATTATGCTTGTGTAAGTGATGAATCACCACCCAACCTAACTCTTACATGGCTTACATGTTTGCAATTAAAATTTTAGTTGTTAATTAGTCCAATTGTTGACAACATTATGGAGGTTGGTTTTGCATTAACACAACAATTTGATCTCTGCTGCCATTTTTTTTTTTACATTTTCACCATAGAGGAAAATATTTATTTATTAGAATTAAAGTTACATAAGAGGAGGTTTGATATGGCCTTAAAGTCGATGCTTAAAATTCAATAGTGAGTTTACAAAATATAACACACAATGTAACCTCTATACATAACCTTCGTAAAAATCTAAGAAGCAATAAAGCCCGAACAGTTGGCCAAATCAAGAATTCCTATGCTAATTTTCAATTAGTAATATTTCGCTATGAAATGATGTGGACATGCTTTTGTTTTTCGTATCAGGTGGTGAAGAGTCTGACTCTTGCATTACCTTCTTCTAACGGAGCACCTCTCTTGCCTTAGTATTTTGAAAATGTGAGGAACTTCCTTGTTGCAGTTCAAGAACTGAACCTCCCAACCTTCGAAGCATCTGATTTGGAAAAGGTAAGAATTACTACAAGTGAATAAATAGGGCTGCTTTTTGCACACCATAATGTTAAGGGGAAAAGTTGATCAAATCAATCACCTCATGTTAGGCCCCTATACTACTAGTGTAACCCCTTATTGTTATTAGTACAACCCCCTGGTTATATTGTTGTACCCATGTAGTCCCCATAGAAGCCCACTATTGTTATTATTGTGCCCTTACATTATTACTGTTATGTCAACTTTGATTATATTATGACCCCTTAGACTCGTATATATAGAAAGGAGGTCTTGTCATTTGTATCATCAAAGAATTTTTCATTTGTGTAATGTAAAGGAGGTTGCCCCCTCGAAGAGGCTGAATTCTAAGGCATTCAACTATCTTTTCTATTTTTTTGTGAGCTGGTTTAATAACATTTGGTATCAGAGCTTTGGATTCTAGGGTTTCGCTACTCCAAACAGGTCATCGTGGCATTTGCGCTATAACCTTTTTTCTGTGACGTTTCAAACGCTGAAAAAAAAACCCATTTGGGTTGAAATGGTTCTAAAGCTCGGGTCCGAATTTCAGAGCTTTTTGTGTTATATTTATGGAGATATGATCTAAGGAAGTTGGCCTTATTGCAGACTCTCGAATTACATTCCAAACAGGAAGATAGCCAAGGACTTGAATTGCTTCTTAGATCTAGCACCAGAGTGTCAAGTGAAGGTTGTAAGTGGAGGAACCATAAATTTCTCTGGAAAGTGCCATAATATCAAGCTATCCATGGGAGAATATTTATTGAATAGCCCAATGTTTTCCATTCTAATGGGTGGTGCTGATGTTGTACTAGGATTCCAATGGCTACAATCCTTGGGTATAACAGCTTCTAATTTTCAAGAACTTTTTATGAAATTTTCTTCGGAAGGAAAGGAAGTTGAATTAAGGGTTATCATAGGGAAACCAGGAAAGATAATCAACTCCGACGAAATGACAAAGCTTCTAAAGAAAGAACAACGAGGCGTAATTGCACAATTATGTTCACTAATTGTTCGCACATCGAAATCATGTATTTCTCCAGATCTCCAAAAAGTCTTGAACAATCATTCCAAGGTAGTTGAGACTCCCAAAGGTCTCCCACATATTCATGATCATGATCATGCTATTCATTTTATTCTAGGATGTGTTCCTCCAAACGTCAAGCCTTATAGATATCCATATGCCCAAAGGAGTGAAATTGAACATATGGTTGTAGAAATGGTAGAGGTTGGTACAATTATCCAACCAAATTTGATAAACAAAGGAAGGTATGAATGGAAGAATGGCGAAGCAGGGTGGGAACTCATTCAAAAGTTGTCGAATATCCCAGTTCCAACAATATTGCCAGAACTTGACAAGGAAGGAAAAAGCATATTGGAACCTGAAGCATTTACAGAACCGAGAAGTCGATAGCTACGAAATCGATCAATTTCAAAGCATCTCATCAAGTGGAAGAACTTACCTATTGAAGATTTCACATGGAAGGACAAGAATTTTATACAAAAGCATCAAGAACTACTCAAGCGTTGAGGAAAACACTTTTTGAAGGAGAAGGGGATGTTAGGCCCCTATACTACTAGTGTAACCCGTTATTGTTATTAGTACAACCCCCTGTTGTACCCATGTAGTCCCCATAGAAGCCCACTATTGTTATTATTGTGCCCCATAGAAGCCCACTATTGTTATTATTGTGCCCTTACATTATTATTGTTATGTCGGCTCTGATTATATTATGACCCCTTAGACTCCTATATATAGAAAGGAGGTCTTGTCATTTGTATCATCGAAGAATTGTTCATTTGTGTAATGTAAAGGAGGTTGCCCCCTCGAAGAGGCTGAATTCTAAGGTGTTCAACTATCTTTTCTATCATTTTGTGAGCTGGTTTCATAACATTTGGTATCAGAGCTTTGGATTCTAGGGTTTTGTTGCTCCAAATAGGTCATCATGGCATTTGTGCTATAACTTTTTTTTTTTTTTCTGTGACGTTTCAGACGTTGAAAAAAAACCCATTTGGGTTGAAATCGTTCTGAAGCTCGGGTCTGAATTTCAGAGCTTTTCGTGCTATATTTGTAGAGATATGATCTGAGGAAGTTTTCCTTTTTGCAGACTCTCGAATGACATTCCAAACAGGAAGATAGCCAAGGACTTGAACTGCTTCCTGATCTAGCACCAGAGTGTTAAGTGACGGTTGTAAGTGGAGGAACCATAAATTGCTCTAGAAAGTGCCATAATATCAAGCTATCCATGGGAGAATATTTATTGAATAGCCCAATGTTTTCCGTTCCAATGGGTGGTGCTAATGTTGTTCTAGGAATCCAATGGCTACAATCCTTGGGTACAACAGCGTTTAATTTTCAAGAACTTTTTATGAAATTTTCTTCGGAAGGAAAGGAAGTTGAATTAAGGGGTATCACAGGGAAACCATGAAAGATAATCAACTTTGACGGAATGACAAAGCTTCTAAAGAAATAACAACAAGGCGTAATTGCACAATTATGTTCGCTAATTGTTCGCACATCGAAATCATGTATTTCTCTAGATCTCCAAAAAGCCTTGGACAATCATTCCAAGGTAGTTGAGACTCCCAAAGGTATCCCATGTATTCGTGATCATGCTCATGCTATTCATTTTATTCTAGGATGTGTTCCTCCAAACATTAAGCCTTATAGATATCCATATGCCCAAAGGAGTGAAATTGAACATATGGTTGCAGAAATGGTAGAGGTTGGTACAATTATCCAACCAAATTTGATAAACAAAGGAAGGTATGAATGGAAGAATGGCGAAGCAGGGTGGGAACTCATTCAAAAGTTTCCAAATATCCCAGTTCCAACAATATTGCGAGAACTTGACAAGGAAGGAAAAAGCATATTGGAACCTGAAGCATTTACAGAATCGAGAAGTTGACAGCTACGAAATCGATCAATTTCAAAGCATCTCATCAAGTGGAAGAACTTACCTGTTGAAGATTTCACATGGAAGGACAAGAATTTTATACAGAAGCATCAAGAACTACTCAAGCGTTGAGGACAACACTTTTTGAAGGAGAGGGGCATGTTAGGCCCCTATACTACTAGTGTAACCCCTTATTGTTATTAGTACAACCCCCTTATTATATTGTTGTACCCATGTAGTCCCCATAGAAGCCCACTATTGTTATTATTGTGCCCTTACATTATTATTGTTATGTCGGCTCTGATTATATTATGACCCCTTAGACTCCTATATATAGAAAGGAGGTCTTGTCATTTGTATCATTGAAGAATTGTTCATTTGTGTAATGTAAAGGAGTTTTCCCCCTCGAAGAGGCTGAATTCTAAGGCGTTCAACTAAATTTTCTATCTTTTTGTGAGCTGGTTTCATAACATTTGGTATAAGAGCTTTGGATTCTAGGGTTTCGCTGCTCCAAACAGGTCATCGTGGCATTTGCGCTATAACTTTTTTTTTTTTTTTTTCTGTGACGTTTCAGACACTAAAAAAATACCCATTTGGGTTGAAATCGTTCTGAAGTTTGGGTCCAAATTTCAGAGCTTTTCGTGCTATATTTGTGGAGATATGATCTGAGGAAGTTGTCCTTTTTGCAGACTCTCGAATGACATTCCAAATAGGAAGATAGCCAAGGACTTGAATTGCTTCCTAGATCTAGCACCAGAGTGTTAAGTGACGGTTGTAAGTGGAGGAACCATAAATTGCTCTGGAAAGTGCCATAATATCAAGCTATCCATGGGAGAATATTTATTGAATAGCCCAAGGTTTTCCGTTCCAATGGGTGGTGCTGATGTTGTACTAGGAGTCCAATGGCTACAATCCTTGGGTACAACAGCTTTTAATTTTCAAGAACTTTTTATGAAATTTTCTTCAGAAGGAAAGGAAGTTGAATTAAGGGGTATCACAGGGAAACCAGGAAAGAGAATCAACTCTGACGGGCTGACAAAGCTTCTAAAGAAAGAACAACGAGGCGTAATTGCACAATTATGTTCGCTAATTGTTCGCACATCGAAATCATGTAATTCTCTAGATCTCCAAAAAGTCTTGGACAATCATTCCAAGGTAGTTGAGACTCCCAAAGGTCTCCCACGTATTCGTGATCATGATCATGTTATTCATTTTATTCTAGGATGTTTTCCTCCAAACGTCAAGCCTTATAGATATCCATATGCCCAAAGGAGTGAAATTGAACATATGGTTGCAGAAATGGTAGAGGTTGGTACAATTATCCAACCAAATTTGATAAACAAAGGAAGGTATGAATGGAAGAATGGCGAAGCAGGGTGGGAACTCATTCAAAAGTTGCCGAATATCCCAGTTCCAACAATATTTCCAGAACTTGACAAGGAAGGAAAAAACATATTTGAACCTGAAGCATTTACAGAACCGAGAAGTCGACAGCTATGAAATCGATCAATTTCAAAGCATATCATCAAGTGGAAGAACTTACCTGTTGAAGATTTCACATGGAAGGACAAGAATTTTATACAGAAGCATCAAGAACTACTCAAGCGTTGAGGACAACACTTTTTAAAGGAGAGGGGCATGTTAGGCCCCTATGCTACTAGTGTAAACCCTTATTGTTATTAGTACAACCCCCTAATTATATTGTTGTACCCATGTAGTCCCCATAGAAGCCCACTATTGTTATTATTGTGCCCTTACATTATTATTGTTATGTCGGCTCTGATTATATTATGACCCCTTAGAATCCTATATATAGAAAGGAGGTCTTGTCATTTGTATCATCGAAGAATTGTTCATTTGTGTAATGTAAAGGAGGTTTCCCCCTCGAAGAGGCTGAATTCTAAGGTGTTCAACTATATTTTCTATCTTTTTGTGAGCTGGTTTCATAACACCTCACACACTTTTACTGTGATTTTACCTTCAGTCTGCTAGAAGAAGGCTTAAATCTTGCAAACAATGAATCGATTGCCTCGGTTTATCCTTTGTATGAATATCTTACTTGAGCTTTCTTTCAGGGAGGATCGTCGATGAAAGTTATGAACTGCATTTTTTCTTTGAAATCATAGAGTGATTGGAAGAAAACTGGTGGAAATGGTTTTTAGAAGTATGAAGGTAACTTGGAGTCACCCAGTGTGACAAAACCTCCCATTAAACTAGGGAGAAACTCTGATCCATTCATCCAGTCTATATTGAAGAACTATCAACCACCTGTGAATTCAAGCACTCTATTGAATAATTTTGGTTTAAACTTGTATGGTAATTGTAAAATAATGCTTGAGTTGAGCCAAAGAAAAGTTGCCTTGTTGCCATCTTTTGCAAGGGAACTGTTGACAATTACTTTGCACAAAATTTGCATTTGTTGATCCCTTAGTATCCATAATGATAGGATTTTAGAATCACCCAAATCCATTCCAAAAAGTTTCTCCCTGTTGAAAGTCTAAGACAAATAATGACTCTTGTGCAACTATACTGGTAGGATTATCTGGATTGCAAGTTGCTCAAACTCGTTGACGTGGCCAGTGGGGCCCCATCCATCTCTATTATCGGTTCCGTTAATACTTTCAATATTTTGGCAGCTCTCTCGATTTATAGTACGTCGATGAATCTGACTCCTTGAAGCCAATTAAAGTGGTTGATAAGACATGAACTTAAATGCATTCAATGCTACATCTACACCATGGATTTCAAATACCTTGGCGCCTGGAATTTCAAATTGAAAATTGAGCGCAAAATTTCGGCAGCAGGTTATTGAACAAGGATGAGATATCTCTTTGTTTCATTTTTGTACTGGGATTGATGAACTCAGCCTCTCATGAACCTTTTTTAGCACCGTCCCCCATCGCAACAACATGCAGGGAAACTCCGGTTCAATGCATGTACATCCCCTGGATCAATATCACTGCTTCATATATTTATCAACCATCCCTCCATTGGGGTTTTCTTGAAGAGGAAGCAGCGATTGGGCACCACTGCCTTGCCACAAAACCCTCAGCTCCCCAGCCTTGGAGTTCATCGTGTAGTATTAAGTAGTAACTTCGAGTTCCATCCAAGTTTAGGAGAGTGAACGCATAAAGGAAGCAACCAATGTTGTCTATTGTACCTGACCACATTAACTAAATATCGTGAATAGTTTACTACTCTAAATATTAATTGATCAAGTTCATTTCTCATTCCCAAATAGGCCTATTTAGATATCCCATCGTCTGGACTGTAAACATCATCCTTGGAATTTGAAGACAAACTTCTTATAATTTCTCAAATTTATATTTTTTATCATGTATGTCATCAAGGCGAGATCTCTTCTCCATCTAAAGTTTGAGGCCGTGGATGCTCTTTCTCAATTTGGGGAGCATGGATATGAATGGGATCAAATATAGGCATTCAAGTTATGTAAGCACCCTTCACAATGCCACTAAAATCCCGTCCATCACCATATTATGATCTCCACACTTTTAAAATCAAAGTTTATATTGGGAATACAAAAATAATTTACTTGATTATGCTTCATTTTACTTGATGTTCCCTTGTAGGCCCAGATACAAGGCAGTAGCATTGATAGTAGAAAGTAGAGGGTTAATTCAACCAGAGCCAAAAATATCTATTGATAAGCATGTTGCAAGTTAGAAAAAGAGGTCTTGGTTGTTGGATCTTGTAATGGGTTATTGTATCCCTAAAGACCACTTTAGTGAGGCCAATGTAGCCGAATAGAGAGAAAATATTCTCAGGGTCCATTCAACTATTTCCAACGGAGTATGATCGATACAATTTCAAATATAAAGTTTTCAAGACAGACAAGTCCAACATATGCTCTTTCTAGGAAAAATGTGCTCTGGATGAATTTAAATTGTTGGAAATAACACTGAGAAAGGGGGGGAGGGGGGTTGAATTAGTATTAGTCAAATCAATAACTTTTTCATTTCATACTCAAATTTATATATGCTACTTCAATGTAGGTAACTCGTGTGTACACACAATTGTCTTTAAAGAAACCAACGCATATCCAACAAACTTATGATTCAATTAATTTATCATATGTTGATCTTTAAACAGTGCATCAGTACTTCATTAACTATATAAATAGTATCCATGTGTAGTAATAACATAATAAACCATCACACATAAGCAACACACATGAACACCAAGATTTAAGGTGGAAACCCAATGCGGGACAAAAACCACCTATTGTTATCTTCTTTCAATATAATAAAAACTTGTTTAAAATCTTGTACTGGTGCAGAATCATACCAGTACATAGGCACCCACCTGCAGAAGGCTACAACCTTCTCTCGTTCTCTAGCTTCTACTGGAAGGGAGCTACAACCCCCTAGCTCTTGTATTAGCCGATCCATTTACTAGTACGTAGGCACTGGCCTATAGAATGCTCCAACCTTCACTCATTTTCCAGTTGCTACCGGAAGGGAGCTCCAACCCCCTGGCTCTTGTACTGACTGATATGTTTACTAGTACGTAGGTGCTAACCTACAGAAGGCTACGACCTTCTCTCTTCCTCTAGGGACCACGTTTCATAAATTTTCAGACTAGATACTCCTGGAACACCATACCACAATCTAGAGGCCTTGTTTCATATTTTCATACTAGACTCATCAGCAACATTGAAGCTCAAAATCAATCGCCAGTGCAATACAACCAATAACTGAAAAGCCATCATCACTAAAGCAAATCACATTCAATCAATTTGAAGATTCAGAACACAGAGCATAACCTAGAACTCTGCATCAACAACTAGAACCAACTGCAACTTCAAACATCATATTTCATAATGTATACGCTACTTCTATGTGCCAAACCAGTGTGTATACGCGCTTTTACCAAAGCGAACCAACATATAGATCTGCAAATACTAACTTAAAACTTCATAGCTATTCTAGACTTCAGTCATACCCAGATCATAACATTTACAAAATAAAACATGCTTAAGAAATCAGATCTAGCCTAATCAACATTAGATCATTCAATGATAAGTCATTTTAATTCTTATGATTCTGATCTAACATTGTATCCAAGGTGCACAAAATATTTGAGGTCATCTCATAATCATAGCCCCTGCAGCATAACATATACTTCAGATAGAAGTATCCTTAGAAACCCTTTCACTTGCACACTCTGGCCCAATGATCTTCTCCTCCTTATATAGTTTTAGGCCTTTCTCAATACCTCAGACCAAAACCACTTATGACCCGTGGTATTCTTGGGCGGGATCAAATAGTCGTTACTCCGCTCAATATTGTGGGCTAATACCATGGTATTGACCCCTGATATTCTCTCCTCTTGAATTTCCTTGTTTTCCCAACCTGTATGCGCTTTTCCTCTTGTGAGAGTGTGTGTATACGTATACACTCTTTTTTTTCTATGGACCTACATGTACACGCTACTTAGACACAATGAACCAGCATATACCTCTCTTTCTTCAATCTCTGGAGTCTTATCTGTAATCCTTTGTTGTTAACCCGTTACACTGTGAACTGTCATCTATGTGAGTCGCCGTCAAGGAAAACACCTGGATCATAATGCCAACAATCTCACCCTTTGGACTTGATGGCAACAACAACACCAAGACACTCTCCCCCATTGACATCAAGGGAAAAGGGCGGACCAAGATATTCTCCCCCTTTGATATACATTATGATGTCCATGCTCCCCCTGAGTACATGAAGAGTCTACAAGGATATTTTTTCAAGAGGATTAAAACATGACTCTATAACTCAACTAAGTGAGTATGACTTCCCTAAGACCAATGAATCATACATACATCAATCACCCAACCAAGTGGGGATACACCAAATCTGACTCATTCACCCAACCAAGTGGGGATATAACAAATGTTTATACATGACTGAAATAGCGATTATTACATCATCCTTCCCATGCATAGTGGGGTTACAACTTAGGTATTTTCATGACGTTTACATCAAATGATATACATGACATTTATAACAAGGAACAACAATCTAAACAAGACCATGATGGTCATCAGCAACTATTATACACCATATATGATCTGCACCATAAGTATCTCTCAGCAGCATCAAGATCAACAACCTGTATATGTCCATTATCAAAAGAGTCATCTAAATCAAAGAAACTATGTGAATCAAGTAGTATAAGTATCATCATGTACCAAGGTCTTCTATTATAATGCCAACAATGCATTATTAGAAGCATATGTGCTACACATCATTTTGTCATTGTCCCTGTACTCCCCATTCCATGATCTTGGAGGACCTCTACAGCGAACCCTACATGCTTTCCCTTCATGGAGAAACTCCCATTGTGTCCCTCTTCATGAGCAGAACAAATCCCTTTTGCATCATTTCCAAAAAATCTTCTTTTTTTCCTAGTTTACAAGATTGACGCTAATGACCCATTTCCTCGCGCCAATACGTAGGGATTAAAACTATCCCTAGTGCTAACCAGAGCGACTGAGCCTTGTTCCAGTCGCGCCGATCCTCTTTTGGAGTTTTTTAAAGAAGGAGCCAAAGCTTCCAGCTCTAGAAGCTTCATAACGGAAGTCTGGTAAATGGTTGGGCCGGATGAAGTTGAGGATGTCAGTTTGGGCTCCTTTCCCCTATTAGGATGGAACTACCTCAAGAGATAAGACCTTCTCCCATGAGAAGAGGGACCTTCTGGGTAAATGGACAATGAATGATGAAAGACAAGTGTCAATATATATAGCACATAGCGTGACATGTGATGGGCACGTGGTAATGGATACATGGACTCTCATATGTAATGGATACATGGCATACCTCATCATGTGTCACAACATCCATACCAATTATATGCATCACCCCCTGCTATATAAAGTATTATCATACGTTCGAGAAGAAAGGAACGTTGAACACAATGCGTAGTGCATATGTTGTAAATGTAAAGTGTCTCTCGTTTTTTTTTTAAGGTTTTTATTAATTTCTTAATTTACAGCACTATTATTATTCATTTTTTTAATGTATATATCCCAGGGACATAGTGTGATATTTATGTAGGTTTTTTTTCAAGTTTAAATAAAATAATATAGTATAAGTATTGAAAAGAGGTGAAAAGGTATTTCCAAAAAATGGTGGACATGGTTTAATAATAAAGTTTATTTTTCTCTTGTAATTAAATATTTAAAGAACTTTTATTTCAACCTGTTTATTCAATATGAAAAATTATAATCAATTTATTTGGTTAATTTTACGTATTGAAAATATGTTAATAATGAAAACTAGCAATTGTTCCAAAAGGTGTAAAAAGATGTTGGTAAGATTGTTAAATTGGAGTAATTTCAACAATATGTACACATTTTATCGTACATTTTTAAATTTCATCATCCCAATATTATGAGCGTTTCAAGGAGTAATACAACACCAATTAATTAAAAAAAATAATTAAATTGCTCAAACTATGAGACCACTTCCACAAGTTCCTAAAAACTGCAATCTAGGCACCATCAACTAAATAAAAAGCTTAACTCATTTACCCAATTAGATTAATGGAAAACTATTATAATGGATGATATTACAATACATAAATTAACCACTCACACCTATTTTGAAATGATTTAGTGTTGTTGTTTATAAAAAGAAATGAGAGTCGATGCAATAAATGGATCTCTTATTGATTGAGATCTTTTAAATTTCTAATTAGGTTTGCCAATATTGTATGTTCTCATCTACAAAGATTGACATAAAAAAATATAACCATTATATATTATTAGATATTCTCCATTTAAAATGCATGAATCTTTGTCTTATAGATAATAAAATAAATAATAATAATAATAAATTGAGTGTCCTTGCCTTTGATGGCCTTTACTCTTTGTTCCAACTGCTTTTTTTTTACAATATGTTTGAATTGAATTTTTTTTAGGATGTTCAAATGAATATTGGGAGATATTCTTTGGAAAATGTTATAGTGGTTAAATACATATTTTTGTTAGAGTCCCAATTCCTTTTAATCAATGGAATTAAATGTTTTAGTTGTGATAACACATGATTGATAACACACATTGAAATGTAAATCAACAAGCATATCCTACCTTGTTTCTCTTAAACTATTTGAATTCATTGTATTTATTAATTAAATCTAATTACTTATGCATATCCATGATAAAGCACATGCAAAATATGCCGTATGAATCACAACCCAATAGATTATGCTTGTGTAAGTGATGAATCACCACCCAACCTAACTCTTACGTGGCTTACATGTTTGCAATTAAAATTTTAGTTGTTAATTAGTCCAATTATTGACAACATTATGGAGGTTGGTTTTGCATTAACACCACAATTTGATCTTTGCTGCCAATTTTTTTTTTACATTTTCACCATAGAGGAAAATACTTATTTATTAGAATTAAAGTTACATAAGAGGAGGTTTGATATGGCCTTAAAGTTGTTGCTTAAAAGTCAATAGTGAGTTTACAAAATATAACACACAATGTAACCTCTATACATAACCTTCGTAGAAATCTGAGAAGCAGTAAAGCTCGAACAATTGGCCAAATCAGCAATTCCTTTGCTAATTTTCAATCAGTAATATTTTGCTATGAAATGATGTGGACATGCTTTTGTTTTTCGTATCAGGTGGTGAAGAGTCTGACTCTTGCACTACCTTCTTCTAACGGAGCACCTCTCTTGGCTTAGTATTTTGAAAATGTGAGGAACTTCCTTGTTGCAGTTCAAGAACTGAACCTCCCAACCTTCGAAGCATCTGATTTGGAAAAGGTAAGAGTTACTACAAGTGAATAAATAGGGCTGCTTTTTGCACACCATAATGTTAAGGGGAAAAGTTGATCAAATCAGTCACCTCACACACTTTTACTGTGATTTTACCTTAAACAGTCTGCTAGAAGAAGGCTTAAATCTTGCAAGCAATGAACCGATTGCCTCTGTTTATCCTCTGTACGAATATCTTACTTGAGCTTTCTTTCAGGGAGGATCATCGACGAAAGTTATGAACTGCATTTTTTCTTTGAAATCATAGAGTGATTGGAAGAAAACTGGTGGAAATGGTTTTCAGAAGTATGAAGGTAACTTGAAGTCACCCAGTGCGACAAAACCCCCCATTAAATTGGGGAGAAACTCTGATCCATTCATCCAGTCTATATTGAAGAACTATCAACCACCTGCGAATTCAAGCACTCTATTGAATAATCTTGGTTTAAACTTATATGGTAATTGTAAAATAATGCTTGAATTGAGCCAGAGAAAAGTTTCCTTGTTTCCATCTTTTGCAAAGGGAACTGTTGATAGTTACTTTGCACACAATTTGCATTTGTTAATCCCTTAGTATCCATAATGATAGGATTTTAGAATCACCCAAATCCATTCTAGAAAATTTCTCCCTATTGAAAGTCTAAGACAAATAATGACTCTTGTGCAACTATACCACCAGGATTATCTCGATTGTAGGTTGCTCAAACTAGTTGATGTGGCTAGTGGGGCCCCATCCATCTCTATTATCGGTTCCGTTAATACTTTCAATATTTCGGCAACTCTCCCGATTATAGTGTGTCGACGAATCTAACTCCTTGAAGCCAATCAAAGTGGTTGATAAGACATGAACTTAAATGCATTCAATGCTACATCTACACCATGGATTTCAAATACCTTGGCGCCTAGAATTTCAAATTGAAAATTGCGCACAAAATTTCAGCAGCAGGTTGTTGAACAAGGATGAGATATCTCTCTGTTTCATTTGTACTGGGATTGATGAACTCAACCTCTCATGAACCTTTTTTGGCACCGTCCCCCATTGCAACAACATGCAGGGAAACTCTGGTTCAATCCATGTACATCCCCTGGATCAATATCACTGCTCCATATATTTATCAACCATCCCTCCATTGGGGTTTTCTTGAAGAGGTCGCAGTGATTAGGCACCACTACCTTGCCACAAAACCCTCAGCTCCCCAGCCTTGGAGTCCATCGTGTAGGATTAAGTAGTAACTTTGAGTTTTGTCCAAGTTTAGGAGAGTGAACGCATAAAGGAAGCAACCAATGGTGTCTATGGTACTTGACCACATTAAATAAATATCGTGAATAGTTTACTACTCTAAATATTAATTGATCAAGTTCATTGCTCATTCACAAATAGGCCTATTTATATATCCCATCGTCTGGACTATAAACATCATCCTTGGAATTTGAAGACAAACTTCTTATAATTTCTCAAATTTATATTTTTTTATCATGTATGTCCTCATGGCTAGATCTCTTCTCCATCTGAAGATTGCGGTCGTGGATGTTCTTTCTCGATATGGGGAGCATGGATATGAATTGGGATTAAATCTAGGCATTTAGGTTATGTAAGCACCCTTCACAACGCCACTAAAATCTCCCCCATCACCGTATTATGATCTCCACACTTTTAAAATCAAAGTTTATATTGGGAATACAAAAATAATTTACTTGATTATGCTTCATTTTACTTGATGTTCCCTTGCAGGCCCAGATACAAGGTAGCAGCATTGACAGTAGAAAGTAGAGGGTTAATTCAACCAAAGCCAAAAATATCTATTGATAATCATGTTGCAAGTTAGAAAAAGAGGTCGTGGTTGTTGGATCCTGTAATGGGTTATTGTATCCCTGAAGACCACTTTGGTGAGGCCAATGTAGCTGAATAGAGAGAAAATATTCTCAGGGTCCATTCAACTATTTCCAATGGAGTATGATCAATACAATTTCAAATATAAAATTTTCAAGACAGAGTAAGTCCAACAGATGCTCTTTCTAGGAAAAATGTGCTTTGGATGTATTTAAATTGTTGGAAATAATATTGAGAGGGGGGGTGAATCAGCATTAGTCAAATCAATAACTTTTTCATTTCATACTCAAATTTATATATGCTACTTCAATGAAGGTAACTCGCGTGTACACACAACCGTCTTTAAAGAAACTAGCGTATATCCAACAAACTTATGATTCAATTAATTTATCATATGTTGATCTTTAAATAGTGCATCAGTACTTCATTAACCATATAAATAGTATCCAAGTGAAGTAATAACATAGTAAACCATCACACATAAGCAACACACATGAACACCAAGATTTAAGGTGGAAACCAAATGCAGGACAAAAACCACCTGTTGTTATCTTCTTTTAATATAAGAAAAACCTGTTTACAATCTTGTACTAGTGCAGACTCATACCAATACATAGGCACCCGCCTGCAGAAGGCTACAACCTTCTCTCGTTCTCCAGCTTCTACTGGAAGGGAGCTACAACCCCCTAGCTCTTGTACTAGCCAATCCATTTACTAGTACATAAGCGGTGGCCTATAGAATGCTCCAACCTTCACTCGTTTTCCAGCTGCTACTAGAAGGGAGCTCCAACCCTCTGGCTATTGTATTGACCGATACATTTACTAGTATGTAGGCACTGACCTACATAAGGCTACGACCTTCTCTCTTCCTCTAGGGACCACGTTTCATAAATTTTCAGATTGGATACTCATGGAACACCACACCACAATCTGAAGGCCTTGTTTCATCAAATTTTCATGCTAGACCCATCAACAACATTGAAGCTCAAAATCAATCACCAGTGAAATACAACCAATAACTGAAAACCCATCATCACTAAAGCAAATCACATTCAATCAATATGAAGATTGAGAACACAGAGCAGAACCCATAACTTTGCATCAACAACTAGAACCAACTGCAACTTCAAACATCATATTTCATAATGTATATGCTACTTCGATGTGCCAAACCAGTGTGTATACGCGCTTTTACCAAAGCGAACCAGCGTATAGATCTGCAAATACTAACTTAAAACTTCATTACTATTCCAAACTTTAGTCATACCCAGATCACAACATTTACAAAATAAAACATGCTTAAGAAATTAGATCTAGCCCAATCAACATTAGATCATTCAATAATAAGTCATTTCAATTCTTATGATTCTGATCTAACATTGTATCCAAGGTGCACAAAATATTTGAGGTCATCTCATAATCATAGCCCCTGCAACATAACATATACTTCAGATAGAAGTATTCCTCAGAAACCCTTTCACTTGCACACTCTGGCCTAATGATATTCTCCTCCTTATATAGTTTTAGGCCTTTCTCAATACCTCAGACCAAAACCACTTAGGACCCGTGGTATTCTTGGGCGGGATCAAATAGTTGTTACTCCACTCAATATTGTGGGCTAATACCATGGTATTGACCCCTGGTATTCTCTCCTCTTGAATTTCCTTGTTTTCCCAACCTGTACGCGCTTTTCCTCTTGTGAGAGTGCGTGTATACGTATACACTATTTTTTAATTTTATTTAATTTTATTTTTTTTCTTCTTCTGTGGACGTGCGTGTACATGCTACTTTGACACAATGAACCAACATATACCTCTCTTTCTTCAATCTTTGGAGTCTGATCTGTAATATTTTGTTGTTAACTTGTTGCACTGTGAACTGTGATCTATGTGAGTTGCCATCAAGGACAACACCTGTATCATAATGCCAACAATCTCCCCCTTTGGACTTGATGGCAACAACAACACCAAGACACTCTCCCCTTTTGGACTTGATGGCAACAACAACACCAAGGCACTCTCCCCCTTTGGACTTGATGGCAACAACAACACCAAGACACTCTCCCCCTTTGACATCAAGGGCAAAGGGCAGACCAAGATATTCTCATCCTTTGATATACATTATGATGTCCATGCTCCCCCTGAGTACATGCAGAGTCTGCAAGGATATTTTTTCAAAAGAATAACATGACTCTGTAACTCAACTAAGTGAGTATGACTTCCCTAAGACCAATGACTCATACATACATCAATCACCCAATCAAGTGGGGATACACCAAATTTGACTCATCCACCCAACCAAGTGGGGATACACCAAATGTTTATACATGACTGAAATAGCAATTATTACATCATCCTTCCCATGCATAGTGGGGTTACAAATTAGGTCTTTTCATGACATTTACATCAAATGATATACATGACATTTATAACAAGGACCAACAATCTAAACAAGACCATGATAGTCATCAACAACTATCATACACCATATATGATCTGCACCATAAGTATTTGTCAACAACATCAAGATCAAAAACCCGTATATTTCCATTATCAAAAGAGTCTTCTGAATCAAAGAAACTATGTGAATCAAGCAGTATAAGTATCATCACGTACCAAGGTCTTCTATTATAATGCCAACAATGCATTATTAGAAGCATATGTGTTACACATCATTTTGTCATTGTCCCTGTACTCCTCGTTCCATGATCCTAGAGGACCTCTATAGTGAACCCTACATGATTTCTCTTCATGAAGAAACTCCCACTGTGTCCCTCTTCATGAGCAGAACAAATCCCTTTTGCATAATTTCCCAAAAATCTTCCGTTTTTCCTAGTTTACAAGACCGATGCTAATGACCCGTGTCCTCCTCGCGCCAATATGCAGGGATTAAAATTTTCCCTAGTTCCATCTAGAGCGACTAAGCCTTGTTGTCACGTCGATCCTCTTTTAGAAAGTTTTTTAAATAAGGAGCTGAAGCTTCCAGCTCTAGAATCTTCGTAACGGAAGTTTGGTAAATGGTTGGGCCAGATGAAGTCGAGGATGTCAGTTTGGGCTCCTTTCCCCTATTAGGATGGAACTACCTTAAGAGATAAGACCTTCTCCCATGAGAAGAGAGACCATATCCCTTCCATCCATGCTATATAAACCTCCACAGTGTTGGTGTGCTAGCGCTAATTAAGTTTGGAGTAATCTGCAAGTTATTCATAGTTGTAGCTCTCTAGTTGTGTGTGAGGGAGAAGTGTGAATTTGGTTTTGTGTGAAGACTAAAGGGAAGAGCCTTAAAACTACCATTATTGAGGCCATCATAGAATGCTAACGGAAGTGTGTGGGAACCCGGATTTGTCGGAGGAGAACAACAACATCAAGACAACAGTTGTAATCTCTTCTTGATTTAATATATATATGCAACTATCGATTGATTTCCTACATAATATGTCAGCTCACATGTTTATGGCTTAATGTTTCTTGATCTGTTAAGTAGGTTGAATACAATTTGTCTATTATCATTATTGTTGTTTGTTGTTGTTTACTTGTTTCAGGTGTTCGAAGAAGAAAACAGGAGATAACTGGAGCGAGCAAGCAAGGTCATCACCAAATGAGATAAACGTACTAAGAGTTAGGCCCTATTAATTGGTTCTAACCTAAGGAAATCTTCCATAGAATGTCTTTTTTGTGGCTAGACCTACTATCAGGCTAGAGGAATTGTTTGTGTCTGCACTTAGACTTTTACTTCACCAGAAATTGGCGACTCCGTTGGGGAGACGAGTCCTTCTATTTACTTGTTTGGAATTTCATGGTTTTGTTTGAACTTTTCTAGTTTCACCATTTCCCTTTAGTTCTATCTGCTTTTCTTTGTTTATTGCTCTGGGTCTGAAATTCACAGTGGCAAGTTTGGTCGCAACTTTTGAAAATTTTTATTTTTTTCTTTGCATCCTCGCTCAGCGCGCTTATTTCGCTGACAGTCACGCCGATTAGCGTGATATGCTTAGAAACAGTCGCGCCGACCCCCTTTTGATGCTTTTTGTTAGTTAGGCAGTCACGTCGATGCTTGTAAGTGAAGATTAGGGTTCACCCTAGACCTTGGCCAGTGTGACTTTCTCTCTTGATTTATGCCTTATAAGTTGTTTAGACCGTCTTCTCCCTGATTGGAAAGATTCTTTTCACTTGGTTTATTTGCTTGTTGACTTGCCTTCTTTTCGCTTGATTTCTTGGGTCCTTGGATGGTTTGTGGCCCTCGGGCATCTAGGTTTTCATCTATTTAGCTGATTGTGAAGTCAATGAGTCAATTTGTTGGTGCATTTACTCCTTGCATTTCATTTATAGTCCTCTTATTACTTTGGGTCTCCATTACACAAGTTTGAAAAGTTTTGTTTGCTTGTCTAAACGTCTCTTTTCTAGCATAGTTCACATTGTCTATCTTGTTTTTGGTAGAGTCATTGTGTCATTAGTTTGAAAGAGATTTTCTTTTTGTGTTTTTCATTTTCTTGAGAATCGATTGTTTTGAAACTTTTTCATTGGAGTGTTTTATGAGAAATTCATTTTGTCATTTAATGAAAAGTATAAAATTCTACTTCGCTGCATCAATATGTTACGGTAGTTAGCATCATTGAAGACTAGGATTGCATTTTTACTTGAAAAGAAAAAGTACTTCTAAAAGGGATGTTTGGAGTGTACTTACTAGGAAACTAGGAACTGGAGTGAATTTTTCATTAGTTTATTTTTTCAAAAAGTGAAGTAGTGAAAATTAATTTTGCTTTCAGTTGCTTGATTGTTTGCATTTGATTGTGTTTTATACCCTCTCTAGTGTAGAAAATTCATCGAATTGAAAGGGTCTTGTCTCATTTAGCTGCATTTAGGACTTTCCGAGTCACATCGCTAAGGCCTGAAAAATGAGACATAATTCAAGATAAAATTTAAAATGAACTCAATTAACCTAAGGTGCATTTGAAACCTAACGATCATATCTAGAAGGTCTAGGCTAGATATGTGTTCCGGCGTCTTTAAACCTAGAAACTGCCATTAGCTTCAGCACTAGACAACACCTAGTACGGACTTGTGCTCCCCATACCGTCGAGTATATAAAGGGAGACCCCTCTAGGCTGCAATCCTTTATCCATAGGAAGTTGAGTCTGTCACCTTGCAAACATGATACACCGAACACAACATTCGGGGAGATTGCTTACCCATACTTCTTGGCTCGCCGAGTGGTATTATGCAGTTCACAATTGCCTGGTAATCCTTTTTACCTAGATCATCCGGAGTAGTCATTGGATCTTTTTGACTCATTAAACTTAAAATATGATTCGAGCGCTTGTCCTTTCGAGCTCATTTCCAATCGAAAGTGATAGAGTCATCTTTGCTTCTTTCTCGACTCTTAAAACATGAAAGAGCACTAGTTTATTTGTGTGTCTCAAAAAAATTGTTGCCCATGATCTTATAACATCCTGTTAGTCTTTTCAAGACCAAATTGCGAGTTTTCCTTAAACTACATTTTAAAGCCTTGTAATTTATCTCTCTTTTCCTGTTAACTAAGACAAGGTCATCGTGGCTAAACCATATGGTTCACCCAGTTCCTCTTCCTCTCATCCGTTTGAAAGATTGTCTGAGGAGCCTTTTCCTGAATTAATAGAGTCACTCGAGCACCAAGGCGTTGAACTCAAAATCATTTTGAGCATTCAACCTTTATCATCTTGTCCTCCACCTAATTCAGATACTGGGTCAATTGCTGATATTGGCCTGTAATCTCCGGAAAATCCCGTACAGATTCCTGAGAGTTTGCCGGCCACTGATGGTTAGCTTGGACTGGTTATATATCCTCTGAATCCTTTGTTCGACCCTGTTGTGATATCACTGTAGTGTCTGTACAGTTTGTACAATCAGCCGGGTGTTCCTTTGGAATTATCCCCTCGTACATCTTCAGTCATTCGTTATCGTTTGTTCCTAGCTATGGAACTCGAAGACGAAGCTCTAGTTACCTCTCTAGATCAATCGAAAGTTTCTACTCCACACACTGTCGAAGAGGAAGAACATCAATTTCCTCTTTAAATTTTTCCCTACACGGGGAGCATTCTCATTAGTGTGTATCAGGATTTTCCACCTAATTATGTGACTTTAGCACAGTTGGTCTCAGGTACACCTAGTGCCTCATCACTTTATCACAACCTTGTTTGGGCATTTGGCGCCATGCCTACTACAGGTCCGTTCATTCAAAACTCGGCCTCCAACAGGCGATGATTTCTGTTGTTACCTAAGTCCTAGTGCAACCCACTGTTCTTAGCCCTCTTGTCTTGTCAGTCCAATTCACCTGTCCGGTTCAACCAATGATCTCGAGGCATGTTGCTGTCAGTTCTTCAACCCCCCAATAAGTGGCCCAGTTGTACCACTTCCTGGGGGGTAGAATTTGAGTGTTTCTATAATGTCAGGCATAACCAATGTGAGTATCTCATAGGCTCACATGGTTGGGATGAACCAGCCTTCTTCTGGTGTTATCCAAAACCTTGTTGGTCTTGCTGGATTGATCAATGTCTAGTACCAACAAGTCCAAAATCCAATTGGTCCGTCTGGGTCAAGCAATTTCTAGTATCAGCAGCCTTATGAGGCTCAGGTTCAGTACCAAGCTCCTTATGTTCCATATGGTTCTCAAGGAATGGTCAATCTACCTTATGTGCTTCAACCTGGATAGTATGTTCAGCCTGGTCCATCCACTTTTCTGGGTGGCTATGGCTAGATACAATTCGAATTTTTTTTGATAACTATTCAAGTACCTCTGTAGCAGCAAGGACAACCTCTACATCAACAAGGGAAACCTTTATTGTAGCAATGGCCATCCGTGTAGCAGCAGGGGCAGATGATGCCGCAGCAAGGGCAACTGCAACAACTGCAGGGGCAACCCTCGCAATAGTTGCAGCCAACCATGCAGTATGCTCCACAAACCTCCCAACCTATGTCTTCGCAAGGCCAACCTATGTAGCCGTAGGGATAGCCTTTGCAGTCACAAGGTCAATCCTTGCAGCAACAGAGCCAACCCAGGCAATAGCAACCCTTATATACATATCAACGGGGTCAACCCTTACAAGGACAAGGTCAGGGTCAAATCCAGCAGCAGCAGGCCCAAACTCCTAATGTCCAAGGGAAACAAGTCCTAAATCCTTTTTTCTAAGGGCAGCAGGTCCAAAATCCCTATGTCCAAGGACAGCAAGTGCAGAATCCGTATGTCCAAGGACAAAAGGTCCAGAATCCTCTTGTTTAGGGACAATAGGTTTAAAACATTTATGTTTAGGGACAACAGGTGCAAGAGCCACATGTCCAAGGTCAACAGGCTCAACAACCTTTCAACCTGTATGTTCCTTATCAACAACCTATGGAAAGATAGTTCCAAGGTGCTCAAGGTAAAATTTCTCCCTATGGCCAAGGTAACTTACAGTGGGGGAAAAATCAAATTACATATGGCCAAAACCCTCCACTATGGGGACAAAATCCTTACCAGCAGGGATGGGATCCTCCAGTTGGACCCGCCTATTGACCTCCAATGCCTTTCAATACTCATTGTCGTTCTTGGCTACACTAGAGTTGCCAGATTTGTCTCGACTCACGAATGATCCAATTCTTCATTTGCCATACTAGCCTCTGGTTCTGTCCAACATCCCAAGCGATTGTCCCAAGTTTGATTGGAAAGCAAAAGAAGATCCTCAAGCCCATGTGATGACATATCACCTTCGGTGCTCTTAAAATTCCTACGTTGATGATTCTATTCGTCTTAATCTTTTCCAACAAACCCTTACAGGTGTTGCAGCCAAGTGGCACATCAATCTCCCTCGAAGTATTTACCATGACTTCAACTCTTTAGCCATGGCTTTCCTCTCGCATTTCCAGTTGCCGATTCACTATGAAACTGGCACCTATTTGATTACATTGCTCAAGAAAGATACTAGGATGCACATCTCCAATCACTTCCATGAATGGAGACGTAGACGTTGCCTGATCAAATTTGAGATTGCTAATCAGTTGCTAACCGAATGGTTTACCAAGTCATTCGTCGCTCCAATTGCTCGCAATATAGCTATGGGTGGATGCGTTACTGAAGAACAAGCCATTGATCGTGTCCAGTACTTAGACCTTTTTTATTCTCAATCGGGCACTTTGTATGAGTTATTACCCGATGCTCCATGGCCATCATCCGATCCAACAACATCAAAGTCATAGTCTACACCTCCTGTTGATGGAGTAATTTGTTCAGTGTCCCAAACCCTTACAAAACCTTCTTCCAAACAGAAGTCGGGCTCGAACACTGCTTCCAATAGTTCCTCCTAGAATCCACCTGGCCCTGGTAAAACCTCAGAGGTCCACGCTGTCTAGTTTACCACAGTGGACAAATCCTCGAAAGGTAAGAATAAAGGCAAAGGCAAGGGTAAAGCCGATGCCCCAAAACAGGGTCCTCCTAAGTCGTCTGTTGGTGTTTCTTCACAACGGAAGCCTAAGTATCCTTGTCTCATTTCTGAGGAGGATCACTACACTAAGGATTGTCCCCGATGGTCCAAAGTTAGTCATTTGCTCAAAGGGACCCTAACTTTCCTGAAAGAACCGTTGCCGTCTCAGCAAACTCAAATGGTAGACCAGCCCCAATCATTTTCTTCCTCAGGATCTCAAGTGTTCATGATGAGTAGGCCTATTAATGTTGCTACTAGATCAAAAGATTATCAAACTCCTGCTCCGACAACCGGGAAAGAGAAAGAGGCCACCCCTTCTTCTTCAGCCCCAAGTTCTGGCCCTCTTCATATTGAGCGCACTAACCCTGATTCTACCATTTGACCACCTTCTCGAGGTGTGATAAGGAAGTCCTCGTACAATCCCAATGCTCGAGCCACTCAACACTATCACATTATTGAGGATTTGTCTTAGGCGCCATCAACTATGTCTATTCTTGAGGTACTCCAAAGCTGTCCGTCTCAGCAGAAATCATTGTTGTCGGCTATTGGGGGTATTGATCCTACCAATTCCAATTTGATATGTTTTGATCTAGAGAACCACGTTCCACAATTGCCTCATCATATTTCCTTTCTCATTCAGGTAATTATCAATGAGAAAACCATTCATATAACCATCATTGATGAAGGTGCTTCTACCTGCATCATGTTAGTCACTTGCTGGAAGGAAATTGGTTCTCCTACTTTGAACCAATCCCCTAACACTTTGGAAGCTTTCGACGAGCGTGATTTGCGACCATTCGGTGTCTTACCCAACCTTTCCATTACTTTGGAGGGTGAGACAATACATGTCGAGGTGGAGATTGTTGACGCTAATCTCAATTATAATCTTCTACTCGGACAGAGATGGACCCATGCCATGCATGTTGTAGCCTCCTCCCTGTTCCATGTGATTCATTTTCCCCATCAAGGGAAGATCGTCACAGTCAACCAACTGTCTTTCTTTGCCTCTTCCTCCTTGGATGACAATGTTTTGTATGTCAAGCACACCGGTGCTTCTTATGAGAGTGTAGGGGTAGGACTTTTTAAATATTTTTCCTTGATGGGAATTTTTCCACTCCCACCTCCTCATGTTGCCTCTTTCAAAATGATCTCGGTCAAATCTGATCCTTGGGTCATACCTTCAATGGATCTTGTTGATTCTTGGGGCGAGATTATGCCACTTAGTCCTGCAGAAATCAATTATGTGGAAATTTTTTCGGCTTCAAGTTTTGTATCCTCTAATTTTCCTATCTTGAGGACTTCTCTCGATATGTATTCTCAATCCCCATGGCTTGGTGCTTCAAAATCCCCTGATCCCTTAGCTAAGACTTTCCTTGCTGAAGAAAGTATCATGGAAGTAATGTCTCTGGAGGAACCACCTTGGAATGATACTCATCATCATTCCTTGTTCCCGCCTAGCCCGACGGTCATCTATACTTGTCTCGAAGAGTTCTCTTCTCAGTCTCCTTCCCTACTGCTTTAGGTGCCAATCATGCCTCATGAAGTATGGTCGGAAGGAAATTTAGGTAACATTATCCAAACGATGCCAATTGATATTTCTATCCAACCTGCCGTCATTGAAAATGTCCATATCGGGGTAACTTGTTCTCCAGATGAGATCAAGATCTTTACTTGTCTTTTTCAAGAATTTTGTGAAGTGTTTGTGTGGTCATATGAGGAAATTCTTGGCATTGATCCCAGCATTGTCGTGTAGGAAATACCAACTTATCCTCACGTGAAGCCTGTTCGCCAACAGCTCCGCCCAATGCACCCTAGGAAAACAACAACTATCAAGGGTGAAGTTGAAAAAAATTTCAAAGCTGGATTCATTTATCTGATCCCTCTTACAGATTGGGTGTCTAATATTGTACCGGTGGAAAAGAAACAATGCATGATCCGCATTTGCGTTGATTACCGTGACCTCAATCATTCCTGTCCTAAGGATAACTATTCCACTCCCTTGATTGATTAGATCATTGATGACTGTGCTGGGAGCGAAATTTTTTCCTTTATGGACAGTTTTTCTGGTTACAACCAGATTAACATTGCGTTGTCCAATCAAGAAAAGACGGCTTTTATCTATCCATGGGGTACTTTCACGTACTAAAAGCTCCCTTTTAGCCTAAAAAATGTTGGGGATACATTTCAGAGGGCGATGTCCTATGCGTTTCACGACATTCAAAACATCATTTAGCCTTACTTGGATGACCTTACCACTCATTCTCATAATCGCCATGATCACCCTCACCATCTTTGGCATATTTTTCTTCACTGTAGACACTACAACATTCAGTTAAACTCACATAAATGTGTTTTTTGCGTCGAATCTGGATGACTCCTTGGCTTTATTGTTTCTAAGGAAGGTATTCACCTTGATCCGCTTAAAGTCGAGGCCATTTTTAATTTACCGCCCCCATCTTTGTTGCACCAACTATAGAGCCTGTAGGGAAAAGAAAATTTACTCTACCATTTCATACCCAAATATGTTGGGCTAGCTTCAGTATTTACCTGGTTTCTCAAGTAACGAACACCCTTTGTTTGGGATGAGATTGCCCAAAAGTCATTCGATGACCTTAAGGATGTCCTCATAAATGATCCTTTTCTACTTCCCCTGGATTATCATCGCGATTACTTCCTTTATCTAGCTGCAACCTCTAGCACCATTACTATGGTGTTGGTACAAGATGATGACGAAGGCAATGAACATGTTATCTACTACCTAAGTCACAATCTCCTCAAAACTAAAATGCATTATGCCTATGTCGAGAAGTTGTATTTGGCTACCTTATAGGCTGTTCATCGCTTTCGGCACTACATTCTCTTACGCACTACTATTGTGATTTCTGAATGCAACCCCATGACCTACATCCTGACTCGTCAGTTGCTCGGGGGCAAGTATTCTAAATGTATTTTCATCCTGCAAGAATTCGATTTGGTGTTTACTACTACCAAATCTAAGAAATCATTGGTTTTTGCCAAGTTGATTTGCTCCTTTCGTTCTACATCTCTCCCCGCTAGTGCAGATGAACATCTCCCGAATGAGACTCTTTTCCTGATAAGCACCCTTGACCCATGGTACAGTGATATCATCGTGTATCTCCAGATGTCCACGTTCTAGTCTGTGTTGACTAAGGATGATCACCGATGTATTTGGCATCACTCCCAACCCTACCGTATTATTGGAGATACTTTATACCGTGTCAGTGTCAATTTAGTTCTTTGCTGATTTCTTACTATTGACGAGGCTGAGAGAGTTCTCAATGACTGCCATTCTGGGGCATGTGGTAGTCATATGTCTGGCTATGCTACTGCTCAAAAAATCCTTCGCGCTGGTTATTTCTGGTCGTCCATCTTCAAGGATTGCATCCTTGATGTTCACAAGTGCCATGAATGCCAAATTTACCAGCGCAAGATGCGCGCCTTGCCCTCTCATCTACTCCTCATAATTACCATTGGTCCTTTTGCCAAATGGGGCATTGACTATATGACATGTAACCCTCGTTCGACCAGGGGGGCATGGTTATATTATCATTGTTGTGGATTATTTAGCCAAATGGACCGAAGCGATGCCTACATACTCTGTAGATGGTAAAACTACGGCTAAATTTCTATTCAATCATGTTTTTTCTAGGTTCGGTGTACCTCAAGCCATTGTCACCGACCCATTTCCGAGATTACATGATGGCTGCGTTGATCTATACATTGGGTTTGAACCACGATGGATCAACCCCGTATTACCCTCAGGCCAATGGTCAAGTTGAAGCTGTGAACAAAGTTTTGGTTACAATGCTTCGACATACTATTGGGATGCATAAGTCCAATTGGCATCTCATGCAATTTTTAGCTCTGTGGGCTTACCGAACCTCGACCAAGGACGCAACTGGTTTCACACCATTCCAGTTAGTCTACAGTCTGGAAGCAACTGGTTTCACACCATTCCAGTTAGTCTACAGTCTGGAAGCAACATTACCGATTGAGTGTGAAATTCCTTCACTCAAGCTAGCTTTCTAACTTCTCCTCGAAACCTCACCTCAAGAAGAGCGCCTCTTGTATTTAGAATGGCTAGATGAGACTTGTCATCTCGCTGCTTTGGTCATTGAAGCACAAAAGAAGCGAGTCAAGTCCCATTTTGATCGGTCGGTCTCCCCTTGTGCATTCTCTTAGGGTGATTTGGTTTTACTATACGATCAAGCTAATGATAAGATGGGGGTAGGTAAGTTTGAACCCATGTGGCATGGGCCCTACATTGTTAAATGAGCGTTGCAAAAAGGGGCCTATGAGCTAATTGATTATGAAGGCAATCCTCTAGACAAGCCCTGAAATGGGCTTTACCTAAAAAAGTACTATGCTTAGGTCATCTTGCATGGTTAATTGTGTACATTAGTGTGTCATTCATTTTTGTGCAGTCTGGTTTGGTGTGTTGGTTTTCAAACAACTTTCCTGTTTACTATGTTTTTTCCCTGCTTTATAGATGTATATGACTCCTCACGTCGGTTTCACTAATGGTGCTTGCCATAGTACCCTGAATCTATCCTCCACGACATGGGTCATTTATGACCCTCATGGTGAGTTGATTGATCTTCAAGGTATTTGTTTTGGTCACACAACTAATAACATTGCCGAATACAATGCAGTTATAGAATTGTTGTCAGAGGCCATTGCTCTTGGCATTTGGGAATTGGTTGTCAACTTGGATTCACAGCTTGTTGTATTTCAACTCAACAGGAAATATTCCATCAGAAACCCTCAGATATTGAGAAGGTATCTACGTATTCGTATACTGGAAAGAAATTTTGATCACATTACATATCATCATATTCCCAGACGCATGAATGCATTGACAGATGCATTAGCTAATTATGTGTTGGATAGACATTTATGAAACATGTGAAAAACCAAAAACAAATCATTTCGTACCATAGTAAGCAATAATATACAACATATATATATATATATATATATATATATATATATATATGGTGATAATGTTTGATACATCAAAACCCCAAAAAATAGTATGTGTGTTCAAATAACATTTGTGGCTCGCAGGCCTCAAAAATAAATGTTGGACCTAGGAACTAATTAGCATGGTGATCATGGTAACATGAAACTGTTTGTGCTACACGAGTCAACAATTGGCTAATCCGATCAGATACCCCCATCGTATGCCTCTGGTACTGGCGTGGGATGTCTCCCACCCGTGCATACTCTGGGATACCACGAGTCAACCCCTCAAGGTTCCTCGCTATCTCCTCCTCGTTGTCACTTCCTTCCTGATAAGGAGCGACATCAAACTGGCAAATGACATGCTTGGCTATCGGGGACATCTTAGCAGGATGCTCTGGTCCAACATCTGCATTGATAAAACAAAATGTTATAAACACATATATATATATAAAAACACTTGAAAAATCGAAAAAATTAAAAATTGATTTTTTACCTTCATCGTCGAAATCCTCCCCATATGGAAGCAGCATATCTAGATCTTCGGGGAAGTCGGTACCACTGTATGACCAATCCTCCACTATGATCAGCGGTCATCGTAGCCATGAGAAGAAGGCGGGCCTGTAGGACAAATGCTTGCCCCAGTGATCCTAGGCATCAAATGACTCCAACAGACCATCTGTGGGTCTCGTGGCATCAGTGGATCTACCTCAGTCAGCTGGTACTGGAACAACGGAATCTGCTCCAGGAAGGTCACTAGTACAGATTCGAAGCAAAATTGCTTCAGATTCCCTCCCTTAGCTTTTGATAGCTAGCGTTTCATGTTGATCTTCATGGCTTCCGCCCAATTGAAGATCGTCGATGTTGTACAGTCGATAACATATAGAAATTTCGACTTGTTAGTTTTGTGCTCTGCTTGGGACCCAACCACTCTGTTGATAGTCAACAGTAGCACTCTCAGTGTAAGATCTCGCATAGTGGCAATCTCAATCATGTCGCTCTTGGATTTGAGCGATTCTGGGCAATGTTCGACAAGTAGCATGGATATGCTTGCCCCAATCGGACATGACCCATATAAGTTGACTGGTTCCCCTCTCTGGGACAGTCTTGTGATGAAATAGATGTTTTAAGTTTCCAACTCTAGCTCTTGGTCACCAATGATAAATATTTCCTGATTTATGTCCCAGAGACTAATCAGGTATTGAAGCAGCTCAGGTTGAGCCCACATCCTTGGTGTGAGAAATAACTCGAGGAGCCCACAGTTCCTCAAGGCGTCCAAAGAAGTTTGGATCATTCATTACCTGGGTGTCCACATCTTCGTGTTCACGTTCTTTACAGTCTACCATTTTTTACGATTCTTTCCTGCAAAAACTATGTATTTAAGCCAGTAATCATTTTTGGCAACTAAAATTTGGATTCAAAAGGTGGATTTGAGAGAAAAATGGTTTTTTTCTTTGTTCATGGTGCCGGTGCACCTGTTTTAAAAATAGTTGAATCGATGGCGCAGTTGGGCATTTTAGCAACCCTCGGCTGGTGTGATCTCGTGCCCGGAAATCACGCCAACCGAGGGTGAATTTTTTTTGCCAAAACCTCCCTCAAAAATCCAAAAAATGGATAAAAAAAGGAATAAAAATATGGAAATGGCACTTAGGGACTTGGCTCTTACTTGCAACTAGGGGCTCGACAAATGACCTCTCGGATCTCCCACAATCTGCTCTGGAAAAATTAGGGAAAAAGTGCGTGAAAAGTTTTTCACAACAAGGTAAAATGGTAAATGGTAAAAAAAAAATTACTTTTCCCCCCTTTTATTTAGTTTTTCATGAAATATTAGGGGTTTAAAGTATTTTTGACCTATTTTTCCTCAAGAATTAGATAATGCACTTTACCTTTTTTGTGCAGCGATAGGTGATGGATGTTCGACAATGGTACTGAGTCACGTTTCAACCCTTTTCTCAACTCGTAAAACTCAAATGAAAAAACATCCGAGTATTTGTCCCTTTTCACTTGTAAAAGAGAATAAAATGGGGGGGTCCACTTTCAATCTCTTTTTTGATCCTTTAAACACGAAAAGATTGTCGAACTCTTGTCGTTTCAAACTCATTAATGAATGTTAAACATCATGTGCCCAGTATATGTTTATTCCTTTTTCGGGCTGGGATGCACTATTTACAAAAATGGTACTGCTTGACTGAAATGGTCAAGTGATTCTCTTGAGCATCATCTTCTACCTTTTCGGGTTCGAAAGACACAAAGGGACCATGTGGAGTTTTCTTTTCCGTGTCTTTTTCAAACTCTCTAAACATGAAAAAGATACCGAGTTGCACCTTTGTCAGACTCGTTAAAATATACAATGACATCAAATTTGTCACCATGACGAACATGAGCTTCTCCTTCATAGGGCTCATTAAACTTACTTGGTCGGATTCATCCGAAGGATGAAATTATAGTGCAAGCATATGCTATCCCCTTCAAGCTTGCGATTAAAAAATAATTGGGGTGCCTACCACAAATGGTGGGGGAAAAGTTGGAAATTCAATCGGTGGTGTCGACAGCTCACTCTTGAACATGACACTTTTTGCTTCGTGTCAGGTTGGGATATCCTCCATTTTATCATTGACCTTCCTCGGTCGGGCCATTTATTTTTGCCTTCCATTTGATCTCTACCACGTCATCATGACCGCCGATCTTATGGGTCCAAAAGCTACCAAACTTCCAGTCATGTCACTGATATGTTCAATTGTCATTCTACAGTTACACTTACCCCTTATTCTCTGTATCATCCAAAATCATTTTGCATCCCTTTGTCTTGTTTCTAGGATGTGGGATACATTATGGCCCTCCTTCGACATGGTCGCTTCCTGTCGGCTTCAGCTCATTATCCAGGGAGTTGGTTGAGAGAGTCCCTTCCAGTACCTTAGAGCTTGCATGCCCTAATGGCAAGTTCTTTGCACTCGATGATGAGTTCACGTCATTGGCTTTCGATCGGGTGATTTCATGGGTGTTCGACTACATTTCCTTTATTCACATTTCGTGAATTATGTTGATAGTAACTTGAGAACCATTGTCATTATTGGTGGTTTCTCTTGCGCTTGTTAATAGTTTACATCATTAGTTCGTAATCAAGCGATTTTCTAGCATGTTCGACGTCAACACATCTATTCACATGTTAGAACTTGTACTTTGATTGGGTCGTGTTGGAGCGCAAGACCCTGGTCTCATATTACAAAAGTCTATGTTGCAAAGCAGTGTGACATGATTGTGCTGATATGCATGTCTCTTTCAGATGGGTGGCTGTAACCATACCATGAGTTGTCATATGCGATCCTTCTCATTATTCGATGGCTACAACCATACCTTGGTTTCGATATGATCCTCTTTATCAGATGGCTGCGTCCATACCTGGATCCATTTTCATGATCTTTCTCTGGATAGCTACATCCATACTACGATTCATGTATCATTTGATAGAGTTTTTAGTTATGTATATGTATTTGTACTTTCTTGCAGGTTTTCCAGCGACAGACTCTAGTTCCCTACACTGAGTTATAAAGCATTTCACCCCTCACTCTAGTTTGGCCTTCATGCTTTAGGGGGCATCTATTACACAACATTTTGTCACTGTCCCTGTACTCCCCATTCCATGATCCTGGAGGACCTCTACAGTGAACCCTACATGTTTCCCTTCATGAAGAAACTCCCATTGTGTCCCTCTTCATGAGCAGAACAATTCCCTTTTGCATCATTTCAGAAAAACCTTATGTTTTTCCCAGTTTACAAGACTACCACTAATGACCCGTGTCCTCCTTGCGCCGATATGCAGTGATTAAAACTGTCCCTAGCACTGACCAGAGCGACAGAGCCTTGTTCTAGTCGCGTTGATCCTCTTTTGGAAAGTTTTTTAAATAAGGAGCTAAAGCTTCTAGCTCTAGAAGCTTCGTAACGAAAGTTTGGTAAATGGTTGGTCCGGATGAAGTCGAGGATGTCAGTTTGGTGTCGTTTCCCCTATTAGGATGGAACTACCTCAAGTGATAAGACCTTCTCCCATGAGAAGAGTGACCATCTCCCTTCCATCCATGCTATATAAACCTCCACTTTTCCCAAGCACAAACTAGTGTTAGTGTGCTTTTAGTGTGAGGACTAAAGGGAAGAGCCTTAAAACTACCATTATTGAGGCTATCATGGAATGCTAACGGAAGTGTGTGGGAACCCGGATTTGTCGGAGGAGAACAACAATGTGAAGACAACAGTTGTAATCTCTTCTTGATTTAATATATATGCAACTATCTATTGATTTCTGACATAATATGTCATCTCACATGTTTATGGCTTAATGTTTCTTGACCTGTTAAGTAGGTTGAATACAATTTGTCTATTATCACGGTTGTTGTTTGTTGTTGTTTACTTGTTTCAGGTGTTCGAAGAAGAAAAAGGGAGATAGTTGGAGCAAGCAAGCAAGGTCATCATCAAACGGGATAAGTGTACTAAGCGGTAGGCCCTAATAATTGGTTCTAACCTAAGGAAATATTCCATAGAATGTATTGTTTGTGGCTAGACCCGCTATCGGGCTAGAGGAATTGTTTGTGTTCGCACTTAGAATTTTACTTCACCACAATATGCTCCCCCTGAACTTGTGCCAGCCGTTCACTATCAGATCTAATCATTGCATTTGTTAGTAAGAATTATCAAGGCATCATCATCAATAAGTGATTCATCAACTTATTAACATCTTATGAGGACCAAAAACACTTCCACATATGATCAGCATACTGTAACCATCATCAATCAGAATAAAACAAATAATTGATAATTGACTGAACCATATTAGATCCCTTTTCTTGAGTTTTTCCCACATTCCTTTTTCTTCAAAACACCATATACGCGATTATGCAGCTTCTAACTCGCGTATATACGCGACTTATCTTCATAATAACTGCGTATGAGAATTGGAATACTGAAGTTTTACACTTTTAGCTCCCCCTGGGTCTGTTATGTCTGTAAACTGAGCTATGCCACATCTTTCTGATAACAATTCCTTCTTCTTCAATACCTTGGATTGTGATGATGTTTTATCCTTTTGGTATGGTGACTGAAATTTGCTCATGCATTCCTTTTCTCTATGTCCAAACTTGTTACATGCATAGCATCTTACATGTTTCATATTCCTTCTATCGCAATCAATAGTTTTGTGACCAAACATATTGCAAGTAAAACAATATCCCTTAAAGTACCTAGAAACTGATGATGTTTTTGTGTGACAGTATTGAACCATTCTACTTCTGCATCTGGATGCAACATGTCCAAAATTATGACATATAAAACATTCAACATTATTTGTCAGAGAAAAGAAACAATTATCCCTTCCATAGTTAGGTGGAAATGTTTTTCTTTGAAGTCTTTCTTTCCTTGGTCGTTGATGGGGTTGACTTCTTATCTCCTTGTTGAGCATTTCAAATTTTCCATTGGATTTCCTTACTTCATCTTGTGAGCTAGATTCACCTTCATGAAAACCAAGGCCAAATTTTATAATAGGAAAACATTGAACTTTGATGATTTCATCTAACGTTTCTGATCCTTTAGAAAATCTAAGATTCAAAGTCTTTGTCTTCTCAAGTTATTTTCTTAGACTTATTACTTCACATTATAACACTTCATTGTTTTGTCCTTTTTAGTGAGTTGATGTGTCACTGTGTCTATGACTGTATCCTTTTCTGCCAAACTGATTTTGAGTTGACTGATTTCTTTAAGGAAATCTTCCTTTTCTAAGGCATCATTTTCATACGCCACGAGTAGTTTAATTTCTTGATTGTCTTCATCACTATTGGACAAGACATCACTATCATCATAAGTATAATAACTTCTATTACCTTCTACAAACATCTTTCCTTTTACATGAGGGCATTTAGCAGTGTAATGACCAACTCTACCACAAGAAAAGAATTTGAATGGTAGCTTACCTCTGAATCTTTTGGAACCCCATTGAAGCTTCTTGACAAAATTTACCCCATCTTCTTATTCTGAAATGTGTCCTGATTTATTGTACTTTTCCTTTTCTTTTCCCTTTATTGATGCTTTAAAAGCGGCTTCTCTCATATCTGATGGACCTCTTTTTCTCATTTCAAAGGCAGTTAGGATTCCATGGAATTGATTCAAAGTAATAGTTTGAACATCCTGTTTTTCTTCTATGGCAGACACTTTTGAATCAAATTTAGAAGACAAAGATCTCAAAATTTTCTCAACTAAAGTAGCTTACTTTATATCTTCACCTAGATTTCTCATATGATTTACAATCCCATCTACTCGCAAGAAATAACTAGAAATACTTTCATCACTATGCATCTTGAGAGTTTCATACTGGATTCTGAGAGTTTGTAGTTTCGCATGTTTTACATGGGAGTCACCTTCGTAGCTCTGAATGATTCTATCCCATATTTCCTTCGCTGTGTTGAGCTACATGACTTTGACGAATTCTGATTCTGATAAACTTCCCAATAAGGCGTTGACAACCTTGGCATTGATTTCATATGTTTTGTTTTCTGCTGGATTCGTGGGGACTGCTGCTGGATATTGATATCATTTTTCCACAATTTCCCAAATATCATCTCCAAGTGACTGAAGATAAGCTCTAGTTTGTGTTTTCCAATATACCAAGTTGTTCCCATTGAAATTGGCGGCCTGATAGATCCCATGCCTTCGCGATTGTTCATTTTGAAGATCTCCTTTCAAGCAATCAAGGTTCTTCTGAAGGACTTGCTATGATACCAATTTTTGGAAATAATACTGAAAGGGGGGGTAAATCAATATTAGTCAAATTAATCAATTTTTCATTTCATACTCAAATTTATATACGCTACTTCAATGAAGGTAACTCGCATGTACACGCAACTGTCTTTAAAGCAACCAACATATATCCAACAAACTTATGATTTAGTTAATTCATCATATGTTGATATCTAATTAGCATCAGTAATTCATTAACCATATAAACAGTAACCATGTAGTAATAATAGAATAAACCATCACACATAAGCAACACACATGAACACCAAGATTTAAGGTGGAAACCCAATGCGGGACAAAAACCACCTGTTGTTGTCTTCTTTTAATATTAGAAAAACGTGTTTACAATCTTGTACTGGTGTAGACTCATACCAGTACGTAGGCACCCACCTGCAGAAGGCTACAACCTTCTCTCATTCTCCAGCTTCTACTAGAAGGGAGTTACAACCCCCTAGCTCTTGTACTAGTCGATCTGTTTATTAGTACGTAGGAACCAACCTATAGAATGCTCCAACCTTCACTCGTTTTCCAGCTGCTACTGGAAGGGAGCTCCAACCCCCTGGCTCTTGTACCGACTAATATGTTTACCAGTACGTAGGCGTTGGCCTATAGAACGCTACGACCTTCTCTCTTCCTCTAGGGACTATGTTTCATAAATTTTCAGACTAGATACTCCTGGAACACCACACCACAATTTGAAGGCCTCGTTTAATCAAATTTTCATACTGGACCCATAAGAAACATTGAATCTCAAAATCAATCACCACTGCAATACAACCAATCACTGAAAACCCATCATCACTGAAGCAAATCACATTCAATCAATCTGAAGATTCCGAACACTATCACCAAAATACAGTCACCAGAACACAGAGCAGAACCCAGAACTCTGCATCAACAACCAGAACCAACTGCAACTTCAAACATCATATTTCATAATGTATATGCTACTTCGATGTGACACACCAACGTGTATACACACTTTTACCAAAGCGAACCAATGTATAGATCTACAAATACTAACTTAAAACTTCACAGCTATTCGAGACTTCAGTCATACCCAGATCATAACATTTACAAAATAAAATATGCTTAAGCAATCATATCTAGCCCAATCAACATCAGATCATGCAATGATAAGTCATTTCAGTTCTTATGATCCTGATCTAACATTGTATCCAAGGTGCACAAAATATTTGAGGTCATCTCATAATCATAGCCCCTCAACATAAGATATACTTTAGATAGAAGTATTCCTCAAAAACCCTTTCACTTGCACACTCTAGCCTAATGATCTTCTCCTCCTTATATAGTTTTAGGCCTTTCCCAATACCTCGGACCAAAACCACTTAGGACCCATGGTATTCTTGGGCAGGATCAAATAGTCGTTATTGCGCTCAATATTGTGGGGTAATACCATGGTATTGACTCCTGGTATTCTCTCCTCTTGAATTTCCTTGTTTTTCCAACCTGTACGCGTTTTTCCTCTTGTGAGAGTGCGTGTATACACTCTTTTTGTTCTGTGGACCTATGTGTACATGCTACTTGGACACAATGAACCAGCGTATACCTCTCTTTCTTCAATCTCCGGAGTCTAATCTGTAATCCTTTGTTGTTAACTTGTTGCACTGTGAACTATCATCTATGTGAGTTTCCATCAAGGACAACATCTATAACATAATGCCAACATAAATATCCATCGTATAATATTTTAACAACAACACTGATTTTACCAGCTATCACTCAAGGAATTGTTAGCAAATTTATGAGTTTGAAGTTGTTGTTTGAGATAAATTGTTTTTTTTGTATGACCATATTACACTTAATTCGTAAAATTTGCCTTGATATTCAAAACAATAAATCCATATCGGTTTCCTAATAAATTTCCAACTAGTCTTGTTGACTTTTATAATCCATGAGACAAGAGCTAGTACCAAATACAAGCATGTTGTTGATGAATTCTTGAGCCTAGTACAAATGTGTAATTTATTCTCAAACCATTGAAAATATACTAAATCACCCTTCAAGTCAGTTGGACACTACATGATTTGATCATGAATGTATAGATTTAGATCACATTCTTATGTTGGTTTCAAGACTTTCTACATTCGATTGTTAGGAGAAAATTTTTGATAGTGAAAAAATCTACCCACATTAGGGTATACATTTTTTTTTACTTATATTTTAAATTTATTTTCTACAAATCCTTGGATATAGATTAGTTGGCAACATTCATTTTGAAATTGTTGGTTCAAATCCTATTTTATCCTTTTTTACAAAACTAACTTTTAATCATAGCAGTACACGCTTGAAGTTAGAAAATTGCCCAGTCTAGAGGTTGTCACTTTCGTGAAAGTAAATGAAACATGATATTTTCTTTATAATGATATGGACAAAAACGAGAGAGAAGTTTCTTTTATTAAATAATTTATTTTATTTTCTATTTGAAGTGAGCATTAATTTGTATCAAATAGCTTTCCTATATATTTATAGACAAGGACTATGTTGTTGAATATATTATATCACTTTCATGAGAATTCTAAGACCTTTGGGTGTGTAAATAAAATAAGATATTTTCGTTATGATATGGAGAAAAAAAAGACAGAATATTTCTTCTATCAATTAATGAATTTATTGTTTATTTAAAGTAACATACTAATTTGTATAAGATAACTTCCTATATAGTAATCAAGAAAGAATGTGTTATCGAATATATTATTTTGAAATTGTTTAAATTAAACTGCTTTGTTTTGTAGGATAATATTGCAATCTATGAAATTGTTTTAGCCTTACATTATGCTTATTTGTAATGATTCTGATCTAGGTGGATGTTGGTGGCCACCCACCTATCCCACTTGGACCCCCACAACTGTCTCTTTCAGTTTTTCAGTTTCCTTAATTATAGCGCAGTTTACTATTTTTAGCAGTTTTTCGGGTCCTAAACTTCCGGAGTCGTTTTGAGGCCCTAAACGACGTTTTTTGGGAAATCTACCGCCAACAATTTTTTTGGGAAAAATCATCTTTTCCGTCGTAGTCCTCGGAGAGATCTTTCCAACGGGCTATCATGCGTGTCAAATAGAGATAATACGACCAATTCGCGACCCCAGGAAGTTGGCTGTCCAACTCACCCCAAAATGGGGCCCACAATTTGGCGTTTCATCTTCTAGGGTTAGGTTTTGGAATGTGAAGGGTTTTCCATTGTTTCTCAATAATAAATAGGCCTTCGAGCCTCATTGTAAAGACAGTTCGGAACAGTTCAGAGGCATGTAGCTGACACATCTCTTCTCAGAGATAAGCTACCATTGCCCTAGCTGGGTTATTTCTATTTCTATTTGTAAGCATATTTCAGTATTTCCCATTAATGAAATGAAGTATTATTTCCGTTGCATATCTGTCTTTATGGTTATCTCTATATTTTATTGCATTCCTGTTTAAATCCGGATCAATGGTATCAGAGCGGTCTGCTTTTTCTCTGTTTTTCTTTGCATGTCCCCAACGAGGTCGGGATATAAGGAGTTAGGGCTTGAATTGGTCGAACCTTTGCAAGACCAGCCTCGCAAATCTCGACAACCTCCCATGGCGGATGAGAAGAAAGATGAGGGGGCAGGAGATCTTATCAGAATCTTGCTCGAAGAAGCCCTCGAGCGGCAAAGGAACACGATGATGGATAGCTTTGCGCAGATCCTTCAGCGGCTACCCAGAGGTGACGCATCGACTTCTAACAGCTACTCTGGAAACGCCACACCGTTTAAGGTACAAGTTAATTTTGAAATCCCCATATTCGAGGGTCAAATAGACACAGATGCCGTAGATAAATGGTTAAATCTGCTAGATGGGTATTTTTCTGTTCATGAATTTTCAAGGCGGGAAAAGATTGTTTTCGCTCTTCTCAAAGCAGCCCCCCACGTCAAGGACTGGTGGGAAACATACTGCGAGCAGAAGGATGAAAGTACAGGCTCACTATTTTCAGCCGCCACCACTTGGAATGACTTCCGGGATGCCATCAAGGAGCAGTATTACCTTGTCAAAAGCTATGAGGACAAATACATCAAATGGACCACACTGCGGCAAGGACGAGACCAAGATGTGCCATAGTTCACAAATATTTTTCATACCCTTCGCACACAGTTGGGTATCAAAGATTCTGAGCTGCATCTGGTACTCAAATACCGCGGCTGCCTACACAGATACATTCAGGAAGAGATGGAGTTCTTGAACATATCCTCACTCGGCACAGCATACCGATACGCTGTCAAAATCGAGCAAAAGTTCAAACAGAATAAGTGAGACTTTGGATCTGCAAATCCGAAGCCCAAAGGACAAAGCCAAGGTGGGGTGACCCAAGACAACCCCTCGAAGCCGCAAGAAAAGAACAACACCACGAAGCCGAAGAAGGACACAGGAAAGTGGTGTGAGTTCCACAAGAGTCCCACTCATAACACAAGTGAGTGTCGGACCAAGCAGTCGCTGGTGGCCGAGTTGAAGGCTTCCGAATCAGATGCATGTTCCAACTCTGAGCCAGAACCCAGCAAGGGGGACGGCAAAGGGAAGCAAATCATTGATGCGGATCCTAGTGCCACTGTTGCCACTGCCAAGATCCAGAAGAATGAGCCCGAAGAGCCAGAGGAGGGGGAACGTCTTTTCCACTCACAGATGTGGGTGAAGGGTTCGCCGCTGCAATTCATTGTCGACAGTGGCAGCCAAAAGAACCTCGTTTCAGCAGAGGTTGTGAAGCGGTTGGGCCTACCAACTACGCCACACCCACAACTGTACAGTATCGGGTGGCTTCACGAAGGACGAGATCTCAAAGTTCGCCAGCAGTGCCGCCTTCCCTACAGCATCAAGCCCTTTACAGATGAGGTATTGTGTGATATTACACCTCTGGATGTTTGTGATGTACTATTAGGCCAGCCATACTTGTGGAGGCGACATGTTGTGTACGAGTCAAGGCCTCGCGCTGTCATTATTTCTTTGGATAATTCATTATACATGATACCAGAGGTAGCTCCACCTACTGCCACCTCTTTGATGACTGCTAAGAAAGGCAGCAAGCTCATCTCACAGACTAGGAAATTTATTTTCTATCTGGTTCGCTCCCGAAGTAAGGGGAAGATCGTTGCTACATCCATGACCCCCGCAAAGGGTTCCTCCACGCAGCAGCAGCAACATAGGGATACATTCATGACAGAACACAGGAACAACTTCTCCTTACCCAAAGGGGTACCACACAAGTTTCAGGTGGGTGACAAAGTTTGGTTACATCTGCAGAGAGAACGCCTTACCAGAACCCATCAGAAACTCAGACCACTTCGACATGGTCCTTACAACAGTAACAAGGCTATGGGAAACAATGCTTTGAAGCACAACATTCCTCCATTCCTTTGCTTGCACCAATTGTTCAATGTGGACCATTGCCGACCATGCTTCCCACCATTTCTGGACACATCAGAGATTGCAGAACAACTCACCAGAGACCCAGCTCAGCAGAAGCTTCCTCATCTCAAGGAGGAACTCAACGCAATGGGGACCATTGCTTCCTAAGGGGGGAGGAATGATCCAGGTGGATGTTGGTGGCCACCCACCTATCCCACTTGGACCCCCACAACTGTCTCTTTCATTTTTTCAGTTTCCATAATTATAGCGCAGTTTACTATTTTTAGCAGTTTTTTCGGGTCCTAAACTTTCGAAGCCGTTTTGAGGCGCTAAACGATGTTTTTTGGGAAATCTACTGCCAGCGACTCTTTTGATAAAAATCGTCTTTTTTGTCGTAGTCCTCGGAGAGATCTTTCCAACGGGCAATCATGCGCGTCAAACGGAGATAATACGACCAATTCGTGACCCCGGGAAGTTGGCTGTCCAACTCACCCCAAAACGGGGCCCACAATTTGGCGTTTCATCTTCTAGGGTTAGGTTTTGGAATGTGAAGGGTTTTCCATTGTTTCTCAATAATAAATAGGCCTTCGAGCCTCATTGTAAAGACAGTTCGGAACAGTTCAGAGGCATGTAGCCGACACATCTCTTCTCAGACATAAGCTACCATTGCCCTAGCTGGGTTATTTCTATTTCTATTTGTAAGCATATTTCAGTATTTCCCATTAATGAAATGAAGTATTATTTCCGCTGCATATCTATCTTTATGGTTATCTCTATATTTTATTGCGTTCCTGTTTAAATCCGGATCAGTGGTATCAGAGTGGTCTGCTTTTTCTCTGTTTTTCTTTGCATGTCCCCAACGAGGTCGGGATATAAGGAGTTAGGGCTTGAATTGGTCTAACCTTTGCAAGACCAGCCTCGCAAATCTCGACGACCTCCCATGGCGGATGAGAAGAAAGACGAGGGGGCAGGAGATCCTATTAGAATCTTGCTCGAAGAAGCCCTCGAGCGGCAAAGGAACGTGATGATGGATAGCTTTGCGCAGATCCTTCAGTGGCTACCCAGAGGTGACGCATTGGCTTCCAACAGATACTCTGGAAACGCCACACCATTTAAGGTACAAGTTAATTTTGAAATCCCCATCTTCGAGGGTCAAATAGACGCAGATGTCGTAGATAAATGGTTAAATCTGCTAGATGGGTATTTTTCTGTTCATGAATTTTCAAGTCGGGAAAAGATTGTTTTCGCTCTTCTCAAAGCAGCCCCCCACATCAAGGACTGGTGGGAAACATACTGCGAGCAGAAGGATGAAAGTACAGGCTCACTGTTTTCAGTCTCCCCCACTTGGAATGACTTCCGGGATGCCATCAAGGAGCAGTACTACCTTGTCAAAAGCTATGAGGACAAATACATCAAATGGACCACACTGCGGCAGGGACGAGACCAAGATGTGCCAGAGTTCACAAATATTTTTCATACCCTTCGCACACAGTTGGGTATCAAATATTCAGAGTTGCATCTGGTACTCAAATACCGCGGCTGCCTACACAGATACATCCAGGAAGAGATGGAGTTCTTGAACATCTCCTCACTCGGCACAACATACCGATACGCTGTCAAAATCGAGCAAAAGTTCAAACTGAATAAGTGAGACTTTGGATCTGCAAATCCGAAGCCCAAAGGACAAAGCCAAGGTGGGGTGACCCAAGACAACCCCTCGAAGCCGCAAGAAAAGAACAACACCACGAAGCCGAAGAAGGACACAGGAAAGTGGTGTGAGTTCCACAAGAGTCCCACTCATAACACAAGTGAGTGTCGGACCAAGCAGTTGCTGGTGGCCGAGTTGAAGGCTTCCGAATCAGATGCATGTTCCGACTCTGAGCCAGAACCCGACAAGGGGGACGGCAAAGGGAAGAAAATCATTGATGCGGATCCTAGTGCCACTGTTGCCACTGCCAAGATCCAGAAGAATGAGCCCGAAGAGCCAGAGGAGGGGGAACGTCTTTTCCACTCATAGATGTGGGTGAAGGGTTCGCCGCTGCAATTCATTGTCGAAAGTGGCAGCCAAAAGAACCTCGTTTCAGCAGAGGTCATGAAGCGGTTGGGCCTACCAACTACGCCACACCCACAACCGTATAGTATCGGGTGGCTTCATGAAGGTCGAGATCTCAAAGTTCGCCAGTATTGCTGCCTTCCCTACAGCATCAAGCCCTTCACAGATGAGGTATTGTTTGATATTACACCTCTGGATGTTTGTGATGTACTATTAGGCTAGCCATACTTGTGCAGGCGACATGCTGTGTATGAGTCGAGGCCTCGCGCTGCCATTATTTCTTTGGATAATTCATTATACAAGATACCAGAGGTAGCTCCACCTACCGCAACCTCTTTGATCACTGCTAAGAAAGGCAGCAAGCTCATCTCACAGACTAGGAAATTTATTTTCTATCTGGTTCGCTCCCGAAGTAAGGGGAAGATCGTTGCTACATCCATGACCCCCGCAAAGGGTTCCTCCACACAGCAGCAGCAACATAGGGATACAGTCATGACAGAACATAGGAACAACTTCTCCTTACACAAATGGGTACCACACAAGTTTCAGGTGGGCGACAAAGTTTGGTTACATCTGCAGAGAGAACGCCTTACCAGAACCCATCAGAAACTCAGACCACTTCGATATGGTCCTTACACCAGTAACAAGGCTGTGGGCAACAATGCTTTGAAGCACAACATTCCTCCATTCCTTTGCTTGCACCAATTGTTCAATGTGGACCATTGTCGACCATGCTTCCCACCATTTCTGGACACATCAGAGATTCCAGAACAACTCACCAGAGACCCAGCTCAACAGAAGCTTCCTCATCTCAAGGAGGAACTCAACGCAATGGGGACCATTGCTTCCTAAGGGGGGAGGAATGATCCAGGTGGATGTTGTTGGCCACCCACCTATCCCACTTGGACCCCCACAACTGTCTCTTTCAGTTTTTCAGTTTCCTTAATTATAGCGCAGTTTACTATTTTTAGCAGTTTTTCGGGTCCTAAACTTCCGGAGCCGTTTTGAGGCCCTAAACGACATTTTTTGGGAAATCTACCGCTAGCGATTTTTTTGATAAAATCGTCTTTTTCGTCGTAGTCATCGGAGAGATCTTTCCTACGGGCTATCATGCGCGTCAAACGGAGATAATACGACCAATTCGCGACCCCGGGAAGTTGGCTGTCCAACTCACCCCAAAACGGGGCCCACAATTTGGCGTTTCATCTTCTAGGGTTAGGTTTTGGAATGTGAAGGGTTTTCCATTGTTTCTCAATAATAAATAGGCCTTCGAGCCTCATTGTAAAGACATTTTGGAACAATTCAGAGGCATGTAGCCGACACATCTCTTCTCAGAGATAAGCTACCACCGCCCTAGCTGGGTTATTTCTATTTCTATTTGTAAGCATATTTCAGTATTTCCCATTAATGAAATGAAGTATTATTTCCGCTGCATATCTGTCTTTATGGTTATCTCTATATTTTATTGCGTTCCTGTTTAAATCCGGATTAGTGGTATCAGAGCGGTCTGCTTTTCTCTGTTTTTCTTTGCATGTCCCCAACGAGGTCGGGATATAAGGAGTTAGGTCTTGAATTGGTCGAACCTTTGCAAGACCAGCCTCGCAAATCTCGACGACCTCTCATGGCAGATGAGAAGAAAGATGAGGGGGCAGGAGATCCTATCAGAATCTTGCTCGAAGAAGCCCTCGAGCGGCAAAGGAACGCGATGATGGATAGCTTTGCGCAGATCCTTCAGCGGCTACCCAGAGGTGACGCATCGGCTTCCAACAGCTACTCTGGAAACGCCACACCATTTAAGGTACAAGTTAATTTTGAAATCCCCATCTTCGAGGGTCAAATAGACACAGATGTCGTAGATAAATGGTTAAATCTGCTAGATGGGTATTTTTCTGTTCATGAATTTTCAAGTCGGGAAAAGATTTTTTTCGCTCTTCTCAAAGCAGCCCCCCACGTCAAGGATTGGTGGGAAACATACTGCGAACAGAAGGATGAAAGTACAGGCTCACTGTTTTCAGCTGCCCCCACTTGGAATGACTTCCAGGATGCCTTCAAGGAGCAGTACTACCCTGTCAAAAGCTATGAGGACAAATACATCAAATGGACCACACTGCGGCAGGGATGAGACCAAGATGTGCTAGAGTTCACAAATATTTTTCATACCCTGTGCACACAGTCGGGTATCAAAGATTCTGAGCTGCATCTGGTACTCAAATACCACGGCTGCCTACACATATACATCCAGGAAGAGATGGAGTTCTTGAACATCTCCTCACTCGGCACAACATACTGATACACTGTCAAAATCGAGCAAAAGTTCAAACAGAATAAGTGAGACTTTGGATCTGCAAATTCGAAGCCCAAAGGACAAAGCCAAGGTGGGGTGACCCAAGACAACCCCTCGAAGCCGCAAGAAAAGAAAAACACCACGAAGCTGAAGAAGGACACAGGAAAGTGGTGTGAGTTCCACAAGAGTCCCACTCATAACACAAGTGAGTGTCGGACCAATCAGTCGCTGGTGGCCGAGTTGAAGGCTTCCGAATCAGATGCATGTTCCGACTCTGAGCCAGAACCCGACAAGGGGGACGGAAAAGGGAAGCAAATCATTGATGCGGATCCTATTGCCACTATTGCCACTGCCAAGATCCAGAAGAATGAGCCCGAAGAGCCAGAGGAGGGGGAACGTCTTTTCCACTCACAGATGTGGGTGAAGGGTTCGCCGCTGCAATTCATTGTCGACAGTGGTAGCCAAAATAACCTCGTTTCAGCAGAGGTCATGAAGCGGTTGGGCCTACCAACTACGCCACACCCACAACCGTACAGTATCGGGTGGCTTCACGAAGGAAGAGATCTCAAAGTTCGCCAACAGCGCCGCCTTCCCTACAGCATCAAGCCCTTCACAGATGAGGTATTGTGTGATATTACACCTCTAGATGTTTGTGATGTACTATTAGGCCAACCATACTTGTGGAGGTGACATGCTGTGTATGAGTCAAGGCCTCGCGCTGTCGTTATTTCTTTGGATAATTCATTATACAGGATACCAGAGGTAGCTCCACCTACCGCCACCTCTGTACTATCTCAACATTGAAGAAACGTAGAAATTTCATTCATAACAATTAAGGAAAAATACTGAAAACAATCATAATTCACTGCTATGCAGTGATTTGGACTTCCTACTGAACAAGAAATCACTCCAACTCAGAGAGCTTACAATCCACAAACCCCTCGGCCAATCATCCCCTCAAATCAGTCTGAAGTCAGCCATAAATATAATGGTGAGAAGGAAAACAAAAGGGGGTAGCAGGCATTTTAGGGGGAGAGGGGAGGGCAGGGGAATCCGTCCCAATTGTAGACATGACTTAAGACAGGCCTCTTAGAGCATGCAAGGCCGGGACCTTTTCAAAATGAATTTTGCAATCTCCATGAATATTAGAGGATTGGGGGTAGACCCCAAGTTTTTGGCTTTGAATTTTTTTTTTCATTCTGAAAATCCTAAAATTATTCTAATACAGGAGACAATGCATGATGCCTATGATGCCATTTCTTATTTTAGAAAGATGTATCGCTCATGTCATATCTCGGCCACTGAAGCGAAAGGCCTCTCGGGAGGACTGGCGGTCCTCTGGGACCCCTCTTGGATCAAGGCGAGAACTTTTAGTTGTCTGGCAGGGATTTTAATTTCTGCAAAATTGAGAGGACACAAATTTCCCGTCCATATTCTCAACATGTATGCACCCTACAAGGACAGAATGATCTTCTGGGAGAAAATCTTGGACTCTGAAATTTTTGATTTGGAAAATTTATTGATTGCAGGTGATTTAAATCTTACTTTAAGCATGGATGAGATATGGGGAAGCAATAGGAAAAAGGATCCTATAGCCGAAAGACTGAAAAATGAATTTATTAAAAGAAATTTAGTGGATGTCATTCCTTCACAAATGAGGCCGACTTGGGAAAATGGAAGAAATGAGAAATTATATGTGGCAAAGAGATTGGACAGGTTCCTTATTCATGCTAGTGTGATTGATTATATGGGCATGCCGTTTTCTTCAATAGAAAACATTGTCATTTCATATCATAGACCAATTAAGCTAGGCTGGCTGGAAAGGAACTTCAGGAAGGGATACTCTTTCAAGTTCAATAGCTCTTTTCTGGAGGATCAGGGATTTAATGATCTCATTAAAAAATCATGGTCTGAGCTCTCAAAAAACAAAAGTCCTTCCACGCTCCTGATGACCTTTAAGGACAAAATGGACCACCTGAGGAAAATTGTGAAAAATTGGCAATATGAGAAAAGGAAATCAAATAGAAAAGAATTAAGAAGTATCCAAGAGGCTTTAGATAAGGCATCAAAGGCTTTTGCTTCTCAGAGTCTGTCATTGGAGTCAAGATGCCTCATAAAGGAGCTGCAAAAAACGAAAATCAAAATCATGGAACAAGAGGAATCCTACTGGCGACTAAAAAGCAGAGCGACCTGGATTAAACAAGGGGATAGAAATACAAAGTTCTTTCATAAGTTCGCAAATGCAAGGAGAGAAAAAAATACCATTTGGAAGATAAGAAATGGCAACGGTCAGCTTATTTATTCTCAGAATGATATTAAAAATGAGGCAGTAAGTTTCTTTGGGAAGCAATTTCAAAGGTCTGAAGTATGCAACTTTAAAGATATACTGTGGGGTATCGAAATTTTCCCAAAGATGTTTGATGAAGAAGCAAATGTTAAAGTCTTCCAAAAAATCTCTGAGGAAGAGCTTCTTGGGATTATGAAATCATTTAAAGCTGATAAATGTCCAGGGCTGGACAGCTAGACAATAGAGTTCTATATCCATTTCTTTGACCTATTCAAAGGTGATTTGCTAAAAATGGTAGAGGGTTCAAGAATGGCGGGCAGTATAAACTCTAAAGTTGAATCCACCAATATCGCACTCATCCCAAAGAAAGATGAAGCTGAGTCTTTTATGGATTACCGACCGATCTCTTTATGCAACATATCTTATAAAATTATTGCGAAAATAATCGCAGAAAGGATAAAAGATTACTTATCTACGCATATCTCATCAGAACAGCATGCATTTCTAAAAGGGAGGAATATACAGGATGCAGTGGCAAGCACACAGGAAGGACTATTTACTATTCAGAAAAGGAAAAGGAATGCAACCATTCTTAAGATTGATCTCCAAAAGGCATACGATTGCCTTGATTGGGGATTCCTCAGATGCTTATTGGTAAAAATCAGCCTTAATTCTGGTATGACAAACTGGATAATGGCGTGTGTCGAGAGGGTGAATTTCTCGGTGATCATAAATGGAATCCCCTCCCCTTTCTTCTCTGCATCCAGAGGACTCCGACAAGTATGCCCCTTATCGCCTCTGTTATTCATTCTGGCAATGAATACTCTTAGTCTCCACATAAATAAAGTTTTTGAAGAGTCTAGAGCTTTTCCGCTTAAAGTTTGCAGAGGAATCTCGATATCTCACAACCTGTTTGTTGACGATATCATATTATTCGGAATGCTATGCAAGATTACTTGGGCATGCTTCTTCGTCATTTTGGATAATTTTCAAAAAGCAATAGGTCTCAAAATCAATTCTGAAAAGTCTGCCTTTTTCCACAACAGCTTGAGCCAGGAGATGATCGATTGGCTGTCGGAGTTGTTTGGAATCAATGCCCATCCTATCGGGCGTGGGCTGAAATACTTGGGCTTTCAGCTTAAAGCTGCAGGGTACAAAAAGGAGGACATGGGTTGGATCTTAGACAAATACCATAAGAGAATTTCCGGCTGGCAGTACAGATATCTTTCTCTTGGAGGCAGAGTAATCCTTGCCCAGTCGGTGTTAAATCAGATGATGGTATATTGGGCACATTTATTTGCCATCCCTGCTAGCATTATTTCGGCAATGAATAAGCTCACGACGAGCTTTATTTGGGGAGACCGTGCAGCGGGGAAAAAATATCATCTATCTTCCTTGGCCAATTTATCCAAACCAAAGGTACTCGGAGGCTAGGGCCTTTTAGATTTGAAATCTTTCGGCAAGGCATTACTGTGCAGGTCGCTATGGAGAGGAGTGTTTGAGGATGGGCTGTGGAGCTACATTATTAGAGGCAAATACCTAAGAAGGAGGAGCCTGGCACATTGGCTCAGAAGAAAGCAACTGGGCTTTCCAAGAGGATCACCAATATGGCAAAGCTTATGAAAAATTGGCATGTTTTTTCTGGAAAATTTATCCTGGAATTTTCAATCAGGCAAAGATATTCTCATTGGAAAAGACTGTTTTATAGGCGGTCCTGATGTGATTGAGATTCAATTGCCTTTGCTAAAAAAATTCCACGGATCTGGTATTTTTTACTGGGAAAACCTCATTGCAGATTGGAACGGTCCCATTCCCCAATGGAAGGAAGCTGATCTTTTGCAGATGCCAGTAGACATTGCCTCTCTGTGGGACAATATTAAACTGTGTCTCAGAACCTATGGAATCTTTCGTTCAAAGGAACATGATAGTCTCACCTGGAGAAGTTCTAAGGTTTTATATCAGGTCCAAGTTAAGGATGTTTATAAAGACTTGATAAGAAAAGCTCCTTCGCTGCTCAATCCGCCCTTTCCGTCCATTCTATGGAAAACAGGATGTCCCTTAAAGATGATTTTGTTTTCTTGGCTGGCTTTTCACAATAGGAACCTTACTTGGGATAACTTAAGGAAGCATGGTTGGCAGGGGCCGGGTGTTTGTCCCATCTGTTGGGATGAGGAAGAATCCAATTTCCACCTTTTCTTTGCCTGCAAGAAGACTTGTCTTTTATGGAGGAATTTGGAGCATGCCCATGGTGTCCAGCTCCCATCTCTTTCTTCGACGATTGATGCATTCTTATGGTGTTGTCTTCAAAAGAAAACTTGGAGATCAATATTCATCATTGCAGTATGGTGCATATGGAAATGGCGTAATAAGGTTATCTTCAATGGTAAGATCCCCCATCTCTTCTATTTTTGAATCAATCCTGCAAAGTCCTCCTAAGATGCCTCTCCAAAAAGAATGTGGGATCCAACAGGACCTATCTGTCATGCTGAGAACTTTGTTCGATGGGGCTGAGCAGGAGGGCCAATGTGGTTGCGGGGTTCATATTGTGGTAAATGAAACATGTAATTTTCAGCTGTTCTGGAACGGAGGCAGTGGCTCAAACAGTAAGGCGGAAGCAATGGCCCTTGCTGGTCTCCTGCATTTTTGCCTTTTTCTTAATCTTCAGGGTGTTTCCATCTTCGGTGATTCAAAGGTCTTGGTAGATAGTCTCTATGGTAAGAACTCTTTTAGAAGTCCGCAGCTCTTGGGATGGATTGAGAGGATTATTTTTTTCTGGAATAGATCAAAAGGGGCGTCCATTTGTCATATCAAGAGGGATCTTAATCATGTTGCAGATGGCTTATCCAAAAAAGGTCTCCGGGTGGCCCCAGGTTTATGGTTCTTGCAGGTTTCCTTTAAGGGCAACGTTATCTCCATTCAGGATTTTCTTCCTCCTGATTTCTAATCCTTGTTTCTATCCTCTGGTTTTGTTTCATGAGAGCTCTGACAATATTCCAGGTTGCTGAAGGTTTTCTTCTGCTAATTTTGTTTTTCTAGTGATCGCAGGTTGTGCCTTCAATCCTCAGTTGATGGGTGCTGTATGCCAGATCTTGTTTTCTTTTATGGGCTTTTGTGCTTGGCTATGGGCTGTGTTTTTCGCCATAGCTGTTCTGGTTTAATAAAGAGTTTAGTCATGATGTTGTTTATTGGGTGGTTTTGGACTATGCTGTTCAATGGGAGGTTTTGGACAAATATATATGGAACTTTTTTGTGTATTACTCCTGGCATGTGCCTGGGGTAAAACATATTATATGCTTCTCATGAGGTGTTGATATTTTGTCAATGTTTATATTTCTGATATAAATGAAATACTGCTTTTTTCGGCCTGAAAAAAAATGATGGAAAAATATGAACCCAAGTAAATTATCTAATCAAAATTGAGAAAAAAAAAAAAAAAAAACATTTATAATGTTTACATTAAAAAACTTATTTTAATTTTTTTATCAAATTAGATTTAATGTCAAAATCAATACATAATAATGCTAAATACCTACTTTTTCTTAACCTTGTACGAGCAAATTTGTTACTTTCCTTCTCTTTTCTGGTGTGTATTAGGAGAATAGTGAATGGTGCCAGGGATGGAATTTGATAGACAAATTATTTTTCATGGAACGCCTGCCAAATACCATTTAAACATTTGCAAAAATGTAAAAAAAAAAAATGAAATTGTGAAAACGAGTTAGCACGGTGTGAAACCCCTCAAATTTGATGGGTGAATCCATTTTGAAATTCCAACCCTCGTTGGTGGGTAGTCTTCCACAAGATGGAAAAAAATATTAAAAGAATCTTTATCAGCAGTCTGTCTTCTTCAATCACATCTAAAATAGAAGAAAACGTCTGTAGAATTGAAAAATTGGGGGATGGGGCATAGAGAAATTATTAACTTCATGGAAATTTAATTGCGAGGTTTCAATTTACTCATACAGAGTTATTTCAGGGTGGGCGCTGGTCCTGGTCCACAAGAAAGGAAACATTTATGTGGACAGCTCACAGGTTTGACAGGATGTTAAGAGTCTGTGAACGCGGACAATGCCCCTTTCATTTTTTAAAAGTCACAGTCTCATTTATTCAAACTTAAAACAGACGGTATTCTTTTGACAAAGCTAAATAACTTTATTGTAACGTAGGTGGGAGGTATCAATTAATTGGTACAAACACATCGCATGGTGAGTGGTGGTCTTTACCAAACAACAGAAAATAGTTGGAATGTTAAATACAGAGAGCTCACAATATTGACACGATGTTAGAAACACATTACGACGCCTCTCAAAGTCTTTGTTTACCAACTTCATCGCTCCAAAGACGTTTATTTTTCTCAATCCAACTTTCCGCATTTCAAGGACAATGGAATTGAACAAAACGAGCATTGGTTTCGCATTCAACGTTTTCTTTCGTGGGATATAAATATTATGCAGAGCATGTACTTTCTCCACGAGGAATTCCAGATCACGCCTTCATCCACAGATTCAAAGTTGTGGATTGTACGCGCACTTTCTCCACATGGGATTCTAGAACGTGTCGGGTGAGGGCCTATGTAAATTCGTTGGGTCGGAGGGCACCCATGTAAACTCGTACTTGTTCGGTCGGGTTGTTGGGTCGGGTCATGTGAGGACACCCATGTAAACTCGTTCGGTCGGGTTGGGTCATGTGAGGGCACCTATGTAATCTATAGGTCATGAATGCATATTTGAACATAGGAGTTTGAAAATTATTTGAGAATCACCAAGAAGGTCTAATGCCCTCTCACAATAGTTTCAATAACATTTTTTAGCCCATGCATTCATTAACCATCAAATAATTCTCAATTCATGAAAAAGACATAGCTAGAGTACATTGCAAATCCATGCTTATAACCAACATATAACCAGATTATTAACCATGACATAACAACAATCAAATCACCACAATAACAAGTACAAGTGCTCATAGATTACAATAGGAAAAATAGATATTATTAACTTATGCAAAAAGCAACCAAGTTAGAGACTTCCATGTACCACCCCACCAACCAAGTCATAGACTTCCACGTACCATCCGACAATAGATTGGGCTGAACCAATTCTTTCTTTCAGCGAATCACTCCTGGGCCATATTCCAAGTACGAATGTGGGAACTCAAGACATAAATAACCAGGGATTCCCTGAGATTAAACGACCTCCACCCTCAAGCTACTATGATCCCACCAAAACTTGCCAAGAGATCACAAATCCCAAAACAAGTTTGGATGCATCAGAGTTTCTTCACCATTACCTTGAGAAATTTTCCTGTCCCTGCCCACCTGTTGAGGGGTTCCTAGAGATTAAACCACCTCCACCGCGAACCTTTGGGGATTTTCCTGAGATCACCTCACTTGGTTCCAAAACATTCCAGCAATCCAAAGCTCAACCAAAAAATAATCCCATCACACCATGACCATCTAGGAAATTGAAAGGCAAGACTAAAACCACTCACACTTGGAAAAATCCCTGTCAATGACAAAAAATTAATCAAATGCATCTACCATGCATATAAAAACCAACTAGTAAATCACACATGCAACTTGATACCAGCAAAGTTGTAACCATTCACGCAAAGTTGTAACCATTTACATACAACCTGATACGTGAAAAGTTGCAAAGTTGAGTTGGGAGTGATCATTCATGCTTTGAAAATGTGGAGATACTATCTTCTTGGAAAGAGGTTTGTGTTGATGATTGATCATAATGGGTTGAGATACTTGTTTGACCAACATAATTTGAATGCTAGGAAAGCTAGGTTCTTACCTATGGTTAATGAGTTTGACTTCGAGATCAAGTACATTAAGGGTAAGGAGAACAGGGTTGCAGATGCTCTTAGTAGAAGAGTGCAGGTAAATAATATAGTAGCTATGAGTTCATATGGGACAAACTTGAAGGAGCGGATCTTGTAAATAGGGCAACATGATGACAACACTAGTAGCTTAAGCACAGGTTACAATAGAGGGGTACAGGTGATCAGGATGTGGATTATCATCTCACAGAAGACAATTTGGTGAGATTTAGGGACAAGATCTATGTGGCAGACAATGATGAGCTCAAGAAGCTTATCTTGAGGGAATTACATGTTAATCTGTATTCAGGTCACCTAGGATATTAGAAGACTCTGATAGTTATGAAGAAGTTTTACTACTGGTCGAATATGAAGAAAGAAGTGGCTAAGTTTGTTGCAAGGTGTTTGGATTGTCAATAGGTGAAAGTAGAGTGCAAGCATTGAGGTGGTTTATTATAGCCAACTTCGGTTCTGGAGTGGAAGTGGGATGTTATTTCCATGGATTTACTCACAGGTTTGTTGTGGAAATATAGACAACATGATTCCATCATGGTTGTGGTTGACAGGTTGACCAAGGTAGCTCACTTCATTCTAGTGAACTCTACTAATTCAGCTAGTGAGGTAGCTCAGGTCTTGATCAGGGAGATAGTGAGATTACATGGTACTCCTAAGAAGATTGTATTAGAAAGAGATGCCAATTTCACTTCCAGGTTTTGGAAGGAGTTGTTTGTAGGTTGGGGACAAAGTTTTCTTTTAGTACAACTTATCATCCAAAGACAGGTGGAAATATAGAGAGGGTTAACAAAATTTTGGAGGATATGTTGAGGATGTATGTTATGCATTAGTAGAGAAGGTGGGATGAGTATCTTCCACTAGTAGAGTTTTCTTACAATAATGGGTATCAGGTGTGCTTGAGGATGAGTTCGTTTGAGGCAGTTTATTGGCAGAGTTGTAACATTCCCATCAACTAGAGTGGTCCAATGGGCTAGGTATTGATTGGACCAGACATGTTGGTACAGATGGAACATGAAATGCATTTTATCAAGAAGAATCTATGGAAGCACAGGACAAGCATAAGAGTTATGCAAATCAGTACATGGTATTTAAGGAGTTTTAGGTTGGGGAACATGTGTACACGTGCATCAAGCCCAAGAAGAGCTCCTTGAGGATTGGGTCATGTGACAAGTTGACACCTAGGTATTGCGGGCCTTTCGAGATCCTTAAGAGGATTGGAATAGTGGCCTACAAACTTTAAATGCTGCCAACAATGAAAGTCCATGATGTTTTCCATATTTCATTGCTTAAAAAATATGTGAAGGATGTTGATCATGTGATTGAATGTTATGTATTGCAAGTGGAACCAAAAGGATAATTCTAGTTGGAATGTCAGTGCATATTGCAGCAGAAACAACTCATGCTCTAGAACCGAGCAATCAAGCAAGTTAAAGTGCAATGGAAGCACTTTGGGCCCGATGAAGCTACATGGGATATGGCTAATCAAATGTGTGATTTGTATCTATTATCATTCATAAATTATCCTGGCTATGGAGGGAAATCACTAAGGAAACTTTCAAACTATTTTGGGATTGCAAGCTTGCCCTTCAATCCAGAGAGGGATTTATCCTTAAACTCTACTACTCAAGGTCACTACAGTAATAGGTCACTGATACGGTCATTGGCCATATTTTACATGTAACAAATGAATTTGGTTTGGAAATAAAATAAAGGGACCATTGGGCATGGAGTCTTTGACAGAAATAAATACTTGCTAATCACAAATTACATGAACAACTATAAACAAAGGAAATATAGCCTATGACTAAGATATTCATTTAATACGAGCATATTTTTTAGTGAGAAATACACATGATGCACATAGTTTTAGTGACATATACTCCCAACTACACCCTTGACATTGTTGCATACGGTTGAAGGCCTCCAACGACACTCACAAGACTTGTTATGTGCAGTTGTGACCTAAATTACTCAGTGAAGTGCTCGTGGTTCTGCAATTTGAGCCATAATTCCAAGTTAGCCCCCAGACCACTGCCCTAAACTTCCTAAGACTTTCCAAAATGATAAGGAACTTAATGAAAAGGCTAGACATACAAACTTGAATTAGAAACTTAACCTAACCAGGCCTAACCATGACAGTCATTTCATCAAACATATGGTGAACATGTAATCTACAAGTTATGAATGCATATTTGAAAATAGGAGTGTGAAACTTATCTGAGAATCACCAATAAGGTCTAATACTCTCTCACAATAGTTGCAATAACACTTGTTAGCCCGTGCATTCATTAACCATCAAATACTTATCAAATCCTGAATAATACATAGCTATAGTACATTACAAATCCATGCTTATAACCAAAATATAACTAGATTATTAACCATGACATAACAACAATCAAATCACCACAATAACAAGTACAAGTGCTCATAGATTACAATAGGAAAAATAGCTCTTATTAACTTATGCAAAAGTCAACAAAGTCAGAGACTTCCACGTACCACTTGGCCAACCAAGTCAGAGACCTTGGTGGTGGGCCTTGTGGTTTATTTGTCGGGTCAACACATATGCATGCGGTGGGCCAATGATACACTCAACTTTCTATTCCATGTCAGAAGACAACACTTTTGGTTACCCACAAACTATCATGAAACAAGCACAAAAGAAACAAATAAATCGTTTTTTAGTTCTTCAATGGCAAGTGTCAACTGGTCCAAATTAGGCAACATTTGTCGGTACTATATCAACATTGAAGGAACGTAGAAATTTCATTCATAACAAGTAGGGAAAAATACGGAAGACAATCATAATTCACTACTATGAAATCTGCCCATATGTATTACTACAAAATACATAAATACATAAATATAATAATGGCAAAATAAGAACCCAACCAAATTATCCAATTAAAATTGAGAAAAAAAATAAAAATAAAAATTAAATAAATAAATAAAATAAAATAAAAATAAATAATTTTTTTAATAATGTTTACATTAAAAAACTTATTTCAATTTTTTAATCAAATTAGATTTAATGTCAAAATCAATACATAATAATGCTAAATACCTACTTTTTCTTAACTTTGTACCAGTAAATTTGTTACTTTCTTTCTCTTTTCTGGTATGTATTACCAGAACGGTGAGTGGTGACAGGGATGGAATTTGATAGACAAATTGTTTGTCATCGAACGCCTGTTAGATACTATTTCAACATTTGTGAAGATGTCACAAAAAAAATTGAAATTGTGAAAACGAGTTAGCCCTGTGTGAAACCCATCAAATTTGATGGGTGAATCCATTTTGAAATTCCAACCCTCGGTGGTGGGTGGTCTTCCACAAGATGGAAAAAAAATTAAAAGAATCTTTATCGGCAGTTTGTCTTCTTCAATCACGTCTAAAATAGAAGAACATGTCTATAGAATTGAAAGATTGGGGGATGGGGCACAGAGAAATTATTAACTTCATTGAAATTTAATTGCGAGGTTTCAATTTACTCGTAGAAAGTTATTCCAGGGTGGGCGCTGGTCCTGGTACACAAGAAAGGAAAAATTTGTGTGGAAAACTCACAGGTTTGACAGGATGTTAATAGTCTGTGAACGCGGACAACGCCCCTCTCATTGTTTAAAAGTCTCATTTATTCAAACTTAAAACAGACGGTATTCTTTTGACAAAGCTAAATAACTTTATTGTAACGTAGGCGGGAGGTATCAATTAACTGTTATAGAGTCATCGCATAGTGGGTGGTGGTCTTTACCAAACAACAGAAAATATTTGGAATGTTAAATACAGAGAGCTCACAAGATTGACGCAATGTTAGAAACACATTACGACGCCTCTCAATGTTAGAAATGCAGGGATAACTTCTCTGAACAGTTCTCTCACCTTAGAACTTAGCCTATGCTCACCTATGGCATTAATGACGATAGGGATAGCCAGAACAAAAGCAATCCTTTGGAAGGGAGAGAAGTCTTACTTGTTTATTCAAGTTATGCTCTGCGCTGTCGTTCTGTTACGACTACGCTTAATCTTAGCTTGAGCATACTGAAATGTTTGTTAATATCTTTTGTGTTATGTGTTCTTGTTTGCCCATTATGGGGACATAAAAACCTGGTTTTCTACCTATTTTATTTTATCGACATAAATTTACATTTTTGACTAGCTAAAAAAATGCCGTGGAAAATACTATTACCTGGGTTCCACTACTGCTCCTTGCTTTCCAAGTTCCTTGGTTGAGGGCTTAACCCGACCTCTTATGAGCCACAGTCACACACTCCTTGGTGACTAAGCATTCTTCAACTCTTTGACTGCCTCCATATTGACGGTTTTAGTTCAATGCCTATCAATGATGTTGTGCACTCAATGGAGCTAGCATATTGTTGGTTTGGGCCTTAACCTTGGTGGCTCTGTTTAATGTGTCATTACACACACAAAGTGTTGATGCATCTCCCTATCCCTACCCTTTTAGAGCAGTTCGTTGCAATGATAGCCTATGAACATCTAATTGTATCTTGTTCTCAACTCCTTGTAAAGCTTTGTGCTCTACCCTTAACATTTGGCTACTTGAAATGTAGAAATAGACCAAAAAAATAACTAGAGCTCTAAGAAAAGCATACCTTGTAATCAAATTTAGTTTTTCCCTTAATCTTCATACTAAGCATGGCTTCAACACCATCTTTAGTAAAAACTTCTGAAACATCTGTTTGCGCATTGGGGTTCCCACTGTCAGCAAGATCCGACAGTTCTTGACCGGCAATCACTTCAGAGAAGGCTTGGCGAGCCCTTATCTTTGGGGAAGGAACCATTACCTTAGTCCCAAATATATCACGCCCAATCCTTTGTTTCTTATCATACGGACTAGCAATCACCTCCCCTTGATTTTCCTTATGCTGCATTTTTCAGAAACAGAAAATCATCATTAAGCATACAAAAACCCATTTTCATGATAAAAATTGTTATCAGTAAATATAGAGCAACCCTTCTCAAAAGAACATATTTATAGGTTAATTTACATAAATCCACTTCATAACTAGATTAAGATTGAGAAATACAGATATGAGAATCGATATCTATGTATTTTTACTTATAGTGTAAGGACTCTTATGTCCACTGGTAGGGGATTTGGGTTGCTTTGAAAATGCCTTTATTTTTTATCTATAAATCTTTGTTATCTTTTCAGCAAAACTCGATCCCCCAACCTTGCAGTCCTATCAATGCCTATGCATTAAACACATCAGTGTTCCTAGATCTCTTTGTGACCACAAGTCGAACCCTTATCTAGTGTTGTTCGCTAAATAAGAAACCAGTGAAGCCAGCAGTACTAGATCTTACATCTGGTATAAAGATTATAGTGGGAAACGTTGGATGTAGAAAAAGACAGACAAGATGAGCAGGCTCACTAGCGTGATAACAGGAGACTTTCAAATTCCTCAACATAATAGCCGCATGGTTTAAGTGTTCAAGCTCTGTCTCTCCATTGATTTAAGAAATATTGATGAAGATGAGCTCGACTGCTAATGCATTCTAGATGTATCTACTACTGATGCTTAACAATCACTGGCAGCAAGTCCGAGCTACTAGATAACAAATTTAGGATCTCATCAATACAAAAAAGAATTCAAATCAAGCAACGTAGTCACTACTGATCAAGGGTGTGGATAACTTTGGACACTTGTGTTGTTCATGCAAAACAAAAACTTGAAACTGTACACCTGGTCTTCAAAGAAGAACAACTGGCTCGTCTCCACTCACATAAAGATGTTTACTTTTCAATTCCATTCAATAATTCTTTTTATAGGACTTCATTTCGAGGTAAGTGGTAATTAAACTTACAAAGAAAAGTACAAATGTAGTATATTTCGCAACGAATTTGATTAATGTTGTACTTCAAGTCAAGATTAATACCAAATTGTTAATATTTCGTCTTTAAATATATATATTAATGCTCATCAAAACTGTGTCGACACATTCCCAAGGCTTCTTGATCTACGTCGCTACCCTTTGCATGCTCCTTTATATTCTTGCTATGACGTTTCTCTAGACACGATGCTACATGGTTGTGGCTTTACCATTATTCAACATTTGTGGTGTAGTTGGTTGTTTTTGGAGGTCTAAATTTTTCAAGGCACACAATTTGTTGAAAGCTTGTGGGAAGCTTCTTTCACATTCTCCCTTTACTATAAAATTGTCACAATTTAACCCTCGAAAATGATTTTACCTTGGTGTGTCCAATCACATTTAGCTGATTGGCTACCTTTATAATTTTTTATTATAAATAATTAGAATTTTCATTTGAATTAGGATAAGCAATTTATAATGGAAGTAGGAAAAGGAAAACCAATAAATGTATAAAAAAATTACAAGCCTGACTTTGAAATCAATGATGAGATACTACCCTTTCAGCGTGAAATGGGCTATGTTGGTGTGTTTAAGGAAAATTTTCAATGGTCTTTTAAGTGGTAATGGTACCCTTCGGATAGCAAAATAGAAGGGAAGCCTTGCCTCTATTTCTTTGATATTAGTCGTTCTACTCATTCTACATATGTTCAACCATTAAAACTTAATCTTAGGCTTTAGCATGTAATGTATACATATATTTAACAACTTATAATTCATTAGTCATGTGTAGAACATGAAAACCCTAGCTAAAAAAATGAGCATATCCTTAGACTACAAGGGACATAATTGAATGACCATCTCATGCATTGATTCATAGATGATTCCTCTATGAATCAATGGTCCATGATATTTGTCACCAACATTAGTAGAGACGAAATGTGTTCCAAAAAAAACATTGAAATTAGAACATATAATACATATAATTACGATCTCATGGATTATCTAACATTTGAAGGGAAAAATGTAGCTGCAAATTACCCATTTTCCTTCTGTCCTTTAACTACAAATCATGTTAGGAAAAATACAAAATTAAGGAAAAATAAAATTATCAAACATATGCTAACTTAATTAAATATATTTCTTATTCATATGGTTGATAAATACATAGTTTTAGATCTAAGACTTTTGTGATTCATAATGTAGAAATAAGTCTTTCAGTTCTCCTTTGACTCTGATTTGTTTTAATTTATCTTGGATTCCTTTTCGAGGGATTTAAGTGCCCCTCTATCAGATAATATAAACATGATATTATTATTAAATAATATGAAATTAATGTTATTAATAATTAATGAATTATTTTGGATTAAATATATTTTCCTCACATCTAGTTTTCTAATAAGAATAAGTCAACCCATAACAAACAAGTTGTTTTCTATATCAATTGATAATATTGATTTACTATTTTTAACTAAATATAGAATATTTGTCCTTACCTCTAATCCCAAAATAATTAATTTCTTTACCTACTAACTAATTCACCAAGAGCTAATTTTTAATGGGTAACTCTAGGCAATGTTGCATCCTTACTATTTATTCCTTCTGATCAATGGATTTCTCATCTTGTCCTGAGGATGAACCACATTAGTTGGTTCGAAACGTCCACCAAATCCTAACAATGTGATTAATCCAAAAGACTTATTTCTAAATACATAGTTCTTCGCATCGAGAAGGCAATTTCTGCTTACCAAACGCAAGTATTCATGTATATGCATTTAACATGGAGGCTTCGATTTCTATGCAATGTGTTAGAATGATTCTTAGATATGCATTTAACATGGAGGTTTCGATTTCTATGCAACGTGTTAGAACGATTCCTAGTTGCTCAGGTTGATCGACATGGGAGGGCCCTAGTGTTCTAATTACATTTAACCAAAACTAATTACATCATAGCAATACAAAATCAATTAGTAGCTAAATTAAACTAAGCGACAGGAACGCTAGTTATGCAATCTTATTTTATCACGCATACTAATCCACAGACTCACATTGTTTGAAATCTTGTTTTAGTGGTGGGCCTTGTGGTTTATTTGTCGGGTCAACACATATGCATGCGGTGGGCCAATGATACACTCAACTTTCTATTCCATGTAAGAAGACAACACTTCTGGTTACCCAGAAACTATCACAAAACAAGCAAGAAAGAAACAAATAAATGGAGTAGTCTACCTGGGCGGAGGAATGGCCCGGTTTCCGGCGCTGCCCGGAAAAACCTCCGGCTCCGGCCGCCGCCAATTCCTCCGCCCAGCTCTGCCACCCTCCTCGAGCTCCGCCCAGCGCCGCCGCGAGCTCCGCCCAGCTCGATTCCGTGAACTTCCAAAGATTAACAAAACAGTGACCCGTGGCGCAATGGTAGCGCGTCTGACTTCAGATCGGAAGGTTGCGTGTTCGATTCATGTCGGGTTCAATTTTGCGAGTTTGTGAGTTTGTTTATTTTTCGTGAGTTCGTTTATTTTTCGCCCAGATGAGGATTGCAGACTTTATATTTTGCTGCTTCCTACTGTCTACTTGAGTAGCAACCCTCCATCTGGCTGAGAATAGAGCGTACGGGCACAAAAGCAGGAATATAAACACAACATCACACCGAGAATGAATTAGCAGAATGAGCGAGGACGGAGGAAGCCAGGCGGGCAAGAGAGCGTTGGTATTTTAGGGGATGGAGGAAGTCAGGCGGGCAGGAGAGCGTTGGTATTTCAGGTTTTCATTAGAGAAAATATGCGATGAATTTATAAAATGAAATTGCAGAAGAAACCGTCAAAGTCCGGAAGCCACCGAGTAGAAACGGGTCGTTGAGATTGAAAAGTCGGGAAGGGTCGAACGCGTCTTTCGTTCATCCTTCATGCGCGTTCGACCCTTCCCGACTTTTCAATCTCAACGACCCGTTTCTACTCGGTGGCTTCCGGACTTTGACGGTTTCTTCTGCAATTTCATTTTATAAATTCATCGCATATTTTCTCTAATGAAAACCTGAAATACCAACGCTCTCCTGCCCGCCTGACTTCCTCCATCCCCTGAAATACCAACGCTCTCTTGCCCGCCTGGCTTCCTCCGTCCTCGCTCATTCTGCTAATTCATTCTCGGTGTGATGTTGTGTTTATATTCCTGCTTTTGTGCCCGTACGCTCTAATCTCAGCGAGATGGAGGGTTGCTACTCAAGTAGACAGTAGGAAGCAGCAAAATATAAAGTCTGCAATCCTCATCTGGGCGAAAAATAAACGAACTCGCGAAAAATAAACGAACTCGCAAACTCGCAAAATTGAACCCGACATGAATCGAACACGCAACCTTCCGATCTGAAGTCAGACGCGCTACCATTGCGCCACGGGTCGCTGTTTTGTTAATCTTTGGAAGTTCACGGAGCGGCGGCGCTGGGCGGAGCTCGAGGAGGGTGGCGGAGCTGGGCGGAGGAATTGGCGGCGGTCGGAGCCGGAGGTTTTTCCGGGCGGCGCCGGAAACCGGGCCATTCCTCCGCCCAGGTTGACTACTCCCAAATAAATCATTTTTTAGTTCTTCAACGGCAAGTGTGAGCTGGTCCAAGTTAGGCAACACTTGTCTATACTATCTCAACATTGAAGAAACGTAGAAATTTCATTCATAACAATTAGGGAAAAACACTGAAGACGATCATAATTCACTGCTATGAAATCTGCCAATATGATTTACTGCAAAATACATAAATATAATGACGGCAAAATATGAACCCAAGTAAATTATCTAATCAAAATTGAGAAAAAAAAAAAAAAAAAAAAAAAATTATAATGTTTAGATTAAAAAAACTTATTTTAATTTTTTAGTTAAATTAGATTTAATGTCAAAATCAATACATAATAATGCTAAATACCTACTTTTTGTTAACCTTGTAGCCAGAAAATTTGTTACTTTCCTTCTCTTTTCTGGTGTGTATTAGGAGAATAGCGAGTGGTGAAATGGATGGAATTTGATAGACAAATTATTTGTCATTGAACGCCTACCAAATACCATTTAAACATTTGCAAAAATGTCAAAAAAAAAAATGAAATTGTGAAAACGAGTTAGTGCGGTGTGAAACCCGTCAAATTTGACGGGTGAATCCATTTTGAAATTCCAACCCTCGGTGGTGGGTGGTCTTCCACAAGATGGAAAAAAAATATTAAAAGAATCTTTATCGGCAGTCTGTCTTCTTCAATCACGTCTAAAATAGAAGAAAACGTCTGTAGAATTGAAAAATTGGGGGATGGGGCACAGAGAAATTATTAACTTCATTGAAATTTAATTGCGAAGTTTCAATTTACTCGTACAGAGTTATTTCAGGGTGGGCGCTGGTCCTGGCCCACAAGAAAGGAAAAATTTGTGTTGACAGCTCACAGGTTTGACAGGATGTTAAGAGTCTGTGAACGCGGACAACGCCCCTTTCATTGTTTAAAAGTCACAGTCTTATTTATTCAAACTTAAAACAGACGGTATTCTTTTGACAAAGCTAAATAACTTTATACGTAGGCGGGAGGTATCAATTAACTGGTACAGACTCATCGCATGGTGAGTGGTGGTCTTTACCAAACAACAGAAAATAGTTGGAGTGTTAAATACAGAGAGCTCACAAGATTGACACAATGTTAGAAACACATTACGACGCCTCTCAAAGTCTTTGTTTACCAACTTCATCGCTCCAAAGACATCTATTTTTCTCAATCCAACTTTTCGCGTTTCGAGGACAATGGAATTGAACAAAACGGGCATTGGTTTCTCATTCAATGTTTTCTTTCATGGGATATAAATATTATGCAAAGCATGTACTTTCTCCACAGGGAATTCCAGAACGCGCCTTCATCCACAGATTCAAAGCTGTGGATTGTACGCGCACTTTCTCCACATGGGATTCTAGAACGTGCCGGGTGAGGGCGCCTATGTAAATTCGTTGGATCGGATCGGGTCATGTGAGGGCACCCATGTAAACTCATACTCGTTCAGTCGGGTTGTCGGGTCGGGTCATGTGAGGGCACCCATGTAAACTCGTTCGGTCGGGTCGGGTCATGTGAGGGCATCCATGTAAACTCGTTCGGTCGAGTTGGGTCGTGGAAGGTGAGCTCGAGCATATGGGGCCGTGGAAAAAATGCTAAGCACCACGGTGAGGTTTTAGATTATAATAATTTTTATTTTTTTTTCATACCAAGAAAATTTACATTTTTTTTTCATACTGGGAAAATTTACAATAGCTCAGTTGTTAAATTAGTAATGGAACAATTATTATGGATTGTTATCTGCAAATGCAAGTGTTAAAAAAGATAACAGAAAATATCATATTTTTTGATCAGCAAAATAAAAATAAGCAATGATTGAAAACCCACAACACCAAAAATTTAAGAAGAAATCTCAACAAGGAAAAACAACATATTTTTGATAAACAAAATAAAAATAAGCAATGATTGAAAACCCACAACACCAAAAATTTAAGAAAGAAATTTCAACAAGGAAAAATATCAACAACTCTTTTATTACTAGCAATAATAATTACAAGGGCTCTCTCTTGTTAGCTCAACACTCAATTGCTCAATGTTGAATACTAAATGACTCAATGTTGAATACTAAATGAACTCAATCTTATTTATGGAAGAATTCTTTGTTATATTCGAGGAGAATCATTTATTTACAATGGAGGAGATGATTTCATTACATAGTAGAAGTCTATGTAACATTGAGAAGAACATTTGAGAGAAAAATACAATTGAAAATATTTACACTCTCATTCAACATATTTGAACTCACACTAAAATATTTCCACTAGCACTTACATATTTGCATTCACTCTTAACTATATTTGGACTCACACGTAATAATCTCTCACTTACACTTAAATATTTGCATTTATTCCTTAACTATATTTGGACTCACACGTAATAATCTCTCACTTACACTTAAATATTTGCATTTATTCCTTAACTATATTGGACTCACACTTAACGATCTCTCACTTGAGACTAAATCTCTCATCACATTTGTATCACACTTGCCAAGGGTCAAAGCTTCTGTATATCTCTTGGCAATATTTTTTCCCCCCAAGGAAAAATCATAACTTTCATTAAGTATATAAAATTACATGTTGTAGATGCTTCAACGGGAAGCATATATCCAAATCTGGTGGCATTGCCACATACATTGTAAATAAGTCTGTTACATAACTGTAACCTGATGTCCACTGATAAATATACATGATATAAACAAAAATTTACTGTTCAGAAAATGTAACATGCAAATAGTATCATATCCAAAATAAATCTCCAAAGTCAGGGCAGAGTTGCCCCTTGAGAGGGTAGATGAGCAAATGGCATGTGAAAGTATTGTTGGTTGTATTTTCTCCAAATGTACTAACCCACGATTTAGTACTTTGCGAATCCAATGATATCAAACATCAATATGCTTTGTTTTAGAATGATATGTTAGGCTTTTGGCTAAGTGAATAACACTCTAACCAACACGATGCAACACATATTTGTCTTGTTTTATTCCCAACTCTTCTAGAAAGTGTTGCATCCATTGCATCTATTTACAAGCTTCTGTTGTAGCTATATATTCTAGCTCTATTATGTAGGGAGCTACTACCTTCGGCAATTTGGCCACCCAAGACAATGTTACACTTGCAAAAGTATATAAATAAGTAGTGGTGAACTTTCTACTATTGACATCTCCATCCATATTTCCATCTGCATAACTTTCAAGTTTGGAATTTTTGTTACCAAAATATAAACAATAATTACTAGTACCCTTGAAATGCCTAAAAATTCACTTGACTTCTTGTGAATGTTGTTTTTTTGGATTGAAAGAAACTTGCTTACAATTCCTAATGAATGTGCAATATCTTACCAGGTACATGCCATGGCATACATCAGGGACATCAAGCTACCAATTGTTGAAACATAAGGAGTCCTTCTCATTTCCTCTTTCTCCTTATCATTACAAGGACATAAGTCAATATTGAGTTTGGTGTTAGGTGCAAGGGGTGTATCAACTAGCTTGGCACCTTTCATATTGAACATTTCTAACACCTTTTCAATATATTTTTCTTGTGATAGCCACAAATTTTTGTTCTTTCTGTCACATATGATTTTCGTACCTAGTATTTATTGCACTGGACCCAAATATTTCATTTCAAATCTGTTGCCCAAATCCTTCTTCAACTTATTGATCATGTTCTTATCATGTCCAAGAATTAACAAGTCATCCACATCCACATACAATAATAATATAATGTACTCTTCATATCTCTTGATGTAAACACAATGATTAATCTCTAATATTTTGAAACCATGTTCCAACATAAATGAATCAATCCCTTACACCAAGATAAATGAACATAAATGGTTTTTTTTAATTACTTATTATCTTAAGTATTGAAATATTTTATCATTGTTAGTTTTAAAATATGGTAGGTATTAAAATTATATTTTATTATGCTGAGTATATTTTTTTAATATTCTCTCTCTTTATATGTACATATTATATAAAGTTAATATTGAAATATTTTAGTTGACACATATATTCAATTAGTTTATTTAAGTTCCATATCGAAATACAATTTTTTATTTTTCTTTTAATTATTTTCTCTCTTTAAAAGTTGAAATAAAATTACGTTACTTAACATGGACATCGAAATTTTTTATTTATGGCTACTAGTGAGAGTGAAATATTCTTACCATAGCTCTTTCATACTGAAATGTAATATCAACAACTAACCAAGCAATCATACTGAGAGTGGGCTCCATCATACTCAGTTATAGAATGTGTATAGAATGTGCCTCCTGACGCAACAATCTCTCCTCTCCTCGCAACCTATCATTTCCTAGAATACTTCATCTTAGCAGTAATAGTTTGCATCATTTCCATGTCCAAGTTCATGACTATTTGGTGCATACAACCTAACTCCCTCAAAAACACACCCTACCTGTCTATAGGAGCACCCAACTCTTATCCACAATGCACCTTATCTATCCGTAGGTGTTCCCAAATCTCTAAAACATGTCTTGTCTATTCACAAGTGCACCCAAGTCTGCATACTACACTATGTATTCACAAGAGTACTAAATTCTCCATAGTCTACCTTGTGTATCCATGGGAGTTCCTAAGTTTTTCCATGATCCATCTTGCTAATGGGCCCAAATGTTCGACTAAAGTCTCCCTTTCTAAGGAAACCCAAAAATGCACCTTGTTGATGGGCCAAGGAAATTATCCATGGCACACCTTACTAATGGGCCAAGGCATCTCCAATAAAGTGTCTATTAAATATGGTCATATGCATCAATGTGACGAAGGTTCCCAAAACAACTCTAAGCGATGTTATTATATCCCTGATGGTATTACACCTCATCCACTAAAAAACATTTCCATCTTCGACAACATCCCAAGAAACTCCTATCCTCGAGTCCATAAGAATCCATGCATTTTTTTGCAACCAAAGACGAGTGGAAACCTTGGATTTCATACTAATGGAAACCACAAAATTTTAATATCCTACTATATCTCAAAAAGCACAAATACTCCACATCATGACAGTATTTCCATGCAACTACACTCTATCCACTTCATTGACAGTGCCTCCTACCAAATTCTATAAAATTTCCTCTAGACATTTTTGGCTTCTATCACAGTGGTTGCACTCTAACCATTGTTGATACTATTATCTCCTATAAAGAAAATCTAACTTTCATCAAGAATATCATCCAAAAAATCCAAGTGTCATCGCTCCAATAGTAATACAACTTCCATACTTCGACCCGTTTGTCATACTTTTGTGTTGTACACATATTGGTTAGACATCTAACACAAATATTGTTGGGTTATGTTATATTCTTTCCACGACTACCCCACGCGTTGGGGGGTCGTAAGGGTGGTGGTAGCTCCCCCTGTATGTCGTGTCAGGCGCTGTCGGGGTATGTAGGGGGGCAATACCCCCCCTTCTCGGGGTTCGGGGCAGCACCGCGGGAATTTTTTTTGGACCCTATATTAGATGGGTAGACCTACCTATGGTTTTGTGCATGGATTTCGCACATGGTTTTAGGCATGATGTTTTTCAGTCCATAGTATTTTGTAGATCCAGTCAAGGGAACTACGATTATGTTCTAATCCAGGGTTAATGGATTGGGGTTTATGGATGCTTTGGCATGTATATATATGTACTGTAACATTGGAAGGAATATAATGAAAAATCAATCCGGTAGTCCCGGTTTTTGGATCTAGGGGAAAATCTCTGTGTATATTTGTTTTATGTTTTATGCTCTCACCATTGTTTATTTTCTATTTTTTAGAATTCATATGTAGGTAATTTTTGTATGGAGTGAAAACCTACATTTGGTATCAGAGCTGCTTTGGCTTCAAAGGGACGCCTTTGCTGCTGAGGGGTTTTTTGCTCGTGCTTGTGGTAGACCCTTTTCAGTGGGAGATCTGCGAGATCAGTTCTTGTGGTGAAAGAAGATGACGAGGAGTGGAAAGATAGATATCGATAAATTTAATGGTCAAAGTTTTTAATTGTGGAAACTCAAGATTGAGGATCTGTTGGTGGATAAAGATCGGTGGATCACGGTAGATCCGGATACTAAACCAACAACAATTTCAGCTGAAGGCTGCACGAAGTTGGATTGAAAGGAAAAGAGCACAATACGATTGTGTGTCTCAGATTTTGTGTTGCTGAATGTATCAGGGGAAGCTTCAGCAAAAGCTTTGTGGGACAAGTTAGGGACTTTGTACTAATCTAAGTATTTTGTGAATAAATTGTTCCTATGGAAAAAGTTATATAACTTAAGGATGAAAGATGGAGACTAGGTGATAGAGCATCTGAATGCATTTAATACTGTGGTAAGTTAGTTATTCTTTGTTGATATTAAAATTTCAAATGAAGATAAGTGCATCAGTTTGTTGTTTTCTCTACCAGATTCGTGGGATAGTTTGGTTGTTGCAATAGGTAGCAATGCAACTGCCTTGCAGTTTGATGAAATAGTCTCATCCTTGCTGTTAGAAGAGATGAGACGGAAAAATATGGAGGGCCAAAGTAGTGATGCCTTGTCTGTACGAGGAAGATCCCAGAACAGAAACAAATATAAGTCCTGGAGTGGGAGATCTAAATCTAGAGGGAGATCTAAATCTCCAGGAAAACCTATATAGGTGTGATGGAAATGCGGAAAGGAAGGGCACTACAAAAGGGAATGTAAATCTAAAGCTCCTGAGAAAGGAAAGGGATCTGATGATGCTCCTTTTGCAAAGGTGAAAACCACTTTAGATGAAGGTGGGGATGTGTACTTGGCTTCTTCTTCAAGTACACATGTAGATCACGAGGCATGGTTGATTGACTCAGGTGCATCCTTTCACTTCAGTCCCCATAGAGAGTGGTTCTACGAGTATGAGAAATATGATGGTGGTGATGTATTCTTAGGGGATGATAGGAAGGCTAGAATCGTTGGTCATGGAAAATTCAAGTTGAAGTTGCAAGGTGGAAGGATTAGAACACTTCTGGGTGTTCTGCATATTCTTGCATTGGCCAAAAATCTGATTTATGTAATTAAGTTGGATGATACAGGTGTAAAAACATTGTTCGAGAAAGATACCTGCAAGATGGTTTGGGGAGCACTTGTGTTGAGGCGGGAAATTCAGATTGGAACTCTGTACAAGCTTCAAGGTAGCACTATTATTGAAGGGTGCAACAATTTTGTGGTTCCTGAAAGTGGAGCAGAAAATCTAGTGGCCTCTAGAGAAAAGACCATGTTATGGCATCAAAGGCTTGGACATATTGGAAATAAGGGTCTTCAAATACTTCATCGTAATGATATAGTAGAAGGTATGTCTAATTTCTCTCTGGATTTTGATTTCTGTGAAAATTGTGTATATGGGAAGCAGAATCAGGTGAGTTTCCCCTCTCGTGGTAAGAGGGTGAAACATATATTAGAGCTTGTGCACAATGATGTGTTTGGACCTATGTCGGTTCCATCATTGGGTAAGTATGTGTACTATGTATCATTTATAGATGACTTCTCAAGGAATACATGGATATATTTCCTCGTGAAGAAATATGAATTCTTTGACAAGTTTAAATTATTTAAGGCTCTGGTGGAAAACCAGATAGAGAAGAAGATAAAGGTGTTGAGGATAGATAACGATGGAGAGTTTTGCAAGAATGAATTTGAAGAGTTCTGTAAGAAGTATGGTATAGCACAGCAGAAGACTACTCCATACACACCTAAGCAAAATTGAGTTGAGAAAAGAATGAACAAGACATTGATAGAAAGGGCAAGAAGCATGCTTAGTGGTGTCGGATTAGGACAAGAATTCTAGGCAAAGGCAGTGGAGACTGCATGGTACCTGGTCAACAGATCACCTTCATCAGAGTTGGAGGATAAGACTCCGAAAGAGGTATGGATTGGTAAAAAACCTTCTCTTTCACATTTGAGGGTATTTGGATGTGATGCATATGTACATGTTCCAAAGGAGAAAAGAACAAAGTTGGATAGTAAATCTGAAAAGCGCATTTTTATTGGGTATAAGGATGGTTTAAAAGGTTATAAGCTTTGGAACCTAGAAACAAGGAAGGTTGTGTACAACTGAGATGTGGTGTTTAGAGAGGTAAAAGATGTTATTAAACATGAAGTCCTACCAAAGGAACCTGAGAAGATAGAGTTTGAGCTCAAGGAGGAAGAATCCGACTCTACAACAGAAGAGGAATTAGAAGATGAAGAGCCACAAACTCTGGTTATGAGAAGATCAGTTCGAGAAAGAAGGTAGCCAGAAAGGTATATTCCATCTGCTTTTTGTTCAAATTTTGCTTTATCTATTACTGACGATGATCCCAGAACTGTGAGGGAAGCAGTAGATTGAGAGGATGGAAAACTTTGGAAAGAGGCCATGGTTGATGAAATAGATTCTTTGCACAAAAATAAGGCTTGGGATCTGGTAGAGTTGCCGGTTAGAAGGAAACCCATTGGCAGCAAATGGGTGTTCAAGAAGAATATGAATGCAGAAGGAAAGGTGGAGAAATACAAATCTCAATTGGTAGCAAAAGGTTATTCCCATGTGTCAGGAATTGATTTTGGTGATATTTTTTCTCTTGTTGCCAAAGTAGCTTCTATTAGATTACTTTTATCTGTTGCTACTGCTTTTGATTTTGAGGTAGAGTAGATGGATGTGAAGACATCATTTCTTCACGCAGATCTAGAAGAAGAGATCTACATGAAGCAACCTTAAGGCTTTACAGTGGAGGGTAAGAAAGAACAGGCGTGCAAGTTAAAAAAGTATTTGTATGGATTAAAATAGTCACCAAGTATGTGGTATCAAAAATTTGATACATTTATACGAGGACTTGGCTTCACCAGTAAAAAAGAAGATCATCGTGTGTATTTTAAATTAATTGGTGACAATGTTATTTATCTGGCCTTGTATTGCCTTGTATGTGGATGATATGTTGTTGGTTGGAAATGACAAAGAAATTATCTAGGATTTGAAGACCCAATTGTCCTCCAAATTCAACATGAAAGATCTTGGTGTTGTAAACTATAATTTGGGCATGGAAATTAAACAAGATCGGGAAAAGACGAAGCTCTAGTTAAACCAAAAGAAGTATGTCGAGACAATATTGCAGAGGTTTAATATGCAGGATAGTAACCGGTGAAGATTCTTATTCCTATAGGTGTAAAGTTATTTGTTGAACAGTGTCCCAAGACACAAGAAGAGGAAGAGGACATGCCCCATGTTCGATATGCAAGTGCAGTTGGTAGCCTAATGTATGCAATGGTCTATACTAGACCAAACTTGCACATGCAGTGGGAGTATTGAGCAGGTTTATGTGAAAACCGAGGAAGGAGCATTAGACAACAATGAAGTGGGTTTTCAGGTATTTGTGTGACACTAGAGATTATGGTTTGTGCTACCAAGGAAGACCAGGATTGGACAGAGTTTTGGACATCTGTGGCTTGGTTGATGCAGATTGGGCTAGAGATATGGATTAGACCAGATCTACAAGTGGGTATGTGTTTAACCTATTTGGACGTGCATTCAGTTGGATGAGTAAGAGACAATCTGTAGTGGCACTTTCAACTACAAAGGCAGAATAACTGCCACTCATGCAAGAAAGGAAGATTTTTGGTTACAAAGATTGTGTTCAAGTATGGGGTTAGTACATCGAGTCATAAGGATATAGTGTGACAGCCAAAGTGCAATTTTCTTGGCAAAGAACCCAACTTATCATTCAAAGACAAAGCACATTGTTTACCAACTTCATCGCTCCAAAGACATCTATTTTTCCGCGTTTCGAGGACAATGGAATTGAACAAAACGGGCATGTACTTTCTCCACAGGGAACTCCAGAACGCGCCTTCATCCACAGATTCAAAGCTGTAGATTGTACGCCCACTTTCTCCACAGGGGATTCTAGAACGTGTCGTGTGAGGGGGCCTATGTAAACTCGTTTGGTCGGGTCATGTGAGGGTGCCCATGTAAATTCGTTCGGTCTAGTCAGGTTGAGCTGTGTGAGAGTGTGCCTGGGTACACGGCATGTGGAAAAAATGCTAAGCATACTAGATCAGTGGTTAAATTAGCAATGGAACAATTATTATTGGTTGTTATCTGTAAATGCAAGTGTTAAAAAAAGACAACAGAAAATATAATATTTTTGATAAACAAAATAAAAATAAACAATGATTGAAAACCCACAACACCAAAAATTTAAGAAGAAATCCCAACAAGGAAAAACAACAGAGACCACAACACCAAAAATTTAAGAAGAAATCCCAACAAGGAAAAACAACAGAGAAAATATCAACAACTCTTTTATTACTAGCAATAATAATTACAAGGGCTTTCTCTTGTTAGCTCAACTCTCAATTGCTCAATGTTGAATACTAAATGAACTCAATCTTATTTATAGAAGAATTCTTTGTTATATTAGAGGAGAATCATTTTTTTACAATGGAGGAGATGATTTCATTACATAGTAGAAATCTGTGTGACATTGAGAAGAACATTTGAGAGAAAAATACAATTGATAATATTTACACTCTCATTCAACATATTTGAACTCACACTAAAATATTTCCACTAGCACTTACATATTTGCATTCACTCTTAACTATATTTGGACTCACACTTAATAATCTCTCACTTACACTTAAATATTTGCATTTATTTTTTAACTATATTTGGACTCACACTTAACGATCTCTCACTTGAGACAAAATTTCTCATCACCTTTGTATCACACTTGCCAAGGGTCAAAGCTTCTGTTCTCTTGGCAATATTTTTTTCTCCAAGGAAAAATCATAACTTTCATTAAGTATAGAAATTACATGTTCTAGATGCTTCAACGAGAAGCATATATCCAAATCTAGTGGCATTGCCACATACATTGTAAATAAGTCTGTTACATAACTGTAACCTGATGTCCATTACATAACTGTAACCTGATGTCCACTGATAAATATACATGATATAAACAAAAATTTACAATTCAGAAAATGTAACATGCAGATAGTATCATATCCAAAATAAATCTCCAAAATCAGGGTAGAGTTGCCCCTTGAGAGGGTAGATGAGAAAATGGCATGTGAAAGTACTGTTGGTTGTATTTTCTCCAAATGTACCAACCCACGATTTAGTACTTTACGAATCCAATGATATCGAACATCAATATGCTTTGTTTTAGAATGATATGCTAGGCTTTTTGCTAAGTGAATAACACTCTAACTAACACAATGCAACACATATTTGTCTTGTTTTTTCCCAACTCTTCTAGAAAGTGTTGCATCCATTGCATCTATTTACAAGCTTATGTTGTAGCTATATATTCTAGCTCTATTATGCAGGGAGCTACTACCTTCTGCAATTTGGACACCCAAGACAATGTTACACTTGCAAAAGTATATAAATAAGCAGTGGTGAACTTTCTACTATTGACATCTCCATCGATATTTCCATCTACATAACATTCAAGTTTGGAATTTTTGTTACCAAAATATAAACAATAATTATTAGTACCCTTGAGATACCTAAAAATCCACTTGAATTCTTGTGAATGTTGTTTTTTTGGATTGAAAGAAACTTGCTTACAATTCCTAAAGAATGTACAATATCTTACCAGGTACATGCCATGGCATACATCAGGGAAATTAGGCTACCAATTGTTGAAACATAAGGAGTCCTTCTCATTTCCTCTTTCTCCTTATCATTACAAGGACATAAGTCAATACTAAGTTTGGTGTTAGGTGCAAGGGGTGTATCAACTAGCTTGGCACCTTTCATATTGAACATTTCTAACACCTTTTCAATATATTTTTCTTGTGATAACCACAAATTTTTGTTCTTTCTGTCACATATGATTTTCGTCCCTAGTATTTATTGCACTAGACCCAAATATTTCATTTCAAATCTGTTGCCCAAATCCTTCTTCAACTTGTTGATCATGTTCTTATCATGTCCAAGACCTAACATGTCATCCACATCCACATACAATAACAATATAATGTACACTTCATATCTCTTGATGTAAACACAATGATCAATCTCTAATATTTTGAAACCATGTTCCAACATAAATGAATCAATCTCTTACACCAAGATAAATGAACATAAATGGTTTTTTTGAAACCATGTTCCAACATAAATGAATCAATCTCTTACACCAAGATAAATGAACATAAATGGTTTTTTTTTTTTTAATTACGTATTATCTTACGTATTGAAATATTTTATCATTGTTAGTTTTAAAATATGGTAGGTATTAAAATTATATTTTATTATGGTGAGTATATTTTTGTAATATTCTCTCTCTTTATATATGCATATTATATAAAGTTAATATTGAAATATTTTAGTTGACACATATATTCAATTAGTTTATTTAAGTTCCATATCGAAATACAATTTTTTATTTTTCTTTTAATTATTTTCTCTCTTTAAAAGTTGAAACAAAATTATGTTACTTAACATGGACATCGAAATTTTTTATTTATGGCTACTAGTGAGAGTGAAATATTCTTACCATAGCTCTTTCACACTGAAATGTAACATCAACAAATAACCAAGCAATCATACTGAGAGTGGGCTCCATCATACTCAGTTATAGAATGTGTATAGAATGTGCCTCCTGATGCAACAATCTCTCCTCTCCTTGCAACCTATCATTTCCTAGAATACTTCATCTTAGCAGTAATAGTTTGCATCATGTCCATGTCCAAGTTCATGACTATTTGGTGCATGCAACCTAACTCCCTCCAAAACACACCCTACTTGTCTATAGGAGCACCCAACTCTTATCCACAATGCACCTTATCTATCCGTAGGAGTTCCCAAATCTCTAAAACATGTCTTGTCTATTCACAAGTGCACCCAAGTCTGCACACTACACTATGTATTCATAAGAGTACTAAATTCTCCATAGTCTACCTAGTGTATCCATGGGAGTACCAGAGTTTTTCCATGATCCATCTTGCTAATGGGCCAAAATGTTTGAATAAAGTCTCCCTTTCTAAGGAAACCCAAAAATGCACCTTGTTGATGGGCCAAGGAAATTATCCATGGCACACCTTACTAATGGGCCAAGGCATCTCCAATAAAGTGTCTATTAAATATGGTCATATGCATCAATGTGACGAAGGTTCCCAAAACAACTCTAAGTGATGTTATTATATCCCTGATGGTATTACACCTCATCCACTAAAAAACATTTCCATCTTCGACAACATCCCAAGAAACTCATATCCTTGAGTTCATAAGAATCCATGCATTTTTTTGCAACCAAAGAGGAGTGGAAACCTTGAATTTCATGTTAATGGAAACCACAAATTTTTAATATCCTACTATATCTTAAAAAGCACAAATACTCCACATCATGATAGTATTTCCATGCAACTACACTCTATCCACTTCATTGACAGTGCCTCCTACCAAACTCTATAAAATTTCCTCTAGACATTTTTGGCTTCTATTAGAGTGGTTGCACTCTAACCACCACTAATACTATTATCTCCTATAAAGAAAATCTAGCTTTCATCAAGAATATCATCCAAAACATCCAAGTGTCATAGCTCCAATAGTAATACAACTTACATACTTCGACCCGTTTGTCATACTTTTGTGTTGTAGACGTATTGGTTAGACATATAACACAAATATTGTTGGGTTGTGTTATATTCTTTCCACGACTACCCCACGTGTCGGGGGTCATAAGGGTGGCGATAGCAACCCCTGTATGTCGTGTCGGGTGCTATCGGGGGGTATGTAGGGGGGCAGTAGCCCCCCTTCTTGGGGTCCGGGGCAACACCTCAGGAATTTTTTTTTGGACCCTATATTAGATGGGTAGACATACCTATGGTTTTGTGCATGGATTTTGCACATGGTTTTAGGCATGATGTTTTTCAGTCCATGGTATTTTGTAGATCCAGTCAAGGGAACTACGATTATGTTCTAATCCAGGGTTAATGGATTGGGGTTTATGGATGCTCTGGCATGTATATATATATATGTACTGTAATATTGGAAGGAATATAATGAAAAATCAATCGGGTAGTCCCGGCTTTGGGATCTAGGGGAAAATCTCTGTGTATATTCGTTTTATGTTTTATGCTCTCACCATTGTTTATTTTCTATTTTTTAGAATTCGCATGTAGGTAATTTTTGTACAAAGTGAAAACCTACATTTGGTATCAGAGTTGCTTTGGCTTCAAAGGGACGCCTTTGTTGCTGAGGGGTTTTTTGCTCGGGCTTATGGTAGACCCTTTTCAGTGGGAGATCTACGAGATCGATTCTTGTGGTGAAAGAAGATGGCGAGGAGTGGAAAGATAGAGATCAATAAATTTAATGGTCAAATTTTGAATTGTGGAAACTCAAGATTCAGGATCTGTTGGTGGATAAAGATCGGTGGATCGCGGTAGATCTGAGTACTAAACCAACAACAATTTCAGCTGAAGGTTGCACGAAGTTGGATTGAAAGGAAAAGAGCACAATACGATTTTGTGTCTCAGATTCAGTGTTGTTGAATATATCACGGGAAGCTTCCGCAAAGGCTTTGTGGGACGAGTTAGGGACTTTGTACTAATCTAAGTATTTGGTGAATATATTGTTCCTATGGAGAAAGTTGTATAAATTGAGGATGAAAGATGGAGACTAGGTGACAGAGCATCTGAATGCATTTAATACTGTGGTAAGTTGGTTATTCTTTGTTGATATTAAAATTTCAAATGAAGATAAGTGCATCAGTTTGTTGTTTTCTCTACCAGATTCGTGGGATAGTCTGGTTGTTGCAATAGGTAGCAATGCAACTGCCTTGCAGTTTGATGAAATAGTCTCATCCTTGCTGTCAGAAGAGATGAGACGGAAAAAGATGGAGGGAAAAAATGGTGATGCCTTGTCTGTACGAGGAAGATCCCAGAATAGAAACAAAAATAAGTCCTCGAGTGGGAGATCTAAATCTAGAGGGAGATCTAAATCTCCAGGAACACCTATATAGGTGTGATTGAAATGCGGAAGGGAAGGGCACTACAAAAGGGAATGTAAATCTAAAGCTCCTGAGAAAGGAAAGGGATCTTATGATGATCCTTTTGCAGAGGTGAAAACCACTTCAGATGAAGGTGGGGATGTGTACTTGGCTTCTTCTTCAAGTACACATGTAGATCACGAGGCATGGTTGATTGACTCAGATGCATCCTTTCACTTCACTCCCCATAGAGAGTGGTTCTACGAGTATGAGAAATATGATGGTGGTGATTTATTCTTAGGGGACGATAGGAAGTCTAGAATCGTTGGTCATGGAAAATTCAAGTTGAAGTTGCAAGGTGGAAGGATTAGAACACTTCCGGGTGTTCTGCATATTCTTGCATTGGCCAGAAATCTAATTTCTGTAATTAAGCTGGATGATACAAGTGTAAAAACATTGTTCGAGAAATATACCTGCAAGATGGTTTGGGCAGCACTTGTATTGAGGTGGGAAATTCGGATTGGAACTCTGTACAAGCTTCAAGGTAGCATTGTTATTGAAGAGTGCAACAATTCTATGGTTCCTGAAAGTGGAGCAGAAAATCTAGTGGCCTCTGGAGAAAATACCATGTTATGGCATCAAAGGCTTGGACATATTGGAAATAAGGGCCTTCAAATACTTCATCGTAATAATATGGTAGAAGGTATGTTTAATTTCTCTCTGGATTTTGATTTTTGTGAAAATTGTGTATATGGGAAGCAGAATCGGGTGAGTTTCTCGTCTCGTGGTAAGAGGGTGAAACATATATTAGAGCTTGTGCACAGTGATGTGTTTGGACCTGTGTCGGTTCCATCATTGGGTAAGTATGTGTACTATGTATCATTTATAGATGACTTCTCAAGGAATACATGGCTATATTTCCTCATGAAGAAATATGAATTCTTTGACAAGTTTAAATAATTTAAGGCTCTGGTGGAAAACCAAATAGAGAAGAAGATAAAGGTGTTGATGATAGATAACGGTGGAGATTTTTGCAAGAAGGAATTTGAAGAGTTCTGTAAGAAGTATGGTACAGCACAGTAGAAGACTACTCCATACACACCTAAGAAAAATTGAGTTGAGAAAAGAATGAAAAAGACATTGATAGAAAGGGCAAGAAGCATGCTTAGTGGTGTCAGGTTAGGACAAGAATTCTAGGCAGAGGCAATGGAGATTGCATGTTACCTGGTCAACAGATCACCTTCATGAGATTTGGAGGATAAGACTCCACAAGAGGTATGGATTGGTAAGAAACCTTCTCTTTCACATTTGAGGGTATTTCGATGTGATCCATATGTACATGTTCCAAAGGAGAAAAGAACAAAGTTGGATAGTAAATCTGAAAAGCGCATCTTTATTGGGTATGAGGATGGTTTAAAAGGTTATAAGCTTTGGAACCTAGAAACAATGAAGGTTGTGTACAACCGAGATGTGATGTTTAGAGAGGTAAAAGATGTTACTAAAGATGAAGTCTTACCAAAGGAACCTGAGAAGATAGAGTTTGAGCTCAAGGAGGAAGAATCTGACTCTACAACAGAAGAGGAATTAGAAGATGAAGAGCCACAAACTCTGGCTATGAGAAGATCAGTTCGAGAAAGAAGGCAGCCAGAAAGGTATAGTCCATCTGCTTTCTGTTCAAATTTTGCTTTATCTATTACTGAGGATGATCCCAGAACAATGAGGGAAGGAGTAGATTGAGAGGATGGAAAACTTTGGAAAGAGGCCATGGTTGATGAAATGGATTCTTTGCACAAAAATAAGGCTTGGGATCTGGTGGAGTTGTCGGTTAGAAGTAAACCCATTGGCAGCAAATGGGTGTTCAAGAAGAATATGAATGCATAAGGAAAGGTGGAGAAATACAAATCTCAGTTGGTAGCAAAAGGTTATTCCCATGTGTGAGGAATTAATTTTGGTGATATTTTTTCTCTTGTTGCCAAAGTAGCTTCTATTAGATTACTTTTATCTGTTGCTACTACTTTTGATTTTGAGGTAGAGTAGATGGATGTGAAGACATCATTTCTTCACGGAGATCTGGAAGAAGAGATCTAGATGAAGCAACTTGAAGGCTTTACAGTGAAGGGTAAGAAAGAACTGGTGTGCAAGTTAAAAAAGTATTTGTATGGGTTAAAATAGTCACCAAGGATGCAGTATCAAAAATTTGATACATTTATATGAGGACTTGGATTCACTAGAAAAAAAGAAGATCATTGTGTGTATTTTAAATTAATTAGTGACAATGTTATTTATTTGGCCTTGTATTGCCTTGTATGTGGACAATATGTTGTCAGTTGGAAATGACAAAGAAATTATCTAGGATTTGAAGACCCAGTTGTCCTCCAAATTCAACATGAAATATCTTGGTGTTATAAACTATATTTTGGGCATGGAAATTAAACAATATCGGGAAAATATGAAGCTCTAGTTAAACCAGAGGAAGTATGTCGAGACAATACTGCAAAGGTTTAATATGCAGGATAGTAACCGGTGAAGGTTCTTATTCCTATAGGTGTAAAGTTATATGTTGAACAATGTCCCAAGACATAAGAAGAGGAAGAGGACATGCCCCATGTTCAATATGCAAGTGTAGTCAGTAGCCTAATGTATGTAATGGTCTGTACTAGACCAAACTTGCACATGCAGTGGGAGTATTGAGCAGGTTTATGTGAAAACCAGGGAAGGGGCATTGGACAACAGTGAAGCAGCTTTTCAGGTATTTGCATGGCACTAGAGATTATGGTTTGTGCTACCAAGGAAGACCAGGATTGGACAGAGTTTTGGACATCCATGGCTTTGTTGATGCAGATTGGGCTAGAGATATGGATTAGAACAGATCTACAAGTGGGTATGTGTTTAACCTATTTGGATGTACATTCAGTTGGATGAGTAAGAGACAATTTGTAGTGGCACTTTCAACTACAAAGGCATAATAACAGCCACTCATGCAAGAAAGGACGCATTTTGGTTGCAAATATTGTGTTCAAGTATGGGGTTAGTACATCAAGTCATAAGGATATAGTGTGACAGCCAAAATGCAATTTTCTTGGCAAAGAACCCAACTTATCATTCAAAGACAAAGCACTATGATGTTCAGTATCACTTGGTAAAGGTGGACACTTTGAAGAATATTTCAGATGCATTGACAAAGTTTTTGAGCACTAAGAAGTTTTCTTGGTGTAGAGAAATAATGTGCGTTGCAGGGCTGGATCAATGATTAAGCTCTCATGTGGGCCCTTGTGGAACGAAAAAAACAAGTGGGAGAATGTTGGGTTGTGTTATATTCTTTCCACAACTACCTCACATGCAGGGGGTAGTAGCTCCCCCTGTATGTTACACTAGGTGTTATCGGTGGGTATGCAGGGGGGTAGTATCTCCCCCTGTACATTGCATTGGGTGTTGTCAGGGGGTATGAAGGAGGGTAGTAGCCCCATTGCACGGGATCTAGGGAAGCGCCCCGCGAAATTTTTTTTGGATCCTATATTAGGTGGGCGGACCTACCTATGGCTTTGTGCATGGATTTCACACATGGTTTTGAGCATGATGTTTTTCAGTCCATGGTATTTTGTAGATCCGGTCAAGGTAACTACCATTATGTTCTAATTTAGGGTTAATGGATTGGGGTTTATGGATGCTTCGGCATGTATATATATATATGTATTGTAACATTGGAAGGAATATAATGAAAAATCAATTTGGTAGTCCTGGTTTTGGGATCCAGAGGAAAATCTCTGTGTATATATGTTTTGTGTTTTATGCTCTCGCCATAGTTTATTTTTTTCTTTTTAGAATTCGTATGCAAGTAATATCTATATGGGGTTAAAACCTACAAATATCACATCCAATATGTGAGAATGCATGTCCTTGTGCCCAAAAATAGTATTTTCCTTATGTAATTTGGTCCCTCTACACAACTCTTCCTAGACCAAGGAAAGGTCACAACTCTTCCTCAATTTTCAAGTTATTTCTTGTAACCCAACAGTATGTCATCTCTATTGAACCAAGACACCTTCTTCAAAGGCACAATAGGCTCCACTATTAGCTTCTTGACAAGTTTCTTCCAATATACAAATGAACCATATTGTTGTAGCTCAGTGAGAATTCCATGGAAAGTGGTTGTCAAGACCATTTCCAATGTCCATAATTCATCCCATGTCTAAGTTCTGTGAAGAGGTTGGAAGGTCATTGTACGTTTGCATCAAACACACATATAATTGCATCAAATCCAATTCTTCCCTTGCATTCTTCCACAATTAATTTGATTTATGGACCCTCTCACTAACCACTTCACCCAAGAGTGCTCAAGAAGGGTTCAATCTCATACTTGCTCCTCACATACCAAGGTTGCTACACCTTTGACTTGTCATCTTGGTTTGTTTCCAAGCCTACAATACAAGTCAAAAGATTCTTGATTTCCCTGGTTGAATATTTAGTCATCTTTATCTATGTAATCAAGTTTGGATGATCCTACTTGAACAAACAAACATCCATCATGTAGTCACTACCATCCCCATGGTGACTAGTATGGATCCAAGTCTAGTGAGCCTCTATCAATATCAATATCAATGGTAAATATTTGAATTTAAATGTATGTGTAGATGTATTATATTGAAAAACAGATTTCTACAAACACTCATCATCATTTTGAAAAAAAAATAAAAAAAATTATCACATCTTAGGGCTTGTGGGCTTGATAAAACCACTAAAATCACAGTCGGTACAGTCATGTTTTGAGGAAAAAAAATGGGCATATTTTCAAAACCTGTTTCTATCCTAAGTAGTCATTTATTTCTACTTTCTAATACAATTTGAATCACTCAATTTTGATTTGAAATGAAAAAGCTATGACCAAAACATTGACAGTATGTCGAGTAGGCAGCTCAAGAACGGAGTTGGGACAATCCGTTTTTGGAGGCCTAAATGACTATATTTTTGAAACTTGTTTCTATGGTATATCACCCTATTAATCTGGTTTACAATGCAATTTCAATCACCCAATTTCGATATCGCATGAGAAAGTTATGACCAAAACACTAATTGTCTATCGTAAATTAGCACCTTTAAAACTATGTTTTTCCGACTGTTCCCGTGCATATTTTACCCATCAATTCTTCATTATTTCAAAAACCATTTCTATTAGATATATTTACATGAATCTAATTTAATCTCCAATTTTAATCGGTTCAATCTGCCATCAAATGAAAAAGTTATGCTTAAAATATCAACTGTTGGTCTAAGTTGGGAAATCGAAAATGACTCTGTTATGCAGGTTGTTCTAAGTAAATTTGAAATATCATAACATATAATTTCTAAAACCTGTTTCAATTGGAGATATCGCTATTAATGCACTTTCATTTGGCTTTGGAATCATGCAAATTGGAAGAAAAACAAAGAAGTTATGATTAAGATACTGTTGGTTAGTATGGTTGGCCACCGTTGTCCCGCGGTAATAAATTAACTCTACTTTGTTATTTTTTTTCCATGGATTTGTTTTATAGAGTAACTATTTGTTAATTTTTTTCATATTTATTGGATTTAGAGAGCCCGATAATCTCTCTTCTTCCATGATTACATGTTTTATTACAGGTAGACGCTCATTTTTTGCAATTCCGAGGAGAATAAAGGAGGTCAATTTGTTTTTGAACAAGTGATTATTGAAGGCAATGATAATGAAATAATAGATTTTCATCCCAGGGTCTATTAAGAAATCTAATATCATATCATTTTGATTCTTTTGAGGTGCCATGGAAATTGATCATAAGAGTTTGTTACAAATTATTCCTTTTATTTCTCACCAACAACATGAAGACTTTTTCATTACCTAATGGATTCATAACAGGAGAAATGGAGAATTGATTTCCATTTGAAGATCCAAGTCATTTCTGCCAAAACATTTTTCCATTCATTTACCATTGATAAATTGTTGTTTTTGGAAACAAATTGATTTTCTCTTAGGAAACAACATTGCTGCAGTCAAAATCATAGCTTTTGCAACTTAAGTTATTTATTTATTTATTGTTTTTCAATAAAATTGTTGTTTCTTTTCTGATTCCTCTTACGTTTTTTTTTCATGTGTTCAAAGTCACAAATTTTGTTCCTTCATCAAAATAAAATGAAGCTCTCAAGTTTCATGGTGTTGCTCCATATTTATCTATTTGTTCCTGAGTCTTATCAGTATATGGTTTCCTCAGATCCATTGGGTGCTGTTACTCTGTCACTGTTGTTACTCTTGAAAATTTTCTAAGTGTCGGATGTTGTTACTCCTTGGACGTTGTTACTCCGTCATTGTTGTTACTCTCGAAACTAAGTGTCGGATGTTGTTACTCCTTGGGTGCTATTACTCCCGAAAATTTAAAAGTGTCGGTGATGTTACTCTGTTGGTGTTGTTACTTCGCCAGTGTTGTTACTTCGTCGGTGTTGCTACTCCATCACTGTTGTTACTCCGCCGGTGCTATTACTCTGCTAGTGCTGTTACTCTGTTGGTGTTGTTACTCTGCTAGTGTTGTTACTCCGCTGGTGTTGTTACTCTGCTGGTGCTGTTACTTCGCCAGTGTTGTTACTCCGCCAGAACTATTACTCCATCACTGTTGTTACTCTGCCAGTGTTTTTACTCTGCCAGTGTTGTTACTATGTCAGTGTTGTTACTCCGCCAGTGTTGTTACTCCGCTTGTGCTATTACTCTGCTTGTGCTGTTACTCCGTCAGTGTTGTTACTCCATCACTGTTGTTACTCCGTCGGTGCTATTACTCCGCAGTGTTGTTACTCTGCTGATGATGTTACTCCGCCAGTGCTGTTACTCTGCCAATGTTGTTACTCCATCACTGTTGTTACTACATCAGTGTTGTTACTCCACTGGTGCTATTACGCTGCCAGTACTATTACTCTGTTGGTGTTGTTACTCACCTAGTGCTGTTACTCCGTCGATGTTGTTACTCCGCCAATGTTGTTACTTCGTCGGTGTTGTTACTCCGTCACTGCTATTACTCCGCCATTGTTGTTACTCCGCCAGTGCTGTTACTCCACCAGTGTTGTTACTCAACCAGTGTTGTTACTCCGTCGGTGTTGTTACTCAGCTAGTGTTGATACTCCGCCGTTGTTGTTACTCCATCGGTGTTGTTACTCCGTCGGTGTTGTTACTCAGCCGGTGTTGTTACTCCGTCGGTGTTGTTACTCAGCCGGTGTTGTTACTCCGTCGGTGTTGTTACTCCGCCACTGCTATTACTCCACTGAGGTTGTTACTCCTGAAATTTTTCTGAGTACCCTATGTTGTTATTCCTTCGATGTTGTTACTCTTTTAATGATGTTACTCCTCCGATGCTACTACTCCATGGTGAAATTTTTTCTAAGTACTCAGTGTTGTTACTCTACACATGTTGATACTCTGTCAAGATAAGTCTTCAGGTATGTCCCTAATCAACTCCGTGTATTTGATTGATGTTTCAAATATGACCGAGGACGGTCATATCTTAGTTGGGGGGAGGTGTTGCATTTGATAGAAAATGTATTATATTTAATATAAATGATGTCATGTCATCATTTTATTAAAATTTCACGTCAACTCATACATCTCACGATTATTGCCACCATAATTCATAACAATCCATAACCCCCACTTATCCACACACATTGGAACTTGAATCATGCATGACAACATTAACTTGGTGAACAGGGAAATACATTTAATTGTCTAGGTCCTCTTTGACATGGTGATTGGGTAGTCAATTTATCTTTGTTTATCTATAAACATAATTTTATTTTTTTAAGGAATAATTATGAAAAGATGATTTCATCATGGCAACTTTCAACTTTCCTAATTTGTCAAGTCCTTAATCTTGTAAAATTTATGATGATGACCACAAAATTGTACTTAAATCTTTCCATCACTATCTAATGAATTATTGCTCAAACCCCAATCTTAACAAAGCAAAATATATTTATCAATAGTCATTTGAAGGTTATTAGTATTTGAGAAACAAAATTACCCAAGTTGAAAATAGTTACTACAAAACATTTTACGCCATCCCTACCTCTTAAGGAGCTGTCTTGCCACCCCATTTATTAAGTGATATCTTGTTGATTAACAATAACCATAGTTAAATTTTAAAACATAAATAGTCAACTGGAGGATAGGAGGTCTCATCATGAGTCAACCTACCATGATCATAGGTCCTAATAGAGTGACATTACCACTACTGGTCACCAAGTCGGGGTAATGGCCTTCAGTCATAAAACTGAAGGACAAGAGGTCTCATCACGAGCCGACTTGTTCACTTTTGTTAGTTCCTGTGAATGGCATTGTTATTAACTGGTTACCAAGCCAGAACAATGATCTTTAGCAGACATCTAAGTAATATGAAATGATTTTGTAACTATGTACTTATTTCTAATAGATGAGACACTGGCATATCAATGGGTTAAAAAGGCATCCCTGTCGAGGCTATGGACGCCTGCTGGCAGCAGTGGCCATGCCTATGGTATAGAAGTTAATTCAATACTATGATCTACTTGGTTACCTTGTTTTCTCAAAACTAATTGCCGATAATGCCACTGTTTCATATATAAGGTTTGCTAGAACTCATGGTTCATGGGGTAATATTTAATTAGTTCTTAGATAATGGTGGTTATGGTTTATATCTATTATTGAGTTATAAATATTTACTTTACATGTTAGGGATGAAACTTTTAGGATATTTGATATTTGACATTTTGTATCATCTAATATATCATTCCTTTATTCTATAAGTTTCATATCTTTAACCAAAGATAGTTGCTTTACCCAATCAATGTCTATTTAATCCTAGCTTGACAACACTACTATTATTTTGGGGAAGGATAAAGAGGCCTAATTCTAATTTTGAATCCTCATGAATTACTGATTGAGGATACTCATGAGATGTTTTATGAAAATCTTGATGACAGGGAAACTAATTAGTTTGGGGGAAGGAAATCCTGCTACACTTTTTGTTTACTTTCTTTGAGCTTGCATGGATTCCACCTTCCGCATCACTTACACAAGCTCAACCTACATTAGCTTCAACAAATGTTAATCCATAGATGTCATTCCACGTTATTTTATTGAAAGTAACAATTGAGGTGAAATAACATGAATTTAGGAGAATGTCATAAAAAAAAACCCACTGAGCATTATTCACTCATATTTTTTAAACCATTATTTCCCCTACTTTATACAGAGGCATTAGGTTGCATGTGGGCATGCAACATATTCAGTTTGGGGGAATGTTGGGCTCTTAATTTGTCATTATTATTACCACTTCTTAACATTCATTTCATCTATTTCCACTATTCTTTCATCACATTATTTATCATAATTTATTATATAATTCCATTTCATAATCATTTATGCTCTTGTGGATAAATAATATCTGATCTCATTTATTTTTAATAATTAATGATTATTATGCATGATTTTGGTTTATTCATTCGTTATAACCTCCCTCATGGTTTTAGCCTCCAAGGTCTCTTCCAGATTGCAGATTTGGCCTTCAACAGATAATTAGATATTCCAACTCAGGAATTCGTTGGCATAAGAAGCGGCCATTTTGTGTTGGATTTTTTGGGGAAATGAAAGCGAATATGGAAAATCTGAGACATGGGTTTTGTTCAGAACGGACCAAATCAGTCTCCCAATGTGCAGTTTTCAGAAATTCGGTTTTTATTGAGAGAAAATCAAGGTTCTTCGAATGACATATTTGCAGATTTGTTGTTGCGACCGTTTTCCAAAATTACCCAATTGTAATAACCAAATTTGACTTGTTCCAGCTGAATCATGATGGACAGATCTCTCAGATCTCATCTTGAATATTGAGATCAATTTTTTGTAAGTTTCCTTTGGAGAGAGAAAGAGGGGCTAGTTGATGTAAGAATTGAGCCTTGTAACAGTGGAACTCTTGTTAATGAAATTTCTAGCCTTCTGATATTTTTCTCAAATATGTGAGTTAAGCACAACCCTGACCAGGGAGTTGGCCCACTCTTCTGATCAGGTGCTATGCATGTGTCCTTTTTATGTATATTGTTTTACTTGTTGTATTTTCTTTATTGTTGTTATAGATTTCCATAGATTGTTGTGAATGCTTTTCTTTTTGCAATTTAATTTCCATTAATGTTACAGCGATGCTTTTATTTCTTAATCGCGAACCCTTGATTGATGTAGATTGTAACATTTCCCCTGGATATACTTTGCACGTTACCTTGAAAAGAGTATGCACCCGGATTGATGAATTAATGTAGGAAACGGGATTGAATAATTTGTTCATACTCAGACACCAACAGCAAGTAGAACCAAATGACATCCAAAGGAGGATAAACCAAACAATTCATTTGTAGCAAAGCAAGGAAGAAGTTTATATCAAATCCCAAGTAATTCAAGAAAAAATCAAGAAGATCTTTGATAAGAAAACTAAAGAAGAGGATTTATACATAGGTGATCAAGTACTAAAATAGGATTTCAGAAGGGAGGACAAAGGGAAACATGGGAAATTTGACTTTCTCTAGAAAGGCCCACATGTTATTTATGGTTACAGAGGCAACAATGCATTTTTCTTAAAATAATTAGATAGGATAGACTTACAAAGTGGACCAGTCAATGGTCAAATGCTGAAGCACTATTTTTCACCAGAATAATCAGTAATTCATTTTTTCTCTTCACTGAAAATACCATAGCAAAGTTTAGATTGGAGTGGATGATTATCTTCTAAAGTTGAAGCCTGAAAAGGAAATGTTAAGCTTTAAAAGGTATAACATCATATGTTTGAATAAAGGAGATCACAAAAATCAGTTCCAAGTAAAGCACAGTCAAAGTTCCAAGGCCACTGATCAAAAATTTCTTGACATCTCACATGGAGATGCCATCCCCAAGTGGAGCCATTGTTAGGTTCCTATAATAATAGGGATCATAATTTTGAATTGACTATGTTAAGTCTTGTAATATTGTACATACCTTTGCTTTGTTTGCAAATGTTTTCCATATTAAAAATGAAAAGAGGGTATGTCCTAAGAGAATAATCAAAGGACCAGAAGAAAGAAAGATAAAAAAGATGTAAAATATGAACCCCATAAAAATAAACAAAAAGAAATTCTGAAAGTGTTGCACGTTCAAATGCCACTACTCTTTGTTTACTTTTCCTCGGCAAATAAAATTGTGTGTAGCTTGTCAAAAATGCTACAATTCATGATGATTATACAGTTTAATCTTGATTATTCATGCTTTTGAATTTTATGTCATGATAGTTAGTGAATAAAGATCTCACCAAACCATTTAATCTTGGAAAATCATTAGTTAGGTGGAGAATAAAATGAGCTCATAAGTTTAATCTGAGCCATTGGAAGATATAAGGTTATAAATAAGTTAGTTTTCTTATCAAAAGAAAATAAAAAGGGTCAGCAAGCTCAAATGTACCCAATAAAGGAGATAAAAAATGCTAGGGTAAATAAAGGGTAGGTAAAATAGGTTTTGGAATGCATAAGGTTGCTAACTCAAATGCACCTTCAACATGCTTAATCCTATGTTTCATGAGCAGGAGGAATTATCAAAGAAGGAGGACATTCACAAAAGTTATATATTACTTTGGGTATTTACCCTAAAGTTCTATATAATCTTAGTCCTGAATATTAAAGCTCATTCACTAATTTCCCCTCATTCACTAAACCCCTTACATGTCTATTTTATTAATTTCCCTCCATTCATTTTTTCCCTTCACACTCATTCCCTAAGTTATTTGTTTCATAACTTGCCCCTTATTTACATATTAACTTCATTACCCCTTCGCTACTTTTCATTCCCTAATATTTTTCCCCTTCTAAAAACCCTTGTTCCTTTGAAAATCCCTTTCCCCTTTCGTACTCCGTTTGATAAAGTTTAATTAAATAACTTCTTTTAATTAAATTTAACCCCCACTTCATAACTCCTCAACCCTAACATATATCATTAAACCTATCATACCCCTCCACATAAAATATCCCCGGGTTCCACCTATCAGAACCCCCTAACTCTTGCATTCATCCAATCGCTATTTGTCAGATCTAACGCCTAATAAGCACTTTCGCACCCTCCAGTGTCCGACATTTAAAACAGAGGAAAGGTTTTGAAATGGGTGGTTTCACCCATCCCCTCTCTTGCCACGCGGCGCCTCCACATTGTATCACATCCCCCAACCCCAAACCACCATACCACCTTTCGGCGATGCGATAACCGCCAAACTGCCTCCAAGCACCGTGCGATAATCCACCATGCTATGTAATTAACCGTAGTGCTATGAAAAACCCGCCAATTCCCAAAGAAGGTGAAATAAAAAAAACCCTAAGAATTTGTTATTTCACCATCGTTGTTGAACTTGCGAGAAAAGACCAAAATCTATCACCAACCCAAAATAGAGCCCCTGCTGCCACCTGGACCCCTCTACAACCGAAATTCACTATTTTCCGAGTAATTCTAGTACTGTGCTCCATCAATTGAACTCAGAAATTGATAAATTGAACCAAATTAATGGCTTCCCACAACATTCAAACTGTAAACCCCCTTCATCCTCCAGTTCAGATGTTGAACACATGCCCTTGGCTGATAAAGACTATAAAATTATTGATACAATGACAAATTCCAACCTTTTGGAGCTCCACTGTTGGAGCCATGACAAATACACTGACCAGGCTGATGATATCCATCTGTGGGAGTCAAACTTGCCTAAATACATATTCCCACAGACCTACCAATTCCCTGAAATCATCAGACTATGCCAAAACAATTATTTTCCAAATGAAAGAGCCATAGTCACCCCAACCCAAGAAATCCTATTTACTGTCACTGCTCAATCCATCAATCAAATGCTGCAAATTCAACCACAACCAGAGGGAGTGCCCTTCTCCATTGAAACCCTTACTGAGCTTTACCTAAAGCTATACTTTCCTAAGAGGTCTCAAATCTTCCAAACCTTCCTCCCTGAAACAGCTCAAATTCCTAAAAAGAACCCACCATACTCTACTGCCATGTTCCCAGAACAAACCAGGCAAATTGTGACCATGTTATCTTGTATATTAGGATACTTTACTGATGAACATGTAGATGAATCCATCCTGGGTTTCCTCTCTATCTTTAGCCCAGACTAGCCTCCAGCTATAACCTTCAACTTTGCCCAATTCCTAGTAGACACAATGCATGATCAGCTAGTCAAGCTGCCAAAAGAAGGAGCGTTCAAATACTCCTCAGTTTTGTTCCACGTGTTTTTATATTTTCAATCAGAAAGGTTTGTAGTCAACCTCCAAAAACTGGACACAAAGGGTAATCCCCAATCTGTTGTCTTTTGGACATCCTTGATCAGAAAGGATTCCACAGAATTCAGTTACAAAGACTTCATTGATTCATTTATTCATCTAGTTGTTAATATGCTAAATAGTAGCATTCAACCCAGAATCAGTGAAGAGATAAAGAAGGTATTACACTTGTCAGATCAAAGTAAAACAGGAGATTGGTATTTATACCAGAACCATACAGAAATCAGAGTATATGGAAGCCAATTAATTCCATTCAAGCTTCCCAAATACCTCCCAATGAGGATATTTGCTTTGGAATACATCAGACAAATCTTGAATTCTGATGAGATCCATTTCCTTTCAGCCAAAAAGAAGACCCAATTCAAGATTAAAAACCAAATAGGGCCTTTCATATGTAACAATAGAAATGTTGGAAAGGAAGCAGACAAATGTTTACAATATTTCAAGTTCAGCAGCAGTTTCAAATGGCAGTATGACCCTTTGGGTATCATAAGTAAGTTAAGAGTCAAATTCAAATTGACCCCTTTCATTCATGAGTCAAAACCAGAAATTGAAAAGTATTCCAACCAGTCAGAGTGGTTGGAAAACACTCTTCAGGAGATGGATAAGCAGGTTGATACTAGTTCCATCCTGCATACTTCAGACCCATAGGACAAAAATTCAAAAAGGGCTAGAGAAAAGGGATCCTACTCAGCTGAAACCACTTCTGATACTAAATTTAAAATTGTGAGCAAAAAGAAAACCAAGCTAAATCTAGTGATAGAGCATGAAAATACAGTTGAAGCAGAAACAGAGATTATCATCAGCGGTGAAGCACCCTCAACACGTGTAGAAGAAATAGCTCTTCCCTCATCTTCTAGTGCACAGATAATTCAAAATCAGAATAATGCAGAAGTTTCATCATCTAGCAAAACAGTGGAGAAAGAGAAAGATATCATGGAGAGGTACAAAGAGATTAAAATAAGAAATGAAGCATTAAAAGCTACTATATGTTCACAATATTGGAAACAAAATCCTAGTGATTAGAGTAGGTTGCTTTCATCTTTTGACCTCAAATCAAGGAAAATGCAGATGGCTTTCTTACAGCCAGAAGTAAAGGCCCCAAAAACTTCAGAAGATTACAAGAAAACAGCCTTTGAAATTCATGCTCAAGATGTGCACCCAATTGACCAGATTGAATTTCATAAACAGGCAGGAGAAATGATATATTCAACCATGACACAAAAATCTCTAGGTGTCCAGAAATTGAAGAATTCTCTTGAAAATGTAGAGTCACAGTTAAAGCTGAAAAGTGCCTCATCACAAGCAAAGGACAATAAGATTAAGTCACTAGAAGAGTTGGTAATTGAAATTGGATATAATCCAACTGACATCAAGGCAATAGAATAACTCATTAAAAAGAAAACATAAGACATAGTTGCACTCAAGAAATAGCTAAAGCCACCAACCACTGACCATCCAAAAACCAAGGAGGTGTTGGAGACACTTAATCAAAAGGATGAGATGATGAACTTAATCATCTTGTTGACAACTCAACTAAGAGAAATGGAGACAAAAATGGATAAAATGGTACAGGAGAAATAGGGTAGCAAAGAAGCAGTTCCCATTACTATTATTCCCATAGGAGCTACAGCAACAACAACATCAACATCAATTCCAGCAGCTACATCATCTACAACAGCAACAACATCAGCAAAACCAACAACCCATCCCATTGATGAGGCCAGCAAATTGATTCAAGCAATGGAAGATATGTCCATTCAAACAACACATATTAATAAGCTCAAGTAGCAAGTGAAGAGCTTAGAATATGAAAAGAAATTAGTAGAAGTAATGCATCAAGTTGAGAAACAAAAAGCCAATAGATTGAATGACAGGATCCACCAGCTAGAAAAAGAATTGTCACTAAAGGAGCCTTTGGCCTAAGAAAAGCAACATTTATGGGCCAATTTCATTAACTCAGTTAATGATGTTTGGCCATCTATACAAGTAATATTTGAACAAAATGATTTACTGAAGGAAACCAGTGATGCAATTCAAAAGGTAAAAGAAGATCTCGGGGAGAAACTAGAGGAGGCCTCTAAAATAATCAAATTTCTAAATTCTAAAAACAAGTATGAATTAGAGGAGCTTGGGATAACTGACATAAAAAATGCTATTCTAGAAGTAAAGAAAGTTATTTCCAAGAGAAATTTGATGATACAGCTTGAGGAGAAATGTCAAAACATGAAACTTACATTAAACAGGTTTTTGACAAGTTTGAAGTATTGAGACAGAAGGGTCTGCCTAATCCTTTGGTAATCAATGACAAACTGATGAAACATGAAGACTATGGTAAAAAGATGAGAGAAGTAGCCAAAGAAACTTCTAACGGTTCATCGATGAAAGATTTTCCCATAGGAAAAGTGCTCCTCCATACTTTAGAAAACTTCTTTTACCTCCAGCATGAGGTAAATCACCTTTTTGTGAACAAACCTACATTTTCCAAATATACAGAAGCATGTGAGATTTACCGAAGGATGATGAAAATCAAACTCCAAGATGTAAAACCATGGGAAAAATGGTGTGACTTACTATAAAGGATGAAAAAAGAGAATCAGGTGAAAAGCAAGCAGGTGAAAGGAGAAGACAGCATGAAAGAGAATCAGATGAAAGAAGCAGTCTAGTAACAACAAGCAAATAAAAAGGGACAGATTTCAGTCAATTAAACAGGTGTCACTATCTTTTTGCATAAAGATATTTATTTTCCTTAAAAAATCCTAGTCAGTTGACATGATATTTTGTAAAGTTTTGAATAAATACTTCATCATTTGAAGTATCAAAGGGTGGATTTCTAAATATTTATGTAGTTGACTGATCTATCACCTAAGGGTTATTGTACCAACCTTCAATTGACAGACAGAATAAGTTATAAAGGGACTTCTTTACAGGATTCATGTGTTGAGCTATCTCAGTGAAGTATAAAATTCAATTGTTCATGTTTCTTTCTAAGTATTTCATAAACTTTCATGTGTTCTAAATCTGAATGTTATAACAGGAGTTTTACTGCATAATTTGCTTTAAAATTACACTCCACTTTTAATTGTTATACATTTCTATGTTTTCTTCTGATATCTGGTTTAGAGAATTCTTAATTGCCCTCTGATCCCGATTGATCTTCTTCATCCTTCTTCAGTATCTGGTTTGAGGAATTCTTAATTGCTCCTTGATCCTGATTAAAAAATCATTTCACCATTCAGCCTTGAGATCTAATATAGCTCACCTATCTTGCCCTGTAATACTTCCTTTATAGTTTGTTGATTGTTCTGTTTTCAAATTCATATTGACTCCATAGCCCAATGGAAATGGAAAAGCACCTATTCATCTAGATCATGAATTCCACCAACCAATCAAAACCAATCCAATTAAGCAGACATAACTAGCCTAAAATCCATAAAAATAAACAAAGTTAAATCATATAGAGAGAGCCCTCTCTGAGGTTAGGAAGGCTAGATCCTAAGCTCCAAAGTAGGTTTGTAGTTACCTCTGATATTTCTTTTTAACACATTGAACAATCCCTCGAAATTTAGGAGTGACAACAAGTCCAAATACCTTCTTCTTCATCGGGAAACAAAATTTTGGAAGACTGATCTTTCTGATTTTCTGGAGGATGACTCACTCTCTCAACAATCTGAGTTTTTGGCACTGATTCAACAATATCTTTGGGTGAATTTTCCAGCTATAAACTTTCTGTATGATTTTTCTTCTTTTATGCAATAAAATATTCCTGTACACTACTTATGACATCCAAAACTTCTAAAATCTGAACAATTTGACTATCGCTAGATCTAAGACTTTTGTGATTCATAATGTAGAAATCAGTCTTTCGGATTAATCACATTGTTAGGATTGGGTTGATGTTTCGAACCAACTAATGTGGTTCATCCTCAGGACAAGGTGATAAATCCATTGATCTGAGAGAATAAATAGCAAGGATGCATCATTGTTCAGGGTTAGCCATTCAAAATTAGTCGTTGGTGAAATTATTATTTCGGGGGTGTTAGTTAAATCATTTAATAATTTAGTTGGAAACTAGCCGTTATGTAATAATTAAATATTTCATAACGATATTAATATTATCTAAGAATAATTACTTTATATAATATTATTTGTTAGGGTTGACCTATTTAATATAAAAATGGTTGAAAACTAGCTATTATTTTGATACAATAAAAAATAATATTAAAAATAATAAATTCAAATAGAATATATGAAAGACTCTAAATCGGTATGTACAACATAGTGTTGTGCTATACAACAACCCCCCCATTTCAAATTTTTAATCTTAGTCTAAAGATGCTAAATAAGAAATAGGTCCCCTTTAGGATATAAAAAGCAATAAAACTTTTTGAGTAAAAATAGATTTTCCATACTTTTCATATAAAAGTTGCTTTATGAGTGTTTGGAACCACTCATCGCAAATCGCAATTGCTTAAGACCAATGAACATCCATTTGAAAAGTTGCGATGCGATCAAAGTCATCTCAAATTCCTCATCGCAAAGTTTTAAATTGAAATGATCCATTTATAAACATGCAATGTGATATAACTATTACATTTCGCATATCGTTAATCCTAAGGAATAAGTTATGGCATTTTGTTAAAACCTTGCGATGCGATAAGGCTATCATGATCGCATATCGTCGATCCATAGGAAAACATTGAAACCGCTCCGTTGAAGTTGTGCAATGCGATATAACTATCGCGATCACATATTGCATATCACGCTCCCAATAGAAGCATGTAATATATACTATTAAGACTCGGGATATAGTGTTAAATCAATTATAAAGGAAAAAATGATTTGCCAAGTTTGAAAAGGAACTTGCCAACTCTACGTGCTAACTCATCACTCATCGCAATCGCAACAATACAAAGAATTCTTTGGAACATAGCACTCCCCATTTGCGATATGCAATGGCTCTACAAGTAGTAAAATAATACAATTGCTAATCGCAAAATCGTAGAGTTATGGCACCTGTTCTAAAAGGACCATTGGAAAACTTGCGATGCGATATATTAATTCGGCATTAAAGTTTCACGTCACAAGGATACAGTAAAGCATTAAGAGGCAGTTATGGTGACAATCCTTTAAGGATTTCATCCTTTGTGACTATGTACAATATGAGATATTTTGCATCTAATGCGCATACACTGATTTTAGTCTGTAATTAGTTGTATTGGTTGCTCTCAAAGTTTTTCACCTATCACACTCCTCTTTTTCATTTTGCAGTGTAAATCCAGAATCACGCAGTCAGTCAAGATGTCTAAGAGAGCTCGAAAGACAAAGTTTCCCCTTACAGTGGAAGAAGGACAAGGAAAATTGGTGTTAATCTCAGATACTACCTGTTAAGGCTTTGGTAAGATCTTGTGGGAAGGCATATATGCTTTGCTTGAAAATGAAAATCCGAAGGAGATAGAAGAAATAGCAACAGCTGATGGAACTGATCAATCAGAAAACATGCTCAATGATTTGGCCAGCTCTTTCCTCCATCGAATAGTGGCCAGTGCAAAGGTTTTACCATATAATGATGTGGTAAGACGAATGGATAGATATTTCTTCACAGCTGATGGAAGGATGTTTGGATCCTTCAAACCTGAAGACATCAAGAGAATGTAACACTTGCCAGATCCCCGGCGACACTACAACAAATCATTCCTAGAAGCTTTTGCCAAGGAGAATCAGATTGAATTAGACCCTATCAAGAAATGGAGACACTTTCCTAACAAGCACAAACATGAATCGTCTGGTATGTATTCTGTGGACTCCTTAGCGTCTCCATATTGTTATGTTGTTGCTATGATGTGTAGATTCTTTAGAAGCCCTGATTCTGCTAGATTTTCTATTGAAATGGTTCCATTGATAGAAGCAGCCATAAAATCCTTTGTGATGGATTGGGAAACTATCCTATCGGATAAAATGCCTAGTCAAATATTGGATTATAGAAAGAACAAATTTGTCACTACCCGAGTTGTGCCCCCATTCTATATGAGTGCTTACATAGTTGACACAATTTTTTTAATTCTAACTTTCCCATCTTAGGTTGCAAATGGACTGTTCAGGATCCAAACCCCATTCATATTTACCATAAATACTTATGGAAGTCTAAATACAAGAATCATTTATACATGATTTGCCATGGTTTCATCCTACCTGTCCATCAAGCTATCTTTAATAAACCTGCTCCTCGACTGTTTGACGAGGCTAGCATTGATTTAACCTCAATCGGCAGTTGGTTCGGGGAAGAGAGGTTCACCTATATTAGGGTTTTTGGCAGCATTACAGATCCTCATGTCCTTCCACTTTACATTCCAGATAAGCTATTAGCCAGGGAAGTAGCCTACCAGATAGTGGAAAAAGGGATGTCTAGAAATCTTAAAGACTCTAAGAAATAGTTGTGGCCTCCCTTTCCTCTTTGCTGTAGCACCTACTCATTGCATGATTTTAAACATGCCGAGAAAGAAGAAAACAAGACAAAGGATCTGAGTCTAGTTGTTATCCCTAAAAGACAATATGACCCAAATAAGGTTTCTTTCAATTTCACCACTCAGATGAAAGTTAATAAATTCCTACATGAGGAAGATGAGTTTGATGACTTATTTGCTTCAGCAGAGTTATTCTCAACAGTAAGTCATCTGGAAAAATTCAAATTGGGTGATAAGAAAATGGAAAAATTCATTGAATACAAGACACAGAGGTTACAGACAGTACCTCTAGATTTATTAAATACTATACCAATCATTCAGCAAGTAGAGCACAGCGGAGAGCAGGTTATAGAAAGATTTCTCGAGAAGTTGAAACAAGTGATAAGGCCAGTGAACCACTAGGAACTGATGTTCACATTGATTAAAGAATGGGAGCAATTTGATCAACAGATCAAAATTCAGAATGATCCTCAAAACATTATCACATCAGCGCTTCCCGGAATACAACAGCCCATTATTTCTGATATTGTGATTAAAGAGACACCCAGCAAAGACACAGCTAGAAAAGAGATAGAAATAATCCCTGAAAATCCTTCGGGAGAGATTACATTGAACATTGAGGAAATTCCACCCTTGGATGTGTTTTACAGCCCAAATCACAAGGTTGTAGTCAAGAGGCAGAGGAAAAGGAGGAAAATAGACCAAACATCATCCACAGCTCCTCAATCTGAATTTATGAATGTCATATGGAAATATTCAGAGGTCAATCCTTCTGAGGATTTGACCAAGTTATCTCAATTTGCAGGGGCATACACAACTGCTACAATTGATAAAGCAACTGAAGTTAATCAATTGATCAAAGAAAAGGATCAAAAGATTAATCAGCTTGAAGAATAGTCGGTAGTAGTGCATCAAAAGATTAATCAGCTTGAAGAAAAATGAAACCTAGAAAAGCAGAAAATTGACCAGCAGGCCATTCAAAGACAACAACAACTGACTCAAGAGCTCAAGCAGCTTAAATTAAAACATCAGCAAGAGATTAAATCTAAATAAGAGCAAATCACACAGTTACAACTCTCTATATAACAATTCAAAGATTATCCCAAGGTTGAAGAGTTTAAGAAGGAAGCCTTAGAGGCAAATAAGGCTTTATCTCAACAGTTGAATCTACTCTACCAGAAAATATCTCTTATTGATCCATTATGCATCATAACGACATCATTGATTGACAAAGTAGTTAATACCAGGTTAGAATTTAAAGATTTGGATGATGAAGTTGTTAGCGCTTGAGATTTCACCCTAGGCTGAAAAAGGTAAACCTTCAAGGCAACATCAAACCATTTCACCTCGTAGCTAGCCCTACAGGGTATGAGAAGGCTCTCTCCGGTCAAACTCGGTAGATATTTCAATAGGATGAGCTGACCCAATTAGGAACACTGATATTAGGCTAGTAAACTGATAAGGATGGTTAATTTAAAGTTTTTGGGGTTTTTGGTGGCAATTGGAGGGAGTGCAATTCAGGGTGCGGGGATTGAGCTCAGTTTTTGCAGGTGGGTCTTTGGGGCAAGGTAGGAGTTTGTGCTGATGCCTTAAGCTGAGATGGATGATCAAGGAAGAAAGAGAGGGAGCTAAAGAGGGCAAACAATGGCTTTGAATCCTCTTTAGACAGTGGAAAACATAAATATCAAACAAAATTGAAAGCTAAGCATGGCATGCATGAATTCAAACTTTATCACTTCTTTTGTTTAATTGGCAGCAATAGAATAAGAGATGGAACACATAAACACACTTACAATGACAAGTAGGAAACACACCATCAACACAATAATCCACAAGAATCCACAATGATGTCTGCAAAACCCTGGCCTTCCTTTTCCTCAAATTGCAGAGATACAAGTAAAATATACAATAGAGCTTCTCCCTCAAGAGTCCAACCATGAAAATGAGCAAGAGAAGGCATAATATAGATCATCTAACTCCTTTCCCCACCTCTAGGGGTCGAGCTCAGCTTCCTAGGAGCAGTTTGAACTAATTCTAAACTGAGCACTAGATAATAGGCAGTCAAAACAACTTGCCTCTAAAACTTAGGTAACCCATTCATGCATTTAATATTCACTATTTACATCAAGGAAACTTCTAGAAGTGTTAAAGGAGAGTAAATGTATCCATGTGCCATGAAAATTACCCAACAATCCATCATTTACATGCATTAAGAGTCAACCAAAGTAAAAACAGTGTTTTGCAGGCCGAAATAGTCAAAATGGTGAAATTTCCCTGAGTGGTCGCGCCCCTCCCTTGGAGTGGTCGCGCACATTGGCAGCTGTGTTTGAGGGCCTTCCTGGTGTCCAAATCAAGTGCAAGATAGCTTGTTGGAAAGGTATATGAGTCTAATTTCCAACCCCACCAGAATTTCGGAATTTTGAGTTGATTTGACCCCTCAAAAATCATTTCTCCCAAGGCAGCTTTCTGCAACTCAAAATAGGGGCAGAAAGTCAAAAATTGCATGTATTTTGAGCTTTTGGAAGTCCAAATCTCCATAAAATTTGAAGTCCATCCATAGGAAAGTGTATTTTTGCATGAAAATTCCAAAAATTTAGAGTTTTCCCCGTTCTGAGCTGTCCCCACGAGTGGTCGCGCGCGGGGTGAGACCACTCCAACGGCCAAAACCTGTAAAATTGTACAAAAATTCACAAATGACAAAATTTTCTCCAAATTTCTTGAAATTTGGGCTGGGAGTCTCCAATCAAGTACCATGCTCATTCAAAGAGGCTTTGGCCAAAATTTGGAGTGGATCGGGCGTTTTCCTTCGTTTTTGTGCTTTGGCCAACCGTCCTTGGAGCACCTTCGTTCTCGCCGGTATTTTTGACATTTCTCTCAAACCATGACACCTGTGTAAAACGTGAAAGAGGTTTTTCTTCCTTGGCATGTTGTGGAAAAAAACCTCTCTCCGTTTTACAAAATTCATCTTTGATTGCTCAGAAACATCTTTTGAGTGAAACTTGTCCCGATGTGTGAAACAAGGGATTTTGTCGAAATGGAGCGAAATGAAGGGGATAGAGGGCTTATAAATTCTTGGGGAAATTTTTGGGAGTGGGGAGGGATGTTAGGAAGTAGGGGAAAGTGGAATCTCAGAGATTGAGTGAGGGGAAGGGGTCGAAAAGGGCAAAACACAGGTCAAACCTAGAAAATTGCCAGGTTGTAGCTAGAAACTAGGGTTTGTGCAAAAATGAGGAATTTGAGGGATCTGAGTGTTGGGAAGTGTTTGATAAGGTACTTTAAGGATAGGGGAAGGTGTATGAACATCAGGAAACAAGTTTTTCCGGTGTTTTGACCATCCAAGAGAATTTGCCTTCAAACCCTAGGAGAGGGAAATGAGCTTGCCTAGGCGCAACTGAAGCATGGACAAGGTGTACAATGACTCATTAGACACTGAGATGATAATGACAACCCTATGAATGATGATAGACTCAGCTGAATAGTGACATGGACTGACATTTGGGCAAACCCTAGACCTAATGCCTAGTGACCAAATTTTGCTTGAAAACTCTTTGAAATGACAAAATTTGACCTTGACACTTTAAAATCACTTTGTAAGAGCACATTTGATCACTGTAGGAAGGCTGGAAAGACTGACACTAAAATTGGCTCCAATGGGGATGGTAGCTCCTTGGAGGTGCCAAGAACTGCAGACCTCTGGGAGAGCAGACCAGTGCCTTATAGTCATTGGGCAATGGAGTCATTATTTCGGCAAACAACACAAGACTTTGACTCATTTATTGAATGAAAACTTGACTGAAACTGACTGAAACTTAACTGAACTTGACTCAAACCGACTCGATGACAAACTGAAATAACGTGAAAAAACTCACTCAATAGACCAAACACAAGTGACTCATGACTGACTTAACTAAAACAAGAACTTAAAAAGCTTATGGAAGGGCAGCAGTCCATCAAGATTTGAAATCATGATGACAACCACCTGTGTTTCTTACAAGACAATATACATCAAACTATATCAAAATGCCAATGCAACCAATCAAGCAGATGCCTTCTTGATTGATTCTTCTTATCAGATCTTCTGGTCAACAGTACAAACCTATAACTGAGCATCCAAAAGCATAGCTGACCATGATCTCCTTCATCACTGAACATTGCAATAAACACTATCACTGCTGGTTGCAACAAACTTGCTAGAGGATCTTGAAAAACATGAGGATTTGCCACTGCCACCTCCTGCTGAAAGATCAAGGTGTCCTTTGTTTCAAATTTTGATCTGCCTTCCTCATGTGCTTCGGTGAAAGTATGCTCATGGGCTTCAAAAAACTCTGAACAAATGGATGAGTCGATCTCTTCTTGGAAAAACATTTCAGCACATGAAACATATGAAGAATCTGAAAGGTAATCTTGTATGCTATGATCTTCGGTAGTTTGACAACATGGTAGGTGATCTTCATATGATATGACAGCCGGATTATCATCTTTGTGAAGGAAAACATTATCTATTTGCTGTTCTACAAGACAATCATCTTCTTCAACAGAGGAAGAAGTTTTCCCAACACTTTCCTGACTATGTGTGCATTGCAAATCTGCTATAGTTTGGGCTGTAACAAGACCTTTCAAAAGCTGATTTATCTCCTCTTCAGACAAAGGAGACAATGCCTTCTGTTTTCTTATGCTTAAACAGTAATTATCTTCATACGATAGGGCACTCAAACTATCATTTATTACTGAGCTATTGAATGGAGGTTCATCACTTACTTGCACAAAGATCTCACCTTGTTGTTCATGAACATCTGAATCCAAAACTCTGTCTATGATCTCAACAGTCAAGCTCTCTTTGATGGGTTGCATGCTGCTGTCTTCTTCTGTGGGCAAATCTGAAACAACATTTGCTCTTTCCTCATTTTCAACCATATGGAAATCTTCAGCTTGCTGATCTTGACAAGTATCCTCTAAGATTTCTGTGTGCTACTGAAATGGATTTTCATACAATGCTTCCATGATCTCTTCATCCATGAAATTATCATCTTCATAAAACTTCTCAAGGCTTTCAATAAAACTATAAGCATGCTTGCAACAGTCTTGAACTAAATTCAATGATGGATAAGAGTCCTTATATCTTTCAATAAACATAGCATGAAAATCCTTTAAACAGTAAATACAAGCAGGCGGCAAACTTTCATACCATGATTGGGCTTTACCTTCTAGAGTGGCCAGGAATATCTTCATCAAGCAATCTTAAGGAAAATCCACCTTCAACTTGCGAATATGCATATGAAATCTAACTAGATGAAGAGCAGCATCCTTCTTACCATCATCTTTAAATATAGGCAAATTCCTTGACCAATCTACCTTTGGAATTTTATTTGGAAAACCAGGGATGTGATCTCGGCTCAGGGGAGCATATCTTCTTGCAATTAGGTCCATCATGAGAATCTCACAGCTACTGATCTTCCTGCAGTGAAGTCACCATGAAGCATAGGTTGCTGGATTCTTCAGTGAAAGGAGTCGCCAAGTGAATGATTTCAGCCTTTCAAGTGTCTGATCATTGTTCACCATCAACAATCAGATCTAAACTTGATACATGTACTGGGGTAAAATGCAAATGAAGTGCTGTATTCACAAGCTCACGGAGATTGACTGAAGCAGCGTTTATCTACTAACGCTGATGTAAAACAAGAACGTTTTCGAAGGCTACCTGGCGTATCTTCAGGCTCCGTCTAAGACTTATGAAACAAACACATCAATCAACAGACAAGTTTGTTCTCCCCTGTATGGTCGCCACTATGTTAGCGCTTGAGATTTCACCCTAGGCTGAAAAAGGTAAACCTTCAAGGCAACATCAAACCATTTCACCTCGTAGCTAGCCCTACGGGGTATGAGAAGGCTCTCTCCGGTCAAACTCGGTAGATCTTTCAATAGGATGAGCTGACCCAATTAGGAACACTGATATTAGGCTAGTAAACTGATAAGGATGGTTAATTTAAAGTTTTTGGGGTTTTTGGTGGCAATTGGAGGGAGTGCAATTCAGGGTGCAGGGATTGAGCTCAGTTTTTGCAGGTGGGTCTTTGGGGCAAGGTAGGAGTTTGTGCTGATGCCTTAAGCTGAGATGGATGATCAAGGAAGAAAGAGAGGGAGCTAAAGAGGGCAAACAATGGCTTTGAATCCTCTTTAGACAGTGGAAAACATAAATATCAAACAAAATTGAAAGTTGAGCATGGCATGCATGAATTCAAACTTTATCACTTCTTTTGTTTAATTAGCAGCAATAGAATAAGAGATGGAACACATAAACACACTTACAATGACAAGTAGGAAACACACCATCAACACAATAATCCACAAGAATCCACAATGATGTCTGCAAAACCCTGGCCTTCCTTTTCCTCAAATTGCAGAGATACAAGTAAAATATACAATAGAGCTTCTCCCTCAAGAGTCCAACCATGAAAATGAGCAAGAGAAGGCATAATATAGATCATCTAACTCCTTTCCCCACCTCTAGGGGTCGAGCTCAGCCTCCTAGGAGCAGTTTGAACTAATTCTAAACTGAGCACTAGATAATAGGCAGTCAAAACAACTTGCCTCTAAAACTTAGGTAACCCATTCATGCATTTAATATTCACTATTTACATCAAGGAAACTTCTAGAAGTGTTAAAGGAGAGTAAATGTATCCATGTGCCATGAAAATTACCCAACAATCCATCATTTACATGCATTAAGAGTCAACCAAAGTAAAAACAGTGTTTTGCAGGCCGAAATAGTCAAAATGGTGAAATTTCCCTGAGTGGTCGCGCCCCTCCCTTGGAGTGGTCGCACACATTGGCAGCTGTGTTTGAGGGCCTTCCTGGTGTCCAAATCAAGTGCAAGATAGCTTGTTGGAAAGTTCTATGAGTCTACTTTCCAACCCCACCGGAATTTCTGAATTTGGAGTTGATTTGACCCTCAAAAATCATTTCTCCCAAGGCAGCTTTCTGCAACTCAAAATAGGGGCAGAAAGTCAAAAATTGCATGTATTTTGAGCTTTTGGAAGTCCAAATCTCCATAAAATTTGAAGTCCATCCATAGGCAAGTGTATTTTTGCATGACAATTCCAAAAATGTAGAGTTTTCCCCGTTCTGAGCTGTCCCCACGAGTGGTCGCGCGTAGGGTGAGACCACTCCAACGGCCAAAACCTGTAAAATTGTACAAAAATTCACAAATGACAAAATTTTCTCCAAATTTCTTGAAATTTGGGCTGGGAGTCCCCAATCAAGTACCATGCTCAGTCAAAGAGGCTTTGGCCAAAATTTGGAGTGGATCGGGCGTTTTCCTTCGTTTTTGTGCTTTGGCCAACCGTCCTTGGAGCACCTTCGTTCTCGCCGGTATTTTTGACATTTCTCTCAAACCATGACACCTGTGTAAAAAGTGAAAGAGGTTTTTCTTCCTTGGAATGTTGTGGACAAAAACCTCTCTCAGTTTTGCAAAATTCATCTTTGATTGCTCAAAAACAGCTTTTGAGTGAAACTTGTCCCGATGTGTGAAAGAAGGGATTTTGTCGAAATGGAGCGAAATGAAGGGGATAGAGGTCTTCTAAATTCTTGGGGAAATTTTTGGGAGTGGGGAGGGATGTTAGGAAGCAGGGGAAAGTGGAATCTCAGAGATTGAGTGAGGGGAAGGGGTCGAAAAGGGCAAAACACAGGTCAAACCTAGAAAATTGCCAGGTTGTAGCTAGAAACTAGGGTTTGTGCAAAAATGAGGAATTTGAGGGATCTGAGTGTTGGGAAGTGTTTGATAAGGTACTTTAAGGATAGGGGAAGGTGTATGAACATCAGGAAACAAGTTTTTCCGGTGTTTTGACCATCCAAGAGAATTTGCCTTCAAACCCTAGGAGAGGGAAATGAGCTTGCCTAGGCGCAACTGAAGCATGGAAAAGGTGTACAATGACTCATTAGACACTGAGATGATAATGACAACCCTATGAATGATGATAGACTCATCTGAATAGTGAGATGGACTGAAATTTGGGCAAACCCTAGACCTAATGCCTAGTGACCAAATTTTGCTTGAAAACTCTTTGAAATGACAAAATTTGACCTTGACACTTTAAAATCACTTTGTAAGAGCACATTTGATCACTGTAGGAAGGCTGGAAAGACTGACACTAACAGAAGTCACAAATTATCTCTCCTGGAAAAGCACAGAAGATGGAAGAGCTGCCAAAATTACCTAAAATTGAAGAGTCTCATAAAGAGATATTGTTTTCAGAATGGGAAACACAGTTGATAAAAGAAGAAAGAGCTACCTCCAGGGATAGGGCTATAATGAATAATGTTATTGAGTTGGTGAATGATAACTTATATGGTGCCAATTTAATTTTTGATTGCTCCCCAGGAAATCTTCCAAAGGCGAAAGTTTTAGAGAAGCAATGGAAGCAAGATTTGGACACCAAGGAGGAGCAGCTCAACAAAGTACAAAGTCTTAACTAGGATGTGCATTGATCCTTTTTGGTCAAGCCACACAGCCAACAGATGACTATCAAGTGCCTTGTTGATGCAGTTTAGCACACAATGCTCGAGCTCTCAGATGCCACATACGTAGGACAGTTACAGGCCAGGCTGAGTCATTCTCTAGAAATCCAAACCATGCTCTCGATTTTTTGGTTGAAGATACAAGAGAAAAAATAGATGCGATGAATCTCTTCAAAGGTTATCGCAATTCTATTTTTTAAATTCAAATCCCATATTTTGATGAAGGAAGTTCCAACAACTCTTAGCAATTTTTATGGACAATTTGTTTTTAATTGTACTATAAAGACCCTTTCATGTCATTTTAGAAAGGTTCTACAATTTGTATAAAACTAGACTTGAGAATTTTTCACTTCTGCACTTCTTAATTTATTTTTTATAAGTCGTGGATCGAGGTTTAGACTTGTTGTGAAAGGGCTTCATAAAGACTTGCATTTTTGTATCTTCTTGGAGTTTTCAAAATAAGAAGATTAAACCAGATTGTTACTTGCATAACGAGACCCAAATGCATATGGTACTTATATCGTTGTTCTTTTCGTCTTTTTTTATGTAATTAGCATTCCATTAATTTGTTATTGTTGATATATTCTCATGTTTCAAACAACTCTGTATTATTTCACTTTTGAATGATCTAGAATTGTTATATTGTATACATATGTCAACAATAAATATTAGTATGTTATGCGATATGTTTTCACATTACTTTGTTTAATTTCTTATTCAAAGTAATCATCATTTAAATACATCTTTCTGTAGATAAGTGAATAATATATATTATCATTTGTCTGCTAGGAATCATCAAGAATCGCATTATTATGAGATCACCCGGGTTATATAGATATATCTGTATATTTTAGAGCTTATAGATTAAACCACCTATCATATTTTTATACATTTAAAACACCCATTCATCAAATCATACTTTATTGGGAAATTGGTCCCATAATATCCAGTCGGAGCCACCATACCAAACGGAGAAGGAACTGCACTAAGGTCCGGACTGGGTGGTTATCCCCCAATGTTGGTGCTATGATTTTAGAGGCATCAACATTTTTGGCGCTAGAAGGAGGGCCTGACTGTGAATGGCGAGTAAATCTAAATCTACAGGCCATTCTAAGAGTAAAACTCCCTCACCATCACCTCCAACTTCTCCTTCGCATTCTAAATCTCCTATTCCTAAGCGAGAAGTTGAAAAGAAAAATACAAAACCCACTGCTGAAACCCTAAACAAGCCAGACAGTTCTTCTCCTGAACCTCTTGAAGTACAATCTTTGATTCATAAACTCTAGGGGATTTCAATATCCCAAGAAGAGTCTGAGTTATCCCAAGGCAGTGTTACTTCCCAATATATCCCATCGCAGCCGCTTACTAGGGCAAAGAGTGAAAAGCTTGGCATTCCACCAGTTGAATTCCCTCTACCAAGTCGAAAAAGGGCTAGAAAGACACCATCAGAATCTAACAGTGAGACTTTGTCCTCATCATCATCCATTCCATCCATACCATTGCAAGGTCATACATCCATTTCCCAACTTCAGATCATAGTCCAAACAGGTACAGGAGCTTCAACATCCTCTACCCAATCACTTTCAACTGCTTCGTCACCCTCTTCTACTAATAGCTCAACAATGGCACATAATCAACCTCAACCAAGGCCATGGACCAACCCAGGAGCTATCAGAATGCCTACACCTTTGACCCAATTGCCAGCACATCCTGAAAAATGGCTACCTAAATTTAATCCTGACAATGGCCTATTAGCGGAAGAACATATAAACAATTTCATGTTATCGATTAACTTGAATGGAGTAACGGAAGAAGATGTTGTTGTTAGACTATTTCCATACACTCTACAAGGAGCAGCAAGATCATGGTACTTTTCGTTACCACCAGGTTCTATCAATAGCTAGGATGCTTTCCAAGAGCAATTTCTAACTAATTTTGGAGACGTTAGGTCTACAACAACTTTGATTAATGACCTCTCCAACCTCAAAGTCAAATCAAAAGAGCCCATTAAGGACTTCAACTCACGCTTCAATAAGTTGTTGAATAAAATACCTGCAGAATCCAAGACTAGTGAGGTGTTCCACAATGAATGGTACGTTTTTGCTCTGCCTTCAAACATAGCCATCTTCGTTGATAGGGCTGCCAAACCAACATTAGCAAAAAATATGAAGAAAGCAATAGTTGTTGAAAAACGTATCCTTGCTTTGGAAAAGAAAAATGCTCTAGAAGAAAGGAAATCCAAGAAAGTTACTTTTAGAGATGATTCAAAGAAGAAAGCAACCAAGGATCCATATGACATGGAAGGCTTACAAAAAGTTCTTAAAACTATGTCTAATGAAATGGTTGAAATAAAAAAGTAGGTAGCTGAAACTTCTACGAAAAGACCATTTAGGAACTTTAAAAGAAATCAGCCAACTGATCCTAAACCACCTAATGCTATATCTAATGCAGAATCTGACCTGGATGATGATGAAGAAGAAGATACAATTTTATCAGCTGAAGAAATGGAAGAAGATGAAATAGTTGAATGTCATGGAATGTGGGACTTTATCTTACCCAACTCTGATAATGAAAGTGAACAGGAAGCTCTGCTAGTAAACACCAGAAGTAAAAGTATAGTAGAGCCTAATCAATCAAATCGAAAGAAGAAAAAATCAAATCCTGTTACTAAAGAGAAAGTTCCCGCAAAGAAATCTCCTGTTGCATCTCCCCACAATCAACCATCTTCGTCCAACCCTCCCTCATCATCTAAAACGCTAGTAGTTTCAGATTTCATGGATTATAACATAGTGGAAGATATGAAGAAGACTTGAGAAAATATTTCTCTGCATGAACTTAGCAAGCTCAAGCATCAACAAAAGTTGCTGCTTAAATAATTAAATGCAGTACCTTCTTCTCCTCTTCCAACTAGTGTATTATCAAAGGCTGCTAGAGGATCAGGTAAGCCACCATCTGATAAGGTGGATGCTACCGATGTCGTTTTAATTGGGGATAGATCAAATTCTCATACTCCTCCTTTTCTCTTGACTTATGAGATCTACAATAGAAATTTTCATAACTGCTTGATTGATTCAGGGGCTTCATCAAACATAATGCCAGCATCAGTTTGCTCCAAGTTAAATATTGAACCCCAGAAGTCTGTAGTTCATATTGTCCAATTAGATCGAACTAAGGTTCAAGTTTTAGGAGAAATAAATTCAGTTACTATCAGATTATCTGCTGATCCTAGGGTTGTCCAAAGAATTGATATATTAATTGCTGACATCCCTGAGTTTTATGGTTTGATCCTTAGCAGAGATTGGTCTGAAAAATTTCATGGTTATATTTCAACTGATTGGTCTCACATGTGGCTTCCCTATAATGGGAAGCCAAATCAAATTAGAATTGATCGCGAAAAACGTTTGACTCACACAGTAACTGAGTTTGAAGAAGAAAATCAACTTGTAGCCTTCAATAATAACATTCTTGGAAACTATTCGGCTGAATCATTTTTTTGGGAATTTCAATGCTCAGCAATCTCCTTTTCCCGTTAATAGTGTCAGATCACAAATCAAAAATTTCTCCCATACCGATACTTCTAAGTGTGTTAGTGTTGTAGATGAACTTGTAGATAAACGTGTAAATAAGCCTTTATTTTGGTCTTTGTATTTTGATGGATCTAAATCTAATGACGGTGCAGGAGCAGGATGTATTTTAGTCGGTCCTGAAGGATAAAAAACGAGTTATCGTGTAGATTAGAATTTGAGTGTACCAACAATACTGCAGAAAATGAAGCATTGATTCAAGGTCTCTATAAAGCAATAGGCCTAAATATCCAATATCTAAAAGTATTTGGTGATTCTGAAATTGTCATTAAACAAGTGAGAAATACTATCCATTATCTTTCGGGGCATCTGAAACATTATCAATCACTTGGTCAAGATCTCCTAACTCATTTTCTGGCATTTGACATTTCTCCTATTCCTAGATCACATAATGCAGCAGCAAATCTCCTGGCTAATGTTGCTTCTAAACTCCTTCCATCCGAGGATTATAGTCTAGATAGATTTTCTATTGAATTAATTTTTCGGCCATCTGTCCCAGATAATGTCACCAATTGGTGTGTGTTCAATCATGATGAGGATATCTTAAATTTCTTGACATCTGAAGGATCTTATGACGATCAAATTATCGATGAAAGCGATCATGATCTTCAATTAAAGTAGAGACTCAATGAAAATCCTATTCCTAAATCTGTGGTCAAGCTAGAAGACCTTTATGATATTAAGGATAGATTCAAAAGGGTCACTAATGCAAAACTTCAAAGTTCAACTTTAAGGTTTGAATTAGTAAATCTCGGCACTGATGCCAAACCACAAAATGTCAATCTAAGACTTGGAATTTCATCATATGAAAGATTTGCTTTCATCAGTTTATTGAAGAAATACAAAAATGTTTGTGCTTGGAATTATGAAGATCTGAAAACTTTTGATACCTCTATCATTCAACACACAATGCCAATGATCTCTGATGAGAAACCTATACAACAAAAACTAAGGAAAATTCACCCAAATCTTGAAAGTCAAATCAAAGCAAAGTTGAATAAAGTCCTTAAATCCAAAATAATCTTTCTTGTCAAACATTCTAAATAGGTCTCAAATTTATTACCTATGAGGAAAAAGAATGGTGATATTAGGATTTGCATAGATTTTAGGAATCTCAACAAATCATGTCAGAAAGATAATTTCCCATTACCAACAATGGAGCAGATACTTCAATCAGTAGCTGGCTCAGAGTTAATGTCTTTTCTTGATGGTTTTTCAGGATACAATCAGATCCTGGTACATCCAGACGATAGATTAAAGACTACATTCAGAACCAAATGGGGAACATATGCTTATCAGAAAATGCCTTTTGGTTTGATAAATGTTGGAGCTACTTTCCAACGAGCCATGGATATAGCCTTCAAAGGTTTGATCAATAGGACGGTCGTTGTTTACTTAGATGACATAATTGTCTATTCTAAGAAAAAGAGCAATCATTTGCATGATTTAAAGCAGATCTTTGAACGTTGCAAAAAATATGGGATTTCCTTAAATCCCAAGAAATCATTCTTTGCTCTTAATGAAGGTAAACTTTTAGGGTTTATTGTATCCAAAAATGGCATATACATTGATCCTGATAGGATAAAAGAAATTTCTGATATCCCTTTGCCACATAATAAGAAATCTATGCAATTGTTTTTAGGACAGATAAAATTTTTAAAAAGATTTGTTCCTGATTTTTCTCATATTTTTTTACCCTTGCAATCCATGATTAAGAAAAATTCATTCTTCAAATGGGGACATAACGAAAAAAGGCTTTAGACTAGATCAAATAATTGATCATTAATGCTCTTGCATTAAGTACTCTGAATTTTTCTAGTCATTTTATTTTGTATACTTTGGCCACTGAAACATCTTATGCTATTGTTTTAACACAAATCAATGATCAGCAAGTGGAAGCACCCACATCTTTCTTTAGTTCTAATTTACAGGATGTTGAGCTCAATTATTCCGAAGTTGAGAAACAAGCTTTCGTTGTATTTAAGTCTATCAAACATTTTAGACCATTCCTCCTAAAAACACACATTAAGTAATAGTCCCATTCTCCGCAGTAAGACAATTGCTAGTTCAAAGAGAAGTAGGAGAGAAAATATCTAAGTGGGTAACAACTTTACAAGAGTATGACATTGACATTAAACCAGCGAAAATTGTTAGAGGACAAGGTTTTTGCAGATTACTTGCAGGAGCTTCCAATATACCAGATCATGAAGATTCAGATAGTACTGCACAAGTAAACAAGATAAGTATCATTGACTCTGAATCTCAATATGCTGATCTGATATTTTACTTAAAAAATGGATATGATCCCCATGAATTCAGCTACAAAAACAAACGTGCCTTAAGGTTAAAAGCCAAACACTATGAGATCATTGATAATGTGTTATCCAAAAGAAACTATGATTATGTTTTTATAAGATGCCTTGAAAAAGTTGAAGCACAAACGGTTTTGCAGGAACTACATGATGGCCTAGCAGGTAGACATTTTGGAGGAGACACTATAGCCCACAAAATACTACATGCTGGATATTATTGGCCAACTTTGTTGAAAGATGCCCATGACTACGTGAGGAAATGTAATATTTGCTATACTACGAGTGGGAGATAAAGGAAACTAGCCTTTCCTTTACAAACAGTTAACATTGAGCAACCATTTGAATAGTGGGGGCTTGATATTATAGGAGAGATTGTTCCACATTCTTCCAAGAAACACAGATACATCCTCACAGCCACGGACTACTTCACAAAGTGGGTAGAAGCAATTCCACTAAAGGTAGCCAATTCTGATGCGATTATCGAATTTATTGATCAGTTCATCATAACAAGGTTTGGTTTACCTAATGCGCTTAACTTTGACAATGCATATTATTTTTTTGGAAATAGTATAATTGAATTTTCTCTTAAGAGAGGTTTTAAGTTAAAATACTCTGCAAATTACTATCCTCAAGGAAACGGCTTAGCAGAGTCAACTAAAAAAAATCTCATCAGGATTATTAAAGGAACTGTTGATTAAAACCAAAAGAATTGGCATAAATCTTTAATATTTGCATTATGGGCAGATCATATAACTCAGAAGGCCTCAATAGGTATTTCTCCTTTTAAGTTATTATATGGGAAAGAAGTTGTTATTCCACCAAATTTAGCCCTCCCATCACTAGCCCTTGTCAAATTCATTGAAGAAACTCCATCTTCCTCTATTCAATTAAGGTTTGATCAAATTCTTAAATTAGATGAGGAAAGAGAAAAAGCCAAGATTACTCATGCTAAACATCAGCAAGTCATTAATTCTTCTTTTGATGCAAGTTCAACCGGCTCAAAAACATTACAGATTGGTGATCTCATTTTGAAATGGGACAAAGCACATGAAGACAAAGGTAAGCATACCAAATTTCAGAAGGTGTGGCTTGGACCATTTCAGATCGATGAAAAGATAGGCTCATCAACGTTTCTACTGCAAAACTTATCAGGAAAGAGAGATTCTCTTCTTGTGAATGGGCTTACCTTAAAGAAATTATTTTCCTACGGAGGTAACCCCGTCTTACCTGTACATATTCTTTATGCAAATTTTGTTTCCTTTTAATAATGTTGCAAATAATAATCATTGGCTTTTTACTGTTTTGAAAATCTCTTTGAAAGAATATTTTGACTACTTGCTTTTAAAAAGTAGAAACTTTCAAGGAAATGATTACAGTTTTGGAAATTAGATAAAAAACATGAAACTCTAAAATCCTCTTTAAATTTGTGAAATCTTTCAAACCTTGAAAACACAGTAAATCATTTTGAGTTTTATCAGTTGAGAAAGGTTATTTATAAAAAGGTAAAGACTTTCTCCAACTAAGCATCTACAACTCTATAATTGTCATCCATAAACTCTTAAGGAGTCAAGCATTCACCCCATCCACTAGGTTTATGATTTTTTAGAGTGTAATTCTAAAATATATCCGATTTAAAAGATAAGAGGTCTCATTATGAGCCTGCTTACCATGATCATAGGGAACTAATTAAGCTGACATTACCAATACTGCATACCAAAACAGGGTAATGGCTTATAATCAAAAGACAAGGGGTCTCATCACGAGCCAGCTTGTTCAGTTTAATTACAACCAGTGAATGGCATTGTCATCTTCTGGCTACCAAACCAGGGCAATGGCTTTTAATCAAATAAAATAATAAAATAAAAATATGTAAATATATATAAATATATATATATATATATATATATATATAGAGAGAGAGAGAGAGAGAGAGAGATATATATATATATATATATATATATATATATATATATATATATATATCTTTAAAAGATTATAGTCTTAGATGGATGGGACAATGAATAATTGATGGTTAAATGGTAACCTTGTCGAGACTGTAGATGTTTGCTGGCAGCAGTGGCACTACCTGTGACAAAAGAGTAAATTTAAAAGCTAAGTTGGAGGAGCCCCCTACTTTATCTTTAACAACCAATCAAAGCTTGAAGAAACCAAAAAATGTTTTTATTTATGATAAGGGTTTGTAAAAGAAATTGCAAAATTGATATCTTTGTTTTATTCAGAGTAAATTTTTTTATCTAACCAATTCCAAGATAGTTCCCTTTTCCTCAATTGATTCTACCTAAGAAAGTGTTAGAAATTTCATTATTTTATTCAGAGATATTGGTTCTTCTAGTGAATCGCCAATTGTTGTGCTATACAATAACCCCCCCATTTCAAATTTTTAATCTTAGTCTAAAGATGCTAAGAAAGAAATAATTCCCCTTTACGATATAAAAAAGAATAAAACTTTTTGAGTAAAAATATATTTTCCATACTTTTCATATAAAAGTTGCTTTATGAGTGTTTGGAACCGCTCATCGCAAATCGCAATTGCTTAAGACCAATGAACATCCATTTGAAAAGTTGCGATGCGATCAAAGTCATCTCAAATTCCTCATCGCAAAGTTTTAAATTGAAATGATCCATTTATAAACATGCGATGTGATATAACTATCGCATTTCACATATCGTTAATCCTAAGGAATAAGTTATGGCATTTCGTTGAAACCTTGCGATGCGATAAGGCTATCATGATCGCATATCGCCGATCCATAGGAAAACATTGAAACCACTCCGTTGAAACTTTGTGATGCGATATAACTATCGTGATCGCATATTGCATATCGCACTCCCAATAGAAGCAAGTAATATATACTATGAAGACTCGCGATATAGTGTTAAATCAATTATAAAGGAAAAACATGATTTGCCAAGTTTGAAAAGGAACTTGCCAACTCTACGTGACAGCTCATCACTCATCGCAATCGCAACAATACAAAGAATTCTTTGGAACATAGCACTTGTAACTCCTAATTTGCGATATGTGATGGCTCTACAAGTATTAAAATAATACAATCGCTAATCGCAAAATCGCAAAGTTATGGCACCTGTTCTAAAAGGACCGTTGGAAAACTTGCGATGCGATATATATTAATTCGGCATTAAAGTTTCACGTCATGAGGATACGATAAAGCATTAAGAGGCAGTTATGGTTACAATCCTTTAAGGATTTCATCCTTTGTGACTATGTACAATATGATATATTTTGCATCTAATGCGCATACACTGATTTTAGTCTATAATTAGTTGTATTGGTTGCTCTCAAAGTTTTTCGCCTATCACGCTCCTCTTTCTCATTTTGCAGTGTAAATCCAGAATCACGCAGTCAGTCAATATGTCTAAGAAAGCTCGAAAGACAAAGGCTCCCCTTACAGTGGAAGAAGGACAAGGAAAATTGGTGTTAATCTCAGATACTACCTGTCAAGGCTTTGGTAAGATCTCGTGGGAAGGCATATATGCTTTGCTTGAAAATGAAAATTTGAAGGAGATAGAAGAAGAAGCAACAACTGATGGAATCGATCAATCAAAAAACATGCTCAATGACTTGGCCAAGGAGAATCAGATTGAATCAGACCCTATGAAGCAATGGAGACACTTTCCTAACAAGCACAAACATGAATTGTCCAGTATGTATTCTATGGACTCCTTAGCGTCTCCATATTGTTATGCTGCTGCTATGATGTGTAGACTCTTTGGAAGCCCTGATTTTGCTAGATTTTCTATTGAAATGGTTCCATTGATAGAAGTAGCCATAAACTCCTTTGTGATGGATTGGGAAACTATCCCATCGGATAAAATGTCTAGTCAAATATTGGATTATAGAAAGAACAGATTTGTCACTACCTGAGTTGTGCCCCCATTTTATATGAGTGCTTACATAGTTGACACAATTTGTTTTAATTCTGCCTTTCCCATCTTAGGTTGGAAATGTACTATTTAGCATCCAAAGTCCATTCATATTTACCATAAATACTTATGGAAGTCTGAATACAAGAATCATTTATACAGGATTTGCCATGGTTTCATCCTACCCGTCCATCATGCTATCTTTAATAAACCTGCTCCTCGGCTATCTGACGAGGCTAGCATTGATTTAACCTCAATCGGAAATTGGTTTGGGGAAGAGAGGTTCACCTGTATTAGGGTTTTTGGCAACATTATAGATCCTCATGTCCTTCCACTTTACATTCCAGATAAGTTATTAGCTAAGGAAGTAGCCTACCAGATAATGGAAAAAGGGATGTCTAGAAATCTTAAAGACTCCAAGAAACAGTTGTGGCCTTCCTTTCCTCTTTGCTACGGCACCTACTGATTGCATGATTTTAAACATGCCAAGAAAGAAGCAAACAAGACAAAGGATCTGAGTCTATCTGTTATTCCTAAAAGACAATATGACCCAAATAAGGTTGCTTTTAATTTCACCACTCAGATGAAAGTTAATAAATTCCTGCATGAGGAAGATGAGTTTGATGACTTATTTGCTTCAGCAGAGTTATTCTCAATAGTAATTCATCTGGAAAAATTCAAATTGGGTGATAAGAAAATGGAAAAATTCATTGAATACAAGACACAGAGGCTACTGACAGTACCTCTAGATTTATTAAATACTACACCAATCATTCAGCAAGCAGAGCACAGCGGAGAGCAGGTTATAGAAAATATTTCTCGAGAATTTGAAACAAGTGATAAGGCCAGTGAACCACTAAGAACTGATGTTCACATTGATCCCATATTGATTAAAGAATGGGAGCAATTTGATCAACAGATCAAAAGTCAGAATGATCCTCAAAACATTATCACATCAGCGCCTCCCGGAACACAACAACCCATTATTCCTGATATTGTGATTGAAGAGACACCCAACAAAGGCACAGCTAGAAAAGAGATAGAAATAATCCCTTAAAATCCTTCAAGAGAGATTACATTGAACATTGAGGAAATTCCACCCTTGGATGTGTTTTACAGCCCAAAACACAAGGTTGTAGTCAAGAGGTAGAGGAAAAAGAGGAAAATAGACCAAACATCATCCACAGCTCCTCAATCTGAATTTATGAATGTCATATGGAAAGATTCAAAGGTCAATCCTTCTGAGGATTTGACCAAGTTATCTCAATTTGCAGGGGCATACACAGCTGCTACAATTGATAAAGCAACTGAAGTTAATCAATTGATCAAAGAAAAGGATCAAAAGATTAATCAGCTTGAAGAACAGTTGACAGTAGAGCATCAAAAGATTAATCGGCTTGAGGAACAGTTAACAGTAGAGAAACAGAAGAATGAGCAGCTTGAAGAACAATTAAACCTGGAAAAATAGAAAATTGACCAGCAGGCCATTCAAAGACAACAACAGCTGTCTCAAGAGCTCGAGCAGCTTAAATTGACACATCAGCAAGAGATTAAATCTAAAGAAGAGAAAATCACATAGTTACAACTCTCTATAGAACAATTCAAAGATTATCCCAAGGTTGAAGAGTTTAAGAAGGAAGCCTTAGAGGCAAATAAGGCTTTATCTCAACAGCTGAATCTACTCTGCCAATAAATATCTCTTATTGATCCATTTTGTATCATAACAACATCACTGATTGACCAAGCAGTTAATACCAAGTTAGAATTTGAAGATGCGGATGATAAAGTCACAAATTATCTCTCCTGGCAAAGCACAAAAGATGGAAGAGTTGCTAAATTACCTAAAATTGAAGAGTCTCATAAAGAGATATTGTTTTCAGAATGGGAAACACAGTTGATAAAAGTAGAAAGAGCTACCTCCAGGGCCAGGGCTATAATGAATAATGTTATTGAGTTGGTGAATGATAACTTATATGGTGCCAATTTAATTTCTGATTGCTCCCGAGGAAATCTTCCAAAGGCGAAAGTTTTAGAGAAGCAATGGAAGCAAGATTTGGACACCAAGGAGGAGCAGCTCAACAGAGTACAAAGTCTTAACTGGGATACGCATTGGTCCTTTTTGGTCAAGCCACACAGCCAATAGATGACTATCAAGTGCCTTGTTGATGTCGTTGATCGCATGATGCCCGAGCTCTCAGATGCCACATACGCAAGACAGTTACACGCTAGGCTGAGTCATCCTCCAAAAATCAAAACCATGTTCTCGATTTGTCGGTTCAAGATACAAGAGAAAAAATAGATGCAATGAATATCTTCAAAGTTTAATGCAATTCTATTTTTGAAATTCAAATCCCATATTTTGATGAAGGCAGTTCCAACAACTCTCAACAATTTTTATGGACAGTTTGTTTTTAATTTTACTATAAAAACCCTTTCATGTCATTTTAGAAAGGGTCCTCAATTTGTATAAAACTAGACTTGAGAAGTTTGCACTTTTGCTCTTCTTAATCTATTTTTTATAAGCCATGGATCGAGGTTCAGACTTGTTGTGAAAGAGCTTCATAAAGACTTGCATTTTTGTATCTCCTTGGAGTTTTCAGAATAAGAAGATTGAATCAGATTGTTACTTGCATAACGAGACCCAAATGCATATGGTACTTCTATCGTTGTTCTTTTCGTCTTGTTTTATGTAATTAGAATTCCATTGATTTGTTATTGTTGATATATTCTCATGTTTCAAACAACTCTGCATTATTTCTCTTCTGAATGATCTAGAATTGATATATTGTATACATATGTCAACGATAAATATTAGTATGTTATGCGATATGTTTTCACATTACTTTTTTTAATTTCTTATTCAAAGTAATCATCATTTAAATACATCTTTCTGCAGAAAAGTGAATAATCTATATTATCATTTGTCTGGTAGGAATTATCAAGAATCACATTATTATGAGATCACCCTGGTTGTATAGATATATCTGTATATTTTAGAGCTTATAGATTAAACCACCTATCATCTTTTTATACATTTAAAACACTCGTTCATCAAATTATACTTTATTGGCAAACTATTCCCATAATATCCAGTCAGAGCCACCATACCAAACGGAGAAGGAGCTGCACTAAGGTCCGAACCGGGTGCTTATCCCCCAACGTTGGTGCTACGATTTTAGAGGCATCAACACATGGATAGGGTGATTATTTGGTCTTTATTTGCTACTAATCATGAATTTCATCTTCTTCTCCCGATATAGTTTTCTAAGCTGCCCTAATACCGATATAGTAGCATATGAAAAATCAAGTTGCAAGGTTCCTTTAAACTTTCCCCCCTAAGACCGTGAAAGCAACATGCCAAACCGTGGAGGTATATCAGTGACCACTACATCCATCAATACATTCTTAGCTGGAATTTGGTCGAGGGACACTACTATATCTTTGATAAGGCCAAGGCATTTGACTCTCCCCGAATCAAAAGAATACAAGTCATGGTAAGGTCGTGTAATGTCTAGTCCTAGTTTGTCCATAATAGCTTTTGGCATTAGGTTATGTGAGGCACTGGAATCTAACATGGAATTATGGAGTATAAACTCATGAAGTTTCAAACTAAGATAGAAAGGGGGAACTTCATTATCCTTAGGACTTCCCTCTACAATTGGACCAAATAAAATTGCAGGCTCATCATTGGAAAAATTGACAGTATCTGACATTTGATCTACTTTCAACATCTTAGAAATCTGGAATTTGTACTTTTCCTTTTTTACTAGTTCAGTTAGAGGAATTGAAACCTTAAATTTGGAAATTTCATTCTCTAAGCTAAACAGATTGGATTGTTTGTCTACCTCTTTTGTTGCGGTGTCCTTCTTTTCAGGCTATCCTTTGGCTTGAGATTCCTTTCTCTGACTTTCAGTTTGAACCTCCTTTTCCTTCCTCACATTGATGATGGAAGCTTAATTGTTTTTATCTCGACTCAGAATGACAATCTCTTTTTCTCTGTTTTGATTTGCAGGAGCTGCTTCCTTATCTAGTGTATCTTTCTGAACATTCTACCTTTTCTGATGTAATGTGACAGGGACATTTCTGCTCCTCAAGTTTTATTGTTTCTACAAATGACTGAGGGTATTCTAATATCTCCTTTGATACTCTCTGATCTGCATTGCCCATGAATCATCATTGGCAAGGACAAGTTGTTGATCATTTGGTGTTATTGATTCCTGAGAAACTGATCTTCCTTAGTCAGAAAGGTAGGTAATTCATCTTCCTCAAAGAAATGACTAGCATTAACAATTTCTTCTTCATCATCTTCTGGGCCTTGTGTGTAGTTTTGCTAAAATGGTGTTCTGATTTGTCCATGAGGGTCCTACTTTTTTTTCTCTTTCTGCTTATTTTGGAACTGTCATTGTTGTTGTCCCCTGTAGTTCAAATTCGTTATCGAAGGCTTCACTTGTCTATCAGAAATAGTCATTATTTTAATCAAAGTGTCAAGCTTTACCTTAGAAGAAGAAGAAGACTCCTCCTTTATAGTAAATTTCTTCTCAGGTTTCTCTGGTTTGATTTTGGAATTTTTGATAAGCAAATTAGCTTCCACACTTACAACATTGCACTACATATCTTCCAAAGTTGCAAGATCTCTCTCCCTAAGCTAATATGCCATGTCTGGACAGAATGCATCGGGATAGTGGAGGAGCGCTAAACCATGGGGAGGTTTGATATCATTAGGAATGGAATTGTAAACCAGATTGAACCATGTTGTAAACTCCTACACTGTCTCATTTGGGTTTATTTTCATGGAATTATACTCAGCCAAAATCTGTAATGGATTTTTCTTCTCCTGCCACCGAGCTAAGAATAACTCTATCAACCATTGGGAACTATTGACGAAATTATTTGCCAAACTGCGAAACCATTTCTTTACATCTCCAGAAAAACTCTGGGCTATGATTCTCATATTTGCATCCTCCTCATCAACCTCTTCAAGGTCAATAAAATCTATCAGTTTGTCAACATGTTGTTGTGTTATGATCTCTAATGTTCCATAAAAAAGAGGGAGTCTTTGACCATAGTTATGAGGTAGGGTAGCAAGTTGACCAGGTAATAGTAAAGAAGAAAATCGTGCCATAAATACTAGCAGAGGTAGTAGATGTACTACAATGGGTTTTATAGGTACTACAATAGGTTTTGTTGATGGAGATGATGACACTAATGGAGGTAGTGGTAAGCTAACTGTTGTAGTGTTTTCTTCTCAATGATGTACGAAAAGAACCCACTTAATATTTTGGATGACAAACAATATCAACAATAGAAATGACTGCTAAACATTGTAGATCTGCAACTATTGATAGAAACAAAACCTACCAAAATTCTGATCTATGTTGCAATCATAGTTAAATAGCGAAAGAAAGAGTAATAACCCCAAAACATCCAATGGAAACCAGATATGTAAAGGATAATATAATAATTACCCCTATGAAGAGAACAAATAAATGTTACGAGTCCCCCTCTATGGGATGGTTTCTTGACTATCCTCAAACTTCTTCAGCTTCTGTAGAGTCTCTCTCCTCTATAATGCATGAACCTAGTAAAAATATGGTGTGCGACAATGAAAATAATCAGAGTTACAACAATGAGTGCAACAATGAAAATAATCAAAAGTGAATAATGAATGGAAAACCCTCCTATTTATAACAAAATATTGAGTTGTCCTCGAATAATGAGAAATAATAAAATATTATTGATCCTATTCTTGGAATTACCACTTGGAATATTTTATTATATTTGTTTAGGAGGGAAAAAGTATTTAAGCTTTTATTTAGAAATAATAAATAAATAAATGATTTATTTCTTATCTCAAGGAATTAGTTAAGGAATAATAAACAAATAATGATATATTTAATTATTCCTAAGGGATTTAGTCAAATTTAACAAAGAATAGTAATTAATTAATGATTAATTAGTTATTCTTAGAGAAAAATAAGAAAAATAATGATTTATCTGTTTATTTTTCATGATTGGGTCAAATTTAACAAGGAATAATAATAAACCAATGGTTTAATTAATTATTCCTAGAAGAAAATCAAATAGATAGTGATTTATTTAATTATTCTTCATGGGTTTAACTATAAATTAGTTAATAAGGGTGGTTTATTAGGTAATTTCTCATAGTGAAAGCAATTTTACTAGGGTAAAATTGGCTTTACATTGTGTACTTCAATCCATCTAGTAATTTAGGCTAGATGATCAATTTTTTTGTGATAACACTAACAATGGTAGATGATGTAGTTGATATGTTTAGAGATGAGGTGGAGGATGAAGCAGTAGCCAGGTTTTCAAGTTGATATTGAATGTAAGCTTTCTCGGTAGTGATTTGAAGTTGGTCCGCTAGGCTTTGAAGTTTATAAAAGTTTAACCAAAATTCGTGATCAGTTTTGGAAAAGAGAGATTTAGCAGAAGGGAGGTAGGAATCAAACGTAATAGGGTCAAAAACTAATTCCGAAAGGGAGGACTCAGATTTAGATCGAAACAAAGATTTCTCAAACTGAATATCAAAATAAATATCTTCAATAGTCAATAATTGATCAGGTAGAGATGTAGTTTTTACCAATTTTCGAGGTTCACTTTCAGGAATAGGGGATTTGAGTTTCTTAAGTAACTTCTCTAGATCATCAACAATAGTAGGTGGATTTGGGTCAGGATTTGACCTCGTGTATCTTTTAGGAGCCAATTTTTTTTACACCTTGAACTTGATGTGATTTCTTAAATCAACCTTCTTTGGATACTGGAATCTGTCACCCATAGAACCAGTCTTGAAAGCACTTATAGAACTAATCCCAGGAATAATATAACAATCGTTTCCCTGGCAACGACACCAAAATGTTATCCTCCACAATGTCCCAGGTTAAGAGGAGATCGACGAAGGTAACCACAGACCTGACTTTTAGTTTGGTAGCTAGTCCTACCAAACTAGAGAGCGATTTCTCTGTGATCACAGTCAAGAGATGACTGGAATGTAAATGATTTTAGGCTAGATAGCTAGGCTCAAGTGGGTGTTGGAAAATTTAGGGTTGTGTTGCTGGATAAGGGAGAAAAACCATGTAGCTAGGTTAGAGGATCAAAGGGTTACAACAGCAAAGATATGAAGGAGCAAGGTAGAAATACTTTTGTGATGGATCTTAGGGTTTTTCAGTGTAGTATGGTGTTTAGAAGAAGCTAAAGGTCTTAATGATCATGAAACATGAATTCATTAAGCAAGAAATAAAGTAACACAATGCTTTTTCCATCAAAACAGAGCTTAATGTAAATAATTATGTTTATAAAATGTAAGGAAAACCATTGAAGAGTTGATGAATGGAAAGAGAAGATGAATATCTTTCATATAAATTAATAACAGATGAAAAACAACATCACAAACTTACTGCACATGAATTCCTAGATAATAGTTGTAAATTGTATCCTTTGATTTCCAGAAAATGTCCAAGCACAAGCTACAATAGTTCTCTCCTCTCAAGTCCAACCTGTTCTATGACTGAGAAACTGATACATAAAGACCAAAACAACCTCTCCCCACTCTCAAGGGTCGAATCCATGACTCTAGGAACCATTCCATGAGGTGTTCTACCCAAACCCCAATGTCTAGGGAAGTTCAAACAAATTCTACAATTAACTTTGACTGCAACCTTTCTCATAAATGAAGCCCAATTTACTTCAAAAAAAGACTAACTATTCATTAATACATCATATTTACATTTCCTCTTACCCTCACATTTATCTACTTCACCATTTTTACTTTTACCAAAGTTGAACGAGGAATTACAAAAAATTACACAGTGAAAATTTCACAAAAATATCATAAATTTCCAAGTGTGCAGCGAGCTATTGGAGGCCATTTTTGAGTGCCTTTCTGAAGTCCAAATCCAGATCTGAATCCTGTTTTGGAAAAATGAGAGAGTTTACATGTATTTAGAGTATTTTTCACTCAAAATGACTCATTTGAGGCTGAGATATGACCATTTTCCCAATATGTCTCCAGGTGCACAACGAAATGGAAAAAGAGACGCAGAAAGGTGATTTTTGGCCTCTTTTTTACAAAATTTTCAAAAACTGACCCCTGGATCAAAAAACTCAAAAAATTGGTTTTGAGAGGGGGTCACAAGATTTCCAAAAATTCTGAGTTTTCATCATTTAGGACCCTAAGGAAAAAGCGCAGTGTGAGCATGTTGCACACCTAGACTGAAAATTTGCACCAGTCTGCACCAAAACACAAACATTTCTCCAAATTCTCCCAAAATTTGTCCAAATATGTCTGATGAGGTGTGTTATGAAACATGGATTCATCAGAAATAAACTCTAACTTACCCTTATCCTTTTGGCCGATTACGGTTTCCTTGAGTTTGGCCTTCAACTATTTGATTCTGACCTTGGCAACCTGATTCCTTGTGTAATAATGGATGGCCATCTTATTTTGCAACTTTTTATCCCTATTAACCTTTTCAAGGATCTTCTCAAGGTGGCAGTTCACCTTTTCAAGCCAAAACTCCCTGTCTTCATTTATTTCCATAGCGATCCTCTCCTCAAAGGTCAATTTTTCCATCATTGGCCTTTGTTTTCTTTCTTTCTGTAGTGCTTTCTTAAGACCCATTGTTCTTGGTATTTTTCTTGCCACATGTTCTTCATGTTGCTTAGTGTAATCATGGTCCACCAGTGCCTTTCCCTTCATCTCTTTTTTCTTGGCTTTGAATTGATCTTTCTCCATGGCTAGTTGTTTTTCCTTAAGTTGATTGTTTTCTTGCTCAATGAATGAAATGATGAATTTGGCCCTTGCCGAATTGTCCTTGAGCTCCATGATCTGAGAATTTTTCTCTTTGATGACTTGTTGCAGGGTTTAATGCTCATCTTGTGCCTCCAATTCAACTAGGTAAAATCATGCTCAATGAGCTCCTCATCATGCAAAGAAGCCTCATGATGTGATCGTGATCCTTTTTTTGCTAATGTAGTAAGCTTGGCCCCTTCCTCAATTTGAGGAGAAAACACAAGCCTTCTGCCTCTCTGATATGTCTTGGTCACCTCAGGCCTATGTGCCTTGGAAACCTCATCCTTCTTGCTTGATGACCCCACCCCCATTAACTGTGCTAACATGGTTTAGTGTTGGTTTGGTGAAGTGGTTATATGCATTTTCAAGGCTGCCTTAATGAAAGTGTCCCATGTCATGTTATTCTCTTTCAACTGATGGAGAACGATAACCTTTATCAGGATATGGTGAAATAGGTCGGGATAATGCACTTTACCTTTCAATTTCACCCTTTCAGACATTTTGGTTAAGCTCCTATACAAGTAACTGCACAAATTGAGAGACTTGGCTGCTGTAAAGTGCATGAGCAGCCTTATGTGGTATTGATATAACCTAGAAAATCTACCCTCACATGTGAATAATTTCATGACAGCCTTCATTAATGGTGCATATCTCTCCAAAAAGTATCTGAATGGGAAAACATGTGAGTGAGTTTCTTTATACTGTGATTTCAGGTAGGGTTTGTACTCTTCTAGGTCTAGGTTCATGCCTTTGAACCAATTTTCACCATGGTTTGGTATGCCTGTAGCTTGAGAGATGGCATCCACTGAAAACATGAAATCGGTCCCTGCACATTTTGACAAAACTCTAAACAACTGACATCTTCAAAGAATTTCTTGATAAAAGGGAAGGAGGTGATTTCATTGCCATTAGAGGGCTCAAACCTCAGTATATTTCCTCCCTTATTGTATTTCCTCTTCTTTGATGGTGGTGAATCAGGTTTCATACTTTCAAACCCTAGGTGGAAGGTAGGCAAAAATAGTGAAATTTGTTGTTGTGAAGGAATGAGGTGATATGAGGGACTTGGGAGTTGCCTAAATTTTTGAGGAAATTTAGGAGGGTAGGGGATGATGTTAATGAGTAGGGGAAAAAGGAATTTTGGGAAATGAGTGAGGGGAGGGAGTGAAAAAGGCCAAAACACAGGCCTACTCTTGAAAGAGATAGGGTAGATTAGGGTTTAGAGAAAAAGGATAGAAAATGAGGGGATAAAGTTCTGTGATGGATGGGAATAGTGTATTTGCTGCAAAAAGAGGTGTAGGGAAAAGGAAACTAGGGTTTGGGGCATCATTTCATCATTTGAGGATTAAAACTAGGAAATTCATAGAAACCCTAAGAGTGGAAGCATCTGAACCATTTCTTGACATAAGAGGCAAAAGGAAGGCATAAGAATGATTGAACTTACTTGTTATGAATCCTGGAGGATGACATGATAGAAGAGGAGCCTTGAAGAATGAATTCTGGTGGTCGAAAAATGATTTGAGATAATTTTGGCCCGTGCGCATTGTAATTCACCTATGCGCAGCGCCTGTGCGTAGCGTAGTTCACCTATGCGCAGTTTGCCTGTCCAAGAGCGTAGCATAAGATTTCTATGCATAGCGAGAGCCAGTTTTTGCTAGTGAGGGTGATGGAAAAACAATTTTATGCAAGGGAGAGGTGGGAGCTCAATGCTAGGGTGAGAGACAAATGAAAATGAGCATAAATGAGCTCCTCCATGTGCTTTATAATTTTCTCTTGGACTCTAAGTGATTAATGAGATAGGATGGACCACCTCACCAATTCACTTCTTTTTGAGTTTTGTAGCCTTTCTTGTAACTTTAGAACCTTGGGAACATTATTACATATAGAGATATAAATTACATTTGAATTCAAGTACTATTGAACAAATTTACCTATTGCCACTCCTCATTTGCCAGATTTATGCATGAAATGACCGATTTGTGACCTTAACCCTAATGACCTAATGGTGACACTGAGATGATTGGAGACCATGATGATGTGACTGAACTGAAATTAATGATGTTTTCATGATGGTAGACTCAACTAAGTGATGAAAGTGACCGACATATTAAATTCTTGAGAGAGTGGAAATAGCCCTAGACACACTAGCTAGTGACCAAAATTTTGTTTGAAGACTCACTGAAATGATAAAAATATGACTTGACACCCTAACAACACCTTCTAAGAGCATATTTGATCACTGGTGATAGGCAGTACTGACTGACACTAACACCTCTGATCGTCGATATCCCTAAAGGTATCCGCTTTGATATTCCGATAATTATTCACCTTCGATCTCTGATAGGCCTTCGATCCAACCTCCAACATACTATACCTCCAATATCTAGAATTGATATAGTTATTAAAAAGAGCTGATTACGATATCACATCCTCTCCATATCGGATCTACCCAATATCACAAGTTTTGTAGAATGTCTCATTTTAAAAGTTGTGATGAGCTTACCTCCGATGCCACTTAGCTCTTGCCACTTTCATATGGGGCCGTTGTCATAATAATTGAAACGCTTATTTTCAATGGTTTTGTGGGAAGTTTTTTGTGTTTATATTTCAACTCAATTTTCAGCTTAGTTTAATAATAGAACTAATAAGCTTTGTTTGATTTAAATGGGGATGAACCGAGGGTTGAAAAGGACAAAGTATTAGCTCAATCTGGGATTTCCAAACACTCTTTGCCATGTGACACAACACAGTTCTATACTAGGAAGATTGTTGTAACAAAGACTAAAATAGGCCATCACCGTGAGAAGAAAATTAATCCTTCGATTAAAGAAAAATAATTTGTTGCAACAATTTCCAAAATTTGGTCTGCATTCAACAAAATACAAAACCTTCAGGTTCATTTACTTTTTTATTTCTCGTTTGTTGAGAAATCGAAGGGATCTATTAACTTTGAAACTCTGTATAAATACATGTCTCTTCAATGAAATCATAGGAGGTAACGACCCACACACAAGGGGATTCTCTGTAATGATTTGATTTATGCTTTCGCACTATTGTAGAGCGCAAAGTGTTTTATTGTAGATATTTTAGAGAAGTTATGGCTCTGTTATAAAGGAAATTTGTATTATTGCAAGAACTTTCATTACGGGTCATAGCTGCTCTCAAAACTGTGGTAATAAAATTTTGACATGGTTTTTATTAATTCTCATTCTTGTGTATTATTACCAGAACTCAGATTATTGTCTCACTGTTAAAGTTTCATTATTCATTTTGATCTTTATTCTAAACAATATTATGTTTCTTCGATATTATGCACTATTGTTGTGTTATTGACATTTGGTTGTTGAAACTTTCTTAAAGTTATCTTTGAAGGGTAGAATAAGATCGGAATCAATCTTAATTCATTGAAGTATTCCTGTGGTGACTGATAACTATTTAAATTTCATTTGTTGTATTATTTTTCTTTCACTTGTATTAGTTAATGTGAACTACTTCCTCTAATTAATACGAAATTATATGATGAATTATATCACTTCTTTCCCCCTGTTTTAGTTAACTTGATCTCGGATTAGGAGAGGGTTATCCCATCTTAGTTCGAGATGGGATTTTATGTTTTAGATTAGTTTTGCATCTACATCTTAGTTTGCATCAAGTCCTCTCTGAGAGAGGCAAACAAATCATTTAATTGCGGTTTGATCAACCTTTAATTCAATCAAGACTTTGTGTTGATCTATTCCTTTAATTTACATATTTAAAGATCAATATAAAGGAAATGTAACACGATATATTATAAGATGTAAATAGATTAGCTCTTAATTTAGATTATATTAGTTTTAGCTTAGTATTAGATAATAGGGTAACTGGACCCATAACTAGTTGGAACCACCATCTTCAATGGAAAAGGAGTTTCTTTAAGTTCCTGATTGGGTGGTCTCCCTTAATGTTGATAACATACATTTTTTCCGATCAACAAATATGTTTGACGAAATGCATGTCATGGCTAGTAGGGGTTTGGTTAAGGGCTTGTTCAACTAATTTCTTTTGCACCATTGTTTCCCTATTATTTTACTCCTTTGAAGATGTCATTCCATTTTGGGTAGTGACCTGGGCTCTTGGCCTAAAAAAGTGGCTCAACTCCCAGGGACGCTGGAAAAAAACTAGACAAAAATTTCCCCAGATGTTGGCTTGCAGGACTGTGAGAGCATCCAGATGTCCCTGGATGTTGGCATGCACATAGCATGAGAGTGTACGAAGGTCAAGTGATCAACAACTTTAGTGGGACCTAGGGGCAAGCTACCTGAAGTGTTGGCGTGGTTCTCAGGGATCCTGTAGCTGATGTGGAAGTTTTGTATGTTGTGTTTCTGCGGATTCCATTTCCTTAAGGTCACATAGGAGGTTGAATCCAATCACAGTAGCTTATCGCCACATGTTTACCCAGTTGGCCAGTTACTTTGGTAGAAGTGGGAGGAGGGTGTTACAATGTCCTTTAATGAAATAAAGAAAGAAAATAACGCAACCTTTTCAAATAACTCACCTAATGCTATTAAAGGGAAAGGAACTATTTTGCTAAAGGATAAGGTTAAAGCTGGAAATGTTTTGTTTATTGATGGATTAAGACATAACTTGTTGAGTGTTAGTCAAATGTGTGACCAAGGGCATGAAGTTGTTTTCAGATCAAAGAATTGTGTGGTAAAAAATCTCGATATAGGTAAGATCATAATAAAGGGAACAAGAACTCCAAGTAATGTCTATGTCTTGGAAGGTGGCCAAGAGCATTTTTACTTGAGAAAATCAGAAGAAATTTGGCTTTAGCACAGAAGATTGGGACATCTAAGCTTCACCCAATTACACAAGTCAAGCCGAATGGGAGAAGTACGTGACTTGCCTAACATCTCTTTGCTAGAAAACAACATATGCAAATCATGTCAATTCGGTAAGAAAACCAATCTTCTGTTTAATGCTAAAGAAGGTACTTCAAATAAGCCACTTGAACTTATTCATACTGATTTGTGTGGTCCTATGAGAAAGAATTGTCCTCGAGGTGAACAATGCTTCATATTATTCACTAATGATTTTACTAGAATGTGTTGGATTGGCTTATTGAAACATAAAGATGAAGCATTTGATTAATTTAAAGTCTTCAAAGATTTAGTAAAAAATGAGTTATATTTAAAAATCAAATGTCTTAGATCTGATATAGGAGGAGAGTTTATATCAAATGATTTTTTCAACTTTTGTGAACAACATGGTATTAAGAGGCAATTTTCTATAGCTAAAACTCCTCGGAGTGGCAGAAAGAATGAACATAACAATCCAACAAATGGCATGTGCCATGCTTGATGAGTCTGGAACGCCTCATACCTTCTAGTAGAAGTAGCACATACAACAGTGAATATCCTCAACAAAGCTCATATTCAGGTAAATAGTGATAAAATTCCTTATGAACTATGATTTGGTAAGCCTCCAACTCTGAAAAATTTTAGAGTATTTAGAAGCAAATGTTACATAAACAATAATGATGATAAACATGGAAAGTTTGAATCTAGATCTGATGAAGGAATTCGCCTTGGATACTCCTCTAGAATCAAAGGATATAAATGCTACAATAAAAGGCATCAAAGGATTGTTGAATGCATTGATGTTGCAATTGATGAAGCATCCATAGGTACCAAAAGAGAAGCACCAAGAGATGACGAACCTATTTTGACAACAAGACAAGAGGTTGTAGGAGAGGGAATTAATGAAGCCCCAGAAGAAGGAATTGAAAACACAAAAGCATCAGAAAAGACTCCATCAAGGTATGTTCAGAAAAATCATCTGGAATCTCAAATTCTAGGTGAAAAGGAACATGGAGTACAAACTAGAATAACTCTCGTTGGAACTTCTAGTTACCTAGCCTTACTATCCACAATTGAAGCTAAAAATGTAAATCAAGCAAGTAATGATGAATGTTGGGTTAAGGAAATTAATGAAGAACTTGATCGAATAGAAAAGAACCATACATGGGAGTTCGCACTAAGACCTCATGATAAAAATATTATTGGGACAAAATCGTTGTTCAAAAAAAAAAAAATGGAGAAGTGATTAGAAACAAAGCAAGACCTTTTTGCAAAGGTTGTGCTCAACAGGAAGGAATATAATTTGAATGCAAAGTCTTTTTTATTGCAATCAAGTTTATGGATCCCTCTAAGTCTAGGCTCATTACTTTTAATGTTTATGCTCCTCATTATAGGCTTTCCCACCAAGTTTCCTTTCAAATTTTTGTGTGTATCTTTTGTTGGGTTGTGTTATATTCTTTCCACGACTAGCCCACGTATTTAACCGGGGGGTTAGAAGGGGGCAGATCCCCCCCCCTTCATTGCGCCGATTGTGTAGCAGGGGGAGTCATAGGGGGTTTGAGGGGTGCAAGTAACCCCACTCTATGGGGTCCGGGGCACTGATTTTGGTTTTGGACCCTATGTTAGGTTGGGCAGACCTACCTATGGTTTTGTGCATGATTTTTCGCACATGGTTTTGGACGCGATGGTTTTTGGTCCATGGTTTTGGACGCGATGGTTTTTGGTCCATAGTATTGGATGCTTCGACATGTATAAATATGTATTGTAACATTGAAAGGAAAATAATGAAAATCAAGTTGGTAGTCCCAATTTTGGGATCCAGGGGAAAATCTCTGTGTATATGTGTTTTACGTGTTATGCTCTCACATTGACAAACTAGAATAACTCTCGTTGGAACTTCCAGTTACCTAGCCTTACTATCCACAATTGAAGCTCAAAATGTAAATCAAGCAAGTAATGATGAATGTTGGGTTAAGGAAATGAATGAATAACTTGATCAAATAGAAAAGAACCATACATGGGAGTTAGTACTAAGACCTCATGATAAAAATATTATTGGGACAAAATGGGTGTTCAAAAAAAAAACGAAAATGGAGAAGTGATTAGAAACAAAGCAAGACCTTTTTGCAAAGGTTATGCTCAATAGGAAGGAATAGAATTTGAATGCAAAGTCTTGTTTATTGCAATCAAGTTGATGAATCCCTCTAATTCTAGGCTCATTACTTTTAATGTTTATGCTCTTCATTATAGGCTTTCCCACCAAGTTTTCTTTCAAATTTCTGTGTGTATCTTTTTCAAAAATATTCATCACAGTTTGGTGGATGAGGGCTCTTCTACTTGTGTTATGTCAACATCTTGTTGGAAAGCTCTCAATTATCTAGCACTCACTAAATCTTCTACCACTCTTCAAGCATTTAATGGAAACCATTTTCTACATCAAGGGGTTCTTCCTAAGTTTTCCATCGAGCTAGGGGGAAAGACTTCATAAGTTGATGTTGAAGTAATCGACTCCTCCTTGGACTATAACCTACTCCTTGGTCGTAGTTGGTTTTATGTTGTGTGCACTATTATGTATTTGATATTTCATGTTCTTTTCTTTTTCCGTGAAGTAAAGATAGTCATGATCGATTAGTTTGACTACTGTGTGTCGTTGACTCAACTTACCACTACGGGAATTTTGTCCCACTTGTTGGAGATAACGCAGGGAGTTATGACCTCTTCTTGTGCCTCAATTTTAGAGTACAAATAAATCAATGAAAGACAACCTCGTGCCCAAAAATTGTCCAAGTGAACTTGTACAAACCAACCCAAGAAATTCCACAAGTCTCCCTCCTACAACCATGTTCCATTCTCCATCTCACCAAGGAAATACAAGTCGCTCCATTGCACCCCTCCATGGCATAATCATAAAACTCCTTATCCTTGCTCCTTGAAAGAATTTTTTTCTTCCATCTCTTGGTGATGATTCATATACGATTAATGGTGCCTTGGTTCATGAAGCACCCACTTACTTATACAACTCCTTCCTTTCTCTTGACAAGTCATGTCACTCTAAGAAGTCTCATCGAACTAGCTCATTCCATCACGTCAAGTCCATATCCAAGACATATTAATACCACTTAGTCATCCATACACCTAGGTTTTCTCATCTACTAAGTCTTCTCTATCATGCCAAGGGTTTCCATCCATCCACAACTCCATCTACACTCAAATGCACCCAAGAAACTTAAGAACATATCATGATGGATGCATTCCCAAGGGAGTATAATCAGTGAGCACATCTCATGATTGCAATCAATGGAAACTTGTGCCCCAAGGCACCTAAACCACTCATTGCGACCCCTAAGTGCAAAACACCTAACTCCATTGATTCACATAAGTCTCAACACTCCAAATTCCCAAGCCTCCATCCAAGTCCACCAAAATCTTTGTTGAATTCAACTTGGGACCATGTACAATGTACTCTATCCTTCCAAAGGAGTACCCAAGCCCTCGCTGTGAGGCACCCTATATATCCACAGTAGCACCCAAGTCCCTATAGTGTGCCTTAATTGTCCATAAGAGCACCCAAGTCTCTCCAGTGCACCCTATCTATCTGCAAAAGCACCCAAGTCTTCATAGTGCTCCCTATTTGCCTATAGTAGCACCCAAGCTTGTCCTTAGTCTATCTTGCCAAAGGTCCAAAATGTCCATCTTAAGTCTTCGTTACCAAGTCAACCCAAAAATACACCTTGCCAATGGACCAAGGCATCTCCATAGAATCATCTAACCAACATGGTCATGTGCATTAATGGTGGAGGTGTTGATGCCTCTCTAGGTAAGGGTCTTACATCCTGTTACTAATGACTCAATAATATTGATAATAACTCACATACAAAAACACATTTCACTAACTTCTACTAGGAGTTCATATCAAGAATCTCACTTTTCACATAATAAGTCATAAGCATCCACTGAGAGAGCTCTATGTATGAGCACTGTTGAAAATAGCAACAAGAAAAGCTAAAAATAGAAATGCTAAAAATAGCATTGCTATAAATAGCATTTCAGGATATACTCCAACTCTGTTGGAAATAGCAAAAAATATAAATGCTAAAAATAGCATTTCTATAAATAGCATTTCGGGATAGATTCCAATTTTAATTAGTCCCTAAATTAAAATGAGAATTTAGTCTCACTAGCTATATGAAAAATAATTAATTAATTCATCTTGAGTTAATTAGTTTGAGAAAATCAAACATGAAGTCTTTGTGAAGACATGCAACAGTTATCCCTTTGATTGAGGAAGTTATCCCTTAATTAAGGAGATAAGGATGAGTTGTATTTGAGTTGTAATTTTTTAGCTCAGTTAACTAAGTTAAGTCCAGTTAAATTAGTTCCAAACAGTTGGAGGAACTAATTGTGAATTCAGTCAGTTAATGCATGCATGCATGCAACTAGTGTTCTCCAAATAACTGAATATTCTCTCATAAATAACTCATGCATGTCATTTCAGAGAAAGACCCAGTTGAGATTAAAGGAAGGGACATTGTACTATCAATTGGAGGAATTTTCCTATAAAGGAAACTCATCCATGCAGAAGGAATTATCTCCTTCAGGATTGCGCATTTATTTCAGAGGTCAGTGTTGTGTGTGAGAGGATTATTCACACAGGTTACAGCTAGAGGACCCAGGTGGAACTACGCAAGGAAATAGGAGGCTTTGAGGACTGAAGGAAGGCATATGTGTTGTCTATTCTGTCTATGAGCAGGAGTGAGGGATTGTACTGAGAGCTGGATAGCTTGTGAGCTAAAGCTTTATGTAATCTTGAGATATTTCCACTTGTATGATAATACAGATAGCGTGGTTTTTAGCTGAGGCTTTCCCCAGAGTATTCTTTTGTGTTTCATGTTTGATTGAATCTTCTTCTCTATTATATGTGTTCTATTTGATCTTGCTCAAAATCGATTAAGCTTCCGCAAGTTTGATTGTAGAAGTAGATTAAGTATTTTGCTTTATTACATTGCATAATCAGTTTAATCTATGGTGAAATTTCTACATGGTATCAGAGCATAGGTGATCAAAGCAGAGAACAATATACAAAGAAGGGAGAAGTTCAAAGTTTTGAAGTTCTTGTTTGTAGGTACAGAATCGATTTCTTATCACATCTCAAAGTTCACCAATGGCGTTCAATGGCTTGAGACTCGAGTATGCCCTGGATGGCAACTCGAATTACATAGCCTAGAAGGATCGCATGGAAGTGGTATTAGAGGACAACGGTTTGAAGGACTTCATTGATCAAGAAGTCCCCAAGCCAGCAGTAGCTAATGCCCAAGAATTGGCGGAATGGAAGAAATGAGTGGCAAGAGCGAGGAGGATTCTTCTGGAGGAAGTTCGAGACCATATTGTCTCGAGTCTCCATGGGAAGCAGACACTGTTTTCAATATGGAAGACATTGAAGGACCTATATCAGAATAACAGCGATCAGAGGAAGTTGGCACTAAAAGACAAGCTTTGGAAAATTAAGTGTGAAAAGGGCGACACAATCTCTACATATTTGAACAAGCTCACCACCTGTAGGGATGAGCTTGGAAGTGTAGGAATCATGATAGCCGATGATGACATGGTGAGTCTTTCTCTCCTTAGTCTTCTTAAGAGCTGGCATAGCTACCAGGACTCAGTGAATGGAAGAGAGAAACTACCAGATTGGGAATGACTGTGGTCAGTCTCATGCAGGAGGAGATCAGGAGGAGCACCAGAGATGGTTCGTCATACAAAGGGGATGAAGAAAATTTCGCCTTAGCGAGTAAGTCAAGGAAAGGGAAGGAGAAGGATTCTCATCCCAAATCGAGTTCTTCTCATGGTGGGAAGAAGCTTGACAAATCTAAAGTGAGATGCTTTAATTGTCATGAGGTGGGCCATTATGCAACTAATTGTCCATTGAAGAAATCCAAGAAGGGATCCTCAGAAGGATTTGAAGGTGAGGCATTGGCCTCTCAGTTCTAATTGGATTTTACCCTCATCGCATGCATGGTTTCATCGATGATGGGTTGTGGTTGGTTTCTTGACAGTGCATCCTCATTCCACATGACCGAAGATAAGAGTTTGCTCAGTACCTTGGAGAACAAATACCTCCAGATGTTCATAAAGATGGGTAATGATGAAAAGTATAATGTTTCAGGAGTGGGCACGCGCTTTTCAGAAGGAGCATGGAGCTCGCATCACCTTGAGAGATGTGAAGTATGTGCCAAGACTGAAGAAGAACTTGGTATTGATCACGATGTTGGAGGACAAAGGCTATGATGTAGTCTTCAGTAAGGGAAAGGTTTTCCTTAGACACATCACCACAAGGCAAGTGAAGCAGATTGATTCACGAGTCAAGAACCTGTATGCTCTTGAGGTTCAAGATGCATGTAAAGCCTTGAGGAGCAAGGCAAATGTTGGAGACTTGGTGGTTGAGAGGGAGAGTACATTACCTCTCAACATGCAGCACCAAAAGAAGTCTCAGATAATTGTGGAGGAGCCACAATTGGTGAAACAGCTTCAAGAGGTTGTGGAGCAGCCATAACTAGAGAAGCCGAGAGGAGACCAATTGGAGGCATCCACTCATGCAGAGACCTCCAGTAGGGGGACATTTCGAGCCAAGTGGGAAGAGGGATCACATGCAGCCATACCTCCAGGTGTGAGGTGGGGCAATGTGAAGTGATAGTCCCAAGAAGGCTGAAATAGGGGTAGGATCCTTGAGGTACGCAACCTTTTTGACTTGCTACAGGAGACCTGACAAGGAGTATCAAGACTAGCTAAGTGGGTAGAGACGGATGCAGATGGAGCCGCAGAGAGAGCTACAATGTAGGAGTCCCAAGACAGCGTAGAGTTAGCAAGCTACAGCAATGCGAGAGGCACAGGAGTGTTGCACTAGTGCGGGATGGCACAGAGAGGTGTGTAATGGTGCGATATGCAGGGAGTTGTTGCAGCAGTGTAGAGGTCAGAAAGGGAGCACTTGTCAGTGGCAAAGGGAGCTTCAGCATTAGAGGGTGTTTCTAGCCCAATAGGGAGGTCAATTGGGAGATTAGTTACTTACTTCTCAGTAACTGAGTTACATTGCAGCAGTGGGAAGCACGATGCAACATGATGAGAGGAGGTGCAGTGCGGATGTAGTGTTGGGAGATAGGACCAGCAGCAGAACGGATGCAGCAGGAGGAATCAGTGTGATTGATGCAGTCAGAGATCAAAGTGACAGAGGCTAAAGCAGTCAGATACTGAAGAGCACAGAGGTGCAGAGTTTTCAGTCGACAGAGGCCAGAGCAGTTAGAGACTTTGATGACAGAGGCATCATTCTGATTCAGGTTGGATATCTTTTGTTTCTGGAGTTGCTGGAGAAACATCACTTGAGAGAAGTGTTGCATGCAAAACATTCCAAAGGTTTAGGATCGGGTCCGAGTTGAATGCCTTTCTTGTTGAAAGGGAGTGTTGAAAATAGCAACAAGAAATGTTAAAAATAGCATTTCAGGATATACTCCAATGCTGTTGGAAATAGAAAAAAGTAGAAATGCTAAAAATAGCATTTCTATAAATAGCATTTCGGGATAGATTCCAATTTTAATTAGTCCCTGAATTAAAATTCGAATTTGGTCTCACTAGTTGTTTGAAAAATAATTAATTAATTCATCTTGAGTTAATTAGTTGGAGAAAATCAAACATGAAGTCTTTGTGAAGACATGCAACAGTTATCCCTTTGATTGAGGAAGTTATCCCTTAATTAAGGAGATAAGGATGAGTTGTATTTGAGTTCTAATTAGTTAGCTCAGTTAACTGACTTAAGTCCAGTTAAATTAGTTCCAAACAGTTGGAGGAACTAATTGTGAATTCAGTCAGTTAATGCATGCATGCATGCAACTAGTGTTCTCTAGATAACTGAATATTCTCTCATAAATAACTCATGCATGTCAGTTCACAGAAAGACCCAGTTGATATTAAAGGAAGGGACATTGTACTATCAGTTGGAGGAATTTTCCTATAAAGGAAACTCATCCATGCAGAAGGAATTATCTCCTTCAGGATTGCGCAGTTATTTCAGAGGTCAGTGTTGTGTGTGAGAGGATTATTCACACAGGTTGCAGCTAGAGGACCCAAAGAAATTGCGCAAGGAAATAGGAGGCTTGCAGGATTGAAGGAAGGCATACGTGTTGTCTATTCTGTCTATGAGCAGCAGTGAAGGATTGTACTGAGAGCTGGATAGCTTGTGAGCTAAAGCTTTGTGTAATCCTAAGATATTTCCGCTTATATGATAATACAGTTAGTGAGGTTTTTAGCTGAGGCTTTCCCAGAGTATTCTTTTGTGTTTCATGTGTGATTGAATCTTGTTCTCTGTTATATGTGTTTTATTTGATCTTGCTCAAAATTGGTTAAACTTCTGTAAGTTTGATTGTAGAAGTAGATTAAGTATTTTGCTTTAGTACATTGCATAATCAGTTTAATCTACGGTGAAATTTCTACATGGTATCAGATCATAGGTGATCAAAGCGGAGAACAGTATACAAAGAAGGGAGAATTTCTAAGTTTTGAAGTTCTTGATTGTAGCTACATAATCGATTTCTTATCACATCTCAAAGTTCACCAATGGTGTTCAATGGCTTGAGACTCGAGTATGCCCTGGATGGCAGCTTGAATTACATAGCCTGGAAGGATCGCATGGAAGCGGTATTAGAGGACAACAGTTTGAAGGACTTCATTGATCAAGAAGTCCCCAAGCCAGCAACAACTAATGCCCAAGAATTGGCGGAATGGAAGAAATGTGTGGCGAGAGAGAGGAGGATTCTTCTAGAGGGAGTTTGAGAACATATTGTCTCGAGTCTCCATGGGAAGGAGACACCATTTTCAATGTGGGAGACTTTGAAGGACCTATATCAGAGTAGCAATGATCAGGGGAAGTTGGTGCTGAAAGACAAGATTTGGAAAATCAAGTGTGAAAAGGGCGACACGATCTCTACATATCTGAACAAGCTCACCACCTGTAGGGATGAGCTTGGAAGTGTAGGAATCACGATAGCCGATGATGACATGGTGAGTCTTGCTCTCCTCGGTCTTCCTAAGAGCTGGAATAGCTACCAAGACTCAGTGAATGGAAGATAGAAATTGCCAGATTGGGAACGACTGTGGTTGGATCTCATGCAGGAGGAGATCAGGAGGAGCACTATAGATGGTTCTTCATCCAAGGAGGATGAAGAAAATTTCGCCTTAGTGAGAAAGACAAGGAAAGGGAAGGAGAAGGATTCTCATCCCAAATCGAGTTCTTCTCATGGAGGGAAGAAGATTGACAAATCTAAAGTGAGATGCTTTAATTGTCATGAGGTGGGCCATTATGCAACTAATTGTCCATTGAAGAAATCCAAGAAGGGATCCTCAGAAGGATCTAAAGGTGAGGCATTGGCCTCTCAGTTCGAATTGGATTTTACCCTCATTACATGCATGGTTTCATCAATGATGGGTTGTGGTTGGTTTCTTGACAGTGGAGCCTCATTCCACATGACCGGCGATAAGAGTTTGTTCAGTACCTTAGAGAAGAAAGACCTCCAGATACGCATAGAGATGGGTAATGATGAAAATTATAGTGTTTCAGGAGTGGGAAGGGTTGCTCTTCAGAGGGATCATGGAGCTCGCATCACCTTGACATATGTGAAGTATGTGCCAGGACTGAAGAAGAACTTGGTATCGATCGTGATGTTGGAGGACAAAGGCTATGATGTAGTCTTCAGTAAGGGAAAGGTTTTCCTTAGACACATCACCACAAGGCAAGTGAAGCAAATTGGTTCACGAGTCAAAAACCTGTATGCTCTTGAGGTTCAAGATGCATGCAAAGCCTTGAGGAGCAAGGAAAATGTTGGAGACTTGGTGGTTGAGAGGGAGAGTACATTACCTCTCAACATGAAGTGCCAGAAGAAGTCTCAGACAATTGTGGAGGAGCCAAAATTGGTGAAGCAGCTTCAAGAGGTTGTGGAGCAGCCACAACTGGAGAAGCCGAGAGGAGACCGAGTGGAGGCATCCACTCATGCAAAGACCTCCAGTAGGGGGAAATTTCGAGCCAAGTGGGAAGAGGGATCACATGCAGCCATACCTCTGTAAGTTTTAACCCCGTATAGAAATTACCTGCATACAAATTCTAAAACACAGAAAATAAACAATGTGAGAGCATAACACATCAAACACATATACACAGGGATTTTCCCCTAGATCCCAAAATCGGGACTACCAACTTGATTTGTCATTATGCTCCTTTCAATGTTACAATACATATTTATACATGCCGAAGCATCAAATACCATGGAACAAAAACCATCGCGTTCAAAACCATGTGCAAAAAACATGCACAAAACCGTAGGTAGGTCTGCCCAACCTAATATAGGGTTCAAAACCAAAATTTTCCGAGGCGCTGCCCCGGACCCCATAAAGTGGGGTTACCTGCACCCCTCAAACCCTCTGTGAGCCCCCCCGCTACGCAATGAATGGGGGGGCTCCGCCCCCCTTCTAACCCCCCGGTTAACTATGTGGGCTAGTCGTGGAAAGAATATAACACAACCCAACAACCTCCAGGTGTGAGGTGGGGTGATGTGAAGTGATAGTCCCAAGAAGGCTGAAATAGGGGCAGGATCCTTGAGGTACCCAGCCTCTTTGATTAGACCTTGCTACAGGAGCCTCGACGTGGAGTAGCAAGACTGGCTAAGTGGGTAGATATGGATGCGGATGGAGCGGCAGAGAGAGCTACAATGTAGGAGTCCCAAGACAATGCAAAGCTAGCAGGCTGCAGCAATGCAATGTAGGAATTTTGAATAATATAACACTTATTCACAGAGATTATCCTGATTATACACTATTTGTGGAATGCATGCATAATACATAACCTCCTCTACGTTGATCATCAATTTGCGGAATTAAAAACAATCGCATGCGCACATTGAAACATCAATCACACATATCAACACAGTATGTAATGGGGAAAGCATACAGCTGAAAACCCCCAACTATCCATATATTATAATGATAGAGAACATGTAACAATACATAGTACAATACTCCTCACAATTACTCAGTACTATCTCCACCTGCTACACACAAACTAGCTCAGATCTGAACAAGTCACAGGTTCAAATCTCCTCCACTGTTTTCCTGCCTCTACTGCGCAATCCAAGTTGAGAATAGATCTGATCCAAGTTCGAATTCCCTTGGCTTGTACTATGCAATCCTCATTGGCAATCTCAATCAATGATTGTGCAAATCTCATGCACAGCTATAGTCACAACTGATAGTAGTCTCACCCTTTCACCCACCTCTAACACTTGTCTCCACTGAACTGTCCATGCACTGAGTTAACTAATGTATTCTTTAGTTGATTTATGAGTTAATAATTAGTGAATTAATTAATAATTAATTCACATCACTCATCACTAGTGTATTTGGCTGTTAGACTAAATACAACTAGTTCAACTAAGTCAAACTGAACACAACCCCATCAACTCCTCAATCAACTCCACCAAACTCAATCACTTGAGTTCTAACTGAATTCCATCATGCAATAGCTCAACTAACCCATAGGAAAAGCATATTTCCTTCTGGAAGTTGCATGTGCCACATCCATAGCTCGAACTAAAGTGCTGCAAGAGGATAAGATAATGTTTATAGTCCAAATATTATTAAGAGCTAATAATATTCAACTGTTCTATTTTTAGACTGGCAGTCTAAAAATAGACTCCGCCCATCTATCTAAAAATAGAGGTCCATCTATTTTTACCAACATGACCAATCATCCATAAATAGCATCCTGCAACTCATAGACCATGATCCATATGTCTAAAAATAGACGTAGTCTAAAAATAGACGTAGTCTAAAAATAGACTTTGCACCAAGAATAGCCTGCGGGCCCACTTAGTGAAGGCGACTTCTTTTCACTAAGCTCCATCATCTTGTTGCATTTTCAACACTCCCTCTCAACAAGATATGGATTATCTACAACCCCTATCCTGCCTCTGTGGTATTCGAATTTGCTCCTAGTGAGCGCCTTTGTCAAGATATCAGCATCCTGATCCTCCGTGGGAATGTATGAAAGTAACATGATTCTCCGCTGCACACAATCTCTGATATGATGGTACCTGATGTCGATGTGCTTGGATCTATCATGAAATACTAGATTAGCCGAGAGTTTAATGCAACTCTGGTTATCACAATAAATCACAGTAGGCTCCAAGTGTGACCCGAACAACCCGACCAGGATCTTCCTCATCCATATAGCCTCTGATGCAGCCAAACTTGCTGCCATATACTCGGCCTCTGCTGAACTGAGTGCCACAGATCTCTGCTTCCTGCTGTACCAAGAAACTGCTGTCAACCCGATACTAAAGATCCCTCCAGATGTGCTCTTTCTGTCCGTTGGGCTCCCTACCCAATCTGCATCCGTGAAGCCACATAGCTTCACCTCATCCTCCTATCTGTACCACAATCCATATCCCATGTGCCTCTGAGATAACGCAATACATGCTTGTCTGCCTTCCAGAAGAGCTTGGTTGGCTTAACCATAGCTTGTGAAAGCTGGTTAATAGCATAGCATATATCGGGTCGTGTATTGACCAGATACATAAGCGACCCCACCAACTGTCGATAAACAGTGGCATCCACTACCTCCGCTGAAGTAGCATCCTCCTTCCTCCAACCTCCAGGAAGAGGAGTATCAACAGGCTTGCAACCATGCATGTTGAACTTCTCTAGTATCTCCCGGGCATACTTACCCTGAGAAACAAATAGTCCATCACTGCGCTGCCAAATTTCCAATCCCAGGAAATAATGAAGGAGGCCCAAGTCCTTCATCTCAAACTCTCTAGCAAGATCCTCCTTGCATGAAAGTATCAACAGCTCATCTCCCGTCAAAATCAAATCATCTACATAAAGTACAATGATTAGCAACTTACCCTCCACCACAATCTGGTATAGGTTAGGATCCGCCTCACTCTTGGAGAATCCAAGTCCGGTGAAATAACTGTCTATCCGTGTGTACCAAGAACAAGGTGCTTGTTTCAGCCCATACAGCGCTTTCTTGAGCCTGCACACATGCGACTCGCTGCTGAAGATCTCGAAACCTTCGGGCTGCTCTATGTACACCTCCTCCTCAATGACTCCGTTGAGGAACGCAGTCTTCACATCCATCTGATGAATGTGCCACCCCATCTGCGCTAAGAGAGCAAGAATCGTCCGTATGGAAGAATACCTTGCGACAGGTGCAAAGGTCTCCTCATAATCGATCCCCTCTATCTGTGAGAAGCCTCGGGCAACAAATCTTGCCTTGTACTTATCCACACTCCCATCAGCTGCCTGCTTCACTTTGTAGATCCATCTCGAACCCACCACTGATTTCCCCTTCGGTCTTAGGACAATCTCCCATGCACTGTTTCTGACAATCGAATCATACTCTTCCACCATGGCATCTACCCATGCGGGATCCTCCACAGCTTCCTCGAAAGAGGATGGCTCAGTCACAACACATTTGCTCACAAGAGCCATGTATCCAGTGTACCGATCAGGGGACTGTCTCTGCCTGCGCTGTGCTGTAGGTGGTCCTACAACCTTCTCTGCATCTTGAGTCAGTCGCTCAGCTTCTGTAGTGCGCTTTCGCCCTCTGATGGTTGGTGTTGCATGAGTGGTCTCTTCCACTCCATGAACTTCATCTTGTGGCTGATCCACATCCTGAAGCTCATCCTTAGGAACTAATAGCTCCTCATCTGCATGCAAGTGTGGCTCCCTCTCAAGCGAACACTTCATGGCTTTCTCCTCTTGAAATTTGATATCCCGTCGCACAACATTCTTGCGACTATCTAGCAAATACACACGATAGTTGTGGGGCGTATCAGTGTACCCCACAAATATCCCAACCTCTGCGGTCGGCTCCAGCTTCTTCCTGGCATCCTTCGTCACATGCATGTAAACAGGAGAACCAAAAATCCTCAAATGGGAAATATCAGGCCTCTTACCAGAATAAGCCTCCTCGGGTGTACTCATGCCAAGTATCTTGTGAGGACAACGGTTCTGCACATATACTGCAGTATTGCATGCCTCCGCCCACAAGTGAAGGGGTAGGCCCTGATCATGCAACATCGCCCGTGCAGCACCCACGATCGTTCTGTTCTTCCGCTCAGCAACCCCGTTCTGTTGTGGGTTATGGGGAGCTATGAGCTCTCTTCGAATCCCTTATGTGCTGCAGAAGTCCTTGAACTCGCCAGAGATGAATTCACCACCATTGTCACTCCTAAGAGCCTTCACCTTCTTCCCCGATTCCTTCTCGACCAGTGCTTTGAACTCACAGAACTTTGAGTATGTCTTGCTCTTCTTCTGCATGAAGAAGATCCAGCACTTTCGAGAGAAATCATCAACAAAGATCACATAGTACTTGTGCTTTGCTATCGAAGCTACTGAGAAAGGTCCACACACGTCTGTGTGAATTCTCTCAAGGATCGTCGTGGCGCGACTATCCTTCTCGTGAAAGGTGGCTTTCACAAATTTTCCCAAAGTACACCCCTTACACTGATCTGACTGCGCAAGAGTGCCTTTAGGAAGCCCAGTAGAAATCTGCTGCAGTATCTTCAAGGCTCCATGGTGAAGGTGGCCCAATCTCTGGTGCCACAGCTCGCCATCATCCCGGCTCACCAATCCTTCTGCCTTGCATGCCATTGCTACACAACCATCTACATGCAATTGATAAAGGTTCTTGACTCAAACCCCTATCTTTCGGCTTTCTCCAGTTGTCTTACTGTGCAGGAAAGACTTTCCCTCGCTGAAGACAACATCATATCCCTTGTCTTCTAACATCGCCACAGAGATAACATTCTTCTTCAATCCTAGAACATGCATCACTTCCTTCAATACGAAGGGTTTACCAGACTCCCTCTCAAAGGAAATGGTACCGATATCGGTCGCACTGTATCTACCATCATCGCCCATCTCGATGTGCACTCCAAGATCTTTCTCATCCAGATCAGAAAACAAATCTCGATCTCCTGTCATGTGAAAAGACGCACCACTATCCAAGAACCATACCGATCCCATCACACTTGATACCAAGCATGCGATCAGTGAAAAATCTAGCTCAAACTGCGAGGCTAAGGCCTCTCCCGCTGTAGATCCAGCATCTTGCTTATTTTTCTTCTTCTGCGAACAATTTGTGGCATAATGTCCGTGCTGGTGACTGTGCAAGCACTTCACCTTGGACATGTCCTGCTTCTTGCCTTTCGCACCGGAATGAGAAGCTTTCTTATTCTTCCCCTTCTTTGCTTTGGCAGCCAAAGTGTAATTTTCCTCATCAGATGCCTTTGATGAAGATCCATCCCTGGTATTCCGCCAGATCTCCTCTTGCACAAGATCCGACCAAAGTCTATCCCATCCTGGCAATTTCTCCCGACCATTGACAGAGTCCTGATAGGAATGCCAACTCTTCGGAAGACCAAGGAGAGCCAAGCTCACCAAGTCCTCATCATCGACAGTCACCACCACACTTCCTAGCTCATCCCAGCGTTGAGTGAACTTCATGAGATACTTGGACATACTGTCTCCTTTCTCACACTTAATGTTTTTGAGTTTATCCTTGAGCGCCAACTTCCTCTGGTCACTCTTGCTTTGGAATAAATCTGTCAACGCTTTCCACATCAAGTATGGAGAAGCCTTTCCATGCAGGCTGGATACAATGTGATCCTTCACGCCCTCCAACAGAATCCTTCAACACTTTGTTGTCTTCTTTTGCCAAGCCTCAACGTGAGCAGCATCAGTAGGCTTTGGGACCTCAGCATCTATGAACTCCTTCAACCCATTGTCATCTAACACCGCCTCCATCATGTCTCTCCATGCAATATAATTCGAGCTGCCTTCAAGGGCATACTCCAATCGCAATCCGTTGAAAGACATTTCAACTTCGACACCAAGAAAACACTGCTGCAAATTCGAATTCCACCAGCTCAAAACTCAACCGCTTCCGATCTAAAATTCGTGAGAACAAAGTATTTCTCGTACAGAGATTGACTATATGGGCATTTACCGGATATCTCACCTTCAAAAAGAAGGATGAATCCAGAGGCTACCTGGCCCGATTACAGACTCTGCCTAAAGAAATAAAATGTAATCACTTTCTGAATAATAGATCTGATGATCAACTTTGCTCCGATACCATGTAGAAATTTTGAATAATATAACACTTATTCACATAGATTATCCTGATTATACACTATCTGCGGAATGCATGCATAATACATAACCTCCTCTACATTGATCATCAATTTGCAGAATTAAAAACAATCGCATGCGCACATTGAAACATCAATCACACATATCAACACAGTATGTAATGGGGAAAGAATACAGCTGAAAACCCCCAACTATATGTATATTATAATGATAGATAACATGTAACAATACATAGTACAATACTCCTCACAAGTACTCAGTACTATCTCCACCTGCTCTACACACAAACTAGCTCAGATCTGAACAAGTCACGGGTTCAAATCTCCTCCACTGTTTGCTTGCCTCTACTGCGCAATCCAAGTTGAGAATAGATCTGACCCAAGTTCGAATTCCCTTGGCTTGTACTATGCAATCCTCATTGGCAATCTCAATCAATGATTGTGCAAATCTCATGCACAGCTATAGTCACAACTGATAGTAGTCTCACCCTTTCACCCACCTCTAACACTTGTCTCCACTGAATTGTCCATGCACTGAGTTAGGTGATGTATTCTTTAGTTGATTTATGAGTTAATAAGTAGTGAATTAATTAATAATTAATTCACATCACTCATCACTAGTGTATTAGGAAGTTAGACTAAATACAACTAGTTCAACTAAGTCAAACTGAACACAACTCCATCAACTCCTCAATCAACTCCACCAAACTCAATCACTTGAGTTCTAACTGAAGTCCATCATGCAATAGTTCAACTAACCCATAGGAAAAGCGTATTTCCTTCTGGCAGTTGCATGTGCCACATCCGTAGCTCGAACTGAAGTGTTGCAAGAGGATAAGATAATGTTTATAGTCCAAATATTATTAAGAGCTAATAATATTCGACTGCTCTATTTTTAGACTGGCAGTCTAAAAATAGACTCCGCCCATCTGTCTAAAAATAGAGGTCCATCTATTTTTACCAACATGACCAATCATCCATAAATAGCATACTGCAACTCATAGACCATGATCCATATGTCTGAAAATAGACATAGTCTAAAAATAGACTTTGCGCCAAGAATAGCCTGCGAGCCCACTTAGTGAAGGCGACTTCTTTTCACTAAGCTCCATCATCTTGTTTCCTTTTCAACATGCAAGAGGCACAGGAGTGTTGCACCAATGCGGGATGGCATAGAGAGGTGTGTAACAGTGCGAGATGCAGGGAGTTGTTGCAGCAGTGCAGAGGTCAAAGAGGGAGCACTTGTCAGCGGCAGAGGGAGCTTCAACATCAGAGGCTGTTTCTAGCCCAAAAGGGAGGTCAGTTGGGAGATCAGTTACTTACTTCTCAGTAACTGAGTTGCAGTGCAGCAGTGGGCAGCACGATGCAACATGATGAGAGGAGGTGCAGTGTGGATGCAGTGCTGGGAGATAGGACCAGCAGCAGCACAAATGCAGTAGGAGGAATCAATGTGATTGATGCAGTTAGAGATCAAAGTGACAGAGGCTAGAGTAGTCAGATACTGAAGAGCACAGAGGTGCAGAGTTTTCAGTCGACAGAGGCAATAGCAGTTAGAGACTTTGATGACAGAGGCATCATTCTGATTCAGGTTGGATATTTTTTGTTTCTGGAGTTGCTGGAGCAACAACACTTGAGAGAAGTGTTGCATGCAGAACATTCCAAAGGTTCAAGATCAGGTTCGAGTTGAATGTCTTTCTTGTTGAGAGGGAGTGTTGAAAATAGCAACAAGAAATGCTAAAAATAGCATTGCTATAAATAGCATTTCAGGATATACTCCAACTCTGTTGGAAATAGAAAAAAATAGAAATGCTAAAATAGCATTGCTATAAATAGCATTTTGGGATAGATTCCAGTTTTAATTAGTCCCTGAATTAAAATTTGAATTTAGTCTCACTAGTTGTTTGAAAAATAATTAATTAATTCATCTTGAGTTAATTAGTTGGAGAAAATCAAACATGAAGTCTTTGTGAAGACATGCAACAGTTATCCCTTTGATTGAGGAAGTTATCCCTTAATTAAGGAGATAAGGATGAGTTGTATTTGAGTTGTAATTAGTTAGCTCAGTTAACTAAGTTAAGTCCAGTTAAATTAGTTCCAAACAGTTGGAGGAACTAATTGTGAGTTCAGTCAGTTAATGCATGCATGCATGCAACTAGTGTTCTCCAGATAACTGAATATTCTCTCATAAATAACTCATGCATGTCAGTTCAGAGAAAGACCCAGTTGAGATTAAAGGAAGGGACATTGTACTATCATTTGGAGGAATTTTCTTATAAAGGAAACTCATCCATGCAGAAGGAATTATCTCCTTCAGAATTGCACAGTTATTTCAGAGGTCAGTGTTGTGTGTGAGAGGATTATTTACACAAGTTGGAGCTAGAGGACCCAGGAGAAACTGCGCAAGGAAATAGGAGGCTTGGAGGACTGAAGGAAGGCATATGTGTTGTCTATTCTGTCTATGAGCAACAATGAGGAATTGTACTGAGAGCTGGATAGCTTGTGAGCTAAAGCTTTGTGTAATCCTGAGATATTTCCACTTGTATGATAATATAGATAGTGGGGTTTTTAGCTGAGGCTTTCCCCAGAGTGTTCTTCTGTGTTTTATGTGTGATTGAATCTTCTTCTCTGTTATATGTGTTCTATTTGATCTTGCTCAAAATCGATTAAGATTCTGCAAGTTTGATTGTAGAAGTAGATTAAGTATTTTGCTTTAGTACATTGCATAATCAGTTTAATCTACAGTGAAATTTCTACAAGCACCTCATGCTTCCTCTTTCCTCTCAAACATTTTCAATTCAACTATAATGGGAGGGAGCTATAGAAAGCAATTTACCCCTCAACAAATCTCAAACATAATTTTATAACATGGTGGGAACTCTTTGGGAGCATTCCCCTCTTCTACTATAATATTCTAACATCAAAGTCTCAATTTTGCAGATAATCACATTTCATCCTTTATGAAGATCAACAAAAATTAATTTAATGTCCTCTTAGTGATTTATTTGAACATCTACAACTTGATTTTGCTAAGAGGTGCATTCTACAACCTAGTATGAGGGTGATGTGTGATTCCATTTGTGCTTAATGCGGAGTTGACACATGTTCCTCTTAAAAAAAAAAAAAAAACAAATTCTCTAAATAGAAAAGCAATGTCGGCTATAATAAAAAAACAAATATGAATAAGCATGTTTAGTTAGTTTGAATTAAAAGCATTATAAAACATTCATAATCCCAACCTCACTATGGTCGCTCAATTGGAAACAAATATGAATAAGCATGTTTAGTTAGTTTGAATTAAAAGCATTATAAAACATTAATAATCTCAACCTCGCTATGGTCACTCAATTTGTTCTTTATGTAAACATTTTGACTTGGTCAAATTACATTAAAAAATTAAATTAAATTAAATTAAAAAGATATAATATAATTAATAATTATAATGAGCGATTAAGCTAGCCTAGATTCATCTTAACTCATTTTGAATTGGTCAAGTTACATTAAAAAAATTAAATTAAATTAAATAAAGAATATATAATATAATTAATAATTATAATCAGTTATTAAACTAGCCTAGATTCACCTTAAGCATTCATCTTAACTCATTTTGACTTTGTCAAATTACATTAAGAATAAATAAATTAAATGAAATTAAAAATATATAATATAATTAATAATTATAATCGGTTATTAAACTAGCCTAGATTCATCTTAACTCAACCGCCAAGAGGGATCAAATCTCTAGAGGTGCAAAGCTTTCTTCAAGTTTTGCACTTAGAAAAGAGGTCTACACCTTGGAAGACTTGATCTCTCTCAACCCTTGATAGATAGGGAGTTAAGATGGATTTAGTATTTCAACCCAATGTGGTATAAATATTTCACTCACTCTTAGTCATAAATAAAATATTTCGATGTCCACATGACATAATATAATTTCAAATCAACTAACTAGAAGTAAAAAAAAAAAAAAGAATGAGCAAGAGGTTTAAACCTTATACTTTTAAAAAATATTTCAACCCAAAATTTAAGTAAACTATTTGACGTTCTATCTTAAGATATATTTGAACTAATTTATGTTGATATCAACTTCATATATATCTATATATAGAAAAAAAAAATGTAAAAAGAAAAATATTTTAATGTTGTATATAGTAAATTATTCAATGTCCAATGAGAAAAAGTAACTGAAAGCTAAAAGATAAAATTTAAAAATCAAATATTTCCTAATAAGAAGGAAATGTGTAATAATATTCATAATAATTAAAAAAATCAATGTAGGTTGTCAACAAAATATTTTAATATCTAATACTAGCCTATATTTAAAAATATATTAATAACAAAAAACCAATTTTAATGTAGGCACTCTAGTCCATGAATATAATGTCTCAATGCATATGTTAGGTAAAATATTTTAATGTCAACTATGTATATGTTATATATTATGTGAAAAAAAATATATATATATATATATATATATATATATATATATATATATATATATATATATATAGTTGTTTATATATATATATATATAATTGTTTATGGTTAAAATGTTTGAAATAGTCTCACTATTTTACATTTTTATCATTTCTTTAGTAAAAATTTTTTCCAATTTTCCCTCAAATCTAACAAATAATTTTTGGACTTACAATTTTAATTTATTTACTCTATATAATATTCAAAAATACAATTTAAACAATGAAAAATTACTCTCATGTATATGGAAAAAGAGAAAATCACTACAAATTCATTGGAATCTATCAAAAAATAAAAGAAATGTCAATTTTCTGTCAAATTTTACACTTTAAAAAAATTTAGACATGAGGAAATTTAATCCATTTAAACTTATACTAAATTAGTACTTTAAAAAAATCTATACTAATATATTTCTTTTCTTCACTTCAAAATAATCTTTCTTCAAATCGTCGTTTTTATACCAACCATAGCAAAATATTATACAACCATAACAATTTTGCTAAAAAAAAAAAAAAAATAACACTAAATGACGTAAAAAGATTATAACATATAACCTCCCTCACAGCGTGGTTTGCACGCAAAACGACTGGACGTTAGTTCTTTTTGGTTTCCTAACATCTAGAATCTCCTACACATTTTTTTCTTATTCGTTGATTATTCAACTTGAGTGGGGTATTCTTAGCGTTAGGACTTAGATCAATCCTACGAAATGGTCAATAGTGGTTAGCCACTAAGTTCAAAATAGTGGTTAGCTATTACTTTCAATATTAATATCTATATTAATATGTTTGATAGGTCGAGGGTTGAAATTAGTGGTTAGCTATTACTTTCAATATTAATATCTATATTAATATCTTTGATAGGTCGAGGGTCATTTTGACTATAAGATTATGAAATTAGTCATTTGATTGGGTAATAAATATAAAATTTGTTAATAGATATTAAATGAGTGAGACTATATATTTTTATGGAGTCGTTTAACGAGGCGGAGGAATTGTCTGGATGGTTAAAAATGGCCGAAATTCGGGCAAAAAATTTTCAAAAAATCTTGTAGAGGGAGTGTTTGAATTGTGTTTTTGATAGCGGAAATAGATTCAACACCATCAAAAACGTCTAGGACACCTAAAATTTTGAAGTTTAGCAACTATAACTTGGATTTACAAAAATCCTTGCCGGATTTTCTCTAAATATGACTAGAATTTCCATAACTTTCTGGGCAACTCCTCCGCCTCGTTAGACTAAGCAATTATGAATCCCCTGCTCCAACTCCACGGCATAAGACCCTCATCGCATCGTCCAAAATAAAATCTTGCCCGGGTCTTCCTCACTGTTGACCATTGCTCTCTGTGACTTTTGGACAGATGCATATAAATCGCTAAAAATAAGTAGTTGTATTAAATGAGTGGAGTTATATAAGTTTATTGTTAGATTTTATCAAATCAATTATCTAACAATAAAGATACGCTTAGTCTAACGAAGCAGAGGAGTTGCCCGAAAAATTATGAAAATTCTAGTCTCGACCACTTTTGGCCTTCAAGACAATTCCTACTCCATTGATAATGGAGAACGATTTCACTGTTGCCCTTTGGAAATCGTATCGAGATGCACGCTATATAACAACTTATCGTGAAAGGAAAGCGGTATGAAAAGGTTTCTGGAAAAAAGAAAGCAGACTGGGCAATTTCGAAATTGGAATTTCTTTCTTCTTTCACATTTTCTATGAATTATAAATAATTATAAATTTGTGGTTAAAAATAATCCAGGTGTGTGTATAGGGAATCACAATGTATAGGGAATCACAATGATACCCATTGTGATTGTGGTGTTGAAGCGATAATTTATGAGAGAGAAAATATGGAGATTGATAATTTTTTTGTGATGTTTTTTTGTTTCATTTTTTAATGTAATGAATTTAATATTTTGAAAATATTTTTAGATAATTGGATTGGGTAGTTTATACATTTTGATTTTGTAATTAAGATAATTTTTTTTATAGATTTAAAAAAAAAACTAAAATAGAATATTTGAAATGTTTTAATTATTAAAAAATGGTTTCTTAATTACTATATAAAATATATATATAATGTTTTTTTAATTTTATATAAGAAAAAAATAAAAAAGAAATTATTTTAACGTCCACGAGGCTAAAGATAGCCTATGGGACAGATTGCTTCTTCATCCACTTGATGTATTCGGCAATTTTTCTATGAAGCTTTAAAATAAATGCTCCGAGCTTCTCGACAAACCCCTCACTAAATAGATTATCCCAAGAGCTAGTTGTCAGCATATCTGCATAACTTTCCATGTTGTCTTTGAAGGCCTCACATTCTAAAATGAAATGTTTTTCTATTTCCACTTTTCCGGAAGAACAAAAAATGCATACTCTTTCCTCACACACTTCCTTTGGCCTTTTCCAGCCCCCTGTTTCACAACGGAGTCGATGAGAATTAGTCCTTAACTTAGCAATAAGAATTTTGGCTATCCAAGAGATATTGGCCTCTATGTATGCTTTTGGTTGATGATTATGAGTGGGATTAAACACTTCAATATAGTATTGTTTCTTTCTTCCTAGCTCCTTATCCCAAGTACGCTTGTGGAACTTTTCCATAACAAAAGCTTTTATCTCTTTGTTGTTTATGGGACACGAGTTCAAGCAAATACCCCATTTACTAAACCATTTGTTATTTTGTTGCATCCAAGTTTTTTTGCTCTTGCACAATATATCATTAAAGACAACCTTAGGCCATCTACCCTCTTCTATTTGCTCAATTTTTTTAAATACCTTATGACTTGCACCATAGCAATTATTTCAATAGGAGCAGTCCATGTTTCACTTAACAAGATAGCATAAGGAACTGTACTTTTAATCTTAAATTTGTTTGTAATTAAACACTTCTGAATTTTCTCAATTTGTCTCCACTACATGTCATATGTATTGTTGGCTCATAGTTCATAACCATAGAGAATCACCAAAAACCGTAGAGAATCACTAAAATCTCTAGAAGCCCAAAAAGAGTTTGAGTGGTTTTCCAGTCCCATAACTCTGCCTCTCTACACCTATCTTGAAAAGCATAAAATGCTTTCCAACCCCCCAAAGTTCTTTTCTTTCTACAACCATTCCAACTTAGGTTTTTGTTGAAGTCAATTCCTAGGTATTTGTAATCCGCAACTTCTTCCAAAACGTTGCCTTTAAAGTAGAACTTATGTCGGTTATGTTTTCTTTTCTTAGAGAAAACCACTACTTTCGTTTTGCCGATATTGAATTGCATCCCCACACTTCTACAAAAATGCTCAAGGGATAGTAAGTGCTCTTGCAAACCAAGAGTCGATTCAGCAATCAGAATAAGGTCACCTGCATACAAAAGAAGCCTTATAACAAACTTGCCCAAATAGATACCATCACCCCCTTGCGAATTTAACCACTCCTCGAGCTTGTCGATATATAAACCAAAAAGGGTAGCAGGCATTGGGAAACCTTGCTTGACCCCGATATCACTTCTAAAACTTTCAGAAATGCCTGTTGAAGTTCTAATTTTGACTTTCACCTCTTCATACAGCCTATGCACAGCGGCTCTCAAATGTTTAGGAACCCCATGTTCCTCCATTCTTCGTTAAAGCTTATCCCTGGGAACCAAGTCAAATGCTTTTCTGAAATCAACAAAGCAACAAAAGACTTCTTCCTTTTTCTCCCAAACTTTTTCAATGATGTGCCTTAAAGTTATACAATGATCAACTGTGGAATGCTTAGGTCTAAAACCTGCTTGCCCTTTAGCATGCTTATCTCTTTCTTCTGCCCACTTGCTAATATTGTTTTCTAGCATGCTTCCAAATAGCTTTGCAAACAAAGGGTTTATCGTGATGGTCCTATAATTGGAGGGATTATTGACGTCACCGCTCTTGAAAAGAGGTATTGCCAGACTAATTGTCCAATCTGTGGGGAGCCCTTATTGTATGATGCTGTTGAAGATTTTTGTAATGTGAGGTGCAAGAACCTTTGAGCCCCACTTTAGATATTCTGCTTGGAGTTCAACTAAGTCTTTTTCTTTTCCAACACCCAACTTCTTGATACCCATATCTACCTCTTGTACCATGAAGAGTTCAATATCAATGTTGACCAAGGGGGGAGGGTCAACCTTGGGAACCTTCTCATAGAGTTGTCTTACATAGTCAAACCATTTAAAAGCTATAATATTATTTCCAATTTGTATCTTTTTCAGTTGGATCTCCTTCCAAAATAATTTGGGATTATTTTTCCCAAGGAAGATTACTTCTTCCCTCCTTAAAACCATGAAATCAGCCTTTTTCTTGCTTAATATCTACTAGTAAGATTTTAGCTTTATGTTATCCTTGTTTGACTCTTTCCACATTCTCCTTTCCTTTTTGCATTCCTCGTCAAACCAAGCATTAGCTAGAAAGCAATTTGTTTCAGACTTCTTAATTTTTGCTTTTTTACACTTTGCAAGTGCACATTGAATTAAATGTGTTAATTCATGACTATGAAGGCTATGAATTGTAATTTTCTCCTTCTCGAAGAGCCTCTCTAGCGTCATTTTGAAGGTATTACAATTTTCTGGGGTCAAAATAATTCTACCCTGTGGGAGATTTTGTTGGACATGCTGAATATTTTACTCTAATTGTTTCTTCCCAATCCAAGAGAAACATAAATAAATTGGATTTTCATATGATTTCAAGTCCCACAGCTGATCTCCAATCAAAACTTCCTCCATTTTCTCACACAAACCATGCGAGAAAATTACATAATCTACCACACTTGCTCCATTGTAAGTAGTGTAAGTGAAATTACCGGACTTTGCCCATCTAGTCAAGCCATTACAAATGACTAAATCAAAGGCCCCACATAAAGTAAGCAATTTTTCACCAAAGAGATTGCAGCCCTTGTCCTCTGAAATTCTTTCCCACTGATGATTACTTTCTTCTGTAAGCCAAATAGAGTCACAATCATCTTTACAACAAAGAATGCTAGCTTGCTCACTTGCAGTCCTAGCATTGAAATCACCCACTATAAGGACCTCACCTATCTGCGAATATGTTGCAATATCCACTTTTAAGGATGCAAATGGATCTTTGTGGTCAAGTCCTCTACCTTTGTAGATTTTTGAAACCTACAACGCAAAATAACATGCTGCAATTCTGACGTGGTTTCCATTTTCTGATATTTTAAACCAAATGAATTGCTTATTTGAGTCTTCTTTTTCTAACTGAATGATACAACCCTCTTTCTCCCTTACTAAAACCATGATACTCCCTGTGCCCTCTGCCATTCCCTGCTACCTTGTTCCACACTACCATCTTCCAGTATCCTTCAAACAAAGGTTTCTTGCACCCTTCATGCTCATGTGTTTCTATGAGGAAAATTATGTCTCTATCTTCCACAATAGGCCCTAACCTAGGTCCTCGTCTCCATGGATAACCTTTGCAGTTCCAATAAACTAATCTTAAGGAAACCTGGGTATGACTTGATTGCTATTTATTTTGACATGCAAGACTCACATTTAAGTCTTTGTACCTACTTTCCCATACTGACCTTGCTTTCTGATTTCCTATTGAAGATTTTGTTGCCTCTTCTTTATTACCATCTTGCTGCTCTGTTTTGGAAGGAGGTCCAAATCGCGCTATCACAACTTTGCCTTTATAAATCCATGCTCTCTTGCCTTCATATTTTGTTGCCCTAACCTTTAGGATTTCCTCCCTTCTTTCCTCCCGTTGTTTTACAGTCAAATATTCTTTTAAGAAAAAATGAGAACCCCTCAAGAGATGTTTCTTGCTTAGAATGATATATTTATCACATAGGCTAGGCATAATGGTTTTTATGGGCCTGACTCTCTCCCCGTTAAAATTACCCACCCTCCATGCTTGGCATATTTTTCTTTGCCATAGCAACTTGTCTTTCAAGAAGTCTCTTGCAAGGTCAAGAGTACATTCATTTTTCCCATAGTATTTCACCCCTTTAGTAATTATGTTTTCTTCCCTATTTTGTCTTTCCTTGCCTTCACTATCATGCGTGTTGTCAACCTGAATATTTGTTTCTCTGTCCTTATTAGCAGAATTGCTAACAGCTTGAGCCCAAGTTTTGGAAACTTCGGTGGAATCTCCTTTCGTTTCTTCTCTTGCGTTCTCTTCATGGTTGTTTATTTGGGCAATCATTTTCCCTTTATCTTGGGATGATTTCACATTCGCCACCTCTGTACTTTCCACTACAAATTTCTTTATGTTTTGCACATCCGCCTTCATGCGTTGCCATTCTGTCTTCCCTGTCAGGAGAGCTTCCTGTAGCAATGCCACTTGTTCTTTTAAAACGTTATTACTTTCTGCTAAAGCCTTGTTCTCAGCGGTTATTATATGAATTTTATGATCTCTTTCCTGCCCTTTAGCGTCTAAAACCTCCAACCTTTGTTTTGCATTTAATAATTCTTTAACATAAAGATCAGATGACCAGGTGATAGGTGTGGATGTGGGACTATATAAGGCAGAATCATCAATGACTTTTCCTCTGGACTTCTTGTTGCCACGTGCTTGTAGAAGAGACTTGTTTGAGTGCTTCTTGCGAAGGGCTCGAGTACTTTTCTTTTTAGACCATTTCTTCCTTGTTTTCTCCCATTTTAGACAAGTTATTCTTCGTTTTAAAATGCCTCCATATTGTTTGGCATTGACCCAAACCCAGTTCCCAGCTTTATAGGATGAGGCAATTTTCACTTGTCCTAAAACATTTGTCTCCACATGTTTTGAAATTTCTTGTTCCTTTGTCATGTTTGAAAGCATTTGTTGTCCAACTTGTTTCGAGAAATATGTAGGTCTATAAAATGCCAAGATTACTTTGCACTGCTCCCTGTTGTTCAGGTTATCACTGCTCCTTGCTTGCTTCTCGATACTTCTGCTGCATAAAAGTTCCCTGCTCTCACACTACTCACTATTCATTGCTCGCTACTTTCACTGCTGACCACACTACTCACACTGGTCTGCTCACATTTCTCAGACAACTGCACTGAACAAACGAGAACTCATTGTCGCTCCAAGAGAAACCTGTCAAAGAAAATTGCAGCAAAAAAGTTCCCACAAAGTTCTATGTGCAGATTCTTAAAATAATTGTTGTCGTGTTGTTCTTTTCTGAAATTCTGCAAAGATCTCCGAAATGTTTTCGAACCAGGTCTTACATCAGGAAAACTAGCTCAAATCTGAGGAATTCGCGTGCCATTGCCCGTGCCATTGAGTGAAAGGGGTTTTTAAAAGAAAAGTTTTGAAATTTCTAACTCGAAAATGTTGCCACCTGAAGAATGAAGTATCTTGCTTTCTAACACAATGATCCTAAAAAGAAAATTATAGTTATGAACTTTGACACCCTTGCGAATCTTATAGATTTTCCAAAATCGATGGTTCTGTCTTCAAATGTCTCGGGCTTTATAGGTAAACGTTGGATTACTACGCTATCTTATGTTTATTTGCGGTCACGCGTGCTGGAGATTAGATGGATAACTAGCCCTTTTTTACATACCACAGTGCCAAAACCATGCGTTTGATGATGATCCTGCGACGGTCACATGGATAAGTAGCCCCTTTTACATACTATTTCCCTGAATCAATAACTTGACGATGACTCTGAATTATCTGCCCTATGTTCTGGCCGTGATCCAAATTTTGAAGCCTTTGAAAATCGAATATGTGCATGCTCCAGTCGTATATTTATCATGCCATATGGAATTATTATTATTATTATTATTTGTAAATGCTACATATCAAATCTATATTAAGAACTAAACAAATTATACATCTCCACTAAAAAGTATGGAAATATTTTATTACAGCTTGTATTAAAATTATATGTTGTTATGGTTAGTATAAATATATTTGACTTTCTATCTATATACAGGGACATAGGAAAGTAATATTCAAATAGTTTATTTAAGTTCTATATTGAAATACAAGTTTTTTTTTTGCTTTTAATTATTTTCTCTTTAAAAGTTGACATAAAAAGTATGTTAGTGATATCTAAATATTTTGTTTATGGCTGCAAGTGAGAGCGAAATATTCTTACCATAGATTTTTCATACTCAAATGTAATATCAACAACTAACCAAGCAAGCATCTTGAGTGTGGGATTATTGATGTTTTATGATGCTTTTATTAAAACTAACCCAATGAGTCAAATATTGTGACCATAGCTCCTTCTAGATTATTATATCAACAAGTAACCAAACAAGGATAGTGAGAGTGAGATTATTAATGTTTTAATGCTTTTAATCAAAACTAACCCCATATATATATGTGTGTATGTGTATGTGTGTGTTTCATTACCATGTTTTTTAATTTAGAGATTTTTTTTAAAGGGACGTGTGTCAACTTGAGGTTGAGCATGGAGGGAGTTACACATATCCATCATACTCGGCGATAGAATGCGCCTCTTGACACAACAATCTCTACTCTTCTCACCAACCTCTCCTTTCGTAGAATAATCGATCTTAGAAGTAATAGTTTGCATAGGGTCCACGTCTAAGTTTGCATAACCACTTGGTGCATCCAATGTAACTCCCTCCACAACACACCTTATCTATAGATATGAGTACCCAAGTCCTATCAACAATGCACCCTATCTATCCATAGGAGCACCCAAGTCCCTAAAACACGTCATGTCTATTCACAAGAGCACCCAAGTCTCCATACTACACTCCAAAGTCTCCATAGTCTACCTTGGTTATCCATAGGAGTACCCATGGTTTTACATGATCCATCTTGCCAATGGGCCTAGATGTTAGACTAAAGTTTTCCTTGCGAAGGAAACCCCAAAATGCACCTTATTAATGGGCCAAGGTTGTTATCCATGGCACACCTTACTAATGGGCTAAGGCATCTCCAATAAATCATCTATTAAACATGGTCATGTGTATCAATGTGATGAAGGTGCCCAACACAAATCTAAGCGATGGTATTACAACCTCATCCACTAAAAATCGTTGACATCCTCAACAACATCCCAAGAACCACCTATCCATAAGTGCATAAGAATTCATGCATTTGTTTGCAACCAAAGACTAGTGGAAACCTTGAGTTTCATGCTAATGGAAACCCCAAATTTTTAAAATCCTACTATATCACAAAAATATCAACTACTTAACTTTATACATGATAGTATTTCCATCCAACTACACTCTGTCCACTTCATGGGAAATGCCTCCTGCCCAATTCTATAAGAAATGCCTCTATTCATTATCGCCTTTTGCTACAGTGGTTGCACTCTAATCCCCCACTGCTACTACTCTCTCCTATAAAGGCAATCGAACCTTCATTAAGAATATCATCTAAAACATCCAAGTGTCATACCTCCAAACCTACTACAATTTCCATACTTTGACCCCTATGTCATACTTTTGTGCTCTAGAAATATTAAGTCTTGAACTGGTTGGGTATCTAATCCAATTATGGCATCCAAAATGTGAGAATACATGTCCATGTGCCTAAAAATAGTCTTTTCCCTATGTAATTTTGTCCCTCTACACAACACTCCCTAAACCAAGGAAAGGTCACAACTATTGCCTCAATTGTCAAGTTTTTTCATGTAACCCTATAATTATGTCATTTCTATTGAACAAAGGCATGTTCTTCAAAGGCACACTAGGCTCCACTACGAGCTTCTTGAAAATGAGCCATATTGTTGTAGCTCAAGGAGAATTCCATGGAAAGTGGCTATCAAGACCATTTCCAATGTCCATAATTCATCCCATGTCTAAGTCATGTGAAGAGGTTCGAAGGTCATTGTACTTTTGCATTAAACACCCAAAGAGGTGTATCCAATCTAAATCTAACCTTGCATTCTTCCAAAAGTCATTTGATTTATGGTTCCTATCACTAACTGCCTCAACCATGAGTGCTCAAGAAGGGTTCAACCTCCTACTTGGTCCTCACATAACAAGGTTGCTACACTTCTAATTTGTCATATTGGTTTGTTGACAAGCGTACCATACAAGTCAAAAACTTTTTGGTTTCCTTGGTTGAATATCACATCGTCTTTATCTAAGTACTCAAGTTTGGGTCATTTAGCTTGGATAACATCCATCCATCACGTAGTCACTACTATCCCCATGGTGATCATTATGGCTCCAAGTCTAGTGAGCCTCTACTTCAACATGTTCAATGTTCATCAAAGCCTTACATGTCCAAACTTGATACTGCACCATTGCTTCAATTAACCTACCATGATTTTGTACATAAACCTCCCTATGTTCTAAGATAGTCAAGTGACTAGCCCAACTATCATGCCAAAGTAATTAGAAATACACACGATGGCTGAAATAATATTTTCATGCTACAATCAAGTATATTTGTGTAATTCAAATGGACCTATGAAAAGTCCCCACCTCTGCCTCCAACTATCAAGGCACCTTTTGCAACTCAAAATCCAAAAGGAAGGTGGCATATGGAAAACATATCCACATCGCTCAAGTCTCTCAACAATCTATCCAAAGTTTCCTAAGTCAAACGATCCAACTAAATTACTTCGATACCTATTTTCACAGAGAGGCATGTTGACACCAATACTTCAATCAATTTCAAATAATGATCCTTCCAATCTTCAGGTCATATAACAATCACTTTCAAGCTACCCAAGTAGCTCTCTAGCTCATCCTAATTTATTTACCAAAGGTGGGAAACCATTGTCCAAGTCATTTGGTTTTCATTCCTCGTGACCCCATATAGGTCAATTGTTAATGTTTCCTTGGTTGTATCCTTTGTTTCCTCCATTGATCACATAAAGTAGAACTTCCTTGTCTCACCAAACAAGCATTTGGTTCTTTGACACTATCATCACAATCACCCAAGGAAAATTTCACTTCTTCTATAAGGCTATCAAGTTGTCTCCACAACTCAATGATTCTTCCAAGGCACCATGCACTAGTTCCTACATCTTGGACTCCAAGTTATCTAACTCGTTGTTGCTATAGAGAAGAGGATGGCCTATTTCCATCACAAATTTCTAAGAAAACCACTCCTCTATATCCTTCCTCTTTCACTAAGCTCAACTCCTTCAAGTTTCCTTAGGCTCTGCTACCTACTTCAATGTAGTGAGTTGTTAATGCTTCAATAAAAATAAGGAACGTGATAGGTGACTGCCAAGATCACCTCTAATAACTGCAATAGAAGTTTGCATCTACACTAAGAGAGTCATTATCACAATTTGTATTCTAAGCTTCCATCCACAAGTCTACGCAAACCTATTGCTAAGGCATCTAGAATTTTCAACGCCCCCCTTAAAATCTATAGCACTTCGGCTACTCTCAATTTTGTTAGCTTAGACATCAAAGTGGGTTTCACTTGGACTTCCTCCAAGACACCCAACTTCCCATTTAAAGAATCGACTGTTGCAACAATTTGAAAATGAAAGAAACAAAGAACATGCATAAAAAAAACTTGGTTTCATTAATGATTCAACTCCAACTTGCCACCTCAATCTTGTAACTCATCCAAGGCAACATATATATTCTACTCTAACTTGTATCAACAACCTTGTACATCAAGGCATAATACTGCACTCTTCAAGCTAATCCACATCAATTGTCTTCCACATGTGAATTGGTCATGGTTCCTCACCTTAGTGCTTGGAAATTCATCCCCAAATCCTACTTCCCTGCCATGAAGTGCTCACTTGTTTAGTAGAGTTCCCAAGCTATCATAAAGTCAAGTTCATGAACCCAAAATGGATTTAATGCCAATTTCATGGACCTATAGTTACCTAATTTTTTCCTACAACTTGATGCACTCAAGTCATTTTGGCACCTATGTTGTGCAACACTACCTTTCCTCAAGAGCGACCACTCTGCAAGAAACCAACCAATGACAATATCCATTAGCCAACTTGTTCCTTTCTTTAAAATAACATATACAAGGACAAGATGTGACCTGCGGGGTTGGTGTTTTTATCAGGACAAGGAGAGGACTTCCCTCGACCTCCATCTAAGGTCTCATTTTTAGTAGCATAGATCATATGTAGCGTGAGGTTTCAAGGAGGAAGTGCGACATCCAAAATGTGAGAAAGGCCTTCTAGAAAACCAAAGCTCAACCTATCTAGCACAATGATTCTAGGTACACATCTCCCTCCCTTCACTCACCTACCTAGCCCCCTCGAAACCATAGTGGCTAAGGAAACCTGTGCTTTCTATAACTAGACTACACGTCTTCACCTAAGGCTTTCCCATAAATTTTCCTTAGGCTACAACCTTATATGCACTAAATCCTACTCTACTCAAGATTATCCAACAAGCACACTAGGTGCACATCCAACCATGAACTCAAAAATTCCATAACAATACTTATACTTAGCAAAACTTAACATGTTGGGTATGTGTTATATCCTTTGCATAACTAGCCCCATGTGTTCGTATGTATCAAGTGCAGAGAAGGGGCCACTAGGGTGGGGGCAACAACCTCACTTATCTAGGTGAAGCCATGGAGGGGTTGAAGCCACTGGAAAAAAAAATGATTTTTTTGTCTGCTTTTGATAGTTTTCGACTCATGGTTTTTTCTTTTCATGTTTTTACGGTGTGTAGTGTTTTAGACAATGGATTTCTAATTTCAATCAAGGAATTAAGGTTTTAATCTAATCCAAGTCAATGTATTACGAGCCTTGGATGTCACATGATCCTATATATTTTATTGTACACAATGAAGTTGATTGATGATAAAACTTAAAGGTGTGGCTCTAAACCATTTGCTATTTTTCCTAGTTTTGGTTTCTAAGGTAAATCTCTATGTATTTTGTGTTTTTCATTGTTTACTGTTATGATTATTAAGATCTCATGTGTGCATTGCATTATTGTAAAAGGATTAAAAATTACATAACACTTAGACAACCATAAGTATACATGGAACAATACATTCAAATGTCTAAAACATCTGTGCAAATTCTGAGTATATGTGGATGGGTAACACCCAACCCAAGTGCCTAACACCCTTATGCATGTGCATGTGTGATACAATGGGAAGAGCATGGTCTCTACTTGTGGCTCAATTTTATAGTTCAAAGAAATCAAGGAAAGACAACCTGGTGCCCAAATGACCTTTTACAAACCAACCCATGAACTTCCATAGGTCTACCTCTTACAACCATGTTCCATCCTCCATCTCAACAAGGAAATACAAGTTACTCCATTGCACCCCTCTATGGAACAAGCATAAAACTCCTTATCCTTGCTCCTTTCCAAAACACTTTTTTCTTCCATCTCTTGGTGATGTTGCATATATGATTGATGGTATCTTGGTTCATGAAGCATCCACTTTTATGAGTCTTTTCATTCTCTTGACAAGTCATGTCACTCTAAGAAGTCCCATCAAGCTAGTTGATTCCACCGAACCATTCTATCATGTCAAGTTCATGTCCAAGTTGTCATGATCCCACTAAGTCACCCATCCACCTAGGTTGTCTACACCTAGGTTGTTTCATCTATCAAGTCTTCTCTATCATGTCAAGGGTATCCTTCCATCCATAACTCCATCTACACTCAAATGTGCCTGAGGTACCTAATGAACATATCATGATGGAAGCATGCCCAAGGGAGTATACTCAATGAGTGCATCTTACGATTGTAATCCCCAAGTGAAAAACACCTAACTCCATTGATTCATATAAGTCTCAACACTCCAAATTCTCAAGCCTCTATCCAAGTCCACCCAACACCTTGCCACATTCAACTTAACTCCATCTATAATGCGCTCAATCCAAAGGAGCACCTAAACCCTATCTGTTGGGCACCCCACCAATCCACAAGAGCACTGAAGCCCCTATAGCGTGCCCTATTTGTCCACAATAACACCCAAGTCTCTTCAATACACACTATTTGTTTGCAAAAGCACCCAAGTCTTCATAGTGCACCCTATTTTTATGTAGGAACAACCAAGCTTGTCCATAATATATCTTGCCAATGGGCCAAAATGACCATCCAAAGACTGCCTTACCAAGTTAACCCCAAAATGCACCTTGTCAATGGACCAAGGCACCTCCACCTAATCATCTATCCAACATGGTCATTTGCATTATCTTGATGGAGGTGCTTAATGCCACTCTAGGCAAGGGTATTACACCCTCTTAATAATGACTCAACAGATTGATAATAACTCACATAGAAAAATACATTTCACTAACTTTCACTACTTAGAGAGAGTTTATATGAAAAATCTCGTTTTTCGCACAATAACTCATAAATATCCATAGAAAGAGCTTTATTCATGAGCACCTCACGCTTCCTTTTTTTTCTCAAACATATTCAACTTAATTATAATAGGAAGGCACTATAGAAAACATTTTGCCCTTCAATGAATCTCAAATTTTCCTTACAATAATTAAACACAATTTTATGGCATGGTGAGAACTCTTTAGAAATATATCCTTCTTTTATTATAATATTCTAACTTTAAAATCACAAATTCCACATAATCTCATTTCATACTTTATGAAAGTTAATATAATTGGCTTTCATAAATCAACTCAATATCCTCTTAGTTATTTCCTTCCATATTTACAACTTGAAATTTTTCTTCTTTTCCATTAACAAATCATTCTTTGAATCTTTTTCCTACTAACCATAACCATAACAATCTTACTAACATACAATATAAATAATCTAAAAAAATGTAAACCAAACCCAATTTGGAAGATCCAAAACAAACACAATATGGAAGATCCAAAAATGTAAAACAAACCCAATATGAAAAATCCAACCTACCCCTCCTTCCCTGGACACATAGACGAGATTCAAACATCTAACATTTTATTTTATTTTTTTACCTTTCTTTCTAACTTCTAAACTACTCTTTTAATATATAACACTCATTTTTAAACATTAATAAATCCTTCGTAATCCATCATATTAACACCTTAGTAATGCAACTAACCTATACCCTCTCTCACAACGTGATTTGCATGGAAAACAACTAGGCGTTTGTTTATTTTGGGTTTCCTAACATCTAGAATATCCTACATATTTTTCTTGTTCCTTGATTATTCAACTGAGTGGGGTCTTCATAGTGTTGGGAGTTATATTATGACTAGTCAATAGTCGTTAACAACTAAATTCAAATTTAATATCTTTGATGGGTCAAGTGTCATCTTCAGTACAGGTCTATGAATTAATTACCTCTGCATCCGTCTTGTTCCTTGATTATTCAACTGAGTGGGGTCTTAGTGTTGGGAGTTAGATTACGACTAGTCAATATTCATTAACAACTAAATTCAAATTTAATATCTTTGATGGGTCAAGTGTCATCTTCAGTACAGGTCTGTGAATTAATTACCTCTGCATCCGTCTTGTTCCTTGATTATTCAACTGAGTGGGGTCTTCATAGTGTTGGGAGTTAGATTACGACTAGTCAATAGTTGTTAACAACTAAATTCAAATTTAATATCTTTGACGGGTCAAGTGACATCTTCAGTACAGGACTGTGAAATTAATTACCTCTGCATCCGTCTAAAAGTCACGGACAAATAGTCATAAGTCAAGACGAATCGGGCAATACCTTTTAGCGGATGCGAGGCCCTTTTTGTTAGACCAGAGCATACATAACGCACAATGGATTTATACTCAAAGACTTAGATGGCAATAACAGAGAATAATTCACAGAGACAAACAAATGGAGAAACAACAAGATTACTTAGTCAGAAACAGCGGAAGAGATAAAACAATCACTGGAGAACAAAAATCACTTTGCATTACATAACAGGCTTGGGCCTTGGATTGCTTTCCTTGGCCAGAGAAATTACAAATTTATAGAGGCAGAAGAAGGATCTAGAATCTTGTGTGTGATTCAGATGGAGATCTGGAATGATCTAGAAACCACTGGCGGTGTAGGAGGATCTAGAATCCTAGAGATCTAGAAAAATTTAATCTAGAAGGATCTAGAATACTGTGTGAATTTGGATTCACACTTAACATTCTCCCACTTGAAGCCAAATAAGAGTCATCAAGTCACACCGAGTCCTACCATGCCTCTACATAACTCATGTTTATTTCATGGTAGAATCTTAGTGAGCATATCAGTAGGGTTCCTATTTGTATGGATCTTTTCCAAGGATAACTGTTCTTCCTCCAACACATGCTAGATCCAATGGTACCTTAAGTCAATGTGCTTGGTTTTTGAATGAAATGTTGGGTTTTTCGCCAAGTGAATGGCACTCTGACTATCACAATATAACACATACTTGTCCTGCTTTATTCCAATATCTCCTAGGAATTGCTGCATCCACATCATCTCTTTACAAGCTTCTGTTGCAGCTATGTACTATGCTTCTATTGTAGAGAGGGCTACTATTCTTTGTAGCCTTAACACCCAAGATACTGCTGCACCTGTAAATGTATACAAATAACCTGTAGTGGACTTTCTGATATCCATATCTCCAGCGATATCTGCATCTGTAAATCCTTCAAGCACAGTCTCATCATGACCAAAACATAAACAATAATGACTAGTACCCTTGAGATACCTTAAAATCCATTTTACTACTTGCCAATGTTGTTTGCCTGGATTGGTAAGGAACCTACTCACTACTCCCACTGAATATGCAATGTCTGGTCATGTGCATACCATGGCATACATCAAACTGCCAACTGCTGAAGCATAAGGAATCTTGCTCATCTCTTCTTTCTCCTTGTCATCACTAGGACATAATTCAGTACTCAGCTTGAAGTGGGCTGCAAGTGGTGTACCAACTGGCTTGGCATCCTTCATATTAAACCTATCAAGCACTTTCTTGATATAATTTTCTTGTGACAACCACAACCTTTTGTTTTTCCTGTCACACATAATTCGCATGCCCAATATCTGTTGTGCTGGTCCCAAATCCTTCATTGCAAATTTGCTACCCAAATCTTTCTTCAACCTATTGATCTTATTCTTATCATGCCCAACAATCAACATGTCATCCACATATAACAATAATATGATATACTTTTCTTGATCATACCTCTTGATATAGACACAATGGTCAGCTTCCAACCTCTGAAAACCATGTTCCAACATGAATGAATCAAATTTCTTGTACCATTGTCGAGGTGCCTGTTTCAACCCATAGAGACTCTTCTTCAACCTACAAACAAGGCCTTCTTTGCCTTTTTCTATGAAGCCTTCTGGCTGCTCCATATAAATTTCTTCCTCCAATTCACCATGAAGGAAAGTAGTTTTTACATCTAACTGTTCACATTCTAGGTCTAAAGCAGCAACTAGACCAAGAATGACTCTAATGGATGACATTTTAACAACAGGTGAGAAAATTTCAGTGAAGTCAATACCTTCTTTTTGGGAAAAACCTTTCACCACCAGTCTTGCTTTATACCTCTCCTTCTTTTCGTCACCTTCATGCTTAATCCTGTACACCCATTTGTTTTGTAGAGCCTTTCTACCTTTTGGGAGGTTTACCAACTCCCAAGTTTTATTTTCCTGCAAAGAGTTCATTTCTTCTTCCATTTCTTTCTTCCATTCTTTACTGTGCTCAACTTTACAAGCTTCTTGAAAACAATTAGGCTCACCTTCATCAGTCAACAAAATATGGTTTGAAGGAGGATACCTTTGTGAAGGCTTATGAGGCCTAGAAGATCTGTGAACCAACTGTGGTGGTGCATTATCAGGTTGAATCTCCTGTAAAGGTTCCTGCAAGATTCCTTCTTCTTGTTGTTGATTATTTTCCACTTGTTGTTCTTCATGCTTATGAATTTTCTATTCATTTTCTTGTATTGGTGGTATGTTTTCCTGCTGCTCTTCAAACCTGTCAATAACCTTCTTGACCTCCAACTCACCTACAGTGCCCTTGAACATTTCCGACTCATTAAATATAACATCCCTGCTTCTAATAATTTTATGTTTGACTGGATCCCATAGACGATAACCAAGATCTTCATCTGCATATCCCAAAAAGATGCATTTCATAGATTTATCATCTAGCTTAGTTCTATTTTCTTTGGGAATATGTACGAATGCTTCACATCCAAATATTTTCAAGTGAGAATAATTCAAATTCTTACCAGTCCAAACTTCTTCAGGGATACCGCAATCCAAGGCTATAGTTGGAGATCTATTTATGAGGTAGCAAGCGGTCCTGACTGCTTCAGCCCAAAAATTCTTCTCCAAACTGGAATTGGACAACATACTTCGCACCTTTTCCATAATGGTGCGATTCATCCTTTCTGCGACACCATTTTGTTGAGGAGTACCAAGCACAGTCTTCTCATGCTTTATGCCAAACCTGTTACAATATTCCTTAAATGCATTTGAGCAATATTCTCCACCATTATCTATTCTTAAACACTTCAACAATTTGTTAGTCTCTCTTTCAACAGCAACATGGAATTTTTGAAATATTCCAAACACTTCACTTTTATTTTTCATAGGATATGCCCAAACCTTCCTGGATGCATCATCTATAAATGTTACAAAATATGATGCTCCTCCTAATGATTTGATGTTAACAGGCCCAAACACATCCGAGTGTACCAATTCTAACACATTTTTCTTTCTGTCATGGCCACCTCTAAGGAATGAAACCCTTCTTTGTCTACCATATATACAATGCTCACAAAGATCAAGATTGTAGGATTTCAAACCTGGCAATAAATTTTTACCAATAAGGATTTTTAAGCCCTTCTCGCTCATGTGACCCAAACGCTTATGCCACAGATCTGCTGAATTTCCTTCTTTTGTGACAGCAGCCAAATCTGATTTTCCTATCAGTGTCTTCAATGTGTATAATGTTCCTGTCTTGGGTCCTTTGGCCACGACCAATGCACCTTTGCTAATTTTCTAGCCTCCTTTTCCAAAGCTTGTCGAATAGCCTTCATCATCCAGTCGTCCCATAGAGATTAAACTCATGCGCATTTCTGGTACATGCCTGACCTATTTCAACAATATATCTTGTCCATCTTTCATCTTGATCTGAACATCTCCCACTCCAACAATGCTGCAAAAATGATTATTCCCCAAATGCACTCTACCATAATCACTGGGATTATATGAAACAAAACTATCTTTGCATGGGGTTACATGGTGAGATGCCCCAGATTCAAGGATCCAATCAAAGCCACTGCTAGATGTATATACACATGCATCCTCTACTGAAACAGTAAACAACACATCACCATCTGTGGCTACAACAGTAGTCTCACCTTCATTTGTGCTGGATGACTTGTGATTTGTACTAGACGGTCTCTGATCCTTTTGTCCTTTCTTCCAGAATCAACATTCTTTCTTCATGTGCCCGGGTTTGCCACAATGAAAGTAGATGATTCTACCTCTCCTTGATTTTGATTAGCCTCTCGATCTTGATCGCCCTTGTCGGCCTCGATCCATTCTCCTACCACGATTAGCTAGAGCTAGAGCCTCTCCTCCCTGGTTTTCCGCAATTGACTTACGTCGCATCTCCTCATTCATTAAACTGCTGCTGACATCATCAAACTTCAGGGTCCCTATAGTTGTTGAAGTGCTCATAGCTACAATTAAATTTTCCCAGCTGTCTGGCATAGAACACATTAACAAAATAGCTCTAATTTCATCATCTAAAATGATTTTAACAGAGGCAAGTTGATTAGTAATAATATTAAATGCATTCAAGTGCTCAGCAACTGAAGCACCCTCCTTCATTTTGAGATTATAAAGCTTCTTCATCAAGAACACTTTGTTTGATGTTGTGTTCTTCTCATATAGATCATGGAGCTTCTTCCATAATCCTTCAGCCGTCTTTTCTCCAGACACATTGAAATAAACATTCTTTGCTAAATATTGGCGGATTGTTGCAATCGCCTTTCTATCTAGCTTATTCCACTCTTCATTTGTCATCGATGAGGGTTTCTTTGTTGTGCCCTCAATCGGCAAATACTGATCCTTTAAAATCAGTATATCCTCCATCTGTGATTTCCATAGGGCAAAATTAGCCCTGCTCAACTTCTCCATATCTGTAAGTGTTGTCTCCATTTTCAATCAAATTCACGCCCCAAAACACAAAAACTCCACTTAAAAATAAAACTTTAATTATTACTCTTTAAAATTTAGTAATAATGACCTTCCTCCTTTTAAAATACCCTTTTCAAATTCCTGCTCCTTTTTAAAATATATTTTTCAAAATTCCAACATATAATTATATATGTTTCATAATAAATATAAAAACATATATAATGTTTTAACCTTTTCACATTTCACACATACATATGTTGGTTTGAGGAAAAAGCTTTACGTATAAAAAATAACTTACGAACACCACGTTTCAACTCCAAACTCCACCTATCTCCACGTTTCGAACTCCAACAACACATTTCAACATAGATTCATGACCTTGGTTTTCTTGCAGCAACTGTCTTTTAGTTCCAGCATTCCTTAACTATTTCCTGGATAGATCCTTCAATAGCTCCAGGGGTAACAACCAACGTTTTAACGGATGCTGCCAGAGCAAGGTGATGGCACTAAGTGGCTTGCACGGTGGATATTCGAACCTAGCTCTGATACCAGTTGTTAGACCAGAGCATACATAACACACAGCGGATTTATACTCAGAGACTTAGATGGCAATAGCAAAGAATAATTCACTGAGACAGACAAATGGAGAAACAACAATATTACTTAGTCAGAAACAGCGAATAGATAAAACAATCACTGGAGAACAGAAATCACTTTGCATTACATAACAGGCTTGGGCTTTGGCTTGCTTTCCTTGGCCAGAGAAATTACAAATTTATAAAGGCAGAAGAAGGATCTAGAATCTTTTTTGTGATTCAGATGGAGATCTGGAATGATCTAGAAACCACTGGTGGTGTAGGAGGATCTAGAATCCTGGAGATATAGAAAAATCTAATCTAGAAGGATCTAGAATACTGTGTGAATTTGGCTTCACACTTAACACTTTTCTCGTCTAGTTGGAGTAGGGGTTTGATAATGGAAAACCATTACACTATTCCTTTTGGGAATCCTATCGAGGTGCGTGGTATATACGTTGTTAAAGGAAAGTGATCTGAAAATAATAGCAGACTGGACGATTTTGATTTCTTCTCCTTTCACATTTTCTATGAATTCTAATTTCGAAAATAAAAATGAATCTATGCCTAGATATAAGCAATCCCAATGGTTTTCTAAAGCATCGTGACTGTTGTGTTTCACAGATCATTCTATTAGACAACAAAAATATGGAGATCTATTACGTCCCTTCTCTTTTCTAGTGCTGCCTCCAACTCTTTTATTTCATTCTCTTTCTCAATCCTTTTGTGTTTTCCACACCCATCGCCCATTTCCCTAATCCTCGTCATCCTAGTCTCACCAATGCTTTCGATCAACACGCTCTACTTGCATTCAAGTCTGTGATCACATATGATCCGCACCAATCATTAGCCACTACCTGGAAACCAAATATTTCATTCTGTGAGTGGAAGGGTATCATATGCAGCAGGCGTAGACAGGGAGTCGTTTCCCTAAATGTTTCGCACATGGGATTACAAGGTACAATCTCTCCTCTTCTCGCTAATCTCTCCTTTCTTACTATACTAGACCTTCGCAATAACAGTTTCCACGGGCACATTCCTTATCAATTGGGAAAGCTCTTTCGCTTAAAGATGCTTCGCCTCTCTCAAAATCAACTCCATGGTTCCGAGGTTTACGGAATTTGACTCTGCCCAATAACAATCTTACAGGAAACATTCCCCCAGAACTATGTGTTCTCCCCAAGCTTGTATTAATATCCTTCTACGCTAACAATTTGATGGGAACAATCCCGGACTTCCTGGGAAACATATCCTCTTTGTAATACATATATTTGTCCGACAACAACCTTCAGGGTAGTGTTCCTTCTGAATTGGGTATGCTAAGCTAGCTCATAATTCTTGATCTGTTTGAGAACCATCTCACGGGACGTATTCCATATTCGTTGTCTAACTGCACCAATATTGAAATACTGGATATGTCTTTTAACCAATTAGTTGGCCACATTCCATCAGAGTTGTGTAGCAAGAAGACCACCCAGTTAAAGGAACTATATCTATCTACCAATCAGCTGAGTAGCAGCATACCTTATTCCCTCTTCAATTGTACCAAGTTTCAAATAATTGACCTATCAACGAACCAGCTCAGTAGAATAGTCCCCACGAAGCTAGGTAAATTGACACATCTCCATACACTTTACTTGGACAACAATCACCTGATTAGCGGCAACAACACCAATTGCCCCATTCTTACTGCTCTTAGTAACTGTTCCAATCTACAAGATGTAGACTTATCCTATAATAATCTCACTGGACAATTGCCCTTTTCTATAGGCTACTTTTCTACAAAACTCTACTGGTTAAATTTGGGTGTCAATGAATTAGCAAGAGGAATTCCTTCGCAAATTGGAAACTTAATTGGTTTAATATTTCTTGGTTTAGATGATAATTTTTTCACAAGGTCAATCCCTTCTTCTCTTAATATGCTTTACAAGTTGGAGAGGTTATATCTATCTTTCAACAATTTACAAGGAAACATCCCTATAGAAATTGGGCAGCTCAAAAGTTTAGGGCTCTTAGATCTCCAAAAAAAAACCTCTTTGGAAGAATCCCTCATTTTGTGGCCAACCTCCAGCAACTAAGATATCTAGATCTTAATCATAACCAGTTATCTGCAAATATTCCTGCAAATTTAGGGAAATGTGTGAACTTACTAGAGCTAGATCTATCATACAACAAGCTTAGTGGGCACATACCTGCAGAGGTTGCAGGCCTTGGAAATTTAGCCTTCTATTTCAACGTGTCAAACAATTTATTATGTGGCCATGTGCCTTTAGAACTAAGCAAGTTCAATAAGCTTCAAACTATAGATATTTTTGCAAATCAATTCACTGGCGACATTCCAAGTGCACTCGGAAGTTGCAATGAAGTAGCATATCTTAATCTTTCTCACAACACACTTGAAGGTCCAATTCTAGTGTCACTCAGTCAAATTCTAAGTCTTCAGGACCTAGATCTCTCCTCCAATAATTTGTCGGGTGGAATACCCATCTCAATAGAAAATCTCACAATGCTTCGCCACTTGAATTTTTCTTTCAACAAGCTGTCAGGGGAAGTCCCTAACGATGGAGTTTTCAAAAACAATGGTGCAACATCATTTATGGGAAATCTTGGTCTATGTGGACCTTGGGTAGGTCTATCACCATGCTATTCTCATAAACATAGAAGTGTTTTGAATCTAAAAAGAATTATCATTCTTGTTGTTGCTACTACAACAATTGTTGTATTGTGTTTGTTTATGGGAATATTGTGGAGACAAAATTGCAAGAGACATATTCTCATTGAGATCGGGCCATCCTTAAATGTGGAGCATCAAAGAATTTCCTATGCAGAACTTGCTATTGCAACAAATGAATTTAGTGATGCCAACCTATTAGGAGTTGGTAGTTTTGGAAAAGTGTACAAAGGGGTTTTGAATGGTGGCACAATGGTCACTGTCAAGCTTCTCAATCTAGAAAATGAAGGGACTCATAAGAGTTTTGATAGAGAGTGCAATGTGTTGTGTAGAGTTAGACATCGAAATCTAATTAGGGTCATAACCTGCTATTCAAATATGCAAATCAAAGCTTTGATATTGCCATTAATGCCAAATGGAAGCCTAGAAAAGTGGTTATATTCAAATGATGGAGAAAAAATTGGCTTGAGTTTGATTCAAAGGTTAAATATAGCAATAGACATTGCCCAAGGCATGACATATCTCCATCACCATTGTTTTGTACAAGTGATCCATTGCGATTTGAAACCCAACAATGTTCTTTTGGGTGAAGATATGACTGCATATTTACTAGACTTTGGCATTGCTACTATATGTTTTGCAAATAATAAAGGTGCGGCTTTCACTTCCACAGAGACACTCAAAGGATCTACAGGCTACATTCCTCTAGGTATTATTTAAACTACATACCATATTAAGCAATGTTATGATTTTGTTTTAACTTTATTGACAATTGTGAATTAAAAACCTTAAGATGGGGATCTATGAATGCAGAATATGGAGTGGGTGGACAAGTTACAACAAATGGTGATGTTTATAGCCATGGAATATTTTTATTGGAAATGCTCACTGGAAAGAAGCCTACCGACGATATGTTTGTCGAAGGAATGAACTTGCAAAAATGGGTAGGTACTAGTTTTCCAAACCAACTAATGGATGTGGTGGACACGGGTCTATTAATGAGGACTAATAGCTACACTGAAGAAGATAAAAATCTCAATTGTCTTAGTCCATTAATAAATGTGGGATTGCTTTGCACAAATGAATCTCCTCAAAGACGACCTACTATGAGACACTTTTTTGAGCGCTACTGCCATTCCCAAATTCCAATCAAATTTAACAGATTTGTTGGGTAGTACAAGTACTACTCTCAACAACATTTGTGAAGGCCAAATTTCTTCAACATCTTAGTCTATTGTAACAAATTGGTGGTTGTGTAGCTAAACAATGAAGTAATTTAAATCTTATTTCCCTTTCCTTCTTTGTACATAAATATTTGTTATTAATTGCATGCAAATGTGAACAAGAAGTTAGATCCACCATGAATAGTGTTTTAGAAATGTTTTTATGATTATACATTTCTCATTCTATTTTAAAAAGATTTTATATTTAATATCCTTTCTATATTTATATTTGAATGCATCACAATCTTGTTGTATTAAATACATAAAGATTTTATATTTTTTTCAAATGATTGAAATATTGAAATGTTTTTCTAATTTAAGAATTATGGAAAGAAATATCGTAATGAATATAATTCTAATTAATAAATATAACTGTTATTTTTTTTTAAGAAATCTTTACCAGTATGAGTGGAAAAGTCTATATTTGACCTATAAAGAGTGTCATAACCAACATAAAATTGATCGAAATCTAATTAACACACTTCTGTAACAATTAAAATGAGATTTAGGTCATTGTAGTTTACAGATTCTGTTATAACTCATCTTTAAAATATTACTAACATAACAAATACATGGAAAACAAACAATACATACAATTTTTCATTGGTGATCGGCGTATCGTCCCATCGCAACATCCCATTTCTATTATCCGCTGTCACTTGCCCTTGCAATCTCCGATTTGCGATTGGATCACAACCGTTGATCTGGTTCCGATCCAACAATCAATCTCCTTTCCTGATCCAAAAGTTACCCGATGATCTTCCACCGTAGATCTGCACTTAGCGGATCCGATGGCTGACAACAAATTCAGGTGAGACACAAGCACGGAGGATAACCGCCCGATAAAGCGGTTTCCTCTCTCCTCCCGAGTGCTACGTGTCAAATGGTGTATGGAATCAGAGCCAATGGGGAAATTACCACTTATGGCCTTTCTTCCGCCTGATATCCACTTGTGGTTTTATAAATCCGCCTTTCTTCAATGTTCTTTTGGGGTTTTGGGTTTTCTTCAAAGGTTTCTCGTCCTCGCTATTCCGCTGCGCACTCCTCCTGGCTTAACTCTGTGAGTTCTTCACTCACGAACGATTCAACCATTACTTTGGTTCTGCAATCATTCAACGCCCATTAAGATCCTCTGTCTCTTCTCCTCCTCTGTGTATTCACCTCGACTCTGCCTGCACACATATTTATACTGAATTCCAATTCAGTCATCACTCATCATTCAACACTCGAAATACACATTCGAACTCAGAATTGAGTTGTTTGTATTAATAACCAAATATTTACATAAAAGACTCTCTTTGGCCTGATCTTCAATGTCAGTGGCCTCTGTTGCACACTCTACCCGTAGGCTTACAATCAAACCTGTCACACCTATCTATCTAGCTTCTAACTTTCTAACCCTCTGTCTTTGCCTTTTAGGCTTACATTTATACAAAGGGATTCTAAAACCAATTCTGGTTTAGATCCATAAATTCCTTAACAAAATTCCTAAATCTCTTCCTCATTCCTAAAACTCCTCTCTAATCCATAAATTCATGAACTGACTCCTAATCTGAGTTTTACAATCAATTCTCAATCCCTCAATCTCTCAACTATCCTAATTCTCTCATGTTCTCCTACATTCAAGAACATTTACAAATATGCCTCACAATATTCAATTAATTCCCTATTCTAGCTTCTCTCATTAAAATCACTCAAAACATTAATAATTACATTTAATTCACTCTTAGGAAACCAACTTCCTTGAAAACACATGACCCCCTATGTCTACTAAAATACAATGATTTTCCTTGAGCTGAATGCTCCTACATCAGAACTACCTCCTTTAATTAATACGAAATTATATGATGAATTATATCAGTTCTTTCCCCTTGTTTTAGTTAACTTGATCTTGGATTAGGAGAGGGTTATCCCATCTTAGTTCGAGACAGGATTTTATGTTTTAGATTAGTTTTGCATCTATATCTTAGTTTGCATCAAGTCCTCTCTGAGAGAGGCAAACAAATCATTCAATTTCGGTTTGATCAGCCTTTAATTCAGTCAAGACGTTGTGTTGATCTATTCCTTTAATTTACATATTTAAAGATCAATATAAAGGAAATGTAACATGATCTATTATAAGATGTAAATAGATTAACTCTTATTTTAGATTAGATTAGTTTTAGCTTAGTATTAGATAATAGGGTAACTGGACGCATAACTAGTCAAAACCACCATCTTCAATGGAAAAGGAGCTTCTTTAAGTTCCCGACTAGGTGGTATCCCATAATGTTGAAGACACACATTTTTTCTGATCAACAAATATGTTTGACAAAATGCATGTCATGGCTAGTAGGGGTCTGGTTAAGGGCTTGTTCAACTAATTTCTTTTGCACCATTTTTTCCCTATTATTTTACTACTTTGAAGATGTCATTCCATTTTGGGTAGTGACCTAGGCTCTTGGCCTAAAAAAGTGGCTCAACTCCTAGGGACGTTGGTACATAACTGGACAAAAATTTCCCCAGACGTTGGCTTGCAGGTTTGTGAGAGCGTCTAGAGGTCCCTAAACGTTGTCATGCACATAGCATGAGAGCGTACGGAGGTCAAGTGATCAAAAACTTCAGTGGGACCCAGGGGCAAGCTGCCTGAAGTGTTGGCATGGTTCTCAGGGGTCCTGTAGCTGATGTGGAAGTTTTGTATGTTGTGTTTCCGTCGATTCCATTTCCTTAAGGTCACATAGGAGGTTGAATCCAATCACAGTAGCCTATCGTCGCATGTTTACCCCAGTTGGCCAGTTACTTGGGTAGATGTGGGAGGAGGGTGTTACAATGTCCTTTAATGAAATAAAGAAAGAAAATAATGTAACCTTTTGAAATAACTCACTTAATGCTATTAAAGCGAAAGGAACTGTTTTACTAAAGGACAAGGTTAAAGATGGAAATGTTTTCTTTATTGATGTATTGAGACATAACTTGTTGAGTGTTAGTCAAATGTGTGACCAAGGGCATGAAGTTGTTTTCAGATCCAAGAATTGTGTGGTACGAAATCTTGATATCGGTAAGATCATAATAAAGGGAACAAGAACTCCAAGTAATGTCTATGTCTTGGAAGGCGGCCAAGAGCATTGTTACTTGAGAAAATCAGAAGAAATTTTACTTTAGCACAGAAGATTGGGACATCTAAGCTTCACCCAATTACACAAGTCAAGCCGCATGGGAGAGGTACATGACTTGCCTAACATATCTTTGCTAGAAAACAACATATGCAAATCATGTCAATTCAGTAAGAAAACCAGTGTTCTGTTTAATGCTAAAGAAGGTACTTCAAATAAGCCACTTGAACTTATTCATACTGATTTGTGTGGTCCTATGAGAAAGAATGGTCCTCAAGGTGAACAATACTTTATATTATTCATTGATGATTTTACTAGAATGTGTTGGATTGGCTTATTGAAACATAAAGATGAAGCATTTGATAAATTTAAAGTCTTCAAAGATTTAGCAAAAAATGAGTTAGATTTAAAAATCAAATGTCTTAGATCTGATAGAGGAGAGGAGTTTATATCAAATTATTTTTTCAACTTTTGTGAACAACATGGTATTAAGAGGCAATTTTCTATACCTAAACTCCTCAATAGAATGGAGTGGCAGAAAGAATGAACATAAGAATCCAACAAATGGCATGTGCCATGCTTGATGAGTCTGGAACGCCTCATACCTTCTAGGGAGAAGTAGCACATACAACAGTGAATATCCTCAACAAAGCTCATATTCAGGTAAATAGTGATAAAACTCCTTATGAACTATGGTTTTGTAAGCCTCCAACTCTAAAAAATTAGAGTATTTAGAAGCAAATATTACATAAAAAATAATGATGATAAGCTTGGAAAGTTTGAATCTAGATCTGATGAAGGAATTCTCCTTGGATACTCCTCTAGAAGCAAAGGATATAAATGCTACAATAAAAGGCTTCAAAAGATTGTTGAATGCATTGATGTTGTAATTGATGAAGCATCCACAGGTACCAAAAGAGAAGCACTAACAGATGACGAACTTATTTCTACAACAAGCCAAGAGGTTGTAGGAGAGGGAACTAATGAAGCACCAGAAGAAGGAATTGAAAACACAGAAGCATCAGAAAACACTCCATCAAGGTATGTTCAGAAAAATCATTTGGAATCTCAAATTCTAGGTGAAAAGGAAGATGGAGTAAAATATAGAAGAACTCTCGTTGGAACTTCTAGTTACCGAGCCTTACTATCCACAATTGAAGCTCAAAATGCAAATCAAGCAAGTAATGATGAATGTTGGGTTAAGGAAATGAATGAAGAACTTGATTGAATAGAAAATAACCATACATGGGAGTTAGTACTAAGACCTCATGATAAAAATATTATTGGGACAAAATGGTTGTTCAAAAAAAAAAACCGAAAATGGAGAAGTGATTAGAAACAAAGCAAGACCTTTTTGCAAAGGTTATGCTCAACAGGAAGGAATAGAATTTGAATGCAGAGTCTTGTTTATTGCAATCAAGTTGATGGATCCCTCTAAGTCTATGCTCATTACTTTTAATGTTTATGCTCCTCATTATAGGCTTTCCCACCAAGTTTCCTTTCAAATTCTATGTGTATCTTTCACAAAAATATTCATCACAGTTTGGTGGATGAGGGCTCTTCTACTTGTGTTATGTCAACATCTTGTTGGAAAGCTCTCAATTATCTAGCACTCACTAAATCTACTACCACTCTTCAAGCATTTAATGGAAACCATTTCGTACATCAAGGGGTTCTTCCTAATTTTTCCATCGAGCTAGGGGGAAAGACTTAATAAGTTGATGTTGAAGTAATCGACTCCTCCTTGGACTATAACCTACTCCTTGGTCGTAGTTGGTTTTATGTTATGTGCACTATTATGTATTTGATATTTCATGTTCTTTTATTTCCCCATGAAGTAAAGATATTCATGATCGATCATTTGGACTATTGTGTGTCGTTGACTTAACTTACCACTACAGGAATTTTGTCCCACTTGTTGGAGATAACGCAGGGAGTTATGACCTCTTCTTGTGGCTTAATTTTAGAGTACAAATAAATCAATGAAAGACAACCTCGTGCCCAGAAATTGTCCAAATGAACTTGTACAAACCAACCCAAGATATTCCACAAGTCTGCCTCCTACAACCATGTTCCATTCTCCATCTCACCAAGGAAATACAAGTCGCTCCATTGCACCCCTCCATGGCACAATCATTGAACTCCTTATCCTTGCTCCTTGAAAGAATTTTTTTCTTCCATCTCTTGGTGATGATTCATATACGATTAATGGCGCCTTGGTTCATGAAGCACCCACTTACTTATATGACTCCTTCCTTTCTCTTGACAAGTCATGTCACTCTAAGAAGTCTCATCAAGCTAGCTCATTCCATCACGTCAAGTCCATATCCAAGACATATTAATACCACTTAGTCATCCATCCACCTAGGTTGTCTTATCTGCTAAGTCTTCTCTATCATGCCAAGGGTTTCCATCCATCCACAACTCCATCTACACTCAAATGCACCCAAGGAACCTAAGAACATATCATGATGGATGCATTCCCAAGGGAGTATACCGAGTGAGCGCATCTCATGATTGCAATCAATGGAAACTTGTGCCCCAAGGCACCTCAACCACTCATTGCAACCCCTAAGTGCAAAACACCTAACTCCATTGATTCACATAAGTCTCAACACTCCAAATTCTCAAGCCTCCATCCAAGTCCACCAAAATCTTTGTTGAATTCAACTTTAGACCATGTACAATGTGCTCTATCCTTCCAAAGGAGTACCCAAGCCCTAGCTGTGAGGCACCCTATCTATCTACAGTAGCACCCAAGTCCCTATAGTGTGCCTTAATTGTCCATAAGAGCACCCAAGTCTCTCCAATGCACCCTATCTATCCGCAAAAGCACCCAAGTCTTCATAGTGCTCCCTATTTGCCTATAGTAGCACCCAAGCTTGTCCTTAGTCTATCTTGCCAAAGGTCCAAAATGTCCATCTTAAGTCTTCATTACCAAGTCAACCCCAAAATACACCTTGCCAATGAACCAAGGCATCTCCATAGAATCATCTAACCAACATGGTCATGTGCATCAATGGTGGAGGTGTTGATGCCACTCTAGGTAAGAGACTTACACCTTGTTACTAATGACTCAATAATATTGATAATAACTCACATAAAAAAACACATTTCACTAACTTCTACTAGGAGTTCATATCAAGAATCTCACTTTTCACACAATAACTCATAAGTGTCCGCTGAGAGAGCTCTATGTATGAGCACCTCATGCTTCCTCTTTCCTCTCAAACATTTTCAATTCAACTATAATGGGAGGGAGCTATAGAAAGCAATTTACCCCTCAACAAATCTCGAACATAATTTTATAACATGGTGGGAACTCTTTGGGAGCATTCCCCTCTTTTACTATAATATTCTAACATCAAAGTCTCAATTTTTCACATAATCACATTTCATCCTTTATGAAGATCAACAAAAATTAATTCAATATCCTCTTAGTGATTTATTTCCACATCTACAACTTGATTGTGCTAAGAGGTGCATTCTACAACCTAGTATGAGGGTGATGTGTGATTCCATTTGTGCTTAATGCGGAGTTGACACATGTTCCTCTTAAAAAAATAACAAATTCTCTAAATAGAAAAGCAATGTCAGCTATAATAAAAAAACAAATATGAATATGCATGTTTAGTTAGTTTGAATTAAAAGCATTATAAAACATTAATAATCCCAACCTCACTATGGTCGCTCAATTTGAAACAAATATGAATAAGCATGTTTAGTTAGTTTGAATTAAAAGCATTATAAAACATTAATAATCTCAACCTTGCTATGGTCACTCAATTTGTTCTTTATGTAAACATTTTGACTTGGTCAAATTACATTAAAAAAATAAATTAAATTAAAAATATATAATATAATTAAAAATTATAATCGGATATTAAACTAGCCTAGATTCATCTTAAGCATTCATCTTAACTCATTTTGACTTGGTCAAATTACATTAACAAAATTAAATTAAATTAAAAATATATAATATAATTAATAATTATAATCGATTATTAAACTAGCGTAGATTCATCTTAACTCAACCACCAAGAGAGATCAAATCTCTAGAGGTGCAAACCTTTCTTCAAGTTTTGCACTTAGAAAAGAGGTCTACACCTTGAAAGACTTGATCTCTCTCAACCCTTGATAGATATGGAGTTAAGATGGATTTGGTATTTCAACCCAATGTGGTATAAATATTTCACTCACTCTTAGTCATAAATAAAATATTTCGATGTCCACATGACATAATATAATTTCAAATCAACTAACTAGAAGTAAAAAAAAAGAATGAACAAGAGGTTTAAACCTTATACTTTTAAAAAATATTTCAACACAAAATTTAAGTAAACTATTTGAGGTTCTATTTTAAGATCTATTTGAACTAATTTATGTTGATATCAACTTCATATATATCTATATATAGAAAAAAAATGTAAAAAGAAAAATATTTTAATGTTGTATATAGTAAATTATTCAATGTCCAATGAGAAAAAGTAATTGAAAGCTAAAAAATAAAATTAAAAAATCAAGTATTTCCTAATAAGAATAATAAGAAGGAAATGTGTAATAATATTCATAATAATAAAAAAATTCAATGTAAGCTGTCAACAAAATATTTTAATATTTAAGTAATATTGGCCTATATTTAAAAATATATTAATAACAAAAAACCAATTTTAATGTAGACACTGTAGTCCATGAATATAATGTCTCAATGCACATGTTAAGTGAAATATTTTAATGTCAACTATGTATATGTTTTTTTTTTTTTTCCTGAGTAAAGACTATTCTATTATGTAAAAAGAAAAGAGTAAAATATTTACAAAGAGGTAGTAACCTCTGAGGGGGCTAAAGCCAGCCCTCTGTCAGAAAAATTTCGGCCATCGGCTCTTGACTGTCTGTTTACATAGATAAAAACGAGAGCCCAAGATTCTGTATAACTAGCCATCACCACCAAAAAGCAAAAACAAGAAGACGATGAAGCATTACATTGAAAAAAACTGACGTGGACATCAGCGGTAGCACAAAACCGCTTAACAAAAACCACCAGTTTATCGGACCGTCGTCGACCAACGAGCGGTTTCCATATGAACAAGCCCGATAAAGCCTCCTATTGATGCGTGGCTCTCGCCTGACGTCATCAAGTCTGACTTTTCGGGGCGTAAAGTTCCGCCAAAAAGGGCCTTCCGAAATCCTCCACCGCCGTCTGATCTGCTCCATCAATCTTCGCCGTTGATTGACTCTGCCCAAGGTGGTAACTCTGCATCTTCGCTATTGGCTATGCCCGGAGAACTGACCCAATCAATCATCACATTGTCTTCAACATCCGTAATACTGCGACCAGGAGGCATCACCGAATACAGAACAGTGCCAGAGAACTGCGCCGGTGCACAGATAATGACCTCGTCGTGAGAAGAAGTTTGCTGAAGACGCGCATCCTCTTCATGACCTTCATCCTGCTGCACCTCTGGAAGATTGGGGGTATCCGCTACCCCGCCTCCTTGAGAGTCCTTGGAATTCTGTGAGAGATTACTGTCTATGGAATGTTCAGTAGAGCCAGGGGGGTCATCTTCTTCCTCTGAGAAGATGACCGTGATAATAGCAGAGATAGTAGGCTTGTTTAACTTGCTTTTGAAAGTGTAATGGGAGGAGTGGAAAGAACTGGAGAGGGACGGACCAGAGTGGTCGGAAGGTGGAGAGGCCGGTGAGACTGAAACAAGCGGGGAGATGTGTCGAGGAACAAGACCTCCCCTTCCTCTAACCCCCCCCCCCCGTATGCCTGAATTTCTTCCCCTTCGGGAACCTCCTCGAGGTCGAGCCATACCAGCAATAGGTGCTAAACTGAGAGGACAAAAGTGTTGGGTGAGGAAGAAGAACGATCCACCCCAATTTGAAATACACCGAGGATAGCAGTACTCAGAGTAGAAAATGCCCAGAGAAAGCACCATACTAATAAAAAACAGAACCCCGAAATAACTTCCAGAATTGTGAGAATGATTCCAACACCCAGCCCAAACAGCTTCAACCGACTCCGTGACCTGACCAATTGCAATTATATACCCAAGGAAAAAACAATAACCATACCAGATGAGGCTGGCCTGTTGCAGGCTTCGGTGGAGCCTTGATGGTTTCCAAATGCCTAGCACTGCATCTAACTCCTGTGAACCAATTCGACCTGGAATGTCTCTGCTAGAATGAGCTAGAGAGAATGTCGAGCTCTGGGCAATTGATATAGATCGAATGCTCATCATTCTGAAGTACTTACTCCGCATGCTGTTTACCCAATTCCTCATTAATGGGACTTAATGTGCTGACAAAAGTCGCCTACTTGCTCTACGATGGCGCCCAACGCCGGCGTCACTCGTATGGCCATTAACTGCTCATAATATCACCCGCATCCGGGTGCGAGTTCTCCTGCGGCTGCATATCACTAGTAACAATAGTCTTGAAGATGGAGAGTTGATTCTCTGAAACTATGCTGGAGATTGAGCCTTCAAAGGATTCCCGTCCACTTCCCACCCCTATGTTTGCAAGAAAGTCAGCCAATTTATTCCCTTCCCTTCTAATGTGTTTAAAGGAAATTGCTTGGTGATTGGTAAACCATTGTTTGAGAAGCTTTAGTCTAGTGGCCAATCTCCAACTGCTACTGACCTTATATACCTGAGATCCCTGCATAAGCTTTGAGGCCATGTTGATAATGATTTGCGAGTCCCCCTCCACTATAAGAGGCAAGAATCTTCGTTCCTGTGCCAAATTTAGGCCTCTCCATAGGCCTTCCAATTCTGCCGCATTGTTGGTATTCCAACCAATTGAGCCCACATAGGTTATTAGGGGGAGTCCCTGGTAGTTTCTGATGCTTCCTCCGAATCCTGTTTTTCCTGGATTCCCTTTCGAGGCTCCATCGAAGTTAAGCTTGTATGCATTATTTGGGGGAGGTGTCCAACTTGATGGAGACTCTAGATGCTTTGAAGAATTATCCTTTGATATTAACGGATGTTGTAATTGAATCTACCAGTTATCCCAAATGGCTTGTTCCTGCGGGATAGATGGGAAGTCCTCTTTAGACCATCCTTTAATAGACAGAGTTTCTTTAATGTTCTGGTGCAGTCCCTGCCACATTTGTTCAATTGGTTGTGCTTGATCTTTAAATATCATTCTGTTTCTTTCCTTCCAAATATTCCACATAAGTAATCCTGGTATGAGCTTCCATAGTGTGTTTAAGAGTTTACTTTTATACGGCTCTTGGGGCCAGGTGCGGAGAGTCCCTTTGATGTCTCCATTCACTCTTCCGTCCTTCTGACATCGGAAGGCGATTTTTTCCCAGAGTTTCCTTCCCATTGGGCAGGATTGCATAAGATGCAATGTTGTTTCCTCTTCCCGTTTGCAATCTGGGCAAATGGAAGGTCCAACAAAATTCCTTTTCCTGAGATTGTCCCATGTGAGAATTCTGTTGTGAGAGATAAGCCATAGAAAAGTTGAGACCTTCGGCCATATGGGTGGGTTCCATATCCGATCCCATAATTGATCTTTCATTATCTTTTCTTTGATAATTATTTTATAAGCTTCCTTGGTAGTGAAGGTGCCTTTTTCCTCATATCCCCATCTAAGGGTGTCCCAGCCTACCGAAGTGAGAATTTTCCTTTTTTGAAGCTCCGTGGAGAGGGAGAGTTGAGTTTGCTCCGGGCTGTGTGGTATTATGTGCCTAGCCTCTTTCCATCTTCTATGTTCTTGAGTGTTATGTGAGTCCCAAAATCGACTCACCTTCTGATGTTGTTGTATGTCTTGATCAGCAATACCTGGAATTGTGTCTCTGAGGTTAGGTAGCTGCTGCCAAGAATCTTCCCAAAATCTGGCCGTTTGACCATCCTTCACCTCCCAAAAACTGTGTTTCTGAATTATATCCCTGTGTTGAATGGCTGAATTCCAAATCACGGATCCTTTACTAGTTTCTGACATTCTAAGTCTCTCCTCCATGGATTTGTTGCTTGCATATTTCGCTGTCCAAAGGTAGGCCCAAGGAGTTGTGGGATTGGTTAGCCATTTCCACCATATTTTGGCTCCCATAACCATATTGCTATGTTCTGGGTCTCTTAGTCCAATTCCCCCTGCCTTTTTGGGAAGGCAAGCTTTCTCCCATTTTACTAATGCCCATTTTCGATTAGGTCCCGAATTACCCCAAAGGAAGTTTCTTTGAAGCTGTTTGATAGCTTTAAGGACCCATTTGGGTGCTGCCAATATGGAGAAAAGGTCAAGAGGCATGGTTTGAAGCACTGCTTTGATTAGAACTAGCCTACTTGCCATATTGAGCGCTCTATGCGTCCACAGGGATAATCTGGCTTCTAGCTTCTCTAAAAGATTGATCCAAGAGGCATGCTTAAGAGCCGTGGAAAATAAAGGAGCCCCCAAGTACTTAGACGGAAGGGAAGCAATGGAAAAACCAAAGATACAGGCAATAGTTCTTTGGATGGATGGCGAAGTGTTGAAGAAGAAGATTTGGGATTTGACTTTGTTGATAAGAGCACCAGAGGCCTCCGAAAAATCTGCCAGAATAGACTTGAGTACTCGAGCTTCTTGAACAGACAGATGACCGAAAAGCAGATTGTCATCGACGAATTGCTGGTGTGAAAAGGTAGGGAGATGGTGGAAGGCTAGACCTTTAAGCTGATGAGAGCAGAGGGCTTATTTAATACTACGACCTAAACCTTCAACCAGAATGACAAACAGGAAGGGCGATATAGGGTCCCCTTGACGGATGCCTCTGGAAGGAAGAAAAGTAGGTGAGGGGATTCCATTGATGAGAATAGAGAAGAACGAAGAGGAAATGAGACTACTGATCCATCTAATCCAAGAGGGGGAAAAACCAAAGGCTTGAAGGACTTTTTGCAGATATTCCCAACTGATACTATCAAAAGCCTTAGATAAATCGAGTTTGAGCAACATACCTGGTTTTTTTGTGAGCTTGAGAGAGTGAATTATCTCATGGGTTAGAATTATCCCATCCGTAATCTGCCTTCCTTCAACGTATCCAGTTTGTTCTGGAGAGATGAGAAGCGGAAGCAGGGGCTTCAATCTGGAAGCTATCACTTTGGATACAATCTTGTATATGATGTTGCATAAAGCAATCAGGCGGAATTTATCCGGAGTGGTTGATTCCTCTTCTTTAGGGATTAAAGCTATGAATGTTGCGTTCAGTCCTGGATACATCCATCTGAGGGTACGCGATTCTTCCACCACAGATCCCAAAAGTAATGAAAAAAATTTGAAGTAAAGCCATCGGGTCCCGGAGCTTTTCCCGCTTTGAGTTGATGGACAGCATCATCAACTTCCTGGAGGCTTATGGGTTTGAGAAGGAGAGTGTTATGCTCATCCGTGATTAATTTGGGAATATTGCTGATGATTTTCTCAGTAGCTTCTATTCTGTTTATATCCGGCTCTTGATTCATTTTCTTGAAATAGTTGAGGAACACCTGTTCTATCCCTTCATGTGTTTCGATTTTGCCTCCTTGCTCATTGGTGACCCGTGAAATTTGATTTATCATTCTTCCTTGCACTGTAGATTTGTGGAAGAATTTCGTGTTCTTCTCACCCTCCTTCAGCCATCTAACTCTCGATTTTTGTCTCCAGAGAGTTTCCTCCTGTGACTCTCGCTCTAGGAGTTGATTCTCTAAGGACTGCTCTTTCTTGCTAAGTTCTGCCGAGCGTCCTTCAGTTATCATTCTTTGTTGAACCGCTTTCATTTCTTGATTGAGGATTTCCTTAGCCTTAAAAATTTTGCCGAAGACAGAGTGATTCCATTTTTTAATTTCCCCTTTGAGATATTTCAGCTTCCTTTGGAATGAAGCCATTTTTGTACCATCCGTCAAATTGCATTTTTCCCAGGTTGCTTTAACAAATTCGTTGAAGTCCGGGTGAGACATCCAAAAAGCCTCAAATCTAAAGGGACGTCTAATATGGCAGCCAGGACGATTCCACTGGAGGGCTATCGGCCAATGATCGAAACCAGAGTAAGGGAGAATAGACGTTGTGAATTCTCCACCTACATGAACTGCATTGTCAGAGATTAAAAAGCGATCCAGACGCGATGCTATTTGCATTGGACCTGTCCGTTTGTTGTTCCAGGTGTAGAGGCCATTATTAGTAGGAATATCTATAAGCCAATTATTCTGTATGAAATTCTTTAATAGAGATCCGTCCCTGTTTGTTCTGCATCGGCCTCCTTTTTTTTCCTCCACCGAAGCGATCATATTATAGTCTCCTCCAGCTATCCATAACGGGTATTGCCTATCTGTGCTAAGATTTGTTAAAGCTTCCAGAATTTCATTCTTCTGCTTGGATTCTTGGGGAAAGTACACATTATTGATGTGCCCATAGATGTTGGTTCCTATTATATGGAATATAGCTTGGATGAAACTTTATTTGCATGTATGTTGGTCATTTGAATCTTTCTTGCATCCCAAAGCACTGCAAGTCCTCCGGAAGCTCCCTGAGCATCAACAGCTGCTAATGTCCCCCCTGGCCAAGCCTTAGCTGCTATTTTTTCCAAGACTGTCGAATTGCATTTTGTTTCCTGTAGAAAAAGAACTGCTGGTTTTTCTTCCATTAACATGTTTTTTAAGAGTTTTCCTTTCCTTGGGCAGTTAAGCCCTCTGATATTCCATGAGATCAACTTCATTGGGAAGGATTAGGGTTGATGTTGAAATACTTGGTTAGCTTGACATATCTGCCCGAATCTACCAGCACTTCTCCAATTTTGATGGTTCTTTCTAAGGTTGTTTTCCTTCCCCTTTTTTTGTTGTCTTTTGTAATAAATTTGCTGTCCCATTGGCTGCCAATTTGAACCCCTAGTGAATATTTTTTCCGGGCATTTTTGAGGACTTCCACTAGATTGTCCACTTGTTTATTAGGTATTTTGTCGACATTCCTTGTTTTACAGGCCTGTTCTAATCCCAAGAGATCAAGCTCACCAATGTTATAGATTCTGAATCCTCCTCCATGATTTGTGGTTCCTGAGAGTGACTGACGCCTTCCTTTTCATTTTCTATGTTGGGATTTATGCCATCTATATCCATTTCTGGAAGGCTCCAGTCTTTGGAGGTTGTTTTGGGCTGTTTACCTTTTGGATCTATCTCCTTTTATTTTTCTTTCGATTGGGATCGATCCATTTTTTCCTTTTCCTGAGCAGGCCCTCTTTTATTATGGGTTGAGTCGTCTGGATCTTGCGGATCCTGATTATCTAACACTGCAAAGCTATTACTAGTAGATGGCTTTGATTGATTTCCTGGGGGTGTTTTTATAGTAACAGCTGGTTTTTTACTCGCTCTTTTGCGATTTGTCACTTTGGTGAAACCATCTACCGTTGGGTTTTCCTGTTCAGTTTGAGTCGTAGGTTTGCTATTTAAAGGGCAGTCTCTGAAGAGATGACCTAGGTCATGACATTTCCTACATCTGAAGGGAACATGTTCATAATCGATTAACTAAATACATTCCACATCTTCATGAAAGAGACTTACCGTATCTGGCAGAGGTTGTTTCAGGTCCATGTAGACGCAGATCCTTGCATATGAGGTATATCTCTGTGTCTTTGTGTCTTCAGCTATTCTGACGAAGTCGCCCAGAACCTTGCCAATAGCTTTTAAGGACTCCTCTTCCCAATATTCCAATGGTAGAGAGCACAGCCGGATCCACACCGGCGCCCAACTTAGGTCCTCTTTATCCGGGTTGAACCGCTCAATCCATTCTCTGAGAAATAGTCCAGCAGAGTTAAAGAAATAAGGCCCTCCTTCAAAAACTCTGTTCCTATCTTCCAAATAGTTAAAAACTGCAGTGAAGAAACCTTTCGGCCCTAGATGCAGGGTTATGTGTCCCTTTGGATGCCATTTGACATTTATCCATGCTCTCAATGCTTTCTCGTTTGGCCATATTCCGATAAATTTGCCTATGAGGGCATGATCTCTCATGTATTGAATTCTGGCGTTTATCCGATGGCTAGGTAGTTCCACTTTTGGTCTGTGTGCAGCTACTGGCTTGCATGTAGATGAGCTGACTTTCGGTTTATCTTGCTGTGCATGTTCAGTCTGTTGCTGCTGACTTTTGCCAGTGCTTCCATCATTATGTTCCTGTTCTCTGTCGGGACCCTCAGGATTCCCTTGTTGTTTTCCATTTGAAGGAGGCGTCCCTCCTTCCCCCGGATGGGGGTTCATTGTACCCGCCAGTCAAAACCCCCAGTCTTTTGTTATCTGCGTTGTCGCGATCTGATTCTGGAGTCCTCTGTTCTGCAGACCTGCCGTTGCAGGTGAGTACAGGAACCCTAATCCACTTCTCAGAGCCAAACCACCGTCCGATGTGCATTCACCTTATTGTTCACTCTTAATCATGTCAACTATGTATATGTTATATATTATGTGAAAATATATATATATATATATGGTTAAAATGTTTGAAAGAGTCTCACTATTTTACATTTTGATCATTTCTTTAGTAATTTTTTTTTTTTCAATTTTCCCTCAAATCTAACAAATAATTTTTGGACTTACAATTTAAATTTATGTACTCTATATAATATTCAAAAATACAATTTAAACAATGAAAAATTACTCTCATATATATGGAAGAGAGAGAGAAAACAACTACAAATTCATTGGAATCTATCAAAAGATGAAAGAAATGCCAATTTTCTGTCAAATTTTACAATCTAAAAAAAAATTACACATGAAAAAATTTAATCCTTCTAAACTTATACTAAATTGGTACTTCAAAAAAATCTATACTAATATATTTCTTATCTTTACTTCAAAACAATCTTTCTTCAAAATGTCGTTTTTATACCAACCATAGCAAAATATTATACAAACCCTAACAATTTTGCTAAGAAAACATAACACTTAAATGACGTAAAAAGATTATAACATATAACCTCCCTCACAGCGTGGTTTCCTAACATCTAGAATCTCCTACACATTTTTTCTTGGTCGTTGATTATTCCACTGAGTGGGGTATTCTTAGTGTTAGGACTTAGATCAATCCTACGAAATGGTCAATAGTGGTTAGCCACTAAGTTCAAAATAGTGGTTAGCTATTACTTTCAATATTAATATCTATATTAATATCTTTGATGGGTCAAGGGTCATTTTGCGTATAAGATTATGAAATTGGCCATTGGTTTGGGTAATAAATATAAAAGTTGTTAATAGATATTAAATGAGTGAGACTATATATCTTTATTTTTAGATAATTGATTTGAAAATCTAACGATAAACATATATAACTCCACTCATTTAATACAACTACTTATTTTTAGCGATTTATAGACTTTGCGCCAAAAATAGCCTGCGGGCCCACTTAGTGAAGGAAACTTCTTTTCACTAAGCTCCATCATCTTGTTGCATTTTCAACACTCCCTCTCAACAAGATATGGATTATCTGCAACCCCTATCCTACCTCTGTGGTATTCGAATTTGCTCCTGGTGAGCGCCTTCGTAAAGATATTAGCATCCTGATCCTCCGTGGGAATGTATGAAAGTAACATGATTCTCCGCTGCACACAATCTCTGATATGATGGTACCTGATGTCGATGTGCTTGGATCTATCATGAAATACAAGATTAGCCGAGAGTTTAATGCAACTCTGGCTATCACAATAAATCACAGTAGGCTCCAAGTGTGACCCAAACAACCCGACTAGGATCTTCCTCATCCATATAGCCTCGCATGTAGCCAAACTTGCTGCCATATACTTGGCCTCTGCTGAACTGAGTGCCATGGATCTCTGCTTCCTGCTGTACCAAGAAACTGTTGTCGACCCAATACTGAAGATCCATCCAGATGTGCTCTTTCTGTCCGTTGGGCTCCCTGCCCAATCTGCATCCGTGAAGCCACATAGCTTCACCTCATCCTCCTGTCTGTACCACAATCCATATCCCGATGTGCCTCTGAGATAACGCAATACATGCTTGCCTGCCTTCCAGAAGAGTTTGGTTGGCTTAACCATAGCTTGTGAAAGCTGGTTAACAGCATAGCATATATCGGGTCATGTATTGACTAGATACATAAGCAACCCCACCAACTGTCGATAAATAGTGGCATCCACTACCTCCGCTGAAGTAGCATCCTCCTTCCTCCAACCTCCAGGAAGAGGAGTATCAACAAGCTTGCAGCCATGCATGTTGAACTTCTCCAGTATCTCCCGGGCATACTTACCCTGAGAAACAAATAGTCCATCACTGCGCTGCCAAATTTTCAATCCCAGGAAATAATGAAGGAGGCCCAAGTCCTTCATCTCAAACTCTCTAGCAAGATCCTCCTTGCATGAAAGTATCAACAGCGCATCTCCTGTCAAAATCAAATCATCTACATAAATTACAATGATAAGCAACTTACCCTCCACCACAATCTGGTATATGTTAGGATCCGCCTCACTCTTGGAGAATCCAAGTCCGGTGAAATAACTCTTTATCCGTGTGTACCAAGCACGAGGTGCTTGTTTCAACCCATACAGCGCTCTCTTGAGCCTGCACACATGCGACTCGCTGCTGAAGATCTCGAAACCTTCGGGCTGCTTTATGTTCACCTCCTCCTCAATGACTCCGTTGAGGAACACAGTCTTCACATCCATCTGATGGATGTGCCACCCCATCTGCGATGAGAGAGCAAGAATCGTCCATATGGAAGAATACCTTGCGACAGGTGCAAAGGTCTCCTCATAATCGATCCCCTCTATCTGTGAGAAGCCTCGGGCAACAAATCTTACCTTGTACTTCTCCACACTCCTGTCAGCTGCCTGCTTCACTTTGTAGATCCATTTCGAACCCACCACTGATTTCCCCTCCGGTCTTGGGACAATCTCCCATGCACTGTTTCTGACAATCGAATCATACTCTTCCACCATGGCATCTACCCATGCGGGATCCTCCACAGCTTCCTCGAAAGAGGATGGCTCAGTCACGACACATTTGCTCACAAGAGCCATGTATCCAGTGTACCGATCAGGTGACTGTCTCTGTCTGCGCTGTCCTGTAGGTGGTCCTACAACCTTCTCTGCATCTTGAGCCAGTCGCTCAGCTTCTGTAGTGCGCTTTCGCCCTCTGATGGTTGGCGCTGCATGAGTGGTCTCTTCCACTCCATGAACTTCATCTTGTGGTTGATCCACGTCTTGAAGCTCATCCGTAGGAACTAATAGCTCCTCATCTGCATGCAAGTGTGGCTCTCTCTCAAGTGAACACTTCATGGCTTTCTCCTCCTGAAATTTGATATCCCGTCGCACAAAAGTCTTGCGACTGTCTGGCAAATACACACGATAGTTGTGGGGCGTATCAGTGTACCCCACAAATATCCCAACCTCTGCAGTAGGCTCCAGCTTCTTCCTGGCATCCTTCGTCACATGCATGTAAATAGGAGAACCAAAAATCCTCAAATGGGAAATATCAGGCCTCTTACCAGAATAAGCCTCCTCAGGTGTACTCATGCCAAGTATCTTGTGAGGACAACGGTTCTGCACATATACTGCAGTATTGCATGCCTCCGCCCACAAGTGAAGGGGTAGGCCCTGATCATGCAACATCGCCCATGCAGCACCCACGATCGTTCTATTCTTCCGCTCAACAACCCCGTTCTGCTGTGGGTTATGGGGAGCTATGAGCTCTCTTCGAATCCCTTCTACGCTGCAGAAGTCCTTGAACTCACCAGAGATGAATTCACCACCATTGTCGCTCCTAAGAGCCTTCACCTTCTTCCCCGATTCCTTCTCGACCAGTGCTTTGAACTCACAGAACTTTGAGTATGTCTTGCTCTTCTTCTGCATGAAGAAGATCCAGCATTTTTGAGAGAAATCATCAACAAAGATCACATAGTACTTGTGCTTTGCTGTCGAAGCTACTGAGAAAGGTCCACACACGCCTGTGTGAATTCTCTCAAGGATCGTCGTGGCGCGACTATCCTTCTCGTGAAGGGTGGCTTTCACAAATTTTCCCAAAGTACACCCCTTGCACTGATCTGACTGCGCAAGAGTGCCTTTAGGAAGCCCATAGAAATCTGCTACAGTATCTTCAAAGCTCCATGGTGAAGGTGGCCCAATCTCCGATGCCACAGCTCGCCATCATCCCGGCTCACCACTCCTTCTGCCTTGTATGCCATTGCTGCGCAGCCATCTGCATGCAATTGATAAAGGTTCTTGACTCGAACCCCTATCTTCCGGGTTTCTCCAGTTATCTTACTGCGTAGGAAAGCCTTTCCCTCGCTGAAGACAACATCATATCCCTTGTCTTCTAACATCGCCACAGAGATAAGATTCTTCTTCAATCCTGGAACATGCATCACTTCCTTCAATACGAAGGGTTTACCAGACTCCCTCTCAAAGGAAATGGTACCGATACCGGTCACACTGTATCTACCATCATCGCCCATCTCTATGTGCACTCCAAGATCTTTCTCATCCAGATCAAAAAATAAATCTCGATCTCCTGTCATGTGAAAAGACACACCACTGTCCAAGAACCATACCGATCCCATCACACTTGATACCAAGCATGCGATCAACGATAAATCCAGCTCAAACTGCGAGGCTAAGGCCTCTCCCACTGCAGATCCAACAACTTGCTTATTTTTCTTCTTCTTCGGACAATTTGTGGCATAATGTCCATGCTTGTGACAGTGAAAGCACTTCACCTTGGACATGTCCTGCTTCTTGCCTTTCGCACCGAAATGAGAAGCTTTCTTGTTCTTCCCCTTCTTTGCTTTGGCAGCCAAAGTGCAATTTTCTTCATCAGATGCCTTTGATGAAGATCTGTCCCTGTTATTTTGCCTGATCTCCTCTTGCACAAGATCCGACCAAAGTCTCTCCCATCCTGGCAATTTCTCTGACCATTGACAGAGTCCTGATAGGAATGCCAACTCTTCGGAAGACCAAGGAGAGCCAAGATCACCAAGTCCTCATCATTGACAGTCACCCCCACACTTCCCAGCTCATCCCAGCATTGGGTGAACTTCGTGAGATACTTGGGCATATTGTCTCCTTTCTCACACTTAATGTTTCTGAGTTTATCCTTGAGCGCCAACTTCCTCTGGTCGCTCTTGCTTTGGAATAAATCTGTCAACGCTTTCCACATCAAGTATGGAGAAGCCTTTCCATGCAGGCTGGATACAATGTGATCCTTCACGCCCTCCAACAGAATCCTTCGACACTTTGTTGTCTTCTTTTTCCAAGCCTCAACGTGAGTAGCATCAGTAGGCTTTGGGACCTCAGCATCTATGAACTCCTTCAACCCATTGTCATCTAACACCGCCTCCATCCTGTCTTTCCATGCAATATAATTCGAGCTGCCTTCAAGGGCATACTCCAATCGCAATCCGTTGAAAGACATTTCAACTTTGACACCAAGAAAACACTGCTGCAAATTCGAATTCCACCAGCTCAAAAATCAACCGCTTATGATCTAAAATTCGTGAGAACAAAGTATTTCTCGTACAGAGATTGACTATATGAGCATTTACCGGATATCTCACCTTCCAAAAGAAGGATGAATCCAGAAGCTACCTGGCCCGATTACAGACTCTGCCTGAAGAAATAAAATATAATCGCTTTCTGAATAATAGATCTGATGATCAACTCTGCTCTGATACCATGTAGAAATTTGAATAATATAACATTTATTCACAGAGATTATCCTGATTATACACTATTTGCAGAATGCATGCATAATACATAACCTCCTCTACGTTGATCATCAATTTACCAACATGACCAATCATCCATAAATAGCATCCTGCAACTCATAGACCATGATCCATATGTCTAAAAATAGACATAGTCTAAAAATAGACTTTGCGCCAAAAATAGCCTGTAGGCCCACTTAGTGAAGGCGACTTCTTTTCACTAAGCTCCATCATCTTGTTGCATTTTCAACAAGTCAAACCATTTAAAAGCTGTAATATTATTTCCAATTTGTATCTTTTTCGGTTGGATCTCCTTCCAAAATAATTTGGGATTATTTTTTCCAAGGTAGATTAGTTCTTCCCTCCTTGAAACCATGAAATCGGCCTTTTTTTTCTTAATATATGCTTGTAAGATTTGAGCTTTATGTTATCCTTGTTTGACTTTTTCCACATTCTCCTTGCCTTTTTGCATTCCTCGTCAAACCAAGCATTAACTGGAAAGCAATTTGTTTCAGACTTCTTAATTTTTTCTTTTTTGCACTTTGCAAGTGCACGTTGAATTAAATGTGTTAATTCATGACTATGAAGGCTGTGAATTGTAATTTTCTCCTTCTCGAAGAGCCTCTCTAGCGTCATTTTGAAGGTATTACAATTTTCTGGGGTCAAAATAATTCTACCCTGTGGGAGATTTTGTTGGACATGCTGAATTTTTACTCTAATTGTTTCTTTCCAATCCAAGAGAAACATAAATAAATTGGCTTTTGATATGATTTCAAGTCCCACAGCTGCTCTCCAATCAAAACTTCCTCCATTTTCTCACACAAACCATGTGAGAAAATTACATAATCTACCGCACTTGCTTCATTGTAAGTATTGTAAGTGAAATTACCAGACTTTGCCCATCTAGTCAAGCCATTACAAATGACTAAATGAAAGGCCCCACATAGAGTAAGAAATTTTTCACCAAAGAGATTGTAGCCCTTGTCCTCTGAAATTCTTTCCCACTAATGATGACTTTCTTCTGTAAACCAAATAGAGTCACAATCATCTTTACAACAAAGAATGCTAGCTTGCTCACTTGCAGTCCTAGCATTGAAATCACCCACTATAAGGACTTCACCTAGTTGCAAATATGTTGCAATATCCACTTTTAAGGATGCAAATGGATCTTTGTGGTCAAGTCCTCTACCTTTGTAGATTTTTGAAACCTGCAACACAAAATAACATGATGCAATTCTGATGTGGTTTCCATTTTCTGATATTTTAAACAAAATGAATTGCTTATTTGAGTCTTCTTTTTCTAACTAAATGAGACAACCCTCTTTCTCCCTTACTAAAACCATGATACCCACCGTGCCCTTTGCTATTCCCTGCTACCTTGTTCCACACTGCCATCTTCCAGTATCCTTCAAATAGAGGTGTCTTGCACCCTTCATGCACATGTGTTTCTATGAGGAAAATTATGTCTTTATCTTCCATAGTAGGCCCTAACCTAGGTCCTTGTCTCCATGGGTAACCTTTGCAGTTCCAATAAACTAATCCTAAGGAAACCTGGGTATGACTTGATTGCTATTCATTTTGACATGCAAGACTCACATTTAAGTCTTTGTCCCTGCTTTCGCATACTGACCTTGCTTTCTAATTTATTGTTGAAGAGTTTGTTGCCTCTTCTTTATTATCATCTTGCTGCTCTGTTTTGGAAGGAGGTCCAAATTGTGCTATCACAACTTTGCTTTTATAAATCCATGCTCTCTTGCCTTCATCGCTTGTTTCCCTAACCTTTAGAATTTCCTCCCTTCTTTCCTCCCGTTGTTTTACAGTTAAATATTCTTCTAGGAAAAAATGAGAACCCCTCAAGAGATGTTTCTTGCTTAGAATGATATATTTATCACGCAGGCTAGGCATAATGGTTTTTATGGGCCTGACTCTCTCCCCGTTAAAATTACCCACCCTTCGTGCTTAACATATTTTTCCTTGCCATAGCAACTTGTCTTTCAAGAAGTCTCTTACAAGGTCAAGAGTACATTCATTTTTCCCATAGTCTTTCACCCCTTTAATAATTATGTTTGCTTCCCTATTTTGTCTTTCCTTGCCTTCACTATCATGCATGTTGTCAACCTGAATATTTGTTTCTCCATCCTTATTAGCAGAATTGCTAATAGCTTGAGCCCAAGTTTTGGAAACTTTGATGGAATCTCCTTTTGTTTCTTCTCTTGCGTTCTCTACATCCGCCTTCATGTGTTGCCATTCTGTCTTCCCTATTAGGAGAGCTTCCTGTAGCAATGCCAATTGTTTTTTTAAAACTTTATTACTTTCTGCTAAAGCCTTGTTCTCAACTGTTATTATATGAATTTTATGATCTATTTCCTGCCCTTTAGCTTCTAAAACCTCCAACCTTTGTTTTGCATTTAACAATTCTTTAACAAAAAGATCAGATGACCAAGTGAGAGGTGTGGATGTGGGACTACATAAGGCAGAATCATCAATGACTTTTCCTCTGGACTTCTTGTTGCCACATGCTTCTAGAGGAGACTTGTTTGAGTGCTTCTTGAGAAGGGCTCGAGTACTTTTCTTTTTGGACCATTTCTTCCTTGTTTTCTCCCATTTTAGACAAGTTATTCTTTGTTTTAAAATGGCCCGATATTGTTTGGCATTGATCTAAACCCAGTTCCCAGCTTTAAAGGCTGAGGCAATTTTCACTTCTCCTAAAACATTTGTCTCCACATGTTCTGAAATTTCTTGTTCCTTTGTCATGTTTGAAAGCATTTGTCATCCAACTTGTTTCGAGAAATATGTAGGAAAATGCCAAGATTACTTCGCACTGTTCCTTGTTATTCAGGTTATCACTGCTCCTTGCTTGCTTCTCGATACTTCTGCTGCATAAAAGTTCCCTGCTCTCACACTGCTCGCTGCTCTCACTGCTGACCACACTGCTCACACTGGTCTACTCACATTGCTCAGACAACTGCATTGAACAAACGAGAACTAATTGTCGCTCCAAGAGAAACCTGTCAAAGAAAATTGCAGCAGAAAAGTTCCCACAAATTTCTATGTGCAGTTTCTTAAAATAATTGTTGTCGTGTTGTCCTTTTCTAAAATTATGCAAAGATCTCCAAAATGTGTTCGAACCAAGTCTTACATCAGGCAAACTAGCTCAAATCTCAGTAATTCGCATGACATTGCCCGTGCCATTGAGTGGAAAAGGTTTTTAAAAGTAAATTTTTGAAACTTCTAACTCGAAAATGTTGCCACTTGAAGAATGAAGTTTCTTGCTTCCTAACACAATCCTAAAAAGAAAATTATAGTTATGAACTTGTTGAGGGCCCTGAAATCGGGTCAACAACAAGGGGGATACCCACCCAGTCCGGAACTTGGTTGGCAGCTCCTTGCCCATTTGGTATAGCGGGTCCGACTGGGGATAATGGGACTAGTTTCCCAATGCAAGGGGTGTGTGTGTGTGTAGAGTTCGATGATGCTGATCTAGAAGAATTCTGAGCTAATTTAATTCTAACTTCTAAACTGAATCTATGCTATTGTAATCTAACAAAAACAACACATCTAATCTACGCTGGCCCTGGGCATATTTCTTCTATTATGCGATCTAAAAAGATTTCGAACAATAACTGGTAATAAAGATCATTCAGTTATCACAAGAATATAAATCATTTAAGATAAACCATCCTGCATAAAAAGTTAGGCAAAACAGTTGTGAACAGCATATCACATAATAAGTTATTCATATGTCAAGCACAAATAAATGACTCCACCGTACAGAAGTGCCAAATGGTAATACACACATTCATACATTAACATATAAACAACTAAAACTGCATATCACTCTAAGAATATAAGCAGAAATGGGTCAAGAGATAAAAGTACCATTTATGACTGATTTCACTTACAAACTTCAAGCAATAACGATTTATCTCTACTTGTTCTAATATCTACTAAGAGTACAGAAGTGCAACATCAGTAGCAGACATTAAAATGCAAACATAAATAAATCTCGATCCATCCATTCATCAAAACCTCCTCTGAGGGTGTAGAAGTGCATGTTCCGAGGACAAGTTTTTGACAAATTTCTGGACCCTTCTCCAATGCAATGAGAAGGGTTAAAATACTAATACCTAATGCTAATAATAGTATTATTACAAAATTTTAGGATACGGTTTTCAAACGACCGTCCTTTTTCTAATCTAATTGAAAGAAAAACAACATTCTAAATTTAAGTCACTTATGAACTTGGTCCTTAAAGTTGCAAGTGTTCAGCATAGGCTGGAGAAGAGTCGGTCGACTGATTTCTGCGCTGAGCTGGGCTGCGTAAACGACATCTGCAAGAGTTGGCGCTACTTTTTCGGCTGCGTTTGTAATGCATTTGACCGTCATCCATTGGCTGTGTGGTTTAACCAAGTACGTCCAGTAACATTCCCAATTCAATCTGACCAATTCTTGGATTGCTTTCCCTTTTGCCTGCGCTTTCTGCCTCCATTCCGTTTCCAGTTGCAACTTGTTTGGTAGGTACCCCGGGGTGGTCTCTGCAATTAAATTAGTCCTGTGTAAATTCTCATTTACACAGTCGATAAGAATGCTTGCCTGTGTTGCCGCTGTCTCTGCTGCTCGCTCCGCCTGCGTGATTTGATCGTCCCATTTGTTGAAGAGTAACTCCTTATGATTTTCATTTATCCTGGGTGCACCTGCCCTTTTGCCTTCATCATCATCTTTCCAAGTCAGATATTCTGTCACCCTCTTGTCATTCTGATCATAGTCACTCCGCAAGTCCACTACTTGACTGGTGATTTTGTCGCTCAGCTCACAATAGTGACTCCACTGTGATATTTTACGTCCCAACTCTTCCTGTTGCTGCAGTAGTTTCTCGTTCAAGCCAATAGACTCTGAAATGAATTCCGCCAGCTTGGGTTCATCTTTATGCATTTCTTGTAAAGTCTGCAATTGTTTTTCTTTCTCTTCGAGACTCCTTTAATAGCCTATCTGCATTTGTTGAAAGTCTTCCTGTAGTTTCTCGAGTTGTCTGGAAGCTTCAGTGTTAGCGTCGGCCTGTTGCAACTGTTGTTGTAGTAGCTGTATATGATTTTCTTGTTCCTTTAATAGTTGCTGAACTTCTGAGGCCTTATCAATAGTTGCAGAAGCGTATGCTCCTGCAATTTGAGACAGCTTCGTGAGATTTTCAGTCGGATTATTATTGGGGTCTTTCCATAAGACGTCCAAATGTTCAGCATCTTGCGACAGTGTATTCTCAAGTTTTCTTTTCTTTCTCTGTCTCCTTACAACTGCTTTGTGTTGGGGACTATAGAATACATCCAGTGGGGGAATTTCTTCTACGTTAAGTAGAAGCTCTGAGGGTGGAGCGATAGGAAGGTGTTCTGCTTCTGCGGCACTACTGACTATGGTCGAAACCACTTCTTGCACCACCTGTGTATTATCCACAGGTGTTCTAGGGGCTTGCCCTTCAAGATTGATCAATTCATTGAAGTTTTCCCACTCCTTATCTATCTCTGTTGTGACAAGTGGTGCTTCGATGACAGGAGGGGGGAGATTTCTTGGTGGGGAGGCGATAACTTGCTGTTGAGACATTGCACTTGACTGAGCTGTATCCTTGGTTGTCTCTTCGTTTCTTCCTTGATCGTGAACAGACTCTTTAAGATGCTCAGATACTTCTTGCACAACGTCGAACTTAGATCTAGAAGTGCCAGAGTGTTCACTGAGGCTGACGCTTGGAGTTGGTTCTCTAGCAGGCACTCGCAGCTTCTCTAGCGGAATACTGGCCAGCCTTCTTTCTCTGTATAACGTGAATTTTTGGAGGTCACCTGGAGATAACCTTGACTGAGCTTCGCGCAAAATTTCTTGGAGCGAACTCTTATTCTGAAACAGATCATCAAATAAATCTTTCTTTCCAGAGAACACTCTTATCTTGACATTCGTTGTGAATTCTTGGGCCACATCATTTGGGTCGAATGGCCTCGCTGGGAATTTAAATAATTTAAGACACGTCACATTCTCCACTTCGCCAAAAGCGTGCCCTACATCGAACAAAGAGAAGGCCCCACAAGTTACGGGAAATTGAGGCCATATGGCCTTCTTCTTGTCCTTTAGGTCTTTGGTCAGGCCGCCTTCGGAACAAGTTTGATAAGCGATTTCCCGAGCCAACAGTTTATCAGGGACATACAGTGGTAGGACATGTGGAGGTACAATGCTTCCAAAAACTCTAATGTAGGTAAACCATTCTTCCCCGAACCATCTCGCGATGGGGATGATGTCAATTTGGGCCTCGGGAGAGCACCTTGGGGGGTCTTTATTATACATTATTCTATATAGGGGCAAAATAAGCCCATGGAAAATCTGGTAAAAGTGAGGGGCAAACTGGGAATCCCATAATACCTTATGAAAAACATGGATGGGCAATGGGTCTTGGGTAGTCCATTTCCAACCCATAGTAGGAAACTTAGATACAAGACAAACAGAATCCATAACATATGCAGACAAATAAAAAGGAGGATAGACCCTTTGGGAGAAGGATCTTTTAGAACGGTAATTGACAACAGCCGTGTATAGAGTATCAGAAAGGATTTTGGCCCAATCTATGATCTCGGCGTTGGTCGCAGCATCAATTAACGGTAGCCATTCAGATGAAAACTTGTTGATATCTGGCATCCCAAACAACCTACAGAGCATGGCCGCAGCAAAACAATATGGAGAGGTGAGGGAACCAGTGCTGTACATACCGTTTTTATCCCTTTTTAGCGGCTCGTCCCTTCTAGACCACTCTTTAGTGGTGTCTGATAGATCTGGATTCTCCGCCGCGAACTTCTTAACAAATTGTGCGTTATAGGTCGACTGCGGTTCTGGAAGATGGTACATAAGCTTCAGATCTTGCGCAGCAAACGATCCAACGAGCCCATGTCGATGAACTTTGAATTGTCTATTTTTCAAGTCTGCATCATCCAGTATCCACTTGACCATGTCTGTGTATGGTAGAATTTTTGGTCTTGCCGCTATTCTGTGAAGGAATGAACATGCTAGATCCTCTAAGGATGCTTCGGAAGAGCGTGGTGCATCCGCGACAGCAGCAACCTTCATTATCCTAGGTTTTTCCTCTTCTAGCAGCCTATACATGCCTTCCCATGTTGATATTCCTGTGTCTTTGTTACAGGCTGTGTCTGTGTACAGAGGTGCCATTTCCTTAGTCTTCTCCCTTGCTTCGGAGCCTTGAGCTTTATTTTTCTTCCCCATTTCTCTTTGCGCTTCTATCTGAGTCGTCTTAGCACTTTGTTCCTGCAGATTACGAGTGAAATGGAAGTGACTGACCCAGAAAGGTGATGGGAGAGTTTTAAATGCAACAGATAAATCAAATATGCCACCTTACATGAAGCAAATCTCTACCAAGGCACGCGTCTTTAATCCATTAAATAACTGACAATTAATTCATTTACTATCATTAAAAGCGCATGATTTCGGGTCAGATTATGGTAAGTGGCTTTTTCTTTGAATGGCGCGCCCGAAGGATTCGTACTGGAGGTGATTTATGATTTGCTGACGTAACCTCGCATGTCGCGCGATCGCAAATCGCACCATCGCAAATCGCATCATCGCAAATCGCATGGGTGTGGCATTGCAGCGATCGCAATATCGCAGCTCGCAGAAACTTGATGTTTGCCAAACCTTGCCTAGCTTATTTCTGCGATACGCGATCTAGCGATCGGCGTTATCGCAGATCGGTGAATCTTTAAGCTTTTTCTTTATGGACACTACTATGTTGCGATGCGATGTCATTATTAACACGAGGGTGGTGCGCATATTGATTTTTACAAGGGAAATGAAGTTGTTTCCTATCCTTTTGCAATGCGACTTTAAAGATTTTTTTCTCTTTCTCATAGACTTAGGCTTAAAATATTCAAGAGGCTTTTTCTAAGCGTATGATTGTAACTTCAAAAAGAAACTCTTGCTTTTCCTAAAAATTAACTAAGGGTCCCCATTCATTCAGTATCATGGTTGATACTAAATTGAACAAGGGGGGGTGTTGCTGGCCACAACAGAACTTTGACACCCTTGTGAATCTTATAGATTTTTCCAAAATCGATGGTTCTGTCTTCAAATGTCCTGGGCTTTATAGGCAAAAATTGGATTACTGCGCTATCTTATGTTTATTTGCGGTCACGCGTGCTAGAGATTAGATCGATAAGTAGCCCTTTTTTACATACCACGGTGCCAAAACCAATCGTTTGATGATGATCCTATGACGGTCACATGGATAAGATGCCCCTTTTACATACTATTTCCCCGAAGCAATAAATTGACGATGACTCTGAATTATCTGCCCTATGTCTTGGCTGTGATCCAAATTTTGAAGCCTTTGAAAATCGAATATGTGCATGCTCTAGTTGTATATTTTCTTCGCGCTTCTATTTGTCGGCCTTCAGTTCAGAAATTGGGTGATTCTGCCACGGGAAACTGCAACCCCGCCTTGCTGCTTTGAGAGGGGGAATAGATCAACTAGAAAAAGTCCAAGAAAAATTAACAAATAGAACAACGATTACGATACCTGCGCTGCACGACATAGGCGGATCTCTCTGCAGGTCCTTCAATTGCTTCAGTATGCGCTTAGAAGCCATTCGAGCAATTGTGGAAACAATCCCCCAAAACAGGCCTGATCGAACACAATATTCACACCGAAAAAATGTAGATAAAATGTAAAATGTAAATAATTTTCACATATAGATAAATATATATTGCTAACATTGAAATATTGTACTTAACATAAACATTGAAATATTTTATTTATTTATAAACTGCATTATCTACATTTTATATTAATATGTTTTATTTATTTATCATGCCATATGGAATTATTATTATTATTATTATTATTTGTAAATTCTACATATCAAATTTATATTAAGAACTAAACAAATTATACGTCTCCACTAAAAAGTTGTTGATTTTTTTTTTACTTTTGATTACTTATTATTTCAAGTATGGAAATATTTTATTACAGTTAGTATTAAAATTATATGTTATTATGGTTAGTATACATATATTTGACTTTCTATCTATATACAAGGACATAGGAAAGTAATATTCAAATAGTTTATTTAAGTTCTATATTGAAATACAAGTTTTTTTTTTTGCTTTTAATTATTTTCTCTCTAAAAGTTGACATAAAAGTATGTTAGTGATATCTAAATATTTTGTTTATGGCTACAAGTGAGAGTGAAATATTCTTACCATATATTTTTCATACTTAATTGTAATATCAACAACTAACCAAGCAAGCATCTTGAGCGTGGGATTATTGATGTTTTATGATGCTTTTATTAAAACTAACCCAATGAGTCAAATATTGTGACCATAGCTCTTTCTAGATTGTAATATCAACAAGTAACCAAACAAGGATAGTGAGAGTGAGATTATTAGTGTTATAATGCTTTTAATCAAAACTAACCCCATATATATGTGTGTATGTGTGTGTGTGTGTGTTTCATTACCATGTTTTTTAATTTAGAAATTTTTTTAAAAGGGGCATGTATCAGCTTGAGGTTGAGCATGGAAGGAGTTACACATCTCCATCATACTCGACTATAGAATGCGCCTCTCAACAGAACAATCTCTACTCTTCTCACCAACCTCTCCTTTCGTAGAATAATTGATCTTAGAAGTAATAGTTTGCATAGGGTCCACGTCTAAGTTTGCATAACCACTTGGTGCATCCAATGTAACTCCCTCCACAACACACCTTATCTATAGATAGGAGTACCCAAGTCCTATCAACAATGCACCCTATCTATCCATAGGAGCACCCAAGTCCCCAAAACACGTCATGTCTATTCACAAGAGCACCCAAGTCTCCATACTACACTCCAAAGTCTCCATAGTCTACCTTGGTTATCCATAGGAGTACCCATGGTTTTCCATAATCTATCTTGCCAATGGGCCTAGATGTTCGAATAAAGTTTGCCTTGCGAAGGAAACCCAAAAATGCACCTTATTAATGGGCCAAGGTTGTTATCCATGGCACACCTTACTAATGGGCTAAAGCATCTCCAATAAATCATCTATTAAACATAGTCATGTGTATCAATGCGATGAAGGTTCCCAACACAAATCTAAGCGATGGTATTACAACCTCATCCACTAAAAATCGTTGACATCCTCAACAACATCCCAAGAACCACCTATCCATAAGTGCATAAGAATTCATGCATTTGTTTGCAACCAAAGAAGTCTAGTGGAAACCTTGAATTTCATGCTAATGAAAACCCAAAATTTTTAAAATCCTACTATATCACAAAAATATCAACTACTCAACTTTATACATGATAGTATTTCCATCCAAATACACTCTATCCACTTCATGGGAAATGCCTCCTGCCCAATTCTATAAGAAATGCCTTTATTCATTGTCGCCTTCTGCTACAGTGGTTGCACTCTAATCCCCCACTGCTACTACTCTCTCCTATAAAGGCAATCCAACCTTCATTAAGAATATCATCTAAAACATCCAAGTGTCATACCTCCAAACCTACTACAATTTCCATACTTTGACCCCTATGTCATACTTTTGTGCTCTAGACATATTAAGTCTTGAACTGGTTGGGTATCTAATCCAATTATGGCATCCAAACTGTGAGAATACATGTCCATGTGCCTAAAAATAGTCTTTTCCCTATGTAATTTTGTCCCTCGACACAATACTTCCTAAACCAAGGAAAGGTCACAACTATTGCCTCAATTGTCAAGTTTTTTCATGTAACCCTATAATTATGTCATTTCTATTGAACAAAGGCGCGTTCTTCAAAGGCACACTAGGCTCCACTATTAGCTTCTTGAAAATGAGCCATATTGTTGTAGCTCAAGGAGAATTCCATGGAAAGTGGCTATCAAGACCATTTCCAATGTCCATAATTCATCCCATCTCTAAGTCATGTGAAGTGGTTCGAAGGTCATTGTACTTTTGCATTAAACACCCAAAGAGGTGTATCCAATCTAAATCTAACCTTGCATTCTTCCAAAATTCATTTGATTTATGGTTCCTATCACTAACTGCCTCAACCATGAGTGCTCAAGAAGGGTTCAACCTCCTACTTGGTCCTCACATAACAAGGTTGCTACACTTCTAGCTTGTCATATTGGTTTGTTGCCAAGCGTACCATACACGCCAAAAACTTTTTGGTTTCCATGGTTGAATATCACATCGTCTTTATCTAATTACTCAAGTTTGGGTCATTTAGATTGGATAACATCCATCCATCACGTAGTCACTACCATCCCCATCGTGATCATTATGGCTCCAAGTCTAGTGAGCCTCTACTTTAACATGTTCAATGTTCATCAAAGCCTTACATGTCCAAATTTGATACCGCACCGTTACTTCAATTAACCTACCATGAGCCTCTACTTCAACATGTTCAATGTTCATCAAAGCCTTACATGTCCAAACTTGATATTGCACCATTACTTCAATTAACCTACCATGCTTTTGTACATAAACCTCCCTATGTTCTAAGATAGTCAAGTGACTAGCCCAACTATCATGCCAAAGTAATTAGAAATACACACGATGGCTGAAATAATATTTTCATGTTACAATCAAGTATATTTGTGTAATTCATATGGACCTATGAAAAGTCCCCACCTCTGCCTCCAACTATCAAGTCACTTTTGCAACTCAAAATCCAAAAGGAAGGTGGCATATGGACAACATATCCACATCGCTCAAGTCTCTCAACAATCTATCCAAAGTTTCCTAAGTCAAACGAGCCAACTAAATTACTTCGATACCTATTTTCACAGAGAGGCATGTTCACACCAATACTTCAATCACTTTTAAATAATGATCCTTCCAATCTTCAGGTCATATAAAAATCACTTTCAAGCTACCCAAGTAGTTCTCTACCTCATCCTAATTTATTTACCAAAGGTGGGAAACCATTGTCCAAGTCACTTGGTTTTCATTCCTCGCTACCCCATATTGGTCAATTGTTAATGTTTCCTTGGTTGTATGCTTTGTTTCCTCCATTGATCACATAGAGTAGAACTTCCTTGTCTCACCAAACAAGCATTTTGTTCTTTGACACTACCATCACAATCACCCAAGGAAACCAACCTTCTACATCAAGGCATAATACTGCACTCTTCAAGCTAATCCACATCAATTGTCTTCCACATGTGAATTGGTTATGTTTCCTCACCCTAGTGCTTGGAAATTCATCCCCAAATCCTACTCCCTTGCATGAAGTGCTCACTTATTTAGTAGAGTTCCCAAGCTATCACAAAGTCAAGGTCATGAACCCAAAATGGATTTAATGCCAATTTCATGGACCTATAGTTACCTAATTTTTTCCTACAACTTGATGCACTCAAGTCATTTTGGCACCTATGTTGTGCAACACTACCTTTCCTCAAGAGCGACCACTCTACAGTAAACCAACCAATGACAGTATCCATTAGCCAACTTGTTCCTTTCTTTAAAATAACATATACAAGGACAAGATGTGACCTGTGGGGTTGGTGTTTTTATCAGGACAAGGAGAGGACTTCCCTCGACCTCCATGTAAGGTCTCATTTTTAGTAGCATAGATCATCTATAGCGTGAGGTTTCAAGGAGGAAGTGCGACATCCAAAATGTGAGAAAGGCATTCTAGCAAACCAAAGCTCAACCTATCTAGCACAACGACAACCTGGTGCCCAAATGACCTTTTACAAACCAACCCATGAACTTCCATAGGTCTACCTCTTACAACCATGTTCCATCCTCTAGAATATCCTACATATTTTTCTTGTTCCTTGATTATTCCACTGAGTGGGGTCTTCATAGTGTTGGGAGTTAGATTACGACCAGTCAATAGTCGTTAACAACTAAATTCAAATTTAATATCTTTGATGGTCAAGTGTCATCTTCAGTACAGGTCTGTGAATTAATTACCTCTGCATCCGTCCTATTCCTTGATTATTCAACTGAGTGGGGTCTTCATAGTGGACGTAGTCTTTAACGCGACTTTTTGAAAGCCTTTCCGGCGATTTTTTCCGGTGAAAATCCGACAGTAATTTATTGAAATCGAAGTTTGATAACTAGTTTCTGCACAATGAAACCGTCCCAGGGGTTTTTCAGGTTGCTGAATCCGAATATGCAGTTAAAAAACCATTTTAACTGCAACAAATCATGATTTCATCTCAATTTCTTCCGCCGGATTCCGTCACCGGAATCTCAAAAAGTCGCATTATAGACAACTCCTTCATAGTGTTGGGACTCGGGAGTTAGATTACGAGTAGTCAATAGTCGTTAACAACTAAATTCAAATTTAATATCTTTGATGGGTCAAGTGTCATCTTCAGTACAGGTCTGTGAATTAATTACATCTGCATCCGTCCTGTTCCTTGATTATTCAATTGAGTGGGGTCTTCATAGTGTTGGGAGTTAGATTACGACTAGTCAATAGTCGTTAACAACTAAATTCAAATTTAATATCTTTGATGGGTCAAGTGTCATCTTCAGTACAGGTCTGTGAAATTAATTACCTCTGCACCCGTCCTGTTCCTTGATTATTCAATTGAGTGGGGTCTTCCTAGAGCTAGATTACGATTAGTCAATAGTCGTTAACAACTAAATTCAAATTTAATATCTTTGATGGGTCAAGTGTCATCTTCAGTACAGGTCTGTGAATTAATTACCTCTGCATCCGTCCTGTTCCTGGATTATTCAATTGAGTGGGGTCTTCATAGTGTTGGGAGTTAGATTACGACTAGTCAATAGTCGTTAACAACAAAATTCAAATTTAATATCTTTGATGGGTCAAGTGTCATCTTCAGTACAGGTCTGTGAAATTAATTACCTCTGCATCCGTCTAAAAGTCACGGACAAATAGTCATAAGTCAAGACGAACGGGGCAAGACCTTTTAGCGGATGCCAGGCCCTTTTCTCGTCTAGTTGGAGCAGGGGTTTGATAATGGAGAACCATTACACTATTCCTTTTGGGAATCCTATCGAGGTGCGTGGTATATACGTTGTTAAAGGAAAGCGATCTGCAAATAATAGCAGACTGGATGATTTCGATTTCTTCTCCTTTCACATTTTCTATGAATTCTAATTTCGAAGTTAAAAATGAATCTACGCCTCTATATAAGCAATCCCAATGGTTTTCTGAAGCATCGTGACTGTTGTGTTTCAGAGATCATTCTGTTAGACAACGAAAATATGGAGATCTGTTACGTCCCTTCTCTTTTCTGGTGCTGCCTCCTACTCTTTTATTTCATTCTCTTTCTCAATCCTTTTGTGTTTTCCACAGCCATCGCCCATTTCTCTAATCGTAACCATCCTCGCCTCACCAATGCTTCCGATCAACACGCTCTGCTTGCATTCAAGTCTGCAATCACATATGATCCGTCTCAGTCGTTAGCCACTTCTTGGAAACCAAATATTTCTTTCTGTCAGTGGACGGGTATCATATGCAGCAGGTGCAGACAGAGAGTCGTTTCCCTCAATCTTTCAAGCATGGCATTACAAGGTACTATCTCTCCCCTTCTCGCCAATCTCTCCTTTCTTAGAGTACTCGACCTTCACAATAATAGTTTCCAGGGTCACATTCCCTATCAATTGGGAAACCTCTTTCGCTTAAAGATGCTTCACCTGTCTCTCAATCAACTCCAGGGTTCCATTCCGCCCACTCTAGGTAGCTGCCGCAATTTACAGAACTTGACTCTCTCCACTAACATTCTCACAGGAAACATTCCCCCAGAAATATGTGTTCTTCCAAAGCTAGTATTCATGAACTTGGAAGTTAACCATTTGATGGGAACAATCCCGGACTGCTTGGGAAACATATCCTCTTTGCAGTACATATATTTGGCTGTCAACAACTTTCAAGGCAGTGTTCCTCCCGAATTGGGTATGCTAAACCAGCTCAGCATTCTTTCTATGGGGTTTAACCATCTCACGGGACGCATTCCATCTTCGTTGTCTAACTGCACCAATATTGAAGAATTGCAAATATCTTTTAACCAGTTAGTTGGCCACATTCCATCAGAGTTGTGTTGCAAGAAGACCACCCAGTTAAGGTCCCTCTATCTAGCTGGTAATCAGCTGAGTGGCAGCATTCCTTCTTCCCTCTTCAATTGTACGAAGTTTCAACATATTGACTTATCAGGAAACACGCTCAGCGGAATAGTGCCCATGGAGATAGGTAAATTGACACATCTCTTGAGACTTTTATTGTACAACAATCACCTGATTAGTGGCAGCACCACGAGATGCCCCATTCTTACTGTTCTTAGTAATTGTTCCAATCTACAACAAATAGACTTATCCGATAATAATCTCAGAGGACAATTGCCCGTTTCTATAGGCCACCTCTCCACAGAACTTGACAAATTAGTCTTGAGTGATAATGAATTAGTAGGAGAAATACCTTCACAAATTGGAAATCTAACTAGCTTAACATTACTTCGTTTAGAAAACAATTCTTTCACTGGGTCAATTCCTTCTTCAGTTATAATGTTTCAAAAGTTGGAGAGATTATATATGGGTTTCAACAATTTACAAGGAAACATTCCTCCAGAAATTGGGCAACTCAAACGCTTAGGGTTGTTAAGTCTTTCAGGAAATAATTTTTCTGGAAGAATCCCTGATTTTGTAGCCAACCTCCACCAACTAAGATATTTAGATCTTAGTCACAACCATTTATCTGGAAGTATACATGCAAATTTAGGAAAATGTGTGAACTTACTAGAGTTAGACTTATCATACAACAAGCTTAGTGGGCACATACCTCCACAGGTTGCAGGCCTTGTAAATTTAGCTTTCTATTTCAACCTTTCAAACAATTTATTACATGGCCATGTGCCTCCAGAACTAAGCAAGTTCAATATGCTTCAAGCTATAGATATTTCTGCAAATCAATTAACTGGCTACATTCCAAGTTCACTCGGAAGCTGCAAAGAAGTAGAATATCTGAATCTTTCTTCTAACACACTTGAAGGTCCAATTCCAATGTCACTCAGTGAACTTCTAAGTCTTCAGGACCTAGATCTCTCCTCCAATAATTTGTCGGGTGGAATACCTGTATCACTAGAAAATCTCACAATGCTCCGCCACTTGAATGTTTCTTTCAACAAGCTGTCAGGAGAAGTCCCTAAAGGTGGAGTTTTCAAAAAAATTGGTGCAACAGCATTTATGGGAAATCTTGGTCTATGTGGACCTTGGGTAAGTCTATCACCATGTTATTTCCACAAACATAGAAGTGTTTTGAATCTCAAACGAGTTATCATTCTTGTTGTTGCTATTGCAACAATTGTTGTATTGTGTTTGTTTCTGGGAATATTATGGAGACGGAATTGCAAGAGACATATTATTAGAGAGACTGGGTCATCCTTAAATGTGGAGCATCGAAGATTTTCCTATGCAGAACTTATCATTGCAACAGATGGATTTAGTGATGCCAACCTATTAGGAGTTGGAAGTTTTGGAAAAGTGTACAAAGGGGTTTTGAATGATGGCACAATGGTTGCTGTCAAGCTTCTCAATCTACAAAATGAAGGGGCTCAAAAGAGTTTTGATAGAGAGTGCAAAGTTTTGGGTAGAGCTAGACACCGGAATTTGATTCGGATCATAAGTTGCTATTCAGATCTCCAAATCAAAGCTTTGATATTTCCATTAATGCCAAATGGAAGCCTAGAAAAATGGTTATATCCTGATGATGGGCAACAAAGTGGATTGAGTTTGATTCAAAGGTTGAATATAGCAATAGACATCGCCCAAGGCATGACATATCTCCATCACCATTGTTTTGTGCAAGTGATTCATTGTGATTTGAAACCCAACAATGTGTTGTTGGGTGAAGATATGACTGCATATTTAATAGACTTTGGCATTGCCACTATATGTTTTGCAAACAATGAAGATGGGGCTTTCACTTCCACAAATGCACTCAAAGGATCTACAGGGTACATTCCTCCAGGTATTAAGTAAACTATATACCATATTAAGCAATGTTATGATTTTCTTATCTTTACTTAACATTTTAAATCAAATTAAAAAACTTAAGATGAGAATCTATGAATGCAGAATATGGCATAGGAGGACAAGTTACAACAAAAGGTGATGTTTATAGCTACGGAATAATGTTATTGGAAATCCTCACCAGAAAGAAGCCCACCAATGACATGTTTGCAGAAGGAATGAACTTGCAAAAATGGGTGGGTAGTCTTTTTCCAAGCCGAGTACAAGAAGTTGTGGACATGAGTCTATTGAGGAGGACTAATAGATGCACTGAAGAAGATAAGGATTTCAATTGTCTTAGTTCACTGATAAATGTGGGCTTGCTTTGCACAAATGAATCTCCTCAAGGACGGCCTACTATGATGGATATTCTAGGCACACTGCAAAACATTAGAGACACTTTTTTGAGCTCTACTTCCATTCCCAAATTCCAATCAAATCTAACACATTTGTTGGGTAGTACAAGTACTACTATCAACAACATTTGTGACAGCCAAAGTTCTTCCACATCTTAGTCTATTCTAGCAAAGTGGTAATTATGTTACTAAACCATGAATTAGTTGGAGTTTTATTTTCCTTGTTCTTTCATAAATATTTGAGCAAAGTGGTAGTTATGTAACTAAACTATGAAGTAATTTGAGTCTTATTTCCATAAATATTTGTTAGTAATTCTATGCAAATGTGAACAATAGAATTAGATTCACTATGAATGGTGTTTTAAAAATGTCTTTATGATTATAAAATTTCTTATTCTATCTTTAAAAAAATTATATTCAATATCTTTTATATTTATATTGAATATATCACAATCTTCTAGTATTAAATAGATAAGGAATTTTGCATTTCTTTAAAATGATTAAAATATATTTATAGAAATATATTTTAGTTCTAAATTTTTTTGAAGAAAATATCACAAATAATATAATTCATACAACTCTTTAAGAGTTATAACCAACATAAATCACACACATGACTAGGAGAAGATGTTGGTTTGCACCATCTAAGATGGGGGATATCATGCTTGGAGGTGATAGGACTGCAGTTTATTTGTTGTGCAAGTTTGGTATAAGTGAAAATTTAGATTGTATATACAATTCAGCATGGCGAGAACTTACCTGAAAGTTGGAAGCTGAGAAAGACAAATTTCAGCGGCCATATCCCATGCATCCCTGTAAAGGAAAACACAATAAGAACCTCAATCAAAAAACCATTTAGACATGAACAATAATAATGATGAAAGTAAGATTTCAAAAACATATTACCACATGGGAATCATGTTGATGAGTAGGTGCCAAGGGTGGAAAATAAAGGGGAGAACAGTTCGCAATCCCCAATCAAGAAATTCCAAAAGAGACTTGCAACTAAAAGGTCTTGTCGAAAGAACCTCTGAAACAGTTCTGCAACTAAAACGCTTTGTCAGTACATTTCATGAATATATTACAAAAATAATAAGCCTTTCCTTAAAGGTTACCAAAATGCAGAGGTCATTACCACGAGATAACTATCCAATTCAATAGTGTCAGTGGGTGCCGTAGGTATCCAATTCAACTATGCTAAAAGTGGTTTCCGTTCATTTTTTCTTCCAGGTATCATTAGCATCACAGTGAATCTCCAAGTATCCACTATCAATCAAATTAGTATCAAGATAGTGGTTTCCGTTCATTTTTTCTTCCAAGTATAATTAGCATCACAGTGAATCTCCAAGTATTCTGTCAATCAGATTAGCATCAAAGTGAATCTCCAAGTAATGAGCGTGATAGAACCTGTAACTGCTAGAAAGTTGAACCCACAAAACCAAATCCTTTAATGAAGGTAAAACCTCTGCTCGAAAAAATGCTCATGGAAATAAAACACACAGGGAATTTAGTAGCACAGAAATTCTGTTATCTACACCTCTACATCCAAATGTTTTGGGTAAATACATAAATTAACCACTCACACCTATTTTGAAATGATATTACAATACATATTACAATATTACAATACATAAATTAACCACTCACACTTATTTTGAAATGATTTTGTGTTGTTATTTATAAAAAAAAGATGAGAGTCAATGCAATAAATGGATCTTTTTCTCTTATTGATTGAGATCTTTTAAATTTCTAATTAGGTTTGCCAATATTGTATGTTCTCATCTACAAAGATTGACTTAAAAAATATAACCATTATATCTTATTAGATGTTCTCCATTTAAAATGCATGAATCTTTGTCCTATAGATAATAAAATAAATAATAATACAGTGAAATAATAATAATAAATTGGGTGGCCTTACATTTGATGGCCTTTACTTGTTGTTCCAACTGCTTTTTTTTTACAATATGTTTGAACTGAATTTTTTTTAGGATGTTCAAATGAATATTGGGAGATATTCTTTGGAAAATGTTATAGTGGTTAAATAAATATTTTTGTTAAATTCCCAATTCTTTTTAATCAATGAAATTAAATGTTTTAGTTGTTATAACACATGATTGATAACACACATTGAAATGTAAATCAACAGCATATCCTACCTTGTTTCTCTTAAACTATTTGAATTCATTGTATTTATTAATTAAATCTAATTACTTATGCATATCCTTGATAAAGCACATGCAAAATATGGCGTATGAATCATAACCCAATAGATTATGCTTGTGTGAGTGATGAATCACCACCCAACCTAACTCTTACGTGGCTTACATGTTTGCAATTAAAATTTTGGTTGTTAATTAGTCCAATTGTTGACAACATTATGGAGGTTGGTTTTGCATTAACACCACAATTTGATCTCCCCTGCCATTTTTTTTTTTACATTTTCACCATAGAGGAAAATATTTATTTATTAGAATTAAAGTTACATAAGAGGAGGTTTGATATGGCCTTAAATTCGATGCTTAAAAGTCAATAGTGAGTTTACAAAATATAACACACAATGTAACCTCTATACATAACCTTCGTAGAACTCTGAGAAGCAGTAAAGCTCGAACAATTGGCCAAATCAGCAATTCCTTTGCTAATTTTCAATCAGTAATATTTCGCTATGAAATTATGTGGACATGATTTTGTTTTTCGTATCAGGTGGTGAAGAGTCTGACTCTTGCACTACCTTCTTCTAACGGAGCACCTGTCTTGGCTTACTATTTTGAAAATGTGAGGAACTTCCTTGTTGCAGTTCAAGAACTGAACCTCCCAACCTTCGAAGCATCTGATTTGGAAAAGGTAAGAGTTACTACAAGTGAATAAATAGGGCTGCTTTTTGCACACCATAATGTTAAGGGGAAAAGTTGATCAAATCAGTCACCTCACACACTTTTACTATGATTTTACCTTAAACAGCCTGTTAGAAGAAGGCTTAAATCTTGCAAGCAATGAACCGATTGCCTCGGTTTATCCTTTGTACGAATATCTTACTTGAGCTTTCTTTCAGGGAGGATCATCGACGAAAGTTATGAACTGCATTTTTTCTTTGAAATCATACAATGATTGGAAGAAAACTGGTGGAAATGGTTTTCAGAAGTATGAAGGTAACTTGAAGTCACCCAGTGCGACAAAACCTCCCATTAAACTGGGGAGAAACTCTGATCCATTCATCCAGTCTATATTGAAGAACTATCAACCACCTGCGAATTCAAGCACTCTATTGAATAATCTTGGTTTAAACTTATATGGTAATTGTAAAATAATGCTTGAATTGAGCCAGAGAAAAGTTGCCTTGTTTCCATCTTTTGCAAAGGGAACTGTTGACAGTTACTCTGCACACAATTTGCATTTGTTAATCCCTTAGTATCCATAACGATAGGAATTTAGAATCACCCAAATCCATTCCAGAAAATTTCTCCCTATTGAAAGTCTAAGACAAATAATGACTCTTGTGCAACTATACCACCAGGATTATCTCGATTGCAGGTTGCTCAAACTAGTTGACGTGGCTAGTGGGGCCCCATCCATCTCTATTATCGGTTCCATTAATACTTTCAATATTTCGGCAGCTCTCCCGATTATAGTGTGTCGACGAATCTGACTTCTTGAAGCCAATCAAATTGGTTGATAAGACATGAACTTAAATGCATTCAATGCTACATCTACACCATGGATTTCAAATACCTTGGCATCTAGAATTTCAAATTGAAAATTAAGTGCAAAATTTCAGCAGCAGGTTGCTGAAAAAGGATGAGATATCTCTCTGTTTCATTTTTGTACTGGGATTGATGAACTCAGCCTCTCATGAACCTTTTTCGGCACCGTCCCCCATTGCAACAATATGCAAGGAAACTCTGGTTCAATCCATGTACATCCCCTGGATCAATATCACTGCTCCATATATTTATCAACCATCCCTCCATTGGGGTTTTCTTGAAGAGGTAGCAGTGATTGGGCACCACTGCCTTGCCACAAAACCCTCAGCTCCCCAGCCTTGGAGTCCATCGTGTAGGATTACGTAGTAACTTTGAGTTTCGTCCAAGTTTAGGAGAGTGGACGCATAAAGGAAGCAACCAATGGTGTCTATTGTACTTGACCACATTAAATAAATATTGTGAATAGTTTACTACTCTAGATATTAATTGATCAAGTTCATTGCTCATTCACAAATAGGCCTATTTATATATCCCATCGTCTGGACTGTAAACATTATCCTTGGAATTTGAAGACAAACTTCTTATAATTTCTCAAATTTATATTTTTTATCATGTATGTCCTCATAGCTAGATCTCTTCTCCATCTGAAGATTGCGGTTGTGGATGCTCTTTCTTGATTTGGGGAACATGGATATGAATTGGGATCAAATCTAGGCATTCAGGTTATGTAAGCACCCTTCACAACGCCACTAAAATCCCCTCCATCACCATATTATGATCTCCACACTTTTAAAATCAAAGTTTATATTGGGAATACAAAAATAATTTACTTGATTATGCTTCATTTTACTTGATGTTCCCTTGCAGGCCTAGATACAAGGCAGTAGCATTGACAGTAGAAAGTAGAGGGTTAATTCAACCAGAGCCAAAAATATCTATTGATAATCATGTTGCAAGTTAGAAAAAGAGGTCTTGGTTGTTGGATCCTATAATGGGTTATTGTATCCCTGAAGACCACTTTGGTGAGGCCAATGTAGCCGAATAGAGAGAAAATATTCTCAGGGTCCATTCAACTATTTCCAATGGAGTATGATCGATACAATTTCAAATATAAAAGTTTCAAGACAGACAAGTCCAGCAGATGCTCTTTCTAGGAAAAATGTGCTTTGGATGTATTTAAATTGTTGGAAATAATATTGAGAGGGGGGGTGAATCAGTGTTAGTCAAATCAATAACTTTTACATTTCATACTCAAATTTATATATGCTATTTCAATGAAGGTAACTTGCGTGTACACACAATTGTCTTTAAAGAAACCAGCGTATATCCAACAAACTTATGATTCAATTAATTTATCATATGTTGATCTTTAAACAGTGCATCAGTACTTCATTAACCATATAAATAGTATCCATGTGCAGTAATAACATAATAAACCATCACACATAAGAAACACACATGAACACCAAGATTTAAGGTGGAAACCCAATGCGGGACAAAAACCACCTGTTGTTATCTTCTTTTAATATAAGAAAAACCGGTTTACAATCTTGTACTAGTGCAGACTCATACCAGTACATAGGCACCCACCTGCAGAAGGCTACAACTTTCTCTCGTTCTCCAGCTTCTACTGGAAGGGAGCTACAACCCCCTAGCTCTTGTACTACCAATCCATTTACTAGTACATAAGCGCTGGCCTATAGAATGCTCCAACCTTCACTCGTTTTCCAGCTGCTACTGGAAGGGAGCTCCAACCCCCTGGCTATTGTATTGACCGATACATTTACTAGTATGTAGGCGCCGACCTACATAAGGCTATGACCTTCTCTCTTCCTCCAGGGACCACGTTTCATAAATTTTCGGATTGGATACTCATGGAACACCACATCACAATCTGAAGGCCTTGTTTCATCAAATTTTCATGCTAGACCCATCAACAACATTGAAGCTCAAAATCAATCACCAGTGCAATACAACCAATAACTGAAAACCCATCATCACTAAAGCAAATCACATTCAATCAATATGAAGATTCAGAACATAGAGCAGAACCCAGAACTTTGCATCAACAACCAGAACCAACTGCAACTTCAAACATCATATTTCATAATGTATATGCTACTTCGATGTGCCAAACCAGTGTGTATACGCGCTTTTACCAAAGCGAACCAGCGTATAGATCTGCAAATACTAACTTAAAACTTCATTGCTATTCCAAACTTTAGTCATACCCAGATCACAACATTTACAAAATAAAACATGCTTAAGAAATTAGATCTAGCCCAATCAACATTAGATCATTCAATGATAAGTCATTTCAATTCTTATGATTCTGATCTAACATTGTATCCACAGTGTACAAAATATTTAAGGTCATCTCATAATCATAGCCCCTGCAACATAACATATACTTCAGATAGAAGTATTCCTTAGAAACCCTTTCACTTGCACACTCTGGCCCAATGATCTTCTCCTCCTTATATAGTTTTAGGCATTTCTCAATACCTCAGACCAAAACCACTTAGGACCCGTGGTATTCTTGGGCGGGATCAAATAGTTGTTACTCCACTCAATATTGTGGGCTAATAGCATGGTATTGACCCCTGGTATTCTTTCCTCTTGAATTTCCTTGTTTTCCTAACCTGTACGCGCTTTTCCTCTTGTGAGAGTGCGTGTATACGTATACACTATTTTTTTTATTTTTTTTATTATTACTTATTTTTTTATTTTTAATTTATTTATTTTATTTTATTTTATTTATTTATTTTTAATTTTTATTTGATTTATTTATTTATTATTTTATTTTTTTGTGGACGTGCGTGTACACGCTACTTGGACACAATGAACCGACATATACATCTCTTTCTTCAATCTCTGGAGTCTGATCTGTAATATTTTGTTGTTAACTTGTTGCACTGTGAACTGTCATCTATGTGAGTTGCCATCAAGGACAACACCTGTATCATAATGCCAAAAATCTCCCCCTTTGGACTTGATGGCAACAACAACACCAAGACACTCTCCCCCTTTGGACTTGATGGCAACAACAACACCAAGGCACTCTCCCCCTTTGGACTTGATGGCAACAACAACACCAAGACACTCTCCCCCTTTGACATCAAGGGAAAAGGGTGGACCAAGATATTCTCCCCCTTTGATATACATTATGATGTCCATGCTCCCCCTGAGTACATGCAGAGTCTGCAAGGATATTTTTTCAAAAGAATAACATGACTCTATAACTCAACTAAGTGAGTATGACTTCCCTAAGACCAATGACTCATACATACATCAATCACCCAATCAAGTGGGGATACACCAAATTTGACTCATCCACCCAACCAAGTGGGGATATACCAAATGTTTATACATGACTGAAATAGAAATTATTACATCATCCTTCCCATGCATAGTGGGGTTACAAATTAGGTATTTTCATGACATTTACATCAAATGGTATACATGACATTTATAACAAGGACCAACAATCTAAACAAGACCATGATAGTCATCAACAACTATCATACACCATATATGATCTGCACCATAAGTATTTGTCAGCAACATCAAGATCAACAACCTGTATATTTCCATTATCAAAAGAGTCGCCTGAATCAAAGAAACTATGTGAATCAAGCAGTATAAGTATCATCATGTACCAAGGTCTTCTATTATAATGCCAACAATGCATTATTAGAAGCATATGTGTTACACATCATTTTGTCATTGTCCCTGTACTCCCCGTTCCATGATCCTAGAGGACCTCTGTAGTGAACCCTACATGATTTCCCTTCATGAAGAAACTCCCATTGTGTCCCTCTTCATGAGCAGAAGAAATCCCTTTTGCATAATTTCCCAAAAATCTTCTGTTTTTCCTAGTTTACAAGACCGATGCTAATGACCCGTGTCCTCCTCGCGCCAGTATGCAGGGATTAAAATTGTCCCTAGTGCCATCCAGAGCGACTAAGCCTTGTTCCAGTCGCGCCGATCCTCTTTTAGAAAGTTTTTTAAATAAGGAGCCGAAGCGTCTAGCTCTAGAATCTTCGTAACGAAAGTTTGGTAAATGGTTGGGACAGATGAAGTCGAGGATGTCAGTTTGGGCTCCTTTCCCCTATTAGGATGGAACTACCTTAAGAGATAAGACCTTCTCCCATGAGAAGAGGGACCATCTCCCTTCCATCCATGCTATATAAACCTCCACAGTGTTGGTGTGCTAGCGCTAATTAAGTTTGGAGTAATCAGCAAGTTATTCATAGTTGTAGCTCTCTAGTTGTGTGTGAGGGAGAAGTGTGAATTTGGTTTTGTGTGAAGACTAAAGGGAAGAGCCTTAAAACTACCATTATTGAGGCCATCATGGAATGCTAACGGAAGTGTGTGGGAACCCGGATTTGTCAGAGGAGAACAACAACATCAAGACAATGGTTGTAATCTCTTCTTGATTTAATATATATATGCAACTATTGATTTATTTCCTACATAATATGTCAGCTCACATGTTTATGGCTTAATGTTTCTTGATAAGTTAAGTAGGTTGAATACAATTTGTCTATTATCACGGTTGTTGTTTGTTGTTTGTTGTTGTTTACTTGTTTCAGGTGTTCGAAGAAGAAAACAGTAGATAACTGGAGCGAGCAAGCAAGGTCATCACCAAACGAGATAAGTGTACTAAGAGGTAGGCCCTATTAATTGGTTCTAACCTAAGGAAATCTTCCATAGAATGTCTTGTTTGTGGCTAGACCTGCTATCAGGCTAGAGGAATTGTTTGTGTCTGCACTTAGAATTTTACTTCACCAGAAATTGGCGACTCCGTTGGGGAGACGAGTCCTTCTATTTACTTGTTTGGAATTTCATGGTTTTGTTTGAACTTTTCTAGTTTCACCATTTACCTTTAGTTCTATCTGCTTTTCTTTTTTTACTGCTCTAGGTCTGAAATTCACAATGGCAAGTTTGGTCGCAACTTTTGAAAATTTTTTTTTTTTTCTTTGCATCCTCACTCAGCATGCTTATTTCACTGACAGTCGCGCTGATTAGCATGATATGCTTAGAAACAGTCGCGCCGACCCCCTTTTGCTGCTTGTTGTCAGTTAGGCAGTCACGCCGATGCCTGTAAGTGAAGATTAGGGTTCAACCTAGACCTTGGCCAGTGTGTCTTTCTCTCTTGATTTCTGCCTTATAAGTTGTTTAGACCGCCTTCTCCCTGATTGGAAAGATTCTTTTCACTTGGTTTATTTGCTTGTTGACTTGCCTTCTTTTCGCTTGATTTCTTGGGTCCTTGGATGGTTTGTGGCCCTCGGGCATCTAGGTTGTCATCTATTCACCTGATTGTGAACTCAATGAGTCAATTTGTTGGTGCATTTACTCCTTGAATTTCATTTATAGTCCTCTTATTACTTTGGGTCTCCATTACACAAGTTTGAAAAGTCTTGTTTGCTTGTCTAAACGTCTCTTTTCCAGCATAGTTCACATTGTCTGTCTTGTTTTTGGTAGATTCATTGTGTCATTAGTTTGAAAGAGATTTTCTTTTTGTGTTTTTCATTTGCTTGAGAATTGATTGTTTCGAAACTTTTTCATTGGAGTGTTTTATGAGAAATTCATTTTGTCATTTAATGAAAAGTATAAAATTCTAGTTTGTTGCATCAATATGTTACTGTAGTTAGCATCATTGAAGACTAGGATTGCATCTTTACTTGAAAATAAAAAGTACTTCTAAAAGGGCTGTTTGGAGTGTACTTACTAGGAAACTAGGAATTGGAGTGAATTTTTCATTACTTTATTTTTTCAAAAAGTGATGTAGTGAAAAATAATTTTTCTTTCAATTGCTTGATTATTTGCACTTGATTGTGTTTTATACCCTCTCTAGTGTAGAAAATTCATCAAATTGAAAGGGTCTTGTCTCATTTAGCTGCTTTTAGGACTTTCTGAGTCACATCGCTAAGGCCTGAAAAATGAGACATAATTCAAGATAAACTTTAAAATGAACTCAATTAACCTAAGGCGCATTTGAAACTTAACGATCATATCTAGAAGGTCTAGGCTAGAGACATGTTCCGACGTCTTTAAACCTAGAAACTGCCATTAGCTTCAACACTAGACAACACTAGTACGGACTTGTGCTCCCCATACCGTCGAGTATATAAAGGGAAACCCCTCTATGCTGCAATCCTTTATCCATAGGAAGTTGAGTCTGTCACCTTGCAAACATTATACACCGAACACAACATTCGGGGAGATTTCCTACCCATACTTCTCGGCTCACCGAGTGGTATTATGCAGTTCACAATTTCCTGGTAATCCTTTTTACCTAAATCATCTGCAGTAGTCATTGGATATTTTTGACTCATTAAACTTAAAATATCATTCGAGCACTTGTCCTTTCAAGCTTGTTTCCAATCGAAAGTGATAGAGTCATCTTTGCTTCTTTCTCGACTCTTAAAACATGAAAGAGCACTAGTTTATTTGTGTGTCTTAAAAAAATTGTTGCCCATGATCTTATAACATCATGTTAGTCTTTTCAAGACCAAATCATGAGTTTTCCTTAAACTACATTTTAAAGCCTTGAAATTTATCTCTCTTTTCCTGTTAACTAAGACAAGGTCATCGTGGTTAAACCATATGGTTCACCCAGTTCCTCTTCCTCTCCTCCGTTTGAAAGATTGTCTGAGGAGCCTTTCCTGAATTAATAGAGTCACTCGAGCACCAAGGTGTTGAACTCAAAATCATTTTGAGCATTCAACCTTTATCATCTCGTCCTCCACCTAATTCATATACTAGGTCACTCGCTGATATTGGCTTGGAATATCTGGACAATCCCCTCCATATTCTTGAGAGTTCACCGGCTGCTGATGGTCAGCTTGGACTAGTTATATATCCTCCGAATCCTTTGTTCAACCTTGTTGTGATATCACCACAGCGTCTATACAGTTTGTACGATCAGCCGGGTGTTCCTTTGGAATTATCCCCTTGTACATCTTCAATCGTTCGTTGTCATTTGTTCCTAGCTATGGAACCCAAAGACGAAGCTCTAGTTACCTCTCTGGATCAATCGAAAGTTTCTACTCCACACACTCTCGAAGAGGAAGAACATCAATTTCCTTCTGAAATTTTTCCCTACACGGGGAGCATTCTCATTAGTGTGTATCAGTATTTTCCACCTAATTATGTGATTTTAGCACAGTTGGTCTCAGGTACGCCTAGTGCCTCATCACTTTATCACAACCTTGTTTGGGCATCTGACGCCATGCATACTACAGGTCCGTTCATTCAGAACTCGACCTCCCAACAGGCAATGCTTTCTATTGTTACCTCAGTCCTAGTGCAACCCACCGTTCCGAGCCCTCTTGTCTTGTCCGTCCAAGTCACCGGTCTGATTCAACCAACGGCCTCGAGGCATGTTGTTGTCAGTTCTTCAACCCCTCCAGTAAGTGGCCCAGTTGTACCACCGCTTGGGGGGCAGAATCTGAGTGTTTCTATGATGTCAGGCATAACCAATGTGAGTATCTCATAGGCTCACATTGTTGGGATGAACCAGCCTTCTTCTGGTGTTATCCAAAACCTTGTTGGTCTTGCTAGATCAAGCAATGTCTAGTACCAACAAGTCCAAAATCCAATTGGTCCATCTGGGTCAAGCAATTTCTAGTATCAGCAGCCTTATGAGGCTCAAGTTCAGTACCAAGCTCCTTATATTCCATATGGTTCTCAAGGAATGGTCAATTCGCCTTACGTGCTTTAGCTTGGATAGTATGTTCAACCTGGTCCATCCACTTTTCTTGGTGGCTATGGCTAGATACAATTCGGAAATTTTCCGAGAACTGTTCAAGTACCTCTGCAGCAGCAAGGACAACCTCTACAGCAACAAGGGCAACCTTTATTGTAGCAATGGCCATCTGTGTAGCAGTAGGGGCAGATGATGTCACAGCAAGGGCAACTACAACAACAAAAGGGGAAACCCTTGCAGTCGCAAGGTCAATCCTTGCAGCAACAGAGCCAACCCAGGCAGTGGCAACCCTTGTATACATATCAACAAGGTCAACCCTTACAAGGACAAGGTCAGGATCAAATCCAGCAGTAGTAGGCCCAAACTCCTAATGTCCAAGGGCAACAAGTCTTGAATCCTTTTTTATAAGGGCAGCAGGTCCAAAATCCCTATGTCCAAGGACAAAAGGTCCAAAATCATCTTGTTCAGGGGAAATAGGTTCAAAACCTTTATGTTCAGGGACAACAGGTGCAATATCCACATGTCCAAAGTCAACAGGCTCAACAACCTTTCAACCTGTATGTTCCTTATCAACAACCTATGGAAAGATAGTTTCAAGGCGTTCAAGGTAAAATTTCTCCCTACGGCCAAGGTAACCTATAGTGGGGGAAAAATAAAATTACATATGGCCAAAACCCTCCATTATGGGGACAAAATCCTTACCAGCAAGGATGGGATCCTCCGGTTGGACCTGCCTATTGACCTCCAATGCCTTTCAATACCCATTTTCGTTCTTGGCTACACTGGAGTTGCCATATTTGTCTCAATTCATGAATGATCCAATTCTTCATTTGCCATACTGGCCTCTAGTTTCGTCCAACATCCTAAGCAATTGTCCCAAGTTCGATGGGAAAGCAAAAGAAGATCCTCAAGCCCATGTGATGACATATCACCTTCGGTTCTCTTCAAATTCCTATGTTGATGATACTATTCGTCTTAATCTTTTCCAACGAACCCTTACAGGTGTTGCAGCCAAGTGGTACATCAAGCTCCCTCGAAGTACTTACCATGACTTCAACTCTTTAGCCATGGCTTTCCTCTTGCATTTCCAGTTGCTGGTTCACTATGAAACTGGCACCTATTTGCTTACATCACTCAAGCAAGATACTGCGACGCACATCTCCGATCACATCCATGAATGGAGACGTATACGTCGCCTAATCAAATTTGATATTGTTGATTAGTTGCTAACCGAATGGTTTACCAAGTCATTCATTGCTCCAATTGCTCGAAATATAGCTATGGGTGGATGCGTTACCAAAGAACAAGCCATTGATCGTGTCTAGTACTTAAGACTTTTTTTATTCTCAGTTTAGCACTTTGTATGAGTTGTTACCCAATGCTCCACGACCATCATCCGATCCAACAACATCGAAGTCACAGGCTACACCTCTTGTTGATGGAGTAATTGGTTCAGTGTCCTAGACCCTTACAAAACCTTCTTCCAAACAGAAGTCGAGCTTGAACATTGCTTCCAATAGTTCCTCCCAGAATCCACCTAGCCCTGGTAAAACCTCAAAGGTCCATGCTGTCTAGTTTACCACAGCGGAAAAATCCTCAAAAGGTAAGAAGAAAGGCAAAGGCAAGGGTAAAGTCGATGCCTCAAAACAGGGTCCTCCTAAGTCATCTGTTGGTGATTCTTCACAACGGAAGCCTAAGTATCCTTGCCTCATTTGTGAGGAGGATCACTACACTAAGGATTGTCCCTGATGGTCTGAAGTTAGTCGTTTGCTCAAAGGGACCCCAACTGTCCTGAAAGAACCGTTTCCGTTTAGCAGACTCAAATGGTAGACCAGCCCCAATCATCTGCTTCCTCATGATCTCAAGTGTTCATGATGAGTACGCCTATTAATGTTGCTACTAGATCAAAATATTATCAAACTCCTGCTCCAACAGCCGGGAAAGAGAAATAGGCCACCCCTTCTTCTTCGGCCCCGAGTTCTGGCCCTATTCATATCGAGCGCACTAACTCTGATTCTGCCATTTGACCACCTTCTCGAGGTGTGATAAGGAATTCCTCGAATAATCCCAATGCCCGAGCCACTCAACACTATCATATTATTGAGGATTTGTCTTAGGCACCATCAACTATGTCTATTCTTGAGGTACTCCAAAGTTGTCCGTCTCAGCAGAAATCATTGTTGTCAGCTATTGGGGGTCTTGATCCTACCAATTCCAATTTGATATGTTTTGATCTAGAGAACCACATTCCACAATTGCCTCATCATATTTTCTTTCTCATTCATGTAATTATCAATGAGAAAACCATTCATATAACCATCATTGATGAAGGTGCTTCTACCTCATCATTTCAGTCGCTTGCTACAAGGAAATTGGTTCTCCTACTTTGAACCAATCCCCTAACACTTTGGAAGCTTTCGACGGGCGTGATTCATGACCATTCGGTGTCTTACCCAACCTCTTCCATTACTTTGGAGGGTGAGATAGTACATGTCGAGGTGGAGATTGTTGATGCTAATCTCAATTATAATATTCTACTTGGACAGAGCTGGACCCATGCCATGCATGTTGTAGCCTCCTCCCTGTTCCACATGATTCATTTCCCCATCAAGGGAAGAACTTCACAGTTGACCAACTGTCTTTCTTTGCCTCTTCCTCCTCGGATGAAAATGTTTTGTATGTCAAGCACAGCGGTGCTTCTTATGAGAGTGTGGGGGTAGGACTTTTTAAAGATTCTGCCTTGATGGGAATTTTTCCACTCCCACCTCCTTATGTTGCCTTTGTCAACATGATTTCGGTAAAATCTGATCCTTGGGTCATACCTTCACCAGATCTTGTTGATTCCTGGGGCGAGATTATGCCACTTAGTCCTGTAGAAATCAATTATGTGGTAATTGTTTCGGCCTCAAGTTCCGTATCCTTTGATTTTCCTATCTTGAGAACTTCTCTCGATATGTATTCTCAATCCTCATGGCTTGGTGCTTTGAAATCCCCTAATCGCTTAGCCGAGACTTTCCTTGCTGAAGAAAGTATCATGGAAGTCATGTCTCTGGAGGACCCACCTTGGAACAATACCCATCATCATTCCTTGTTCCTGCCTAGCCCGATGGTCATCTATACTTGTCTCGAAGAGTTATCTTCTCAGTCTCCTTCCCTACCGCTTCAAGAACCAATCATGCCTCATGAAGTATGGTCGAAAGGAAATTTGGGTAACATTATCCAAATTATGCCAATTGATATTTCTGTCCAGCCTGGTGTCATTAAAAATGTCCATATCGGGGTAACTTGTTTTCCAGATGAGATCAAGATCTATACTCATCTTTTTCAAGAATTTTGTGATGTGTTTGCATGGTCATATGAGGAAATTCCTGGCATTGATCCCAGCATTGTCATGCATGAAATACCAACTTATCCTCATGTGAAACCTATTCGCCAACAGCTCCGCCCAATGCACCTTAGGAAAGCAACAACTATCAAGGGTGAAGTTGATAAACTTATCAAACCTAGATTCATTTATCTGATCCCTCTTATAGATTGGGTGTCTGATATTGTACCGGTGGAAAAGAAACAAGGCATGATCTGCATTTGTGTCGATTACCGTAACCTCAATCGTTCCTTTCCTAAGGATAACTATCCCACTCCCTTGATTGATCAGATCATTGATGAATGTGCTGGGAGAATTTTTTTTTCCTTTATGGACAGTTTTTTTGGTTACAACCAGATTAAAATTTCATTGGTCGATTAAGAAAAGATGACTTTTATCTATCCATGGGGTACTTTTGCGTACTAAAAGCTCCCTTTTGGCAAAAAAAATGCTAGGGCTAGATTTCAGAGGGCGATGTCCTATGCATTTCACGACATTCAAAACATCATTTAGCCTTACTTGGATGACCTTACCACTCATTCTCGTAAGTGCCAAGATCACCCTCACCATCTTTGGCATATTTTTCTTCACTGTAGACACTACAACATTCAGTTAAACCCACATAAATGTGTTTTCTGCGTCGAATCTGGATGACTTCTCGGCTTTATTGTTTCTCAGGAAGGTATTTGCCTTGATCCGCTTAAAGTCGAGGCCATTGTTAATTTACCACCCCCATCTTTGTTGCACCAACTGTAGAGCCTGCAGGGAAAAGAAAATTTCCTCTGTCGTTTCATACCCAAATATGTTGGGCTAGCTTCAGGATTTACCTGGTTTCTCAAGCAAGGAACGCCCTTTGTTTGGAATGAGCTTGCCCAAAAGTCTTTCGATGACCTTAAGGATGTCCTCATAAATGATACTTTGTTGCATCCCCCGGATTATCATTGCGATTATTTCCTTTATCTAGCTACAACCTCTAGCACCATTGCTATGGTGTTGGTACAAGATGATGACGAAGGAAATGAACATGTTATCTACTACCTTAGTTACAATCTCCTCGACACTGAAATGCATTATGCCCATGTTGAGAAGTTGGCTTTGGCTACTGTATAGGCTGTTCAGCGCTTTCAACACTACATTCTCTTACGCACTACTATTGTGATTTCTGAATGCAACCCCATGACCTACATCCTGACTCGTCAGTTGCCCGGGGGCAAGTATTCTAAATGGATTTTCATCCTGCAAGAATTCGATTTGGTGTTTACTACTACCAAATCTAAGAAATCATCGGTTTTTGCCAAGTTGATTTGCTCCCTTCCTTCTACGTCTCTCCCTGCTAGTGCATATGAACATCTCTCGAACGAGACTCTTTTCCTGATAAGCACCCTTGACTCGTGGTACAGTGATATCATCGTGTATCTCCAAATGTCCATGTTCCAGTCTGCATTGACTAAGGATGATCGCCAACGTATTCGACATCACTCCCAACCCTACCATATTATTGGAGATACTTTATACCGTGTTATTGTCAATTCAGTTCTTTGTTGATGTCTTACTCTCGAGGAGGCTGAGAGAGTTCTCAATGACTACCATTCTAGGGCATGTGGCGGTCATATGTCTAGCTATGCTACTGCTCAAAAAATCCTTCGCGCTGGTTATTTTTGGCTGTCCATCTTCAAGGATTGCATCCTTGTTGTTCGCAAGTGCCATGAATGCCAAATTTTCCAACGCAAGATGCGCGCCTCGCCTACTCACATACACCTCGTCATTACCATTGGTCCTTTTTCCAAATAGGGCATTGACTATATGACATGTAACCCTTGTTCGACCGGGGGGCATGGTTATATTATCATTGCTGTGGATTATTTCACCAAATGGGCCGAAGCGATGCCTACATACTCTGTAGACGGTAAAACTGCGGCTCAATTTCTATTCAATCATGTTATTTCTAGGTTCAGAGTACCCCAAGCCATTGTCACCGACCATGAATCCCATTTCTGAGATTACATGATGGTTGCGTTGACCTCTACATTGGGTTTGCAACACGATGGATCAACCCCGTATTACCCTCAGGCCAATGGTCAAGTTGAAGTTGTGAACAAAGTTTTGGTTACAATGCTTTGGCGTACTATTGGGATGCATAAGTCCAATTGGCATCTCATGCTATTTTTAGCTTTGTGGGCTTACCGAACCTTGACCAAGGACGCAACTGGTTTCACACCATTCCAGTTAGTCTACAGTATGGAAGCAACATTACTGATTGAGTGTGAAATTCCTTCACTCAAGCTAGCTGTCGAACTTCTCCCTGAAACCTCACCTCAAGAAGAGCACCTCTTGTATTTAGAACAGCTAGATGAGACTCGTCATCTCACTGCTTTGGTCATTGAAGCACAAAAGAAGCGAGTCAAGTCCCATTTTGATTGGTCGGTCTCCCCTCGCGCGTTCTCTGAGGGTGATTTGGTTTTACTGTACGATCAAGCTAATGATAAGATGGGGGCATATATGTTTGAACCCATGTGGCATAGGCCCTACATTGTTAAATGAGTGTTGCAAAAAGGGGCCTATGAGCTAATTGATTATGAAGGCAATCCTCTAGAAAAGCCCTGAAATGGGTTGTTATAGACATTTTTGGGCACTGCAACCCCAATCAAACATGTCCATAAACCAAGGGCTTCTAAGTCCCTAAAAGTGTTGCTTCACACCCTAAAAGAACAAGGTCAGCTGATTACATCATCTCCCAGAAGTTCTCCACAGAAAACTACTCAGAACTGGTCAAAACTGGACCATACAGACTGCCAAGTGCAAAGGGTGCGATGCATCTCACCTGCCCAGTGAAAAGGGTGTGATGCATACTAAAAAGCCCTTCTTTAGGGTGCGATGGGTGAGAGTGGACAAATGGTAGAGACAGTTTGCGAGGTGGATGATCATGGAATCTTCCAGAAACTTCTCCTATGACACTTGCCTCTCTGAATTCGCCTAGGGATGAGTAGGAGATCATCAATATCCAAGTGGAATCAAGAACTATCAGAGAGAGGACACTAATCAAAATCCCAGAAGCTGACTCACCCCCCTACAATCATCTATATATGGATCCCTCATCCCAGAGATCCGGAGGGCTGGAATTTTGTATCTTGTAAGGAAGTGTTGTTGGTTTCTTGGTGGAATATCATAGTGTTTGGTGATCTAAGCTTTTCATGAGGTGAAAGAAGGGCTTTCATGTTGGAGGATGACGCTAGGTTAGAACAATCGGTTGTAATCCTCTTTTCTATTCTTGATATTAATAAAACTATTCAAGTTTTCCTCCACATTCTTGTATGTTTGATGATATATCCATTTTTGTGGTCAATATATATCTGGTCCTATATTGTTTATGATTGTAGATCTCTGTTCTTCGATAGTATTATGCTTCTCTAATTCCACATGTGCTCTTTAAAGCTGGGTAGACAAAGGAGAAGCGGCAAGGATCTGTCAAAAGGGAGAGGAACCGAGCAAGGAACCAAGCGCAAGACTGAGGTTGGTGTCCTTCGTTCCCTCTTATCTACTTCTCATAAAGGAAAATGAAAGTAGTTTTAGTTTGTTTGTTTCTAAGATAGCTACCAGTCTTAGTGGGACTAGAAGCTCTGAGTGGAAACTAGATTTCCCGATAACAAAATGGCACCCATACTGGGGAGCAAATAGATTGTTTGTTTTTCTATATTTGTTTTTTTATAAACTTACAGATGGAGCCTGAAGTCAAGCCAGCTAGCCTTCGAACTACATTTTCTATGCAAGTGAAAAGTAGATCAATGCTGCTTCAGTCTATCTCCGGGTTTTGTTTATAAACTGAACAATCGATTTGAAAACCTTCTAATTGCCCTAGTGGTGGCTCTAGTAACCTCATTAGATCAGCCCATGTGATTTCTATTTACTGTACATCACTTGCTTGGCTTAAATCCCTGAACTAAGCTGCAAACTGTGACTCGGAACCCAGTTGAAGTCTCGTCCCTGGACCATCACACCTTCTCCTCTTGGGAATCTGGATGCATCACACCTCTCGTGTGTAGTAGGTGCGCTGCATCACACTTTCCCTGTGTTACAGGTGCGCTGATCAGACAAGACCTCTTCCGATATCAGATTTTGGTTTCTATGTTCACTATCTTCAGCTTTATTCAGGAGTTTTGCTGTCTGTGATCAGTATACCACTGTGGAAACTCCCTTCCTTTCCATCATTCCGCCTCCATTGTGCAAAGAACTGTGAATGTTTTTATGTATTGTGCACCATTTTCAGTTCTCTTTTACAAATAAGTAGCATAGTCAAACTGTCGTCTTTTGATTTGAAAGTGTCACAAGTGTCGTTTTCAGTCAAAGAAAAGAATTCTATTGTTCTTGACGATTGATTATACAGTTACTCTTGTATTTGATTTGAATTAGTAATTTTTCAAGTGTCGAAAGAAATTTTCAATTCAAAATAGCAAAGGGTCGTCATTATCTTCCTTTTGTTTTTGAAAATAAATTTGTTAGTACTGTCGCTTTAAAAAAAAATAAAAAAATTCAGATTTGTACTTAGCATTCTTCTTGTCATTCACACATTAAGAAAGCTGAAAACAAATACATGCATGTGCATTTGCATTTAGACTGCTTGTTGGTTTGATTTAGGACAGTGCATCTCGTGTGTGCTCTCTGCTCTAAGTTGAAAGAATATTGTCTCTCTTTCTTTAGTAGCTAGGATTTTCATTGCAAAAAGAAGATTAAATGATTGTTTATCATCTTAGATTGCATTTTAGGAATTATATCTACATCACGCGGTGAACCTGAAAGACAAATTTCTTAAGAAAGAACAACTGTAAAATAAATTCAATGAACATAAAAATGCTTTGGAACCTAACACACAACATCTAGAAGTCTAGGCTAGAGACGTATTCCGGCGTCGTAAAGCCTGGTAACTATCGCTTTCACTGTTGGTTGGGTGATTCCTCCTCTTTGAGACGACAAGTGCCAGTACGGACTTGTGCTCCCACGTACCGTCGAATATATATTGGGAGACCACAATAGGCTATATCCTTTATCCATAGGAAGTCGTGTCGGCCGCCCTATCGATCGCAATGCATTGAACACAGCATTCGGGAAGATTGACTGCCGTACCGTAAAAAGTGTTCTGTAGTTTTACGATTGGTTTGGTAATCCATGTGTCTAGATTTCTAGAGTAGTATCTTTCATTCCTTTTCAGACTCCCTAAAGGAAAAGGTCCATCTGAGCACTTGTCACTTCAGGCTCATTAAAAATCGAAGGCGACTAGAGTCATCTTTTGTTTTTTCTCGACTCTTAAAAATTGAAAAAACAAGTTGTGTCAAAGCGTATAAAATTTATTTTAATCAGAATAATATCACCATTCCCGCATTGGTCTTAGGTTGAGAAGTATGGAGTCCACTAACCAAGGGTTTCCCCTCGGAGAGAATCCTAGTCCTTTCTCCTCTTGGGGAGATGTTGGTGCACCTCATATGGCCACATTGCTGCTTCCAGGATTAACTATTGGCTTGCCAATGTGGCTCTTCTCGACCTCCGTCGTTCAGAACACCGTAATTCCTGAACAATTGAGTCAGCAAATAGATGATACTACAGCTACCCCCCAACCTTCTACTTCATCTGATTCTCCCTCTCCTCCTTCCTCTTCGCTTGATGAAGCTGGTAAAGCCAAAAATCAAGTAACTAAGAAGGAGAAGAAAGGGAAGGAGAAGAAAGAGAAGAAGAAGAAGGAGCCAAAGGCAAAAAGGGGTAACCAGGCATCGTCTAGTGAAAATCCACACACTGCACCATCCAAGCCTAAATCTCCATGTGTCATTTGCAAAGGAGACCACTATCATCGAGATTGTCCTTGCATCCCTCGGATCTTAAGGGACTGGTCTCCTCGTTTGCACAATCCGGTGTCATCAACCTCTAAAGATCATGTTGAAAGTACACCATCAACTAGTGAAAGCGAAGCATTTGGACAAGAAAGGAAATGTAAATTTCCTTGTAAACTGTATGAAGGCGATCACGTCGTCCACCGTTGCCCCTTCCTAGACGAAGCTAAAAGAGTCTTGGATGACCATCCTGCTTCACCGCTACGGTTTCCTCCTGGATACAAGAAACTCTTGCCGAGTCCATCACCAGTTGAAAATCTGACCGACACACCATTGTGGTCATTCGAAGCATCTATCATTGAAGATAAACCCGCTGAGCCCATACCAGACGAAAGTCAAAAGGTTGAGGTGGCAGTTAACCTAGTCTTGTCTTCAGAAGGTCCATCTTCAGATTACATAATCACCGAAGAGAATGAGAACGACACCATTCAAATTCTTTTCGTAAACACAGAATCTGATGAACATGGGGGCAATCTACCTGTTCCTTTACCACAGGAAGGAAGTTCATCAGAGTCATATTCGGCTGTCTATTCGGTCCCACCTCCAATCAACGTAGTTGTTTCCTTCGATTGGAATCTACTAGGCAAACCCTGTGCACCAGCTAATGTACCATTCTGAATCATTGTACAAGTTTACAAAATTATCATGGTCGGTACCATCATAGATGAAGGGGCTTCTATGAGTATCCTTTCCTCAACTGCTTGGGAAGCGCTTGGTTCGCCATCGCTTCTGCTTGAAATGAGAAATCTGACAGGCTTCGACAAAGGAACCAGTCGACCGTTAGGGATCCTTCCCAATGTGCCCATAACGTTGAGAAGGAAAAACGTTTACATGAACGTAATGGTAGTCCGAGGACCTCTAGATTATAATCTACTCCTTGGACGTGACTATATTTATAGCATGGGAGCCATTGTCTCCTCACTCTTTAGAGTAATGTGTTTTCCGCATGAAGGTCGAGTGGTCAAGCTCATAGACCAGCTTTCGTTCCCCGGCTCACACATAGCTAATAGTCAAATGCCATCCCTAAATGGTCTTTTCACGCAAGGAATGTCTCATCAATCTCCAGTCCATCCACCTGAAGAGCGCGAGTGATTCAGGAGGACATGACTGAAACCCAGGGGGCATGCACCCTAGTCTGTTTTGGTAGGAAAACCTTGGGTATAGGGTAGGTTTCCGCAGAGGATATATGACTAGTCTGACATGTTAGAGTCGGTCTGGTCATCCCTCCATCAGAGATCAAAACTCTTTTTGCATTTCATGTTTAGGTGTCCCATCTTGCTTGATTAGTTGCATTCCGTTAGGAGCATGCCATAACTTTGTCGGAAGGAATTTTTCATTCATCCCCCTCATGCTTTACACTACTGGCTCAGGTCTGTTCATCAAAATCAAGTCTTAAAAGTCATTTGCAGTCCTGTTTCAATTTGTAGGTCATAACAGTCATTTTAGTCATTAGGTCTAGGGTTAGTCAATTTGGTCTTCAACAAAGTCTAATAAAGCTAGCAGGCTAGAGGGAGGTTCTTGATAAGTTTTTATTTCAAAGATTTTTATCGTCATATGGATGGATTATGACTTTTCTTCAAAACTCTGTTTTGAAGACAAGTCAACATTTTGTTTTTTGTAATAATTTTCCAAAATTTTCAGTTCTTGAATTCTTCAGGCGCAGCCCTGGTCTCCTTTTCCAAATCACATGTCAACTATTCCTGCAAAAATTTGCCAAGAATTTCATCATTTCAACCAAAAAATCAAGGAGGAAACAAAAAGTCAGAGTTGTATTAATTATGAAAAAGTGCCAATTTCAAAACATTACAAAAATGGGTTTTGAGGAACGAAAAATCAAACTAATGTCTTTATAAGCTTTTTCCATGAAGATCAATATCATTTTGCATGCCAAGGTCAAAGAAAAGATTTTCAAATTGAATTGGGTGAGCAAGTGCGTGCTTTGGGGCGAAATAGCTTGTAACTAGCCAACTTTATATTTCGTCCTTTTATTGGAAAACTGGCCACCACAAGGCTCGTTGTGACTAGCACTTAGTAGATCATGCATTTCATCTTCTCGCACACACCACCTCATAATCAAGTCTAGCCCAATATAAAATAGATCTCCTTCGATCCAAGAGAAACTAGCACTGCGCTGCACTATATTATGCTTCTCTCGGGCTGACATGTTTTGAGGTAGTTTTCTTGATACCAGATAATTGGCAACATCAGCGAACCAAGGAGTAATAGTGGAAATGGAAAATAATGCTTCATCTGGAAATTCATCAGGCACTAACGTTGGCATGTTTTCTTGCGTAAGATTCAAACGAGATAAGAAATTAGCTCAAGTTATCTCTTTCAGGCCTATCAATTACAGTTATATTGAATTCTTGTAGAAGCAACAACCATCTAGTTATCCTACCATTAGTAATAGGTTTATTCATTAAAAATATAACAGGAGAATGGTTGGTATGGACAAATGTCTCATAACTGGTAATATAATGTCTAACCTTTCCTATAGCATGCACAACTGCTAACATCTCTTTTTCAGTAACCGTTTAATTTAATTCATCGGAAGAGATATTTTTGCTAACAAAATAAATGGCAGGGGAAATATGTCCACCCTTTGTCCCAAAACCACTCCCAATGTAGTATCTGAAGCATCTGTACAAATATGAAATGGTAAGGACAAATTTGGTCCTCTTAGCACTGGAGCTGTAGACAACTTTTCCGTCAGTACCTGAAAAGCCTGTTGACAGTCAACATTCCATACAAAGTCAACATCTTTAGTTAACAACTTAAATAATGGTGCTGCAATTCTAGTGAAATTATCAACAAATCGTCGATAATATCCTACTTGCACTAAAAAACTTCTTACCTCTTTTTGCGAGCTTGAAATAGGGATATGTGAGATTACCTCGATGTTTGTTGGGTCAACTTGAATCCCTTCGAATGACACATGATGGCCTATAACAATTCCCTTAGTTTGCATCATCCTACATTTATCGCTACTAAGGGCTAGATCAGCTTCTTGACAACGAATCAATACCTTCTCTCGATTTTCCAAAGCTTGCAGAAAGTCATCTCCATAGACTGTAAATTCATCCATATAGACTTCCACACATTGATGGATCATATTAGAGAAAATGGCAAGTACAGCTCTCTAAAAAGTGGCAGGGTCGTTACAAATACCAAAGGGGAGGACTCTATATGCATAATTACCCCAAGGGCATGTAAAGGTAGTCTTATCCTAGTCTTCTTCAACTATTTTTATTTGATTGTACCCATTGTACACATCGAGAAAAGAAAAATATTTCTAATGTGAAAGCGTGTCGATGACTTGATCAATGAACGAAAATGGAAAATAGTTGTGCAATGTGGCCTTGTTTAGTTCTCTGTAGTCAACGCAGATCTGCCTCTTGTCATTCTTCTTTGGAACCACTACCAGAGGTGACACCCACTTACTATCAGAAATGGGGTAGATGAAATATGCGGCCAAAAGTTTCTGAAGCTCATCTTTGACAATGTCTTTTAATGTTGGGTTCATACGCCTTTGTGGTTTCTGAACATGTCTCATTTCTTCATTCGTATAGATATGGTGGATGCAAGTGTCTAGATGTTTGCCCCCCATATCCAAGTAACCCCATGTGAATGCTCTAGTTTGTTCGTGAATCATACTCATTAACTATTGCCTTTGTTCTGTAGTCAATCCTATACCGATATGTAATATTTTTCCTTCAAAAATTTCCACAAGTTTTTTGGTGAGCTCATGGCTTTCCTCCATTGCTGTAAAAGAGGCAAAGACAACTCGGTGACAATTTTCTTGAAACTCATCACTAAACACATGTTGATAACCATTAAAAGAGATGGGATAATCAATAAAAGAGCTATCAACTAAAAACTATTGCAAAACATGTTCATCAGAATGTTCCTGGAGACCTCTAGACTGATCTAATGTTAACAAGGGAAACATACAGTCTTCGTCTCCATATGGGTTTTTGAGCCATAATGGTACTTCGGCAACTGTCTGAGCAGGTGGAAAAATAGACAATGTTTGATTGTGAGGACCATTAGAAATAATCATTTCTCCATTTCTGCATCCAATGACGGCATCAGCAGTTTCCAGCCATGGTCATCCCAGGACCACAGGGTGTCCAGGCCTAGAGGGTTTTGGAGAAATTACTATGAAATCTATGGGATATTTCCAAGAGGCAATAGTGACTACTATGTCCTCTAGGGATCCTATTGGTTTGACGATGAATTTATCTGCCATTTCTAAAAGGATAGGGGTGGTTTTAAGTCCAGGTAGTTGTAATGATGTCATTGTTTCATAGGTCATTGCATTTATTGTTGCCCCTAGATCCACGAGAGTGTTTGGAAGAAGTACTCTGTTTATCTCAATGGTGACAATGGGGTTCCCGGGGTCATTGTATTTGGCAGGCATATCAGAAATCATAGTGGACATTTGGCTCATGATTTTGACATTCTGGTTTTTATGCCCCTTCCTCCCCAGTTTCTTAATGCAGAGATCCTTAACAATTTTGGTATATATGGGAATGTCTCTAATTGCTTGTAAGAGCGGAATTTTAATGCAGACATTCCTAAGTTCGTTTTCCAAATCATATTCAAGCGGGATCTCCTCTTTCTTTACAATTAGTCTTTCTGGGTATGGTGGTTCAGGTGATTCTTCTTTCTGTGATTGTTGTTGTTTTTCATTTTGTGAATGATTTTCGGATGATGTGGAGGGTACCTCTTCTTGGATAACAATAGATAATTTTCCTTTGTTGACTGTCTTTCCTGATCGTAATTGGATTTCATTCATAGGAATTCCAGTGATCATATATGTAGGAAAAGGTTGAATATCAATGTTTTGCACTGGTTGAGGTAACCTATTATAACTTGGGTTAGGTATAGGTTGCGCAGGAAATAGTGTAGGTTGGGGTGGGTTTACTGTAGCAGGTGCCCGAAAAGACGATGGGTTAGTACATGATAGTAATAATTGATACAAAGGAGGTGGTGGCAATGTAGGTTGTTGATAAATGTTGGGGTTATACGCTTGTTGATAGGTTTGCATGGTTAGATTATACAAAGTACTTGGCATATTTTGATAAGGCGTATAGAATTGGGGATGGGGTTGATTACTGTTGGCATAGGGGTTTGTCCTCCAATTTTGGCTCCAGGCAATATTTTGTGATTGTTGAGTAGCCCAAGGAGGATGGGATGTAGGAAAGGTCCAAGGCTGAGTCTGGCTATAACCTTGAGAATTTGGATTTGGAAACATATTCTGACTCTAGCCTTTCCAGGTGGGCCTTTTGGTCACTTGAGATTGGTCAATGGTTTCAGTGTTCCCCTTGTATATGGCCTGTAAGCTGAGAAGTGATGGGTACTTCTCAGTTGGGTGTTCTAGAGTATAGATTCCACAGACCTCAATGGTGTTTAAAGGACATTCCCTCTCTACATGTTTACGCCTACACTTGGAACAAAAGACTGCCATGGCTGCTTTCTCGGCTTCTTGTTTTTGTTTGATTTTCATGGTGTCTAGCTAGTCACTGATTGTGTTCAGGATATCAGTTTTAAAATTTTCTAATAGGTTTCCCATCTCGACTCTTGTAACAGCATTAGCCGCAGTTTTCTTTTGCACATAGTCTCTAGAAATGTCTTTAAGTTCATGAAGCTTTTTTCCTACTTTAGCTTAGCTCCTAGAATAGGTGCGACAAAGCTCAGTGACTTCAAAAAATGGCTTCTTATAAATTTCTCCACCACTAAGCAGGTTTAATGTTTCAATGCAATCATCTCTCAGCCCTTTTAGGAACACAGTTATGATAATATTTTCGTCTAGGTTGAACTCACGATATTTGTGAAAGTTGTATAGGAACCGTTCAAGATACTCCTCTAGGTTTTCATCTTCAATTTGCTGCATCCTAAAGATATCATTGATGTCCCTAATTTTACAAAAATCTTGATACTTTTTAAGGAAAATTGATCTCATGGCATCCCATGTGTATATAGGTTTTTCCCTAGACTCATGAACCACCTAAGGGTTGCATCTTTTAATGTGGTGGGAAACAATTTAAGTTTATATGCATCGTCATAGTAATTATAATTGTGACATAAAATATCGAATTCAAAAAGAAAGGCATCGGGATCTTCGGATGATTTACCGTAGAATAATGGGAGATATGCCATCAGAATGTTCTTCATGTTGATGTTGCGTGTCACATCTAGGATAGGGAAACCAAAGGTAACTTCTTCTTCATCTTCCCTGTTGTTTCCTCCAAAGGGATTACCATTACGTCGAGGCCCTTCTCCCTCTTCTTAGGGTTCTTCGTTGTTTCTATCCTCTCCGTCTTGGTTTTCCATATCTGCTATGGGCACCCACTGGGCTTTGTTGATTATCGTGTGAACAGGAGGTATTGGAACATAGTTGATGTTGGTTGATTGCTCGTCCAAGTTGTCTTGTTTTTCTACTGGTTCTTCTATATGGTTGTCGAAGGCAACCTGTTGAATGATCCTTTTCCCTTGATCTAAGAATTCTTGATCCGAAACGATGTTAGCATCAACACTTCCTCCTTCTTGTCTCAATCCTGCATATATATTAGCAACGGTAAGAATGGGTATATCAACTAATCCAAAAGTCGCAGGAAATTTAGAACTGGAAATAAATCTACCCTTTCTTTCCCTAAGTCTACCTGTACTCCTACGCATAAAGGAAATAGAAACTCAAGAACAAGAAGTGATCTGTTAGACTTTGGAGCAACCCCACAAAATTGGATGCGTGGCTCTTCACTCACGTCTTACCATACATTCTCCACCCTCTAACAGTCCTGCAAGATCCTAAAACTCAAACGATAATGGTTACCTGAATAAGAAATGACAACTACCCTGGCAACGACGGCAAAATATTGAGAGATTAAATTGGTGAATTAATCTCCTAATATTTATATGTCAATCCGGGATCATAAGCACGAGTTGTCTTGTGCTTCCTTCATTCAGTTCTAGGTCAGAGTTTTAATGTTTCCTTTATAATGATCAGTTGGGTAATAGACACACCAATACTTGCAAACTCAAAATCAATCAAACATATAGCTAGCACAGGCAGAATCAATAATCAAATTTAATTAAAAGACTTCCAAAATCTCTATGAACTTAACCTATTTGGAACTAGAATTGAAATCTAGACTTAACAGGTGACTTGAATTTTTACCACAGATTCCAGGTGATGAGAATGAATACCTAATCAAACAAACTGCATACAAAACTTAATCAATCAAAACACTCAAGTTCGAATTCTTACAATTCACACCCGAAGGAATTGAAGATTTACTACTTGTAATGACAATCCAATTCTAGCTAATCAATCAAACTGTACTCAATGACTCATTAATCCTACTAACTTATCAACAAACCAAATATCTTGGTGCTGAGCACTTAATCTAGATACTTTGTTTACTCTCAACCAAGCTGCAGAGAGGTTCCTAGTTGATGATGACCGTAAGAAACAAATTCAAGCACCAACTCTATTCAAACATGGAAATCAAATGAAACAACTATGAGAAACTGTACTCAAAACTACCCTACAGTCGCATCAATCTTCAAAATGTAAGTAACCCTATTTGAAATTTTAACAAACCAATACTCTGCTTTTGAAATCCAATCAGGCAGCTAAGCTATGGAAATATAACCAAGCATTCAAACAAAACAAGGAAATCGAGCAGTCCAAACAAAACGAAGGAAATTGCTTTGAAAACTAACACTAGATCACTCCTTTGCATTCTGAAATCAATCCATGCAGTCAACTTAACGATCGAGAATATATTTGACAAATGAAACTAACTGAAACTATAATAAACCATTCAAATCAATTACTTTGAAAGAAATGTTTATGTTGTATGCAAATATCTGAACATAAAACCAGTCGAGTTAAACTAAATCAAGCTCATGACAATCGCACTATTCCAAATAACCAACCTGAAACAAATACTTCCTATGGAACACGCATCTGTGGAAACAGTTCAGAAGGGAGTCAATCAATTTGATTACTAGAAGAAAAAAGAGAAGCGATTTTGAAATTGACTGATCACAATCCAAATTAAACTCAGATTCTATTCAACTCTGATTTCTAAATATGTTATCCAATTTAGGCATTTGAAAGTAGCTTTTGCATTTTCAATGGATAAACTAGCTCGTCATAAGCATTAGATGACAATGTAATTCAACAAACTTCATATGCATCTATGACAATCACAGTCCAATACAATTTGCAGTTTCCACAAATAGAGTAGGTCTTTGCCTTGAAGCAAGAGCGATGGTCACACAAGAGATTTATATTTGGATTGCTGAAGCAAAGGGGTCTAAAAGCATCATATCATCAGCATAATACAATCATTCGAAACTAAGGAAAATCTCCACACAGTAGGTAAACTAGTAATGAATCAAAGATAAATGAAGAGCGATTATATCTATCACACAGGTATGATCCTACGCAATAGTACAAAGCTAAACCCAGATGGGCAGGCCCGACCAAACCTAGGGAGCTGATTAATTTATAGAAAGCGAGAGACTTTGATCACAATTAGCTCATCATCCACAGTGAACCATCAAACAATTTAACTTGAACTTAATGCACAACCATTGTAAATGTCTTTGATTAAAAATAATAAGTCTGAAGGATACACAGTGACAATTTAAATTATGTTCGCTAGCTTCTAAGTATTACAGAGCAGCCTTTTATAGGTGTTAACTAAGTTGAAACAAACTGAACCATGGATAGTAAATCCTAACAGCCTAGCTGATTCATTCTTTCAGATCGGGTGGCTCGAACAACTTGTCCGATTTAGCCTAACAACCCTCAACCAATCCCAATCTTGGTGTTTGCTCCATTCAGAGAGGATAACAAGGATCTTTGTCATGGCTAGAGTCAAACACGTTCAAACATGGCTGGAGGCAGCTCACCCATCTAGAAGTATATGGCCTCTTATCCCTTGTGTTGTTAGGTACCGAACCCAAAATGGCTATTGAGTACGAAAGTGGAGGAACCATGGTTCACTACCTGCATTCTCTTATTGTCACCCTGCTCATTTGCTGCAATGTCTACACTCTGACCAAAGTGATTAGTTAGTTCATGGATAGCTACTCATATTCGCTTAAATTCACTAATAAACAATAAAATTTTACCATGAAAGACTTTACCTCATTGTAAGATTAGGACAATGTTTAGCGCAATAAGAATGGCAAGTGAGTAGGTTTAGGAGTGCCATAGGTCAAAATAGAGATGGAAAACAGTAGTGGTGGGAGTAAAATGGGGGACCAATAGAAACCAAAAGATTAATGTAAGTGACAAAAATCCCATTTTCACTGGAAATTTTTGGACAAAATTATTTTCTTATCTTCATACTCAATTAGCTCATAGATCATCTTATCATCTTCGATATGATGTGTAAATTGAGATAGTGAAAAAAAATTGAAAGGATATCTTATTTTCTTTGTATCTGATAAACAAACACAATGGGTCAAGTGGTTACCTCTGGAAGAACGGTGGTATAACACTTCCTTCCATACTACGGCAAAAATTTACCCATTTATGGCACTTTTTGGATATCATACATTGTCTATCACATCATCTTTAAAAGAAAAATCTAAGGTTCAAACAGTAGAAGATCATATTGAGCATCAATAGCAAGTTCTCCTTTTCTTAAAGGATAACCTATCTCTAGCGTAGAATCGAATGAAACAATAGGAAGATCAAAATCATAGTGAAATAAGTTTTAACATGGGTGATTTGGTATTTTTATGGTTACAACCATAGAAACAAATTTCCCTCAAGAAATAAGGATAATAGTTATCACACAAGTACTATGGTCCTTACAAGGTGTTGCAAAAGATTGGTACTATGACATACAAATTGGAGTTGTCAGAATCTTCCTGAATACACCCTATTTTCCATGTTTCATGCTTAAAGAAGGTTATAAGTTACAAGCTTCCAGTTCAAATAATATTTCTAGAACTTGACCAGGAAGGAACAATCATATTGGAGCCTGAAGTAGTCACAGAAATAAGAGCCTAACATCTACGAAATCAATCAATTTCATAATATCTCATTAAGTGGAAGCACTTACCTATTGAAAATTCCACATGCGAGGATGAGTATTTTATACAGAAGCATCCAGAACTACTCAAGAACTGAGGACAACAGTTTTTTGAAGCAGAGGGGAATGTTATGTCCCTATAACATTACTTTAGCCCCCATATTGTTATTTGTGTGCCTCATGTAACCCCCATATTGTTATTGGTATTCCCTTAGAAGCCCACTATTATTATTATTATTGTTCCCTTACATTATTATTGTTATGTATTCCCCTATTATTTTGTGACTCTTTAGAATCCTATATATACCAAGGACGTCTTGTCAGTGGTTTCATACAATAAATATTCATTTATGTGATTTAAAAGGAGGTTGCCCCCTCAAAGAGCCTTATTTTCAAGTCATTGATCTATATTTTCGTTTGTTTTGTGATAGGGTTATATAACAAACATCCACACAATAATCGATCCCTGAACCTATAGAGAAAAGGCAAAAAGAAAACAAATAAATAAAAAAATAAAAAATAAAATTTTAATTTAAAATTTTAAAAATAAAAAATAATAATAATAATAATAAATAAATAAGGAAGTCATGAATCAGTAGGTGGAGGAAACAAATTTTGATTTCACATTATATCAAGAGTTATCTCCAAAAAACATTACCAAGTTTCATGATACTCTAGTAGGTGTTGTTGTATCACAAATATGAGCTACAACTGTAGTGGAAGTAGCTAAAGTACAAGTTGAAGATAACTTTCTTTCTCACCACAATCCAATTTTGGAGCCATTGTCATCACTAACGCATGTTTAATATAGTTTATTTGGTAACACGGCAGAAGAGCGTAGAAATGAGAAAGTTGGGAGCAAAACCACTTTGGATTTCCTATCCTTGACAAAGCACCAAATGTCAACATGAAAAATATCTCGCCTTCTATCCTACAGAACTTTCAAAGTATGGCCTTAGAAGACCATGATGCATTTTTGTTTGAATTTGATATTTTGTATCGTAGTTACAATTATGTAAATGGTACTAAAAAAGATTATTTCCTGTAATTTTAAAAGATTCTTCATTTAGATGGTTTATGGGATTAAGATAAAATAACATTAGATATCGGGATGAGATGAAAACTACCTTTCTTAAAAAATATCAAGACTATTGTAGGGCCAAAAACTCACTCAAGATGCAGTGACAATAAGACGAGATCTTGGAGGATTATCATAAAAGATTCCTCTATAACCTCTAGAAAATTAGACTTGGTTCTCTTAGTGATGATGCAATTAAAACTGTTTTTTAGAGGAATACGAGAAGAATATATAGACATGTTTAATTTAATGGGTTCTAGTGACATTTCTTATATAACATTTAATGAAATATTTGATTTATGTAGGAGGTATTCGAGAGGTAGAGCTAAGACTAGTAAACAAATAAGGGACCCTTTCTCTAGAATAACCAAATCTGTTGTAAGAGGAGTTACAAGGGTTAAATTGGGAAATTTATTAGATAATTTTAAGATTGATATCCTTGATACTCTTAGTTCACAGCTTGATACTTGGAAACTTAAAAAGAAACAAGAGGAATAAATACCTTTAGATATTTTTTTCTCAGTTTAGAAAAAAACACCATTTGAAAGAATGTCCATTGAATAACATCCAAGTTTGTTTCATTTGTGTAGAGGACCATAATACAAATTATTGCCCTGCACTCTCAAGATCGAAGGTTTTTTATAAAGGAAGTGGCGAGATAATGGAACCATCTAGACTAAAAATACCATGGAAGCAAAGTATGCAAGGTAAAACACAATATTTTTCTCAATTTTCCCCATTTTATAATTCACAATCAATTGTTTAGATGGCTTGGAAACATACTTGGACCCCACAACCAAATCAACCATGGAAACACACCTAACCTCAACAACCAATTCAATAATGGCGACAACAAAATTAGTAAGGAAATGTACCTCCATAATCTATTCATATGCCTTATTCTCAATACCAACAATATCCCCCATAGATGCAACAAGCATGTGATACTACGCCACCATAATTAAACAACCCACCTCCACCTATTGTACTTCAACTACCACAATTGTTCACAAGTCAAAATATCCCTATACCACAATTTCATGTACAACCACTACCTAATCCTCACATAAGCCAACTCAACACCTCCTGAGTGTTGAGTTGCAATCCTTCCCCTAATATGTAATAACCCCCATACCCTTATAAGGAGTATAAGTAATGTCAGGGAAGGTTCTCCAACTAAAAAACTCTACCATCATAATTGAAGAGAAATTTGAAGGGGAGGAAATGTTGCAAAATGTAACTAGGTTCGGTCTTCATAATTATCATTGTACTTGTGTTATTATATATTTATTGTAAAAGCAAAAGAAGAAAAATATTATTTTTTCTAGCATGGGTTGCATGCTCAAGTCAAATTATTATTTTATTCAAACATGTTCTTCATTCTCATTATTATTTGTATTATTCAAGGTCAAAGGTTTTTTATAGCCTCAGAAAAGAATTTTGATGTAATTTGAGCCAAAGTCACCTCAAGATGTCAAGTCAACCCTTCCTATCAAGTCAGCCCTGCCCAAGAAGGAATATTTGTTCGAACCCCTCTCGACAATATAAATAGAATTTGAGTTGATCTCATTTGAGGACATGGAATTCATATGGTCTATTCTTAAATAAATCATAGAAGAATAGTGAAGTCAAGGGAGGTCAAAGTCTGAAGTTTGCACATGTCAAGAAGGGTTTTCTTGAGCTTAGATTTATGGAAGTTTTGCCATGACACATCTCTTGTTGAAAAGGTTGTTTCAATTATCGTAAATGACGTTGGTTTTTCTACTATGAACTTGTTGCTATTTGGAGGAGGGCTTGACTTGGAATCTTGAGTATTTGATTCTTGTCATGGTCATGGGTGTTATAGACATTTTTGTGCCTCGCATCATGGAGCATGAAATGTCAATAATCACAGGGATCCTCAGTCCCTAAACATGTTGTTCTTACCCCTAAAAGAACAAGGTCATCAAACAACAACACTTCCAATCAGTTCTCCACCTGAAAACACTTCAAAACAGGCTTATTTTGGATCATGTCAGCTGCTCCACTGAGCTTCTGCGCTGGAATGCAACTGTCCCTCCTTGTACCTGCGCTGGAAGTCAAGATTAATGAAGGCTACCTGCGCTGGGCGAGATTGGCCAAGTGGCACAGTCATCCTGCAAGGTGTCAACTGCCCAGGAAGCTTCCAAACTGACACTTGGTTCATGAGATTCGCCCTGTGATGAGTAAGAGGTACTTGATCACCATGTGTAAGCAAGGATCTCCAAGTGGACTCAAGGACTGAAGATTAACTGAAGAGGGAGAGGACACAAGGCAGCTTCATGTCAGTCTCAAGCTGACTCATCCTCTCTTCTTCTCTCCTATATATAGAGCTCTTCTATGAGGTCTAAGGAGGCTGGAATTTTGTATAAAGCAAGGAGGTGCTGTTGGTTTACAGTTAGAGCTATTGGGTGATTGTTTTACTAGAGGTGAAGAGGAGAGTTCTTGCTGCTGGGGAGGTGCTGCTGGATTGGAGCCATCATTGGTTGTAACCTTCTCAGAACCCTGTTACTTCTATCAATAAAGTTTTGCATGTTCTCCTATATACTTGTATTGCATTGATGTATTGTATTTACATGTATATTTGATTCATCCTAATCCATGCTTCAGTTATGAGTACATGTATCTTGTAGTTTGCTCTCTTGTTTTGTGCAGGATCTGTGTGTAGCTGGACCGGCAAAGAGAGCAAGGAGCTGGGAACAAGAGACAAAGAGAGAGGACAAGGATCGACTAAGCGAAAGACACCAGGTTGGTTAATCTTTCTTCATTCTCTCTGTACTTTCATAAAGGAAATCATCAAAACTTTACTTTCAGTTGTTGCTAAAGACTGTCACCTTTAGAGTAGGGATAGGGTCATCCGCATCGGATACTTTTCCCCACAACAATGGGTCTTGGATATCTCACTTTGATCTAATTCTATAAGAAGATAATTTTGCATGTTTTTCCCCTTGTGGGGTTTTGGCCCTAGCTTGGAGAGCTAAATTTATTGTGTTCGTTTGTTTCTTTGTGATCTTCATATATATTTTGGTAATTTCTTGATGAAGAATAACTGAACATAATAATAATAATAAGCCAACACACTCTCACAAGTAATTATCATGAAAGAGAAATCTACACTAATATGCAATCAACATGATTTATCAACACGAAACTCTCAATCAAATGATTCATGATGACCACCTTAAGACAGTATGTGTTCCTACCATGCAAAAACCTTGTACCTTATAATTAAAGTACCCAAAAGTACTGTGTTAGGATATTTCGACACATAGGAAATAGTTAAGTTCAACTTGGTCTAGTATAGAGTTAGGTATAGAGTTAGGTAAAGTGTGTTTCTTTACCGTTGTACATTTTGTAACTTACAATCCGACGATCACGATATGTAGTGATCCGACGGTTCACTCTCTCCTCGGTATTACTGACACTTGATCCGTGGCTTGACACCCGATTGGTCCATGAGTTCTATTTAAAGCGCATGGAGGGTCATTGTTCGGGTAATCCGTGCATGAGAGAAGCTTATGTAAATTTTCATTCTTTGATTAATAAATTGCCTGTAGTAGCCACGTTGGCGCAGGCCGTGGACTATTTCCCTCTTTGAGGGTTTTAACCACGTCAAAAATACTGGTGTATTGATCTGTGATCTGGTTGTGAGCGGTGTCCTTTTGGTGTTCTTTCTGAGGAACTTACCCTGTAAATTCCTACATGGTATCGGAGCTATTTGAGGGCCGCGTCCGTTGGTGATCCAAATCTGAAGCCGGTAGAACTGCATCCGACTGCTGTTTCCTAGATCTACTGTTTCTGACTGCTTTCGGGCCGAGAGGACTGCTCTGTTGTGTTCGGAGCATCTGTTCCAGTGAGGAACCCCTTTCGTTTCACGCGAAAAGGTTTCTGGTAGCCCTAGCTGCGTCATTTTTAAGATCTGGAGGTATACAGTCTTTATTTATAGTTTACTGTTATTTTCTCTCTGCTTATTTCGGTTTCGGTTTATTTAGCTTTTTTTTAACCGGATCTATACCTTTCATTTCTGCGTATGCTCTTTGCCCTGCGACTCTGTGCGATCTGGGCAAATCAGAAACAGAAAGGAAGGATTTTTCTCATGCATATGCTCTTTTCCCTGCACCTTAGTGTGATCTCGGAAAATCAGAAACATTGAGAAAAATATTTAGTTTTTTCGGCTAAAGCTAACTTTGAGCCGCAAGGTTCATTTTTTAAAATATCTAGTTTTTTGGCTAAAGCTAACTTCGAGCCATAAGGTTCGTTTTCTTTGCATGTCCGTGTTGGGTTTTGTGTTTTGTGTTTTGTAGGGAAAAAGATCTTTCTTAAGGCAAGCACGCAAACCAAGGCCCCCCCCCCCCCCTCCCTCCCTCCCTCCCTCTCTCTCTCTCTCTCTCTCTCTCTCTCAAATTTTTTGTATAGATCAATTGGTTCAAAGCTATTTTAAGAGAGTAGAGGTCTTGGGTTCAAGTCTCCATTTTGTGGGGGCGGATTTTTTCATTTCCGCACATTCGTGCACTTTGCCAGCAACTTCAACAATTTTGTTTTTCAAAAGGCCATAACTTCTTCATCCGGAAGCCTTTTTCAGAGCCGTTTTTTTTAAAACAGCCTAATTTTTCGAGATCTATCCATTGGAACACTTACTTTTAGCATCTTCAGCTTCAGTTTTTTTAAAAAAATGGAAAGTCCATGCCAAGTCATTCTTGACAGCACTAACTACTTCCAATGGATAGCCTACATGGAAGATTTACTTAGAAGTAAAGGTCTCTACAGAATAGCCACAGGCCAAGAGAAGAAACCAAAAGATGAAGACAAGGCTGCAAAATGGGAAAATAGACAAGATCAAGCACGTGGTTTGATAGGGATGTCTATTTCTCCTGATCTTATATTCCATATTGCAGAACTTGAAACTCCTCATGAAGCATTGGAACAAATCACTAAAGTTTTTGGGATTAAAAATGAAATTAGAGCCCATCAACTTGAAAATGAGTTGCTTACATTGGATCCTAATAATTTTTCTTGCATTGAAGATTTCTTGTCCAAATTCAAGATCCTTAGATATCTCTTGGAAGGTGTTAAGGTTAAGAAAGAAGATAGTAACCTTATTTATTCCATCCTTACTAAGTTGGGACCAGCCTACTCTGTATTTGTTTCCACCTTCCATTCTACAAGGGAAGCTTTCATTTGTGAGGGAAAAGACTACAAGGCCCCTTCCTTTGACTCTTTTTGTGATTCTTTAATAAGAGAACAAGAAAAATCTTACACCTTGGTCTTCTTAATCTTGGAAACTCTTCCAAGAAAGCGTTAGCCGCCCAGCAGCAACCAAATTCAAAGAATCCTAAGAAGTCATATCCTAAAAAGAATGGTCCTAAACCAAACAAGGGTCCTAAGCAAACTCAGCCTCAAAATGAACGATCATTTCAGCAAAATGATAGGACCAATAAAAACAAATGGAAGAAGACTGATAGACATTGTAACTTTTGTAATCGAGATGGCCACTTAGAATCTAAATGCTTTAAGAAGATGGAAGCCTTGGAAGCCGCAATGAAGAAACATAACATCCATGTGGAGCATTCTTCAACTTCAACTTCAACTTCATCTTCAGGAATGGCACTTTCTACATGTCGTTGTCAATCATCTCAGTCTGGTTATGCATTAAATGTATTTTCTTCTTCTCATTCTCATGAGTGGCTCATTGATTCTGGAGCCTCTTATCACATGGCCAAAAACAAAGCCATGTTTTCTTCTTTAAATGATTGTAACACCAAAAATATATATGTTGGTGATGATAGATCTCTTAATGTTGTAGGGGCTGGAACTGTTCATCTAGACAATGGTCAGTTTAATGATGTATTATGTGTTCCAACCTTATCCTGCAACCTTCTATCTGTATATCAGATAACTCATTCAGGTGAAGGTAAAATTGTTGAATTTTCACCTCATGATGTTGTAATCAAGGATCTAAGAGATCCTAAACAGATTCTAGCTACTGGTATTGCTGATGATTCCACAAGGTTGTATAAGTTTCACAACTTTGGGTCATCAAATCTTCCCTCAGTATTTGTTGCTCATAATGATGAAGTGAGCAAACTTTGGCATGAGCGATTTGGTCACTTAAACTATCGCTCCCTTCAGCATCTATGTAAAGAAAATATGGTGACAGGTCTTCCTATGGTATCTTGCAGAGATGGTGTTTGTTCCGGATGTGTACTCGAAAAACATCATCGGGACAGTTTTGAAAAACGTGCCTCTTGGCACGCTTCAGCCCCTTTACAGCTTGTGCACAGTGATTTATGTGGTCCACTTCCTGTTGCTTCATTCTCTGGCTGCAATTATTTCTTAACTTTCATTGATGATTTCTCCAGACGCACTTGGGTATACTTCTTAAAACTCAAGAGTGAAGTATTTAACACATTTTTGGCCTTCAAAGCCTTTGTTGAAAAACAATCTGGACATTAAATTCTTAAGCTAAGAACTGATAATGGTGGAGAATATGTTAAAAACACATTCATCAACTTTTGCACCGAAAATGGAATTCAAATGCAACATACTGTTCCATACACTCCATAACAAAATGGTGTAGCCGAAAGGAAAAATCGCACCTTAAAGGGAATGGCTAATTGTATGTTGCAATCTAAAGGACTCAGTCTTAGTTTTTGGGCCGAAGCAATTAATTGTGAAAATTATATAATAAATCGCACTCCTACTAAGGTTCTAAAGAATCTCACTCCAGAAGAAGCTTGGAGTTCCATTAAACCAGATGTAAGTCACTTTCGTGTTTTTGGAAGTGAAGCATGGGCCCATATTCCAGATGAAAAGCATAAAGCTTTAGAACCTAAGAGTGAGAAATGTACTTTTGTTGGATATTCTGAAGATGTAAAAGGTTATAGACTTATTCCATTTAAGTCCAAAAATGTTATCATTAGAAGAGATGTAAAATTTGATGAAAATAAATCGGCCTGCGAGCCTAGTCCGGCGGATGTGCCACCTCTTCCTATCTCTTCTACTTTTGAAAACATTTCTTCTTCAGATGATGAAAGTGAGGATGAAAATCCTCCCCCACCTTCTCAGGATCCTCAACTTCCAAGATGGGTCTGTGCTACTCGGGATGCAGCAGGTGATCTTGCCGGTGATCCTACAGATCAGCGACGTACACGTTCTCAGTTTGAAAGAGCCTCTTCTTTACAGACTCAAGCTCCAGTAAATCATGATCCTGACACTTTTGCAGAAGCTTCAGGCCATCCACATTGGGAAGCAGCTATGAATGAAGAATATCATTCTTTGTTGGCGAATGATACATGGGATCTTGTTCCTCTACCAAAGGGACGCAAACTTGTTAGATGTAAATGGGTTTACAGAACCAAGTATGGACCAGATGGGAAAGTTGATAAACATAAAGCTCGTCTTGTTGCTAAGGGCTTTTCACAAGTTGAAGGCATTGACTACACTGAAACCTTTTCCCCTGTTTCCAAAATGAACTCTATCCGCCTTGTTCTTTCCCTTGCTGCCTCTTTAAAATGGGAAGTCCATCAGATGGATGTTAAATCTGCCTTCTTGCATGGGGACTTGCATGAAGAAATCTATATGGAACAACCCATTGGCTTCATCCAAACAGACTCCAGCCTTGTATGTCGACTTAAGAAATCCCTTTATCGTCTCAAGCAAGCTCCTTGGGCTTGGTATGCCAAAATGGATAGCTTTCTTTTAGAATCTGGCTTTTCTAGGTGTTGTTCTGACAATACTGTCTACACCAAGAAAGTGGGCAACTCTCTTATCATCCTTGTTCTTTATGTTGATGATCTTATTCTTACTGGTAGTGATCCCCACCTTATAAACCATGTGAAGTCCAGCCTTAAAAAGAAATTTGAAATGACAGACTTAGGACACTTACACTATTTTCTCGGTCTTCAAGTCTTGCAATCCAAGGAGGGTATTTCCCTTTCCCAGTCCAAGTATGCTTGTGATATTCTTCGTCATTTTCACATGGAAGACTGTAATCCAGCCCCTTCTCCCTTTCAGTCTGGAGTCACACTTTCAGTCTCTTGTACTGCTCCTGAAGTTGATGCTACCTTATACCGTCAACTTGTAGGAAAACTCTTGTATTTAACCCATACTCGTCCTGACCTTTCCTTTGATGTTTGCCTTGTTGCTCGTTTTATGAAAAACCCCCGTGAAAGTCATTGGAAAGCAGCTAAAAGAATACTTCGTTATGTTCGAGGTACAGTACAGTTTGGGATTCATTACAGTGCCAAAGCAGCTCCTCTATTAGTTGGTTTCACTGATTCTGATTGGGTTGGTGACCCTGATGATCGGAAGTCTACTGCCGGTTATGTCTTCACTCTTGGTTCAGGACCTATTACATGGGCTTGTAAGAAACAGGCTGCCATTTCTCTTTCGTCAGCAGAAGTAGAGTATCGTGGTGCCGTGGAAGCTAGTAAGGAAGCCTTGTGGCTTCGTCAGATCCTATCAGAGTTTGGCTTTGAGCAGCAGCATCCAACCACACTTTGGTGTGATAATCAAAGTGCCATTCAGCTATGCAAAGATCCAGTCCAGCATCAGCGCAGCAAACACATTGCACTACACATGCACTTCATCAGAAAGCTCATTCATGACCATGTTCTTGAAGTGCAATATTGTTCAAAAGATGATCAGGTTGCAGACATCTTCACAAAGGCTCTCACAAAGGTGAAGTTCACTAAACTTCGATATATGCTTGGAGTTCAGGAAGTTGTCACTAAGGGGGGATAGGCTCTAGTGCCTCCTTCCTTCTCCTATTGTGTCATATTTGTAAATCCTTCAATCCTATCCCAAGTTGTTCTTAAGGGGGGATGTTAGGATATTCCGACACATAGGAAATAGTTAAGTTCAACTTGGTCTAGTATAGAGTTAGGTATAGAGTTAGGTAAAGTGTGTTTCTTTACCGTTGTACATTTTGTAACTTACAATCCGACGATCACGATATGTAGTGATCCGACGGTTCACTCTCTCCTCGGTATTACCGACACTTGATCTGTGGCTTGACACCCGATTGGTCCATGAGTTCTATTTAAAGCGCATGGAGGGTCATTGTTCGGGTAATCCGTGCATGAGAGAAGCTTATGTAAATTTTCATTCTTTGATTAATAAATTTCCTGTAGTAGCCACGTCGGCGCAGGCCGTGGACTGTTTCCCTCTTTGAGGGTTTTAACCACGTCAAAAATACTGGTGTATTGATCTGTGATCTGGTTGTGAGCGGTGTCCTTTTGGTGTTCTTTCTGAGGAACTTACCCTGTAAATTCCTACATACTGAAAGCACCACCTTTTCCAAAGAGGTTTGATATAGAGAAATATGTTGGCCAACTAGAATTTAATATTGAAATAGAATTGAAAAATGTTTGTATAAAAATCCCCTTACTTTAGGCTATAAAATGCATACCAATATACACAAAAACCATAAGGGAACTGTGTATTAAGAAACCTGGGAGAAAATGAAAATAGCCCCCTACAATACAAGTAGTAGGTAAGCTAGCCGAGTTGATGTTGGGAATAATTTTAATAGAAAAATACTTTGATCCTAGAAATTTGGTAGTCACCATTTTTATTAGAGACATCCCTATAAAAAACACATTGATCGAATTAAGGGCCACAGTAAACATCATGATCATTCCTACCTTGGACATGCTACATTTAGGATATCCTTGACCTATGCCCATAGTGCTTGAATTTTCCGACACGTATAGAGTCAATCCCACTACTGATTTTGGAAGATGTGATCATGATTGTGGATTCATGGGAATATCCCATGGATTTCTTAGTGATCTCATCCAAAAATGCCATGAATGGAAATATTTTGATTCTCGTAAGGCCTTGGCTTGCTACAGTTGATGCCTTCATTTAATATATATTTAGAGAGATGACTACCCTAACAGGGCCTTCATGAAGAAACTCACCTTGTGTCCACCTGTAAAACCCTCATTATAATATTTCATCTAGATATAATATCCTTACAAAACTAAGAACATGTGCAACCACTCTTAAATATTGAACAATCAAGGGAATTGAAAGAACTATTCGAAGATAATTTATCAAGCCAATTCCTTTCTATTTCAGATTGTACTCAAATTCTTGAGTTGTCTCATACATATAACCATATTTTTAGAGATTTATAGGAATATTATGATTTGAGAAACTCATTATCTCTTCTTACATTAGTTGTCAAAGAAAATTCAGATTTTGATAGTATGGTTGTCAAAATCAGTCCAGGTAAAACTTTTCACATTAATTTTAGCCTTAAACACGAACAAGAAAAACAATTGATTCATGTACTGCAAAAAAAAATTGGTGCATTTGCATGGGATTATCAGGATATGCATGAAATTTCCCCTAGCACTTGCCTACACCACATTTACCTCCAAGAAAATGCAAGGCCAGTTAGGGAACCTCGCCATTATATGAATCCCACCTTGAAGGACATTATTAAGGAAGAACTACAAAAAATGTTGAATTCCAACTTCATATACCCCATATCCAACAACAGGTGGGTTTCTCCACTTGTAGTCGTACACAAGGAAAATGGTAAATGGAGAATTTGTGTCAGCTACCAAGAACTGAATAGGGCCCACTTAAAAAATTATTTTTCATTTCCCTTCATTGACCAGGTACTAGACACTTTGGGAGGCAAACAATATTTTTACTTCCTAGATGGCTTTAGTGGATATAATCAAATCCAAATTGTACCAGAAGACTAGGACCAATACACTTTTACATGTCCTTGGGGGACATTCACATATAGATTTTTTCATTTGGATTGTGTAATGGCCCTGCAGCTTTTCAATGTGTAGTTACTTAGTATCTTTTTTGACTTAATTCATGACTGTGTAGAGATCTACATGGATGACTTTTTGATTTATGGTAACACTTTTAAGTAGGCATTGGAAAACCTTGAGAAAGTATTAATTCGCTGTAGAGAATCCAATCTCACCCTCATTAATATAAAATGTAGAATGCTATTGACAAAATGGATTGTTCTCAAGAACCATATTTCCCATGCAAGTATTGTTAAATTTGGTAGCTAGAGAGAAATTACCTAATAAATAAATATTAATTATATTCCTTTTGGGATCAAAATAAATTTCTCTTAGCTATGTCGACTTAAATCGATTAGGAAACCATAAAATTTTGACAATTCAAATCTCGCATCTAATGTCAGCTTGCCTTATTTGATTTTTCAAACTATTATAAAAAGGGTGATGTCCCCAAGTACTTCGCATGAAGGATGCTACATATCTTGTTCTAAGGTTTTTCATATGCTTCCCATCTATGCGCTTCGAAATCGCTAAGGTCTGGGTATTCCGCAAGGTTTGTAGTATGGAATACAACAGGGCTACCATGTTCTTACTAGATTCGTTACAAGAATACACTTTTGTTAACAGACTATATTTTCACATATGATATAGGACCATACTTTGTGTACATGACTATACTCTCATCATTTTTACATGATTATACTCTCGTTGGTTGACTGGTCATCAATTATGTCATTTTCATTTATGGCATGGACTGCTTGTCATTGTGAACTGAACTATGATACACTGGAATGGATCATTGATTCCCATTCACTGTAACTCAATTCTCTGCATAAATTTTGATGGCTCAAAACATATGTATCGTTGAGACCTAATTTTAGTAGATTTGCTATAGTGGCATTGCATATAGTGGCAAGATCATTTTCTATGTCATGTTCGTTTCACCATGGTTTCTCTGCTCAATATATGGCACATCATATCATTGTTTGGCACTGTATGGTTTGGCACTCTTTGGCATCACAAATGTATGTATGGTATTGATACTCTGCATAGGTATAATTTCATCATCATCATTCATCATTGTTATAGTTATGGCATCATTAATATCACAGTCCTGTTAAATATGTATGGCATCTCAATATTATGTATGGTCATGCACAACTTAGTGTTATTTATGATCACACTTCAGTTCAGTATTATGCATGGTCTCTCACAGTACAATATTATGTATGAGCAACATTGAATCTTGGCATCGACTCATAGTTCATAGTTTGGTAGTTTATATATCATACATTATATTTGTAGTTTCTTTGAAGTTACATGTATGATTCCTCTGAGTTCTACTCAATGATAACAATGGCATCATGGCATAATAGAATAATATTGGTAAGGTATCATAGAGCAACATGGGTATAGTGGTATGACAATATCATATTGGTATTGGCATGGAATTATATATATATATATATATAGATATATATAGTTTTGTTATTAGTATGATAGTATGGACCAGTATATATTGTTTTGTGGTATATGCATAAATCTTGAAGACAAAACCTAACGATAATATGGAAATCTATGAATGTCAGGTACCTTGATAGTTATAACAATACTTTAGTTGTTTTCCTTGATGATTTAAGTTAGGAGGCCTGACGTGATTATTGTGACTCACACTTGTTATACCTTGTATCTCAACTAAAAAATTGATGAAATCTAATAGAAGAAGAAGAATTCATTACGTGTTTTCCCCCTTGTGAGGTTTTTCCCTGGTCTTCGACCAATCTTGGTGTTTTTATCTATACTTGCTTCTCTTTTGTTGTGCCTTTATGTTCTGATGCATTATTGTTGATATTATTCTTTCTACATAATTGCATATGATGTAATAATGTTTTAATGATGTTTGGTCAATTTAATGTTTAAATAATGTAATGCAATTATCAAAGCAAATAATAATATAGCCGTAAGGGAAAAATTAACATGGTACCAGATTTGGGTTGAAGAAAATTCATGGATATCATCCCTATGAAGACATCATTGAGAAATGAAGCGAATATAGGGGAGAACCAAAAGAAAGCCAGGGCTTGAAGGAAACCTTAGGCAACCTTGATAAATAACATGAGGTTAGGGTTTGGACGAAACCCTTGAATCATAACCTGGATATGATTAGCTTAGCAGGGTCCAAAAACATGTGAAGAAAATAATTCTGCTTATGGCCGCAAGGTTGGAACGCAAAATTTTCAGTTGTAGCCACACACTTGATAGCGTGATCCGTGTGGCTAGAATGCGAAAATTACAATACCAAAATCTATTGTAGTGACTGTTATTATTTCATCTAACTGGTAATTTAATTATTCAATCTATTCCCATGAAAACATTGAAATAAACACATTGGAACCTTCACAAATAAAACTGCAGAAAAATAAATATCACTGGAACTAAGAAATGCTAGCACACACATAAAAATAACACTGTTGTTTTTGGACAAAAGTCCCTGGAAAAACCCAATGCAGGAAAATCGGTGCAGCAAATGAGGGTTTTATTTTATTATGCAACAGTTAAAATGTGATTACAATCTATGGATTCCCAATTGGCAATCCAACCAATAAGTATCTAACAGAAATAATTAAAGAGAAAATTGTCTCACCCCACAAGCATCACGACACTAGATTCTACAGAAAGTTGGTTTTCCAAACCCCAGAATAAGCCCTTATACGTTGACTCTCACAAGTGTGGCTCGATACTGCATCTGAGAAAGACATCTATCCTGTCTCTACTACTGGAAGTGACTCTCCGACCCTCTATAAGGCTTTCTCAGCCTCTAGAAGCTGAATCGACCTCCTCCTTAGATAAATCGAACTACTTTGCATCATGCTCTATGCAGTCTTTGCGTTGCTTCTCTGTAGATCACTTCTGTCACTTATTGTTACCTCTACAGATCTAGAAAATATCCTTTGGACTCATTGTCCCTGACCTTCATTCACTGCTTCAATCTTTGGCTCTCCGACAGCTGACTATTGCTACTTTCGAAATCGATCTCCCAAGGAAATCAAATTTTTGGTGTTCTCAAGTGTATTATCCAAGTTCCCATTAACTTCCTCTTATAATACACTATTGGAGCACCAATGAATAATATTAAAATTTAATCGATGGCTAGCATCATCTTGGAATCGATCTGTGTGAGTTCCTAGATGATTCTCACCTTGACTTAATTAATACTAATTAGATATCATTTTTTGGGATTCAACTGCATTAAGTAAGTCATTAATCTATGACCATTTCCATCAGATCTAGTCGTAACTGACTAATTTCTCATGGTTTTTAAATAGCCCACTTAGCACTCATTGCATCGGGAGATGCTCATAGGGGTGAAGAAGTGGGATTGAAACTAGTGAAATGAATCACATAGTGTCAATCATCACTTCTGGGGCTTGCACCCGGTAACCAAGACTTCCTGGGATTTGGGATTCAACTGCGTTAAGCACGTCATTCATCTATGACCATTTCCATGAGAGGTAGTCATAACTGACTAATTTCTCATGTTTTTTAAATAGTCCACTTAGAACTCATTGCATCGGGTGATGCTCACATGGGTGTGTTAGGGTCCTATAATAATAGGATTCATAATTTTGAATTGGCTATAATTAGTCTTGTAATATTGTACATACTTTTGATTTCTGCAAAATGTTTTCCATATTAAAAATTAAAAAATGTAAAGACAGTATGTCCTAAAATAAATATCAAAGGACAAAAAGAATAAGAAAAGTGAAAAAATATGAACCCCAAACAAAACAGATCATGAAAGTGTGCAAATCTAAGTGCCACTACTTTTTAATTTACTATGCAAAATAATGGTTGTGTGCAGCCTGTCATAAATTCCACAGCCCATGATAGTCAAACTGTTTAATCTTGACTACTTCATGCTTTAAATTTCATGTTTATAGATATAGAATAAAGATCTAGCCAAACTGTTTAATCTTGGTAGATCAGTAGTTAGGTAGAGAAATAAAAATGTGCTCATAAGCTTAATCTGAGCCATTGGAAGATATAAGGTTAGAATTAGATAGTTTACTTGTCAAAAGAAAAGGAAAGAAAGGGTCTGCTAGCTTAAATGCACACACTAAAGTGAAGAAAAAATGTTAGGGTAAGTAAAGGGTAAGTAGAAGAAAGGTTGCAGAAATACAAAGTTTTCATAGCATAAGCACATTTATCATGCTTAATCATATGTTTCAGTGTGCAAGAGTGGTTATGAAAGTTAAAAGATGTTCACAAGTTGATTTGGTTAACTTCCCCTCATTTCATTTCACCCCCCAATACATACTTACTAATTTCTCCATTATCCCATCATTTCTTAAGAAAATACCCTTTTCCCTTCATTTTGACCCTTACCCCTTGGTTTCACACATTTCCCTAGCAAATTACCCTTCAAAGGTCATTTTCCTACCCAAAACCCCTTTTCCCTAGTGTGAAACCCATTCCCCTTTAAAAAAATCATTTTCCCCTTATTAATTTCCTTATTTTATCTAAAAACCCCTAAAACCCCCCTGTCCTAAGTTTAAATTCCCCCTTCGCATTTACTTAATTAACTCCGCCATTCATGTATTTCCCGGCAAAACCCATTTACCCCATAAAACCCATTTTTCCTAAGTTTTGTTTCCCCCTCGCTTTATTTAATTAACTCGGCAAAATTCACATTTTCCCGATATAAACCTATTTAACCCACCACCCTTTGTGTAGTGAACAAACCCCGCTACATACAACACCAGTCCCACTTTATTAAACCCACTTATATTTAACCCCACCTTATTCATTATTTAATTACAGTTAAGTGTAATTAATCCCCCTGAGCCCGCTAATCTCCGCTCCTTTTCCCTCTGTGCATCTCGACCATGCGAGAGTCCTCTGGTCGCCCGCTTCAAAATCCAATGACCCACATCCATATCGCGCGGTCCCTATGTCCGACAGTTAAAAGCCCGAGAGCACGCGACATTCGTGGTTTTTCTCGGGCCCCTTTTGGTTATGTAGCAGCTTTGGGTTAACTCGCGTGCTCTCAAGGCAAAACCGTCTGACTGCCAAAAGCAGTGCAATCAACCTTAGTACCGCCTCCCCACTAAAGCTGAAACCACTCATTGTTCACATTATGAAATTCCGCGCCAATTCTAGTCGTTACCCATTAAAATGTCGAAGACCCTCATTTTCACTCTTTTCGCTTGTTTTTCACTAAAAGCCGCCTAAGCCTTCCTGCACCACCCTGAGCCACTGCAACCTATTTTCACCATGGATTACCTCCCGAACACACTCTAGACTCCGTCCACAATTCTTCCCAATTCAAATACAGCGTTCGGTCACCTCCTCTCAGACCTGGATTTTATTAACGAATTATTTTATTTTGCAGGTGATTAGCAGAATAGGAGCTTGGATAAACAGTTTTGATACTAGTTCCAAAACCTATTTACTCCAAGATTCGTAAGGAAAATGTATTCAAAAGCATTTATCCAAAAGAAAAAGACAATTATCATAAAGCAGGAAGAAATCATTTACACAAAGGCAGTAATGGTTAAAACAGAGATAAAATCATTTTCACCAGCACAACAAAACATTCTTACAAACTACTCTCCAAGAAACATTTTGTATTCTACATAGTAAAAATCATTTTTACTCAAAACACAGAAGCATGAAAGAGTGAGTAAGATTTACAGTGAAAGGTAAAATTAAAAGCAGGTGACAGAGCATTCATAGTAAAAGACTAAACAAAGGAGACAAATAAAGAAATACAGTTGAAAACAAACAGATGAAAGTGTATCAAATGAAAGGTCATAAGTAATTATGACATCCAACGTGAAGACCAAACAGCCAAGCAGCTTAAAGGACAAATGATTAGAGACTAAAAGACAGCATAACCTAAATAGCGGGGACAGCAAACAACAGTTCAATAGTTGTCTCTATCTTCTTGCATGAAGATATTTCTTTTTCCTATATTAGTTCTCAATGCAGTTTGAGATATTTTGTAAGTTCTTTCGTACAAATACTTCATAATTCGAAGTATTGAGTGTGGATTACTATACATTTGTAGAGTTATTTTGATCTTAAACCTAAGGGTGATTGTACCAATTTTCAAGTCAACAGACTCGAGCAAGTAATAAAAAGATTGCACTATAGGATTCATGAGATGAGATATTGCAGTGAAGTATCTTCTTTGTCTGATTTTGTTACTTTCTTATGTGTTTCATAAACTTAAATGTTATATAAATTTGAATGAATTAACTGGAAATTTAACTCAAAATTTGTTTAAGTACACTTTGTTTTGCATAGCTAAACATTTATATGTTTTCCTCTGATATCCAGATTTGAGAACCCTTAATTTCTCTCCCATCTCGGTTGACCTCTTTCATTTCTCTTCATGATCTGGCCTAGGGAACCCTTAATTTCTCCCTGGATCCAATTGGAAACCATTTCACCATCAAGCCTTTGAGATCTGTAGTAACTCATTTATCTTGCCCTGCAGACACTGTTTTTAGAACTAAATCCAATCTTGTTTGTCTGACATTTGACCCCATAGCCCAATGGTAAAAGACAACCCTTTTCATCTAAGTGATCCGACCACCCAAATTCAAATAAAAAAACCCAAGCACAATCATAACTAGCCTAAAATTAAATAACTAAACAAAGTTAAATTAAAAAGAGAGAACCCTCTTTGAGATTAGGAAGGCTAGATCCTGATCTCCAAAGTTGGTTTGTGGTTACCTCTATCATTTCTTTTTCTGACAACTTAGAAGAAATTTTGGAGTGATAACATCATTAGCGACCATACTGGGGGACTTCGATCCTCAGTCAAATAAAACTTTAAGGAAACCTTAAATTTCATCTTGAGCCCCTTAAGGTCATTTTTATAAGTTGTTTTTGAAAAATTTCATAAAAAACAATTAAAAAGTTAAAATTTTGGCTCCTAAGAAGACTCACTATACCAGGGCAAACCTAGATCCAAACCCTGCTACTATAGTTGATGACCGAGATAGAATTTTAAGGAAACCAAAAAACACATAGACTCATGCAAGTAGTAGCCAGTTAGTCAAATAAAATTCACTCCCTAAGGAGTTGTCAACTTTAGAGGAAATTCCTTTTGATTTGTCACTTGACCTCTCATTGTTTAGAAGTAAATCTGAGAATTCCATCCATGAAACAGTGTTAGACCCTGAGTTTATTCAACTCATTGAATCGAAAAGGGTGATTATCCATCCAGATTTAGATAAATTTGTCTTGGAGACTTTTGACAAGTTAGAAGCTTTGACCTCTACATTAATAAGCCATATAGATGATGCTTACCTTCAACAATCTGTTGAACTAGCTGCCCTTGATGTTGTTGCCTCTGAAATTTCTGCACAATCTTAAATCACTGTAAATACACCTTCATTTACCACTACCTCACCAATAGTATCCACCACAATCCATTCCCCTAAACCAGCCATTCATCAACCAAACACCTCACCATCATCTAGTTCTTCTCTATCCAGTTCAAGCCCTTCCTCAACTACCAACACTTTACCCCCTAGTCAAGCCAGAATCTAAGCCATGGTAGACCAATATGCACCTCTGGTTTTACCTGCACAACTACATGCCATGCCCCAAGATTATCAAAGAAAAATATTTTTGTTTGATGCTACTGGTCAATACACTGCCCAACAGCATGTGAACAAAATGACTGACTTTTTTGAGTTGCATGAGATAGATGAATCAAATGTCCAAATGAGTTTGTTTTCCCAAACATTAATTAGGGATGTTAAGAAATGGTTCAAAGCTTTACTTGCCGACCATATTGCAAACTTAGCTGCTTTTCATAGATTATTCATTGATAGATGGGAGAGAAAGAAAAAACCTCTCCAAATACTTCTGAATATGATAACATTAGAAGAGATCCTAATGAGTCAATTCAAGATTATTGTATTAGGTTCAATAACATCTACAATGCAATCCCTGCTAATATTAATCCTCCACCTGAACTAGCATTAATCAAATTCCCTGATGGTTTTGACACTGACATGTCATACCAATTAAGGGAAAGAAACCCTGAAACCTTGGAACAAGTGCAAAGCAATGTTGTTAGTGTAGAGGCCAACCTATTGGCGAAGAAAGCCAGAAAAGAGAGTTGTGATTAAAGAGGAAACTTCCACTTCGGATGGAAAGATAGATAGTTTAGCAAAGAGTGTAGAGAGAATAATGGATAGATTAGAAAACATGGAAAGGAAAACTCAGTGGGAGAATCAACAACCACCCCCAATAATAAACCCAAACTTTAGGAAGAATCCTAACATTGGAAAGAATGTTATACCAGATCAGCAGATTAGACCTCCCTTCCACGAGAACTATGTTGAGGGTTCACAGAACCATGAAGAAGACGATGACACCCAGATAAACTTATTAGGAATAAACAATGAAAATACTATTTTTCTTACTCAAGAAGAACAAGAGTTGTACATGTTGCAACAATTGCAATTAGAATCTGGTGAGTCCTTTGACTTTAAACAGGGTTATGAGTCAGCTATATATGAGGTTCACAAATAGTATAGCTTAAGAAGTAAAAATAACAATGAAGCTCCCACTAAAAGATCAATCCAGACCCAAACTAAAAAGATAACAGAAGCTCCTGTCACTAAAATTTTACAAATCCTTCCTAGGGGAACACCAGAGACTTCTACCCCAAAAATTGTAGATATAACCTCCACTGAAACTCAAACTAAAACAATTACTCAAAACATTCCAAATAGGAGTAATCAGAACAAAACTGTTGAAACACATACTGAATTGCCTACTACTGAGAAACAAGATAAAAACACACAAACTGCATTTGTTAAGGAAGATTTCATTCAAACAAACAAAGCTCAGCTCCCTTTCAACATCAAAACTGAAATAGAAAAATTAAAGATATCAGTTCCTTTGACCGAACTAGTAAATAATGAATCCTATAGATCACAGATAACTGAAACTTTAAATATAGGAGAGGGAGAATATGTTGTCAATTTGAATGATGATCAACCTGAATTATTGTTTGGCCTTGAGGTGAATGGTACTCATCAGCAAGGGGGAGTCCCTCCTTTCTACATTAGCCTGAACATTCATGAAAAAATATTACATAATGCTATGTTAGACTCAGGGGCATCCCATAACTTGATGCCAAAAGCAATCATGGAGAGACTAAACTTAGACATTACCAGACCATATAAGGACTTGTTTTCCTTTGACTCTAGCCAAGTTAAATGCCTTGGTTTGATCAAGGATTTATGTGTAACTCTAGTCCAGTGCCCAGCAAAGAGTATTGTGATGGACATAGTAGTTGCAGACATCCCACCCAAATATGGAATGCTATTATCTTGCTCATGGGGAGAAAAATTGCAAGTATCCTTGCAGTTAGATAGGTCATATGCCACCATATTTGTTTTTTGCCAACAAAGGAAACTGTATAGATAGAGCTTGATGAAATACATGGTGCGTAGTGCTGAAAAACCACAAAACTTTCCCATATACTCCATGAATTCTGATATGGAATCTTTCATCTTGTACAATTCAGACCATGACAAAAAGAAAATCACAACTAAAGAACTGAAATACAAAACAACTGATAGTGAAAACATTTTTCATGAGTCCCTATGGAATCTAGATTTTGATGGATCTATGAATAGATTAGGGGCTGGTGCATGAGTTTGGATCCACGATATGGAGATTAATCATTTTGAGGGATAGATTAAACTTCAAGTGTACAAATAACATGGGAGAGTATGAAGCTCTAATCTTAGGATTAAAAATGGTTAGAAATCTTGGAGCCAAGAGAGTTTCTATACTTGGAGACACAGAATTGATTATTAAACAAATTAATGGTGAATACTCTGTAAACAATCCCATACTTAGTCAATATAGGGAGACTGTCCTATATTTGATTAAAGACCTCCTGGAAACAAACTTTTTTGCCATTCCTAGAAAACAAATTATGCAAGCCCACAGTCTTGCCACTTTTGCTAGTACCTGCAAACGTCCCTTCCAAGCCAACCATCAGTACACTGCAGAAGTGAGACATAGGCCTGTTATACCAGACAATTTTAAGTATTGGCATATTTTCTCACAGGATTCCCAAATTTATGATTTCATGAATGCTGAAGGTGAGTTTCAGAATTGTAAAATAGATATAGACTGTATAGTAGATAGTGACATAGATGTAAATATTTTAGATATAGCTAAACCTACTAATTTCACTAGATTAGAAGTAGATAACTTAGAAAATGTAGAAATATAGGAAATAATGAATGATGATCATGAAATTCTTAATCTTAAAAATATTTTTTTGTGTAATAGATTAGTCCCCTTAGAATATTTGTTTGATTCCAATGATGTAGCTAGGAAGCCAAAAATGGAATCTTTAAGAGAAGACATAGAAGAATGTAATAGAGAAACTGAGCAAAAAACAAAACTCATTGAAATATCAAAAACCTTACCTCCACAGGAAAAGGTAAAATACATAAATTTGTTTAAAGAGTTCCAAGATGTATTTGCATGGAGTTATGAAGACTTGAAGTCTTATGACACCAGTATAATTCAACATAAAATACCTCTCAAAGAGGATCATAAGCCTTTTAAACAGAAACTTAGGAGAATTAATCCAGTTCTTATGCAATCTATTGAGAAAGAAGTTAAAAGAATGTATGATGCCCAAATTATAGCTCCCATTAGATACTCAGATTGGGTTTCAAACTTAGTCACGACTAGGAAAAAGACCGGAGAAATCAGACTTTGTGTTGATTTCATAAATTTAAACAAGGTCTCATTAATAGACAACTCTCCTCTACCAAAAATGGACCATATCCTTCAGAGGGTAGTAGGCTCATCCAGAATCTCTTTGCTTGATGGATTTTCAGGATATAATGAAATCTTAGTTCAACTAGAAGACCAAGCCAAAACTGCATTTACTACTTCTTGGGGTACCTTCATGTATTTGAAGATGCCTTTTGGATTAATGAATGCGGGAGAAACATTTAAAAGAGCTATGTATATAGCTTTTGCCAAGGAGATCCATGATTTCTTAGTAGTTTACCAAGATGACATCACAGTCTTTTCTAAATCTGACAATGAACACCTAGATCACCTGAGAAGAGTTTTCACTAAATGTAGAAAATTTGGGATTTCTTTAAACCCCAAAAAGACACTCTTTGGTCTAGAAGAAGGAAATTTTTTGAGATATATCATATCCAAATATGGAATTAGAATAGATCCTGCTAGAATAGAGGCCAATTTGACCATCACCCATCCTAGAAACATCAAATAATTGCAGTCGTTTTTAGGAAAAATTAATTTTCTTAGGAGATTCATTTCAAATTTAGCAGAGTTAATTACAGAACTAAATAACATGTTAAGAAAAGATTCAGCACTTAAATGGATAGTGGAGGCCAAACAGTCCTTTGAAGCCATCAAGGAATCCCTAACCAAAACCTTAGTCCTTATAAGTCCTGATTTTCATAAAGATTTTATAATTTTTTCTTTTGCTTCAGAACACACCATTGCAGTTGTCTTGTTGCAAAAGAATGACAAAGGATATGAACGACCAATTGCATTTTTCAGTAAATCCTTAAGAGATGCCACACTCAAATACAACATTATGGAAAAACAAGCATTAGCTTTAGTAAAGGTTATTAAAGAATTTAGAGTATAGATTTTGTATTCTCGCATCATTGCTTATGTTCCAAACTCAGTAGTTAAGGACATTTTGACACAAAATGGGCCTGAAGGAAATAAAGGCAAATGGGTTGCCACTATATTGGAATATGACATAGAAATAAAGCTTCCTAAACTTATCAAAGGCCAAGGTTTAGTCAAACTCATGGTTGAATCGAACTGTCATGCCCTAGATATTAATTTCATTGGTGCCCTTGATGATCAGGAAGAGATGGCGACTCCACAGATTAGTGAACCTTTTACAGATTCACCCTTGTATTCAGATATCATATTTATATTACTAAACTTACAAGCTCCTCCTGGTTTAACAAGAACTAAAGTTAGATTTTTGAAAATGAAGTCATTAAAGTATTGTATTATAGATAATTATTTGTTTTGGAAAGACATTAGTGGTATTCTTTTGAACTGTTTACTGAAAGATGAAGCTGATAAAATTATGCAAGAATTTCATGCAGGAGATTGTGGAGGACACTTGTATTGGAAGACTACTGCTGACAAAATTCTAAGGGTCAGTTTCTACTGGCCCACACTGTTTTCAGATGTTAAGAAACATGTGACCTCCTATCATAAGTGCCAGATATTTGAGGGAAAAAGAAAGCTTTTACCTTTACCTCTCAAACCCATCTCCACTAAAATTCCATTTCAACAATGGGGGTTAGACTTCATTGGAGAAATACACCCAGCCTCCTCAGCCCAGCATAAGTGGATTTTGACAGCCACTGATTATTTTACCAAATGGATAGAAGCCATCCCTTCTAGACAAGCTATAGACACTGTCATTATCTCATTCCTAGAAAATAATAGCCTGTCAAGATTTGGATGCCCCCAAAAGGTCATTATTGATAATGCGTCTGCCTTTAAATCGAAGAAAATGGTAGATTTCTATAACAAATACCACATCACCCTTGGCCACCCCACTACTTATTACCCTCAAGGTAATGGACTTGCAGAATCCTCTAACAAAAGCCTGGTCAATATCATTAAGAAATTACTGGAAGACAACAAAAAGTTGGGCAATGCCTTATGGGCAAACAGACTAACTACCAAGAAGTCCATTGGCACATCTCCCTATCAGTTAGTATATGGGATGGATGTTGTTTTTCCATCCTCTTTTGGAGTTCCAATGATGAAGATCATCCAGGAGTTGCAGGTAGAACCAAATGATATCCAAAGAAGGATAAATCGGGCCATACACTTGTAGCAGACCAGAGAAGAAGTATATGTAAAATCACAGGTAATCCAAGACAAAATAAAAAAGATATTTGATAAAAAGACCAAAGTTGATGATTTTTATATAGGTGATAAAGTTATTAAGTGGGATTCAAGAAGAGAAGAAAAGGGTAAACACGGCAAATTTGACTTCTTATGGAAAGGGCCTTATGTCATTTATGGTTACAGAGGTAAAAATGTTTTCTTCTTGAGAGAGATAGATGGATCAGATCTACCAGGAGGACCTGTCAATGGTAGAATGTTGAAGCATTATTTTTCCATAGATTAACAATAGTTCACTTTACTTTACTCATTGTATATAACATTGCAGAGTTTAGATTGGATTGGATGGTGATCTATTGAAGTTGAAGCCCAGAGAGAAGGCCCTTAGGTTTCACCATCATAAGTATGAATAAGGAAGAAATCACAGAAGAATAGTTTACAAGGTAACTGTAGTCACAATTCAAAGGCTACTGATCTTAAAGTTCTTGACATTTCACCAGGAAATGCCATCCCCATGTGGAGCCACTGTTAGGGTCCTATAATAATAAGATTCATAATTTTGAATTGGTTATAATTAGTCTTGTAATATTGTACATACTTTTGCTTTCTGCAAAATGTTTTTCATATTAAAAATTAAAAAATGTAAAGAGGGTATGTTCTAAGAGAAATATCAAAAGAATAAGAAAAGTGAAAAAAAGTGAAAAAATATGAACCCCAAACAAAAAAGATCATGAACGTGTGCAAGTCTAAGTGCCACTACTTTTTACTTTACTGTGCAAAATAATGGTTGTGTGTGGCTTGTCGTAAATGCCACAGCCCATGATAGTCAAACTCTTTAATCTTGAATACTTCATGCTTTAAATTTCATGTTTATAGATAGAGAATAAAGATCTAGCCAAATTGTTTAATCTTGGCAGATCAGTAGTTAGGTAGAGAAATAAAAATGTGCTCATAAGCTTAATTTGAACCATTGGAAGATATAAGGTTAGAATTAGATAGTTTGCTTGTCAAAAGAAAAGGAAAGAAAGGGTCTGCTAGCTTAAATGCACCCACTAAAGTGAAGAAAAAATGTTAGGGTAAGTAAAGCGTAAGTATTAGAAAGGTTGCAGAAATACAAGGTTGTCAAAGCATAAGCAAATTTATCATACTTAATCCTATGTTTCAGTGTGCAGGAGCAGTTATGAAAGTGAAAATATGTTCACAAGTTGATTTGGCTAACTTCCCCTCATTTCATTTCACCCTTCACTACATAGTTACTAATTTCCCCGTTATCCCATCATTTCTTAATAAAATACCCTTTTCCCTTCATTTTGACCCCTACCCCTTGGTTTCACACATTTCCCTAGAAAATTACCTTTCAAAGGTCATTTTCCTACACAAAAACCCTTTTCCCTAGTTTGAAACCCATTCCCCTTTGAAAAAATCATTTTCCCCTTATTAATTTCCTTATTTTATCTAAAAAACCCCTAAAACCCCCCTTGTCCTAAGTTTAAATTCCCCCTCCACATTTACTTAATTAACTCCACCATTCATGTATTTCCCTAAAAAACCCTTTTAACCCATAAAACCCATTTTTCCTAAGTTTTGTTCCCCCTCGCTTTATTTAATTAACTCCGCAAAATTCACATTTTCCCAATATAAACCCTTTTAACCCACCACCCTTCATGCAGTTAACAAACCCCGCTACATACAACCCCTATCCCACTTTATTAAACCCACTTATATTTAACCCTGCCTTATTCATTATTTAATTACAGTTAAGTGTAATTAATCCCCCCCCCTGCCCCACTAATCTCCGCTCCTTTTCCCTCCGTGCATCTCAACCGCACGACAGCCCTTCGATCACCCACTTCAAAATCCAACGACCCACATCCATATCGCGCGCTCCCGATGTCCGACAGGTAAAACCCGAGAGCACGCGAGATTCATGGTTTTGCTCAGGCTCCTTTTGGTTACGTGGCAACTTTGGATTAACTCATGTGCTTTCAAGGAAAAACCGCCCAACTGCCAAAAGCGATGTGATGAGCCTTAATAATGCCTCCCCACTAAAGCCAAAACCACTCATTGTTCACATTATGAAATTCCACGCCAATTCTAGCTATTACCCATTAAAATGCAGAAGACCCTTGTTTTCACTCTTTTTGCTCGTTTCTTCACTGAAAGCCGCCTAAGCCTTCTTGCGCCACCCTGAGCCTCTGCAACGAATTTTCACCATGGATTACCTCCCGAACACGCTCCAGACTCTGTCCACAGTTCTTCCCAATTCAAATACAGCCTTTGGCCACCTCCTCTCAGACGTGGATTTTATTAAAGAATTGTTTTATTTTGCAGGTGATTAGCAGAACAGGAGCTTGGATAAAAAGTTTTGATACTAGTTCCAAAACTTGTTTACTCCAAGATTCCTAAGGAAAATGTATTCAAAATCCTTTATCTAGAAGAAAAAGACAATTATCATAAAGCAGGAAGAAATCATTTACATAGAGGTAGTAATGGTTAAAACAGAGATAAAATCATTTTCACCAGAACAACAAAACATTCTTACAAACTACTCTCCATGAAACATTTTGTATTCTACAAAGTAAAAATCATTTTTTCTCAAATCACAGAATCATGAAAAAGTGAGTAAGATTTACAGTGAAAGGTAAAAGTAAACGCACGTGACAGAGCATTCATAGTAATAGACTAAACAGAGGAGGCAGATAAAGAAATACAGTTGAAAACAAATAGATGAAAGTGTATCAGATGAAAGGTCATAAGTAATTATGACATCTAGCGTGAAGACCAAACAACCAAGCAGCTTAAGGGGCAAAAGATCAGAGACTAAAAGACAGCAGAGCCTAAATAACAGGGACAACAAACTGCAGTTCAATAGTTGTCTCTATCTTCTTGCATGAAGATATTTCTTTTTCCTAGATTAGTTCTCAATGTAGTTTGAGATATTTTGTAAGTTCTTTTGTATAAATACTTCATAATTCGAAGTATTGAGTGTGGATTATGTTTGCTACCTATATCAATAGGTTTCATATTTCATGATTGGTTATAGAAGGTCCAAATATGCTCTGCTTTGATGATGCAAAGATCCCATATTTTCATAAGGAGACAAGGTGTGTATATACCTTGATAAGGATTCAATTTTGATGGATGGTCCAATAGCCTAATCTGGATCATGCCATGTTTAAATTTCCTGTTGTAGAATAGAGAAAGAAGTCTGTCCAAACTGCTTAATCTTGGCAGACAAGTAGTTTAGGTAGAGAATAAAGGCTCCCAACAGTTTAATCTGGGACCTTGGAAGAAATAAGGGTAGAATTTGATAGAAATCAGAAGGAAAAAGCCAGACAAAAGAAAAGGCACACAAAGGGTTTGCAAGTCCAAGTGCACCCTACAAGAAGAAACAAAAAATGCTAGGCAAAGTAGCTGGGTAAGTAGATGGGGTTGCAGAAGTGATACTCAGTTCAAAACTTGACTATGGTGGTCAAAAATGAGAGAAGCAAAACAAAGAAGCATGTCTAACCCCGCTTCTTCCCCTTTTTTCCATTTATTACTAACATCCCTCATGAGTTGAAATTCATGGAAAGACTTATGTTTTTATAGAGGCTCTTCATCCTTTATAAGCCACATTTCCTATGTAAAAATCTTTTCATTTTGATCTACTCTCTAAACTAAGTAAGTTTCAAACAAACTTAGTGATATCCCCCTCATTTACCCTCCTCATCCATATTAACCTCCAATTCTATTATGTAACTTCCCTATTTTACCTTTCCCCTACTAGTATTAACACCATGGTGTATAAACCCCAAATTCTCTATAAATATCCCTCCCCTTGGCATTATAGCCATATGTTCTCTGAAAAAGGAATCAAAATGACACCTGGTCATTATGATGAACCTCCACTTCATCTCTCTCCCTATTTCAAATCATTTCACTCATAAACCTTCATCTGCAAAGAAAAAACCCTATAGAAACCCCATCCTACCCATAACCCCTTTGAAATTATGCGAAATCCCGAAAAACCCATACAAACCCACTATTCCAAAGTTCCCCGCCCGAAACATTAAATCGAATATTTTAGTCGGCCGGTGGGTCCCCCCCAACCTGCACGATCCGTCGGAGGACCCGCCAGCCGTCGATCTCCTGCCACCCATCATCCAACGGTGGGCGGTCATTTCTGTTCCCCGACCTGCCGACCTTTAGCGTCCGGGGAAAGCGGTTTTTGCCGCCCCGTACAGGGGACGCGTGGCAGGCAGTGGGGTTGTTCGAAGCCCCCCTCCCCGATACCGCCTTTGCCCAAAGGTGGTGCGGGGAACCCGCTTACCGCCATTCCTGTTACCACCTTCCCTCCTACCTCATGGGCACGTCATCCTGACGTCACCTCACCTATGCCCACCCCCGCGTCCCGTGGCCCTCCACGCAGACCTGCCACCGCATCTACCCGCCACCATGTCCTGCCACCCTGGCGGACACCTCAGCAGCCACGTCACCTCCGTACCCGGGCCCCGCCATGACGTCATGCTGACGTCATCGACGGAAAAGCGCCAAATTCATACTTTTTCCAAATTTAACGTTATAAACGACCAAATGAGCCGTTTTCGGTCATTTTCACGCGCAGAAGAAGTAGCCGTTGTCGACCAGCTGCCGCGAAATTTGTCCTCCAGCCATCAAATTCAACATTTCAACCGCTACAAGTCCAGAATTCGACGGCATTAAGCCTCCACAGTCCGGCCCGCAAGCTTTCAAGCCAGTTTTTCCAGGTATTTCACCAGTTTTCCCACTTTTGCCCATGCATTCCAATTCTCTGTAAATTCACCATTAAAAGACTGGTAAAACTCCTGAATTTAGCTCTGCCTGTCACCCAAAGTAAGCCAAAGCTACCTGCACCATCCCTGAACTATAATTTGACATTGGAGCGGTCATTCCACGGGCTGAAACCGTAAAATTGCCCCCGAAGTGCTCAGCATTGTTCCCTTTTGCCAAGTACAGGCCACCTGCATTCTTACCAAAGAAACCTCACTATCTCTGCAACTTGCCATTTAGCAATTCACATCCCTGTGAATTTACAACAAACTACAAAATCCAGCTTACATTTTCCACTGAAAGGAGGACACCAGACTGGGTTTACAGTTGACCTGCTGCTAAAATCTTTAAGGACTTGTCAAATCATTACCTCTACCTGTACAGACTTAGATTAAATCATGGCAGCTTCTACATCCTCTTCCCTCAGTGTTGCTCCACTAAGTCAAACAAATAAGGAGCTGGAGGCCTTGCCATTTATTGACAAGGATTGTCTCATTGAATACTTTGAGGGAAAAAGAGACTTCTTGTAGACCTTCACTCAACTGAGGGAAGATTATAAGGATGGTCATGGTACACATGGGATATGGGAGTCAAACCTGCCCTATTACTGTCTCCCAGCTGTGAATGTTTTCCTTGAGATCATTCACCTATGTGCTCAACACTATGATGTGCAGCACAGAGCTGTCAATACCCCATCAGGGAGGATCCTTTTCTACATAAATGCTGAGTCCATCAACAAGATGTTACAGTTTGATCAGACAGAGTTGCTGATCCCATTCTCCATGAGTTATTTACTGGAAACTGGTGACAAGATGACCAGTGAAGAGCTGCAAAAGGTCACCAGGACCTTCATGAAACCTGAGTGCCAGCCTACAGGGCCACCCCCTTATCTGAATGTACATTTCAATGATGTAGGCAGGCTGTTACTAGACATGATAGCCTATGTGCTGGGATACCAAAACAGTGAGCATGTGGATAAAGCCATGCTAGTGTTGCTGTCTGTTTACAGCCCACGCCAGCCCCCTGCCCGAAAGTATAACTTTGCTAAGTTCATAGCAAATAAGATCCATGATCAGTTGAGCAAAGTAGACAGACAGGGGGTCTTCAGATACTCAGCTTACATCTACCATCTGTTCATGTTTCATCATTCTGAAGCCTTCCCATGCTACATCAGAAGGCTGGATCATAGAGGGGAGAGAAGATCTGTTATCTTCTGGACCTCATTTTATCACAAAGTCACAAATTCACCCTATACCTACTGTGAATTTGTTGACTAATTTGTGTACCCAATCTCTTGCATGCTGATGAAGTCCCCTCCTCCCAGAATATCAAGTGAGATCAAGAAAGCTCTGCAGCTCTCTAAGAAATATAAAATAGGTGACGGTACCTATATGAACACCATACTGTATTCAGGATTTATGGATGTGAGCTCTGTCCATACAGGCTCCCCAAATATGTACCTATGAGGTTGTTTGCCTTGGAGTATTACAGGCAATTAATTCAGTCAGACCTCACCCATTTCCACAGCTCCAAGAAAAAGGCCCACCTTAATTTCAAAAATGAATTGGGCCCCTTCATCATGAACAAGAAAGAAGGGTGGGAAGCTGCAGACCTGATCCTCAAGGATAAATATAAGCTCTCCTATAGTTTTCGATGGGTCCCTTATGACCCTCAAGGTTTCATCACTGCTAGGAGAAATAAGTATAGGCTCCTAGGTGTTAAGCACTGCCACTACCCACACATAGAAAAATATGCCAACTTACAAGAATGGCAGCTGGACACTCTAGTTGAGAACCTAACTGAAGAAGAAAGAATGCTTAAAAATATGAAAGAGCTTGAGAAGACTATTGACCTGGATTATGTGCAGCATGTACCTTTCAGACCGCCTCACTCAGTGGGAGAAGGGACCTCGGTTACAAGGACTGCACCACAGGCACCTTCTACATCAGCAGCAGGGATAGACAAAGGCAAAGGCATAATGGATGCAGAAGATGAAGCAGGAAAAGAAAAGTCAGCCCCTCTAACAGAGCAGCAGACTAAGCAGCAGACTGAGCAGCAAACAGAGCAGCAACAAGGACAAACTGTACTGCCACAAACTGGGCCTCCAACAACCCCCATAATGCAAACACCACCACCTCAAACTGAGCCATTGACTGCCCCAATTTTGCAGACCCCAGCACATGAAGAAAGGGGAATGAAAAGAGAAAGAGAAGAGTCCACTCCTCCCAGTGGATCCTCCCACCAGCCAGAAGCCAAAAGGCAAAGGGCAGACTCCCCAGAGGTGGAAGACATTACTGAAGATGTCTTGAACAGTACAACAAGAGACAAGGAGGGCAGCCAGCACACAGGGACAAGCTCCTTTCAGCAGGAGCAAACTTTACAGCTTGGCTTGGAGGTGTCCTCTCCTTCACAACAAAGCAAGAAGCCCAAGAGCACCAAGGCTTCTTTCAAGCAAATAAAGGCTCAGAATGAGCTATTGAGGGCTGAAGTCTACAAACAGTTCATAGATGCTACACCAGCCCAGCAAGAGAGACTGATGTCTGTTTATGACATCAAGGAAGAAAAAATGATATTCAGTCATTTTAAGCCCAAAGGGCCGTAGCCTAAGACAACTGCAGATTTCATAAAAACAAGGGTGGAGGTCCTAGCTAGAGATATACATCCCATGGACCAGATTGAACTCCACAAGCAGACTGGGGAGATGGTCTATGCTACCTTGGTTGAAAAGGCCACATTGGCCCATGAGCTGAAAGAGTCCCTAAAGAACACCAATACTCAGCTGGATTTTGAGAGAATGTCCTCTAAGGCCAAGGACAATAGAATAAAGTCTCTTGAGGAGATCATTGTTGACCTAGGACATGATCCTAGTGATCCAACAGGTGTGAAGGCCCTCCTAAAGAAGAAAGATGATGACCTCAATGCAATGAGGAAGAGATTGAAGCTGCAGCCCATAGAGCACCCTCAAACAGCCGAGCTTCAAAAGGAAAAACGGGCTGAGGACCAACTAGACCTCCTATTGCAGCAGGACCAGAGAATCCGTGAATTGGAGAAAGAGCTGGAAGGAGCAATACAAGATAAACAGGGAGAATCTACTTCCCTAGCTCCTCCAACTACTTCCACGACAGCAGGAACGTCAGGGGCAGTAGGGGCCCCCACAACAGAAGCAACAGACACAACTGCAGCCCAAGATGCCAGCCCAAGCATAGAGGAATTGACCAAGGTTGTCAAAGAGATGGAACTCCAGGCCAATGAAATAAAGAAAGCCAAGGAGAAATTGGCAGAGCTGGATTCCAAGTATGACAAGTCTAAGGTGACTGTGGCAGAGCAGGGCAGAGAAATAAAGGCCCTCCAGGACAAGATAAAGGCCTTAGAAAAAGAACTGAACCTGGAAACAGCTTTGGCCGAAATAAAAAGAATCTTATGGGCCAAAATAGGCCAATCCATTACCCAACAATGGAAATCAATAAAAACGATACATCAACAGATGGAATTGTTGGGCCAAGCACACACAGAAATCAATAAAGCCAAAACACTGCTGGGAAACAGACCAGAACAGGCCAACAGGATGATAGATTTCCTGAATAGGCAGGAACAGGAGGAATTGGCAGCCATAGGTATCCCCAACAGAACAGAAGCCGTTCTCACTGCCAAGAAAGTGCTCACTCTCAGGAACTATTTACAAGCTGTGGAGAGGAAGTGCAATGAGATCAGAGCAGAGGTGGAGGAATTCAGGATTAAGTTGGCAGAACTGCAAGCAAAAGGCCTGCCCAGCCTCCTAACTGGTGCAGGAAAATTAGTCTCCCAGGATCAATTTGCCAACAAAATGGCAACATACAGTGAGAACCAGATTACTGCATCTAGCAGTACATCTGAACAGACAGGGCCTCCCTCAGGACAGAGCTTATATGATAAACTGGGAGGCCTATTCTTTATTGAGAATGAAGTGAACCACCTTTTTGAGACTCCTCCTAATTTTTACAGGTATACAGAGGCCGATGAGACCTTAATAAAGATTAGGAGGCATTAGATGCCAAAGGAAGATTGGTGGCAAGCAATGCTTCAAATTCTGCCACGGTAGCTCCAGCTGTTTGGTCACTGCCAGCTCTAGGTCACTATCAGACAAACAGAAGGATAAAGTTAGCATTAAAAGCAGCTGAATGCTAACTCAGCATACAAACTATGACGGCTGGCCAAAATATAAAGAGATGCGCAAATTTTGGCGGTGTACCCTTAGCCAACTCCAACAGCCACCAAGTCAGTAGTTTCTGACCATTTTCTGACAGCTAAGGGACTAAAAGTGATTACAGCATTTACTCTCTCAGCGGCTACACTCCAGCAGTTAGCTGAGCATTTATGGAACATTCACTCTCCATTCAGATATTTTCTTATGTAAATTTGTATATATACTCCCCTTAGTAACGCATAAGGGGTTGGTAATTTTTTACTCTGAGGCATGTATACTCTGTACTTTCAGAAAAGTTTAATACAAAGAGCAATTTCAGCTCAGTGATTTCCTGGAACTCTGGTGTCTTGTTGATAATCTAAGTGCTGTTGCAGAATCCCTGTGTTGTCTGGTGGAATGATATGTTTTCTTTAAACTCTGTTCTGTTTCCCTATGTTATTTCATTTTCACGTTTTCATCATATCTAGCAATAAAGAAAAAGAATAGTTCAGGACATGTTTCTTCACACCTTGTGCTCAATCTTATAGTGCTGCAAATGTTTTCTTCAGGATTAAAACAGACATGAATTCTTAAATGCTCATGTTATATTTAATTCCATGTTGTGACTATTATCTAGAAATTCTTCAATGCTTCCAGGTAACAATTGCTTTCTTTCATATCAGTTTATAGAAAGATCCTTAAGTGCCTTTCTTATCCTGAACATATCACACCCAAACTAAATTTCAAAGCATTGTTTCCCAGACAATTATCCTGCTCTGCAGTTTTCATTCCGGTATCAACACAGCACACCAAACCAAAGGACTACTGACTCCATTGCCCAATGTTATATAAGATTTTGGTAAGAGCATACAAGTTCTGACTGAACCTTTTCCAACCAAACAAATAAACCAAAGTTGAATTTCACAGCTAGCCTAAAACACCCTCAGAACAGAGACAAATCATTAAGAGAGAGCCCTCTCTGATTACAGCTTGGCTAGAAGCTGCAAATCCAAAGATTGGTTAGTGGTTACCCCGGCCGTATTCCCTTGGGAGTCATAGGGAACAACCTGGGTGTTAACAGATTACTATACATTTATAGAGTTATTTTGATCTTAAACCTAAGGGTGATTGTACTAATTTTCAAGTCAACAAACTCGAGCAAGTAATAAAGAGATTTCACTACAGGATTCATGAGATGAGCTATTGCAGTGAAGTATCTTCTTTGTCTAATTTTGTTACTTTCTTATGTGTTTCATAAACTTAAATGTTATCTAAATTTGAATGAATTAGCTGTAAATTTAACTTAGAATTTGTTTAAGTACACTTTTTTTTGCACAGTTAATCATTTATATGTTTTCCTCTAATATCTGGATTTGAGAACCCTTAATTTCTCTCCCATCCAGGTTGACCTCTTTCATTTCTCTTAATGATCTAGCCTAGGGAACCCTTAATTTATCCTTGGATCTGATTGGAAACCATTTCACCATCAAGACTTTGAGATCTATAGTAACTCCTGTATCTTGCCCTGTAGACACTATTTTTGGAACTTAATCCAGTCTTATTTGTCTGACATTTGACCCCATATCCCAATGGTAAAAGACAACCCTTTTCATCTAAGTAAGTGATCCCACAACCCAAATTCAAATAAAAAACCCAAGCACAATCATAACTAGCCTAAAATCAAATAAATAAACAAAGTTAAATTAAAAAGAAAGAGCCCTCTCTGAGATTAGGAAGGCTAGATCCTGATCTCCAAAGTTGGTTTGTGGTTACCTATATCATTTCCTTTTCTAACAACATAGAAGAAATTTTGGAGTGATAACATGGTGAAGAAGTGGGATTGAAACTAGTGAAATGAATCACATAGTGTCAATCATCACTTATGGGGCTTTCACCCGATAATGAGGACTTCCCGGGAGGTCACCCATCCTAGATCGCATCTGGCTCAAGCGTGCTTAACTATTGAGTTTTCCCAATAGTCAAGCCCACTTAGCTTGCTACCCCATTTACAAAACTTTAGCAAGTATTGTGCTTGATGAACCATTCAAGTAGAGTTCCCTTCACTCTTTTGAATTAAGTATTGGGGGTTTTCGCAGTGCATTATATTAGATACCATTTTTTGGGATTCAATTGTGTTAATTAAGTCATTCATCTATGACCATTTCCATAAGAGGTAGTTGTAACCGACTAATTTCTCATGGTTTTTTAATAGTGCACTTAGTGCTCATTACATCGGGTGATTCTCACAGGGGTGAAGAAGTGGGATTGAAAATAGTGAAATGAATCACATACCGTCAATCATCACTTATGGGGCTTGCACTTGGTAACTAGGACTTCCCAAGAGGTCACCCATCCCAGATCACCTCTAGCTCAAGCGTGCTTAATTGTGGAGTTTTCCCCACAATCATGCCCACTTAGCTTTCTACCCCATTTGCAAAACCTTAGAAAGTATTGTTCTTCATGAACCATTCAAGTAGAATTCCCTTCACTCTTTTGAATTAAGTATTGGGGGTTTTCACAGTGCATTATATTAGATATCATTTTTGGGATTCAACTACGTTAAGTAATTCATTCATCTATGACCATTTCCATTAGAGGTAGTCGTAACTAACTAATTTCTCATGGTTTTTGAATAGTCCACTTAGCACTCATTGCATCAGGTGATACTCAGAGGGGTGAAGAAGTGGGATTGAAACTAATTAAATGAATCACATAGCATCAATCATCACTTCCAGGGCTTGCACCCGATAACCAGGACTTCCCAGGAGGTCGCCCATCCCAGATCGCCTCTGGCTCAGGCACGTTTAACTATGGAGTTTTCCCCATAGTCAAGCCCACTGAGCTTGCTACCCCATTTGCAAAACCTTAACAAGTATTGTGCTTCATGAACCATTCAAGTAGAGATACCTCCACTCTTTTGAATAAAGTATTGGGGGTTTTCACAGTGCATTATATTAGATATCATTTTTTGGGACTCAACTGCGTTAAGTAATTCATTCATCTATGACCATTTCCATGAGAGGTAGTCGTAACTGACTAATTTCTCATGTTTTTTGAATAGTCCACTTAGCACTCATTGCATCAGGTGATGCTCATAAGGGTGAAGAAGTGGGATTGATACTAGTGAAATGAATCACATGGTTTTAATCCCACTTATTCACCCCTGTGAGCATCACCCAATGCAATGAGTGCTAAGTGGACTATCCAAAACCATGAGAAATTAGTCAATTACAACTACCTCTCATGGAAATGGTCATAGATGAATGACTTACTTAATGCAATTGAATACCAAAAAATTATATCTAATATAATGCACTGTGAAAACCCCAACACTTAATTCAAAAGAGTGAAGGGAACTCTACTTCAATGGTTCATGAAGCACAATACTTGCTAAGGTTTTGTAAATGGGGTAGCAAGCTAAGTGGGCTTGACTATGTGGAAAACTCCACAGTTAAGCACACTTGAGCCAGAGGCGATCTGGGATGGGTGACGTCCCGGGAAGTCTTGGTTACCGAGTGATTCATTTCACTAGTTTCAATCCCACTTCTTCACCCCTATGAGCATCTACTGATGCAATGAGTGCTAAGTGGACTATTCAAAAACCATGATAAATTAGTCAGTTACGACTACCTCTCATGGAAATGGTCAGAGATGAATGACTTACTTAACACAGTTGAACCCAAAGAATGATATCTAATATAATGCACTGCGAAAACCCCCAATACTTAATACTAATTAATTAACCCATTTTCATAAGTTTAGACTTAGGAAACATTAAAAAATCACTTAATAATCTAATTAAGTCACTTCCATGTGGAATTTACAAAAACAATTTATGAGTCTTGGAGATCTCATGTATTCTAGCCTCTCCACCAAATTTCGTGGCTAGAACACATTCGATGATACAAAAACTAAAACTCCCTCTTAGCGAGGAATGTGTTCTAGTGCTACACACCCTCCTACAAAACTTTGTCTTTGTATCATCTTTGTTACGCTATTGATGTTTGGCTTCTGTTGCCCACCAACTACTACACAACTTTGATGCTACATTTGTGCTGTTGTTGACATTGTCATACTGGTGCCAACACTGCAACTCCCTCTCATATGTTGTTGCTGCGACTGCAACATCTACAACTAAAATGCATCCAAAATACTAAATCAATTGTTTTCGAGATGATACATTTGTCTCGAGAGTCTCTGACTTCTACTAGAATTTGCACTGTCACTAAAGAATCTACGTTGTTTCCAACTTTGTACCGAGCCACCCGCTCTATTGTCAACACTGCACTGCACTCCTTAACATCTGACAACTACTAGTCTGCAATTGTCACTCTGGTACTGACTACATCAACTGCCATTGATCCATCCCACTATTGAATACTATGGGCCCTTGTAGAAAGGTACTAATTCGTGAGGTGGACTCCTCAAGGACCCATCCCAATCTCTATAGTTCTCTATGACTACAATACCAAATCTCCCCACCTCACTCCTAGAGATATATCTGTGAACATCTTGAAGTCTTCCTCCAACCTGAAGGACAACCTGTAGATCTTTGTAGAAGCTTCCTCTTGGTCTTGCTTCTCTGACTTGTCCTTCTCCCTGAGAGGAAAATATGCATTGTATTGACCAAGCTCACCACACCTAAAGCACTTGACGTTTGACAAGTCCTTCTTCCTTCTTTCCTTCTCCTTCCCCTGACTAGGACCCTTTGATGTGAGGGCCATATTCTCCTCCATGTTCACCACCTTCGATTTGTTTCTATTGTTTCCACTGATGGAGCTCTTTAATAGATCTTGCCTCAACTCCTCCTGCTCCAATTATGACCACATCTTGTCCCATCCTGATAGTTTGTCTCTGCCCAATATGCTTTGGACAAAAGCTTTCCACTCCTCAAAGACATTATTCAATGCCAGCCCCACTAGCTATGTTGGTTGAGGCATTGTCCCAACCGCTGCAAGCTAGTCTCATACCTCTTGGATCCTAGCGAGGAAGTGATTTATGCCTTCCTATTTCTGCATCCTGATGCATATCAGTGTTGGCATTATGATACAAGTGTTGTCCTTGATGGCAACTCACAGTAAAATGGGAATATTTAGAGGTAAGAGGGCAGTGATACAGAAGAACAGGAAGATGGAACTAAGGTCTACTGATCAGAATAAAGAAGGTGAAGGAAAAGGTTGATGTAAAGCAGTTTAAGAAGTATACGCATGTCCACTTAGTCAAAATGACATATACATGTTGGTACACAAAAAAAAGAGTGTATACGTATACACACACTCTCACAAGAAGAAAAGCGTGTACAAGTTGGAAAATCAAGGTTTTGGTCCAAGGTATTTGGTCCGAGGTATTTGATCTGAGGTATTTGCCTGAGGGATTTGGTCCAAGGTATTGGTCCTAAGTGGTTTTGGTCCGAGGTACTGAGAAAGGCCTAAAACTATATAAGGAGGAGAAGATCATTAGGCCAAGAAGTGAAGTGAATGGGTTTCTAAGGAATACTTCTATCTGAAGTATATTTATGTTGCAGGGGCTATGTTGGTGATTTGATCTGAAATATTTATGTGCACCTTGAATTCAATGTTGGATCAAGATCATGAGACCTGAAATGACTTATCATTGAATGATCTGATATCGATTGGGCTATATCTGATTATGTACACCTATTTTATTCTTTAAATGTGATGATCTGGGTTTGTCTGAAATCCGGAATTGCAGCAAAGTTATGAGCCAATATTTGCAGATATGTACGTTGGTTCTACTCTTCCAAGTAGCGTATACAAAAGAAAAGCCTTTTTCTTCATATCTGAATGATCTATCTGATCAGTTCTATTTTTTTATTGTTTTCTGTCAAGAAAGTCTTCTTAGATCTGAATGTAAAACTGAATGCATAAGGAGTTTGGTATCTGATTGATTGATTGTATAAGTGAGAAGGGTCATCTTTGTTGCTGCCTGTGTAAAGATCTATAAATAGACAGTAGATGGTCAGTATATTTTTGGTTGGTAAAAACTTGATTAAGAAGTTTTATGTTTCGGTAATTTTGAAGGTATACGCAAGTTTGATTACAGGAAGTAGCATATACACGCAGATTTGGCTCAGTAACATAGCATTTACATTATGATGCATGATTTTTGAGATTGCAGCTGGTTTTGAATGATGATGCAGGTTTCTGCGTTCAAAATAGTGTTTTGGTGATGATGATCTGATTGGTCATATTAAATAAATGGTTGTTGATGCAGATTAAGTTTCAAAGTCTGATGGGTCCAGTATGGAAATTTGATGAAACGAAGCCTTCATCTGTATTGTTGTGTACCAGGAGCATCCAGACTAAAAATTTATGAAACATGGTCCCTAGAGGAAGAGAGAAGGTTGTAGCCTTCTGTATGTCGGTGCCTACGTACTAGTAATCACATTGGCTGGTACAAGAGCTATGCGGTTGCAACTCCCTTCTACTAGAAGATGGAAAATGAGAGAAGGTTGTAGCCTTCTACATGTGGGTGCCTGTGTACTGGTATGAGTTTGCACCAGTACAAGATTGTAAACAACTTTTCTTATTGTTAAAAGAAGACAGAGACGACAGTAGCAGGTGGTTTTCACCCACATTGGGTTTCCACCTTAAATATTGGTGTTCATGTTTGTTGCTTATGTGTGATAGTTTATTCTATTTTTATTGCTCTGTTTAATAAGTTACTGATGCACTGGTTAAAGATCAACACATGATAAATTTTCTAAATCTCAAGTTTTTTGGGTGTATGTTGGTTTCTCTAATCATAGTTACATGTACATGCTAGTTCACTTCATAGAAACAACATTTATAAATCTGTTTGAGAAAAGAAAAAATTTTGATCAGATAATACTGATTCACCCCCCTCTCAGTATTATTTCCAACAATTATTATCAGAGCAAGTCCTTCTGAATAAGCTTGATCGCTTGAAGGAAGATCTTTTGAGATGAATAATCATGAAGGCATAGGATCCATCAGACCACGAATCTTCAATGGGAGAAACCTAGTATATTGGAAAATAAGAACCAGAGACTATCTACAATCACTTGGAGCAGATGTTTGGGAAATTGTAGAAGGAGGATATCAATTTCCAGTAGAAATTCCTACATACTCTGCAGGTAAGAAGTTATATGAAACCAATGCCAAAGTTGTCAATACATTATTGGGAAGCCTGTTAGAATCAAAATTTGTCAAATTCTTACAGCTCAAGGTAGCCAAAGAAATATGGGACAAAATCATTCAAAGCTACGAAGGAGACTCTTAAGTAAAACGTGCTAATCTTCAAACTCTCATACTTCAGTATGAAACTCTTAAGATTCATAGTGATGAGAGTGTTGCTAGTTACTTCTTACATATAGATGAGATTGTTAATTGTATGAAGAATCTGGGTGAATAGATAAAGGAAGTTACATTAGTGGAGAAAATTTTGAGATATTTGTCTTCTAAATTTGAGTCAAAAGTGTCTGCCATAGAGGAAAAACGGGATCTTCAAACTATTACAGTGACTCAACTCCATGGAATCCTAATTGCCTTTGAAATGAGAAAAGGAGGCCCATCAGATATGAGAGAAGTCACTTTTAAAGCGGCAGCAAGGGGAAAAGAAAAGGAGGAGCACAATGAATCAAGACACATTTCAGAAGAAGAGGATGAGGTAAGTTTTGTCAAGAAGCTTCAATGAGGTTCCGGAAGATTCAGAGGTAAGTTACCTTTCAAATGCTTTGCTTGTGCTAGATTCGACCACTATGCTGCCAAATGTCCTCATAAAGATAAATATGAAAAGGGAAAGGAATATGCTAAAGGCAATAGAAAATAGGTTGTGAATAAAAGGAGTTACTATACACATGAAGATGGTGATGGTTTATCTAATAGTGATGAAGATGAAATGGAACAAGATTATGGACTACTCATGGCCTATGACAATGATGATTTTTTGGATGCACTAGAAGAGGAATACTTTCTTGAACAAATCACTAAACTCAAAATCTGTTTAGAAGAAAAGAATGTGATCATAGATACTTTGACACACGAACTTGTTGAAAGAGAAAAACACAATGAAAATCTAGAATGTGAAATTGTGAGTCTAAGAAAAGATCTCGAGAAAACAAAATTTCTTAATCTCAGATTTGCTAAAGGATCAGAAACTGTAAATGAAATCATCAAAGTTCAGTGTTCTCCTCTAATAAACACAGGTCTTGGATATACTAAAGAATCATCTCAATAACAGAAGCCATCAACCTTCACCAGAAGCTATCTTGATGCAGCAAAGACCAGTGAACAATATGCCAATCGTCAGCAAAGGCCTAAAATTACTCATCAAGTAAATCATACTCAATTTACTCCAAGGATGAATATCGGTAGAAACCGCAACCAACAAGTAAATAATGACAAAAGATTCTATGATCACAGAAACTTCTTTAATGAGAAATTTTTTTCATGCCAATTGGGCACAAGACTGCTCAATGTGTTGCTTATGAAACGAACATGACTAGAGAAGCATGAAATCAAAGGGATGTAACAAAAATCAAGAAAAGTTCCTATAATAACTTTTCTCCTCTTGAAAATGAAATAGAATGCTCGATTTGTAACAATGTTGGTCGTGAAGAATCTGAATGCATGAGAAAATTTCAGCCAACACTTCAAAAGGAGAAAACACCATTAAATCCCAAGATATGGAGAAGGAAGGAATCTCAATCAGAAAGATGTGGTATAGCTTTGTATGCAGAAGGACAAGAAAATCAGTGGTACATTGACAGTGGATGCTCCAAACACATGACAGGTGATAAAGAGAGACTTCATTCATATAATGCTTTAGAAAAAAAAAAGAATGTCTCATCTGGAAATGACACTCTAGCTGTCATTAAAGGTAAAGGTTCTGTTTTCTTACAATAAAAGGTTAAAGCTAGAAATGTCATGTATGTAGATGGTTTAAAGCACAACCTATTTACTGTCAGTCAAATGTGTGATCAAGGGAATGAAGTGGTGTTTCGATCAAACAGATGTGTCATTCGTGAGCTTGATATAGGAAAAACCGTGATCAAAGGTACAAGAACTCCAAACAACTTATACATACTCAAAGGAGGACAACAATAATGCTATCTGAGCAAAACAGATGAAAATTAGTTTTAGCATAGAAGATTGGGACATCTAAGATTTTCTCAAATAATAAAAGCATTCAGGGTCAAGGCAATTCGTGATCTTCCAGATATCAGTATCCCAGAAAATACCATATGCAAATCATGTCAAATTAGTAAGAAAACTAGAGTTCACTTCATTGAAAAGGAAGGGTCAGCAAGTAAGCCTCTTGAACTCATCCATACTGATTTATGTGGACCAACAAGGAAAAAGTCTCCTCGAGGAGAAGAATACTTTATTTTGTTTATTGATGATTTTTCCAGGATGTGTTGGATAGGTCTTCTAAAGCATAAAGATGAAGCATTTGAAAAGTTTAAAGCCTTAAAAGATTTAGTAGATATGAATCAGATCGAACAATCAAATGTCTCAGATCTGATCGAGGGGGAGAATTCATATCAGATGAATTCTTTGACTTTTGTGAACCACATGGAATAAAAAGGGAATTTTCCACCACAAGAACCTCAGCAAAATGGTGTGGTAGAAAGGATGAACAAAACAATTCAACGAATGGCGCGGTCTATGCTAGATGAATCTGGAACTCATGTAGCCTTCTAGGATGAAGTTGCATTTGCTACTGTGACTATTCTCAACAAAGTGAATGTTCGAGTAAATAGCAATCAAACTCCAAATGAACTTTGGTATGGTAAGCCTTCTACTGTAAAACACATTAGAGTTTTTGGAAGAAAATGTTTTATCAAAAGGACTAATGAAAAACTTGGTAAGTTTGAACCCAGAGCAGACGAAGGTATTCTTCTAGGTTATTCATCTAGAAGTAAAGGATACAAATGTTATAATAAAATATTTCGGAAAATTGTTGAAAGCATTGATGTTGTAGTTGATGAAGCATGCAAAAATCTGAAACAGATGAAATCAACAGAGGAACATGAAAATGAGGAATACGAGGAATGCTTTCCCGCATCAAATCAAAATGATATTGAAGAAGAAACCAAGGAAGAACCAGAAGAAGATGCAACAGACAAGGAAAAGACTTCATCCATGTATGTTCAGAGGAATCGTCCAGAATCTCAAAGTCTAGGAGAAAAGGGGTCTGGAGTACAGACAAGAAGAACTCTTACAAGGACCTCAAGCTATCTAGCATTACTATCCTCCACAAGACCTCGGAATGTAAATGAAGCCTGCAAAGATGAATGTTGGGTCAAGGCCGTGGATGAAGAATCATACCAAATTGAAAATAATGATACTTGGGAATTAGTTCCTAGACCTCATGATAAAATGTTATAGGAATAAAATGGATATTTAAGAATAAGTTGAATGAAAATGGAGAAGTTATTAGAAACAAGGCAAGACTTATTTGTAAAGGGTATGCTCAACAAGAAGGTATAGATTTTGAAGAAACCTTTGCACCTGTTGCCAGACTTGAAGCTATAAGGATGTTTCTTTCCTTTTCTATTTTTCGAAAATTCAAAGTATATCAAATGAATGTAAAATCAAGATTCAACTTTCCTTAATGGAGATTTAGAAGAAGAAGTGTATATTGAACAACGAGAATGATTCATTCTTGGAAATGATTCAAAACTCGTATGCAAGCTCAAAAAATATCTCTATGGTCTAAAATTGGCTCCAAGGGCTTGTTATTACCACCTTGATAAATATCTACAACAATAAGGTTTCACAAAAGGTTTTGCCGATAACAATTTATACACAAAGATTGAAAATGATAAACTACTAATTATTGTTGTTTATGTTGATGATATCATCTTTGGTAGCAATGAAGAATCCATGAGTCAAAAGTTTGCTTCAGTAATGTAGCAAGAATTTGAAATGTCCTTACTTGGTGAACTTACTTATTTGTTTGGTCTACAAGTACATCAAACAAAAGATGGTATCTTTCTTTCACAAACCAAATATCTCAAGCAGATCTTGACGAAGTATAGGATGGAAGATTCTAAACCAGTATGTACTCCAATGATAACAGGATGCAGTCTCAGCTCTAAAAATGAATCGCCAACAGTAAACCAACCAACTTACAGTTCCATGATTGGAAGTCTTCTTTATCTAATAGGTACCAGACCTGACATCATGCATGCAGTACGAATTGTTGGAAGGTTCCAAGAAAACCCAAAGGAATCACATCTCCAGGCAGTCAAAAGAATCTTCAAATATTTTCAAGGAACTTAGGACTTTGGACTATGGTATCCTAAAGATACAGACCTTACTCTTCATGCATATACAGATGTAGATTGGGTAGGAAGTGTTGATGATCGAAAGAGTACTAGTGGAGGTGCATTCTATATGGGTTATCGGATAGTGTCATGGTTCAACAAGAAACAAAATTCGATTGCCTTATCTACAGCTGAAACAGAATATGTGGCTGTTGCACACAACTACTTTAGATGATGCAAACATTGAAAGACATTCAGATCACATGTACTCCACCTATCTCCATTCTATGTGATAATACAAGTGCCATCAATATTTCAAAAAATCCAATCATGCACTCCAAGAGCAAGCCCATACCCATTAAGTATCGATTTCTACGAGAACAAGTGCTTGAACAAAATGTTAAATTGGAGTGTGTTCCCTCCAAAGAACAGGTTGCTGATATATTCACTAAACCACTTCCCAGATAAACATTTGAATATCTCAGACAAACGTTGGGAGTAGTTGTTGCATCATCCTGCTCTTAAATCTAGTTTTCAGAGGAAGGTTATTATACACGGGTTTCATGAAGTATAGTCGCGTATACACGCAGGTTTCTGTGACTGAAGGAGCATATATGTTTTTCTAATAGAAAAACAGTGGGTTAGACTCTTATATGGGTGCTTTGTCTGATATTGATGATTACAGTCTGACGATATGTTTTGTTCGTTGATTTTTATCTTACTGATAAAGATGCCTTGATGAATGACTTGTTGACAATGAAAAGGTAGCACAAGTTCAAGGGGAGCATTAGCCTTCACACACATTCTGCATTTTCGGCATTTTGGTTGTTGAATTCAGCTATGATTTGTTGTTTAAAGACATAGGGTGTAATTTAAGTCTATATTTGAATGAGTCCTATTGGACAAATGATGTAATTTTTATCCCCACTTTGCATGGGATGGATGATGTAATATTTGTTGTATTTCTATCATGTATAAACAATTGGTATATCCCCACTTTGTTAGGTGGATGAGTCAAATGTGGTATATCCCCACTTGGTCATAAGGAGGTCATACTCACTTAGTTGAGTTATAGAGTCATGTTATTCCTTTGAATCATATCTCTGCAGACTCGGCATGTACTTAGGGTAAGTATGGACAGCATAATGTATATCAAAGGAGGAAAGTTGCTAGGTTCGGCCTTTGCCCTTGATGTCAAAGGGGGAGAGTATTTTGGTGTTGCATGTTATCTCTAACAGTTTCTACATCTTGCAGTAATCAACACCATCATGGTTTCCATCAAGTCCAAAGGGGGAGATTGTTGGCATTATGATTCAAGTGTTTTCCTTGATGGAAACTCAAAATACAATAGGAATATTCAGAGGTAACAGGGAAATGATATAGAAGAACAGGAAGATGGAACTAAGATCTATTGATTATAAGAAAGAAGGTGAAGGAAAAGGTTGTTGCAAAGCATTTTAAGAAGTATACACAGGTCCACTTAGTCAAAACGACGTATACACGTTGGTACACAGAACAAAAAGAGAATATACATATACACGCATTCTCACAAGAGGAAAAGCGCGTACAAGTTGGAAAATCAAGGCTTTGGTCCAAGGTATCTGGTCTGAGGTATTTGGTCAGAGGTATTTTATCTGAGGTATTGGTCTGAGGTATTTGGTCCAAGGTATTGGTCCTAACTGGTTTTGGTCTGAGGTATTGAGAAAGGCCTAAAACTATATAAGGAGGAGAAGATCATTAGGCCAAGAAGTGAAGTGAATGGGTTTCTAAGGAATACTTCTATCTAAATTATATTTTATGTTGCAGGGGCTATGTTGGTGATTTGAACTGAAATATTTATGTGCACCTTGAATTCAATGTTGGATCATGATCATGAGACCTAAAATGACTTATCATTGAATGATCTGATATCTGTTGGGCTAGATCTGATTATGTACACCTATTTTATTCTTTAAATGTCATGACCTGGGTTTTTCTGAAGTCTGGAATTGCAAAAAAGTTATGAGCCAATATTTGCAGATATGTACATTGGTTCGTATCGATAAAAGCGCGTGTACACGCGGGTTATACTCTTCCAAGTAGTGTATGCAAAAGAAAAGCCTTTTTCTTCAGATCTGACTGATCTATCTTATCAGTTTTGTTGTTTTACTGTTGTCTGTCAATGAAGTCTTCTTAGATCTAAATGTAAAACTGAATGTATAAGGAGTTTGTTATCTGATTTATTGATTGTATAAGTGAGAAGGATGCTCTCTATTGTTGTCTGTGTAAAGCTCTATAAATAGACAATAGATGGTCAGTATATTGCTGATTGGTACAGACTTGATTCAAAAGTTTTATGTTTCAGTAGTTTTGATGGTATACGCAGGTTTGATTATAGGAAGTAGCATATACACGCAGGTTGGGCTCAATAAAGTAGCTTGTACATTCTAATACATGATTTTTGAGATTACAGCTAATTATGAATGATGATGCAGGTTTTTGGTTCAGCATAGTGTTCTGGTGATAGTGATCTGATTTTTCAGATTAACTGAATGTTGGTTGATGTAGATTAAGTTTCAAAGTCTGATGGGTCAAGCATAGAAATTTGATTAAATGAGGCCTTCATGTGTATTGTTGTGTACCAGGAGCATCTAGTCTACAAATTTATGAAACGTGGTCCCTGGAGGAAGAGAGAAGGTTGTAGCGTTATGTAGGTTGATGCCTACGTACTGGTAATCACATTGGCTAGTACAAAAGCTAGGGGGTTGCAACTTCCTTCCAGTAGAAGCTGGAAAATGAAAGAAGGTTGTAGCCATCTGCAGGTGGGTGCCTGAGCACTAGTATGAGTCTGCACCAGTACAAGATTGTAAATAGATTTTATTTTTATTAAAAGAAGACAAAGACGACAACAGCAGGTGGTTTTCACCCACATTGGGTTTCCACCTTAAATCTTGGATCATGTGTGTTGCTTATGTGTGATGGTTTATTCTGTTTTTACTGCTATGTTTAATAAATTGTCTAAATTTCGAGTTTTCTAGGTGTACATTGGTTTCTCTAATCATAGTTGCATGTACATGCTAGTTCACTCCACAGAAATAGCGTATATAAATCTGTTTGGGAAAAGAAAATAAAATTGATCAGATAATATTGATTCCCTCCCTTCTTAGTATTATTCCCAACACTCAGCTTCTGCTCTAGGAAAATCTTTTGCTGCTCAGAAGTGCCCTGATATAGCATGATGAGAGCATACCACATCTCTTTAGTAGTATCCTTGCCAGCTATGTGTGAGACTATATGGTCCCAAACTCCATCCAGGATCAACCACTTCCCCTACATCATATCCTTCCTATATTCCTTTAAGTTGATCCGCATCCTGGGGAACCACCACAAGTTTTTCTAATTATATCTTTAGGCTATATTCATCCAACAGGGAGGATATCATGGCCTTCCAGATGACATAGTTTGAGTAACCCTCCAACCTATCTTGATCTCTCAGCCTAGTTGTGGCCATCTCTGATCAAGTCGAAAAATTCCTCTTTCCCTGTGCTTAGTTGTTGCTCTACTATTCTCACTCCCTTCTGGAATGTGTGGCTCTACTAGCTGTTATTTCCAATCTGCAACTGGAAATTTGAACTTTCAAGACTCGAAGTTCCCTGAGGAAAATTTTCCATATGTTGTGTGTGCTTTTCTCTTCCACCCGACATGGATTTTTCTTCTACAACCTTCAGTAAAACCCTATGCATCCAACCAGGAATCTACTCAATGAAAAACTAAGTTGTTGCAGCTCCGTCTGCTTACTGGAATCACTGATCTAGGAGATTTGAATTTTTTCTACCTCCTGCACTAGAAAAAAATCGAACTTCCCCAAGCAACTCAGCCTGCCTGGAAATGAACTACGTTGCCTCAATAGTTTTAGCCTGTTATTCCTTCTGAGTAGCAAATTCTTCCTTCGCTTCCGAGCTTCCCGGTTGATCAATCACGCTCTGATACCATGTGAAAAATTCAATACCTAAATCCTATTGCAACAACTAGTATTATTTCTTCTAACTGGTTTTTTTAATTATTTAGTTTATTGCCACAACAACATCAAAATAAACACACTACAACCTCCACAAATAAAATTGTGGAAAAATAAATAGCGTTAAAACTGAGAAATGATAGCGTGCACACATAAAAAGAACACCATTTTTTGGAAAAAAGTCCCCGGAAAAACCCAATGCTGCAAAACTGGTGAAGCAGATGAGGGTTTTATTTTATTATGCAGAAGTGAAAATATGAGTACAAGCTATGCATGCCCAGCTAGCAATCCAATCAACAAGTATCTGATAGAAATAATTAGGGAGAAAATTCTTTCACCCCACAAGCAATCCTGACATTGGCTTCTACAGAAAACTAGTCATCCAAACCCCAGCTTGAACCCTTATGTGTTGCCCTTATGATGTCTCTCACACATGTGCCTCAATATTGCCTCTTAGCAAACCGTCTAGCCTTTCTGTACTATTGTAAGTGACTCTCTGACCCTCTAGAAACTAAACTGAGCTCCTCCTCAGCTAATCGAACTGCTTTGCGTCAGCCTCTACGCTACTTCTGCGTGGATCACTTTTCTCACTTGTTGCTTCCTCTTCGGATCTGGAAAATCTCCTCCGGACTCATTTTCCCTGCCCCTCACTCACTGCTTCGATCTCTATCTCTCCGACAGTTAACTATTGCTACTCTGGAAATCGATCTACCAAGGAAATCGAATATCTGGTGTTCTCAAGTGTATTCACCAAGTCCCATTGACTTCCTCTTATAATGCACAGTTGGAGCACCAACGACCAAGATTAAAACTTAATTTATGGCTAGGATCATCTTGGAATCAATCCGTGTGAGTTTCTAGTTGATTCTCACCTTGACTTAATTAATACTAATTAATTAACCAGTTTTCCTAAGTTTAGACTTAAGAAACATCAAAAATTTGGTTAATAATCTAATTAATTCACTTCTAGGTGGAATTTCCATAAATGATTTTGGGTCTTGGAGATCTCATCTATTCTAGCCTCTCCACCAAATTTCGTGGCTAGAACACATCTGATGTTATAAACACTAACATGGAAATCTTCAATTGCATGCATGGTCACTAACTCTGTGTGACTATGACCTAAGGTTTTGTTTATAGTTGACCACTGGCTTTGTCCATTGACTGCAATAATGGAAACCCTAACCTAGATCTGATATGTCTATTGGGCTTATCTCTTGGATATTGTTTGTTTGTTTTTGTTGGATAATCTCTTTAAGAATCAGTGTAACCGTAGATGGACTAGTCATAGTTGGGCCTAGTTGTTGATGAAGAAGAATGAAAATATTGAGAGAAACATTGACATATGGATGACAAACAACATTGACTCTTGGAATTTGGATCAAGAGGGAGTCGATTACTTCCTTCAAATCTAATCTAGACTTATGTTGTTTCTATATGATAATGATTTTGTTTAGATTTACTGTTTTAATCATTTCTTATTCCCCCTACATAAATATTAGAGTATTTACTTCTAGCTTCCTGATGTAGCTATGATAAATAGATCCTTCTTGATGATCATCTAGATGCTAAATGGTGCATGAAAAGAGAACTAACACAAGTAACACTGGAAGAGAAAAGCTAGTACTAGAAGAAGTTGGTGTAGGAAAAAGGAAGTTAGAGCAGATATTAAATTCGACAAAGCAGATACAGTATTAAAGTGTTACAGCTTCCAATGGCATATAAGTGCTACAAGATGCTAAAGGTATCTGGATATTACAAGATATGTATAGAATATTGTTTCAGCATTATGATTTAGCTGCAATGTTGGATGGCAAGATGAACCCTAGGGTATGACAAGAATATCACCCTCATCAATGACTTGATTCATGCATGCTAGTCACATGCATATGAAAGTAAGTTTGATTTCTGGTACATGTGATATATTGATGCACTTTATAGTAATAGTTAATATGATCTCCTTGATATATGGCATTTGGATACCTGTCATATGATTTTGCAAAGTAAGGCCAGAAACATTGATTTTGATGTGCGGTAACTTGATATTATTTTCAATGCCTATAATGAGTATGGTAACCTTGATGGAAATAGTGTGGTTGTAAGATTGATTTATTGACCATTTTCTTTTCGATATTGATAAGGCCTTGATAAGTTGTAACTGCTATGATGTCCTAACAACATGGTAAATTTGACAATGTGACAAAATGGATACCCTAACTTGATGATATTAGGTTTCTGATGAAATATTTGTATAATGTGATAGAGAAGTGTTGTTGTGATTATGGTTCTTAAAGCATTAAAATACACTTGTAAGCTACCCTAATTATATGAAAGTAACCCCTGATGAATGTTTGATGACATGTTCATATGTGACAATAAAACAACTAATGATGAGTTGTCATGACTGTGATTTATATATATATATATGTGTGTGTGTGTGTGTGTGTGAGAGAGAGAGAGAGAGAGAGAACATTATATAGTTTGTCTGTGTGATCGAACTATTTTTTTGATACCTGACATATGAGATACAAGTTAATGTTGTGGTTAATGATGATTGAAGAGGCTTCCCATTCAGAGGGAGAAACCCTTGATGAGATCCCAACACCTATTGTTATTTGAAGTAAATGAATAGAAGACATGTAATTGAAGATTAAAATAAGTCTTTTGAACTTGGATTGATGATCACCCGATGTTGCTAAAAGCATGACTTTGTTATTTGATTTTAGGAACTAACAATGCTTTGCTAACAGGATCGATATAACCCATGTAATATTGGGATACATCTCTCATGTAGAAATGTTTTTTATGGTATGTTGGATTGCATTGATGTGTTATTTTTATTAGATTTGGTGGATCCTGTATCTTCCATATGGATCTTGGTATGCACTCTGAATTATAAAGAGTTTTGTCAGAGTAATCTTCATGGATTGAGAGAATGTTGTTGTATGATACAAGCTTAGGCTTGTGGTTTCTACCTCCTGGCTTCAAAGGGAGAAAGGATGAATATGATATTATTTTATTTACTTCATATATTTTCTCTTAAATTTGATGTCCTGTGTCAACATGAATATAAATAATTGTTTCTCCTGGTAATGAATGAGGTATTCTGATTGAACTCTTCATTGAGTTGTTTAAGTCAGTACCAGATATGAGAACTTTGATATGTTTCTGATCTTTAGAGAGAAACATGGATTGAAGGATAGGGCTGATCGAGGACATTGAGTTATTCTCTTCCCCCCCCCCCCATCTGAGCTCCCAAGGTGAGGAATTGAGCTGGAGATCTCCTGGGGTTGAGGGAACCCATGGAAAATAGGTGTGTTTGATCCTTACCTCATGGTAAATGTATATCTCCCCTATTTTTATCTAAGGGCATGTCTGATCCTTACCTCGCGGTAAGTGTGTATCTCTCCCTACCAAGCATACCACAATACGCATCCTACCCACAAGCTCGGCTTGTTGGGATTGTTCCTCCCCATCTGGCTAATGGGTTGAGAAGATGCCTTGGGCGTTTCTGATCCTTACCTTTCAAGGTAAGTGTGTATCTCCCTCGAGTTCCTCGTGTTGTGTTTGATCCTTACCTTGTAGGGTAAGTGTGTATCTCCTCCCAATGTTATGTATGTAGGTGTTCTACCACTAAATCTTAAGGGTCATGTTGGGAAGATCAACAAAGATTCTCAGGTTGAAGCATTTTCTCCCTATTGGCATTGATTCTGGGTGGTAGCAGTGGCTCCCCGATGACAATGTTCCAAGTTGAGTTGGGGTCCCTAATGTGTTTCCAGGTTGAGTAAGGCTACCTAGTGTTGTTTTAGATTGATATTAGCTGTCTTATGTTATTGTGGGTTGATCTGGGTTCAACTTTCCTTAATGGAGATTTAGAAGAAGAAGTGTATATTGAACAACGAGAATGATTCATTCTTGGAAATGATTCAAAACTCGTATGCAAGCTCAAAAAATATCTCTATGGTCTAAAATTGGCTCCAAGGGCTTGTTATTACCACCTTGACAAATATCTACAACAATAAGGTTTCACAAAAGGTTTTGCCGATAACAATTTATACACAAAGATTGAAAATGATAAACTACTAATTATTGTTGTTTATGTTGATGATATCATCTTTGGTAGCAATGAAGAATCCATGAGTCAAAAGTTTGCTTCAGTAATGTAGCAAGAATTTGAAATGTCCTTACTTGGTGAACTTACTTATTTGTTTGGTCTACAAGTACATCAAACAAAAGATGGTATCTTTCTTTCACAAACCAAATATCTCAAGCAGATCTTGACGAAGTATAGGATGGAAGATTCTAAACCAGTATGTACTCCAATGATAACAGGATGCAGTCTCAGCTCTAAAAATGAATCGCCAACAGTAAACCAACCAACTTACAGTTCCATGATTGGAAGTCTTCTTTATCTAATAGGTACCAGACCTGACATCATGCATGCAGTACGAATTGTTGGAAGGTTCCAAGAAAACCCAAAGGAATCACATCTCCAGGCAGTCAAAAGAATCTTCAAATATTTTCAAGGAACTTAGGACTTTGGACTATGGTATCCTAAAGATACAGACCTTACTCTTCATGCATATACAGATGTAGATTGGGTAGGAAGTGTTGATGATCGAAAGAGTACTAGTGGAGGTGCATTCTATATGGGTTATCGGATAGTGTCATGGTTCAACAAGAAACAAAATTCGATTGCCTTATCTAAAGCTGAAACAGAATATGTGGCTGTTGCACACAACTACTTTAGATGATGCAAACATTGAAAGACATTCAGATCACATGTACTCCACCTATCTCCATTCTATGTGATAATACAAGTGCCATCAATATTTCAAAAAATCCAATCATGCACTCCAAGAGCAAGCCCATACCCATTAAGTATCGATTTCTACGAGAACAAGTGCTTGAACAAAATGTTAAATTGGAGTGTGTTCCCTCCAAAGAACAGGTTGCTGATATATTCACTAAACCACTTCCAAGATAAACATTTGAATATCTCAGACAAACGTTGGGAGTAGTTGTTGCATCATCCTGCTCTTAAATCTAGTTTTCAGAGGAAGGTTATTATACACGGGTTTCATGAAGTATAGTCGCGTATACACGCAGGTTTCTGTGACTGAAGGAGCATATATGTTTTTCTAATAGAAAAACAGTGGGTTAGACTCTTATATGGGTGCTTTGTCTGATATTGATGATTACAGTCTGACGATATGTTTTGTTCGTTGATTTTTATCTTACTGATAAAGATGCCTTGATGAATGACTTGTTGACAATGAAAAGGTAGCACAAGTTCAAGGGGAGCATTAGCCTTCACACACATTCTGCATTTTCGGCATTTTGGTTGTTGAATTCAGCTATGATTGGTTGTTTAAAGACATAGGGTGTAATTTAAGTCTATATTTGAATGAGTCCTATTGGACAAATGATGTAATTTTTATTCCCACTTTGCATGGGATGGATGAGGTAATATTTGTTGTATTTCTATCATGTATAAACAATTGGTATATCCCCACTTTGTTAGGTGGATGAGTCAAATGTGGTATATCCCCACTTGGTCATAAGGAGGTCATACTCACTTAGTTGAGTTATAGAGTCATGTTATTCCTTTGAATCATATCTCTGCAGACTCGGCATGTACTTAGGGTAAGTATGGACAGCATAATGTATATCAAAGGAGGAAAGTTGCTAGGTTCGGCCTTTGCCCTTGATGTCAAAGGGGGAGAGTATTTTGGTGTTGCATGTTATCTCTAACAGTTTCTACATCTTGCAGTAATCAACACCATCATGGTTTCCATCAAGTCCAAAGGGGGAGATTGTTGGCATTATGATTCAAGTGTTTTCCTTGATGGAAACTCAAAATACAATAGGAATATTCAGAGGTAACAGGGAAATGATATAGAAGAACAGGAAGATGGAACTAAGATCTATTGATTATAAGAAAGAAGGTGAAGGAAAAGGTTGTTGCAAAGCATTTTAAGAAGTATACACAGGTCCACTTAGTCAAAACGACGTATACACGTTGGTACACAGAACAAAAAGAGAATATACATATACACGCATTCTCACAAGAGGAAAAGCGCGTACAAGTTGGAAAATCAAGGCTTTGGTCCAAGGTATCTGGTCTGAGGTATCTGGTCTGAGGTATTTGGTCGGAGGTATTTTATCTGAGGTATTGGTCTGAGGTATTTGGTCCAAGGTATTGGTCCTAAGTGGTTTTGGTCTGAGGTATTGAGAAAGGCCTAAAACTATATAAGGAGGAGAAGATCATTAGGCCAAGAAGTGAAGTGAATGGGTTTCTAAGGAATACTTCTATCTAAATTATATTTTATGTTGCAGGGGCTATGTTGGTGATTTGAACTGAAATGTTTATGTGCACCTTGAATTCAATGTTGGATCATGATCATGAGACCTAAAATGACTTATCATTGAATGATCTGATATCTGTTGGGCTAGATCTGATTATGTACACCTATTTTATTCTTTAAATGTCATGACATGGGTTTTTCTGAAGTCTGGAATTGCAGAAAAGTTATGAGCCAATATTTGCAGATCTGTACATTGGTTCGTATCGATAAAAGCGCGTGTACACGCGGGTTATACTCTTCCAAGTAGTGTATGCAAAAGAAAATCCTTTTTCTTCAGATCTGATTGATCTATCTTATCAGTTTTGTTGTTTTACTGTTGTCTGTCAATGAAGTCTTCTTAGATCTAAATGTAAAACTGAATGTATAAGGAGTTTGGTATCTGATTGATTGATTGTATAAGTGAGAAGGATGATCTCTATTGTTGTCTGTGTAAAGCTCTATAAATAGACAATAGATGGTCAGTATATTGCTGATTGGTACAGACTTGATTCAAAAGTTTTATGTTTCAGTAGTTTTGAAGGTATACGCAGGTTTGATTATAGGAAGTAGCATATACACGCAGGTTGGGCTCAATAAAGTAGCTTGTACATTCTAATACATGATTTTTGAGATTACAGCTAATTATGAATGATGATGCAGGGTTTTGGTTCAGCATAGTGTTCTGGTGATAGTGATCTGATTTTTCAGATTAACTGAATGTTGGTTGATGCAGATTAAGTTTCAAAGTCTGATGGGTCAAGCATAGAAATTTGATTAAATGAGTCCTTCATGTGTATTGTTGTGTACCAGGAGCATCTAGTCTACAAATTTATGAAACGTGGTCCCTGGAGGAAGAGAGAAGGTTGTAGCGTTATGTAGGTTGATGCCTACGTACTGGTAATCACATTGGCTAGTACAAAAGCTAGGGGGTTGCAACTTCCTTCCAGTAGAAGCTGGAAAATGAAAGAAGGTTGTAGCCATCTGCAGGTGGGTGCCTGCGCACTAGTATGAGTCTGCACCAGTACAAGATTGTAAATAGATTTTATTTTTATTAAAAGAAGACAAAGACGACAACAGCAGGTGGTTTTCACCCACATTGGGTTTCCACCTTAAATCTTGGATCATGTGTGTTGCTTATGTGTGATGGTTTATTCTGTTTTTACTGTTATTTTTAATAAATTGTCTAAATCTCGAGTTTTCTAGGTGTACATTGGTTTCTCTAATCATAGTTGCATGTACATGCTAGTTCACTTCACAGAAATAGCGTATATAAATCTGTTTGGGAAAAGAAAATAAAATTGATCAGATAATATTGATTCCCCCCTTCTTAGTATTATTCCCAACACTCAGCTTCTGCTCTAGGAAAATCTTTTGCTGCTCAGAAGTGCCCTGATATAGCATGATGAGAGCATACCACATCTCTTTAGTAGTATCCTTGCCAGCTATGTGTGAGACTATATGGTCCCAAACTCCATCCAGGATCAATCACTTCCCCTACATCATATCCTTCCTATATTCCTTTAAGTTGATCCGCATCCTGGGGAACCACCACAAGGTTTTCTAATTATATCTTTAGGCTATATTCATCCAACAGGGAGGATATCATGGCCTTCCAGATGACATAGTTTGAGTAACCCTCCAACCTATCTTGATCTCTCAGCCTAGTTGTGGCCATCTCTGATCAAGTCGAAAAATTCCTCTTTCCCTGTGCTTAGTTGTTGCTCTACTATTCTCACTCCCTTCTGGAATGTGTGGCTCTACTAGCTGTTATTTCCAATCTGCAACTGGAAATTTGAACTTTCAAGACTCGAAGTTCCCTGAGGAAAATTTTCCATATGTTGTGTGTGCTTTTCTCTTCCACCCGACATGGATTTTTCTTCTACAACCTTCAATAAAACCCTATGCATCCAACCAGGAATCTACTCAATGAAAAACTAAGTTGTTGCAGCTCCGTCTGCTTACTGGAATCACTGATCTAGGAGATTTGAATTTTTTCTACCTCCTGCACTAGAAAAAAATCGAACTTCCCCAAGCAACTCAGCCTGCCTGGAAATGAACTACGTTGCCTCAATAGTTTTAGCCTGTTATTCCTTCTGAGTAGCAAATTCTTCCTTCGCTTCCGAGCTTCCCAGTTGATCAATCACGCTCTGATACCATGTGAAAAATTCAATACCTAAATCCTATTGCAACAACTAGTATTATTTCTTCTAACTGGTTTTTTTAATTATTTAGTTTATTGCCACAACAACATCAAAACAAACACACTACAACCTCCACAAATAAAATTGTGGAAAAATAAATAGCGTTAAAACTGAGAAATGATAGCGTGCACACATAAAAAGAACACCATTCTTTGGAAAAAAGTCCCCGGAAAAACCCAATGCTGCAAAACTGGTGAAGCAGATGAGGGTTTTATTTTATTATGCAGAAGTGAAAATATGAGTACAATCTATGCATGCCCAGCTAGAAATCCAATCAACAAGTATCTGATAGAAATAATTAGGGAGAAAATTCTTTCACCCCACAAGCAATCTCGACATTGGCTTCTACAGAAAACTAGTCATCCAAATCCCAGCTTGAACCCTTATGTGTTGCCCTTATGATGTCTCTCACACATGTGCCTCAATATTGCCTCTTAGCAAACCGTCTAGCCTTTCTGTACTATTGTAAGTGACTCTCTGACCCTCTAGAAACTAAAATGAGCTCCTCCTCAGCTAATCGAACTGCTTTGCGTCAGCCTCTACGCTACTTCTGCGTGGATCACTTTTCTCACTTGTTGCTTCCTCTTCGGATCTGGAAAATCTCCTCCGGACTCATTTTCCCTGCCCCTCACTCACTGCTTCGATCTCTATCTCTCCGACAGTTAACTATTGCTACTCTGGAAATCGATCTACCAAGGAAATCGAATATCTGGTGTTCTCAAGTGTATTCTCCAAGTCCCATTGACTTCCTCTTATAATCCACAGTTGGAGCACCAACGACCAAGATTAAAACTTAATTTATGGCTAGGATCATCTTGGAATCAATCCGTGTGAGTTTCTAGTTGATTCTCACCTTGACTTAATTAATACTAATTAATTAACCAGTTTTCCTAAGTTTAGACTTAAGAAACATCAAAAGTTTGGTTAATAATCTAATTAATTCACTTCTAGGTGGAATTTCCATAAATGATTTTGGGTCTTGGAGATCTCATCTATTCTAGCCTCTCCACCAAATTTCGTGGCTAGAACACATCTGATGTTATAAACACTAACATGGAAATCTTCAATTGCATGCATGGTCACTAACTCTGTGCGACTATGACCTAAGGTTTTGTTTATAGTTGACCACTGGCTTTGTCCATTGACTGCAATAATGGAAACCCTAACCTAGATCTGATATGTCTATTGGGCTTATCTCTTGGATATTGTTTGTTTGTTTTTGTTGGATAATCTCTTTAAGAATCAGTGTAACCGTAGATGGACTAGTCATAGTTGGGCCTAGTTGTTGATGAAGAAGAATGAAAATATTGAGAGAAACATTGACATATGGATGACAAACAACATTGACTCTTGGAATTTGGATCAAGAGGGAGTCGATTACTTCCTTCAAATCTAATCTAGACTTATGTTGTTTCTATATGATAATGATTTTGTTTAGATTTACTGTTTTAATCATTTCTTATTCCCCCTACATAAATATTAGAGTATTTACTTCTAGCTTCCTGATGTAGCTATGATAAATAGATCCTTCTTGATGATCATCTAGATGCTAAATGGTGCATGAAAAGAGAACTAACACAAGTAACACTGGAAGAGAAAAGCTAGTACTAGAAGAAGTTGGTGTAGGAAAAAGGAAGTTAGAGCAGATATTAAATTCGACAAAGCAGATACAGTATTAAAGTGTTACAGCTTCCAATGGCATATAAGTGCTACAAGATGCTAAAGATAACTGGATATTACAAGATATGTATAGAATATTGTTTCAGCATTATGATTTAGCTGCAATGTTGGATGGCAAGATGAACCCTAGGGTATGACAAGAATATCACCCTCATCAATGACTTGATTCATGCATGCTAGTCACATGCATATGAAAGTAAGTTTGATTTCTGGTACATGTGATATATTGATGCACTTTATAGTAATAGTTAATGTGATCTCCTTGATATATCACATTTGGATACTTGTCATATGTTTTTGAAAAGTAAGGCCATAAACGTTGATTTTGATGTACAGTAACTTGATATTATTTTCAATCCCTATAATGAGTATGGTAACCTTGATGGAAATAGTGTGGTTGTAAGATTGATTTACTGACCATTTTCTTTTCGATATTGATAAGGCCTTGATAAGTTGTAACTGCTATGATGTCCTAACAACATGGTAAATTTGACAATGTGACAAAATGGATACCCTAACTTGATGATATTAGGTTTCTGATGAAATATTTGTATAATGTGATAGAGAAGTGTTGTTGTGATTATGGTTCTTAAAGCATTAAAATACACTTGTAAGCTACCCTAATTATATGAAAGTAACCCCTGATGAATGTTTGATGACATGTTCATATGTGACAATAAAACAACTAATGATGAGTTGTCATGACTGTGATTTATATATATATATGTGTGTGTGTGTGTGTGTGTGTGTGTGTGAGAGAGAGAGAGAGAGAACATTATATAGTTTGTCTGTGTGATCGAACTATTTTTTTGATACCTGACATATGAGATACAAGTTAATGTTGTGGTTAATGATGATTGAAGAGGCTTCCCATTCAGAGGGAGAAACCCTTGATGAAATCCCAACACCTATTGTTATTTGAAGTAAATGAATAGAAGACGTGTAATTGAAGATTAAAATAAGTCTTTTGAACTTGGATTGATGATCACCCGATGTTGCTAAAAGCATGACTTTGTTATTTGATTTTAGGAACTAACAATGCTTTGCTAATAGGATCGATATAACCCATGTAGTATTGGGATACATCTCTCATGTAGAAATGTTTTTTATGGTATGTTGGATTGCATTGATGTGTTATTTTTATTAGATTTGGTGGATCCTGTATCTTCCATATGGATCTTGGTATGCACTCTGAATTATAAAGCGTTTTGTCAGAGTAATCTTCATGGATTGAGAGAATGTTGTTGTATGATACAAGCTTAGGCTTGTGGTTTCTACCTCCTGGCTTCAAAGGGAGAAAGGATGAATATGATATTATTTTATTTACTTCATATATTTTCTCTTAAATTTGATGTCCTGTGTCAACATGAATATAAATAATTGTTTCTCCTGGTAATGAATGAGGTATTCTGATTGAATTCTTCATTGAGTTGTTTAAGTCAGTACCAGATATGAGAACTTTGATATGTTTCTGATCTTTAGAGAGAAACGTGGATTGAAGGATAGGGCTGATCGAGGACATTGAGTTATTCTCTTCCCCCCCCCCCCCCCCCCCATCTGAGCTCCCAAGGTGAGGAATTGAGCTGGAGATCTCCTGGGGTTGAGGGAACCCATGGAAAATAGGTGTGTTTGATCCTTACCTCATGGTAAATGTATATCTCCCCTATTTTTATCTAAGGGCATGTCTGATCCTTACCTCGCGGTAAGTGTGTATCTCTCCCTACCAAGCATACCACAATACGCATCCTACCCACAAGCTCGGCTTGTTGGGATTGTTCCTCCCCATCTGGCTAATGGGTTGAGAAGATGCCTTGGGCGTTTCTGATCCTTACCTTTCAAGGTAAGTGTGTATCTCCCTCGAGTTCCTCGGGTTGTGCTTGATCCTTACCTTGTAGGGTAAGTGTGTATCTCCTCCCAATGTTATGTATGTAGGTGTTCTACCACTAAATCTTAAGGGTCATGTTGGGAAGATCAACAAAGTTTCTCAGGTTGAAGCATTTTCTCCCTATTGGCATTGATTCTGGGTGGTAGCAGTGGCTCCCCGATGACAATGTTCCAAGTTGAGTTGGGGTCCCTAATGTGTTTCCAGGTTGAGTAAGGCTACCTAGTGTTGTTTTAGATTGATATTAGCTCTCTTATGTTATTGTGGGTTGATCTGGGCTCCCCTATGATGTCAAATCATTCTTATTCATATTTTATATTGTTCAACAGATGGAGATGGACAGAAATGAGTCGGGATGATATATGACTTGATGACAATGATGATTCTATTTCAAAATGACTAAATTGATTATTGGCTATAGGATGGAAGTCAGATTCTTCCCTATAATAATGATGTGGGTTGAGATGGACTCCCCTAAGATGATGATTGAGTTGATAGGATGGTAATTGAGCTCTATAATGATTCTTCTTCTTCTTTAGATTGATATTGTTAAACTAATGATCAAAGGAATCAAGTTATGTTGGGATGTGATGAGATGGATACTTTGTTTATATGACTGAGATGGAGGTCATGTGATTTGACATGGAGACAGGTAGGGTTCCGAGGGTTGATCTCCCCTATCATTGGTTATGGATTCTGTTAGAGTCGGTCTAGAAGCCCTCCATCAGCGATCAAAGCTCTTTGCATTTGCATAAGTAGGTGTCTCATCAGTGTCATTTCATTGCATTCCATTAGGCATGCCATAACCCTGATGGAGGAGCTGGTGTCTTTATTCCCCTCTTGGCACTGCTGGATCAAGTTGTTTCAGTCTATAAATTCTTTCAAGGTTCCTTGTCTTGTCGTGAGGTCAAAGTCCTAGGTCTAGGGTTTAGGTCCAATTTTCCTTTGAGGTCATGTCTTTAAATGTCAATAAATGCCCAACAGGCCAGAGGGATGACTATCAAAGTTTTTCTTCAAAGATTTCATCTTGTACAGCTAATTTTAACCTTGGATTTAAAAACCCTGTTTTTAAAGACAAGGTCTTTTTTCTCATTTTTGTAAAAAATTGTAAAAATTCAAAAGTTTTCAAAAGACAGCATGCATCCCTGGTCCCCTTTGCCAAGATTCCTCAGAAGCTATCCCTGCAAAAATTTTCAAGACAAAGCATCAGTTCAAACAATTTCAGGACAAAAGGAAACCATAAAGTCAGCAGCGTTTAAATTTTGAAAAAGTGTCAAGTTAAAAACATTAGAAAGAGGGTTTGAGGAGAAATTAATTTAAATCAAGCCTATAAAGCCTCTCTCTCCCTCTATTTGATCATCATTTGCCTCAAAGCAATAGTGAAGAGCGATTTGGAGAGAAATTGAGCAAAATTTGCAAGCAGAGCCCGCGCGCGACCTGTCAATACTTGCGCGCGACCTGTTGGGGTTTCGTCCACAAAAATCGCCTGTAAACTCCCAAACGACCCCAAAATTCTTCAAGATTGCAGGTAGTCCTCTGATCATCAAAGTATTTTGCTTGATAAAGAAAAATTAGCATGGGAAATGTGTTTAAATGCCATCAAGTTGAAATGAGAGGTTCATGTATATTTGCTTTAAAAATGTCAAAATGCTTGTGGAACTATGGTTTGTTTGCTGTTTCAAGGTCATCCTTGTCACCCCCACTTTTTCCCACTTCCCTTTACCACCTCCTATATCATTTCTACCTAATCTCCCTACCAAAAATACCAAAATCCCTAAAACCCTACCCCTATTCCTAAAAAATCAATAATATAACCCTAAACTCTACCTCCCATAAAACCTTTGCAATGATAATGGTATGATGTTGTATATGTCATGATTCCTTTCCTTAATTCCCTTTTTAATGTATTTTCCCTAATTCCCCTAGAAGTCTCCCTTCCCTAATATCTCCCTTGTGTTATTTGTCCCCTTGAAGCAGCATTACAAACAGGGAAAAACAGCAGGTCATTTGAGTAGAAGCAGCAGTACATTTCAGCCACTTTGCTCCTGAAACCATGTCAGAAACCGAAACCGACTATGAGCAAAGTGATGACCGTGAGTCAACACCAGAAATTGAGATACAAAGGAGGCCTCACAGGGGTGGTAAGAGTGGTCACCATCTGAGAGAGGAGCCCACCTCTTTGACCTATTTGCAGGCTTGTCCACTTGCAGTCACATGTTTCCGCTACCTCTCATGTTATGAATTTTGCGAGAGGATTTCTCAAATTCAGCATCATAGGGAATTGGCTCGCTTGTTTTTTTTGCATTTGCGTAATGGGCATGTAAATCTTGCAGGGGTGGATTTTATATTGTCATCTGAAAGTATTGCTCAAGCAATAGGAATACCAAATGTGGGAGAAGAGTGGAACAAACGCAAAGTGTTGGATAGATTTCAGTATGAGCCCTTCATTAAACCTGCCTACATGAGGTCCATAACTGGTATGTTTCCTTTCAGATTTTTGAGGGATGAGTATGCTCCCTTGATGAGGCTCATCATGCGCTATTTCACCTGTGAGGGCAGGTTTGCATATTTGTATTCGTACCATATTCGCTTGTTGATGCATTTCACACGGGTACGAATGATGAACATACCATTGTTCATGTGCCAGGATATTGAGAGGATGGTGCCCTTGGTGCAGAGAAGGAGCCCAACACAACAACAAATGAGCATTTATCATTATGGTTTGATCCAGCTTGTGGTCATGCATCAGTTGGCTTAGCAGGGTATCCCATGGGAGGATTTTATCTCTCGGGATTTTTTCACAGCATCAGCATCATCTCCCCCTAAGGTTGTTCATGAGGAGGGAGGGCCTTCACAACAGCATGATAGTCCTGAGACCAGACATGTCAGCTCTCCTCCATTGGTCACATATCAAAGAGGCCACAGGGCCTTATTTGCATCAGCTAGGCGAGTATTATCTCCACACCAGGTGGAAGGGGTCTCGCCTTCTTCATCAGCACCACGAGTGTTATCTCCACACCAGGTGGAAGGGGCCTCGTCTCTGACAGCAGCACAGGTATCAGAGAGGGGCAAACAGCCCAGGATTGATGAGGGGCCATCAAGTGTTCCAGACATAGAGGTTGTTGACCTTGATATCAGTTCTCCTAGCCTAAAGTCAAAGGAGATCATTCAGCACCTAAGGGCTGAAAATGACTCATTGCAGCAAAGATTGGAAACAACAAAATGGACGATCACCTATTTAGAGTAGCGCAACAAACAACTTGAGGAGGAGCACACTCTTGATGAGTTGCGGAGGATCCATGAAGACCGCAACTTGGCGCACAAGAGACCCAGTGATTTGGTACCTGTTGAGCGAGAGGCTATGCTTCTCCGGGTCAATGCTCATTTGGAGAGGCTGCTGGCTAAGGCCAACAAAGATAAGGACCTACTCCGAAACATGAAAAACCACTATTGGGCCCGAATGCACGTATGCAAGGCGAAAATGAAGGTGATTCAAGGGCGGTTGGCCAAGGCACTAAAACGACGGAGAAGGTCTGATCCCCTCCACATCTTGGCTGAGGCTTCCTTGAAGGAGCATGATATTAAATGACCTCACTACAGCACAAATTTCAAAAAAAATTGAGCATTTTTGGTCACTTATAAATTTTTGGGCAAAAAACAGGTTTTCCTCCCCAACAGGTCGCGCGCCGTGCGCGACCTATTCGATGGGCAACTCCATTTCGATAAAACTCAGCATTTTTGGATTTTTCATGCAAAGATACACTTGCTCAGCAATTACCAAGAGATTTCATCAAGTTTTGAGCCTCCAGAAGGTCAAAAAACAAGCAAAAAAATGACTTTCTGCCACCTTTTTGACACACAGGAAGCAGTCTTGGGAGATTGAAATTTTGGAGGGGCAAATGGCCACCAAATTCAGGAATTCCACTTGGGTTGGAAAGTAGGCATCCATACCTTTCCAAAAAGCTCACTTTTGCCTCATTTGGACACCTGGAAGTGCCTCAAAATCAGCTCCAAAGAAGTGCAACCTATGAGGATTAGGGCGCGACCTGTTGGGAGAAACAGAAATAAAAGGAGGATTGGACTGCTCAAACATAATCATGGTGAGTCGGTCCAAGACTACATTATCAGGTTTAACACAGTTTACAATGCTATTCCAAATGATTTGAGGCCATCTAGAAAATCAGCACTTCTCAAATTCCCGGATGGTTTTGATCCGGAGATGGCTTATTCATTGCGAGATAGAGATCCGCCTACCTTGGAGGATATGAAGAAAATTGTTGTTAGTGTTGAAGCGAATTTGAATGATAAAAGAGCAAGGATGAAGGCAGAAAAGCGAGTCACAATCAAAGAGGAAGCTTCTACATCCGATCAGCTTCTTCGCAAGGTAGTAACGATGCTCGAAAATACTCATCTCAACAAGCCGGAACCGCAGATTCGTAATCCTAATTTCCGAGGTGCACAGCAGCCACAATATAGAATCAAGCAGCGTGAAACAAAGGCACAAGAGGCAGCAGTTCAGCAGCAAATTAAACCTCCTTTTCAGCAGAATTTTGTTAGCCAAGAATCAGAGGATGAAGGTGATACAGTGGGAGAGGAAAACCACTTCTTCACTCCTGATGATCTGCCCACTTATGTTACAGAAGAAGAAGAGTTGGTAAATCACTCCATCATCCCTCAGGATGAACACTATATCTTGTCAAATGATGCAGCACTTGAAGAAGAATTGGAAGAGTATCAAAGAGGGTACCTAAATGCTTTATCTGCTCAGCAGAGACAATTAAGAAACCGAGCTATTCCCATAAATCCCATTCAGAAAAGGAAAGATACTTCAGCAAAGAATGATTCGGCTCTCCCACACACAAAAGGAAAAGACATAATTGATCCTTCAACAAGTCAATCATCATCAGCAAGCAAGATTGATCAGCCATCAAGCACACCGAAAGATAAAATTGACAAAAGAGAGGTTCCGGCTAAAGAAGGTGAGAAGGTTTCAGTTTTCAGTTTGGAGAATTAAATTTCAAAGTTGAAAGTGTCCATTCTTTTGACGGAAATCATGAAGAACAACACTTACCGCGGCCAAATTTCCAAGATGCTGAATTTTGATCCAATGCTAGACACGGTGAATGTAGAAGATGATCAACCGGAATTGATTTTTGGGCCTGCTTTAAATGGTGAGTCTCCCGAAAGTGATGTTCCTCCATTCTATATCAGTCTGCGATTGCATGAATATGTTTTACATAATGCCATGTTTGACTCGGGAGCTTCGCATAATTTGATGCCGAAAGCAATTATGGAAAAGCTGGGACTAGACATCACAAGGAAATATCATGATTTGTATTCATTTGATTCCAGCGGGTAAAATGTATTGGTTTGATCAAGGACTTGGTGGTGAGCTTAGATCAAATCCCAGCAAAGAATGTTTTGATGGATGTGGTGGTGGCGGATATTCCTCCGCGATTCGGGATGTTACTTTCTAGATCTTGGGGAGCAAAGCTCAAAGGTACACTTCAGCTCGATTTTTCTTATGCTACGATCCCGGTTTTTGGTCAGATGAGGAAGTTATATAGGGAGCAAAAAATGAAATACATGATCACTAGTAAATAAAAGCCAGTTAATCATCCTGTAAATTATGTACATACAGATTTAGAGTCATTTGTTTTGTTTGCGGAGAATTTTAATGAGTTAGATAGTCAGTTAGTTCAAGCAGAAGATATACCAGACATTTCAGAAAATTTCAGAGAAATTTTGAGAAAGGAAAGTGAAGAAAGGTCCGCTGTCATGAAGCCAACAGCTGAGATCAATGGGAAGCAAACAAAAAATGCAGAGACATCACATTTTCAGCATTTAGAGGATGATGAGGATGGTCTTTGGACCATGGATTTTGATGGTGCTGTGGGCAGCGATGGTGCTGGTATAGGTGTGTGGATTCGAAGTCCATTTTCTGTCCGAAACAAAGTCCCAAGCAAGGTACGAGTATGCTCTTACAAACTGGCATTTGATTGTTCAAACAATGAGGCGGAATATGAGGCTCTCATTGCTGGTCTGAAAATCCTTCGGAAGTTGAAGGCAAAAAAGATAGCAGTATATGGCGACTCCGAGTTGGTTATAAAACAAGTGAAAGGTGAGTTTCAGGCCAAGCATCCTCGTATGCGAGCATATCGAAATGCTGTCCTAGATATCTTAAAGTTGTTTTCTGAACATACTTTGACATGTGTGCCCCGTATCCAAAATGGTGTTGCGGATGCATTGGCTAAGGCAGCAAGTAATCTAAAAATCCCTATGAATTCCAGCAATAAGTTTGAGATTTATGTGAAGCACCGCCCTACAGTCCCAGACAATCAAAGATGTTGGAAAGTTTTCCAAGATGATGAAGAAATCAAGGATTTTCTGCAAGTTGAAGGTGAGTTCAAAGACATTTCCATAGATACAGAACCTGAGGAAGTAAATCAAATGGATGTATTGCAGCTTAAGGATAATTTCATTCCTAAAGGATTAATTCCTTTGGAGGAGCTGTTTGATCAAGATGACGTGGCCCGCAAACCAACCTTGAGGCCAACGGAAGAAGGTGTCGAAGAAGTGAATCTCGGAACAGCTGAAAATCCAAAGATGGTGAAACTATCGAAAGCATTGTCGCCTAAGGTAAAGAAATAGTATATCAGATTGTTGTCTTCATTTTCTAATGTTTTTGCATGGGATTATTCAGATTTGAAAACTTATTACACAAGTATCATTCAGCATACCATTCCCATAAAGCCAAATCAAAAGCCTTTCCGACAAAAGTTGAGAAGAATTAATCCTAAGCTGCTGCCATTGATTGAGAAGGAAGTCAACAGGTTGTACAAATCTGGAATTATAGTGCCAATCAGATTTTCCGACTGGATTTCCAACTTAGTGCCCGTGAGAAAGAAGACTGGTGAGATCCGCTTGAGTATAGACTTCAGAAATCTCAATAAGGTGTTGCTAAAGGACAATTATCCGCTGCCCAAGATGGATCATATATTGCAGCGGGTAGTTGGGGCATCAAGGATGTCTCTACTTGATGGTTATTCCGGGTACAATCAGATTTTGGTGCATGAGGATGACCGTGACAAGACTGCATTCACTACTCCATGGGGAACATTTCATTATGCCAAGATGCCATTTGGATTGAAGAACGCAGGTGCTACCTTTCAGCGGGCGATGGACATGGCCTTTGCTAATGAGAAGGATGTCTTTTTGGTAGTTTATCTTGATGATTTAACTATGTTTTCTAGATCTGATGAGGAACATTTGTATCATTTGACAGTGGTGTTTGAAAAGTGCAGAAAATATGGTATCTCATTGAATCCGAAGAAGAGCCTTTTCGCCATGAGTGAAGGCAAGCTGTTGGGCCACATCATTTCCAAAGATGGCATTCGTATAGATCCTGGACGTGTGGAAGCAATTCAGCAATTAGAGCAGCCTCGAAACAAGAAGGAGATTCAGTCCTTTAATGGCAAGTTGAATTTTCTGTGTCGCTTCATCCCGAATCTTGCCGAACACCTCAGAGAAATCACTAACATGCTCAAAAAGGACATCCAGCTCAAGTGGACCGAAGAGGCGGTAAAATCTTTCAATTTGGTAAAATTAATTTTATCTTCAGCCCCAACTCTAATTAGCCCGGATTACACACAAGATTTTATTTTATTTTCATTTGCTTCTGAGCATACATTGGCAGCTTTTCTCATGCAAAAAAGAGATGGAGTTGAGAAGCCCATAGATTTTTTTAGTCGTATTATAAGGGATGGAGCGCTGAAGTATAATATCATTGAAAAACAAGCATTGGCACTGGTAAAAGCTTTGAAAGATTTCCGTGTGTACATATTGAATTCTCATATTTTGGCATATGTTCCTAATGCGGCTATTAAAGATGTTTTGGTACAAGCGGAGCCGGAAGGAAAACGGGGTAAGTGGATTGTTGCACTATTAGAGTATGATGTAGAAATTAAGCCTACCAAGCTGATCAAGGGCCAAGGTCTCGCTAAATTGATGGCTGAAACAAATCTCCATGTCCTAGACATTAATTTGATTGTTGCCTTGTCCGATGAAGATGAAGAAAATTCAGCGCTACAGGTATCCGATATCTTTGTTTCCTCTCCTTGGTATGTTGATATTGTATATGTGCTTCAAAACTTGTCTTCACCTCCCGGAATGCCTCGAAACAAAGCTAGGACATTGAAGTTAAAGGCTACCAAATTCTGCATCATCAAATCTGCACTATATTGGAAAGACCCCGGTGGCATATTACTGAATTGTCGATGAAAAAGCTAAGAGAGCTGTTGAGGATTTCCACAAAGGTGACTGCGGGGGCCACTTGTTTTGGAAGACTACGGCAAACAAGATCCTAAGGGCAGGTTTCTATTGGCCTTCATTGTTTTCAGATGTATATAAAGCAGTCAAAAGTTGTCATGAATGTCAAATTTTTCAAGGAAAGCAGAAATTACAGCCTTTGCCTCTCAAGCCCATTGAAGTCAGTGCACCATTTCAGCAGTGGGGCTTGGACTTCATCGGCGAAATTCATCCAGCATCTTCCGGACAGCATCGATGGATATTGATAGCCACCAATTACTTCACAAAATGGATTGAAGCCATTCCCACCCGGTAGGCCACGGACTTGGTAATTATTTCTTTCCTTGAAAATAACATATTGTCACGTTTCGGCTGTCCACATAAGTTGATTACAGATAATGCAGCAGCGTTTAAATCGAAGAAGATGATTGATTTTTGCTACAAATATAATATCAGTTTGGGGCATTCGTCCGCCTATCATCCGCAAGGAAATGGGCTGGCAGAATCTTCAAATAAATCCTTGGTAAACATCATAAAGAAATTGTTGGAAATCAACAATAAGAGCTGGCACAAAAAGTTAGTAAATGCATTATGGGCTGATCGTGTAAGTCAGAAAAGGTCAATTGGGATTTCACCTTTTGAACTGGTTTACGGGACAGATGCGATGTTTCCTACTTCACTTAGTATTCCGGTAGCAAGGTTGCTTCAAGAAATTGGTGGTGAGGAAGATTCAATGCAAAGGCGGATTAGTCAAATGATTCATTTACGACAGACACGGGAGGAGGTTCTTCAAAATACTCTCAAGTTGCAAGAGCCCATAAAGAAAATCTATGACAGAAAAGCAAAGCCGGATGACTTCCAGATAGATGATGTTGTTTTGAGGTGGGATGCCTGAAATGAAGACAAAGGGAAACATGGAAAGTTTGATAACTTATGGAAAGGTCCTTACAAAATTGCAGCATACCGTGGTCCAAATGCCTTTCTTCTCAAGGAAATGAATGGTGATGATTGTCTCGGAGGGTCGGTCAATGGCCGACTGCTTAAAAGGTACCATGTCTGAGCATTTTCTGCTCTAGCCATTGTCATTGTAATTACCATTTTAATTTATATTTCACTGCAAGTGTGCACTGATCTTTCATCTTTAGTCTGGGGCCCACGGTGAAGGCTATAATTCTGAAGATGGAGATTAGTTGGTGTGAGTTTTTATGTTGTTTTTATCAGTCCATTTTCTGTCCAAAAGTTGAGTTAGTTTGGGTCAAAGTTAGTCCCATTTTCAGTCAGTTGTTAAAGTCAATAAAGTTGTCCCATTTTGGGTCACATATGTAAATAATGACTCCATTGCCCAATGATCGAAAGGCACTGGTCTGCTCTCCCAGAGGTCTAAGGTTCTTGGTACCTCCAAGGAGCTACCATCCCCATTGGAGCCAATGTTAGAGTCGGTCTAGAAGCCCTCCATCAGCGATCAAAGCTCTTTGCATTTGCATAAGTAGGTGTCTTATTAGTGTCATTTCATTGCATTCCATTAGGCATGCCATAACCCTAATGGAGGAGCTGGTGTCTTTATTCCCCTCTTGGCACTGCTGGATCAAGTTGTTTCAGTCTATAAATTCTTTCAAGGTCCCTTGTCTTGTCGTGAGGTCAAAGTACTAGGTCTAGGGTTTAGGTCCAATTTGCCTTTGAGGTCATGTCTTCAAAGGTCAATAAATGCCCAGCAGGCCAGAGGGATGACTATCAAAGTTTTTCTTCAAAGATTTCATCTTGTACAGCTAATTTTAACCTTGGATTTAAAAACCTTGTTTTTAAAGACAAGGTCTTTTTTCTCATTTTTGTAAAAAATTGTAAAAATTCAAAAGTTTTCAAAAGACAGCATGCAGCCCTGGTCCCCTTTTCCAAGATTCCTCAGAAGCTATCCCTGCAAAAATTTTCAAGACAAAGCATCAGTTCAAACAATTTCAGGACAAAAGGAAACCATAAAGTCAGCAGCATTTAAATTTTGAAAAAGTGTCAAGTTAAAAACATTAGAAAGAGGGTTTGAGGAGAAATTAACTTAAATCAAGCCTATAAAGCCCCTCTCTCCCTCTATTTGATCATCATTTGCCTCAAAGCAATAGTGAAGAGCGATTTGGAGAGAAATTGAGCAAAATTTGCAAGCAGAGCCCGCGCGCGACCTGTCAATACTTGCGCGCGACCTGTTGGGCCGGCGCGACCTGTCAGGGGGGTTCATCCAGTTGAGAAAATACACTGGCGCGACCTGTTGGGTGCGCGCGACCTGTCAATACCTGCACGCGACCTGTTGGGGTTTCGTCCACAAAAATCGCCTGTAAACTCCCAAACGACCCCAAAATTCTTCAAGATTGCAGGTAGGCCTCTGATCATCAAAGTATTTTGCTTGATAAAGAAAAATGAGCATGGGAAATGTGTTTTAATGCCATCAAGTTGAAATGAGAGGTTCATGTATATTTGCTTTAAAAATGTCAAAATGCTTGTAGAACTATGGTTTGTTTGCTGTTTCAAGGTCATCCTTGTCACCCCCACTTTTTCCCACTTCCCTTTACCACCTCCTATATCATTTCTACCTAATCTCCCTACCAAAAATACCAAAAGCCCTAAAACCCTACACCTATTCCTAAAAAATCAATAATATAACCCTAAACTCTACCTCCCATAAAACCTTTGCAATGATAATGGTATGATGTTGTATATGTCATGATTCCTTTCCTTAATTCCCTTTTTCATGTATTTTCCCTAATTCCCCTAGAAGTTTCCCTTCCCTAACATCTCCCTTGTGTTATTTGTCCCCTTGAAGCATCATTACAAACAGGGAAAAACAGCAGGTCATTTGAGCAGAAGCAGTAGTACATTTCAGCCACTTTGCTCCTGAAACCATGTCAGAAACCGAAACCAACTATGAGCAAAGTGATGAGCATGAGTCAACACCAGAAATTGAGATACAAAGGAGGCCTCACAGGGGTGGTAAGAGTGGTCACCATCTGAGAGAGGAGCCCACCTCTTTGACCTATTTGCAGGCTTGTCCACTTGCAGTCACATGTTTCCGCTACCTCTCATGTTATGAATTTTGCGAGAGGATTTCTCAAATTCAGCATCATAGGGAATTGGCTCACTTGTTTGTTTTGCATTTGCGTAATGGGCATGTAAATCTTGCAGGGGTGGATTTTATATTGTCATCTGAAAGTATTGCTCAAGCAACAGGAATACCAAATGTGGGAGAAGAGTGGAACAAACGCAAAGTGTTGGACAGATTTCAGTATGAGCCCTTCATTAAACCTGCCTACATGAGGTCCATAACTGGTATGTTTCCTTTCAGATTTTTGAGGGATGAGTATGCTCCCTTGATGAGGCTCATCATGCGCTATTTCACCTGTGAGGGCAGGTTTGCATATTTGTATTCGTACCATATTCGCTTGTTGATGCATTTCACACGGGTACGAATGATGAACATACCATTGTTCATGTGCCGGGATATTGAGAGGATGGTGCCCTTGGTGCAGAGAAGGAGCCCAGCACAGCAACACAGGAGCATTTATCATTATGGTTTGATCCAGCTTGTGGTCATGCATCAGTTGGCTTAGCAGGGTATCCCATGGGAGGATTTTATCTCTCGGAATTTTTTCACAGCATCAGCATCATCTCCCCCTGAGGTTGTTCATGAGGAGGGATGGCCTTCACAGCAGCATGATAGTCTTGAGACCAGACATGTCAGCTCTCCTCCATTGGTCACATATCAGAGAGGCCACAAGGCCTTATTTGCATCAGCTAGGCGAGTATTATCTCCACACCAGGTGGAAGGGGTCTCGCCTTCTTCATCAGCACCATGAGTGTTATCTCCACACCAGGTGGAAGGGGCCTCGTCTCTGACATAGAGGTTGTTGACCTTGATATCAGTTCTCCTAGCCTAGAGTCAAAGGAGATCATTCAGCACCTAAGGGCTGAAAATGACTCATTGCAGCAAAGATTGGAAACAGCAAAATGGACGATCACCTATTTAGAGCAGTGCAACAAACAACTTGAGGAGGAGCACACTCTTGATGAGTTGCGGAGGATCCATGAAGACCGCAACTTGGCGTGCAAGAGACCCGGTGATTTGGCACCCGTTGAGCGAGAGGCTATGCTTCTCCGGGTCAATGCTCATTTGGAGAGGCTGCTGGCTAAGGCCAACAAAGATAAGGACCTGCTTCGAAACATGAAAAACCACTATTGGGCCCGAATGCACGTATGCAAGGAGAAAATGAAGGTGATTCAAGGGCGGCTGGCCAAGGCACTAAAACGACGGAGAAGGCCCGATCCCCTCCACATCTTGGTTGAGGCTTCCTTGAAGGAGCATGATATTAAATGACCTCACTACAGCACAAATTTTAAAACAAATTGAGCATTTTTGGTCACTTATGAATTTTTGGGCAAAAAATAGGTTTTCCTCCCCAACAGGTCACGCGCCGCACGCAACCTATTTGATGGGCAACTCCATTTCGAGAAAACTCAGAATTTTTGGATTTTGCATGCAAAGATACACCTGCTCAGCAATTACCAAGAGATTTCATCACGTTTTGAGCCTCCAGAAGGTCAAAAAACAAGCAAAAATGACTTTATGCCACCTTTTTGACACACAGGAAGCAGTCTTGGGAGATTGCAATTTTGGAGGGGAAAATGGCCAACAAATTCAAAAATTCCACTTGGGTTGGAAAGTAGACATCTAGACCTTTCCAACAAGCTCACTTTTGCCTCATTTGGACACCTGTAAGTGCCTCAAAAGTAGCTCCAAAGAAGCGCGACCTATGAGGATTAGGGCGCGACATGTTGGGCAATTTTCACAATTTTTCACCTACAGCTCAGGAATTCGCCCAGCTTTGGCCAGTTTTGACTTGGGATGGGATTTTTCACCCTCTTTGATGTAATTAATGTATTTTCATGTTGACATGACACTTATTTACCTATTCTAGAAGATTCATTCATGAAATAGCAAACATTTAATGAATGAATTGGTTTCCTAGCTTATAGAGGCAAGTTGTTTTGACTGCCTAGATTTTAGTGCTCAGTTTAGAATTGGTTGAAACAGCTCCTAGAAGGATGAGCTCGACCCCTAGAGGCAAGGAAAGATGTTAGATTGCCTATATTATGTACTTTCTTGGTCATTTTCATGGTTGGACTCTTGAGGGAGAAAGCTCTATTGTATTATTCATTGTATCTCTGCAATTTTGGCAAAGGAAGAAAGACCAGGGTTTTGCAGTCCTTTTTGGGATTCCTGTGGTTACATGTATTGATGGTGTGTTTCTCTTTGTACTTGTAAGTTTGTTATGTGATTCATATTCTTACTTTTCCTTCTGCAAATTAAGCAAATGAAGTGTTAAAGTAGAATTCATGATTGCCATGCTCTGCTTTTAAGTTTGCTTAATATTTATGTTTTCATCTGTCTAAAGAGAAATCTTGAAGGTTTCTTTCTCTCTTTAGCTCCTCACTGGTCATTCCTATCCATTCACTTAATTCAAAGGCATCAGTACAGTCGCCTACCTTGCCCCAAAGAACCCCCTGCAAAAACTGTGTCCAATCCCCGCACCCAAAATTGCCTTTCCCCAACTTTCCACCAAAACCCTAAAAATCCCAAATCAAACCTTTTATCAGTTTACTAGCCTAAAATCAGTGTTTCCTCATTGGTTATCTCGCCTGTTGAAGATCCCTATCGAGATAGATCGGAGAGAGCCCTCTCCTGCCCCGTAGGGCTAGCTATGAGGCTAAGTGGTTTGATGATGCCTTGAAGTTTACCTTTCTCAGCCTGAGGTGAAATTTCAAGCGCTAACAAATTCCTCTTCTTTTATGAGACAACATGATATGGGTCTTATCAATGATACAATTTTCTACCTTCTTTATGATTGAGATATGTTCACTCGAGATTCATCATGATGCAACTATAATGAAGCATCCCAAATAAGGGTTATGATTTAGATAGAAATTTGTCCCTAGCTTAGAGGGAGTGTTAAATTTGGAAACCAGAGAGAAATTCCCTAATAAAGAAATATTATAGATAAATGTCTTTCAGATTAATCAAATTAATCACATTTTCAGGATTGGGTCGACGTTTCGAACCAACTAATGTGTTTCATCCTCAGGACAAGGTGGAAAAAATCATACAATCTTCATGACTAAATAGTAAGGATGCATCATTGTCGAGGGTTAAAGCTAGCCATTGAGAACTAGTTGTTGGTGATTAGGTAGCTAGAAATCCTAAAAAGGAATTATTTAATATTTATTAGTTATGCATTCTATTTAATTTCTATTTAATAAAATATTATACAATTGGTTTACCAATATTAATATTATAGTTAGGAAAAATTAATAAGGAGAATAAAAATAAGCTTTAAATAAAAATAGTTGTTAGGATATAATATTAAATCATAATAAATTATAAGAAACATAGTTACATAATTAAATTGAAAAGGGTATAAACTAGTTAAGAATACTCATAAAATTAATAAGAGGGTTTAGAATAATATCAAAAACTAATAAAAATTATAAAGAGAAAGGAAAGGATAAAAAAAATTAATAATAATAATAATAATAAATAAATAAATTTTTCGTTAAGGAAAACAAAAGGAGCACAATATAAGTAAGAAAAAATATGAAGTATTAAGAAGCAAGATAATTAATTAAAATAAAATAACCAATCGTAAGATGAAAAGAGGGGAGAGGAAGGAATAATTAAAAAGAAAAAGGGGGGAGGAGACAAGAGAATCATAAGGAGAGGGCTGGAATCCAGCTCTTGCTAAGCTTCCAACCATCATCTCTGTTGAGATTTCTGGCATGCCTCTCAATTTCGATAGCCTCCCTAAGTTTCCTATGGTGGAAATGATCAACTCTAGCAATGACTTTGGAATCCTCAATACAAACATGGTGCTTGGATTTCTCTGCATGCTCAGCTAAGGCCGATGAGCGGAACAATTGTGCCTTATGTCTGCAGTGTGCTCATGGATCCTCTGGTTAATTGAATGACACGTTTCTCCAATATATGGAATATCACAGGAACATGGAACCAAGTAAACACCTTTCATGTCCTTTGGGTCTATAGGGTCCTTAACCGAACTAAGATAATTTCTAATGGTTCTAAGAGGTTTGAACGAAGATGAAAATTTATTCCTCTGAAGGATATGGGAAATCCTATCAGTGGTCCCTTGAATAAACATGAGATGAACCATGGGGATAGAATCAAAATGACTATTTTTAACTCTTGGTCCTTTAAAGGATTTTTTAAAGGCCTTGAGGCTTTGAGTTCTTCTATACCCATTATTTTTGAAAACCTCAAGGAGATGAGATTTCTCCTGCTCCAAGTGGCTTTCATCAGATATTGTTAGAGCACGGGTAGCAAGGGTGCTAAGAACACCGAATTTCTGAGTAGGAAAATGATGAGAACTAGCATGAAGATATTGTTTTGTGTGAGTTTTTTGTGAAAAACTTGGTGAGAAACGAAACCATCATCCATTCTAGAGAGGAGAATGTCAAGGAAAGGAAGGCAACCATCCACCTCAACTTCCATCGTAAACTTGATAGATCCAGATTCAGAATTAAGGTGGTTCAGAAACAGGTCTAATTTCTCACAGCCATGGGGCCAGACGACCCAAGTGTCATCAACAAACCTCTTCCATTTCTTCGGGCGAAATTGAGTTGAGGCTAAGGCTTTAGTCTCAAAATATTCCATAAACAAGTTAACGACAATAGGGGAAAGAGGTGAACACATCGCAACCCCACAGGTTTGCACATAGAATTCACCCTAGAAACTAAAAAAAGTCGAGGTGAGGCAGAGGCCAACCAATTTGGCAGTGTCTTGGTCAGTGATCCAACTTATGACATCAATGGCCTCTTGGATGGGAATTTTGGTATATAAGGAGACGATGTCAAAACTAACAAGCAGATCCCCAGGGTCCAACCTCACATCACTCCATTCTTTAACAAAGGATGCAGAGTCCTTAACAAAGGAATCAGTGCGACCCACTAGGGGCTTAAGCTTAAGAGCTAAGAATTTAGCCAGAAGATAAGTAGGTCCAACTATTGCGTTAACAATAGGCCTTAGGGGTGGCCGAGGTTTATGGATCTTAGGAAGGCCATAAATTCTAGGGGGAACAGGATTGCTTTCAAACATATTTTTGGAAAGAGGATTGAGAGACGGATTTGACTTGATGGTTATCACTACAATCTTAGAAACAGACTTCAAGGGATTCTTTTTAAGCTTTATGTAACAGCCACTATTAGAGAGGTGGTCGATCATTTTGTTGATATAGTCAGATCTATCTAAAATGACAATGGCCCCACCTTTGTCCACTCTTAGAATGACAATGTCAGGGTTCTCCCTCAGGGCTTTAAGGGCGAGAAACTCATCACGACTAAGGTTTCTTTTAGGAGGCTTAGCCTTCCTAAGAACGATAGCACAATCTTGTCTTATTGCCTCCTTGGCATTATCAGGAAGATCCCTAATACCATACTCGATGTTACAAATAATATCATCGATGGGGATCTTCTTAGGGGCAAGGGAAAAATTAAGCCCTTTATTAAGTAGACTAAATACAGAGGGATCAAAATTAGAACTCGAGAGGTTAATGACATTCTTATAACAAGGAAGAGAGGAAAAGACATTGTTATTATTATTATTATTATTATTATTAAAAAGAATATTGTTATTATAATTAAATTTATTATTATTATTATTATTATTATTATTCGAATTCGAATTAATAATATTATTACTAAACTTAATATTATTATTATTTAAGCTATTATTAATAATATTTTGTATCATATTCTTATCCAAGTTAATGTTATAATTTTTATCCAACGTATTCTTGTTAAGGGAATATTATTTGAATGGGAATGGGTCAAAGAAGAAATGGATATGGCGTAGGTCAAAGCAGGACCGGATGATAGAGTTGAAGCGACAGCTAGACAATGTAGCAAGGGTGCTAACTCCGGGAGTGAAGAGGAGAAGGAGTTGATGGAGTTGGGATTGACAAGAGGAGGTTGGATGTTGGCACAGAGATTTGATGAGGGTAAAGAGAGGAGTGAGGACTCAGGCATGGGGGAGTACGCAAAGGTCCCAGAGGGGGAGACCTCAGTCAGCTGAGTGGAGGATAGGGTGACACAGTTGAATTGAGGAGGTGAGACGTTGCCCGGTTGAGAAGGAGAGGTCAGTGAGACACGTCCAACTTGAGACGATGAGGATACACAAATAGATCTGACTATACCAACAAAATGATCGACCACCTCTCTAATAGTGGCTATTACATAAAGCTTAAAAAGAATCCCTTGAAGTATGTTTTCAAGATTGTAGCAGCAACCATCAAGTCGGATCCGTCTCTCAATCCTCTTTCCAAAAATCTCCTTGAAAGCAATCTTGTCCCCCCTAGAATTTATGGCCTTCCTAAGATCCATAAACCTGGGGCCCCCCTAAGACCTATTGTTAACACAATAGGTGGACCTACTTATCTTCTGGCTAAATTCTTAGCTCTTAAGCTTAAGCCCCTAGTGGGTCGCATTGATTCCTTTGTTAAGGACTCTGCATCCTTTGTTAAAGAATGGAGTGATGTGAGGCTGGACCCTGGGGATCTGCTTGTTAGTTTTGACGTCGTCTCCTTATATACCAAAATTCCCATCCAAGAGGCCATTGATGTCATAAGTCAGATCACTGACCAAGACACTGCCAAATTGGTTGGCCTCTGCCTCACCTCAACTTTTTTCAGTTTCCAGGGTGAATTCTATGAGAAAACCTGCGGGGTTGTGATGGGTTCACCTCTTTCCCCTATTGTCGCTAACTTGTTTATGGAATATTTTGAGACTAAGGCCTTAGCCTCAGCTCAATTTTTCCCGAAGAAATGGAAGAGGTTTGTTGATGACACTTGCGTCATCTGGCCCCATGGCCGTGAGAAATTAGACCTGTTTCTGAACCACCTTAATTCCCAATCTGAATCTATCAAGTTCACGATGGAAGTTGAGGTGGATGGTCGCCTTCCTTTCCTTGACATTCTCCTCTCTAGAATGGATGATGGTTTCGTTTCTCACCAAGTTTTTCGCAAAAAACTCACACAGAACAATATCTTCATGCTAGTTCTCATCATTTTCCTGCTCAAAAATTCGATGTTCTCAGCACCCTTGCTACCCATGCTCTAATAATCTCTTACGAAAGCCACCTGGAGCAGGAGAAATCTCATCTCCTTGAGGTTTTCAAAAATAATGGGTATAGCAGAACTTAAAGCCTCAATTCCTTTCAAAAAGCCTGTAAAGGACCAAGAGTTAAAACTACTCATTTTGATTCTATCCCCAAGGTTCATCTATGGTTTATTCAAGGGACCACTAATAATATTTCCCATATCCTTCGGAGGAATAATGTTGCATCTTCATTCAAACCTCTTAGAACCATTAGAAATTCTCTTAGTTCAATTAAGGACCCTATAGACCCAAAGGACATGAAAGGTGTTTACTTGGTTCCATGTTCCCGCGGTATACCATATATTGGAGAAACGGGTCGTTCGATTAACTAGAGTATCCATGAACACGCTGCATACATAAGGTACAATCGTTCCTGCTCATCGGCCTTAGCTGAGCATGCGAAGAAATCCAAGCACCATGTCTGTATTGAGAATTCCAAAGGCATTGCTAGAGTTGATCATTTCCACCATAGGAAAATTAGGGAGGCTATCGAAATTGAGAGGCATGCTAGAAATCTCAACAAAGATGATGGTTGGAAGCTTAGTAGGAACTGTATTTCGGCCCTCTCCTTATGATTCTCTTGTCTCCTCCCCCCTTCTTCTTTTTTATTATTCCTTCCTCTCCCCTCTTTTCATCTTATGATTGGTTATCTTTATTTTAATTAATTCTCTTGCTTCTTAATACTTTATTTTCTTCTTACTTATATTGTGCTCCTTTTGTTTTCCTTAACTAAAAATTTATTTATTTATTTATTTATTATTATTTATTTTTTTTTTATCCTTTCCTTTCTCTTTATAATTTTTATTAGTTTTTGATATTATTATAAACCCTCTTATTAATTTTATGAGTATTCTTAACCTCTATATACCCTTTTCAATTTAATTATATAACTATGTTTCTTATAATTTATTATGATTTAATATTATATCCTAACAAATATTTTTATTTAAAGCTTATTCTTATTCCCCTTATTAATTTTTCCGAACTATAATATTAATATTGGTAAACCAATTTTATAACTATATTTATAATGTTTTATTAAATAGAAAGTAAATATAATTTATAACTAATAGATATTAAATAATTCCTTTTTAGGATTTCTAGCTACCTAATCACCAACGGTTAGTTCTCAACAGCTAGTCCTCAACGCCTAGTTTTCAATGGGCTAGTCTTAACCCTCGACAATGATGCATCCTTACTATTTATTAATGAAGATTGTATGATTTTTTTCCATCTTGTCCTGACGATAAACCACATTAGTAGGTTCGAAACGTCGACCCAATCTTGAAAATGTGATTAATGCGAAAGACGTTTATCTACAATATGGATCACAAAAATCTCATATATAACAAATAAATATTAATTAAATTGCTTTTGGGATGAAAATAATTTTCTCTTATCTATGTCGGCTTAAATCGATTGGAGGGAAATCATTTTAATTTGAAAATTTAAATCTGACATCTAATATAGTTTTGCCTTATTCGATTTGTCAAACTATTATAAAAAGGTGATCTCCCAAGTACTTTGCATGGAGGATGGCTCATATCTTGTTTTGAGGTTTTTCATATGCTTTACATCTATGCACTTTGAAAGTGGTAAGGTTGGGTATTCCGAAAGGGTTGTAATATGAAATACAATAAGGCTATGATTTTGTTATTAGATTTGCTACAGGAATACACTTTTGTTAACATACTGTATTTTTACATATGATATAGGACCATACTTTGTGTACAAGACTATACTCTCACCGGTGTTACAATATTATACTCTTGTTGGTTGATTGGACACCAGTTATGTCATGGACCACTTTTCCCTGTGAACTGGACTAAGATACGCTGAAATGGATCGTCAATTTCCATTCACTGTAACTCAATTCTCTGCATAAATTCTGACGGCTCGAAACATATGTATCGTTGAGACCTAATTTTAATATATCATGGCATTGTATATGGTGGAAATATCATTTTATGTGTCAATTTTGTTTCACCGTGGTTTCTTTTCTCACTGTATGACACATCACATCATTATTTGCCTCATTGTTTGGCACATTGCATCATTGTTTGGCACTCTTTGGCATCACAAAAGTATGTATGGTATCGATCTTTTGCATAGGTATAATTTCATTATCAATGTTTATCATTGTTATAGTTATGGCATCATTAATATCACAATCCAATTAAATATGTATGGCATCGCAACATTGTATGGCATCTCAATATTATGTATAGTCACGCACAACTCAGTGTTATTTCTGATCATGCTCCAGTTCTGTATTATGTATGCTCTCTCACAATACAATATTATGTATGAGCAACATTGAATCTTGGCATCGACTCATAGTTCATAGTTTGAAAATGTATATGGCATACATTAATATATACAATTTCTCTGCAACGGCATGTATGGTTCCTCTAAGTTCTTCTTAGTGATACGAATGGAATAATGGTAGTATAGAACAATATTGGTAAGGCATCATAGAGAAACATGGGTATAGTGGTATGAAAACATCATTATCATTTTATATATATATATATATATATATATACAAGTTTTGGTATTGGTATGATGATATGGTGCAGTATTCATGGTCATGTGATATATGTAGAAGTCTTGAAGACAAACCCTAATAACAATATGACAAACTATGAATGTTAGGGACCTTGATAGTTGTAACAATACTTATGTTGTGTTTCCTTGATGATTGAAGTTAGGAGGCCTGAGATGAGTATTTTGCCTCATTCTTGTTGTACCTTGTATCTCAACTAAACAAATGATGAAATCAATAGAAGAAGAAGAATTGATTATGGGTTTTCCCCCTTTTGTAGTTTTTCCCTGGTCTCAAACCAATTCTGGTGTCTCTACGTGTACTTACTTCTCTAATGTTGTTCCTTTATGTTTCACTGCATTATTTTTTATATTGTTTTTTCTACATAATTTTTTTTGTAAGTCAATATTCTATTAATGTCAAAAAAAGAGTACATAGAGTCTGTCCCAAAATAGGTAGTCTCACCCCGACTGGGTTTGTTGATCAAAAATTTCATTAGATGACAAAAATACAAAAAGTAGCTAAGGACATCGTCCATAAATAATTGGGCCAGAGGAACCAAAACACAGCTAAAAAGTAAAAAACACCAGAAATCATACTAGTCGTCTGACATAATGGATGCAAGGTTGTCCAGGGCCGTTCCAGGAGGTGAAGGAGGGTGGAAGTCACACTAAAGGTGTCTTTCATAGTGTGCCATCCATGTCTCCATCTTTTCTACTTTCTCCGTGAGTTGGTTTTTCCCCCGCCAAACCACAACCAGTATTTCCCGAAGTTGACTTTGAAAGTAATGCAACTGCTCCAGAGAGGCCATCTGCACAACATGTTCCTCGTGCCGAAATAATTATGCAGCATCCACCCTGTCCATCAAAATAGCAATGAGAGCGCGAAAATTCTCCAGGAAGTAGAGCCGGAGACCTTGCCCCTCATGAGCCTCGAGTTTTGTTGGCCCATGCTTCGCCCTGCCACCACAGGTGTCGCCACCCCCAGGAGTCTACCCACGACTGTACAACCCTTCACCTCTTCTCACCCCTCCTTTTCCACCTCTACAGCCTTCTCTAATGCCTACATTTCCTTTCTGTGAATTCCCAACCTTTTTGCCACACCAACAAGGCGTCACTGTGACCAAAGCCTCGTATGTCACCCCTTCAGAATCAAGAAAAGTAGGGGAGGCAGAGCAGGTCCTTCGCGGTGATGGTTTCATAGCTTCCCAAAGTGGAGGCATGCCTAGAACAGGAACCAAACACTAGAATTTCCACCTAAAATAACACTACCCGCAGACAGAAGACCCTAGAAGCACCACCCATAATAAGACAAATTCACCAAGATGGCTCCTTGTACCCAGGAAGGATCACTCCCACCAGATAATCCGGACACCTCCACCTTCCAGAATACCACCAATGATGGAGCGCCACCTAGGGATAGGGGATTTGTTTCCATCCATAGACAAGCGCATAATCAGCCACCACCTACCGAATTCGACAGCCAGAAACCATAGGTGATCTCACCAGGCCCCATGACACCAGAAATCACTATTAGAGCAGGGGAACTTGGGCTTCCTCCTCCTGCTATGGGGTTTCCTTACCGACAAGCTCCACCACCCTGTAAGAATAAGGCATAATAGGTTACCTCCAAACCACGAGGATTTTTTCTTCTATGCCCAGTGTTGAGAGTTTTAATTAGTGATTAAACCTCCTAATATTTAATTGTCAACCAAGACTCATAAGCACGAGTTGTACTACATTTTTTTCTCAAGATTCATTTTAGAGTATGTAATTTTCCTTGATAATAATCATGAAGTACAGAATGATGGAAAAAAACACTATCACTAAGCAAACCAGCACTCATCTCATTCTTAGAAAACATAAGCAATCTAAAGGAAATCAACTGAACTCAATCCATTATGTTCCTTATTCTAAATCTCTGCAATCAAAAGACAAACTTACTAAAACCAAAGGCTTAATGAAAGTTACTCTAAGCACAATTCTTGTAATAAACCCTTTTCAAAACGGGAACTTCAAACTCTAATTATTCAAAAGGCAGAAGTAAGCAATCATCAAAACCTAATATCTGAGAAATCAAAATGTAATGCTGCAATTTTAAAAAGAAAACCAGAATCAAATTCTGAATTGTCAACCTAGACTATTCTTGCTCAAAAATAAAATTCACTTAAATCACACTGCTACAACGACTGATTTTGAAATCAACTTGAACTGATCTATTGGTGCTTAAAGGAAAATGAAATCTTGACAAAATTATCTGAGTTTATGAACAAAATTGAATTGATGTCACACTACTATGAAATCAATCTTTATTCTACAGCACTGCGAATGGGAATCAAACTTATTCTATCATGTGAGAACAAATCTAAATAATCCTATGATAATTTAATGACTCAAATCGATGCTCTGAATGAAATGCTTTGAAGTAAACCATGTTGCTTGAACTAAATCATAATGCTTGAAACAAATCAAACAATTTAAATTGCGAAAATGAAAAAAACACAACACCTATCACTAACAATCACGAATTCGTTTTCAATCATAATCAAAACCTTTCAAACCATAAATCAGCCACTCAATTATAAAAAAGGAATTCTTCATTCACACTCATACCATACATCATAATTTACATGGATAAACACACAGGAATCGTGCTTCTTAAAATTCAAGAATCAATTGATTTTCTCTATCGTGGACACTCCAATTATAAATATTAATAAATGTGACTTAAGTGGAGGAACAGAGCATGGCTCTGTGTTAAAATATAATTTTAGGTTATAAAATGAATTGGATATCTTCAACACAGGAAATCAATCTTTAAATTGTTTAGTTTGTAAAGAAATGGACCACGCATATTATGAAATCATATACCAATATCTGTAACTATAATACACAGGATTCAAATTATAAAATCACACGCACACACCTAGCTATCTGAACTATTAATGAGGCTTATTTCCATAAGTGGTGGGCCCTCCCATGCCTGGAGTAAGCTAGCTTACTACAATGAAAGAAGGATTTAAAACACCTGTTGTGGTCACCAACAACCCCCCCTCTTTGCTCGATATTAGCAATAACATCGAGCAAAGGGGGGGACCCTGAAAGAAAAATCCCAAAAATATTTTTTTAATTTTTTGTATTTTTCTCCCTAAGGCTTAAATCGCATCGCAAGGGAAAGCTGAAGCATTACCCAAGCGCGGAAAACAAAACTGTGAAAGAGCGATGCGAAATTCATCGCATCGCATGCATCCCAAGCGCTCTCTAAAAAGAAGACCTTCAAGAAATGCCGATCGCCGATATGCGATATCGCACATCGCAAACGTCGCACTAGGCGGCATAAACCATTGAATAAAATCTGCGATCAGCGATTTGCGATGACAGCGATCTGCGATTTGCGATATCGGCAAACCGCGATCTGCGATATGAAAAGACTCATCGGACGAATTCTCCGACATACCCGATAGACCCAAGATTAAGCGCGCGTCTTAAAGGAAATTAATGACTGCATGCTTGAGTATCAAGGAATGATTGCGTCGCATTTTTCGAAGATTCAAGTCATGATGAATGTCGGGATTATGCATTCATTAGAGTTTAATGCTTTCATGTCAATCTTTTCATTTCCCTTCTTCTTTGCGTAGACTGCAAGACACGCAACTAATATAAATCTATATGCAGGAAATATCTAAAGGAAAAGGGAAAGCGCCAATCAGACAGCAGAGAGAAGATGCCTCCACAAATGGATGCCGCATGCAACAGGACCGCGGATTCCAGACTATAAGCCAACCGGCACTGATGAAATTAGACTATCCAGGACTCAGAGTCAAAGGCACACAAAAGTAGCATGTTCACAAAAGATCCTGAAGCTCAGACTTGGTAAAGCACAGGAAGAAGCGCATGAGAAGGAAGACGCTCCAGAAAAGCCTGGAACAAAGAGCGGAAACAATTCTCGAAACAGGGAATTTTCCATACAGTGCGACTCCTAACCCACTCAGTCATTCGCACGACCAGAAACCGGAATAGCAACAGCAAAATCAGTTCGAGAAGAACCTGGGTTGTGCTAAGTATACACGCGGCGAATACACCCAGCTAGAGAAAGTTTTTCGAAAATATCTTCTGGTCTGTCAGAAGGAAGTGCCAGCTCTTGTTATTTCCACTTTTATCTCCCGAGCGAAAGAAGAAGGCGGCCAACCGACTGTTCCCAGGAAAACGTTGCGCTGTTGACAGCACTAAAGAGAATATACAGAAACGGTTAGAAATTAGATTTAAAGTTTTAGAAATAAATTTGCTTTTAGTAAAGGGCGGTCATTTGAAGCCGATTCCCTAATTTCGTGTAATTAAGATTAATTAGTTAGTAGTATTTAACCCTTCTCATGGCATTTGGAGAAGGGTCCGGAAATCTGTCAAAAAACTTGTCCTCGGAACATGCACTTCTGCACCCTCAGAGGAGGTTTTTTATGAATGGATGGATCAAGATTTATTTATGTTTGCATTTTAATGTCTGTTATTGATGTTGCACTTCTGTACTCTTAGCAGATATTAGAACAAGTACGAATAAATCATTATTGCTTGAAGTTTATTAGTGAAATCAGTCATAAATGGTACTTTTATCTCTTGACTAAATTCTGCTAGTATCCCGAAAGTAATATACAGCTGAGTTCTTTATATGTTACTGTATGAATGTCTGTATTACCATTTGGCACTTCTGTACGGTGGGGTCATTTATTTATGCTTGACATATAGAAAATTGATTATGCGATATGCTGTTCACAACTACTCTGCCTAACTTCTTATGCAGAATGGTTTATCTTTATCGATTTATATTCTGATAACAGTTGAATGATCTTTATTACCAGCTGTTGTTTGAAATCTTTCTAGATCGCATAACAAAAGAAAACACCCCGGGTTAGCGTAGACTAGATGTAATATTTCTCTTCATTAGATTACATTAGCATAGAGTTAGTTTAGCAGTTAAGATTAAGGCTAGTTTAGAGAAACCTTTAGATTAATACCATCAAACTCTACACACACACGCACACCCTTCACATTGGGAAACTGGTCCCATTACCCCCAGTCGGACCCGCTACTCCAAACGGGCAAGGAGCCGCCAACCAGGTTCCGGACCGGGTGGGTATCCCCCTTGTTGTCGACCCGACTTCGGGGCCCTCAACATTTCTGGCGCTAGAAGGAGGGCCGAGCTATGAATGGCGCATAATTCAAAATCCAAATACCATTCTAAGAGCAAATCACCCTCACCAACTTCCCCGACTTCCCCGGTACGACTAATCTTGGAACTAGAAGTCGCTCGGACATCCACCGCTGCTATACATACTGATACATCAGACCAACTTATTATCGATCCCCCTGAAGTTCAAACTTTGATCTGTAAACTCCAGGGATTCTCTATTTTTACCCAGAAGTCTGATAAATCTAAAGGCAGCCTGACTTCGCAGTACAATCCTGCTCATCCCCTGACCCGATTGAAGAGTGAAAAGTTTGGCGTCCAGCCAACTGAAATCCCTCTCCCCGCTAGGAAAAGAGCAAGGAAAGCACTCCTAGAGTCTGACAGAGAGACTCTTTCATCCACTTTTTCCATTTCAACTCCCTCTCCGCGAAGTCAACCACCCACATCTCCACCTCAAGTCACTCATCCATCTTCCACAACCCTTCCTCCGCAATCGTCGAAGATCATAACATCTCCATCTTCTCAACATCAAAGACCATCTCCTACACTTTTGTTGACTAGCAACTCAGCGATGGCCCAATCTCCATGGAATAATCCTGGGGCGGTTTTAATGCCTCCACCCCTAAGTCCAATACTTGCCCATCCCGAGAAATGGCTACCAAAGTTCAATCCAGAAACAGGAATGCTAGCTGAAGAACATATCAATAATTTCATGCTTTCTGTTAATCTCAACGGAGTTACCAACGAAGATGTCGTGGTCCGACTTTTCCCCTATACAATGCAAGGAACAGACGGGTCATGGTACTTTTCACTGCCCTCCGGATCTATCACCAGCTGGGACATTTTTCAAAATCAATTTCTAACCAAATTCGGCGATGATAGATCAACAGCGACACTGATCAACGATTTATCCAATCTTAAAGCTGAGGATAGGGAACCCATTAAGGATTTTAACTTACGATTCAACAAGATCCTCAACAAAATCCCCGCTACTTCTCAACCCAGCGAGGAAGTAAGATGTGAGTGGTACATCACGGCCTTACCTTCAAACTTGGCCATCTTCGTAGATAGGGCGAGCAAGACAACCTTAGTCAAAAATTTGGCTGAGGCGTTAGCGGTTGAAAGACGCGTAGTAGCCCTAGAAAAGAGATCTACAATCGAAGAGCGTAAATCTAAGAAAATCTCTTTCAAAGAAGACACCAAGAAGAAGCAAACGAAAGATCTTTTCGACATGAAAGGACTACAAAAGGTATTAAAGGCCATGTCTAATGAGATGATTGACATAAGGAAACAAGTAGCAAAATCGTCCCCAAGAAAGCCTTTTAGGAATTTCAAAAGAAACCCTCCCATGGAGACGAAGCCACCCAACGTGGTCTCAAATGTGGAATCTGAAGAAGAAGAAGAGGAGAGAACCATCGAAACACGGACCGACGATGAAGAAGTGGTGGAACTGCAAGGAATGTGGGATTTCATCCTCCCACAAGAGGAAGATCAAGAAGCACTTCCGGTTAGCACACGAAGCAGAAATCAACTTGATCCTCCCCAGAATACCCCAAAACATAAGGTCGCAAGCCCTGCAGCAAAAGAAAAGGTTGCACCAAAGAAAACAATTGCTAAAACGACCTCATTTAGCCCAGTCCAATCAGAGCAATCACCTCCATCAAAGACACTAATAGTGTCGGATGAAATGGAGTATAACATCATCGATGACATGAGAAAGACTAGGGCTAATATCACTCTGTATGAGTTGAGCAAATTGAAACACCAACAGAAAATCATGATGAAAGAGTTACACGTCGTACCTACTACACCTTTACCTACAGCTGTAGCTTCCCATAATATAGGAAGACCTCCAATCAACACGATCAATAAAATCGATCCAAATGACATCGCTCTGATTGGAGGGAGATCTAGATCTCATACTCCTCCTTTCCTCCTCACTTATGAAATCCTTAACAGAAACGTGCACAACTGCTTGGTCGATTCTGGTGCTTCAACCAATATTCTACCCAAGTCAATATGTGTCAAACTTAATGTTCAACCGCAAAAATCCGCAGTGCGCATAGTTCAACTTGATCGATCGCAAGTCGAAGTGATAGGCGAACTTAATCAAGTGACCATAAGACTGTCGTCTAACCCCAAGGTATGTCAGGTTATCGACATTCTAGTGGCTGACATCCCTGAATTTTATGGTCTGATTCTCAGCAGGGACTGGTCTGAGAAACTCCACGGATACTTTTCAACCGACTGGTCGCACATGTGGTTACCCTTCAACGGGAAACCAAATCAAATAAAGATTGAACGGGAATTGCACCAAAAATACATAGTGACGGATTTGGAAGGAGAGAACGAAGCCATAGCATACAACAACAGCATCATAGGCAACTACTCGGTAGACTCTTTCCTTGGAAATTTCAATGCTCACATATCACCATATTTAGAAAATTCAGTTTTGTCCCAAGTTGAAAACTTTTCCTATACTGATGATTCAAAATGTGTTAGTTTCTTAGATAACCCTGTAAATACTTCTTTATTTTGGAAATTATATTTTGATGGCTCTAAATCCAACGAGGGAGCGGGAGCAGGATGCGTTTTGATCAGCGCAGACGGAAATAAGACTATGCTCACATGCAAACTGGAGTTCGATTGCACGAACAACACAGCGGAATACGAAGCCTTGGTGCAAGGCCTATACAAAGCGATCGGCTGCAACGTCAAATATCTGCAAGTCTTTGGAGATTCTGAGATCGTCGTCAAACAGGTACGTAACACCATACACTGCCTGTCTAATCATTTAAAGCACTATCAATCTTTAGTACAAGATCTCACTGCACATTTTACAGCGTTCAATATTTCGTCAATCCTGAGACTTCACAATGCAAACGCAGACCTGTTAGCTAACGTAGCCTCCAGACTCATCCCCTCCGAAGACTTTAGTCCAGATAGGTTTTCGATAGAATTGATTTTTAAACCATCTATCCCTGACAACATCACCAATTGGAGAGTATTCAACAATGACCCAGACATCGTAAGTTTCCTCACCTCCAAAGGATCCTACTCAAACCAGATAATCGACGAAGACTGTCATGATCACCAAATACAACAAAATAGCACTAATAATGCTATACCCAAATCGGTGGTCAAACTAGAAGACTTATACGACTTGAAAAGTCGGTTCAAAAGGTCAGCTAACGCCAAACTCTATAGTTCAAATCTGAACTACGAATCTGTGAACCTAGGAACCGATGAGAAGCCGCAAGACATTAATCTAGGTCAAGGCCTAGCTCCTGAAGAAAAATCAGCATATATCCGTCTTCAACGACAGTACAAAAACGTCTTTGCCTGGAATTACGATGAGCTGAAGACTTACAACACTTCTATCATTCAACACACTATCCCTATGATTGACAACGAGAAACCTGTCCAACAGAAGCTCAGAAAAATCCACCCCAACTTGGAAAATCAAATAAAAACTGAGCTGAATAAATTGTTGAGAGCCAGAATAATCTTCTCGGTCAGACATTCCAAATGGGTATCCAACATGGTACCTGTTAGGAAGAAAAACAGAGATATTAGAATCTGCATCGACTTCCGGAATCTCAACAAAGCCTGTCAGAAAGACAATTTTCCCCTCCCACCTATGGAGCAAATATTACAGGCAGTCGCAGGCTCAGAGTTAATGTCTTTCCTGGACGGATTTTCAGGATATAATCAAGTGTTGGTACACCCAGATGATCAGTTAAAAACTACCTTCCGAACTAAATTGGGTACCTACGCGTATCGGAAAATGTCGTTCGGTCTGATCAACGTCGGCGCCACTTTTCAGAGAGCCATGGACATTGCGTTTAAAGATTTAGTCAATAAATCGGTAGTGATCTACCTGGATGATATAACTGTATACTCCAAGAACCGAAACGACCACCTCAAATATTTGAAGCAAATCTTTCAAAGATGTTTAAGGTATGGGATCTCGCTTAACCCGAAGAAATCTTTTTTCGCGTTGAGTGAAGGAAAATTGCTAGGATTCATAGTGTCCAAATCTGGCATTCACCTTGAACCTGACAGAATCAAAGAAATTTCCGAGATATCCATGCCTCATAACAAAAAGACCATGCAATCTTTCCTAGGACAGATCAATTTTGTGAAAAGATTTGTCCCAGATTTTTCACGTATTATTTCTCCTTTACAAAAAATGATAAAAAAGAATTCAAACTTTAAATGGGGTCTAGACGAGCACGAAGCATTTAACTTAATCAAACAAGCCATCATCAACGCTCCATCTCTAGCAACCCCAAATTTTTCAGAGCCCTTTGTCTTATACATGTTTGCCTCAAAGAATTCTTATGCTGCGATCTTGACTCAAGCGAATCAAGAAAAGGTAGAAGCTCCGATCGCATTCTTTAGCTCAAACTTACAAGGTGCTGAGCTGAAATATTCGGACGTAGAGAAACAGGCATACGCCGTTTTCAAAGCAATTAAATATTTCAGACCTTTCTTGCTAAAGGCCCATACCAAGGTCATAGTACCATTCCCAGCGGTAAGAAACCTCCTAATACAGAAAGATGTGGGCGAAAAGAGAGCGAATTGGATCACCGCCTTGCAAGAATACGACCTGGAGATCAAGCCTGCACACATCGTAAGAGGCCAAGGCTTCTGCAAGATGTTAGCTGGAGCATCGCAAATCCCCGAAAAATCATCTGAAGAGGTACACGCGTATGAGGTAAGCCTAAACGACGCACAATCATTATATGCTGACACCATTTATTTCCTGAAAAACGGGAATGCTCCATTTCACCTGGATCACATCAAGAAGAGAGCCCTGAGATTAAAAGCTAAACAATACCAGCTCGTAAATGATGTCCTGTTTAAAAGGAATTATGATTCTGTGCTCCTTAGATGTCTTGAGAAAACTGAAGCCGAAAAGGTTTTGCAGGAACTCCACGATGGACCAGCAGGTGGACACTAAGCTGGAGAAGCCACCGCACACAAAATCTTACGTGCAGGATACTACTGGCCCACGCTGTTCAAAGACTCGTGCCATCACGTAAGGAAATGCCAAGTCTGCCAAACTGCTGCAGGAAAACAAAAGAAATCATCCATGCCACTACAGCCGGTTAACATCGAACAGCCGTTCAGCCAATGGGGCCTGGACATAATAGGTGAGATCGTTCCTCACTCCTCTAAACAGCATAGGTATATCCTCACGGCAACTGACTATTTTACTAAATGGGTAGAGGCAGTTCCTATCAAGACAGCTAATTCTGAAAACATTATTGAATTCATAGATCAGTTTATCATTACTAGGTTTGGATTGCCAACAGCCTTAATATTTGATAATGCTTCATATTTTTCTGGAAATACCATGACTGAGTTCGCGCTCAAAAGAGGGTTCAAACTGAAGTATTCTGCCAACTACTATCCGCAAGGTAATGGGCTGGCTGAATCAACGAACAAGAACCTAATCAGGATTGTCAAAAAGACAGTCGACCAAAACCAAAAGAATTGGCATAAAGCGCTGGTAAACGCAGTTCTTCCTACTCACTTAGTCATTCCCTCCTTGTCCTTAGTACAATACATTGATGAAGTATCTACTTCTCCCTTACAGCTAAGGCAAATGGAAATAATCAAGCTAGAAGAACAACGAGAACAGGGCAAGAAAACCCATGCTCACCACCAAGCGCTGATAAAATCCTCTTTTGATTCGAACATAATGACCAGAAAAAATTTTCAGATGGGAGACTTAGTTTTGAAATGGGATAAGGCTCACGAAGAAAAGGGCAAACATACGAAATTCCAGAAGCTACGGCTTGGCCCTTTTCAGATCGTAGAGGTCATAGGCCCATCGACTTTTGTGTTGCAGGACTTGACAGGCAGGAGAGATTCTCTGCCTGTGAATGGACAAATCCTCAAAATTGTATATTCCATAGAAGGTAATCCTTCTATTTTTGTAGGATAATTTTAGTTTTATTTTTTTATTTTATTTTATATTTTTTAGTTTTTATTTCTTATAAATAAGGTTGGTTGTGAATGATCATAAATTATATTCATGAAGAAACATACCATTTCTCTATCAGATTTTGATTTCACTTGTATAAATAGTAAAACTTTTCGAAAAAAATCTGACTTTTATTATTGACAGATAGAGTTAACTTTAGCCTGAATATGATGTTAGTTTCAACTTCACAAAGAAATCTGGGATGAAAGTAACTTTTGGCAAAAAATTGTTTTATGCCAACGCAATGAAAAGTATCATCAATAGCAAAATAATTATTCTCTGCAAACCTGCTGTTCTTAAACTCTATTATTGTCGTCCAGAGCTTTCTTAAGGAAAAACAATGACTTCCTCCCTGTTAAAGAAATCACAGCATCCAGAGAAACAATCCAAGAAAACACTATATCTCAAAGAATGAGAGGTCTCATCACGAGCCGGCTTATCATGATCACAGATATTATAACTTGCTGACTTTGCCACTACTGTCTACCAAAACAAGGCAACGACTCAAGATTGTTGCAATCAAAAGACAAGGGGTCTCATCACGAGCCAGCTTGTTCAGCAAAAGTGTAAATCAAGTGAATGAATGTGTCATAATTTGGCCACCAAACCAAGACACTGTTCTTTAGAGAATAAAAAATCAAAAAAAGAAAGAAAAAGTGTCAAAAGGATTTTTCTCTGGTATGTTGTAAATAACCTTAAACAGGAAAAAGGATCATTGTTGGATAACATGGTAACCCTGTCGAGGCTATGGACGCTTGCGGGCAGCAGAGGCTCTACCTACGACAAATGAGCATATTTTACAAAGCCAGTACGCAGAGAAGACCTTATTTTGTCTTTGAAAAGCACTGAGTAATGTCTAGGTGTGAATACAAGAAATAACCCAGATGGAGCAAACAATCGGAATGAAATAAAGTTTGTGACGAAACATCATTGACGGGATAAGGGGTAATACTCTATCTGTCCATAACAAAATTTAGGCATAAGAAAAATTTTTCTGTTTTGGAAGTGAAAATGCAAATAGAACAAGCAGAGATAACTGGTTCTTCACAGTGAATCGCCATTGTTGTGGTCACCAACAACCCCCCCTCTTTGCTCGATATTAGCAATAACATCGAGCAAAGGGGGGGACCCTGAAAGAAAAATCCCAAAAATATTTTTTTAATTTTTTGTATTTTTCTCCCTAAGGCTTAAATCGCATCGCAAGGGAAAGCTGAAGCATTACCCAAGCGCGGAAAACAAAACTGCGAAAGAGCGATGCGAAATTCATCGCATCGCATGCATCCCAAGCGCTCTCTAAAAAGAAGACCTTCAAGAAATGTCGATCGCCGATATGCGATATCGCACATCGCAAACGTCGCACTAGGCGGCATAAACCATTGAATAAAATCTGCGATCAGCGATCTGCGATGACAGCGATTTGCAATATCGGCAAACCGCGATCTGAGATCTGCGATCTGCGATATGAAAAGACTCATCGGACGAATTCTCCGACATACCCGATAGACCCAAGATTAAGCGCGCGCCTTAAAGGAAATTAATGACCGCATGCTTGAGTATCAAGGAATGATTGCATCGCATTTTTCGAAGAGTCAAGTCATGATGAATGTCAAGATTATGCATTCATTAGAGTTTAATGCTTTCATGTCAATCTTTTCATTTCCCTTCTTCTTTGCGTAGACTGCAAGACACGCAACTAATATAAATCTATATGCAGGAAATATCTAAAGGAAAAGGGAAAGCGCCAATCAGACAGCAGAGAGAAGATGCCTCCACAAATGGATGCCGCATGCAGCAGGACCGCGGATTCCAGACTATAAGCCAACCGGCACTGATGAAATTATACTATCCAGGACTCAGAGTCAAAGGCGCACAAAAGCATCATGTTCACAAAAGATCCTGAAGCTCAGACTTGGTAAAGCACAGGAAGAAGCGCATGAGAAGGAAGATGCTCCAGAAAAGCCTGGAACAAAGAGCGGAAACAATTCTCAAAACAGGGGATTGTCCATACAGCGCGACTCCTAACCCACTCAGTCATTCGCACGACTGGAAACCAGAATAGCAACAGCAAAATCAGTTCGAGAAGAACCTGGGTTGTGCTAAGTATACACGCGGTGAATACACCCAGCTAGAGAAAGGTTTTCGAAAATATCTTCTGGTCTGTCAGAAGGAAGTGCCAGCTCTTGTTATTTCCACTTTTATCTCCCGAGCGAAAGAAGAAGGCGGCCAGCCGACTGTTCCCAGGAAAACGTTGCGCTGTTGACAGCACTAAAGAGAATATACAGAAACGGTCAGAAATTAGATTTAAAGTTTTAGAAATAAATTTGCTTTTAGTAAAGGGCGGTCATTTGAAGTTGATTCCCTAATTTCGTGTAATTAAGATTAATTAATTAGTAGTATTTACCCTTCTCATGGCATTTGGAGAAGGGTCCGGAAATCTGTCAAAAAACTGCTCCTCGGAACATGCACTTCTGCACCCTCAGAGGAGGTTTTTGATGAATGGATGGATCGAGATTTATTTATGTTTGCATTTTAATGTCTGTTACTGATGTTGCACTTCTGTACTCTTAGCAGATATTAGAACAAGTACGAATAAATCATTATTGCTTGAAGTTTATTAGTGAAATCAGTCATAAATGGTACTTTTATCTCTTGGCTAAATTCTGCTAGTATCCCGAAAGTAATATATAGCTGAGTTCTTTATATGTTACTGTATGAATGTCTGTATTACAATTTGGCACTTCTGTACGGTGGGGTCATTTATTTATGCTTGACATATAGAAAACTGATTATGCGATATGTTGTTCACAACTACTCTGCCTAACTTCTTATGCAGAATGGTTTATCTTTATCGATTTATATTCTGATAACAGTTGAATGATCTTCATTACCAGCTATTGTTTGAAATCTTTCTAGATCGCATAACAAAAGAAAACACCCCGGGTTAGCGTAGACTAGATGTACTGTTTCTCTTCATTAGATTACATTAGCATAGAGTTAGTTTAGCAGTTAAGATTAAGGCTAGTTTAGAGAAACCTTTAGATTAATACCATCAAACTCTACACACACACGCACACCCTTCACATTGGGAAACCGGTCCCATTACCCCCAGTCGGACCCGCTACTCCAAACGGGCAAGGAGCCGCCAACCAGGTTCCGGACCGGGTGGGTATCCCCCTTATTGTCGACCCGACTTCGGGGCCCTCAACAACACCATAGACATAACTTGCAATCAACCATGATAACAACGCTTATGGCTCACAACTTGAAAGCAATCATGTATATTTTCAAAACAAAGTTTGGGAACCAATTGACATAAGTCACAGTGTATCTTACTAACAATAGCAACAATTCTAACTCTTAACCAGCTAGCTCGACTAGCATTGTCATTGCATTACAATGACCTTTAAAGGCAATTGTGTAAATGTAAAAATAACAATTTAACTAACTATGGAAACCTTAGCAACTATAAACTAATCTAAGCACTACTTGATCTGCTCCAAATCATATTGACTTTACTTAGAACAAACTACTTCCTTCTAGAGTAACTAACTATTATTATGAGAGTAGTCTACTTTGATTCTGATCTGGAGGATCTTCGTCCTTGGAATTGTCATTCTTAACATAACAAATTGATCCTAGAAGCATCACACTTGTCCTTACAACTTGTTGTGTAAACATCAATGGTCAAAACAAGAAGAAGGAGTCATCCTAGCCAAACTGTCTTGAATTCGGTCAAGGATGGGTTGTTTGACTATGAAAGTTGAGATCAATGTTGATGACAAGGAATATTTCCATTCATGTTGACCTGTCAATCCTACCACCAAGCTTCCAGCTAGACCCATGAATAAATAGTTAGCATATAAAGACATGACTCAAGAATTCACTTAAATTCAATCACAAATAGCAAAATGATACCAGTTAAGTGCATTTACCTCTTAGCCATGTATTAGTGGGCTTTAGGGAGTGATGTAGGTGACAGGGTAGGAAGTAGGAGTACTTTTATAGGAAAAATATGGTGAGAATAAGGATGAGAGGCAAAACATTGGGGACAAAAATGGGCACCAACATCTCCCCATGCTGATTTGAATGCATGTCCTCATGCATGTTTCCATAGTATGAAAAAAATAGTAGTGATTGCAAAAGAAGCTTTGTTCAAAGACCAGTGGCCTTAACCAATACCTCTAACCCATTCTTAATTGGAATGGAACACTTCTTAAACTATAGAGCAAGCTCTTGAGCACTTAGCTTTTTGGTGGGTTTCATCATAGATATTTTCCAACGTAGAAACTGCTTGTTCCTCCACTTCAGCTCATCATTCCAAGAAAATAACTAAAGATTATTTTCCATGATCTGATTGTTAACTTATCTAACATACTGAAATAGGACTTGGTACTTGTTTGCTTTTTTACGAGTTTAACAATATTTCTCTGCAACTTCACTATGCGAATCTTCAGGTTTTCTTCTTCTATAGGAGTCAGAGTTTTCATGGGTGTTGTAGATTGTTGAGAGGCACTGCCTCCTAGTGTTTTTTTGTTACCTTTCCCCCATGAGGAAGCTTGTTGAACTTCTCTGCTGACATTTCGACTAGGATTCTTGTTGGGCAAGGACTGAACAGGGGACTGTGTTTCTAAATCTTGTGTAATGTCGAAGGGGTTCTCTATTGTATATGTTAAGACAAGAATTTCTTCAGGGGAAGAATGAAATTCTTTTCCATCTGAGTCGGGAGAGGAAATAACATCAATACGCTCAAAATTTATAACTTTAGGAGTCTTAAGATTTTTCATGCTTCTAGTTTTGCAACAGCCTTGGATCGAAATCTCTACCATGGACATTGATGGTACTTGGGCTGGAAAGGGAGATTTCTTCCGCATAGGCTTTGGTTTTGCCCCGGCATGAGCTTCAGGAGCTTTAGATGTAGGTTCTTCACCTGTTTACCCTACAATGTCAACTAGGTCAGGTTGGTCTTTACTACCCCTGCTCCTCTTGTTTCTTTGTTTATTTACCCTTCAGGTTTTTGAAGATGTCCCCTCTTCCATAGTATTAGAACAGGGTGTCGATTCTTGAAGGGTTTCGAAAACAGGAGAGGCAGGTTGTCTATAGGGTTAGGCATCATTTGGAAATGTTGTGAAAATGATCCATTCTATGCTTAAGTTATTGTCCCACCAACCGTTGTCAACCTTTGAAATGAGTCTCTTCTCCAGAAAAATTTTCAATCAAGAAGTCTTCTCAAGACCTCCACCGCTTTGTAAGCTCGGCTACAACTACCATTTTAATAAGTCTATGATGATATAAGGATGTCTTAGGGTTATTGCTCTCTTTTTGCACCCCTTTAGACATTTTATGCAAGCTTAACCTCAAGAAATTTCGAATATTGATCTTACTATCTTCTGTGAAATGTAATAACAAGTGAATATGATATAAAAACATTATGGCATACATTCCTTCATAAGTAACAAAGCGCTCCAACATGGCAATCAAAGGGTTCCATTTCTCTTCGATACAACTCCGTAGTATACCTTTCATCCAGTTGATTAACTGATAGGTCGGCTTGAGGAATGAGGCACAATTTGGAATATTTAATTTCCCACCTTTGAAAAATGGTTCACCCATAGAGTGTAACCCTATAGCACGACTAAGAGACTCCTTTGTAGCCTTAAAATTCAAATTACCAACTTTAACATGCTCTCAATCAAAGTTCTAAGAAAATTTCATGGCTACTTTATCATTATATCCTTGAAATTTTCTTAAAAATGGCAATCATACCCACTCTTCAAGGATTCCTTTGCATTGTTGATACTCAAGGTTGTGGGAAAATTGGCCAAAGGTTGGCTCATGGCGATCGGCCCCCATGCTTGTGTAAAACCACAATTTTTGAATCCAACTGAAAATTTTAACTCTCTGCCTGCAAAACCTGAGATAAGAATAGAATTCCCTTATAATTGATCAACAAAATGTTTGCCTTGATTTTGATGAGAATTGCCTCCATCGTGTCGATGATTCCACCCCCATCATGCCTCCATGGGAATGATTATCGCGGCAGCATGGTATTACAAGGTTGAAATTGTGACAATAGTCATGGTTCAGATGTGATTTAAGTGGGGAAGTTTGATAATGATTAGGACGATGGGGAGGATTGACAAGGGTCCTTTAGGGAATGATAATAGGGAGAAGATAATGATTATAGGACAAGGAGTGTAAGGGTTCGGGCTATGAAACAAAGGGTTGAAATTATTAAGGAACCAGAGGTTGCATATCACTTGACAACATTTTAACTATTCATAATTAATTCTAAATAGATTATGAGCACATACCTTACTAACTCACAATGATATAGGGTGTTGATCTATAGAGATCGACCATCTTTGGTTGATAGTAGAAGCGGACACTGGTTATGAAGCGATGCTTATGAAAATGAAGCATAAACACCAAATGTGCTCTAAAAATGTTGTTCCCAAAATACATTCACAATAGCAGACTTTAATTTTTACACATTAGAGTACAAAAAGATGTTAAGTACATAAAAATTTGGAGTATAAAATCTAAAAGTGTCTCCTTGAGTGTTGTCATGAAATCTGCTGAATGTTGCCTTCAGAACATGGTAAACCTGCTCACCATCCCATAGATTTTAACTAGGCCAGGGATGATAACTGCCTAAGGCATTTCATATTTAGAGAGCTTGAAATGGCCAGAAAGAAAGCTCTAGGGGGTTTCTTTTCTGTAAGTATTATGTTGAGCCCGGAAAAGAATAATTCTATACCCAGCAGATCCCTAACTACTACTACTCTATAGTTTTAACGAGCCTAAAGTAGCCACTGCTCGAGGTAGTCATATTTAGAGAGTCTGAACCACCCAAAGGAGACTCCAAGGGGCTTATTTTCCATAAATATTTCCTTAAGGCCGGAAAAGAATAAATTTGTACTCAAGGAATCCCTAGGCTACCACTGTTCCATGTAGTTTTTATGAGCTGAGATCAGTTACTACTCAGGAGTTTCAATTTTTGAGAGTCTGAAAACATCCAAAGAAGACTTTGAAAGGCTCCTTTTCCATAATTAATCTGTCAAGTCTGGTTAAAGGAATAAACCTACCCAAGACAGATTTCTCCTTTATTCTACATGGGTTGTGGGGAGAAACACCTAAAGATATAGAAAATAACAACCCACTAATTATATATATATATATATGTGTGTGTGTGTGTGTGTGTGTGTATATATATATACACACACACACACACACACATGTATATATGTGTGTGTGTGTGTGTGTGTGTTTGTGTGTGTGTGTGTGTACACACAAGCACACACACATAATAAAAGAAATCAACCAGGTGAACTAGCAAGAGGCTGTTCATTTTCATGGACAAGCTCCATCTCAAGTCTGGTTAAAGGAATAAACCTACCCAAGACAGATTTCTCCTTTATTCTACATGGTTTGTGGGGAGAAACACCTAAAGATATAGAAAATGACAACCCATTGATTATATATGTGTATCTGTGTGTGTGTGTGTGTGTATACAACCTAAAGTAGCCACTACTCGAGGTAGTCATAATTAGAGAGTATGAACCACCCAAAGGAGACTCCAAGGGGCTTCTTTTCCATAAATATTTCCTTAAGGCCGGAAAAGAATAAATTTGTACTTAAGTAATCCTTAGGCTACCACTATTCCATGTAGTTTTTATGATCCGAGATCAGTTACTACTCAAGAGTTTCAATTTTTGAGAGTCTGAAAATATCCAAAGAAGACTCTGAAAGGCTCCTTTTCCATAATTAATATCTCAAGTCTGGTTAAAGGAATAAACCTACCCAAGACAAATTTCTCCTTTATTCTACATGGGTTGTAGGGAGAAACACCTAAAGATATAGAAAAGGACAACCCATTGATTATATATATATATATATATAGATATATATATATAGATATATATATATATATATATATATATATATATATATATATATATATATATATATATATATATATATATATATATATATATATATATGCACACATATATATACATACATACTACATACACACACACACACACACACACACACACACACACACATAATAAAAGAAATCAACCATATGAACCAGTAAGAGGCTGGTCATTTTCATGGACCAGCTCCATTTCAAGTCTGGTTAAAGGAATAAACCTACCCAAGATAGATTTCTCCTTTATTCTACATGGGTTGTGGGGAGAAACTCCTAAAGATATAGAAAATGACAACCCACTAATTATATATATGTGTGTGTGTGTGTATACACATATATGTATATATATATGTATATACACACACACACACACACACATAATAAAAGAAATCAACCAGATGAACCAGCAAGAGGCTGGTCATTTTCATGGACCAGCTCCATCTCTGGATCTCTTCTTACCTCCTACAAAAATTGTTGTTGGGAGAGCGATTGGTGATAAATCTTGAGTCAGTGACCATTTACTGTAAAATAGGTCTGACTGTCATTAATATTTTTAATGTGGACTGAGCCATTATCGAAAACCTCATCCACCTCATAGGGACCTAACCACTTAGTGGAGAATTTACCTTTGAACTGTTTGAACCTACTGTCATAAAGCAAGGTCCAATCTCTTGGACAGAAAATCTTCTTTTTAATAAACTTATCATGCCAATGAGCTCTTTTATCTTGCATCAACATGGTTCGATGGAATTCATCCTGTCTAATCTCGTCAATATCATTCAAGAGCATTAACCTTTGTTCTTGGGCTTCATTAAGATTCATCCCGAGTTGAGTGGCAATCCAAAATGTTTTCACTTGGAATTCAGTAGGCAGCAGTACATGTTTACCATAAACTAGCTCATACGGGTGTGCCCTGTCACATTCCTCCAAGTTATGTGGTAAGCCCATAATGCCTCCAACAACTTGTCAGCCCAATCCCTGTGATGTAACTGAATGGTCTTGGTTAAGATGGATTCTAATACTTTGTTTGTGGATTCCACCTTCCCATTGGCTTGGGGGTGGTAAGGAGTAGATTTCCAATTCTTGATTTGGTACTTTTTAGTGAGAGCCTTGACCAATTTTGATGTGAATTGTGTGCTCTAGTCAGTAACAATCTCTCGGGGTACTCCAAATCTAGTGAAAATTTCTTCAAAAAGGAATTCCACTACTGGCTTTTTAGTTGTAGAATACAAAGCCTTGGCTTCCACTGACTTCGTAACATAATTGGTGCAAACTTAAATATACTTTTTCTTCTTTGACATGGGGGAGATAGGTCCCATGAAATATAATGAACACTTCTCGAAAGGTTCTATTGATATTTGTGTTTGAAGGGGCATCTCATCCGAAGGAACTAGCCTCCCCATCCTCTGACAAGTGTCACAACTGGATACAAACATTTTGGCATCTTTGAAAAGTGAGGGCCAATAATACCTAGTACGGAGGACTCTGTATGTGGTCCTTTTGTCTGCAAAGTGACCCCCACAAGGCTCACTGTGGCAGGCCTTCAACACATCAAATATCTCATTTTCTCACACACATCTCATGATCAAGTTGGGTCTAGTGTAGAACAAGTCTCCATCAATCCAGGAGTAGTTGGAACTACGTTGTATAATGTTATGTTTTTCCCTGGTAGACAGATTCTGAGGCAACTTCCCTGACACCAGGTAGTTGGCAACATCTGCAAACCAGGGAGTAATGGTAGATATAGCAAACAATTCTTCATCCAGGAAATCATCTAGTACTTGTGTTGGTACATTTCCCTGCACAACATTCATTTGAGACAAGAAGTCAGCTGCCAAATTATCTCTCCCAGGCCTATCAATCACAGTTATGTTAAATTATTGCAACAACAGTAGCCATCTAGTAATCCTACCATTAGTGATAGGTTTGTTCATCAAAAATCTAATGGCAGAATGATCGGTATGGACAAAAGTCTCATAACCGGTTATGTAATGTCTAAATTTGCTAATGGCATGAACAAATGCTAACAATTCATTTTCAATAATTGTATAGTTCAGTTCAGCAGGGGAAATATTCTTGCTAACAAAATAAATAGAATAAGGAGAATGATCTTCCCTTTGTCCTAAAACTGCTCCAAGTGCGGTATCTGAAGCATCTGTGCAAATGTGGAATGGTAAGGACCAATTTGGTCCTCTCAATACTGGAGCGGTGGACAACTTGTCCTTTAATACCTAAAATGCGTGTTGACAGTCGTCATTCCAAACAAAACCATCATCCTTAGCTAATAATTTAAAAAAAGGTGCTACAATCCTTGTAAAAATTTTAATAAATCGACGATAGTAAACTGCATGTCCCAAAAAGCTTCTTACCTCTTTTTGTATACTAAGAATTGAAATATGCGAGATTACCTCAATCTTGGTTGGATCGAATTTGATTCCTTCAAATGAAACATGATGACCCAAGGCTATCCCCTTAGTTTGCATAATTTTACATTTACTACTACTAAGGGCTAGGTGGGCTTCTTGACATTGAATCAACACTTTTTCTATATTTTCCAGAGCTTGGGAAAAATCATCTCTTTATACTGTGAAGTCGTCCATATAGACTTCTACACAGTCATGGATCAAGTCATAAAATATGTCTTGGACAGCTCGCTAAAAGGTGGTTGGGGCATTAAAAAGGTCACAAGGAAGAATTCGATAGGTATAGGTACCCCAAGGGCAAGGGAAAGTGGTCTCCTCTTGGTCTTCCTCTACTATTTGAATCTGGTTATACCTATTGTACCCGTTTAGAAAAGAGAAATGCTTCTTACCAGAGAGTGTGTCAAGTACCTGATCAATAAATGGTAGAGGAAAGTAATCTTGTAGGGTGGATTTTTTAAACTCCTTGTAATCAACACATACATGCCACTTAACATTCTTCTTCAGAACCACCACCAAAGGTGACACCCATCTGCTGTCTGAAATAGGATAGATAAAATCTACAGCCAATAACTTCTGCAAATCATCTTTTACAATTTCTTTCAAGGCTGGGTTCATGCATCTCTATGGCTACTGGATTGGTATCATCTCCTCATTGGTGTAGATGTGGTGGATGCATGTATCTGGGTGTATGCCTTTCATGTCCAAATAGTCCCAGGTGAAAGCTCTGGATTGTTCTTGAACCACGCTCAACAATTTCTGCTTCTGTTCTTCATTTAGTCCATTGCCAATATACAAAATTTTCCCTTCATTGATTTCAAATGGTTCCATAGTGAGATCATTGTTGTCCTCTATTGTTGTAAATGAGGAAAATATAGCTAGATGACAAGCTTCCTGAAACTCATTACTGAAAACATGTTGATAACTAGTAAAAGAAATCGGATAATCAATATAAGAACTATCAGATAAAATTGTTGCAAATATGATCTTCTTATTGTTCCTAGAGTCCTCTAGATTTCTCTAATGATAATAAAGGAAACAAAAAAAATCCTTGTATCCATAAGGACTCTCTATCCATAAGGGTACTTCAGCAGCAGTTTGAGCAGGGGGGAAATTGACAACGTTTGATTATATGAACCATTGGAAATGACCATTTCTCCATTTCGGCACCCTATCATATCATCCACAGTAGCTAACCAAGGGCATCCTAGGACTACAGGGTGTCCTGGTTTTTTAGGAGAAATAAAAATGAAATCGATGGGATATTTCCAGGAAGCAACGGTGACTACTCTGTCTTCTACAGTTCCCATAGGTTTAATAATGGATTTATCTTCCAGTTCTAAAATAATAGTTGTAGTTTTGATCCCTTGCAATTATAAAGATGTCATGGTTTCAAAATTCATAGCATTAATCGATGCTCCTAAGTCTACAAGGGTGTTTGTCAGAAGTACTCTATTGATTTCGATGGTCACTATGGAATTTCCTAGGTCACTATATTTTAATGGTAAATCTGAGATCATCTTAGACATTTCACTCATGACTTTTACATTTTGGTTCTTGTGTCCTTTTCATCCCAGTTTCTTAATACAGGTGTCTTTAATGATTTTAGTGTAGATAGGAATGTCCCTAATGGCTAGTAATAATGGAATTTTAAAACAAACATTCCTTAATTCTAATTCTAAATCATATTCAATTGGGAAGTAGTCTTTCTGGGTAAGGAGGTTCATTAGGTTCTTCTTTTTGTTTTTGTTTTTCTTGTTGAAGGTGATTTTTCAGTTTGTTCTTGAGGGGCCTCTTCTTGAATAATGACAACTGATTTTTCCTTATTGACTATTTTCCCAGATCGTAGTGGAATCTCATTTATTGGGGCAACAGTAATCATATAGGTAGGAAAAGGTTGTACTTCCACATTTTGTATAGGATGAGGTTGTTTATTATGGTTGGGATTAACTATGGGTTGTGCAAGCAACAAAGTAGGATGAGGCAGATTCAATGATGGTGCCTTCTGTGAGGACGATGGGTTGGATGATTCAAGAAAAGTCTAGTGGAAAGGAGGAAGAGGCAGTGAGGATTTTTTATAATGATTTGGGTTGTACCCCTGCTGATAAGGTTGAATGTTTGGATTGTAGGACATACTAGGCATGTTTGAGTATGGAGGATAGGATTGGTTTTGGGGTTGAAAAGTGTTTCCATAAGGATTTCCCCTCCAATACTGATTCCAAGGAGTGTTTTGTGATTGAGGATTAAACCAAGGAGGGTAAGATGGCTGGAAACTCCAAGGTTGATTCTGACCATAGCCTTGAAAACTAGGATCTTGAAACATGTTTTGATTTGGGCTTCTCCAAGAGGGTTTCTTGTTTGTTTGTGAAAAATCATTTGTTTCAGCATTGCCCTTATAGATAGCCTGTAAACTGGGAAGAGATGGACACTTCTCAGTTGCATGTTCTAAAGCACAAATCCCACAAACCTCAATAACATTAATGGGACACTCCCTCTCAGCATGCTTATTTATGCATTTAGGACAAAATATTGCCATGGCAGCCCTCTCATCTTCTTGTTTCTTTTTTAGTTTTATTGTGTCAAGTTGGTTACCAATAGTGTTTAGGATATCCATTTTGAAGTTTTCCAATAAGTTTCCTAATTCCACTCTAGTGACAGTGTTGGGTACAGATTTCTGATTTCTTGGCACATAATCTCGGGAATTGTCACGAAGCTTCTTGCCTACTTTAGCCTGACTTTGTGAGTAAGTGCGACATAGTTTAGCCACTTCAGAAAAATGATTTTTATAAACATCCCCACCACTTAGAATATTTAGGGTTTTGATACATTCATCCCTCAACCCCTTTAAAAAGATAGTTCTGATAGTCTTCTCATCTAGATGTGCCCCCTGGGATTTATGGAAATTATAAAAGAAACATTCAAGATATTCTTCTATGTTCTCATCTTCTAATTGTTGCATCCTAAGAATATCATTCACATCCCTACTTTTGTATAAGTCTTGGTATTTCTTGAGAAAGACGGACTTCATATCATCCCAAGAGTAGATGGTGTGTCCACCTAGGCTCATAAACCATCTAAGGCCTGCATCTTTAAGGGTGGCCGGGAATAGCTTCAGTTTATGTGCATCCTCGTAATAATTATAACTCCTACATTAAATTTCAAATTCAAATAAGAAGTCATATGGGTCTTTGGAGTACTTATCGTAGAAGAACGGAAGAGATGCCATTCGTATGTTTTTCATAGTGATATTCCTGGTTGCATCGAGAATAGAAAACCCAAAAGTGGTTTCTTCTTCTTCTTATTCTTCTTCTAGTCCTCCCCTCGATCCTTCATGGTTCCCTTTGAATAGGTTGTGATGTGGGCCTTCTCTTTCCCCCCGACATTCCTCATTGTTTCGTCCAAATATGTTACGACATTGACCTTCTCCTTCCCCCTAATGTTCCTCATTTTTTTTGCTCTCTCCTCCCTGGTTGGCCATGTCTACTACGGGTTCTTGAAGAGGTCTGTTGATGATTACCTGGTCAACAATAGGTATTGAAGTACAGTCCTTGATATTAGTTGATTATAGATCTATGCGGTCTTGCAGCTCAACTAGTTCTTCTAATACAATTCCTTTTGTACTCCCAAAAATAATGTGTTCAATGGTTTCCTTGTCTTGATTTAGAATCTCACTCTCCGAAGACACTTTTCTGTCAACACCTCCTTATTCTTGTTTTACCCTTGCATATTGATTAATAGGATTAGTGATTAATGTGGTTTTAAGACTACAAATTGTAGGAAAATTGGAACTAGAAATAAATATTCCTTGACTACCCTTAGGCCTACTTGTACTTCTAAGCATAAAGAAAAGGAAATAAAAGTTCAAATATAGGAAAAAAATTATCGAACTTTGGAGAAATCCCACAATAGTGGATGTGTGGCTCTTCACTCACATCTTACCATACTCTCTCTGCCCTCTGATTGTCCTGCAATAACCTTGAAACTCTGCAATAAGAATCTTACCTGAACCAAAATACAACTCCCTTGAAACGACACCAAATTGTTGAGAGTTTCAATTAGTGATTAACCCTCCTAATATTTAATTATCAACCAAGACTCGTAAGAACGAGTTGTACTGCATTTTTGGCTCAACATTAAGTTCAGGGTATGTAATTTTCCTTGGTAATAATCGTTAAGCATAGAATGATGGAAAAAAAACACTATCAATTAAGAAAACTAGCACTCATCTCATTCTCAGAAAACATAAACAATCTAAAGGAAATCAACTGAACTCAATCCATTTTGTTCCTTATTCTAAATCTCTGCAATCAAAAGACAAACTTACTGAAACCAAAGGCTTAATGAAAGTTACTCTAAGCACAATTCTTGAAATAAACCCTTTTCAAAATAGGAAGTTCAAACTCTAATTATTCAAAAGGCAGAAGTAGCCAATCATCAAAACCTAATCTCTGAGAAATCAAAATGTAATGCTACAATTTGAAAAAGAAAACCAGAATCAAATCCTAAATTGTCAACCTAGATTATTCTTGCTCAGAAATAAAATGCACTCAAATCACACTACTACAAAGACTGATTTTGAAATCAACTTGAACTAATCTATTGGTGCTTAAAGGAAAATGAAATCTTAACGAAATTATCTGAGTTTATGAACGAAATTGAATTGTTGTCACACTGCTATGAAATCAATCTTTATACTACAACACTGGGAATGGGAATCAAACTTATTCTATCATGTGAAAATAAATCTAAATTATCCTATGATAATTTAATGACTCAAATTGATGCTCTGAATGAAATGCTTTGAAGTAAACCATGTTGCTTGAACTAAATCATAATGCTTGAAACAAATCAAACAATTCAAATTGCGAAAATGAAGAACACAACACCTATCACTACCAAGCATGAATTCATTTGCAATCACAATCAAAACCTTTCAAACCATAAATTAGCCACTCAATTATACAAAAGGAATTATTCATTCACACTCATACCATACATCATAATTTACATGGATAAACACACAGGAATCGTGCTTCTTAAACTTCAAGAATCGATTGATTTTCTCTATCGTGGACACTCCAATTATAAATATGAATAAATGTGACTTAAGTGGAGGAACAGAGCATGGCCCTGTGTTGAAATATAAGTTCAGGTTATAAAATGAATCGGATATCTTCAACACATGAAATCAATCTTTAAATTGTTTAATTTGTAAAGCAACGAACCACGCATATTATGAAATCATATAACAATATCTGTAACTATAAAACACATTATTCAAACTATAAAATCACACACACACACCTAGCTATATAAAATGTTAATGAGGCTTATTTCCAGAAGTAGTGGGCCCTCCCACACCTGGATTAAGCTAGCTTACTGCAATGAGAGAAGGATTTAAAACATCAAAGACATAACTCACAATCAACCATGATAACGGTTCTTCTGGCTCACAACTTGAAAGTGATCATGCATATTTTCAAAACATAGTTTGGGAACCAATTGACATAAGTAACAGTGTATCTTACTAACTACAACAACAATTCTGACTCTTAACCAACTAGCTCGACTAGCATTGTCATTGCATTACAACAAACTTTAAAGGTGATTGTGTAAATGTAAAACTAACAATTTAACTAACTATGGCAACTTTAGAAACTATAAACTAATCTAAGCACTACTCGATCTACTACAAATCATATTGACTTTACTTGGAACAAACTGCTTCCTTCTAGAGTAACTGACTACTATTATGAGAGTAGTCCACTTTGATTCTAATCTGGAGGATCTTCAGCCTGGGAATTATCATTCTTAACATAAAAAATCAATCCTGGAAGCATCACACTTGTCCTTACAGGTCGTTATGTAAACTTCAATGGTTAAAACAAGAAGGAGGAGTCCACTTGGCCAAATTGTCTTGAATTCGGTCAAGGATCAACTGTTTGAATATGAAAGTTGAGATCGATGTTGATGACAAGGCATCTTTCCATTCATGCTGACCTGCCAATCCTACCACCAAGCTTCCAGCTAGACCCATGAATAAATAGTTAGCATATAAAGACATGACTCAAGAATTCACTTAAATTCAATCACAAATAGCAAAACGATGTCAGTTAAGTGCATATACCTCTTAGTCATGTACTAGTGGGGTTTAGGGAGTGATGTATGTGATAGGGTAGGTAGTAGGAGTACTTTTATAGGCAAAAGATGGTGAAAATAGGGATGACAGACAGAAAATTGGGGACAAAAAAGGGCGCCAACACCTAGTCTTTCCTTTTGCCACAAATAACCAGGATTCCTAGCCGCAAGGACCAAATGAGCCCACTACCCCTGTATATTTCCACAACAAGCAACCACACTCTGTTTCAAATGAGCATCGACCTTCGGTGCTTCCTCCTCCTTCCCAGAATCCACCACAACTCCCAACACCATATTCGAATGCAAAGACGAATGCTTGGTGCATTCATCACGTGTTGCCTTAACACTCCACCACCCCCACACACATACGTTGAATAATTTCTCACACAAATGGTTTAAATTAAGACGGTACCTATCCCGGTGCATGCAAAGATGTGAAGGGACTGGGAGGCCCATCCCTCCCATCGTATCCACTTGTTTTCACACATGGGAGGCGGCCTCCACTTGCTACACTGATCTCACCCCCATCAGGGAGTTTTTTATAGATAATTGCATATGACGTAATAATTTTTTAATGGTGTGGGGTGAATTCATTGTGTAAATGATGTAATGCAATTATCAAAGCAAAGAACAATATAGCCCTAAGAGAAAAATTAACAGTTATCAAGGTTTAGCTAACAAAAATTCAAGTTATCACACTTCTTGCACCACAAATGCAAAGAGAGGTAACAAGTTTCCTATGACATGTTGGTTACTATAGATGATTCATTCATAATTTTACTAAAATTACTACACCTATGCTTAGATTAATTACAAAATATGTTCAATTTTGTTGGCACTCACAATGCCAGTTTGTTTTTGAAGCTTTCAAGGAAAATTTATCCACAACACTATTACTCTGTGGGCCAAATTGGTCCCTTCCACTTCATATGATTACAAATTCTTTAGACACAACCCCGAGCTCTGTTTTGAATCAAAAAAGAAGATTGGTCATTTTATGCCATCTATTTTATAAGAAAAAAGTTAACACCAACAAAAAATAATTATAGAATAGTTGTTGTACATGTTGTAAATACATTTAGGCACTATATAATTGGTTATGGAGTCTTTTTACATGTTGATCATGTTTCCATTAAATTTTTAATGAATAAATCCATTACTATTGGTAGAGTATCTAGATGGTTTCTATTACTGCAAGAATCAAATATTACTATTATATATAGACTTGGGAAGGAAAATTTGGTAGAAGATTTCCTTTATCGATTTCATAATGGTTGTAAATTTAATCCTGTAGACAATAGTGTTTTTAATAAACACTTATTTAATGTTGCTACTAATGTACCGTGGTTCACAGATATAGCCAACTATTTGACGACGAGAAATATAATGCCACACCTTTCCCCATGAGAAAGATAACATATCGTACAGCACCTTTACCCGTTTTGGTGTTCCAAAAGAGATTGTAACAGATCATGGAGCACAATTTTTGTCGAAGGCAGTACAAGTTATTGTTCAAGGGTACCACATGATACATTTAAACTCTTCTCCATACCACCCACAAGTCAATTAACAAGTAGAATCTACAAACAAAGTGTTGGAGGCCATCATGACCGAGACGGTACAACTACATCATAAAGATTGGGCGGATAGGATTTCGAAAGAACTTTGGACTTATAGGACGACACTAAGGACCACCACAGGATTCACACCCTACGAGCTCGTATATGGTAAATAAATTCTCATTCCTATTGAGTTTAAAATAAATTCATTTATGACAACCATGTAGTTGGACATAGATTTGACAAAGGCCCAAAAGTAGAGAGTTTCTCAGCTACATGAGTTCAATGAGGTCTAGCAAGATTTTTTCCAATGTACAATTCTTGTTTATGAGTAGCTAGCTAACTAGCATGACAAAATTATCATGAAAAAACACTTCAAACCTGGTAAATGGGCCCTTCTCTTTGATTCTATATTTAATAACTTCAAACGAAAGCTTACCACATGATGGATGGGACCTTATGAGGTTGAGATAGTTTTCAACAATGACTCAATTAGAATAAAGGACCATCAATGATTAGAAAACTTCCTTTGTAGTTAATGGTCATCGATTAAGGTTGTATCACAAGCACATATCCGAGGAAAAGTTTTTTCAAGATGTCATGCAACAATCATATATAGATATAGTGAGTGGGGATCTTTGTACTCCCCCTTCTACTACCCCTTCAATTTCCTTCCATTTTGATTTGTATGTATATATTTAAATATATGTTTGGAAAAATTTGTGTGTGTTAAAAAAAGAAGGAAAAAAAGGAAAAAATATATATGTCAAAGAAAAAAAAAGTAAAGACAAATAATTGGTCTATCTATGAAAACCAATATTTCATGTAGCTAGATACCAATTTGCTTGAAAACCAACTTGCTAGCAAGCTAGCCCTTGTTGAATTTTGTACATTGTTAATTCTCTCTTCTTTCAAATCTTCAAATCATTATTATTTTTCTCAGGTTGGATGATGAAGGAGACATTAGGGCCTTCCTTCTAGCAAGCTTTTCCCCTTCAACTTCAATATAATAACTTGGGTAAAAGTTATAGATTCCTTACGCTAGTTAGACGTTTCCATACATCAACAAAATACTCTCTTACTGAAAACAATGGAGATTCCTTAATACTTCATTTGATCATACCTCACAAGGGATTCAACTTCGACACATTTATTCATCTCTAGTAAGTTGTATTGAGGCACCTTGACAAAAGTGAGTGGTCTTGCATTGTTAAAAACTTTCCTTATTGGATGGTAATCCAATGAATTCGTTCTATGTTTGACTTTAGTAAATCATTTCATATGGATGGGAAGTGTGCCATCGTGGGTGTGATGAAGACTACTAGTTCGAGATCTAGTAGCAACAATCTCTAGCCTGGTTTGAATAGAAATGTAATGCTACTCAAGGAAGCATAGGTAGATTTGATTTTTCCAAAAAGAGGAGGTTATCTAGAACCTTTGGAGGCTTTAGTGGCTCAAATTTCTTCTTTGTTATAGAGCTTTGGAAAGTAGCAATGCCTATTTCTATCTTTCACCTTGCTTATCCTTCCTGTTGTAGTTATTTTCATCACCTCGGCATTCATTCTTAGTATTGGTTTGACTCCCTTTCTGTTTCAGATTTGGTTTCAGTTCATTTCTACAAATTGAGTTACAAAGGTCAAGAAAACAACATTGGTACCGAACCATAGCAACTATACTGAAATTTATGTAGGTGCTTTTATTCTTTATCATAGTTGATTTAACAATCTTCTATCTTCACTTTCAAAATCTACAATGACATTAAATGGTATTGGTAATAAAATTTTATTGAGGTAAAAACTTATCTCTAATTCACTTTTTGTTAATCAAGAACATATGGATTATCATCTCTACAAACAAGACACCTATTCCATCTATTTTATCCCATTTTTACTCCTAATCCCAATGAACATAACACCTTATTTTACCCCTTGTATATACATTCACCATCATTTGATTTGACCTTTCATCATACCAGAAACCCATTTTCATCATTTTGTTGTAGCGACTACAACCACCCTCCAAAATTTTTCCTTAGCTTCGTTTTGGAGCCTCCCTACCTGATCCGAATGGAAAATGGCATCAACCCATGGTATTCATCCACCCATGTTATTCACCCCCCCATGGTATTGTAAGTGGCATCCACCCATGGTATTGTAAGTGACATCCACCCATGGTATTTTCCCATGGTATTATGACATCCACCCATGGTATTCATTCACCCATGGTATTTTCCCATGGTATCGTGACATCCACCCATGGTATTTATTCACCCATGGTATTCATTCACCCATGGTATTTTCCCATGGTATTGTGACATCCACCCATGGTATTCATTCACCCATGGAATTCACCCATGGTATTGTAATCGAAAAATACTATAAGTAACAAGTCACATTTTCTAAAAGGATAGTTTGTCCACCACAATCTAGCTTTTACAGTTATTCTCCATTTTAATAAAAAAAAAATCTTTCTGGTTTTGTTTATTGGGCATTCTCCTCTTTTTATTCTTCAATTTCAAATTTTTTAGATCTTGGGGGCCTCCCCCCAAGATCTGGATCAGTGGTATCAAAGCAGGTTATGATTCCAAGGGAATGAGGGTTTGATGCATATTTCAATTTCAAAATTTGAAACAATATTCAACAAACTTTAGGCATGTGCTACATCCTGCACAGAGCATTTTCTTGGGCCAAGCGGGAAGAATTTTTCTTTTTTCATTTTTTTGCAGGAATGTTTTTCGGCAGTAACTTTGCCTATCAGATCTGAATTTTTTGGTGAAAATTTTACAAAAACAAATAACATATATGGATTCCTTGCGAAAAATACCCAAATTAAAAATAAAATAAAAATTTGGTCGAATCAGAGTCCGGATGAGGGAGATATCGCTGATTTAAAATCAGTTATGTTGAAGAAATGTTTCTGACGACAATTCGTGGACGGCGGCTCTCGTATACTTTTTTTGCAATTTTGGTGCAGAATTTCAAAAAATTGATTGTATATCGGATCTCCTCTCAAAAAATCGCTCAATTTCGAAAAAAAAATGGGTCGACTCGGAGTTCGAATGTGGAAGATATCGCTGATTTAAAATCAGATATTTTTTCAGAACTTTTGTGGCGACGAAAAAGTTATAGCACGAATCTGAGATTCTAGAGTGTACAGATAAGGATTTCCAACACATGGGAATATGAAAAATGGTCCTTCTGAAAATGGGTTATAATAAATATTCTGAGTTATATTGACCGAGTTATGTCCATTTTAATTCTAGAGCAGCATTCGGAGCGGGTTCTCTTTGGAGACGTGCCCTCCCACCCCGATTTAGTAGGCACCTGCTTCACATTCATCAGTTTCAACATAGCAGCATTCGACTTGGGTTATTTGGAGACGTGCCCTCCCACCCCAGGCTATGTAGGCACCTACTACTTCATCAACAACCAACATCACGATTATAGGTCAACCGCACAAATTTCTTATCATCGAATTCCATTTGCTAGGCTGAACATGGTATATCTATCATCGAATCTTCATTTGTCATGGTTATGGGTCATCCACAAACCTACACTTCATCGAATTCCATTTTCTAGGTTGCACACTGTCAATATCACAGTTGGTCACAAGCATTATAGGGTATATCTATCCTCGGATCTCTGTTCATCATGGTTATGGGTCATCCACAAACCCACACTTCATTCAAGTCCATTTGCTAGGCCGCACACTCTTAGTATCACAGTTGGTCACAAGCATTACAGGGTATCTCTATCCTCGGATCTTTGTTCATCATGGTTATGGGTTAACCACATATAACCCTTCTCTTCAGTGTCTCTTAATATTCAAAAAAGGATTCACAGAAGGGAACTTCACGCAATGGGGACCATTGCTTATTAAGGAAGGAGGAATGATCCAAATGGAAAATGGCATCAACCCATGGTATTCATCCACCCATGGAATTTACCCATGGTATTGTAAGTGGCATCCACCCATGGTATTGTAAGTGACATCCACCCATGGTATTCATTCACCTATGGTATTGTGACATCCACCCATGGTATTCATTCACCCATGGAATTTACCCGTGGTATTGTAATCGAAAAATACTATAAGTAACAAGTCACATTTTGTAAAAGGACAATTTGTCCACCACAATGTAGCTTTTACAGTTATTCTCCGTTTTAATAAAAAAATTCTTTGTGGTTTTGTTTATTAGGCATTCTCCTCTTTTTCTTCTTCCATTTCAAATTTTTAGATCTTGGCAGCCTCCCCCCCCAAGATCCATTTCAATTTTTTAGATCTTGAGGGCCTCCCCCCAGGATTTGGATCACTACCAACCATCCTTAGCAGCATGTCTTGCATTATCAAGTACATATGCTTCATTGGTTTTTCAATAGCTTTCCAACCTGTGCATGTCAGTTTGCTTCACTCCCCTCACATGCTTCCATTACAAACTTAAGCTAGTTGTTGGTTGGGTAGCTCCCTCAGAAAATTGTGCAATTCTAGAGGGTAACCAGCCTTCCCTCCATAATTGTGCAAATCTGTTCGGCAGCCTGCTTGGCTAAGAAATTGCGCAATGCAGTCAGATAGGCTTCCTTGATAAAATTGCACAATCTGGCCCAGCACTGCAGCTTAGCCCAGAAATTGTGCAATTCTGGGCAGTGGTCACCTTCTCCTCCCAGAAATTGCGCAATCCCTCTAGGACGGCTAGCCCAGCTCCTCCAAGAAATTTCACAAGTCCCTCTTTCAATCAAGCAGTTTATTACATGTGCCTTCAGGTTGCCCGGTTCCACCCGGGACCCAGCAAACTTTATTTGTATTCATGGGTTGTTTTTTCCCGAAATTGCAAAAAGAAACATGCAAAAATCATCCCTAGATTTTAGGGATCTATTTTTAGCAGTTGGTGATTACATGCAAAGATTGTTTTAGAAACTTTCCTCCAAGTGTCGTTTTTTCCTATATTTGTGGCATGTACGTCATGAGCCTCAAACTCATTTATTCGATGCTTCAGAGCTCATTCTTCACATCAATCTTGTAGCTCTGACATCCCACAACACATCTAGGAGTCTTCGGCACATCCAACTCTCCTATTTCCTGGTAAGTCCGCTTTACTTGTCTTTTGCAACATTTTTGTCACTTTTTGTGTTTTAGCTTTTGTGAGTGTTGTATGCTTGATTTCTGTGAATGCTTGTTGTCGTTTGCATGCATGTTAGCCTGTACAAGCACCGTTTCAGTTTTCATTTGCATCTCACTATTGTCACATGCATGACACTATTTTCACAAACGGTCGCTGATTCAGCGACTCATTTCACACACATACATGTTTTCCTATTTTCTAAATCTTGAATTCATTGTTTACATGCATGATCATTCACTCCTACTTACAGTCAGTTTCACCATGCATTCAGATATCCACATCTTCTCAATCGCCCATCGGTGGGTCTGGGCAACCTTGTCCCAGACTCATCCTTGCCCAAACAGCATTGCGCATTTCTGAGAGGGAAGGCTCTACCTTCCTCCCAAAAAATGCATAAATCTGGCTAGATAGTGTCCTCCATACTTGCTTTGCGCAATTCTGAGAGGCAGTGTCTGCTGGCCCATAAAACTACACAATGCAGTCCTTGGGCCTGCATGACTTGCCAACTGAAATTGCGCATTGTGCAATCTCAGCACCCAGTAGATCAGTCTAGATTGTGCAATTCCAGCATTCAAATAGCCTCCCAACAATGCACACTACCCTTTGCGCAGTTCCAGGAGTTAGTCTCCTGGCCTCCTGGTGAAAATTGCGCAATCCATACCATCAGTCTCCCACGTATGTTGCATGTCAGTCCTTGAGTTTTCTTTATTTTCAATTGACAGATTTCTTTCCATGCATGGCGCCATGTCTCCAAATATAGCATGTGTTCATTCATCTCTCAGTAGTTCAGGATCAATGGCCTCCAAGAGAGCAAGGTCAAAGGACACTGTGGAAGTGCAACTAGAGATGCAGTTGACCGAGTGTCTATGAGTTTGTTGATTTACGAAGACACCAAGTTGACCGTAGACAAAGATATCAAGCTGAAATGGCAAGATATCAATGATGCATTCTCAGGCACATTTGGGGAAGATCTTGAAGACCGCAAAGTCTATGTGAACATTCACAAGTCCGGCTTGTACCAGAATGTATGCAGGTATCCCATGTTTCCATGCGCGGATATGATACATTGGATCGTCTCGCACACTCATCCTGAAACAATGGTGTTAAGAAGTTTTAGAGGGACAGAGATTGCTACCTTCATGGTGCAAGACTATCAACAGATGTACCACTTATCGAAGCTAGTGATCACCATGGAGGCACCCTTCAACATATCTAGCAACAATGCAAACTCTAGGGATATCTTGAAGAACTGGGTGAAAGAGCCAGCCAAGTTTAGGATGTCACCCAACCAAATTTACCAGACGAAAATATTGAGAAAGGCATATCAATACTTGGTCATTTTTCCATGCCACTTGTACAACCAAGAGAGCACGGAGACCTTCTCACAAAGTTGGGTGATCACGTTGGACCAACTAGCCAGTGAAGGCAAATCATGCAACTGGTCCGACATGTTGGCTCACAGGCTGAAGGAAGAGGTAACAAGAGCTCGATAACTGCCCAAATATTACCAAGAAGAAATCTACATATCAGCATACATCTTGGATGCAATCTGTGCCAGTTAGGAATTCTCGGGCTTGAAGTGGGCATGGACATCAGCGTGAACCTCTGTGAACACTTATTGCAAACTATTTTGCGAATGTAGCTTCTGTAGAATCATCACACAGTTGTCAGACCATTTCGTCACCTGGGTTTACAAGATGATATTTGTGAAAGATCCACCTTGCATGTTGAAAGCAGTAATGGAGGAACTGATTAACATAGTAGATTGGTATGCCTCACCTTTTGGCACCTTCATACGGATGTACAGTGCGGAGAAGCCTCCGCATGTTTTGTCGAAGTTTTCCATGGACAAGCTTGTAATGCAAGAAGTGTCATACCACATCGCGACAAGACTCTCAGCTAGAATGCGTCGAAAGAAGAAGGCACACTGGCCCACTCTTCCATTGTGGATCGGGTTGTACGAGATACAGAATCTAAAGCATGTGGGTGCCGAGAAAGAAGAGTTCAAAAAAATTACTTTCGACACTAGAAGCTTCAATTCGTACAACCCACATTTCTTTTTGAAGGATCATTGCGCGAGAGTGTAATTTCCTTGGATCCACAAGACATGTCATTTGGATGAGGAAGACCAATGGAGATATTGTCATAGCTTCTCCATGCCCAATGAACCGGTCAGCATCGCTTTGGAATGGTTAGCGAAGCAACGCGAAGCAGCATCTAGGAGAGAACCAGCAGCAGTAGTAGAGGGTAACATATTTGTGCATGACAAAGGCAAGAGAAACATTGTCGATAGTACAGAGGAATAACAAAGCTGCAAGTTCAAAGCAAACCCACTTAAGGAGAAAGCAGCTTTGGAAATAGAGGCAAAGAGGCGTGCGACAAGAGGAATGCGCAAAGGCAAAGAGGTAAACAGAGGATGGACGAAACAGTGAAGGAGTTGCAAGAGTTGAAGGAGCAACTCCAAAATGAACAGGAGTTGCACAGACAAGAGAAGGAAGTTCAACAAGGATAGACACAGTAGGGGGTGCAACATGCACATACTGATGAAACTGTGCCCATACAGGCAGTAGACTCATCCGAGCAGCTGGCACAAAGCAGACATGGTGAGCCGTCGCAGGAGCAAGACTTCGCTCAAGAGATTAAATGAGTACTTGAGCAGATGGGTACGGAGATGGAGCAGCTAGAGTTAGAGAAATAAATTGATCTAGATGGATATTGGTGGCCACCCACCTATTCCACGTTGACCCCTACCATTGTTTCTTTTAGTTTTTAAGTTTCCTTAATTGTAGCACAGTTTACTATTTTTGGCAGTTTTTTTGGGTCCTGAACTTCCGGAGTCATTTTGAGGCCCTAAATGATGTTTTTTTTGGCAATATTCGCTCTAAGATATCTTTTTGAGATCGGTCTTTTAGTTGTAGTCCTCTAAGAGATCTTTCTAATGAGGTATTGTTGGGAACGGGTTCCCCCAAGAGTAGTTTTGGGGCTAAAAGCCCATGTTTTGGGACAATTTTGTAATAAAGTTGTAAAGTCTCCGCATTTTGTGGTTGTGGAGCGTGAAGGTGTCGAGAGTCATAAAGGGTTGTCCACCCTTATTTGTACAGTGTGAAGTCGACTGTAAAGATCTACCCATGGTCCGTGTACCATGGGATTGTATAAAAGGAGCTAAGTAAGCTCTAAGTAGTTAGTAGCGAAGTATAGTTGAGATGGTTTCTACAGAGAGATCTAGCTTGGAGAAGTCTAAGTGTTTTTGGGTCTTAGTGTAGATAGAGGCTCTACAGCTGAGTGCGCAGAGGCCTAGGGTAGATGTCCACAGCTGAGTGCACGGACCCCTGCAGTTGTGTGCGCGGGGTGGATAGAGTCTGTATTAAACTGGAGATATCATTAAAGAGAAGTATTTTGCAATTATTGTGTATTTAGTCTTTGTTAATGCATCTCATTATATCATGTTACGGTCTAGGTTTATATTACAATGTTTATTTGATGCGCGAATGTATTTGATTATATATGTTAATTAAATGCAAGTAAGAATATTAGTTTACATGACAATAACTGTAATTTATTGGTAGAATAAGTAAGACACTTGAGATAACTTGGGAACCTATACAATACATCATCATAGGAGCGCGAAAGTACTTGAACCACTGGTTAGGGCTACGTGAAGGTCAATCGTACACCTTCGCAAAGGTATTGAAGGGTGGGATAAAGGGTAGATCAATAAGCCCTAAGGCTTAGCGATCTGCATGAAGGCAGGAGCAGGGGGTATAAACTGACTTCACGACCATCTTAGGGTGCAGAAACTTGGTTCCAGCATCCCCCCATAATGCTTCGGGTGAGACTTTGGTCCGCGCTCAGCGAGCTGATGCCGAAAGGGCCAATAGTGTAGGGATTTGTTTGGCTGACTAACGCTGAAACTGGGTCAGGGCCCACAAATCCAACAAATAGTTCTGTTGTTGGGACCGGGAATCTACATGAGATGTGTGATGTCGTATCACTGGAATCCAACTAAGAAAGAGATAGAAGGCTAGTTGGATAGGAAGATCCATGAATTCGCGGTGCAGGACAACAGAAATTTGAGGTTGACGAAGGAACAGTGGCTAGATAGGTACCTATATATAGAAATCCGCAAGATTTTTTTATTGTTCCCTTGTAGTTGAGTTATATGAGTGGATCGTGAAGCTAGTGAATAGCCAAGGAAAGTGGAGGCTTGACAGTTCAATTGTCTGGACCTCGAAGTTAATATAGAGGTTGGAAGCTTCTGAGGATAAGATCACCCGCGCTGTCGATCATTGGCTCAATCATATCATAGGAGGGTTTGTGACTGAATTCCTGGTCTATAGCTCAATCAATTACAGTGAGGCGAAGCGGTGCTTTTTCAAAGGTCTGCGATGATCAGAATGGAAAATGGCATCAACCCATGGTATTCATCCACCCATGGTATTGTAAGTGGCATCCACCCATGTTATTGTAAGTGGCATCCACCCATGGTATTCATTCACCCATAGTATTTGCCCATGGTATTGTGACATCCACCCAAGGTATTCATTCACCCATGATATTGTGACATCCACCCATGGTATTCATTCACTCATGGAATTGACCCGTGGTATTGTAACCGAAAAATGTTATAAGTAACAAGTCACTTTTTGTAAAAGGACATTTGGTCCGCCACAATGTAGCTTTTACAGTTATTCTCCATTTTAATAAAAAATTTGTTTGTGGTTTTTGTTTATTGGGCATTCTCCTCTTTTTCTTTTGGAATTTCAATTTTCCAGATCATACGGGGAGGCCCCCAAGATCTAAAAAATTGAAATGGACCTTGGCGGAGATGCCTTAAGATCTGAAAATTTGAAATGCTAGAAGAAAAAAAGGAGAATGCCCAATAAATAAAAACCACAAAGAAAATTTTTATTAAAACGGAGAATAACTGTAAAAGCTACATTGTGGTGGACCAACTGTCCTTTTACAAAATGTGACTTGTTACTTATAGCCTTTTTCGGTTACAATACCATGGGTCGATTCCATGGGTGAACGAATACCATGGCTGGATGTCACAATACCACGGGTCAATTCCATGGGTTAATGAATACCATGGGTGGATGTCACAATGCCTTGGGTGAATGAATACCCTGTGTGGATGTCACAATACCATGGGAAAATACTATGGGTGAATGAATACCATGGGTGGATGCCACTTACAATACCATGGGTAAATTCCAAGGGTGGATGAATAACATGGGTGGATGAATACCATGGGTTGATGCCATTTTCCATTTGGACCAATTGAGGGGGAGAATTTGTAGGTGGTTGTTATTGTTCCAGGAGTATGATTTTGAAGTTATTATGAAGCCTAGATGACTGGATGCGGGACCAGACCATCTGTCATGCATCGAAATGGGAGAGGATCCCACTGATTTGGAGGACGGATTGCCTGACGTGCAGCTCTTTGCAGTGTGCATCACGGATGGTCACTTTGAAGGCATCATACACTTCCTAATGATAGGAAAAACCTCGAAAGGCTACACCACCGAGCAGAAAAAGGAGTTAGTGGTGCGCACGATAGACTTTTCTATCATTGCCAGACATCTGTACAAAATGGGCTCTGATGAAGTATTGTGATGATATGCACTAGATTTTAAAAGAAGCAGTATCCTCGTGGACGCTCATGGGGGTGTCGCAGGAGTGCATTACGCAGGAAGGGCGACTGCACAGAAGTGATACGTACAAGGTTGTGGTGGCCAACCCTCCATAAGGATTCAAAAGCCTACTGTAAGGCGTACAACGTGTGTCAAAGGACTGGTAGGCCATTGCAAAGAGACGAGCTACCTCTGAACCCATAGATGACATTATAACCTTTCAAGAAATGGGCAATAGATTTTTTGGGACCAATTCAACCTCAAGGAAAGAAGACGGGTGTGTGGTACATTATCACCGCGACTGAGTATTTGACTCGATGGGCAGAGGCACAGCGTGTGAAGGACTGCACTAGCACGACCGCTATGAAGTTTCTCTTTGAGTATGTACTGATATGATTTGGGTGTCCAAAGATTTTGATGAGTGATCACTGTACGCACTTTCTGAATGAAACAATCAAAGCGCTGACAGCGAAATTTTAGGTATATCACCAGAAAAGCACGCCTTATCACCCACAGTATAATGGGACAGTGGAGGAATTCAATAAGGTATTGGAGAACGTGCTGCCCAAGGTTTGCAATGCTCAGTGAAATGATTGGGACCTGCGCATACCCGTAGTACTATGGGCTTATCGAATGACATGCAAAAACTTGACTGGACAGACACCCTTTAGGCTTGTATATGTTGTTTAAGCATTGATGCCAATGGAATACATTGTGCCTAGTCTGCGCATAGTGGCATTCACGGGTATGACAGATCGCGAAGCCCTGGAAGAGAGGCTCGTGTAGCTTGTTGAGCTTGAGGAAGAAAGGTTTCTGGCTAGATTTCACCAACAGGTACAAAAGGAGCACGAAAAATCATGGCATGATCGGCACATTAAACTGCACACCTTTAAGGTAAATGATCTGGTTTTGTTATATGACAACAAGTTTAATAAATTTCCAAGGAAATTTAGGATGCACTGGCTAGGGCCCTATGTCATTAAGGAGAGGGAGTAGTTCAATTGGTTAAATTGAATGGAGATCCCTTCCCAGGAAAGGTGAATGGCAGCCGATTGAAGCCATACACCGTGATCAAGCCAGGTGACTATATGAAGGTAGAATAGCCTTAGCACTCCAGGCAGCTGAAAGGAGGCGTGGGACTATAAACTACACTGCCTGGGTTGGGAAACTACGCAATCAAGGGATTGCGCAGAATGAGGAGATGTCACAGGGTTCGCAAAAGTGTAGAGAGAGTTGCACTACCTAGGGAAAAACCGCACAGGTCAACCAGAAAGCGACCGTCAAAGTTACTGTTCATGATTTGACAATGAGAATGTGACCGAATGGAGCGGGGGGTGGCATTTAAGACGAAATCTATGGGTAAGATCCTTGAAAATATTCCACCAATCTGGCATTAATGAATTGAATTTGGGGGGAACGGTCAGATTTGAATTCAAAAGGGCCTATAAATTACATGTGGCTTCCCAACAAAAAACACTTGACATTTTGAATATTGAGTTGGTAAGCTCTCAAACGTGCATGAACCGCGCACTCTTCGAAGAATTGCTTGACTAGTCAGCGTTTGATCGATTTCCAGAGTCTAACCACAACATAATTTGTGGCATTATCCTAGGATCAGAAGCTATGGACGCCGAAGTAGTGACAACCGAGGGGGTTGTGCAAGAAGTTGTTATGGAGGCAGAGGGTGCTGCTTCGGAGGTTGCAGAGGTACTAGTTAAAGTCCTCAAGTCACCACTGATGCCTAGACCAAATCCTACCCCGACCAAGGAGAGTGCAAATGATAAGAAAGTCAAGCAGGCTGCGGCACTGGTGCGCGCGTCTCCTAGAAGAAACCCACAAAAGGACAAGCCCACTGCACAGGAAAAAGGGAAAAACTATTAACTTGGAACCAGAGGAGGAAGAGATTGAGTACATCCCGATGGATGATGAGGATATGGCGATGGAAGTGGAGGACGTTGAAGTCGAGGGTTCTGACCCTATTACTAAGTTGCCCGAATGCATTCCTCTGTGCAAGGGCAAGACCAAGGTGCAGAAGGACATTGATGAAAGTAAGGTCACCTTGCACATACCTCTGCTGCCAGACGATATTGTCTTTGAAGGACCGTGCTTGGGGCGGGTTCCTGCTGAGTCTTGAAAATGTCATTCATTTCCATTACACTTTCACTATTATGTCCATTATATCACCTCCATTTCACTACTATGTCACCACATTCATCCCACTTTCATTATCATTGGGCCACCGTTATGTTTTTCCAATATTTATTATTTCCAAGCCTTTTAAGTGAATTTGTGGTTAAACATTAGAAAATAATGTGCATATGCTTATACCTAACAAATGGGTTGAGATTGTTGACATGTGTAGGTTGAAAGGAGGCTTCTAGAAGACCCTTATGTGGCACTCTAAGGCCAAATTCGAATTTGGTTGGAAAGAATCATGGGATCATGAGGATATGTGTCACATCTCCTAATTGTATTGTAACTCTAAGAAGACATGTGTCTTATCAATTCCTATTTTGATTAGGACTCTAGAGGTAGAGGGAGAGATTCATGGACTCTCATTAATAAGATGGCTTCTCATCTTTTTGTATAAATAGGAGATCTCTCTCCTTCATTTGAGAGCTTAGCTTGTTAGTCTTTAGCTTGTGAGTTCTTTAGCTTGGAGTTTGTAGTTCTTCCTTGATGGATTTTGAAAGCTTTGGAGAGCTTTGTTGTACTTTGTAATATTTAAGAATTTAAATAAAGCTTTGATGTTCTCAACATGGAAGGAGATGTGAAGTAGATTTCATGGAGCATATTAGAATGTAAGGTAGAGTAGATTTCATTTTGTAATTTTGCTTTGATTTCATTATGTCATTTAATTGCTTTCAAGTTTGATAGATTAGATTTTTCATTCATGCAATTTTAATTCATGCAAGTGTGTTCAACCGGTTGATTATAGGTTAGTAATGCACATAGCTTTTTAATGACTAATGACATGACGGAATCATCTTGTCCTTCTGCTGATTTATTTTTTTTGAGTTCTAATTCCAGCATTGTTATTTCAATCAGTTTTGTTTTGCTCATTTACTTTCCTGGAATTTAGATATCATATTGCTTAACTTGTTCATGATTGCTTCCCATAAGGTAGATTGAGCTGAAGGGTAAAGGATCAGAAGAGTTGAAGTAGTGTGATTAGTTTCCTTTATGCAATTTAATTTCTTGCAATTTAGATATCATATTGCTTAACTTGTTCATGATTGCTTCCCATAAGGTAGATTGAGCTGAAGGGTAAAGGATCAGAAGAGTTGAAGTAGTGTGATGAATTAGTTGCTTTGCTTTCAGTCTTTGAGTTGCTTTAAGTTCAGTTTTTACTTTCTTTTTCATACAGCAGCAAGGATACTGGGTTTCATAGTCACTAGCTCATTGATTGGGTGTTGCATTCCATTTTGATTGAAGTAGCTGCATATTTACATTTTTGTTCAAGTACTAATTCCACCAATAACATGTTTTGAGATCTTTTGAAGTGCTAAAGTTTTGGAAGTTACCATTAGGGACTTAGGCCTTAGGCCTTGTCTTGAAATATCTATCCATACTTGTCCTTTAAAAGTATTATTAAGACCTTAGAATAGGATTTCCATTTGCATTAGACACTTTAGGAAACCAACAAAAACAAAACCCCAAAACAAAATAAAATCTATAAAACAACGAAGTAAGAAAAAGGTTAACTAAGCACATATGGTGCACCACACTTCATCAGTTTACGATACCCGGATTGCTAATTTATGTAGAGCAATTTAAGACGTTAAATTGACTAGATAGTTCTGCTGTTGAAATTGGAATACTGGGACTTAGCTGACAGACCAGCTAATGCTAATGCACCATGTTGCTCATACAACCACCGGGATGATTACGTTGGAACCATGGAAGTGGCTCAAGGGTGTAGACAAGGCAGGTCTACTCAACCTGCTATGGGTGTCGCACTACAATTGCACACCCATTATATTATTGGTAATCAAGCAGTTGCTATGCTTTATGCATGATGGGTGTTGAACCTCAGAATTAAATTCCCCTTAACATTTTTTCTCACCTTTTTCTCTTGATTTATCACACGACTACAAATCCAATCAATGATAAATGCTATATTTTGTCTTAGGAAAGCATTAAAATGATCACCATATTATATTTTCATGTTCTTGCTATTTTAATAGATTTTTGAAAATTAGCTATAAAACACAACCTATTCTGTAGCTAACTGTGGATTCCATAGCTACTATCGTGGTTTGGCAGGTTACAGGTGTCAAATGAAGGACTGGGCCACATGGGTACTTCCAGAATCATCTCCACATGGATTCTATCCTACTCACTTGGTCCAGATTGACAGAAAAGAATGCCTAAAGTCATGGTCAAAGATGGAGTTAAATACGTTGTCTACTAGTAATAGGACTCTTGATTTGCTCTTTCATAGCTAATTAAGAGTCTAACAGTTCTGTTGAAGAGTTAATGTGGATTAAGCCACTTGTAGCTGATCAGAAGTTGAGGAGTTAATGCGGATCAAGCCACCTGTAGTTGATCGGAAGTTTAACAGTTTCATTACAATTTGAATTAACCCACTTGTAGCATGTTTTCTTATAAATAGTCATGATAGATTCGGATCAAGCCACCTATAATAGGATTTTCTCTTAGATAGTTATGTTATCTTTTATAAATATCGATTGAATGAAACTTAGAAGTAGTTAGAAGCTAGAAGGAATTACAAGCTTTTGTTAAATACTCTGTTCAGACTTTTTTTCTTGATAATACAAACTCTATTTTGTCAATGGTGGTTTAAAATTACATCTTTAATTAGTTGTCATCCAGCCACATCAGTTGCAAAGGGACCCTGCACTGAAGGAGGTTTTTCACTTGTTGTTTTCAGTTTAATTTCTATTACTCTGTTTTCTACAAGTCTATTTTCTCTAATTTTGTTTCATTTCAGTTTGTAACTAATAGTGTAAGGATAAAAATCACAACTATGCAAGTATTATTCTTCTAAGATATTGTATGAGAAAGGACTAAATGAAAGATGAAGTAATGAGACTACACAGTTGCTTAGCTTCTTATTGTTTTTATTACTCATTTTCTTATCATAGAACTGTCAATTAGTTGTATTAATAGATATTCTCAAAACCATTTCGAAATGATGATAATTCTAACTTAAATGGTTAAATATCTTATTCATGCAGTGATTGAGCTTACTCAGCACATTGTTAGTTTTACAAATTGTCATCTTTTCTTTTATGTTTTCAGGTCATTACTTAGTTGCATCACTTGACATTCCAAAAAATCATTTCAAGGAGATTGATTCTATCATATTCCAAAATTGAAGGGTTGAATAGCTAAATGAATGAAATTATTGAATTACCTTCTGCATCAGTATTAATTTTGGTTTTAAGAATTAGATCCATGGATTAGGACTAAATGGTAGGATAAGGTAGATGCTTTGTTTCTCTTATTAGGTCCTAACTAGTTAAAAATGGTTCTTGGTCCATTTTTAGGAGATTAGACTAACTCAGGAACCTATCATTTCCTTCAAAACTCATTACATCCATGTAAATCTCATAGATTGTATATTCTTAGACATAAAAGAACAGAAACCCCCAAAACATTCATAAAAATACAAAACAACGAAGTAAGAGAAAAGTTAACTAAGCACATATAGTGCATTACACTTCATCAGTCTGCAAACGTCGGTTGATAATTCATGCAAGCAATTTTGAACACTAAATTGACTAAACATTTTGGTGTTGTTGCTGGGGAAGTGTAATTAGGTAACCTTATCTCTTACAATAAAAAAAAATGATATGCATATAGAAAGATACTCTAAGGGTAGATTCATAGCTAGACGTAGGAGTTCAATTCCCACAACACCACCTACTCCACTAAGACTAAGAAGAGATACACCTCCATCTCAAGCTCATATTCCTATCCGTTGTTTGAAATAGTATTGAGAAGGGGGGGAGGGGGGCGCGGTGGGGTGGGTTGAATCAGTATTAGCAAATCAATAACTTATTCATTTCCATAATCAAATTCACATACACTACTTTACTGAAGGGAACTTGCGTATACACGCAATTGTATTTAAGGCAACTAGTGTATATCCAGCAAACTTATGATTCAGTTAATTCATCATATGTTGATCTTTAATCAATGCATCAGTACTTCACTAACCATATAAATAGTAACCAGGTGCAGTAAAAACAGAGCAAACCATCACACATAAGAGACGCACATGAACACCAAGATTTAAGGTGGAAACCCAATGCAGGACAAAAACCACCTGTTGTTGTCTTCTTTTTAATATAAGAAAACCTAATTACAATCTTGTACTGGTTCAGAATCATACCAGTACGCAGGCACCTACCTACAGAAGGCTACAACCTTCTCTTGTTCTTGAGCTACTACTGGAAGGGAGCTACAACCCCCTAGCTCTTGTACTAGTCGATCTGTTTACTAGTACGTAGGCACCGGCCTACTGAAGGCTCCAACCTTCACTCATTTTCCAGCTGCTACTGGAAGGGATCTCCAACCCCCTGGCTCTTGTATTGGCGCCAGCCTACAAAAGGCTACGACCTTCTCTCTTCCTCCAGGGACCACATTTCATAAATTTTCATACTGGATACTCCTGGAACACAACACCATAATCTGAAGGCCACGTTTCATCCAATTTTCATACTGGACCCATCAACAAAATTGAAGCTCAAAATCAATCACCACTACAATACAACCATCAACTACATTTGCATCATCAATCTCTGAATCACCCACAACTGAATCACTAAAGGCCTGTCATCAAAACACAGTCACCAGAACACAGAGCAGAACCCAGAACTCTGCAACAACCACTAGAACCAACTGCAAATTCAGATATCATATTTCATAATGTATACGCTACTCTGATGAGCCGAACTTGTGTGTATATGTGCTTTTACCAAGGTGAACCCGCATACAAATCTGCAAATATTTACTCATAACTTTGCAGCTATTCCAGACATCAGTCATACCCAGATCATAACATTTATAGAATAAAATATGCATTAGTAATTCAGATCTAGTCTATCCATGATCAAACCACATAATGATAATACATTTTAGGTCTTATGATCCCGATCCATCATCCATCATCAGCCACATAGGTGCATCCTTAGTTCAGATCAAGCAAAGCATCACAAACCCATAACCTTCATACTGGATCTCACTCTTCATCAGATGTTCAATACTTGCACACTTTGGCCTAATGATTTTCTCCTCCTTATATAGTTTTAGGCCTTTCTTAATACCATGGACCAAAACCACTTAGGACCAATACCTCGGACCAGATACCTAAGGTCAATACCTCGGACCAAATACCTTGGACCAATACCATGGATCAAAATACCATGGACCATGTAGGTTTTAACTCCATACAGTCATTACCTACATACGAATTCTAAAACACAGAAAAATAAAAATGTGATAGCATAACACATAAAACACATATACACAGAGATTTTCCCACTGGATCCCAAAACCGAGACTACCAGCTTGATTTTTCATTATGTTCCTTTCAATGTTATAATACATATTTATACATGTCGAAGCATCCAATAACATGGACTGAAAACCATCGCATCCAATACCATGGATCGAAAAACCATTGCGTCCAATACCGTGGACCAAAAAACCATCGCGTCCAAAAAAACATGTGAAAAAATCATGCACAAAATCATAGGTGGGTTCGCCCAACCTAACATAGGGTCCAAAATCAAAATTTTCGAGGGTGCTGCCCCAGACCCCATAAAGTGGGGTTATGGGTACCCCTCAAACCCCTTGTTAACTACGTGGAAAGAATATAACACAACCCAACATTCTCCCACTTGTTGTTTTCTTTCCACAGGAGGCCACAGGAGAGCTTAGTCATTTTTCTAGCCCTGAAATGCCCATTGTTTCTCTACACCAAGAGAACTTCTCAGAGCTCACAGATTTTGTCAATGCATCTGCAATATTCTTCAAAGTGTCCACCTTTACCAGCAACACCTTTTTGTCTTCTATCATATCCCTCACAAAGTGATATTGAACATCAATGTGCCTTATCTTTGAATGATATGCAAGGTTCTTTGCCAAGAAAATTACACTTTGGCGGTCACAGTCTATCCTTATAGCTTCCTGTACCAACCCCATACTTGAACACAATCTCTGCAACCAAAATGATTCCTTTCTTGCATGAGTGGTTGCCATGTATTCTACCTCTGTAGTTGATAGTGCCACTACAGATTGTTTCTTACTCGTCCAAATGACTGCACCTCCAAATGGGTTAAACACATACCTACTTGTAGATCTTCTCTGATCCAGATCTCCAACCCAGTCTGCATCAACAAAGCCACGAATATCCAACACTTTATCCAATCCTAGTCTTCCTTTGTAGCACAAACCATAATCACTAGTGCCACGCAAATACCTGAAAACCCTCTTCATTGTTGTCCAATGCTCCTTTCCTGGTTTTGACATAAACCTGCTCAATACTCCCACTACATGTGCAATGTCTAGTCTAGTACAGACCATTGCATACATCAAGCTACCGACTACACTTGCATATGGAACATGGGACATATCCTCTTCCTCTTCTTATGTCTTGGGACATTGTTCAGCAGATAACTTTACACCTACAGGAATAGGAACCTTCACCGGTTTACTATCCTACATATTAAACCTCTGCAATATTGTCTCAACATACTTCCTCTGGTTTAACCAGAGCTTCCTCTTTTCCCGATCTCTTTTAATTTCCATGCCCAAAATATAGTTTGCAGCACCAAGATCTTTCATGTCGAATTTGGAGGACAATTGGGTCTTCAAATCTTGGATAATTTCTTTGTCATTTCCAACGAGCAACATATCATCCTCTTACAAGACCAGATAAATAACACGGTCACCAATTAATTTAAAATACACACAATGATCTACTTTGCTTCTAGTGAAGCCAAGTTCCCGTATAAATGTATCAAATTTCTGATACCACATCCTTGGTGACTGTTTTAACCCATATAGAGACTTCTTTAACTTGCATACCAGTTCTTTCTTACCCTTCACCGCAAAGCCTTCAGGTTGTTTCATGTAGATCTCCTCTTCTAGATTCATGTGAAGAAATGTTGTCTTCACATCCATCTGTTCTACCTCAAAATCAAAAGCCGCAACAACAGATAAAAGTAATCTAATAGAAGTTACCTTTGCAACAGGAGAAAAAATATCACCAAAATCAATTCCCGACACCTGGGAATAACCTTTTGCTACCAACCAAGCTTTGTATTTCTCCACTTTTCCTTCTGCATTGATCTTCTTTTTTAACACCCATTTGTTGCCAATGGGTTTCCTTCCAGCCGGAAACTCCACCAAATCCCAAGCCTCATTTTTGTGCAAAGATGCCATTTCATCAACCATGGCCTCTTTCCATAGTTTTCCATCCTCTGAATCTATTGCTTCCTTAACAGTTCTAAGATCATCGTCAGTAATAGATAAAGCAAAATTTGAACAGAAAGCATATGGACTATACCTTTCAGGTTGCCTTCTTTCTCAAACTGATCTTCTCACAACCAGAGTTTGTGGCTCTTCATCTTCTGATTCCTCCTCTGCTGTAGAGTCTGATTCTTCCTCTTTTAGCTCAACCTCATGTTTAATAACATCTTTCACCTCTCTGAACACCACATCTCGGATGTACACAACCTTCCATGTGACTGGGTTCCAAAGCTTATAATCATTTAAAACATCCTTATACCCAATAAAGATGCACTTTTCAGATTGACTATCCAACTTGGTTTGTTTCTCCTTTGGAACATGTACATATGCATCACATCCAAATACCCTCAGATGTGAAAGATAGGTTTTCTTACCAGTCCATACCTCTTGTGGAGTGTTATCCTCCAACGCTGATGAAGGTGACCTGTTGACCAGGTAACATGTAGTATCCACTGCCTCTGCCCAGAATTCATGTCCTAACCCGGCACCACTAAGCATGCTTCTTGTCCTTTCCATCAACGTCTTATTCATTCTTTCTGCAGCTCCATTTTGCTGAGGTGTATATGGAGTAGTCTTCTGCCATGCTATACCACACTTCTTACAGAATTCTTCAAATTCCTTACTACAAAACTCTCCACCGTTATCTGTCCTCAGCACCTTTATTTTCTTCTCTGTCTGGTTTTCCACCAGAGCCTTAAATTCCTTAAACCTGTCAAAGACTTCATATTTCTTCTTAAGGAAATATATCCATGTATTCCTTGAGAAGTCATCTATAAATGATACATAGTACACAGACTTACCTAGTGATGGAACCTTCACAGGTCCAAACACATCACTATGCACAAGTTCTAATATCTGTTTCGCCCTCTTACTACCAGAAGGGAAACTCACCTGATTCTGCTTCCCATACATGCAATTTTCACAGAATTAAAAATCCAGAGAGCTATTACTCATACCTTCTACAATTTCGTTACCATGAAGTATCTGAAGGCCCTTTTCTCCAATATGTCCAAGCCTTTGATGCCATAGCATGGTCTTCCCTCCATAGACCACTAGATTTTTTGCTCCACTTTCAGGAACCACAGAACTATTGCACCCATCAATGACAGTGCTACCTTGCAGCTTGTATAGAGTTCCAATCCAAACTCCCTGCATCAATACCAGCTCCCCGAACCATCTTGTAGGTATCCTTCTCGAACACTGTTTTTACACCTGCATCATCCAGCTTGCTAACAAAAATCAGATTTCTGGCTAATGCAGGAATATGTAGAACACCTCGAAGCATTCTAACCCTTCCACCTTGAAACTTAAACTTTAATTTTCTGTGACCAACGATTCTAGCCTTCCTGTCATCCCCCAAGAAGACTTCACCACCATCTTATTTCTTATACTCACAGAACCACTCTCTATGGGGAGTGAAGTGAAAGAATGCACCTGAGTCAATCAACCATGCCTCACGATCTACATGTGTACTTGAAGAAGCCAAGTACACATCCCCACCTTCATCTGAGGTGGTTTTCACCTTTGTAGAAGGAGCCTCATCGGATCCCTTTCCTTTGTCAAGAGATTTAGATTTACAGTCCCTTTTGTAGTTCCCTTCCTTTCCACATTTCTAGTACACCACCTTTACAGGTTTTCCTAGAGATTTAGATCTCCCTTTAGATTTAGATCTCCCACTCAATGACTTATTTTTGTTTTTGTTATGGGTCCGCCCTCGTATAGACAAGGCATCACCATTTTGGCTTTCCATATTTTTCTGTTTCATCTCCTCCATCAGCAAGGATGAGACTGTTTCATCAAAATGCAAGGCAGTTACACTGCTATCTATTGCAATAACCAGACAATCCCACGAATCTGGAAGAGAACACAAAAAACTGAAGCACTTATCTTCATCTGAAATTTTAATATCAATAGATGCTAACTGACTTACCACAGTATTAAATGCATTTAGATGCTCTGTCACTGAGTCTCCATCTTTCATCCTCAAGTTATACAGCTTTTTCCGCAGGAACAGTTTATTCACTAGAGACTTATATTGGTACAAAGTCCCTAACTTGTCCCACAAATCCTTCGTCGTAGCTTCCCCTGATACATTCAGCAATATTGAATCTGAGACACACAATCGTATTGTGCTCTTTGCCTTCCGATCCAACTTCTTCCATTCTTCATCGGACACTCTCGTTGGTTTAGTACCCGGATCTACCACGATCCACTGGTCTTTATCCACCAACAAATCCTCCATCTTGAGTTTCCACAACTCAAAACTCTGACCATTAAATTTCTCGATCTCTATCTTTCCACTACTCGCCATCTTCTTTCACCACCAGAATCGATCTCGTAGATCTCCCACTGAATAGGGTCTACCACAGGCCCAAGCGAAACCCCTCAGCAACAAAGGCGTCCCCTTGAAGCCAAAATAGCTCTGATACCAAATGTAGGTTTTAACCCTGTATAGTAATTACCTGCATACGAATTATAAAACACAAAAAAATAAAATGTGAGAGCATAACACATATACACAGAGATTTTCCCACTAGATCCCAAAACCGGGACTACCAACTTGATTTTTCATTATGTTCCTTTCAATGTTATAATACATATTTATACATGTCAAAGCATCCAATACCATGGACTGAAAACCATCGCATCCAATACCATGGATTGAAAAACCATCGCGTCCAATACCATGGACCAAAAAACCATCGCGTCCAAGAAAACATGTGCAAAAATCATGCACAAAACCATAGGTGGGTCCGCCCAACCTAACAGAGGGTCCAAAATCAAAATTTTCTAGGGCACTACCCCGAACCCCATAAAGTGGGGTTACAGGTACCCCTCAAACCCCATATTAACTACGTGGAAAGAATATAACACAACCCAACAGACCAAATACTTAGTTTTCCAACATGTACGTGCTTTACCTCTTATGAAAGTGCGTGTGTACGTTATAAGCCATTTTTGTTCTGTTAAACCACGTGTATATGCTCTTATGTCAAGGTGAACCTACGTATACCTATTTTTCTTCATTCTTTGTAGTCTGATCATTAATTCTTTGCTAGTGACCTGTTGCATTGTGATCTATCATCTGAGTGAGTTGCCATCAAGGACAACACCTATATCATAATGCCAACAATCTCCCCCTTTGGACTTGGTGGCAACAACAACACCAAGTCACTCTCCCCCTTTGACATCAAGGGCAAAGGGCGGACCAAGATATTCTCCCCTTTTTTATATAAATTATGTTGTCCATGCTCCCCCTAAGTACATGCTGAATTATCTGATTGAGCTCCCCCTTTGTACATGCTAAGATGTACTAAACCGTCCATGCTCCCCCTGAGCACATGCAGAGTCTGCAAAAATATTTTTCAAAAGAATAACATGACTCTACAACTCAACTAAGTGAGTATGACCTTCCTATCATCAATGACTCATACATACATCAATCTCCCAATCAAGTGGGGATACACCACTTTTGACTCATCCACCCAACCAAGTGGGGATATACCAAATGTTTATACATGATTGAAATAGAAATTATTACATCATCCTTCCCATGCATAGTTGGGGTACAAATTACATCATATGACTCATGGGTCTTTAAAATATATAGATGACATTTTTTAACAAAGACCAAAGACCTAAACAAGACCATGATAGTCATCAGCAACTATCATACACCATATATGATCTGCACCATAAGCATCTGTCAACAACATTAGCAACCTGTATATGTCCGTCATTAGTTTAGTGTAAATATAATTTGCATGTGACAAAGTATGTCACATGTAGATATCAACTCATCCTCTTGATCTCATCAAGATCATCTACAATCACCCATAAATCTGATCTGAATAACAACTATGTAGCCCCGAGCAATACAAATATCATCATCATAGGCAACTTATAACCGTAACATAGCATGATGTGTCATTTAGCCATAAAAGACTTCTAACCATAATGCCAACAATGCTTTATTAAAAGCATAGCATGTGCTCCCCCTGAACCTGTTCCACCTGTTCACTGTCAGATCTGATCATTGCATATATCAGTAAGAAGCATTTTCATCAATCAGATATACATCAACTTTTTAACACCTTATGAGTACCAACACATTTCCACACATCATCAAAAAATTGTAACCATCATCAAATAGAGCAGATAATTAACTAAACCATATCAGACCCCTTTTCTTGAGTCTATCCCATTGCTTTTCCTCAAACCAACATATACGCGTCTATGCAGCTTCTAACTTGCGTATATACGTGACTTGTCTTCATGAAACTTGCGTATGAGATTTAGACAATTGAAGTTTCATACTTTAGGCTTTTCCTAAGTCTGCCATGCTTGTACACTGTGCCATGCCACATTTTTCTGACTTTACTTCCTTCTTCTTCCATATCTTCGAGTGTGATGATGTTTTCTCCTTCTGGCATGGTGCCCAAAATTTTCTCCTACATTCCTTTGTTGTATGTCCAAACTTGTTACATGCATAACATCTTACATGTTTCATATTTCATCTATAGCAGTCAACAGCTTTGTGACCAAACATATTGCAAGAAAAACAATATCCCTTAAAGTACCTGGAAGATGATGATATTTTTGAGTGATGGTTTTGAACCATTCTACTTCTGCATCTCGCTGCAACATGTCCAAGATTATGACATATAAAACATTCAACATTATTCATTTGAGAAAATAATCGACTATCACTCCCATGGTTAGGAGTAAAAGATTTTCTTTAAAGAATTTATTTCCTTGGTTGTTGATGGGGTTGACCTTTCATCTCCTTGTTGACCATTTCAGATTTTGCATTAGAGTTCCTTGCCTCACCTTGTGAGCTAGATTCACCTTCAACAGATTCATGAAAACCAAGACCAGCTTTGATGGTAGGAGACCTTTGACTACTAAGCATATTATCCAAAATCTTAGTATTGTCATGAAATCATAATAGTTTATCCTTTTCTTCTAATTTACCTTTTAAGATATTTATCTCAACCTAATTTTTTTCTTCCTTTTCCAGATATTGCTTCTTCAGGATTTCTTCAGTCTTTCTTCCTTCTTCCACTTGTTGCCTTAGTTTGAGAATCTCATTTTCTTGTTCTTCATTTGCTTGAGGTAGTTCTTCATTCTGCTTATTTTTTAATGATATCACTTCATCCTGCAGCATTTGACGTACTTTGAAGGCACACTCTAGCTGAGCTTTTAATATGGTAACTTCTTCTTTGAGGGCACACTCCCTTTTGTTAAATAGATCTTGTTGATCTATGATTTTATCTGATGCTTCATTTGCTTGTTCATCTTGAGGTGATTTGGAATCTGAATCCTTTCTTCCACCTAATGGCCAATTGTCTCCCCTGCTATTGTTGTTCCTTTGAGTTGTCTTCTTCTTCTGAGGCACTTTCTTCTTTAGCTTCTTTCTCATTGTTTCTACGGATCTCCTTCAAGAGATCAAGCTTCTACCAAAGGACCTGCTTTGATACCAATTGTTGGAAATAATACTGAGAGGGGGGGGGGGGTGAATCAGTATTAGCAAATCAATAACTTTTTCATTTCCATAATCAGATTCATATACGCTACTTCAGTGAAGGGAACTTGCGTGTACATGCAACTGTATTTAAGGCAACTAGCATATATCCAGCAAACTTATGATTCAGTTAATTCATCATATGTTGATCTTTAATCAGTGCATCAGTACTTCATTAACCATATAAATAGTAACCAGGTGCAGTAAAAATAGAACAGACCATCACACATAAGAGACACACATGAACACCAAGATTTAAGGTGGAAACCCAATGTGAGACAAAAACCACTTGTTAGTGTCTTCTTTTTAATATAAGAAAAACTTGTTTACAATCTTGTACTAGTGCAAACTCATACCAGCATGCAGGCACCCACCTACAGAAGGCTACAACCTTCTCTCGTTCTCCAGCTACTACTGGAAGGGAGCTACAACCCCCTAGCTCTTGTACTAGTTGATCTATTTACTAGTACATAGGCACTGGCCTACTGAAGGCTCAAACCTTCACTCGTTTTCCAGTTGCTACTAGAAGGGAGCTCCAACCCCCTAGCTCTTGTGTTGGCCGATATGTTTACCAGTACGTAGGCGTTGACCTACAGAGGGCTACAACCTTCTCTCTTCCTCCAGGGACCATGTTTCATAAATTTTCATACTAGATACTCCTGGAACACAACACCATAATTTGAAGGCCACGTTTCATCCAATTTTCATACTGGACCCATCAACAAAATTGAAGCTCAAAATCAATCACCACTATAATATAACCATCAACTACATTTGCATCATCAATATCTGAATCACCCACAACTGAATCACTAAAGGCCTGTCATCAAAACACAATCACCAAAACACAGAGCAGAACCCAGAACTTGGCAACAACCACTAGAACCAACTGCAAATTCAGATATCATATTTCATAATGTATATTCTACTCTGATGAGTTGAACCTACATGTATACGCGCTTTTACCAAGGTGAACCCGCGTACAAATCTACAAATATTTACTCATAACTTTGCAACTATTCCAGACATCAATCATACCCAAATCATAACATTTATAGAATAAAATATGTGTCAGTAATTCAGATCTAGTCTATCCATGATCAAACCACATAATGATAATACATTTCAGGTCTTATGATCTTGATCCATCATCCATCATCATCCACATAGGTGCATCCTTAGTTCAAATCAAGCAAAGCATCACAAACCCATAACGTGCATACTGGATCTCACTCTTCATTAGATATTCAATACTTGCACACTTTAGCCTAATTATTTTCTCCTCCTTATATATTTTTAGGCCTTTCTCAATACTATGGACCAAAACCACTTAGGACCAATACCTTGGACCAAATACCTAGGGTCAATACCTCGGACTAGATATCTTGGACCAATACCATGGACCAAATACTTAGTTTTCCAACATGTACGCGCTTTCCCTCTTGTGAAAGTGCGTGTGTACGTTATACGCTCTTTTTGTTCTGTTAAACCACGTGTATACGCTCTTTTGTTAAGGTGAACCTGCATATACCTCTTTTTCTTCATTCTTTGTAGTTTGATCATTAATTCTTTACTATGGACCTGCTACATATTGATCTGTCATCTGAGTGAGTTTCCATCAAGGACAACACATGTATCATAATGCCAACAAACCTCCTGAAGTTCTAAGGTCAAAATTTCAATCAAGAGGATCTCCTACTTCATCTACTGAGGCAGTCCTAGAGGAGGAAAATCTTGGATCTCCAATAGAACGAGTAGCCTTTTTCACCTCTACAGGGGAACATATTTTAGTTGAAGAATTAAGAACACCTAGTGGAGAAGAAGAAGTAGAATCTCTCTTCCACATACCATTAATAGAGGAACTAGAGGAAGAGCAATTAAGCTTGTAGGTTGAATCTTAGATTAATTCTGAAGAAACAATAATTGAAGGAGAAGGAGAGGGTGGATAATTCTCATTTTTTGGAGGAGGAGAAGGTAGGGAAGAGGTAGAGGAAATAATGGAGAAGGCAGAGGAAATAATGGAAGAGGTAGAGGAAATAGGGAAGTTGATAATTTTTTTGGATTCCCTATAGTTAATGAAGAAATAGATGCCACAATGAAAAATATCTCACCTTCTGTCCCCCTGAATTTTCATGGATTAAAAAGTGAAGACCCTAAAACCTTGTTATTTGAATTTGAAGTCTTGTGCAGAATTTATGATTATTTACAAGACTCTCAAAAATTCAAATTGTTCCCTTCAACATTGAAAGGAGCTGCTTTAAAATGGTTCATGGGATTGGTCACTCAGTCCATTAGAACATGGAATGACATGAAGAAAGTGTTTTTGGATAGGTATTTGGATTATTTCATGCCTATCAATCACAAGGATGAAGTGTTCAAAATGATGCAAAGAGAGGGAAAATTTAGAGGATTTAATTGAGAGATTCAACTACAACTTAAAAAGAGCAAAAATGGATAACTTAGATCAAGATACTTTAAAAAAAAATTAATTAAAAGCCATTAGAGATGAGTGGATAGATATCCTTAACATGATGGGGAAGGGAGATATCTATCAACTCCCATTAAGTGACATTGGAGAATTATGTGTTCATCTCTCAAGAGGAAAATCAAAAACTAGGAAAGGTCCAAGAGATTCTTCTCTTGTTAGGGTGAATAAATCTGCAACTGGATCAGTGAGAAGGGAAGAAATTGTAAACATGCTTGATGAATCTAAAACATATATTCTAGGGAGCCTTAGTGAACAGATAGACACCCTTAAGTTACAAAACAAGCAGAAAATCGAGACCGATGCTCTGCCTATTTTCTGTCCCAAATGCAAAAAGAAGCACGCTTTAAGAGAATTCCCTTTAGATGCAAAATTCATAGAGACTTTTGTGATTTGTTCAGAAAACCATGAGACCAAAATTTGTCCTTCAATCCCTAGTCTTAAGGTTGTTTTTCAAGAGGAAACAATTTCAAATCCAATAGAGTATATTTGCTTTGTCTCTAGAAGACCTTGGCAAGGGCAACAAAATCAGGGTTTTAACAACCAAATGTATATGCAGCCCCCTCCAAATTGGAATTATTGGCAACAACCTTGACCTCAATCTCAATCTCAAACTCAACCTTGGGCTCAAGGAAATCAGAATCCTTATGGAAGATTCTCTCCGTACTATCATTATCCTCCATCATATCCAAACTATCCTCCCCAACAAATTCCTCAACAAAATCAACAGCCCCAACTTCAACACCAAAACCCTCAACTTTCACTGCCATTTCCATAGAGACCAAATCAACCATTACCTAACCCCAACAATAAAAATCCTTAGAATACCTATATGGTGGAAGGTCATCAATTTCCAACTTACACGATCACTCCATTAGATCTCAATGATGTCCAATTGAGATTTGGTAGGATATTAGAAAAGAAAAAACCTTTTGTAGTTATTCAAGAACAAGACAATTCTGAGGAAGATTCTCTACAGCAAAATAAAAGTTTTGAAGGAACATCTCCTCAAAACCAGAATACTGAATATGAAAAATGGAAAGAACCAATAAACTCAACTCCTATCATAGAGAAACAACCAGTATCCATTTCTACACCTCCTTTTCCAGAAAGGTTACAAGTTGATAAAGGGGTAGAAAATCATATTATGTTGCCTAATTATGATTTTCTAAATGAATTAAAAAATGTTTGTATCAAAATCCCTTTGTTACAAGCCATTAAGGAGATCCCAATTCTAGCTAAAACAATAAAGGAGTTGAGCATGAAGAAACCAGGAAGAAAAACAAAAGAAGTAAAATAATTCAGCTAGCAAGAAAAATAGCAGACATAATGATGGGAAAAATTGCCATACAAAAATATGTAGATCTAGGAACTCCAATTGTAAAGACACATATCAATGGAGTTGAAATCCAAAATACACTGATTGACTTAGGAGCATCAATAAACATCATGAGCAAACAAACCATGGAACAGATAAAACTTCCCAATCTTCTTTATACACCTACATTGCTGCAATTGGTAGATAGGTCTATGATCAAACTAGATGGTGTGTTAGAAGATATTTCAGTGTCCTTAGACTCTTGGGAGTACCATGTTGATTTTATGATCCTAACCCCAAAGAACAATCTAGGAGGACATCCACTTATATTAGGAAGACCTTGGCTGGCTATAGCTGATGCTTTCATTAGTTGTAGATCTGGGGATATGTATATCTCTGATGGTAATTCAACTAAGAAATTCACTCTATATCCTCCAGCAAGAACAATCACAAAGATAGATGACAAACAATGGATTGATGATGAAAATGATATTCAGCCTCTCTTTACTATTTCAACCATTAGTGAAGATAGTCAAATCCTAAATATAATGGAAAATTTTGAATCATCTCCAGAATATGAACATGATCAGTTTCAAGAAAAAACTAATATTGAATATTTTTCATCTAGGTAGATGTCTCTTTATTCTATGGAAGAATTTGGTAGCTCTACAGTTGAAATCTTTCCAAGGAAAACATTGAACATAAACAATAACTTGGAAAAATTACAACAGGAAAAGTTAATCAAAACTTTACAACAACATTCTTCTGCATATGCATGGGAATACACTGACATGAAAGGAATTAGTCCTAAGACTTGTATACATCACATCTACATTGAGGAAAATTGTAAACCTATCAGACAACCTCAAAGAAGGATGAATCCAAATCTTAGGGAAATTGTGAAAGAAGAGTTGCAAAAATTGTTGAATGTAAATTTTATTTACCCAATTTCAGATAGTCAGTGGGTTTCTCCTCTAGTGATTGTGCCTAAAAATAATGGTAAATGGAGGGTATGTATTGATTATCGAGAATTGAATAAAGCTACCCTGAAAGATCATTTTCCTTTTCCCTTTATAGATCAAGTGTTAGATACATTAGCAGGTAAGAAGTACTTCTCATTTTTGGATGGTTTTAGTGGTTACAATCAGATTCAGGTAGCACCTGAAGATCAAGATAAAACCACATTCACCTACCCATGGGGAACTTATGCCTACCAAGTGCTCCCTTTTGGATTATGCAGTGCACCTGCAACATTCCAAAGAGCAGTACTAAAAAAAAAATTCTGATCTGATACATGATTGTGTAGAGGTATATATGGGTGACTTTACAGTTTATGGGAATACATTTGAGGAAGCATTAGAAAAATTGCAAAAAGTTCTTAAAAGATGTAAGGAAGCAAACCTTTCACTAAGCCATGTGGTGGGCTCCAGTATTATAGCAATAATGCTACAACTCCTGGAACTCCCTTCTTTAATTTTATCAACCCGGTAGTTCGTAACAAACTTGGAAGCGATGGTGTTGTATGCACAAGTACTAGCTCTTGCCGCAGCTGTCACTTGGTCAGCTGGCACAAGTCCGCTAGGGGCTCAAGCCAACTTCTATGAGCTCTTAGAAGAAGCTTTTTAACTGATGGATGAAAGCTAACTCAAAGGAAGCTAATCTACTTGCGGAAAGAAACTGAAAGCCAAAAAGAAACACAAACCCTAGAAAACCCTAATTCTACCAACTAGTCCTACTGATGCAAAGGAAAGAATGCAAACTACGAAAAAAGATGCCATTACTTCTAGGAAGGTAAAATGCATGTGTCTAAGTTATCACTATCTGAAGAAAAAATATTTTTGTATTTTTGCTTAAGTTGTTGAAATTATCATGCATGTGCTTCTAACTAGTTTTCCACTGTGCAGGGATGGATCAAGGGATGAAATGCTTTGGGAAAGGTTGGGATGGTACAGAGAGGGTCTAAGGGATCCCTAACATTCTTTCTGAGAGTTTCACAAAGTCTGTATGCCATGCAACCGTGTTTATGAACTTCTACAGGAAGTCTGCAGGGGTTTCTACAGGATGTTCTGTAATTCTTCTACAGGATGTTTCGAAATGGGATTTTTGAGGATGGGTGATTGATGGAAGATGCATGGATGGTTATGGAGGTAGGATGGGGGTCTGAAGTGACCCAGGAACTGATGGATGGAGTGGTGAGATGATATGTGGAAGGCTGATTTGGCTTTAAGGTAGTTGAGACAACAATGGAGAAGAAGGTAGGGTTACGTGGGCAAGAGGATGGATGTGAAGCGAGAAGCCTAGATATGGGATGAATCAGATGGCTCTGATGAAGCTTGACCATGTGAGTGAGTGATAGAGATGCCCTACATAATGCACATTCAACTGAATCAATGAATTCTTGCAAACAAACTAAGTCCTAGCTAACTTAATCTAACTGTCAATGAAATGAATAAACAGCAGCCTTGTTTGGAAAGAGAACCATGTACATCACGTGAGCAAGAGCATTCTGAAAGATCTACATGCATGAAAAACTCCTACCAATCGATTCCAAACATAAAAAGCTACTTTAACCATCAAAAACAACCAAAATAACAAAGCAAGATCTAAAGAGCAAATTTTATTTTAAGAACGCAACAAACACATAAAGATAAACAAAGGAGGTACTGAGCGCTTGAGATGGGCCCAACCCCAAGAGCTACAGCCTCCCAAGAGAGATTCAGAGTTGGTGCAAAGCTGGATTCATATTTATTAATCAAGAATGGAGAGTTACATCAAAACTATCCACAAGGAGAGCTTGAGAATGAGCTGAAAGCAAAGCTAATCTATTGCATACAAATCGAATTACAAAATGACTACAACAAGACTATGAAATGACTAACTACTAGCTACTATCTACTGGCTAACTAGCTAACATCCACTGGCTACACTGGCTACATTGGCTAACCTGGCTAACCCAAAATGAGGCCCTAAGCCTTCTTATTTATACAAATTGAGGACCCAACAGTCCTCCTAAACTTTAGGGACTCGGCTGCCCAAAACTTGGAGTTAACAGCAGTCCTACTTTACTTGCTTGGCTGCCCTTGTGCTGATTGATTCGGTGGCCCTTGAACTCCGAGCTGATGGTGGAGAATTCGAGGCAAGGGCCCATAAATGGAGGGGACACCTTCCTACAAATCCTCTAGCTTGTTCTCCCACGAATTTGGCTGCCAAGTGCTCATTAAGACCTTCAATTTTGTCTCCAAGTTGACCAAAAATGCTACACAAAGCACCCATTAGACTTGTTGGCATAATGACTAACCAAATTCACTCTATTAACATAAATATAATCAAAAACATGCAATAAACTAATGAGAATGGTGGATTAAGTCAAATTAGGAGGTTGAATGAGCCCAAATAATTGTACATTTTTGGGGCTCATCACCATGAAAAAAAAATTATGATGTTTATAGAAGGTATTGTTTTAGGACATCACATTTCAGGAGATGGAATTAAGGTTGATAAATCTAAAGTTGAAGTCATCTCTAAATTATCAATTCCAAGTTGTCAAAAGGATGTTAGAAGTTTTCTAGGATTCATAGGATATTATAGAAGGTTTATAGAAAATTTCACTAAACTAGCATCACCACTCTTCAAATTGCTCACCAAATATTGTGAATTCAATTGGAATCCTAATTGCCAGTTGGCATTTGAGACTTTGAAAGAAAAAATTTCTGAGGCACCCATCTTAAGAGGTCCAAATTGGAAACTACCTTTTCATATTTCAATAGATGCTTCAGATACAGCTCTGGGAGTTGTATTAGGACAAAAACATTTCATCCCTTATTCCATCTACTAAACAAGCAAGAATTTGACTCCCAATTAGTTAAATTACACTGTAATTGAAAAGGAATTCTTAGTTGTTGTTCATGCTATCAACAAGTTCAGACATTATATAACAGGATATGAAACCTTTGTTCATACAGATCACTTTGCAATTAGATACTTAATGAATAAACCAATTACTAATGGTAGAGTTACAAGATGGTTATTACTCCTACAAGAGTTCAACATCACTATTTTAGATAGACCTGGAAAACAAAATACAGTTGTTGATTTCTTGTCTAGAATTCAAAATGTCAAAGATGACACTCCAATTGAAGATATTTTTCTCATGAATATCTTTTTGCAATAACTACTCAAACCCCTTGGTTTGCATATATTGCTAATTACTTAGTCACAGGAAAATTACCTTCACATTTTTTTCCTAAGGAGAAAAGAAAAAGCATTCAAACAATTGCAAATTACTCATGGATTACTAATGAATTGTATAAAACAGGTCCACATCTCATTATTAGAAGATGTGTTCAAGAAGATGAAATGCCTGAAATTCTTAAGGCATGCCATGATTAACCTTGTGGTGGACACTTTGCTAACAAGAGGACAGCATATAAAATCCTTCATTTAGGATTTTATTAGCCCTCCATCTTTAGAGATGCCAAAGGGTATGTCAAAAGGTGTGACAGTTGTCAAAGGGTAGGGAAACCTGCTCCTTTAGATGAAATGCCACTACAAACTCAGGTACTCATTAAACCTTTCGAAAAATGGGCCTTGAATTTTCTTGGACCAATTAATCCTCCATGTAAACAAAAGAAGTATATTTTGGTATGCACTGATTATGTCACCAAATGGGTAGAAGTTAAAGCATTACCTTTTGCTAATGAGAAATCTGTAGTTAATTTTCTTTTTGAGGACATCTTCACTCGTTTTGGTGTTCCAAGAGAAATAGTGACAGATCAAGGATCTCAATTTACATCTAAAATGGTGGAGAGACTTGTGGAAGAATAAAAGATAAAACATAGGAATTCTACTCCTTACCATCCACAAGCAAACGGTTAAGTTGAATCTACCAATAAGGTGATTGAAGGAATTCTCACTAAGACTGTACATCTACACAGAAGAGATTGGGCAGAAAGGCTTCCTGAAGCCTTATGGGCCTACAGAACTACATGGAGGAACACAATAGGACATACTCCCTATGAGCTTGTTTATGGGAAGCAAGTCCTGTTCCCTATAGAGTTTCAAATCAGAACCTTCAAGATGGCAGTCCAATTGGGACTGGATTTATCAGAAGCACAGAAACATAGATTGGAGCAACTCAATGAGCTTGATGAAATCAAGCAAGATGCAGTTCAAAGAACCAATTTAGTCCAACAACAAAGGGCTAAATGGCATGATAAGTATATCAAGGAGAAGAAGTTTCAAGCAGGAGATTGGGCACTTTTGTTCGATTCAAAATTCAAATATTTTCAAGGGAAGTTTCAGACTCATTGGCTTGGGCCATATGAGATTGAAGAAGTCTTTAATAATGGAGCAGTGAGAATAAGGACAATAGATGAGAGAAAGGTACCTCTTCTTGTAAATGGTCATCGGTTAAAGATATATCATAAGCCAATTTCAAGGGAGGATTTTGTCAGAATTTTCCAAGATAACACTGAGATGAAGTTGGTGAAGAAGAATTCTTCTTCTCCACTAACTTAGTTTTCCTGTATATATATATATATATCTATATAAGTCTGAAAAACAATTGTTCATTGGCTTACTTATACAAGAAATACAGGGTTAAAATCAGAGATCTCTGGCATCCTATATTTCCTATTTTATTTTTGTAATAAGTAGTGACATAAGGCTACATTCATTTGTAGTGCCTAACCTACAAATTCATTTCATCTCACTTCACTTTCATTCCATTTCACTGTTATATTCCATTTTCCTTTCATTACACTCCATTTTCATTTTATTTCACATCCATGTTCCATAGCCATATTTCATCTTTATCATGTTCTACAGCTAATTCCATTCCGCAACCAATTTGATTCTACAGCCATATCTCATTCCGTAGCTTTGTTCCAAACAAATGTTGATTGCAGGGAATTGAAGAATCTTTTTTTGAAGACTGATATGCTAAGAAGGGTATCTGCAGATCAACATCAAAGAAAAACAACAAACAAAAAGGTTAAGTTCCAAGAGGTAAAAGTGCAAAAAATTATTTTAAAATAGCAAGGTTAGAACATAGAGTATGTATAATATGGGCATTCATATGTTTCCATGACAAATCATCATTTGATTTTATTGCAATCTCTATTGTACTGCATATCTGCCACACCATCCATATTCCGTCACATAACGGTCCATAATTAACTCCCTCATTGTTTTTAACGGTCATGACTACGACGTGACATACTTGTCCACGTTTCTCCAAAACCCTTACCATCTACTTATTTCATGCAAACCCACAGTTATTTTCACCATACTCATAGTCAATCCATTTCATAAACCAGGAAGGGTAATTCTGAAGGTTAAGGAATTTTGCATAGCAGAAGGCATGGGACTCATTCTCAGGTCAGAACCGATAGGAGCAAAGTATATGGAAGGATACCCACATCTCAAGGAAATGTTGCAGAAGGTTGGATGGCTCAAATTCATCAAAAAATTTGATGGTTGTCATAAAGAGATCACAAAATCTTTTGCTAGATTGTTTGATGGTACAGAGGTAGAAATTGGAGATATTAAGTTTGCAGTAACAGAGTCATTCATAACCGAGGCTACAGAACTTCCAAGACATAGTGAAAGATGGTTCAAAAATAAGGAATCCCACAGTGAATCATGGAAAGTAATACTCAGGAACCCAGGTATGGATGTCTTTGTTTTTAGAAAAGGAATTCCCATTTCAGCTCTTAAAAGTAAATGGAGGAGCATGCTTTTGATATTACATAAATTTATCACCTGTGAGGGGAGATTCGGTTGCATGTATGTCTACCATATACGTTTACTGATGAATTTCCTAGAAAATGGAGAAATCAATCTTCCTTTATTCCTGCTAAATAGTTTAAGAAGGATGGCCTAAAATGTGCAAAAGAAAATAGAGTTCATAGATACAACCATGTACCATCATGGGTTGATAAAGATACTGATTGAGTTTCATTTAAAAGGCATAGGATATGTTAGCGCTTGAAATTTCACCTCAGGCTGAGAAAGGTAAACCTCAAGGCAACATCAAACCACTTCGCCTCGTAGCTAGCCCTACAGGGCGGGAGAGGGCTCTCTCCGGTCTATCTCGGTGAGATCTTCAATGGATGAGATGACCAATAGGGTAACACTGATTTTAGGCTAGTAAACTGATCAAAAGGTTGATTTGGGGTTTTTAGGGTTTTCGGTGGCAAATTGAGGGGATGGCAATTTTGGGTGCGGGGATTGGACACAGTTTCTGCAGGGGGCTCTTTGGGGCGAGGTAGGAGACAGTATTGATGCCTTTGATTGAGGTGGATGGTCAGGAATGACAGGTGAGGAGCTAAGGAGAGCAAACAATAACTTTGAATTCTCCTTAAACAGTAGAAAACATTGAAATTAAACAAACTTAAAAGCAGAGCATGACAGTCATGAATTCTTACTTTAACACTTCGTTTGCTTAATGCGTAGAAGGAAAAGAAAGGAAATGATTCACATAACACACTTACAAGTACATAGAGAAACACACCATTGTGCTCCCTCTAATCTCCTCTACAATGCATCATTTTCAGCTCTAAGGTGTTGAATGATCTCCTTTGACTCTCGGCTAGGAGAACTGACATCAAGATCAATAAGCTCTATATCCGGAACACCTGATGGTCCCTCATCAATCTTGGGTTGTTTGCCCTTCCCTAGTACCTGTGCTGCTGAAGAAAGCGAGGCCCCTTCCACCTGATGTGGAGATAACACTCGCTGAGCCGATGAAGAAGGCGAGACCCCTTCCACATGCTGTGGAGAAAGTACTCGCCGAGCTGCTGCAAATAAGGCCCTCTGGCCTCTCTGATAAGTAACCAAAGGTGAGGAGCTGACATGTCTAGTGACGGGGATGTCATGCTACTGTGATGGTCCTCCCTCCTCGTGAATAACCTCAGGATGTGGCGGTGGTGGTGCTGTGAAAAGCTCACGAGAGATGAACTCCTCCCATGAGATGCCCTGCTAAGCCAACTGATGTAATACCACAAGCTGAATCAAACCATAATGGTAAAGGCTCCTATACTGCTGTGCCGGGCTCTTCCTCTGCATCATGGACACCATCCTCTCAATGTTCTGATAGAAGAAAACAGGGATGTTCATCATCCGTACCCGTGTGAAGTGCATCAATAGGCGAATATGGTACGAATATACCTGTGAAAATCTGCCCTCACAGGTAAAATAGAGCATGATGAGCCTCATCATGGGAGCATACTCACTCCTGAGAAATCTAAAAGGAAACACTCCCGTCAAGTGTCTCATGAGTGCTGGTCTAACGAAAGGCTCAAAATGAACATTGTCCAACACCTTGCGCTTATTCCATACCTCTCCGACATTAGGTATCCCTGTGGCCTATGCAATCATCTCGGGTGTCAATGTAAAGTCCACCCCGGCAAGGCTGACATGTCCATCATGCAAGTGTAAAACAAATAGGTGAGCCAACTCTCTGTGGTGTTGAATCCGAGAGATCCTCTCGCAAAACTCATAGCAAGACATGTACTGGAAACATGAGACTGCCATAAGACAAGCTTGTAAATCTGTCAAAGAGGTGGGCTCCTATCGCCTATGATGACCGCCCTTTCCACCCTTATGAGGCCTCCTTTGTACCTCAATCTCTGAATCTAATGCCTGGTCATCACTCTGCTCATAGGTTTCGGTTTCTGACATTGTTTAAGGAGCAGAGTGGCCAAAATGTACTGCTGTTTCTACCTTGTAAAATGCTGATTTATATGCTGTTTCAAGGGGACAAGGAGCACGAGGGGAATGTTAGGGGAGGGACACTTTTAAAGGGAAAATGGGAATAAATATATAAAACAGGGATTTAAGGGAAAAAACATTGCAAAAATCATTGCATATGCATCATTATATACATTGTTTACATGGGTATAATGAGAGGTAGGGTTAGGGCTTGATTTTTCATTTTTTAGGGAAAAGGGGTAGGGTTTAGTTTTTCTTTACAAATTTAAAAGGGAAATTTATATAGAAAGACAAGGAATATGACATGGGAAATGGGAAAAATGATTTACAAGGGAAAAACCTTAAAACAGCATAAAACCCTAGGCATATTATACAATTTTAAACCACAGCCATATAGAGCTTTTTCTCTTGCACAATGAGATCTTCAAAACATGTATTCATGATGACTTTAACCATAACAAGCAGCAATTTGTAAGTTGGAGGACCTACCTTAGGCAATTTAGCAATTTTGTTGGCTCCTTAGATGAATTTGCAGGTGATTTGGTAAGGAGGGCGTTGACAGGTCGCGCACCTCACCCAACGGGTCGCGCGCCACTGACGGGTCATGCCCGTTAGCAATTTACACTGCTGTAACGCGCTTGACGGGTCGCGCGCCTCTGACGGGTCGCGCGCCTGGTCTGACGGGTCGCGCACCAGTCCAGCTCTCAATTTCACTCAAACCCTCACCCAATCTCTCTTGCAAGTGAGTTAGATGCACAATGAGGGTAAATGGAGGGAGATTGGGCTTTTATAACTTTGATTTGAAATAATTTCATGCCCAAACCCACTTTATAATGTTTTTCTTTGACACTTTATAAAATTGACCATTTTGGTTTCCTTTGTCCTAAAATTGACTCACTTAATGCTTTTGCTCGATACTTTTTGCAGGGATATCATCTGAGGGATCTTGGCAAGGGAGCTAGGGTTACATGTTGTCCTTGGAAGCTTTTTGAAATTCCATCACTTTTTACAAAAATTTGAAAAATGACCTTGGCTTTAAAAACAGGGTTTTTAAATCCAAGGTGAAAATTAACTGTACAAGATAGAAATTTGCGAAGAAACACCTTTAAAATCATCCCTCTGGCTTGTTGAGCACTTATTGACCTTCAGAGACATGACCTTGTAACAAACTTGACCAAAACCCTAGACCTAGGAATTTGACCTCAAGCCAAGACAAGACAAGCTTGAAAGTGACTAAGGACTGAAATGACTTGATCCAGCAATGCCAAGAGGGGGACAAAGACACCAGCTCCTCCATCAGGGTTATGGCATGCCTAATGGGATGCAAAAATTGACACTAATGAGACACCTACTTATGCAAATGCAAAGAGCTTTGATCGCTGATGGAGGGCTACAAGACCGACTCTAACAGGATATACCTGGGAGGATTTCCTCATTAGAAATCATTTTCAAGAAGCACCAGAGTCATCCAAAGAAGATAATGTTAGAAAAAGCAGAAGAAAGAAGATTGGTATAACCATTAAAGATAGACCTAAGTCTTCATCACAGCAAGATGAAGAAAAATTAATATCTGAAGAACTGACAGAAATCAGGAAACAAATCAAAGAAAGAGGAAAGATAAGAAGGAGAAAAAGGTCACAGAGAAAGAGAATGTAAGTCATCCAGAACCTAGAAGAAGCTCTAGACTCTGAGGGTTGGCAAAGAAAACACTGTCAAAAGGGACAGAGCTCATAAACTTAGAAGAGGAAAGCCCAGAAAATTATCATGTTAACATGTCTTCTGCACACAGTCCTCAAAATTCTCCTGACCATCATTTTGAAGGTAGCCCAAGCAGAAGATCTCCAAGCATAGACCCAATGCAGCAACAAATATATGATTATATAGAATCAATGGAGAAGAAAAGTGCCTCAATGAATCCAGAACCCTCTGTCAATCCACAAGAACCTCTAATTGACTCTCTCAAACAGGAAATTTATGAATTAGAGATATTGAATAGACATATCAAAAAGGAGAATGAAACCTTGAAGGAACAAAGTAAATTGGACAAGGCAATTCATGATAATACCATTTTGCATCTAGGACTGTGGTATAAGAAAAATAGGAAGTTGAAAAGAAAGAATAGAAGTTTGAACAGAATAGTCATCAACCTCAAATACAGGCTTCTTATGAGGAAACCCAGAATGACAGTCACTTCAAAGAAGAGCAAAAGAAGAAAATTGGATGTACTAGCAGAAGTGTCTGAGCAAATGCATTAGAGAAGAAGAACTCACATTTTTGGCAAATTGCATGAGGACATGCAATGATTTTGCAGTGGGGGTATGTTGAACCTCAGAATTACCTTCCCCTTGACATTTGTTCTCACCTTTTTCTCTTGATTTCTCACAAGACTACAGATCCAATCAATGATAAATGCTAGATTTTGTCTTAGGAAAGCATTAAAATGATCACCATATTATATTTTCATGTTCTTGCTATTTTAATATATTTTTGCAAATTAGCTACAGAACGTAGCCTATTCTATAGCTAACTATGGGTTCCGTAGCTACTCTCATGGTTTGGCAGGTTACAGGTGTCAAATGAAGAACTGGGCCACATGGGCATTTCCAAAATCATCTCCACATGGATTCTATCCTACTCACTCAGTCCAGATCGACAGAAAAGCATGCCTAAAGTCATGGTCAAAGATGGAGTCAAATACATTATCTAGTAGCAGTAGGACTCTTGATTTTCTCTTTCGTAGCTAATCAAGAGTCTAATAGTTATATTGAAGAGTTAATGTAGATTAAGCCACTTGTAGCTGATCAGAAGTTGAGGAGTTAATGCGGATCAAGCCACCTGTAGCTGATCAGAAGTTTAACAGTCTCATTACAATTCGAATTAAGCCACTTGTAGCATGTTTTCTTATAAACAATCATGATAGATTTGGATCAAGCCACCTGTAACAAGATTTTCTCTTAGACAGTTATGTTATTTTTCTATAAATATCGGTTGAATGAAACTGAGAAGTAGTTAGAAGCTAGAAGGAATTACAGGCTTTTGTTAAATACTCTGTTTAGACTTTATTTTGTTGATAATACAAACTCTGTTTTGTCAATGGTGGTTTAAAAGTGCATCTTTAATTAGTTGTCATCTAGCCACATCAGTTGCAGAGGGCCCCTGCACTGAAGGAGGTTTTTCACTTGTTGTTTTCAGTTTAATTTCTATTACTCTGTTTTCTAAAAGTCTGTTTTCTCTCGTTTTGTTTCATTTCAGTTTGTAACCAATAGTTTAAGGATAAAATCCACAACTATGCAAGTCTAATTCTTCTAATATATTGTATGAGAAAGTACTGAATGAAAGATGAAGTAATGAGAGTACACAATTGCTTAGCTTCTTACTGTTTTGATTACTCATTTTATTAGCATATAACTGTCAATTAGTTGTATTAATAGATGTTCTCAAAACCATTTCGAAATGATGATAATTCTAACTTAAATGGTTAAATATCTTATTCATGCAGTGATTGACCTTACTCAGCACATTGTTAGTTTTACAAACCGTCATCTTTTCTTTTCTATTTTCAGGTCATTACTTAGTTGCATCACTTGACATTCCAAAAAATCATTTCAAGGAGATTGATTCTATCATATTCCAAAATTGAAGGGTTGAATGGCTAAATGAATGAAATTATTGAATTACCTTCTGCATCAGTATTACTTTTGGTTTTAAGAATTAGATCCATGGATTAAGACTAAATGGTAGGATAAGATAGATGCTTTGTTTCTCTTATTATGTCCTAACTAGTTGAAAATGGTTCTTGCTCCATTTTTAGGAGATTAGACTAACTTAGGAACCTATCCTTTCCTTCAAAACTCATTAGATCCATGTAAATATCATAGATTGTATATTCTTAGACATCAAAGAACAGAAACCCCCAAAATAAACATAAAAATTCAAAACAAAACAAATAAGAGAAAAGTTAACTAAGCACATATAGTGCATCACACTTCATCAGTCTACAAACCTCGGTTGATAATTCATGCAAGCAATTTAGGACACTAAATTGACTAAAAAATGGTTGTCTGTGGTTGGAGGAGCTGATACCCATCACCAACATGTTGATCCATAGGATCACACAGCTACCATATACAGGGGAAAACCTGGCCATGATCTTTGGCAGAAAAGGTGACGTGCATACCCTCGTGGAGACCATGAAGGAGAAATTCAAGCTCACAAAGAAGTTGTGAGGTAATGCCATCTTGAGTATCTGTGATCATGCAATTAATGTGTCCATGTAGATTTTGGCAGGAAAAGTTATGTGAAAGTGTCTCGTGGATGAAGTGTTGGCACCCGTCGTCGCTCTAGCAGCCCAATGCGCAGAAGGAGTTCAGTTTAATTGGGTGCGCTATCTCTGCGGTGAGTTCCTCATGAACTGTTGCAAGGCACAGGAGCTCAGCAAGACCTTCCACTAGGTGTGGCTCTTGCTTTCCATTGTATTGGTAGCCTGGGAGCTGCGTGAAGACAATCAATTCCTCTCGGTCGCACCAAACCTGCCAAAAGCGATAAAGTACACTTCACTGTGGGTGACCAAGGATGCTCAGCGCATCAAGGATAACAAGATATTTTGGATCTTCATGGAAATGAATATATGCATGGCTATCAACCGCAAGCCGCGATTGTCATCTATTGTTTTTGAAAAACTTCAGGAGTACGTGGAGTTGAAGGCAGACTTTCACCGTATATCGATCAAGACACAGAAGGACCCTGAGCAGAAGTGGCATGACTTGCCTTACTTGGAAACTAATGATGCAATCGATGCAATTCCTGATCGCTGGCCAGCAGAGTAGCGCACTACCTCAGACTCGGCGGTGGGATCAAGCAAGTCTGCCGCGCAGCACAAAAAGGAGGAGGCCAAGTTCAAGATGGCACAACTGGCTGAGAAGAGGAGGAAGGAAGTTGATGACAAGGCCCACGCAGATCATCATGTCGCATAGCAGGCGGAAGAGCAAACAGGCAGAGAAGAGCGCAGTTTTGACAAAGGTTTGAGGTCGCCTTGGCCCGATATAGAGGAAGAAACGGATGAGTAGCGTGGAGTGGACCCACAGATAGCATCATTCCGTATCAAGCATCCAAGAGGATAGGAAAAATTTGGGTCATTGAAGAAATCCAAGGCCAGTAAGACGTTGTTGGATCAAATTACCCTAATAGAGGGATATTTGAATTACATTGGAGATACAGTGTGAGATGTCAATGTAGAGGTACTACAACAATTCGAGCAGCAGCAGCTGGCATTGGGAGCCATCTAGACGAGTCTGCATGAGCTGCAGATCCGTGCATCACAGACCGGCACGGTGTCCACCACCCTCACCATTGGTACTTCAGAAGCCGTCGGGATGCTGCACGCAAAGGACTCCCGAGAAATAGCGCTGCCGCAGGGAGCACTGACCACAGAGATCAAATCTGATAGCCCACTGTCATCACCCTCAAGGGAGTAGGGTGGAACTTGGCAGTGCTTCTTGGCGAGGCACTCCACCTACTATAGGATAGGGTGATCACGGAGCTGAGGGCATGCGAATAGCGCACTTTGCAAGTGATCAGTGAGAAGAAGGTCAATAATGTGCAGATGGCCCTACAACGAGACACCACCCTCACTTCCATGATGGAACTTACTAACACAAATCAGCACATGATTAAGTATGTGAAGGAAGCCTACTAAATGATCCCCGAATTGGCCATTCCTAAGGATACGAAGGCAGATGAACAGGTCCAAAAACTTTCTACCGGGTGCGCGACGCTTGCACAGAGTTGGCCAAGGCTCAGCTGGAGATGAACCTCCAAATTGAAGAGTTGCAGATGAAGGCCCAGCCTTCAACTCTACCGAAAGTAAAGGAGCAATGTGAAACCACTGCCAAAGAGGCGATAGTGGCAGTAGACAATGCAGTAGTACACTGCACAAGGCTGTTTGAACAGTCGTTCAAAGTACTAACTAGTCTGCAAGAAGATCCTAATGTACAGAGGCTGGAGACAGAGGCGCAAGAACTGCAGCAGTGCTACGACGAAGTGAAAGGAACAATGTGCACTGTCTCCATCACATAGAGACTTGTGAAGCTACAGGAGGCCAAAACATTGAAGGAATAGTTAGATGCAGCTCAGCACAAAGAGGCAGTGCTGAAGGTGTGCTTGAAGCCTTGGTTGGACAAGGCCTATTTAGTCACGGCCTCCATTGAAGGCAAGCTTGCTAGTTTGCAGGCGACTCAGTAGAAGCTTCAAGTTGACAGCTCAAGACCAGTGACAGAGCAATTGGTCGAAGAAGTGAAGCAGGCAGCCATGCAGTGCATTGCCGAGGTGGCAGTCATACAAGTCAAGCTGGGAGGTCTTCACACCAATATCTCCGCGCCCACAGAGTGATTCAAGGGCGAGTCATCGTGTTTGTGTTGGGGGCCTATTGGGAACAGGTTCCACCAAGAGCATTTTTGGGGCTAAAATCCCATGTTTTTGGAAAATTTTGTAATAAAGTTGTAAAGTCTCTGCATTTTATGGTCGTGGAGCGCGAAGGTGTCGAGCGTCATAAAGGGTTGTCTGCCCTTATTTTGTAAAGTGTTAAGTCAGCTGTAAAGATCTACCCATGGTCCGCAAACCATGGGATTGTATAAAAAGGAGCCAAGTAAGTAAGCTCTAAGTAGTTAGTAGCGAAGTAGAGTTGATATGGTTTCTACAGAATGATCTAACTTGGAGAAGTTTAAGTGTTTCTGGGTCTTAGCGTAGGTAAAGGCTCTGCAGCTGAGTGCGTAGAGGCCTGGGGTAGAAGTCTGCAGCTGAGTGCGCGGACCCCTGTAGCTGTGTGCACAGGGTGGATAGAGTCTGTATTAAAATGGAGATATCAATAAAGAGAATTATTCTACAATTACTGTGTGTTTAGTCTCTGTTAATGCATCTGATTATATTGCGTTACAATTTGGGTTTATATTAAAATGGTTATTTGATGCGCGAATGCATGTGATTATATCTATTAATTAAACGCAAGTAAGAATATCAGTTTACGCGATGATAGTTGTAATTGATTGGTAGAATAAGTAAGACACTTGAGATAACTTGGGAACCTATACAATATATCATCATAGTTGTGCGAAAGCACTTGAACCGCTGGTTAGGGCTACGCGAAGGTCAATCGTACACCTTCGTGAAGGTATTGAAGGGTGGGATAGAGGGTAGATCGATAAGCCCTAAAGCTTACTGACCAGCACAAAGGTAGGAGTAGGGGGTATAAACTGACATCATGAACATCTCAGGGTGCAGAAACTTGGTTCCAGCATCCCCCCATACTGCTTTGAGTGAGACTTCGGTCTGTGCTCCACGGATTGATTCCGAAAGGGCCAGTAGTGCAGGGATTTGTTTGGTTGATTAACGTTGAATCTAGGTTAGGGCCCACAAATCCAACAGGTATCATGCACGTCAAATGAAGATAATATGACCAATATATGCCCACGGGAAGTTGGCTGCCCAACTAACCCCAACGGGGCCCATAAACTCTTAGTGTTACATCTCCTCGGGTTAGGGTTTTCTCCTATTGTTCAATAATAAAAAGGCCCTTGAGCCTCATTGTAACTTAATTCATAGGCATGTAGCCGCGACATCTCTTCTCAGAGATAAGATACCATTGGCCGAGCTAGTCTCATTTCCATTCTGTTTGTAAGCATATTTCATTATTTGATATTAATGAGAGACAGTGTTATTTCTGTTGCATCTCTGTATTTATGGTTTTATCTGTAATTTGTTGTGTTCCTGTTTAAATTTGGATCAGTGGTATCATAGAGGTTTGCTCTTTCTCTGTTTTTCTTTGCATGTCCCCAGCAAGGTTGGGATATAAAGGGTTAGGGCTCGAACAGGTCAAACCTTTGCAAGACCGGCCTCAAAAATCCCGATGGCCTCCCATGGGGGAAGAAAGAAATACGAGGGAGCAGGAGATCCTATCAAAATATTTCTTGAGGAGGCCCTAGAGAAACAAAGGAACGTGATGATGGATAACTTTTCCAAGTTCCTTCAACGACTGCCCACTGCAGCGCATCCACATCCAACAGTCACTTTAGAGGCTCCACACCTTTTAAGGTACAAGTAAACTTTTAAATTACCATATTTGAGGGACAAATAGATGCAGACGCAATATATAGATGGTTGAATCTACTAGAAGGATATTTTTCTGTTCATGATTTTTCTAGCCGAGAAAATATTACTTTTTCTCTTCTCAAAGCCGCCCCCCATATCAAGGACTAGTGGGAAACCTATTGTGAGTAGAAGGATGAAAGTACGACCTCACTATTTTCATCCGCTCCCACTTGGAATTCATTCTGGGATGCCATCAAGGAGCAGTACTACCCTTTCGGGAGCTACGAGGACAAATACATAAAGTGGACCATGTTGCGGCAGGGAAGGGACCAAGATGTGTCGAAGTTTACTAATGTTTTTCATACCCTTCGCACGAAGTTGGGTATCAAGGATTCTGAGAAACATTTGGTACTCAAGTACTACGTATGCCTACATAGATACATCCAGGCCGAGATGGAGTTCCTATACATCTCCTTGCTCAGCATGATGTACTGATACGCCATCAAGATCGAGCAGAAGTTTAAACATAAGAAGCGAGACTTTGGATCTGTGAATCCAAAGCAAGGGAAAGGTGCCCCCAAACCATAGAAGAAAGGACAAATCCAAACCGAGACGGCCCAAGGCATCCCTCCAAGGCCACAAGAAAAGGACAACATGGTGGCCAAAGAAGGACACGAGAAAGTGGTGTGAGTTCCATAAGAGCTCCACACACAACACAAGTGAGTTTCGGGCCGAGCAGACACTAGTGGCCGAACTAAAAGGCTTCAGAATCATATGCATGTTCTGACTCTGATTCAGAACTAGGCAAGGTGAATGACAAAGGGAAGTAGATTATTGATGCAAAGCCCAACCCCATCGTCACCACCACAAAAATCCAAAAGAAGGAACCCGAAGATCCAAAGGAGGAGGAGCATCTCTTCCACTCCTAGATGTGGGTAAAGGGTTCCCCACTACAGTTCATAGTTGACAACGAGAGCCAAAAGAACCTCATTGCAGCAGAGGTCATGAAGTAGTTTGGCTTACTGAGGAAAACATACCCACATTCATACACCATCGGGTGGCTTCACCCAGGATGGGATCTGCGTGTGAGCCAATAATGTCACCTTCCATACGACATCAAGCCCTTCACGGATGAGGTATTATGTGACGTTGCTCCCCTTGATGTTTATGATGTACTATTAGGCCAACCATACTTGTGGAAGCGACATGTTTTGTATGAGTCAAGACCTCCCATTGTTATTGTTACATTGGGAAAAAAGTTGTACAAGATACAAGAGGTAGCACCGCCTACTGCCATCTCTCTAGTTACTGCAAAACAATGTAGTAAGCTCATTTCAAAAACTGGGAAAATTGTTTTCCTAATGCTATGCCCTCAAGGAAAGAAGAAGACAGTGGCCACGACCTCCAGGCAGGGCCCCTCCGCACGAACCCAACAGATGGACAAGGTCGTGGAGGAGTACGAGGACATCTTCACCTCCTCTGTAAGGGTGCCTCTACACTGTTAGGTTAAGCACTCGATTGACCTGATCCCAATGGTCCAATTTATCGGTGCTCCATTCTGGAGAACAATGAAATCAAGAGGCAAATTCAGGAGTTGTTGTAGAAGGGTCACATTCGACCGAGTTCATCACCCTATGGGAGCCCGATCGTATTGGTACAGAAGAAGGATGGGACTTGGAGACTGTATTGACTATTGGGCGCTGAACAAGATCATTGTCCAGAATAGGTACCCGATCCCACGGATTGATGACCTTCTGGACCAAATCAAGGGGGGGGAATATTTTAGCAAGATCGACTTGAAGTCTGAATATCACCAGGTACCAATCGAACCCTCTAATGTGTGGAAGACTGCCTTCAAAGCCAAGGAGGGCCTTTTCAAATGGTTGGTTATGCCTTTCAGGTTGATGAATGCTCCTGCAACCTTCATGAGGATTATGGATGACATCTTATGGCCATTCACCAACTCATTTGTAGTGGTATAGTTGGATGACATCCTGATCTTCAGCCAGAGTTGGGAACATCACCTCCACCACATTCGACAGGTTCTCTGATCCGGATTTAAACAGGAACGCAATAGATTACAGAAATAACCATAAATACAGAGATGCGATAACCATAAATACAGAGATGCAGCGGAAATAATACTTCATTCCATTAATGGAAAATACTGAAATATGCTTACAACCAGAAATGGAAATAAACCAGCTAGGGCGATGGTAGCTTATCTCTGAGAAGAGATGTGGTGGCTACATGCCTCTGAACTGTTCCGAACTGAGTTACAATGAGGCTGGAAGGCCTATTTATTGTTGAGAAACAATGGAAAACCCTTCACATCCCAAAACCTAACCCTAGAAGATGAAACGCCAAATTGTGGGCCCCGTTTGGGTAAATTGGTACATCAATTTCCCATGGTCGTAACTTTGGCATACGATCTCTGTTTGACGCGTACGATAGCTCGTTAGAAAGATCTATCCGAGTACTACCACTTTGGGAGGCAACATCGGTCCATGGACCCATGTTGCCCCAAATTCCCAAAAAAACGTCGTTTAGGGCCTCAAAACGGCTCCGGAAGTTCAGGACCCGAAAAACTGCTAAAAATAGTAAACTGTGCTGCAATTTAGGAAACTGAAAAGACTAAAAGAGACAGTTGTGGGGGTCCAAATGGGATAGGTGGGTGGCCACCATCATCCACCTGGATCATTCCTCCCCCCTTAGGAAGCAATGGTCCCCATTGCGTTGAGTTCCTCCATCTGTTGAACTCGTCCTGCAATCTCTGATGTGTCCAGTAATGGTGGGAAGCATGGTCGACGATGGTCCATATTGAACACTTGGTGCAGGAAAAGGAATGGAGGAATGATGTGCTCCAAAGCATTGTTCCCCACAGCCTTGGTACTGCTGTAAGGACCATGTCGGAGTGGTCTGAGCTTCTGATGGGTTCTGGTAAGGCGTTCTCTCTGTCGATGCAACCAGACTTTGTTGCCCACCTGAAACTTGTGTGGTACCCCTGTGGGTGAGGAGAAGTTGTTCCTGTGTTTTGTCATGACCGTATCCCTTTGTTGCTGCTGCTGCGTGGAGGAACCTTTTGCAGGGGTCATGGATGTAGCAACGATCTTCCCCTTACTTTGGGAGTGAACCAGACAAATGAATTTCCTGGTCTGTGATATGAGCTTGCTGCCTTTCTTGGTAGTGATCAAAGATGTGGCAGTAGGTGGGGCTACGTCTGGTATCCTGTATAATGAATTACTCAAAGAACTAATGACATCACGAGGCCTTGACTCATACACAGCATGTCGCCTCCACAAGTATGGTTGGCCTAATAATACATCACAAACATCCAGAGGTGTAACATCACACAATACCTCGTCTGTGAAGGGCTTGATGATGTATGGAAGGCGGCACTACTGGCGAACTTTCAGATCTCGTCCTTCGTGAAGCCACCCGATACTGTACGGCTGCGGGTGTGGTGTAGTCGGTAGGCCCAACCGCTTCACGACCTCTGCTGAAATGAGGTTCTTTTGGCTGCCACTGTCGACAATGAATTGTAGCGGCGAACCCTTCACCCACATCTGTGAGTGGAAAAGACGCTCCCCTTCCTCTGGATTTTCGGGCTCATCTTTCTGGATCTTGGCGGTGGCAACGGTGGCGCTGGGATCCGCATCAATGATCTACTTCCCTTTGCCATTACCCTTGTTGAGTTCTGGCTCAGGGTCGGAACATGCATCTAATTCGGAAGCCTTCAACTCAGCCACCAGCGACTGCTTGGTCCGACACTCACTTGTGTTATGAGTGGGACTCTTGTGGAACTCACACCACTTCCCTGTGTCCTTCTTCGGCTTCATGATGTTGTTCTTTTCTTGTGGGTTTGGCGGGTTGTCTTGGGTCACCCCGCCTTGGCTTTGTCCTTTGGGCTTCGGATTTGCAGATCCAAAGTCTCGCTTCTTCTGTTTGAACTTTTGCTCGATTTTGACAGCATATCGGTATGCTGTGCCGAGTGAGGGGATGTTCAAGAACCCCATCTCTTCCTGGATGTATCTGTGTAGGCAACCGCGGTATTTGAGTACCAGATGCAGCTCAAAATCTTTGATACCCAACTGTGTGCGAAGGGTATGAAAAATGTTTGTGAACTCCGGCACATCTTGGTCTCGCCCCTGCCGCAGTGTGGTCCATTTGATGTATTTGTCCTCATAGCTTCCGACAGGGTAGTACTGCTCCTTGATGGCATCCCGGAAGTCATTCCAAGTGGGTGCGGCTGAAAATAGTGAGCCTGTACTTTCATCCTTCTGCTCGCAGTAGGTTTCCCACTAGTCCTTGACGTGGGGGGCTGCTTTGAGAAGAGCGAAAACAATCTTTTCCCGACTTGAAAATTCATGAACAGAAAAATACCCATCTAGTAGATTTAACCATTTATCTACGGCATCTGCGTCTATTTGACCCTCGAATATGGGGATTTCAAAATTAACTTGTACCTTGAACGGCGTGGCGTTTCCAGAGTCGCTGTTGGAAGCCAATGCGTCGCCTCTGGGTAGCCGCTGAAGGATCTGCGCAAAGCTATCCATCATCGCGTTCCTTTGCCGCTCGAGCGCTTCTTCGAGCAAGATTTTGATAGGATCTCCTGCCCCCTCGTCTTTCTTCTCATCCGCCATGGGAGGCCATCGGGATTTTCGAGGCTGGTCTTGCAAAGGTTCGACCAGTTCAAGCCTTAACTCCTTATATCCCGACCTCGTTGGGGACATGCAAAGAAAAACAGAGAAAGAGCAGACCGCTCTGATACCACTGATCCGGATTTAAACAGGAACGCAATAGATTACAGAAATAACCATAAATACAGAGATGCGATAACCATAAATACAGAGATGCAGCGGAAATAATACTTCATTTCATTAATGGAAAATACTGAAATATGCTTACAACCAGAAATGGAAATAAACCAGCGAGGGCGATGGTAGCTTATCTCTGAGAAGAGATGTGGTGGCTACATGCCTCTGAATTGTTCCGAACTGAGTTACAATGAGGCTCGAAGGCCTATTTATTGTTGAGAAACAATGGAAAACCCTTCACATCCCAAAACCTAACCCTAGAAGATGAAACGCCAAATTGTGGGCCCCGTTTGGGTAAATTGGTACATCAATTTCACGGGGTCGTAACTTTGGCATACGATCTCTGTTTGACGCGTACGATAGCTCGTTAGAAAGATCTATCCGAGTACTACCACTTTGGGAGGCAACATGGGTCCGTGGACCCATGTTGCCCCAGATTCCCAAAAAACGTCGTTTAGGGCCTCAAAACGGCTCCGGAAGTTCAGGACCCGAAAAACTGCTAAAAATAGTAAACTGTGCTGCAATTTAGGAAACTGAAAAGACTAAAAGAGACAGTTGTGGGGGTCTAAATGGGATAGGTGGGTGGCCACCATCATCCAACTGGATCATTCTCCAAACACTGCGGCAACACAAGTTGTGTGTCAATTTGAAGAATGCACTTTTGGCATGATCTAGGTTCAGTATCTAGGATACGTATTAATGAATGGGGGGTGCATGTGGATCCAGCCAAGATCCAATTCATTTGGGATTGGCCAGCCCCAACCACTCTGATGGAGCTTCGTAGCTTTCTGGGTCTTGCCGATTTCTACCACAAGTTCGTGTTGAGGTTCTCTCATATCACTTGGCCCTTGGGTCAAGTCACCAAAGGAGGAGCGAAAGCAAAATTATTTTGGTCTGAATGTCAACAGAAGGCATTCGCAGAGTTGAAACATCACCTCTGCTCTACTCCAGTGCTCACATTACCAAACTTACAACAACTATTTGAGATCGAGACAGATGCCTCTGACTATGCTATTGGGGCACTCCTTACTCAACAAGGGAATCCAGTGGCATATCAGAGTGAGACACTTTTGGACACAGCCCGGAAGTATCCCACTTATGACAAAGAGATGTATTCCAATGTGCAGGCTTACCGACAATGGAAGCATTACATTTTGGTAAAGGAAACGGTCATCCACATAGACAACCGACCCCTGTAGTTCATACAGATGCAAGGGAAGTTGCAAAATGATCACCATCAGAAGTGGTCCACATACCTGCAACAATTCAATTTGAATATGGAGTACAAGAAGGGCAGCACAAATAACGTTGCAGACTTCCTCAGTCGACCACCGATCATTGCGTTAACCATTGTGCTCAACTCTTGTCATGATTAGCCACTTCTCTACAAAAACAACCTAGAATTCGGCCACACATACCATACACTCTTGGAGGGACAGCAAGTTCCATATTTTCACCTCCAGGATGCTTTGTTATGCCACCTGGGACACCTTTTTGTTCCTTCAAGTGAGCATGCAAAGATAATTTGGGAAGCACACTACAGTTGAGACAATGGGCATTTCAGGGTCGAGAAAACAATGGCAATAATGCAGAAGTATTTCTATTGGCCAAATCTTTGACAGGATGTCGGGAAGTACATCAAATCCTACACTACCTGTGGCATTGCCAAACAGACCATCAAGAAGCAAGGTCTCTATACTCCACTGTCTATCCCTAGTCGACCTTCGGAATCCATCTCCATGGATTACATGTCAGGCCTTCCTTCTACTAAGCATGGCAACGACTGTGTTTTTGTGGTCGTTGATAGATTCTCGAAGATGGCCACTATGGCGTCCTGCAAGAAGAGTATCACAACAGAAGCCATTGCTAAACGCTTCTTTGAACGAGTGTGGGTACACTTTGGGATCCCACGGTCTATCATCTCAGATCGGGACAACAGGTTCCTCAGTACATTTTGGTCCAGTCTCTAGTCGATGCTGGACACCAAGCTCACTAATTCCACAACTTCCCACCCCCAAATTGATGGCCAGATAGAGGTCGTCAACAGGATGATCGTACAACTCAAAGCATCCATGCACATGGGATGAGATCCTCCCCTATGTCCAGCATAGCTACAATCGGGCTCTCCACAGCTCGACTGGCCACAACCCTTTTCAGGTGGGCTTGGGATTCCATCCACTATGTCCCATTGATGTGGCCATACCATTTGCAGTGACTCGGGCAGATTTGTCTCATGTCCAGTCTGAAGCTGACAAGGCAAATAGCTTTATTGAGCGCATTCAACACATCTACTAATAGGTCCATGACATATTGGACAAAGCCAATGCTAAGTACAAGCGGCGACATGATCAACATCGGGTGCCACACAAGTTCCAAGTGGGCGACAAAGTTTGGCTACATCTGTAGAAGGAGCACCTCATTGGGCCCCACCGCTAGATTTGCCCACTTCGATATGGGCCATACACCATCACCAAGGTTGTGGGAGATAATGTTTTTGAGCTTATCATTCCCCCTTTCCTTGGCATGCACCTAGTGTTCAATGTGGATCGCCTACGGCCATACTTTCCACCATTACCGGACACATCCGACATAGCAGAACAACTCACACCAACAGAGTTAAATCCAGACTGAATGGAACAATATCCAACTGATCGGATCATGGACACAGATATCAAGAACACTCGCTAGTAGAAGATCCAACTGTATCGAGTTGTCAAAGCAAGCCAACTCCTGCACCAAGGAAAATGGCTCACCAGGGACCAAGTTTAATAGAAGTTTCCCCATATCATGGAGGAAATTAACACAATGGATACCATTGCTTCCTAGGGGGGAGGAATGATCTAGGTGGATATCGGTGGCTACCCGCCTATTCTACGTGGACCCCCACCATTGTTTCTTTCAGTTTTTTAGTTTCCTTAATTGTAGCACATTTTACTATGTTTGGTATTTTTTTGGGTCCTGAACTTCGAGAGTCATTTTGAGGCCCTATACAACGTATTTTTGGCAATATTCGCTCCAAGTAATCTCTTTGGGATCACATTTTCAGTTGTAGTCTTCAGAGAGATCTTTCTAACGAGGTATCATGTGTGTCAAATAGAGATAATATGAACAAGCTACGACCCTGGGAAGTTGGCTGCCCAACTAACCCCAACGAGGCCCATAAACTCTTGGTGTTACATCTCCTTGAGTTAGGGTTTGGTTTTTTAGGGTTTTATCTTATTGTTAAATAATAAAAAGTCCCCTAATCCTCATTGTAACTCAATTCAGAGGCATGTATCCACCACATCTCTTCTCAGAGATAAGCTACCATCGCCCGAGCTAATCTCATTTCCATTCTGTTTGTAAGCATATTTCATTATTTGATACTAATGAGAGATAGTGTTATTTCTGTTGCATCTCTGTATTTATGGTTATATCTGTAATTTTTTGTGTTCCTGTTTAAATTTGTATCATATATTGACCTCATGCCTTACCACCAAGAGGTCGACCCACCGGCTTCACCGGATCCGAAAGTAGAGCAAGTCTTGAGCGACTTAGGAGATACCAAGATCCTTGGAGACAATCTGAAAGAAGAGATGCACAACATATCATTCAACTAGTCACAGCATAGAGTTGTGCAATCGTGCAAAGTGTATACTCTGGATGTCCACACATCTCCTACGCAGTTTGAGGAATGAGTGATTGTATCTGATGTGCGCAAGCATCCAGTAGCATTGGTCGATGCTACCAGAGCATATGTCGAAGCCATTAGCTCGAGTGTTCACTTCTTGATAGCAGAGAACGAGCGAATGGGTAAGGAGTTACAGATGGCCAAGCAGGGAGGAGAACCGATTACAGCATACGCCCGAGTAGAGTTGAAGAAGGCGATATTGGATAAAGTATTGTTCCTTGAGACAGTCATGCAGGCATTATATTCCAGATTTGGTACCGTGCATAAGGCAGTTGACCATCTCAACGATTGGCAGCAGCGTTGTGCTAGGAGAGCATGTACCTTGTCAAACTTGCATACTATTGTCGACCGCATGCAAACATGCACAATGAGATAGAAGGGAGCCCCATTACACTTTCCCAAGATGATGAAGCCCATGGTGGTTCAGTTGAAGGCACATATCCGGAGTTAGATCTAGAACTATGAAGAACTCCTGCAACTCATCACTAGTTTGAGGGCTTCCCATGCACGGGTGTTCAAAAGCATCGATGTTTTTTTGTGCGCACATGCAATACCATCTATTCAGACACTCACTGAGTCAAAGACAAAGGGACAAGTCCAACAGGAGCTGGACTTGTACTTTGACGAGTTGATGTGCATAGCCACCAGGGAAGACTTGGCGATCAGTGCAGACATTATGCATCAGTATGTCGTTGGTCTAACCACACTCAAGATAATGATGCACATGTTATGAGACAAGTTTGACAGAGGAGCCAAAGCAGTGTAATCGGATGCAACATAGGCAAGAGTTCGTTTCCAGAAATATGTCACCACAAAGTACACGGACACCATCACAGACTACCAAGCTTGGAATCAGTTCACCACTGTCAACCATCATGAGGATGTCTAAGAGTTGGTCTTCCCATATTTTTCTAAGTCATAGTGATATCTTGCATGGCTTGTCCAAGCCTATTTTTTCTCACATGGCTACATGTGCAGATTGTATGTAACATATTGTAAAGTGGAATTTCAAGTGTCGATAGTTGAATGTAACAGTCATAGAGTAGTTGAAGAGTCATGAGGGTAGGTGAATAGTCACAAGGGGGAATGTCAAGGATCACCCCACCCTTTGTTATTTATAGTACCTCATAACTCAATGTAGAGGCTTTTGGTCAGCCAAGCTTCTGATGGGAGTATCTTAAAGAAAGCTTAAAGAGTATTGTAACAAGCCTTGGCTTCTCCACAGTGCAGAGCTAGTACATCTCTTTGGAGGAACAGGCGGCAGTGACTGTAACGTTCCATTATTGGGACTAGTGGTTGGTCATGGTTGTACTGTATGATTGGAACTTTCACTTCTTAATATAACAGAGCCAGCACGTTTCATGCATATGTTGGTATTGTATTTCAATTAACTTGTTTACTCTAATGATATATGTATCTATTTGCTTACGCATGTATGTATAGACTCTTTTGTATATGTATGTATGAATCTTACTAAAATGTGTTGGTTTAACCATCACTTCGGATTGTTGGTTCACCTTCTTCCAGTTTGTGATGCATCTTCACTCGTGCGTTCCCTTCCAAGCTACGTGTTTACAATGTTTTCCAAGGGGCGCACTCATTCCACCTCCTGTGTGTTAGAACCATTCATGCACCTTCCTTGGCTTGTTGCACATGTCACACCCTTGCTACCAACGAGGACATCTTACTTGCCTTTGCACGTAATCGCGGTCAAGGTGATATCGTACGACCCACTGCTGGGACTCCTACACCAAATGGTCTAAGCTCTAGTTGGGACTTCTTACCGGGGAGATCCCATGACATGTTGGCGGGTCTAGCACCATCAACATTTCTGGCGCTAGAAGGAGGGCCAGATGAAAATTTGTGTCCTATGATCATGTTTTGAATCTTCGCACATCTATCATGGATATTGTCACACTCATCCCTCCACGATGTTTTTCGCATGCCGAACCTCTTGACATCACAAGCGTGTTTGCTGGTCTCTTTTCCAAATTCACGTATGATGGTGAAGGCTAAGTGGCATGGAATACATACTTACTGTTAGTGTTAGTCTTTCCAGCCTTCCTCCAGTGATCAAATGTGCTCTTACAAAGTGATTTTGAAGTGTCAAGGTCAAATTTTGTCATTTCAGTAAGTCTTCAAGCAAAATTTGGTCACTAGGCATTAGGTCTAGGGTTTGCTTTCACTCTTCTCAAAGTTGTCCAAATGGCGGTCCATGTCATCATTCAGCTGAGTCTATCATCATTCATAGGGTTTTCATTATCATCTCAGTGTCTAATGAGTCTTTTTACAACTTATTCATGCTTCAGTTGTGCCTAGGCAAGCTCATTTCCCTCTCCTAGGGTTTTGAAGGCAATTTCTCTTGGGCGGCTAAATGATCAGCAAAACTCATATCCTGATGTTCATACACCTTCCCCTATCCTTAAAGTACCTTATCAAACACTTCCCAACACTCAGATCCCCCAAATTCCGCATTTTTTCACAAACCCTAGTTTCTAGCTACAACCTGGCAATTTTCTAGGTTGGGCCTGTGTTTTGCCCTTTTGGACCCCTTCCCCTCATTCAATCTCTGAGATTTCACTTTCCCCTGCTTCCAAACATCTCCCCCTACTTCCAAAAATTTCCCCAAGAATTTAGAAGCCCCCTATCCCCTTCATTTTGCTTCATTTCGAAAAAATTCCTAGTTTCACACATCGGGACAAGTTTCAATCAAATGATGTTTCAGAGCAGTAAAAGATGAATTTTGGAAAACGGAGAGAGGTTTTTGTCCAAAACATTCCAAGGAAGAAAAACCTCCTTCACGTTTTACACAGGTGTCATGGTTTGAGATAAATGTCAAAAATACCGTTTCCTCAGGAGAATCAAAGGCACCTCTGAAGTGACCCTGGGAAAATCAAGTTTTCTCCTAGCCGGGTTGGTCAAATGACTTGCTTGATGGGTAAAATGATAACAAGATACAAAGATATTTCCAATGAGCTATCATGATCTCAATTTGGGGTTGAGGAAGGCATTCAAAAGCTGACTGCAACAGCACTCTTCCTTGAGGCAGCCTCATTTGGAACTTTTTGACCAGTCTTGGGAGATTTGATTTTTGATAGGTCCCATCAACTCCAAATTGAAAACTTCTACATGGGTTGGAAATTAGACTCAAATACCTTTCTAACGAGCTATCCTGCACCCAATTCCGACACCGGGAAGGCCTCCAAAAGCCTCCTGCAAGGTGCGCGACCCGTTGAGCCAGAGGTGCGCGACCCGTTGGGCAAGGTGTGCGACCCGTTGAGCTATCTTGCTGCAAACTTCAAAAAATTGCCCAATCTTCCTCCAAATCATAAAATTTGTTCAAGATAGGCTCTTTACACATTGTTTGGGAGGTTGGTGATGGATGTAAGCCCTCATGCTATGATTTTAACCTCAAATCATGCAAATGAAAAGACTTATATGGCTGCAATATTAATGAGCAAACTGTTCTAGGGTTTGTGTTGTTTTAAGCTATTTTTCCCTTTGGTTGTTTCCCTCCTTTCCCTTTCACTCACACTTATATGTTCATCTCTTTTCCCATATTATTTTATAAATCAAATGCAAACCCTACCCCTCTCCCAAAGCATTCAAAACCCTAATCTCCCTCCACCATATGCATGTGTAAACACTAAAAATTGTTGGTGAACATGTAAAAGGTTTTGTGCATATGTTTCCCTATCTTCCCCTGTAATTCATGTTTTCATATTCCCATATGTTCACTTTCATATATGTTTTCCCATATGCAGTGATCTTTACAAATGATTTCCCAATATCCCTGATTATAAATATGTATTCCTATATGCATAATTGTTTGCAAATTTTCCTTAAATTCCCTGTTATATTCATATATTCCCAATTCATTGTACAAAGGTCCCTCCCCTAACATTTCCCTCATGTCCTTGTCCCCTTGAAACAGCATAGAGTTCAGCGCTTTTTGCAGGCAGAGACAGCAGTTCAATTTGTCCACTTTGCTCCTAAACCATGTCAGAAACTGAAACTTATGAGCAAAGTGATGACCATTCATCATCTACAGAGGTTGAGGTACAGAGGAGGCCTCATAAGGGTGGAAAGGGCGGTCATCATAGGCTATTGGGCAAGGATGCATGTTTGCAAGGCAAAGATGAAAATGTTCCAAAGGAGGTTGTCTGAGGCTCTTAGGCGGAAGAAGAAGACCAACCCCCTCCGTATCTTGGCTGAGGCATCCCTCAAGGATCAGGGCACCCACTAGCCTCTTCACAGCACCAAGCACAAAAAATTTTGGAAGTTTTGGCTCATTTTTGGCATTTTTGGGCAATTTACAGGTTTTGGCTTCTCAACGGGTCTCACCCCCGGTGAGACCCTTTGTCATCATAGCTCCGTTTTGCACAAACTCAACATTTTTGGATTTTTCATGCAAAGTTACATATGCCCATGCATTACCTTGAGTTTTCATGGAGTTTTGGGTCTCCAAAAGGTCAAAATACAGCCAAATTTTGACTTTTTGCCCCTTTTTTGAGCTGCAGAAGTAGTCTTGGAAGAATTGACTTTTGGATAGGAAAATGACCTTAAAATCCAAAAATTCTAGTTGGGTTGGAAAGTAGACTCAGAGACCTTTCCAACGAGCTATCCTGCACCTCATTCTGACACCGGGAAGGCCTCCAAACAGGGCTCCAAAGTGCGCGACCCGTTGAGGAATTTGTGCCAGATTTGACCAGTTCAGCCCAGAATTTGCAGTTTAGCTCCAGTTTGACTTGCTGAGGTCGATGGTGGTCCTTTTGACTGTACTTGTGGCACTTTTTGGATACTTTTACTCTTGTTTTACTCTTCTAGAAGTTTCTCTCATGTAAAAGGGTAAAATTGACTGTATGAACTGGTTTCCAAGTTTTTAGAGGCAAGTTGTTTTGACTGCCTATTTTGTAGTGCTTAGTTTAGAAGTTGTTCAAACAGCTCCTAGGATAGTGAGCTCGACCCATGGAGGCAGGGAAAGAGGTTAGATCATCTATATTATGTACTTTCATGCTCATTTTCATGGTTGGACTCTTGAGGGAGAAGCTATCATTGTATTATTTCACTTGTATCTCTGCAATTTTTGGCTAAGGAAGACCAGGGTTTTGCAGTCATCTTTGGGATTCTTGTGGACTCATGTGTTGATGATGTGTATCTTAATGTACTTGTAAGTGTGTTTATGTGTTTCATCTCCTTTCTTAGATTCTGCATATTAAACAAATGAGGTGTTAAAGTATGAATTCATGCCTGCCATGCTCTGCTTTTAAATTTGTTTAATTTCGATGTTTTCTGCTGTCTAAAGAGAATTCAAAGTCATTGTTTGCTCTCTTTAGCTCCTCCTCTTTCTTTCCTAATCATTCACTTCAACTAAAGGCATCAATACAGGCTCCTACCTTGCCCCAAAGACCCCCCTGCAGAAACTGTGTCAAATCCCCGCACCCTAAATTGCAGCTCCTCAATTTGCCACCAAAAACCCCAAAAACCCCAAAATCAACCTTTATAACCAGTTTACTAGCCTAATATCAGTGTTAAATTGTTGGTCATCTCATCCTTTTGAAAATCTACTGAGATTGACCGGAGAGAGCCTTCTCCTGCCCCGTAGGGCTAGCTACGAGGCTGAATGGTTTGATGTAGCTTTGAGATTTGCCTTTTCAGCCTGAGGTGAAATTTCAAGTGCTAACACTTACAATACTTCTTTGCAATGCTTGATAATGTAGATGATTGCTCTGATGAAGAATCCAGCCTGCTGCTTGCATACACACTATGTGAATCCCCACAATGGTGGTGTTGGAGTCTGCCTCCTAGCAGCGTGCACTCACTTGAGCAGTTCTGTGATCTCATTAAATCTACTTTCCATGTGTGTTGCAGTTTCATGCTCCGAAAAGTCAAATGAAATTTCATTATCTCATGGAAATATTTGAATATTTCCTTACCAAATCTATGAATCCTAAAAAGAAGTTCAATCTGAAGCCCCATTCAGCATAATTCGGTGATGGAGCTGCACAATCAGAGACGAACACGGTCGTTGTCACAAGTGATTTTTCGTTGTCTCCTCATCACATAGCTCCACCACTGCAGAGTGATGTGGGAGAACATGCACACATGTCTGTTCAACTGTCACATCCTCCCAACATCACTTCTCTCAATTTTCGCGCAGATTTGGTTGCGAAGCCCATGGGTTGTCACATGCATGTTTTACCTCAACCTCCGTATTCATGTTCTGTTGATCCTCCAGATTGTTGTCTTGTGTTATTCCATTTCGGACTCTACACCTATTGTGAATGAGGATCAAGCTATTGACGGAGTCGGTGTTTCACAACCAAAATACGTTGTCATTCATGAAGAGTATGACTAGGAGCCTGAGCATCAACTCACAGCGAAGGATGATCCCCTTCTGTCTATGCCTCCTCCATTTTTTCTGGACATGTTTGGTGATTCTGCCATCCATGATTTCGCATGTGTATCTTCATCTAAGGATGCACCCATTTTTTATCATTCGCAGAACACACCGGATGACATTCCATCATCCAACAACGGAGAGGACAAATCATTCTTTGAAAATCCACTTTATTTTTCATCTACCTTTTCCAAAAACATAGAGGGTGAATTTTTCCGCTTCTCATCTACCCCTTTGTTTCATTCATCAGATCGTGAGGATGTCAATGAAATCATTAATTTTGTTGATCGTAATTGTTGTGATCTATTTACCCCTGTATTAAATCACAATGATGATTCTATCGCAATTGATTTTTCAAAGCCACCTGTTTATGATGATCTATCTGTCGATGAAGTCGAAACCCCACATACCGTCGAGGAACTTCAGCCCGAGCTCATGGTTATGTCAAGTCCTCGTTGTCTTGAGGTTGGTTTCACTTTCGATCAATGAATTGTTGAATACCTGAGGCTCCTCATCACTCAGTTGTATGCAATGAATATCAATCTCACACACAGATTATGCTTCTTCCACTCGAACTAAATGTTCCCGTCGCTCATGCATTGGAGGAATCTTACATAGCAAGAACATGTGCACGACGTAAGTTGTCTTTTCTTCTTTCATTTGCTTGCATGTCACAGTCAAGAGTATATGTATGCCTAGCAATTGCATGCAGTGTCACATAACATCATGGTAAGTCCACAGATTTCATGCCATGCACTTGCACTCATTTATGTTCTATGGACACATTTAAACTCGAAGTTTGTGTCTGTCTTCATTGTTAAATATTTCTTGTTTGCTAGTTCACACAGTTGTATTGTTCACGAACCATACCTTCACCAACATGGGTCAACCAGTGCACCAATGACTACATTAGAACTATCACTTCACGTGAGCAGACCCATGCACCGTTAGCTTAGGAGTAGGAGTAGTGTTTGCTTTTGGTTTGTTTTCTTGCATGCATGTCTGCTTCTTACTTGGTTCATTTGTTTGCTTGCTCGCTTGTTTGCTTACTCACTTTGCTTATGCATTTACTTATTCTTTTGCTTTGTTGTCTATTTGTTTGCTTGTTTACATATGTAGGTTAGTTTCTCATGGAATCGTGCGCAACTCTTGAAACAAGTTGGGTAAAGTACAAGAGGACTTGTGCAGTTATCAATACTTGGTTATCTGTCATCCTGCCTCTGTATGAATAACTTGGTTTCTTCAGTCCATGATACATCAATGAAAAATACATATTGTTCGAAGTGAACATTGGTGAAAACACAATGCTTGCACGCTAACTAGTATCACCTACTCTAGTCGGTTATTTTTTAGTTAATCCTTGTTACCTCAGTCAAGTAGAGTAAGGTGAGCGGGGAAACCCTTAACAGGCATGTCAGAGGTATATATAAACTAGTTCTCTAAAGGAACAAACTCTTCTGCTCTCAATAAGTCAAGATCCATCTTCCATCTCTGAAATGAATAAGTGCTATGCACAGTTACGAAAAATGAACATGTGAAAAAATTTCAAAAAAATGAAAAATGAATAAGGTGAAAGAAGACAAAGGCTTCCTGCGCAGAGAGGGGATGCAATTAACTCCGTTGGGGTACTGACCAAGCTCACTGGGAGCGAACCGATGCTTGTGTTCCTGCATGACTCCGCTAGGGTACTGTCCAGGCCTGCTGGCAGCAGAGCAACACTAGAAATGAAACTAAAACTCTGACGGCCATAAATCTTATGCACCAATATACCCCTCATCCCTAATCAAAACAACTATGTTGTCTTGGCTTGGAATGTGTGTCAATCGACTAAGAGCTTGGCAGATGATACATCTTACAATCAATCAAGTGTGGAAACCAAGATTAACATAGAACTAAACAATACTTCCGGAGGTGTTAGACTTTCTTTTCACGAACAAGGTCCATTCAGAGAGCTAGAGTTCTGCCAATATGTCGCCAAGTGTTGTAGTGCTACAATCACCATCCAAAAATTTCCCTTAGCTTCATTTTTGAGCCTCCATACCAACCATCCTTAGCAACATGTCTTGCACTGTCAAGTACATAGGCTTCATTGGTTTTTCAGTAGCTTGCCAGCCTGTGCATGTCAGTTTGCTTCACTCCCCTCACAGGCTGCCATTCTAGACTTAAGATAGTTGTTGGTTGAGAATATCTCTCAGAAAATTGCCCAATTCTGGAGGGGAAATAGCCTTGCCCCCATAAATTGCACAAATTTGTTGAGCTCAGAAATTGCACAATGCAGTCAGACAAGCTTCCTTGAGAATATTGCGCAATCTGGCCCAACACCACAGCTCAACCCGGAAATTGTGCAATTCTGGGTAACAGTCACATGCTCCTCCCAGAAATTGTACAATCCCTCTTGGACATCTAGCCTAGCTCCTCCCAGAAATTGCGCAAATCCCTCTCTCAACCAAGCAGTTTGTTGCATGTGCCTTTAGGTTGACCGATTCCACCCGGGACCCAGCGAACTTGATTTGCTTGCATGGGTTGCTTTTTCTAGAAATAGAAAAAAGCAACATAAAAAAACATCCCCAGATTTTAGGGATCTATTTTTAGCAGCTAGAGGTTACATGCAAAGATCATTTTAGAAACTTTCCTCCAAGTGTCGTTTTTTCCTAGATTTGTGGCATGCGCGTCATGAGCCTCAAGCTTATTTATTCGACACTTAAGATCTCATTATTCACATCGATCTTGGAGCTCTGACATCCCACAACACATCTAGGAGTCTTCTGCACATCCAACTCATTTATTTGTAGGTAAGTCCGCTTTACTTGTCTTTTGGAGAATTTTTTTGCTTTTTGTGTTTTGGCTTGTGTAAGCGTTGTCTGCTTGATTTCTATGAATGCTTGTAGTCGTTTGTATGCATGTTAGCATGTAATAGCAACATTTCAGTTTTCATTTGCATCTCACTGATGTCGCATGCATGACATTGTTCTTCACAGACGGTCACTGATTCGGCGACTCGTTTCACACACATGCATGTTTTCCTATTTTCTGAATCTTGCATTCGTTGTTTGAATGCATGATCATTCACTCCTGCTTACACTCAGTTTTGCCATGCATTCAGATCTCCACATGTTTTTAGTTGTCCATCAGCGAGTCTGGGCAACCTTGGCCCAGACTCTCCCTTGCCCAGACAACATTGTGCATTTCTGAGAGGGAAGGCTCTCCCTTCCTCCAAAAAAATGCACAAATCTCTCCATACAGTGTCCTCCAAACTTTCTTTGTGCAATTCTAGGAGGCAGTGTCTGCTGGCATAGAAAATTTCTCAATGCATTCCCTAGGCCTGCATGACTTGCCAATTGAAATTGTGCATTACACAATCTCAGAACCCAGCAGGTCAGTCTGGATTACGCATTGCGCAATTCCAGCAATCAACCAGCCTCCCAATAGTACGAACTACACTTTGCGTAGTTCCAGAAATCAGTCTTTCGTCCTCCCGTTGAAAATTGCACAATCCTTGCCATCTGTCTCCTGGGTATGTTGCATGTCAGTCCTCAAGTTTGCTTTCTTTTCAACTGACAAATTGCTTTCCATGCATGTCGCCATGTCTCCAAATATAGTAGGTGTCCGTTCATCTCTCAGCAGTTCAAGATCAATGTCCTTCAAGAGAGCAAGGTCAAAGGACACCGACGAAAGCGCAACTGGAGATGCAGTTGAGCGAGTGTTTATGAGTTTGTCGATTTATGAAGACACCAAGTTGATCGTAGACAAAGACATCAAGCTGAAATGGCAGGAGATAAATGATGAATTCTCAGGCACATTTGGGGAAGATCTTGAAGACCGCAAAGTCTATGTGAACATTCACAATTCTGGCTTGTAAGGGATTGCATGCAGGTATCCCGAGTTTCCATGCACGGACATGAGACATTGGATCATCTCGCACACTCATCCCGAAACGATGTTGTTAAGTAGTGTTAGCAGGACAGAGATTGCTACGTTCAGGGAACAAGACTATCAACAGATGTACCACTTGTCGAAGCCAGTGATCACCATGGAGACACCCTTCAACATACCCAACAACAATGCAAAATCCATCGATATCTTAAATAAATGGGTGAAAGAGCCAACCAAGTTCAGGATGACATACAACCATATTTACAAGATGAAGATACTGCGGAAGGCATATCAGTACTTGGTAATATTTTCATGGCGCCTGTACGGCCAAGAGAGCATGGAGACTTTCCCGTAGAGTTGGGTGATCGCGTTAGACCAAATGGCCAGCAAAGGCAAAGAATGCAATTGGTCTAACATGTTGGCTCACAGGCTGAAGGAATAGGTAACAAGAGCTCAGTTGTCGCCCAAAGGTCAGCAAGCAGAAATCTACATGTCCACATACATCTTGGATGCAATTTGTGCCCGTCAGGAATTCCCAGGCTTGAAGTGAGCATGGACATCAACGGAAACCTCTGTGAACACTTATTGCAAACTGTTTTCTGAATGCAGCTTTCATGGAGTCATCACACGGTTGTCATACCATTTTGTCACCCAGGTGTACAAGATTATATTTGAGCAGGATCCACATTGCATGTCGAAGGTAGCAATGGAGGCACTGATCGACATAGTGGATTGGTATGCCTCACCTTTTGGCACCTTCATATGAATGTCACAATGCAAAGAAGCCTTTCCATGTTTTTTTGAAGTTTTCCATTGACAAGCTCGTCATGCAAGAAGTATCATACCACATCTCGGCAGGACTATCAGCTAGACTGCACTGGAATAAGAAGGCTCCCTAGCCCACTCTTCTATTGCAGATCGAGTTGTACGAGATTCAGAATCTCAAGCATGCAGAAGCCGAGACATAAGAGTTTAAAAAAATTACTTTCGGCATCAGAAGCTTCAATTTGTACGACCCGCATTGCTTTGTGAAGAATCACTGCATGAGAGTGTAATTTCCTTAGATCCACAGGGTGTGTCATTGGGCTGAGGAAGACCCATGCAGTTATTGTCACAGCTTCTCCTAGCCCAATGAATTGATCGACATCATTGTGGAATGGTTAGCGAAGTAGCACAAAGCAGCATCTAGGAGAGCACCGAGAGCAAAGGGTAACATATTTGTGCATTACAAAGGCAAGAGAAAGATTGTCGATAGCACAGAGGCATAACAAAGTTGCAATTTTAGATCATACCCACTTGTGGAGAAAGCAGCTTTGGAAATAGAGGCGAAGAGGCAACAACCTAACAAGAGGAACGCGCAAAGGTAGAGAGATAAATAGAGGATGGAGGAAACAGTGAAGGAGTTGCAAGAGTTGAAGGAGAAACTCCAGAAGGAATAGGAGCTGCGCAGACAGGAGAAGGAAGCGCAGCAAGGAAAGAAACAACAGGGGGCACAACATGCACAGATTGATGAAACTTTTCCCATACAGGTAGTAGATTCATCCGAGCAACTGGCACAAAGCAGACAGGGAGAGCAGTCGCAGGAGCAAGACTTCACTCAAGATATTGAACGAGTGCTTGAGCAGATGAATACAGAGATGGAGCATCCAGAGTTAGAGCAAGACATTGACCTCATGCCTTACCACCAAGAGGCTGACCCACTGGCTTCACCAGATCCAAAAACAAAGTAAGTCCTCAGTGACCAAGGAGATACTAATATCCTTGGAGACAATCTGGAAGAAGAGATGCACAACATATCATTCGATGAGCCACAACATAGAGTTGTTCAATTACGTAGAGTGTTTGCTCCGGATGTCCACACATCTCCTGCGTAGTTTTAGGAACGAGTGATCATATGTAATGTGCACAAGCATCCAACAGCATTGGCCGATGCTACCAGACCATATGTTGAACCCACTAGCTCAAGTGTTCGCTTCTTGATAGCAGAGAATGAGCAAATGGCAAAGGAGTTATAAACAACCAAGTAGGGAGGAGAACTGGTTACAGCATCCACCCGAGCAGAGTTGAAGAAGGCGATACTAGATGAAGTATCCTCCCTTGAGACAGTCATGCGGGCGTTGTATTCTAGATTTGGTACCATGCATAAGGCAGTTGTCCATCTCAACGATTAGCAGCAGCGTTGTGCTAGGAGAGCATTTATCTTGTCAATATTTCATATTGTTGTTGATCACATGCAATGATCCAAGTGGATCTTTAGACACGGTGGCATGGAAAAAGCTCAAAATTCAAAGTGGCGGAAAGATGATGAACTTGAAATCAAATCTAAGTGCTTGTCACCCTGATTCTAACAGTTCGAATGACACTCCAATCCGATTCCGGATGAAGAAGATAGAGGCAGTCAAAGTTGGGTTGACTTTTGATGACTGGGCAAGATTAATGAAGGTGCAATTTGGCATTTTCCGGTGGATGGAATCCGGCCAACTCCGGCCAGATTCCGGGAAAAATCATGGCCTCGTTAAAATGACCCCTTCGGTCCAAAACCAAATTTCCAAAAATGCATAGTTTTATATATATATAATAATAAAATATAAAAAAGGGTGGTGGGCCACCAACCCCGCCATCCCAACTCTATCCACATGATATATTAAAATTAGTGGAGGGGTAGGCCATGACCCCCGGCCCCTCCCACGGACTGTTGAAACAACGCTTAAATGGGAGCGGAGTGGGTGGGCTGGCCCTTGGGGCACGGACCCAACCCAAAACCAACCACCCCTTAACCATTAATGGAGGAGTTGCGATCGTTTAAAAAGGTAGGTATGGTGGGCGGGCCGCCCAAGGCGGGCCCGACCCAACCATTTTTTTTACATTTAAATTTAAAATTGGTTTGTGGGTATAAAAAAAAGAGGCAGGGTTTGACCTCCCGACCTCCTCCCTACTAAACCGGATCACAACCAACTCTGCTAATAGCTTTATTGGGATATCCATCACCCAATTTCTATTTAGAACACAGTTTTCAGTGCGCTCAAGCAGAGGAGGTAGTGCACGTAGTTCGAGGCAGAATTTTGCAAGAGGGCCGAATTTTCATTTTGTTAGAATTTGACAAATTTTATATGGTTTCAACACTTCTCGACACCATGAACGCAATGGCGTTGTTCATTTCTCCATCAAAGTTCTGCATTTTTCGGCCATTTTTTAGTATGGAGGTATATGACTCCTTTTTGTAATGGATGCTTGTACTCTTCTTTTTCATGCCACTTAATGAATGAAAGCCTCCCCATTGATCGAGCAAGGCTCGAGACATAGTCCAAGACGGATGAACTCTGTTAGCATACAAATATGCAGTTCACATCTAAAAAAAGACCTGCTCTAATACCACTTGATCCAAAATCTTTTGCTTATAGATGTGTTAAAGAATTACATTCATAAATTGTAGCTTGACATAGAAAACTTAATGTGCACATGAGAGAAGAGGAGAAACACATAAAGAATGAAAGAAGACAACAAGACTTGATAACGGAGTTCGTCCGTCTTGGACTATGTCTCCGGGCCCTGCTTGATCAATGGGGAGGCCTTGATTCATTAAGTGGCATGAAAAAGAAGAGTAAAAGCATCCATTACAAAAAGGAGTCTTATACCTCCATACTGAAAAATGGCAAAAAAATGCAGAACTTTGATGGAGAAACAGACAGTGCCATTGCATTCGTGGTGTCGAGAAGTGTTGAAACCATATAAAATTTGTCAAATTCTAACAAAATGAAAATTCGGCCCTCCTACAAAATTCTGCCTCGAACTACGTGCATTGCCTCCTCTGCCTGAGCGCACTAAAAATTGCGTTCTAAATAGAAATTGGGTGACGGATTTCCCAATAAAGCTATTAGCAGAGTTGGTTGTGATCTGGTTTAATAGGGAGGAGGTCGGGAGGTCAAACCCCACCTCCTCCTTTTTTTATACCCACAAACCAATTTTAAATTTAAATTTAAAAAAAATGGTTGGGTCGAGCCCGCCCTCCATACCTACCTTTTTAAACGAGTGCACCTCCTCCATTAATGGTTAAGGGGTGGTTGGTTTTGGGTTGGGTCCGCGCCCCAAGGGCCAGCCCACCCACTCCCCTCCCACGGACTGTTGAAACAACGTTTAAATGGGAGCAGAGTGGGTGGGCCGGCCCTGGGGGTGCAGACCCAACCCAAAACCAACCATCCCTTAACCAATAATGGAGGAGGTGCAGTCATTTAAAAAGGCGGGTATGGTGGGCGGGTCACCCAAGGCGGGACCGACCCAACCATTTTTTTAAAATTGGTTTGTGGGTATAAAAAAAGGAGGCGGGAGTTTGTGGGTATAAAAAAAGGAGGCGAGGTTTGACCTCCTGACCTCCTCCCTATTAAACCGGATCACAATCAACTCTACTAATAGCTTTATTGGGAAATCTGTCACCCAATTTCTATTTAGAACGCAGTTTTCAGTGCGCTCGAGTAGAGGAGGCAGTGCACGTAGTTCGAGGCAGAATTTTGCAGGAGGGCCGAATTTTAATTTTGTTAGAATTTGACAAATTTTATATGGTTTCAACACTTCTCGACACCACAACGCAATGTTGTTGCCCGTCTCTCCATCAAATTTCTGCATTTTTTAGCCATTTTTCAGTATGGAGGTACAAGACTCATTTTTGTAATGGATGCTTGTACTCTTCTTTTTCATGCCACTTAATGAATGAAGGCCTCCCCGTTGATCGAGCAGGGCCCGAAGACATAGTCCAAGATGAACGAACTACATTATCAAGTCTTGTTGTCTTCTTTCATGCTTTATGTGTTTCTCCTCTTCTCTCATGTGCACATCAAGTTTTCTATGTTAAGCTACAATTCATGCATGCAATTTTTAACACATCTATAAGAAAAAGATTTTGGATCAAGTGGTATTAGAGTAGATATTTTTTTAGATGTGAATTTCATATTTGTATGCTAAAAAGAAGCAGGCTACGAAGAGGCTAAGGGAAACTAATTTCTTTTGATCTCGAATCGAGGCGTGCACATCGAAGGAGAAACATGGCAGATGAAGAGGCTCGTCTTGAAGAGGAGTGTAATTTCTGCAAAACCTTCTATTCAATGGCAGAGATTGTCGGTCAATTGCTTTCAAGGCTGAAGAAAGAAAAAGAGATAAAACCAGAAGAACAAGGTTCAGCGCATGGAAATGGTGGAGAGGAACCCCCTCCTTCTCCTTCCATGAGTGAAAGTTGTTCTTCCTCTCATCACCATCATCGTAGAAATTCAAGGGATGCATCTAAGAAAACTTTCTTTAAATTAGATGTCAAATTTGATATTCCCATGTTTAACGGTGAATGTAATGCAGAAAAGCTTAATAACTTTATTAGGAAGATTGAAATCTACTGCAGGATTCAACAGATCGAAGAGGACAAGGAAAAGATCCGGCTAAGTAGCACTACTCTCATTTGGTGGAAGAGAAAATTGTGAAGCAGTAAGAGTGTGGGTAATCTTTTTTCCTCATGGCCTAATTTCATTTCTACATTAAAGGAACAATTCTATCCCTTGGGTTACAAACAAAAATCCTTAATGGATTGGAAATACTTAAGGCAAGGCAGAGGTCGGGATCTTCAAGGCTTTACAGAGGAATTTAGAAAACATGCACTTAATTTGGGCATTGCACTTGACTGGCCTGAAGTAGTAACTAAGTATATTGGATCATTACATAGTTACCTTAGACATTCATTATTATTGTTTGAACCAACTACTATTGACTCCTCCAGTGTGAAGGCAATCCATCTTGACAACAGGGGCAAAAATGAAAGAGATGATCATTTCAAGAAACCACCTTTCAAACCTCCAAATGGCAAACCCAAAGTGGAAGGAAAAGGAAAGGAGAAGAGGACGACATCAACCAAGAAAGATGAAGGAGAAAGACCTAATTGCAATCACTGCAAAAATGAAGGTCATGATGATGATCATTGTTGGCAACAATACCCGGAAAAGAGACCAAAGAAGTATGGTGGAAAAGGAAAGCAGAAGACGGTGGCAACTATGCAGCAAGACCTTGGATCTGATTTTGGAGATGAAGCATTGATCACAGAAGCAGGAAAAAAAGGTACTCTTACACCTCATGTTAATTCTGAATCACATGAAGGCACTAGTTCAATATATGAGTCTCTTCCTAATGAATGAAAGAGAATTGAGCTATTTCATATTAGAGTTATCATAAATCATACAAAAGTGGAAACTATATTTGATACCAGATCCCAAGCAAACTTAATTTCAGAGTCCTTGGTAAAGAAGCTAGGCTTGGAAACTACACCACATCCTAAACCTTACCCACTTGGATGGATACATGATAAAGCAAAATGGAATGTAACTAAGTAGTGTAAGATTAAATTTGTGATCGCTTCTAAGTTAGTGGATGAGGTAAAACTTGATGTAATACCATTGGATATATGTGGCATGGTGGTAGGGAGTCCATATCTATATGATAGAAAGGCAATCTTCTTCCGTCATGAAAACAAATACCAAATCACAAAAGATGGGGTAGAATATATTGTAAGGGCTCATCAAAGAAAAATTAGTTCCAGCCTTGTAAGTGCAGGACAAATGAAGAGGTTTCTGAATTCCAGTAAGGGTTGCTTACTTATGATTATAAGGGGAAAAGTTGTAGAATCATCCGATTCTTTCCAGGGTCGTGATCATGTGCATAAAAAGGAATTATGTGAATAAATTTCTAACTATGATGAGATGTTTTAGGAACCAAAGGGATTACCTCCGAAGAGGGAAATCCAACATGAGATCCATTTGGAGCATGACAATCCTTTACAGAATATTGGCATGCACAGGATGTCGACCATTAAGATGGAGGAGATCAAAAAGCAGGTGCGAGAATTATTGAACCAAGGGGTCATCAGACCGAGCACTTCTCCATGCGGCTCACCGATTGTCTTAGTGTCAAAGAAAGATGGCACATGGATGATGTGCGTGGATTATCGAGCACTAAACAAAATCATGGTGAAAAATTGTTACCCTCTTCCCCGCATTGATGACTTATTAGATCAATTAAAGAATGCTATCTATTTCACCAAATTGTATTTGCATAGTGGTTATCATCAGGTCCAAATTGCAGAGTAGGATGTGTGGAAAACCACCTTCAAGACCAAACAGGGGTTGCTTGAATGGATGGTGATACCATTTGGAATTTGCAACGCTCCAGCCACTTTCATGAGGATCATGAATGGTCTCTTTAGGCCTTTCATTGACGAATGTGTTCTTGTATATCTAGATGATATCCTTGTCTTTAGTAAAAGTTGGAATGAACATGTATGTCATGTGAAGAAAGTGTTTGATGTATTGAAAAATGAAAAACTCTATGTAAAATTGTCAAAGTTTGAGTTTGGGAAAACCTCTTTGGTTTAACTAGGTCATATTGTTGGTCATGGTCAACTAAAATTGATCCTTCTAAAGTTGAAGCAATTGTAAATTGGCCTAAACCTACTAGTGTAACCGAGGTTTGCAGTTTGTTGGGTGTAGTACAGTATTGGAGGATATTTATTGCCAATTTCTCTATTATTTCAGCACCTTTACACGCATTGACAAGTGTAAAGCAAGTCTTTCAATGGGGAGGAAAGCAGCAGAAGGCCTTCGAAACATTGAAAGAAAAGATCAGCACCGCGCCGGTCTTGGCCTTACCAGATCTCCAACAGCCATTCGAGATTGAGACAAACGCCAACGGATATGCCATGGGAGGTGTATTAATGCAGCAAAAGAAGCCAATATGTTACCATTCATAGAAGTTCTCTCAGGCTATGATAAATATCCCACTTATCACAAGGAATTATATGCCTTGGTCTAGAGTGTGAAAAAGTGGAAACACTACCTGATCGACAAGGAGACCATCATCCATACGGATCATCAGCCCTTACAGTATCTTCAGTCACAGACCAAGTTGCAGCAATCTCGTCATTTTAGGTGCATGGGTTTTCTGCAACAATTTCATCTGGTAATAAAGTATAAGAAGGGCACTAGCAATAAAGTGGCTGATATGTTATCTCGCCCTCCTGTTTCTACTTCTGATATTTTGCATAATGCTTCATTATCTTTTGAAATTTATGCTAAACAATATGCTAACGATGATGACTTTAAGGAGATTTATGCAAAACTAACCCATGGTTCACAGGTCGACAACTATCACTTGCAGGGGAAACCATTATATCACCTTGGAAAATTGTGCAGACCCACAGGAGAAAGGATACATATAATCCGGGAGACCCACACCTCCCTTGTGTCTGGTCATTTTGGTGTTGAAAAAACTTTGTGTCATGTACAAAGATTTTTTCTTTTGGCCTCATATGAAGAACATTGTGACTCGCTATGTAAAGGGTTGCGTGATGTGTTCTATTTCAAAGCCCTCTAATAGAAAAATTGGGCTCTACACAAAACTCTCTATTCTGAGTCGTCCATGGGAAAGTGTGTCGATGGATTTCATAGGAGGTTTGCCTTTGTCTAGAAAAAGTCACAACTATTTGTATGTCATCGTTGACAGTTTTAGTAAGATGTGTATTTTAATGCCTTGTAAAAAGCAGATCACTGCAGAGCAAACTGCTCATCTTTTTTTCAGCATGTTTGGGTCCATTTTGGGTTGCCCACATCGATTGTGTTAGATCGGGACTGTCGCTTTCTCGGAGAGTTATGGAAAAGCTTGTGGAAGATGATGGACACCAAGTTGAAAAGAAGCACGGCATGCCATCCACAGACTGACGGATAGGCAGAGGTTTTCAACCGGACTGTGGTACACTTGTTGCGAGGCTATTGTGGGAAACATCCTAAGTTGTGGGATGAGCATCTTTCATATGTGCAGCATTCCTACAACCGAGCAGTGCACTCATCTACTCATTGTTCACCATTTGAGACATGTTTTGGCTACCTGCCAAAAGACCCTTTTGATATGGTATTTGGAAGGGAAGATGACTCCAGTGGATGTGATGACAGGGACAAAGTGTAGCAGTTCATTCAGCGGATCCAGTTGATTCACCAAGCAATATAGGATCAGTTGGAGAAAAGTCAAGCCCAGTACAAGGCTCGACATGACAAACACCGAGTCGACCATCAATTTCAAGTGGGCGACAAAGGTTGGTTCCATATCAGCAAAGACAGGATGAAGGGAGAAGGGAAGAAGTTGTGACCAATCCGGTATGGTCCATTCAACATCTTGGAGAAGATTGGAAACAATGCCTTTCATCTCGATTTTCTGATATATATGCAGATGTACTCCATAGTGAATGTGGAGAACTTAAAGTTGTATGAGCCACCATTGATTATCGACACCGAGGAGATGGGCACAATTCCTACAATTGAAGTCTTTGCACCAGAGTATCTCGATGAGTTACCTGAAGACATCATCCTTGAAAGAAGAACTAGGACTTCATGACGGGGAGACGTGGAATACCTTCGAGCTGGTCTCAAGGGGATGCACACTAGCAAGGCAAAATGGTTGGAAAAATAAAGAGTGAGGGAACAATTCCCTCACTTGCCAATTGATTGATAAAGCTTTTTGTGGTCCAAAAGCTCCTCAATGGGGAGGATTGATCTAGGTGGATCTTCAGACACAATGGCATGGAAAAATCTCAAAATTCAAAGTGGCAGAAAGATGATGAACTTGACATCAGATCGAAGTGCTCATTGCCCTGATTCTAACAGTGTGAATGGCACTCCAATCTAAGTCCGGATGAAGAAGATAGAGGCAATCAAAGTTGGGTTGACTTTTGATGACTGGGTAGGATTAATGAAGGTGCAATTTGGCATTTTCCAGCGGACGGAATCCGGCCAACTCTGGCTAGATTCCGGGCAAAATCGTGGCCTTGTTAAAATGACCCCTTCGGTCCAAAACCGAATTTCCAAAAATGCATAGTTTGTTATATATATAATAAAAAATATAAAAAAGGGGGTGGCGGGCCACCAACCCTGCCACCCCAACTCTATCCACATGATATATTAAAATTAGTGGAGGGGCGGGCCACGACCCCCGGCCCCTCCCACGGACTGTTGGAACAACGCTTAAATGGGAGCGGAGTGGGTGGGTCGGCCCTTGGGGCGCGGACCCAACCCAAAACCAACCACCCCTTAACCATATGGGGGAGGTGCGGCCATTTAAAAAGGCAAGTACGGTGGGCGGGCCACCAAAGGTGGACCCGACCCAACCATTTTTTTTAAATTTAAAATTGGTTTGTGGGTATAAAAAAAAGAGGAGGCAGGGTTTGACCTCCTGACCTCCTCCCTATTAAACCAGATCACAACTAACTCCGCTAACAACTTTATTGGGAAATCCATCACCCAATTTCTATTTAAAACACAGTTTTCAGTGCACTCATGCAAAGGAGGTAGTGCATGTAGTTCGAGGCAGAATTTTGCAGGAGGGTTGAATTTTCATTTTGTCAGAATTTGACAAATTTTATATGGTTTCAGCACTTCTCGACACCATGAACGCAATGGCACTATCCGTTTCTCCATCAGAGTTCTGCATTTTTCAGCCATTTTTCAGTATGGAGGTATAAGACTCCTTTTTGTAACTGATGCTTGTACTCTTCTTTTTCATGCCACTTAATGAATGAAGGCCTCCCCATTGATCAAGTAGGGCCCGAAGACATAGTCCAAGACGGACGAACTCCATTATCAAGTCTTGTTGTCTTCTTTCATGCTTTATGTGTTTCTCCTCTTCTCTCATGTGCACATTAAGTTTTCTATGTTAAGCTACAATTTATGCATGTAATTCTTTAACACATCTATAAGAAAAAGATTTTGGATCATGCAAACATGGACAATGAGATACAAGGGAGCCCCATTTCACTTACCTAAGATGATGAAGCCCGTGGCAGTTTAGTTGAAGGCACGCATCCAAAGTCAGATCTGAAACTATGAGGAACTCCCACAGTTCAGAAGCATGGATGTTGTTGTGAGCCCACATGTGATCCCATCTATTGGGACACTCACCAAGGAAAAGACAAAGGGACAATTCTGACATGATCTGGACTCGTACTTTGACGAGTTGATGCGCATAGCCACCAACACAGAAATGGCGATTAGTACAGACATTATGCATCAGTATGTCGTTGGTACAGTCGCACTCAAGACAATGATGCACAAGTTATCAAACGATTTGGATAGAGGAGCCAAAGCAGTGTACCCAGATGCAACAGAGGCAATAGTTCATTTCCAGAAAGATGTCACCACAGAGTACACGGACACCATCGCGAGCTACCAAGCTTGGCATCAGTTCACCACCATCAACCATCGTGAGGATATCGAAGAGTTGGTCTTCCCATAGTTGTCCACGTCATAGTGATGTCTTGCATGGCTAGCTCAAGCTTATTTTGTCTCGCATGTGTACATGTGCAGATTTTATGTAACGTCTTGTAAAATGGAAGTTCAAGTGTCGATAGTTGAATGTAACAATCATAGTGTAGTTGAAGAGTCATGAGGGTAGGTGAACAGTCAAAAAGGGGAATTTCAAGGGTCACCCCACTCTTTTCTATTTATAGTACCTCATAACTCATTGTACAGGATTTTGGTCAACCAAGCTTCCGATAGGAGTATCTTAGAGAAAGCTTGGAGAGTATTGTAACTAGCCTTGGCTTCTCCACAATGCAGAGCTAGTACAACTCTTTGGAGGAGCAGGCAGCAATGACTGTAATGTTCTGTTATTAGGACTAGTGGTTGGTCATGGTTGTATTGTATGATTGGAACTTTCACTTCTTAATATAACAAAGCGAGCACATTTCATGCATATGTTGTTATTGTATTTCATTTAACTTGTTTACTCTAATGATATATGTATCTGTTTTCTTACGCATGAATGCATAGACTCTTTCTGTATATGTAAGTATGAATCTTACTGAAATGTGTTGTTGGTTTAACCATCACTTTGGATTGTTGGTTCACCTTCCTTCCAGATTGTGATGCATCTTCATTCATGTCTTCCCTTCCAAGCTACGTGTATACACAAGTTTCCAAGGGGCACACTCATTCCACCTCCTGTGTGTTAGAACGATTCATTCACCTTGCTTGGCTTGCTACGCATGTCACACCCTTGCTACCAACAGGAACATCTTCCTTTCCTCTGTGCGCAACCGCGGTCAAGGAAATACCATACAATCCACTACTAGGACTCCTACACCAAATGGTATGAGGTCTAGTTGGGACTTCCTACCAAGGAGATCCCCAGACATGTTAGCAGGTCCAGCACTATCAACACATTTACATGTGTTGGGTTTCCAAACAATGAACCCTACTTGACTATTGTTCATATGAAACACTTGTGACATTCCCCCATTTCTTGTAATCATAACCTGAATTTGTTATAATTATCATGTATACGCTTGATGAGGAACCTCCAAACTGACATCATTTGCTAATTTGAAATGTAAGTACTCAGTGTTATACGATCCCACACATCGTTAACCTCTGTTGATTACCAATTATAACATACTATGCTAATGAATTCGTGTAGAAAATTTATAGAAGAGCATTAACTATTTATTGAGAGAACTTATTTAACACAAGAATAATTAAACCAACAACAAACATATAAAACATGGAAGCATTAAAAACAATGTTTACCCTGGGAAAAACCCAACCTCACATAATTCCAATAGATCCCTTGGCTTTAACCTTGGGAAAGTCGCCCAAGTGAGCCTTAACTACTCACCTTTGTTTCCCTACATTACAATGAATTCTTCCCACCTTTTAAAGGGTCCATCACATGAATACCATATGAAAATAATCATGGGAAACCCAAAAAGCATGGGCCCAAAACCCCCACTAATGAACCCTTCAACTTTGACTCTTTCCCCGAGTCAAGTTTACCTAACATTCCCCCTAAAACCTTCATTTTGGGTTTCCCTTTACCAAATTTGACTGAACTAACCCATTCAGTTAACCATGTTCACTCTAGCCATTACCCCCCTTGAAGGTTATACCTGGGGTATCTTAATGCCCCTCCTATCATGTAGGTCTAACACCAGACTTTACCAGCAATTTCCCAGGGGTACGCATGCCTTACCAGGTCTTACAACAATATGCCCATTTACATGCAATAAAAATTTGAGCTCCATCATAACCTTTTTTTTGTTGTTGTTATCTTAGCACATTCTCTTTCCTACACATTACTTTGACTTCAATTGCCTATAACTAATGCCTAAAGTTGATCTCCCTCAATGTCCCAAATCATTATCATAAACATTGATCCTTATCAATTTAGCTATTTCATAGCCATGTTTCATAAACTACTCCTACACATTGAGGGTGAAATCTATTCTCTCATAGATGTAGCCCACGAGGATGTACATACATTGGTGTACTTCTCTATTTGTAGGTTTTAACCCCGTATAAAAATTACCTGCATACGATTCTAGAACACAGAAAATAAATAATGCGAGAGCATAACACATAAAACACATATACACAAATATTTTCCCCTGGATCCCAAAACCGGGACTACCATCTTGATTTTTCATAATTTTCCTTTCAATGTTACAATACATATTTATACATGTCAAAGCATCCAATACCATGGACCGAAAACCATCGCATCCAAAACCATGGACCGAAAACCATCGCGTCCAAAACCATGTGCGAAAAAATCATGCACAAAACCATAGGTAGGTCCGCCCAACCTAATATAGGGTCCAAAAACAAAAATTTTCCAGGGCAATGCCCCGAACCCCATAGAGTGGAGTTACCTACACCCCTCAAACCCCCTGTGACCCCCCCCCGGCCCCTGCTATGTAATAGACACAACGAAGGGGGGGCTCCACCCCCCTTCTAACCCCCTGGTTAACTACGTGGGCTAGTCATGGAAAGAATATAACACAACCCAACATTCTCCCACTTGTTGTTTTCTCTCTATAAGGGGCCACAAGATAGCTTAGTCATTTATCCAGCCCTGCAATGCCCATTGTTTCTCTACACCAAGAGAACTTCTCAGAGCTCACAGATTTTGTCAATGCATCTACAGTGTTCTTCAAAGTGTCCACCTTTACTAGCAACACCTTTTTTTCTTCTATCATATCCCTCATGAAGTGATACTGAACATCAATGTGCTTTGTCTTTGAATGATATGTAGGGTTGTTTGCCGAGAAAATTGCAATTTGGCTATCACAGTCTATCCTTACAGCTCCCTGTACTAACCCCATACTTGAACACAATCTCTGCAACCAAACTGCTTCCTTGCTTGCATGAGTGGCTACCATGTATTCTGCCTCTGTAGTTGATAGTGCCACTGCAGATTGTTTCTTACTCATCCAACTGACTACACCTCCAAATAGGTTAAACACATACCCACTTGTAGATCTTCTTTGATCCAGATCTCCAGCCCAGTCTGCATCAACAAAGCCACGAATATCCCACACTTTTTCCAATCCTGGTCTTCCTTGGTAGCACAAACCATAATCACTAGTGCCACGCAAATACCTGAAATCCCGCTTCATTGTTGTCCAGTGCACCTTCCCTGGTTTTGACATAAATCTTCTCAATACTCCCACTGCATGTGCAATGTCTGGTCTAGGCAACCGACTGCACTTGCATATGGAACATGGGACATGTCCTCTTCCTCTTCTTGTGTCTTGGGACACTGTTCAGCAGATAACTTTACACCTACAGAAATAGGAACCTTCACCGATTTACTATCATACATATTAAACCTCTGCAATACTGTCTCGACATACTTCCTCTGGTTTAACCAGAGCTTCCTTTTTGTCAGATATCTTTTAATTTCCATGCCCAAATTATAGTTTGCAATACTAAGATCTTTCATGTCAAATTTGGACAAATGGGTCTTCAAATCCTGGATAATTTCTTTGTAATTTCCATCCAGCAACATATCATCCACATACAAGATCAGATAAATAACACAGTCACCAATTAATTTAAAATACACATAGTGATCTGCTTTTCTTCTGGTGAAGCCAAGTCCCCGTATAAATGTATCAAATTTTTGATACCACATCCTTGGTGACTGTTTTAACCCATACATAGACTTCTTTAACTTGCATATTAGTTCTTTCTTACCCTTCACCACATAGCCTTTAGGTTGCTTCATGTAGATCTCCTATTCCAGATCCCCGTGAAGAAATGTTGTCTTCACATCCATCTATTCTACCTCAAAATCAAAAGCAACAGCAACAGATAAAAGTAATCTAATATAAGTTACCTTGGAAACAGGAGAAAAAATATCACCAAAATCAATTCCAGGCACCTGGGAATAACCTTTTGCTACCAACCGAGCTTTGTATTTCTCCACCTTTCCTTCTGCATTTGTCTTCTTCATGAACACCCATTTGCTGCCAATGGGTTTCCTTCCAGCCGGCAACTCCACCAAATCCCAAGCCTCATTTTTGTGCAAAGATGTCATTTCATCAACCATGACCTCTTTCCAGAGTTTTCCATCCTCTGAATCTACTGCTTCCTTCACAATTCTAGGAGCATCATCAGTAATAGATAAAGAAAAAATTGAACATAAAGCAGATGGACTATACCTTTATGGCTGCCTTCTTTCTCGAACTGATCTTCTCACACCCGGATTTTGTGGCTCTTCATCTTCTAATTCCTCCTCTATTGTAGAGTCTGATTCTTCCTCCTTTAGATAAAACTCTATCTTCTCACGTTCCTTTGGTTGGACTCCATGTTTAATAACATTTTTTACCTCTTTGAACACCACATCTTGGTTGTACACAACCTTCCTTGTTACTGGGTTCCAAAGCTTATGTTGACACCTAATCATTAGGATTGAGTGAATATAATGTAAATAAATAATAAGTAATATGATAGTCATCAGGAGATGAAGTGAACAGTCTCTCCCTCATGTATATAATAAAGACCAACCTGAAGGAATATGATATACGAATCAATTTTGCTTTGAGGAGTTACTGCCTGGCCTATCATGGTATCAGAACCAGCTCCAAAAATAGTTGTAACTCCCTTCTGCCTACTGCACTCTCTGTCCACTGCCCTTGTGCACTATGTCTGCCATAAGTGATTATGATCCATTCTGCACCCACTGCATAATTATATTGCTGCATAATTGTTCTGCGCCCACTACATAATTGTATTCTGAGCGGACTGAAGGCCATCTCTGCCGTGTGTCAGGATGGAGTGTTGAACCATTGCTCATTCCACACTGTTGCATTGAGAGCATTACTGCTACTGCGTTGAATGCATGAATCGTCTCCATGACCAAGTTTACTACGTGAAACGTTGCTGGTGCGTGAATCAAAGCCTCTGAAGATCTATGAGGGTACGTTGCATTCACTTCTATTCAGGGAGCTTGATGAGAACATTTCCATTGTGCTCGGAGACATCTGCGATTGGCTTACCGAGAGAATTGACCAAAAAGCTAAAAAAAGTAATGACAATGAAGATTGATTGTTGAAAGTAATAATTGATTTCGATATTCAGAGTTATTGTATTTTTCTAGAGATTCAAGTCTAAAGTAACAAATGGTGGAAGCATTGAATGACACTACGAAGGAGAGCAATGCATTGGTTTATGAAGTGCAAGCATTGAAGTTAAATGCCATATGTTGCTTATACATGGTATCTTGAACTGTTTTGGTATGCTGCCTATACATGGTATCTTGAACTGTTTTGGTACACTGCCCATACATGGTATACTGAACTGTTTTGGTATGTTGTCCTATGATGCGTATGTGAGTTGAGCCCTGATTTTGTGCATGTTTTAAAATCGTTGCTGTGTGTTAAATTTTTTTGAAGGGCTGCATTGGGTGATCAATGTAAACATAAACCGATATATATCTTGAATAGTGCATATTACCAAAAAAAATGTCGATATATATGTCTTGGGTATTGACATTTGCTATCAATTTGAGTTTGTTGTCCAGTCATAACATAACTATATTTTTTCCCCATTAAGAGTAAAAAATTTGCAGCAGAAGTTTTTTTGTTACAGTATGTATTCAATCATATCCATCGTGGGAATAGTTCTCACTGGCAAAGAGAACTATCCTGAGTGGTCCTGGATGATAAAACACATGCTCATTTTCAATGAGCTGTGGAAAGGAGTGTGTGTTGGAGACGGAGACAAAGAGCTAGAACAGCGTACCTCAAATAAAGATCTCGTCATTTGGGAAAACAATAAGATAAAAGCTTATGCATTAATCATAGCATCTATAAATGAAGAGGTGAGTTGCCATATTTTGCCATTTTCAATTGCTTTTGAAGCCTTACAAAATCTGAAAGAACTCTATGACTCACATTCTGCACTTGAAGTTGTTCAACTCATAATTAAACTCTTCACTCTTGAACTGCAAAATAATGATCCTCTTGCTCTTGCATCTGAAGTAAAGTCTATAATGCATGATATCAAATCCACTAAGGTTGAATTAGATATTCCTCTTATCGCTTTTCTCAAGGCAATTTATCCTACTTACTCCAATTATCTTGAGTCATTGCAAGCAAATGGAAATCTCAAAGATATCACCTTTGACTCTCTTGTGAAAAAGTTTGCTGAAAGAGAGAAAGCTTTTGGAAAGAAGACAGTGCTTGAATCTTCTGAAGAGGCTGTGTGCCTTGCTCATAAAGAAAAGCATCCTACTCAAGATTCTACAAGAGGAAGAGGTGGTCGAAGAGGAAGAGGAAGATATTTCAGAGACAGGGGGGGCAGACACTCTCAAGGAGAAAAGGCATATTTGCACTGCATACGCTGCAAGAGAAATGGGTCACATGATGCCTCTACATGCAAGTTACCATGGGACAAAATTGAGTAGCAAAGAAACCAACAGAAAGGTAAAACTAATGATACAGACAAAGGTAAAGCACCTGAATCCGCTCACTATGTTGTGGCACAATGTAATATTGGAGTAAATGAAGATTTATTTAATGCTTCACTTGCTTCTTGGAAAAATGATTTTTTTCTTGATTAAGGAGCAACCTGCCACATGACTCATAGAAAAGATTTTTTTGAAGAATTTACTGACAATGTTGATGGATAAGTATACTTTTCAGACCAATCAAAAATCAAGCCATCAGGGCTTGGCACAATCAGGCTTAAACACCCTGGTCTTCCAGACTTTCTTCTGCATCATGTTCTATATCTCCCATAGCTCAAGAGAAACTTGTTGTCCTTGGTCCACATCTGCCAGCAAGTTCACTCCATTCATATGTTTGATGGCAAGCTTGAGGTAAGAAAAGCATCTGACCACTCACTTGTCATGAGGGGAATAGAAGAAGAAAGGCTTCTCAAGCTGCAAGGAACCTCTTCTTGTGCACAACATTTCTCATACAATTCTCATTATGAAGAAGATACACTTCCATCAAGTTTATTATGGCATGCTAGATTTGGACATTTGAACTATGACAGCCTCCACTTGTTGAAGAAAAATGGTGTTGCTGGTTTGCCTACAATTCCTAAGAAACTTAAGCAATGTGATGCTTGCATTCTATGAAAGCATAGAAAACAGTCTTTTCATGATTCGCATTCAAGAGCACATAGAAAACTTGAACTCTTTCATTCAGATTTATGTGGTCCAATTCCTGTTCCTTCTTCAAATGGAAACAAATATATGATGACATTTATTGGTGACTACGCCAGTATGTGTTGGGTTTATTTATTAAAGAACAAATCTGATGCTTTTCAAACATTCAAGAACTTTCATAAATAGATTGAAAATGATGCACTATCTCATATTGGGTCTATTCGCACTGATAATGGAAAAGAATACACATCAAATGAATTTGAAAACTATCTTCACCAACATGGGGTCAAACATCAAACAATTGTGCCTTATAATCCCCAACATAATGGTGTAGCTGAAAGAATGAATAGGACAATCTTAAATATGGTATGATCCATGCTCTTCTTAAAAATGTAAAGATAATGTTTTGGGTTGATGTTGTTCTATGTGTTGCATATATAAAGAATAGACATCCATCTAATGCTATTAGAAACAAGACTCCATATGAAATGTGGTATGGACATGTTCCTTCGGTAAAGCATCTCAGGGCCTTGGTTCCACCTATTATGCCTTGATACCAAAGGTACATAGAAACAAACTTGGTGCTAGAAGTCGTAATTGTATCTTCTTGGGGTATTCAAACACCTCCAAAGCATATCATCTCTATGATGAAGTAAATAAAAAGTTTTTTGTATCTAGAGATATAATTTCTCTTGAATCATCCAAAACTGACAATGTTATTGAGCAGCAACTTGATCGCTTGGATAGATTCGCAAAAGCAAAATCATTTCAAGAATTTGATAATCAGATTCCACATCTTGAAGGGTGGGTTCCTATACTAGATCAACATGTGGAATCTTCTTCTGAAGAACACTCTCCCCTGCATGAAACTCCAAAAACGGATGATGCTTTAAGTGATGTGATTGACAGAATTGGGAGACTCAAACTTGATTCAGTCCCAACTCAATCAGTGGGGCAGCCTGGACCATCTGAGAAAGGTCCCCCAAAGTGGTTGACAAAGACACTTGAAAGTGTTCATCCTGATGAGGTTGGAAAGAGAGGAACTAGAAATTCAAACCGGAAAAATGGAGGTGATCTAGATGACTCTAATTCACCTATTTATATGGATGCTTCTTATGATTGTGAATTGAACTTGTCTATATATTTTGAACCAACTTCCTTCAAACAAGCTGCTTCTTATGATGAATGGAAAGAATCGATGCAAAAGAAGTATGATTCCCTCATAAAGAATGGCACTTGGAAGCTGGTTGATCCTCCATTAGGAACCAAACCAATTAGCTGCAAGTGGGTCTACAAGAACAAGTATAAAGCTGATGGCTCACTTGACAAGCACAAATCTAGGCTTGTGGCAAAAGGTTTTGCATAGAAGGAAGGGGTCGATTATGAGGAGACTTTTTCCCCCACAGCAAAATGGGCTACCATCCGGACACTCTTTGCTCTAACAGCTCAGAACGGTTGGAAAGTCCATCAAATGGATGTAAAAATTGCTTTCTTAAATGGAGATCTAAAAGAGAATGTTTTTATGTCCCAGCCTGAAGGATTTGCTGTGAAAGGACGTGAATATAAAGTATGCAAACTTGTGAAGTCCTTGTATGGCCTCAAACAAGCACCGCGAGCCTGGTATGAAAAACTAACTAAGCATCTTTTGAAACTCAATTTCAAACATTATGATCTTGATGATGCAACTTTATTTGTCAAGAAAGTTGGCAAAACAGTTGTATATCTTGTGGTATATGTAGATGATCTTTTGATGACAGGGAACAACGAAAGCTACATTGCATCCATAAAGAAGGAATTGGCGAAAAGTTTTGAAATGACTGATTTGGGCTATGTTCATTACTATATTGGTATTGAAGTAACCTAACATCCGAAGTCCATATTTCTTTCTCAAAAGAAATACATTGGAGCTCTGTTGAACAGGTTTGGCATGACAAAATTCAATCCTCTTACTACTCCAATGGAACAAAACTTAAAGCTCACATCTATTGAAGGAAAAGAATTTGAGGATGCAACAAAGGACAGCTTGTAGGAAGTCTCAACTACCTAACTACTACCAGACCAGACATTTCGTTTGTTGTTGGAATCCTCTCTAGGTTTATGCAAAAGCCTTGTGAGGGACATTGGTCTGCTGCAAAAAGAGTTCTAAGGTACTTGAAGGGAACTCAAGACTTTGGAATCAAGTATACACAGGTGGACAACTTCAACTTGATTGGATACTCTGATTCAGACTTCGATGGAGACAAAGAAACTGGGGTATCTACTTTAGGATATGCTATGATTCTTTGATTAGGAGTTATCTCCTGGAGATCACGCAAACAATCAGTTCCAGCAGATTCCACAAAAGAAGCAGAATACATGGCAGCAGCTGAAGCAACAAAAGAAATTGTGTGGCTCAGGAAAATTCTTGAAGATTTGCAGGTAAAACAAGTACAATCAACTCCCACTCATGATTGACAATACCTTTGCAATTAAGTTGGCCAAGAACCCAAAGTTCCATGATATAACGAAGCACATCAATACCAAATATCATCTAATTCGACATCATGTTGAGGCCAAAACAATCCATCTCCGTCATTGTTCCACTAATGAGCAAATTGCCGACATCTTCACCAAAGAACTTGGAAGAGAAAAGCTTGAACAATTCATAATGATGCTTGGACTCACCAACATCCCTTCAGATTAAGGGGGGGAATGTTGACACCTAATCATCAGGATTGGGTGAATATAATGTATTTAAATAATAAGTAATATGAACAGTCATCGGGAGATGAAGTGAATAGTCTCTCCCTCATGTATATAATAAAGACTAACCTGAAGGAATATGATTAATATGAATCAATTTTTCTTTGAGGAGTTAATGCCTGGCATGTCAGCTTATAACCCTTGAAACCATCCTTATACCCAATAAATATGCACTTTTCAGATTTACTATCCAACTTGGTTCGTTTCTCCTTTAGAACATGTACATATGCATCACATCCAAATACCCTCAGATGTGAAAGAGAGGGTTTCTTACCAGTCCATACCTCTTGTGGAGTCGTATCCTCCAACGCTGATGAAGGTGATCTATTAACCAGGTGACATGTTGTCTCCACCACCTCTACCCAAAATTCTTGTCCTAACCCGACACCACTGAGCATGCTTCTTGCCCTTTCCATCAACGTCTTGTTCATTCTTTCTGCAACTCCATTTTGTTGAGGTGTATATGGAGTAGTCTTCTGTTGTGCTATACCACACTTCTTACAGAATTCTTCAAATTCCTTACTGCAAAACTCTCCACTGTTATCTGTCCTCCGCACCTTTATCTTCTTCTCTGTCTAGTTTTCCACCAGAGCCTTACATTCTTTAAACCTGTCAAAGACTTCAAATTTCTTCTTAAGGAAATATATCCATGTATTCCTTGAGAAGTCATCTATAAATGATACATAGTAACAGACTTACCCCGTGATGGAACCTTCACAGGTCCAAACACATCACTGTGCACAAGCCCTAATATATGTTTCGCCCTCCTATCACCAGAGGGTAAACTCACCCGATTCTGCTTCCCATATACACAAGTTTCACAGAAATCAAAATCCAAAGAGATATTACTCATACCTTCTACCGTACCTTTATCGTGAAGTATTGGAAGGCCCTTCTCTCCAATATGTCCAAGCCTTTGATGCCACAACATGGTCTTCTCTCCAGAGACCACTGGATTTTCTGCTCCACTCTCAGGAACCACAGAACTGTTGCACCCATCAATAACTGTGCTACCTTGCAACTTGTACATAGTTCCAACCCAAACACCTTGCATCAATACCAGTGCTCCCTGAACCATTTTGCAGGTATCCTTCTCGAACATTGTTTTTACACCTGCATCATCTAGCTTGCTTACGAAAATCAGATTTCTGGCCAATGCAGGAATATGCAGAACACTCGGAAGTGTTCTAACCCTTCCACCTTGCAACTTAAACTTTACTTTTCCGTGACCAACGATTCTAGCCTTCCTATCATCCCCCAAGAAGACATCACCACCATCATATTTCTCATACTCGCAAAACCACTCTCTATGGGGAGTGAAGTGAAAGGATGCACCTGAGTCAATCAACCATGCCTCATGATCTACATGTGTACTTAAAGAAGCCAAGTACACATCCCCACCTTCATCTGAGGTGGTTTTCACCTCTGTAGAAGGAGCATCATCAGATCCCTTTCCTTTATCAAGAGCTTTAGATTTACAGTCCCTTTTTTAGTTTCCTTCCTTTCCTCATTTCCACAAACTATCCCACGAATCTGGTAGAGAACACAAAAAACTAATGCACTTATCTTCATCTGAAATTTTGATATCAACAAACGATAACTGACTTACCACAGTATTAAATGCATTCAAATGCTCTATCACCAAGTCTCCATCTTTCATCCTCAGGTTATACAACTCTTTCTGTAGAAACATTTTATTCACCAGAGACTTAGATTGGTACAAAGTCTGTAACTTGTCCCACAAATCCTTTGTTGTAGCTTCCCCTGATACATTCAACAATATTGAATCTGAGACACACAATCGTATTGTGCTCTTAGCCTTCCTATCCAACTTCTTCCATTCTTCATCGGACAATCCCGTTGGTTTAGTACCTGGATCTATCGCTACCCACTGATCTTTATCCACCAACATATCCTCCATCTTGAGTTTCCATAACTCAAAACTCTAACCATTAAATTTCTAGATCTCTATCTTTCCACTACTCGCTATCTTCTTTCACCACCAGAGTCTATCTCGTAGATCTCCCACTGAACAGGGTCTACCACAGGCCCGAGTGAAACCCCTTAGCAACAAAGGCATCCCCTTGAAGCTAAAACATATCTAATACCAAATGTAGGTTTTAACCCCGTATAGAGATTGCCTGCATACGATTCTAGAACACAGAAAATAAACAATGCAAGAGCATAACACATAAAACACATATACACAAAGATTTTCCCCTAGATCCCAAAACTGGGACTACCGACTTGATTTTTCATTATTTTCCTTTCAATGTTACAATACATATTTATACATGCCGAAGCATCCCATACCATGGACCGAAAACCATCGCATCCAAAACCATGTGCGAAAAATCATGCACAAAACCATAGGTAGGTCCGCCCAACCTAATATAGGGTCCAAAAATAAAATTTTCCGAGGTGCTACCCAAAACCCCATAGAGTGGAGTTACATGCACCCCTCAAAACCCCTGTGACGCACCCCCCCCTGTGCTACGCAATGAAGGGGGGCTCCGCTCCCTTCTAATCCCTAGGTTAACTAGGTGGGCTAGTCGTGGAAAGAATATAACACAACCCAACACTATTATCATTTTTGTTTTGAAGCCCTTAACAGCTAAAAATATGAATGTTGTAATTTTTTGCATCATTTATAGTTCTTAATGCATATCTCAACCAGATAAAAAAATGCATAAGCTTCCATGGAAAGGATCCCATTATTCTTCATTACCTTGACGCAATTCCAAATGCCAAGCCAATCCACAAGAAAATTAAATGTGAGGAGGTTTTGCTTCCTACAAATCTTCAAGCTAAACCAACGGAAAACCTTTATCGAATCCATGCTAGCCCCCAAAAATTATATTGACACCCAAACACAACTTGTTCAATGCATTTTCAATACCTATTTGAGGTGATCCTCTTCTCCATTTAATCGAGTAATTCTAACACGATTTTCGCCTACTTGACCTAGACAACACATTAAGAAAACAAACTAGTGCCATAATTCCCTGCAGGAATCCATATTGATCCATCACATTGAACATCATCCTCGCCTTCTCAACCTTTGTTTTTGGCCAAGAGCTCTCGGAGCCCAAATAACCCAGCATTGCCCACTAGAAACGGATCACTTCCATCTTGTTGTTTCTTAGAAAACTTCATTATATCTGTCAAGATTCGATCACCTAATTTGATCCATACCAGGGCAATGTACTTCCTTGAAACAAATGTTTTCTTGGTGGCCACCTTCGTCACTGTCACTCGTATCTCGCCGTGAACTCCAACCTCGACTCCTAGCAACTAGTTATTGTGAGGATTCAATGATGATATATTCCCCCCAACAAAAGCACACAACCTTAACTCACAACTGGCCATTGTTGCAACATTGATCACACAAATAGAGGATGAGTTTATATCCATTCACTTCTCAAGTACATTTTCAAGTCCACCTTCGGCTCTAATTTGGACACAGTTTTATTTCTGGCGACTTTCCCTAAAATCAAGTCTCTACACGCAATATGGTTAAAACTGTTAAAACAGATAATTACTCCCGCATCGAGAATAATATAAAATTAGAGAGTCAGTTAAATGACTCTCTAATTTTAGATTATTCTCCATGCAGGAGTAATTAGTTATGTTAACTCTCCCCCTTAATTATGACCGCTAAACTAGGACATGACTAATGACAACTCAGACATGCCTGCTGATCTATGTCTCAGCGAGGATTACAACACCCAAGTTTCTTCTATGAAACTCAAACACATATTTTGCTAATGACTTAGTAAAAATATCAGCCAATTGGTCACTAGATTTACAAGGCTTCAAGTGAACTTCTCCATTTCTCACAAGTTCTCTGATAAAGTGATATCTTGTATCAATATGCTTGCTCTTTTGATGAAACACACTATTCTTGGATAGTACAATCGTTGAGGTGTTGTCACAATATATTGTTTTTGATCCTTGTTGTTTCTGCTTGAGTCCATCAAATACTCTTCTTAACCACACTGCTTGACATGTTGTAGATGTTGATGCACATATTTTGCTTCTGTTGATGAAAGTGTCACAGTAGGTTGCTTCTTAGATGCCCATGAAATCACACCTGAACCAAGATAGAACACATAACCATAAGTGCTCTTCCTATCATCTAAACTACCTGCAAAATCACTATCTGTATATCCAATCAAATCCTTATGTTTTGTGCTTTCATACCTTATGCCACAATCTCTAGTTCCTACTATGTATCTCATATTTCTTTTTCCTGCTCTCCAATATGTGTCTTTTGGAGTCTCCGTAAATTTAGAAATCAAACTCACTCCTTGCATAATATCTGATCTTATAGTTGTGAGATACAGGAGGCTTCCAACCAATCTTTTGAATATTGTTGGATTGACATCTGATCCTTCATCATCCTTGGTTAACTTTGTACCTATTGCAACTGGTGTAGGGACATGTTTGTAATTCTCCATCCTGAATATTTTCAGAAAATATCTAACATATTTATTTTGACAAATAAAAATTCCTTTTTTAGATTGCTCAACTTATATGCCAAGAAAATATTTCATGAGACCAATGTCTGTCATCTCAAATTATTTCATCATGGTTTCTTTAAATTCGTCTAATTCAAAGTCACGTTTATAAATCATGTCATCAACATATAAACAAACAATCAAAAATTTTCCATGCTCATTTACCTTTGTTTTCAAGGTAGGCCCAATGTTGCTTCTGCAAAATTCATTCTTGAACATGTAGCTGTCAATTCTGCTATACCAAGCTATAGGCACTTCCTTAAGTCCATAGAGCGCTTTCTTCAACTTGTAAACTTTATCTTCTTTACCTTCAACTTCATAACCTAGAGGTTGCTGCACATAAATTTCTTCTTCTAGAATTCCATTCAAGAAGGCCGATTTCACATCCATTTGATATACTCTCCACTTGTTCTAAGTTGTTGTGGCTAGAACTACTCTTGCAGTATCCAATCAGGCTACCAGAGCAAACGTTTCTCCAAAGTCTATTCCCAGTTGCTGCAAGAATCCTTTTGCTAGAAGTATTGCTTTAAATCTGTCAATTTCACCTCTCTCATTCAACTTTGTCTTGTACACCCATTTCACACCAATGAGATTTTTTTCCTTTGGAAAATAAACCAAATCCCATGTATTATTCTTTTCAATAACATCAATTTCCTCATCCATGGATTGCACCCAATTTTCATCTCAAATTGATTCTTCAATCAAAGAAGGTTAGAATGACAACAATGCAAAATTTGAACTAACATCCAAATCATCATAAATATATTTTAGACTTCTCATATTTCTCTTACCATTTCTTGTTTCATCACCTGATTAATTGCTAGGAGAATCTCGATCTGTTGATCTGTTTGAAGATCCTTGCTGCTCAAAAAATCTTGGAGTCCTTGTTGGTGTGTCTCTATTTGGTGTCTTCATCTATGATTCTTGCTTCTCCTTTTATGCTACATTGTCTTCTTCCACTAGTGGCACTTGTACATAAATTGTTTTGTCTATACTACCATTCCACGACTCTTGTTCTTTGAACACAACATCTCTTCTAATTATGGTCTTCTTGGTGACAGGGTTATACAATTTGTAAGCTTTTGATTGCTCACTATAACCAGTAAATATGCATTTTTCACTTTTATCATCCAATTTTCCTCTTAGCTCTTTAGGCACATGTGCATAAGCTACACATCCAAACACTTTGAGATGAGATACACTACAAGACATACCTGACCATGCATCTTCTAGTACTTTGTTCATCACACTCTTTGTAGGAGATATGTTTATCACATAAACAACACATGAAACTGCTTCTACCTAATACTCATTAGACAAGTTTCTTCCTTTCAACATGCTCCTTGCCATGTTCATAATGATTCTTTTCTTTCTCTCTACTACACCATTTTGTTGTGATGTGTATGTAGTTGTAAATTATCTTCTGATTCAATGTTGTTTGCAGTAAACATGGAATGCCTTTGAATCATATTATCCACCAAGACCTAACCTCAATACCTTGATCTGTCAATCACTTTGGTTCTCTGCTAAGGCTTTGAATTCTTTGAACTTTGCAAAAGTTTCAAACTTCTTCTTCAAGAAGTAAACCCATGTCTTTCTGCTATAGTCATCAATGAAAGTGATGAAGTAACAACTTCCACCAATCGACTATGTGCTCATAGGTCCACAAAAGTTTGTATGCACTAGCTCAAGAGGTTTCTTTGCTCTATATGCAACTCCCTTTGGAAAAATTTCACAGTGTTTCTTTCCCAAGATGCAACACTCACAAGTACTAGAAAGTTATTTGATGGGAGGTAATCCTTTGACCATCTGTTTCTACTGCAACAATCTTAAACCAGAAAAGTGCAAGTGTACAAACCGAAAGTGCCATAACCAATAATAATTAGAACATGCAACTGTAAAAGAACTAACTTGATTACTATAATTCATAATTACAGGAAAGAGTTTGTTCCCCGTCATCTGCACCTTTTCTATCAATTGCTCGTTTGGGGACTTGTCATTTATAACACACTCTTGTCCTTGAAAGATAACTCTGTATCCCTTCTATGTCAATTTACCACAACATCAAATTTGGTAGACAAATATCTGAGGGCCTTCTCAACCATTGTTTGATCTTTAATTTCCTCACCATAAATTTTTAACTGATTTACGATAGTCGTGACCCGATTCACGAAAGAATCGATGTCCCTTGTCTCCTTCATCTACATACTTTCAAAATATCTCCTACTATTCTGCAACTTAACAATATTGAATTTGGTCATACCTTTATATCTTGTTGCCTAGGTATCCCATGCTTCCTTTGTTGAAGACGTGATCATAATTTTTTGGAACACTGCTCGATCCACTCCTTGATGGATAAGCTGCAATGCTTGTGCATTCTTATTTTTGTGATCTGATACCTGCCATGGAAATGTAATTCGTTGAAACAAATGTTGTCTTGGTGGCCACCATTGTCACCGTCACTTGGCTCTCACCATGAAAAACAACCTCAACTCCTAGCAACTAGTTGTTGTGAGGATTCAATGATGATATATTCCCCCCAAAAAAAGCACACAACCTTAACTCACAACTGACCATTGTTGCAACACTAATCACACAAATATAGGATGAGTTTATATCCATTCACTTCTCATGTACATTTTCAAATCCACCTTTAGCTCTAATTTTCACACAGTTTTATTTATGGCGTTTGTCTCCAAAATCAAGTCTCTATGCGCAAGATGGTTAAAACCAACAATCATAAACATGTGAAGATACACTCATGACTCCCCACACTCATGTATATTTCCTCACTATCACGAGGGAACTCACGCTTAGTATAACAGATATTCACAACATCCATCCATGATCCCGCACCCTGGAATTTTTATGGCGCTCATATTTAGTGCTCAACACAACACAACTTCGATATCAATCTTTGATTTGTGCTTAGATCTCCATCCACTCGAACAAAACAAACCCTTGGCAAGAGAAGCATCTTTCTAAAGCCAATATCTTAGCTATGATACAAGATGTATAAAATTTTCAGGAGCGAATTAATTGTTTATTGAGAGAAAACTTATTTATCATGAGAATAATTAAATGAGAAACAAACATAGAAACATTAAACACAACGTGTACCCTAGGAAAACCCCAACTCTGAGGAAAAACTTAGCATAACTAAATTCCATTAGAACCCTTGGTCAAAACCCTAGCCAATTCGGCCAAGTGAGACTTCACTGCTTACCTCCTTGGCCCTGCATTACAATGAAGTCTTCTTGGCCTTCTAAAGGCTCCATCACATGAATACCATGGGAAACCCAAAAACCGTGGGCCCAAAACCCCCACTAATGACTTCGTCAAATTTGTCTCTTTTTTAAAGTCAAGTTTACCTACCAATTCTTTCAAACTTTTGAACCCTCAACCTATGCATTCCAATTAACCTATTGCTACATTGTCATTTTAAGTATGTTGACAAAACTATAAAATTGGTGAGCTTAAGTGGTTGAAAAGGAAAGTAAACTAGGGTTTCGAGGTATAGAGCATTGGCATAAAGATATCATGGTTCCATGGCATGGATGACAAATTATTGATATAGTATGATTTCAAGTGTAACCCTTGTAGAATCAAGAATGGTGATCAATAGGCATGAGCCCACCACTCAAACCTCATAAACATTGCATGAGTATAATGTAAGTTGTCACTAGTTTGATGGGTCTGAGTGGCAAGAATTTTTGTCATTGTTCCAAGGAAAAATTTGTTGAGTAAATTTGTGCTTTGTACAAAAGTTCGATGGAAGAATTGCCCAAATAGGAAACTGTTGTAGCGGCTACAACCACCCTCCAATTTTTTTCCTTAGACTCGCTTTGAAGCCTCCCTACCAACCTTTCGCAGCAGCATGTCTTGCCTTGTCAAGTACACAAGCTTCAATGAATTTCTTCTAGAATGACAACCTATCCATCAAATATTTTTGCATTCCCCTCACAGGTTGTTTCTCCGGACTTGGTCCAGCTGTAGGCTGAGCAGCTTCCTCAAGAAATTACACAATTTTGGAGGGCAACCAGCCTTCCCTCCAAAAATTGCACAATTTTTCTGGCAGCCTGCTCAGCTCCAGAATTTCACAATTCTGTCAAGCAAGCTTCATCCATAAAATTGCACAAATCCTCCCAGCAGGACTGCTCAGCCCAAAATTTTCACAATCCTGGGAAGCAGTCAGCTGCTCTGCCCAGAAATTGTGCAAATATTATGGGCAACCAACCTAGCTCCCTTCCAGAAATGCACATCTTCCCAACAGTTGAGAAACCTCTTGCATGTGTAGTTGGGTTTCCCAGTTCCACCCAGGACCAAGGAAACTTGACTTGCATTCATGGCTTGCTTTTTCCTGGAATAGAAAAAGCAAACATGCAAAAGGCATCCCTTGATTTAGGGAGCCATTTTGGCAGCTAGAGGTTACATGCAAAGATCGTTTTAGAATATTTCCTCCAAGTGTCGCTTTTTCCTAGATTTGTCGCATGCACATCATGAGCCCAAACTTATTTATTCAATCCATCAGAGCTCATTCTTTCACATCAATCTTGGAGCTCTTACATCCTACAGTACATCCAGGACTCTTCGACACATCCAGCTCAGCTATTCATGGGTAAGAGGCCTCAACTTGTCTTTTGCAGCATCTATGTCACTTTTTGTGTTTTCGCTTGTGTGGGTGTTGTTTGCCAGATTTATTTAAACACTTGATGCCGTTTACATGCATACTAGCTTGTACTAGCATCGTTTCAGTTTTTGTTACCATGTCACTGTTGTCGCATGCATGAAACTGTTTTGCACAAACAGTTTCCAAACCGACGACTTGCTTTACCCACATTCATGTTGTTCCATTTTTTGAATCTTTCATTCGTTGTTTACATGCACGATCATTTACTTCTACTTACACTCAGTATTGCCATGCTTTCACTTTCACACTTGCTTTCATTTGCCCGTCAGCGTGCCTGGCCAGCCTTGGCCCAAACTCTGCCTCACTAAGATAGCATTACACAATTCTGAGAGGCAAGGCTTTGTTTTCCTCTCCAGAAATGCGCATTTTTTCCCAGGAGTTGTCCTCTAATATTGCAGTGTGCAATTCTAAGGGACAGTGACTGCTGGCCCATAAAATTACGCAATGCAGTTACTGAGCCTACACTCATTGCCAGCTGAAATTGCGCAGTTCCAGCAGCCAGCCTGGATTGTGCATTGCACAATTCCAGCAACTAATCATGCCTCCCAGACAACCCAAACTACCTTTTACGCAAGTCTGACAGTCAGCCTCCCAAGAGAAATTGCGCTCTTTTCCAGCCATTCCCCAGGTATGTGTTATGTAGTTCCCCGAATTTTCTTTGGTTTTCACTGATAGATCTAGCCCCTGACCATCATGGATATCCCCTTCAGCTTACCCAGCAGCAATGCCAACTCTAGAGACATATTGAAGAATTGGGTAAAGGAGTTGGCTAGACTCAGGATGACACCCAACTAGATCTACAAGACGAAGATATCGCGGAAGGCGTATCAATACTCGGTCATATTTGCATGTCAACTGTATGGCTAAGAAAGCATAGAAACCTTCCCACAAAGTTGGGTGATCGCACTGGACCAACTGGCCAAAGAGGGAAAAACATGTAATCGGTCTGTCATGTTGGCTCATCGGCTGAAGGAACAGGTAACAAGGGCTCGACAACCACCCAAAGGTATGCACAAAAATCAACATGTTCGCCTACATCTTGGATGTAATCTGTGCCCAACAAGAGTTCCCAAGTTTGAAGTGGGCATGGTCACTGGCGGAGACTGCTGTGAACACTTATTGTAAGATGTTGTCTGAATGCAGCTTCAGAGGAGTTATCACACGGTTGTCCGATCATTTTGTCACCCCAGTTTACAAGATGATATTCGAACACGATCCACCCTGTATGTCGAAGGAACTGATGGGCATAGCTGATTGATATGCCTCACGTCTGACACCTTCATATGGATGTATAGCGCGAAGAAGACTCAACATGTTCTACCAAAGTTTTCCTTGGAAATACTCGTCATGCAGGAAGTAGCATATCACATCTCGGCAGGATTGAAAATTAGGCTGCACCGGAAGAAGAAGGCACCTTGGCCTGCTCTTCTATTGCGCATTAGGTTATACAAGACTCGGAGTTTCAAGCATGAGGATGTCAAAGCAGAGTAGATGAAGAAGTATCCATTCGACATCCAAACATACAATCCATATGACCCGCATTGTCTTGTGAAGGATCACTTCACGAGAGTACAGTTCAAATGGATCCATGGGGCATTTCATTGGGAAGAGGAGGACCCATGGAGATATTACTACAGTTTCTCCAGACCCAATGAACAGATTGGCTTCGTTGTGGGATGGTTAGTGAAGCAGCATCTCGAAGAGCACCATAAGCAGTAGAGGTGAACATACCAGTGCGCGACAAGGGCAAGATGAAGATTGTCAATCGCATGGAGGAAGACAAAACTGCAAGTTCCAAGAAGATCCACTAGGGGAGAAAACAACTATGGCTATACATGAAAAGAGGAAACGGCACGACAAGTGAATCGTGCAAAGACAGAAAGATGAAACAGAGAATGGAGGAAACAGAGAAGGAGTTGCATGAGTTGAAGGAGCAACTCTGGAAGGAACAGGATTTGTGAAAACAGAAGAGGGAAGCACAGTAGCAACAGGTACAGCAGGGGGCGTAACATGTACAAATGGATGAAACAACGCCCGTACAGGTAGTGGAATCATAAGAACAACTGGGATCAGGTGAACAGGGTGAACCATCGTAGGAGCAAGACTTCACTCAGGAGATAGAGCAAGCACTTGAACAAATGGATATGGATATACAGCAACAGGAGTCAAAGCAAGACATCGACCTCATGCCTCACCAACAAGAGGTCGCCCCACCAGCTTCACTGCATCTAGAAGATGAGCAAGTCCAAAGCAACCAAGGAGACACTAAGATCCTTGGAGATTAGTCGAAAGGATAGATGCACAACATCTCATTCGACGAATCTCAACATAGAGTTGTGCAATCTCACAGAGTGTCAACTCTAGAAGATCATACATCTCCTATGCAATATGAGCAACAAGTGATCGTGTCAGACATGAGAAAACATCCAGCAACCTTGGCTGACACTACCAGAGAATATGTTGAAGCCACTAGCTCAAGTGTTCATTTTCTGATAGCTTAGAATGAGCAAATGGCTAAGGAACTACGAACGGATAAGCAAGGAGGAGAGTTGGTAACAGAGTCTACCTGAGCATAACTGAATAAGGAAATACTAGATGAAGTATTATCCCTTGAAAATGTCATTCGAGCATTGTATTCCAAGTTTGGTACCGTGCATAAGGCAGTCGTCCATCTCAATGGATGGCAGCAGTGATGTGCTAGAAGAGCACGTTTCTTGGTGAATGTGCATGCTGATGTTGATTACATGCAAACTTGGACGATGCAATACAAAGGAGCCCCACTTCACCTGCCTAAGATGATGAAGCCCAGAGCAGTCAAGTTTGTTGAAAATAGCAACGAAATGATAAATATAGAAATTCTAAAAATAGCATTGATATAAATAGAATTTCGAGATACATTCCAATTTTAATTAGTCCCTAAATTAAAATTGAGAATTAAAATTCAAATTTGAGCTCAGCAGTTGTTTGTAAAATAATTAATTAATTCATCTTGAGTTAATTAGTTAGATAAAATCAAACATGAAGTCTATGTGAAGACATGCAACAGTTATCCCTTTGATTCAGGAAGTTATCCCTTAATTAAAGAGATCAGGATGAGTTGTACTTTGAGTTGTAATTAATTAGCTCAGTTAAATGAGTTAAGTCCAGTTAGATTAGTTCCAATAGTTTGTGGAACTAATTGTGAGTTCAGTTAGTCAATGCATGCATGCATGCAACTAGTGTATTTCAGATAATTGAATATTCTCTCATAAATAACTCACGGATGTCAGTTCAGACAGAGACCCAATTGAGATCAGAGGATGGGATAGTGTACTATCAGTTGAAGGAATATTCCCATGAGGATATCTTTTGCATGTAGAAGGAATTCTTTCCTTGAGGATTGCACAATTATTTCTGAGGTTGGTGAGCAGTGTGTGAGGTAATTACACACAAGTGGCAACTTGAGGACCCAGGAGAAACTGCGCAAGGAAATAGGAGGCTTGGAGGACTGAAGGAAGGCATATGTGTTGTCTATTTTGTCTATGAGCAGCAGTGAGGGATTGTAATGAGAGCTGGATAACTTGTGAGATAAAGCTTTGTGTAATCCTGATATATTTCCACTTGTATGATAATACAGATAGCGGGGTTTTTAGCTGAGGCTTTCCCCAGAGTATTCTTCTGTGTTCATGTGTGATTGATTTCTTATTCTCTGTTATATGTGTTCTATTTGATCTTTCTCAAAATCGATTAAGCTTCCGCAAGTTTGTTGTAGAAGTAGATCTAGTATTTTGCTTTAGTATATTGCATTATAAGGTGATCTATAGTGAGAATTTCTACATGATACAGAGTAAAGGTGATCAAAGCGGAGAACAGTATACAAAGAAGGGAGAAGTTTGAAGTTTGAAGTTCTTGATTATAGAAATCGAATTCTTATCACATCTCAAATTTCACCAATGGCGTTTAATGGTTTGAGACTCAAGTATGCCCTGGATGGTAGCTCGAATTATATAGCCCGGAAGGATCGCATGGAAGCAGTATTAGAGGACAATGGTTTGAAGGACATCATTGATCAAGAAGTCCCCAAGCCAGCAGCAGCTAATACCCAAGAATTGGCAAAATGGAAGAAAGGTGTGGCTAGAGCGACGAGGATCCTTCTGGAGGGAGTTTGTGACCACATTGTCTCGAGTCTCCATGGGAAGGAGACACCATTTTCAATGCGGAAAACATTGAAGGATCTATATTAGAACAACAACAATCAAAGGAAGATGGCACAGAAAGACAAGCATCGAAAAATCAAGTGTGAAAAGGGTGACACGATCTCCACATATCTGAACAAGCTCACCACCTGCAGGGATGAGCTTGGAAGTGTAGGAATCATGACAGCCAATGACGACATGGTGAGTCTTGATCTCCTCGGTATTCCTAAGAGCTGGCATAGCTACCAAGTCTCAGCAAATTGAAGATAGAAACTACCAGGTGGGAACGAGTGTGGTCAGATCTGATGCAGGAGGAGATAAAGGGAAGTACCAGAGATGGTTCTTCATCAAAGAATGATAATGAAGAAAATCTACCCTTGGCGAGTAAGGCGATGAAAGGGAAAGGGAAGGCTTCCCATTCCAAATCGAGTTCCTCCCATGGGGGGAAGAATATTGACAAATCTAAAGTGCGATGCTTTAATTGTCATGAAGTGGGCCATTATGCTAGATGTTAGCACAAAATCTGACCCTGATAGGCCATTGATCAAGTAGACTCTGAGTAACTCTTTCAAACCAATCTTTTGGTTGAGGCTTAGCTTTCTCAACCTGAGAGGGCTCTCTCAATAGGTTTAATATTTTTTATTAATGATTAGATGGCTAACTCTAGGAACAAATATGGACAAATGTATAATTGGTTTACTGGTTGAATCAAATATTACCAAACATCCATTGGGCTATGGAGTCAAGATAGTATTCAATTCAACATGATCAGCAAAACATGGAAGTCAAGGCACTTAGAGTTTAGGTTTATAAATAAAACAGTAACACAGTGAATCAACACAGTTTACAAGCATGTGAAGGAAGTTAGAGCAGTTTCCAATGAATTCTAAGTATCACAAGCTCATACCACCGCAAATAAGTAATTGAAAATGCCATAAGAACATCAAACACATAAACTCCTTGTGAATCTTGAGTAGTCAAACTGATCTCTGTATTAAGTTTGAAAAACCATGGTTTCTTACAATAACACAACTTTCTTTTGCTAAAAAAATTACTAGCCCTGAGGAATTCAATTCTCATGCTTTATATAGAATTTTTGCAACCTTGGATACTATGATCCATCTATAGGGGAATTCGAATTCCTAACATTGACACCTATCTATTCATAAAACGAACTACTTAATTAATCCTTGACAGCTAGTTGTCTTTAAGAGTCCTAATACAAATAGGAGATAAACTCCTAAAACATTCTTTCAACAACCTTATGTATGACTTAAATACATTCTTTAACCAGCTGCTCCATGTCTTCGAGCTTTATGATGTCTCTAGTATTGTTGCAAACCTTGCTGAGTCATGACCTAACTGTCCTCAAAACAAGGAGACAGAGTTCCTCCCTTTAAAGCCCTTGATCCTTTATGCTTATCTTCGAGCAATTTTGCTGGTGTATATGTGGCATGTATTAGTAACCCATTAAAACTTCATTTTCCACCTGTGCAAAAAAGGAGCTTCGAACATATGGAAAAGAGGATGAAACATGATTATGCTACGAAAATAGTCTGTTTTCGTCGCACAGCTTTTATATCACTAATGGAATACTCCTTGGAACTTTGTTTTCTGCATTACTGCCATCTGAAACTTCATATATGATCCCATGTCTACCAGCAACATCAAAACTTGGAATTTATCATACCTTACCTTCAAAATGCATCTTTAAAGTGCTAAAAGGTCACCTTTAGCAGTTTCGTAGTGCACTACGAAAGTGTTGTGTATGCTCTTTTCCAATATAGTTTTCAAAAATCTGCAGTTTGGGAATTTCCAAAATTTCATAAAGACTAATATGATCACCAAAAATCAAAACAACTTACCCTTATAAGATGTTCTTCTTCATAAATGACCTTCTCAAAACTGTTTTAAGATATATCCTTCATTGCCCTTTTTCATCACCTTATTTCATTATTGTTGTAGCATTTTATTTAGATTTTGTCTTCAATCTGTCTCTTCAATCTCCTGTTAGTAGCTCTCAACTGAGCATTCATCCTCATTACAAATCTGGCTTCTTTCATTGCAGGAACAGTCCAAGTGAAGTATTGAGTTTCACTATTGACTATTTCTGGTTTGGAAACTTTTTCAACTTCCCAGAGAGCCTTTACCCTTTTGAAATTTGTCTTTTCAGCAGCATGCTTTCTTGCTCTCATCCTTAGTCTAGCAATTTCATTATTAGATGCTATTAACTTTCCTTCCATTTCTTTGTAACTGGCTTTTTCTATTTGAGTGGAAAAAACTCTGTTTTTGTCACCTTCGGGTCTTGGTGATGAAAAGTCTACCAACTCTTCCTGAACAACGGAAGCTTCTTCTATTTTCCCTAACTCAATACTGGACTCTTGCATCTTTTTGGATTGCCTGGTTAAGGGCTTTCTGGGCTTGAAAACAAATGTTGTAACATCATCCTCAAATTCTAGTTTCTTGGAGGGTTTCATTTTCTTCGACTTTCTTTTATCAAATTCTATGACATCTGCCTGCACCAAAGGGGATTCTGCAATATCAATGGCTTTTAAAATATCATTTAAATCACCCTTCAAGCTTGAACTTTCTCCCAAGATCACTGATTTACCCTTCTCCTTTGCAATTTGACTTCTAGTCAATCTCCTTTTAACTGATTTGTTAGCTGATTGTTCTTGTGTCATTCCTTAAACCTCGGTTATATTTTCCTTTGTAGATTTAGGAGTTTCAAGAATAACTACTGGTGTTTTGCTTACTTGCTCTTTCACCTGCTTCCTAGGTTTCAACTTAACAAATCTTTTTGCCCTAGACATTACAGACTTGTTGGTTTCTGCTGATGGAGTTTCTTTAACCTTAGGGCTAATACCTGAATCTTGATTTTCCACTCCAAAATCACATAAAAACATAAATGAAGACCATTCTTTCTTGATCCTTTTGAGTTCATGTAAAACTATCAGTTTAATTAGACCATGATGAAAAAGGGAAGTTTCATATCCTTGAGATTTCAACTGCACTTTATCTGCCATCTTAGCTACACTTCGATACAGGAAGTAAGGCAAATCTAAAGAAATCATACCAGTAAAATGCAACAAGAGTTTAAAATGATATGAATAAACCTTTTGATATCTGCCTTCACAGGTAAAATAATGTTGAATGTTGAAGAGCAAGTTGGCATAGCTGTCCTTGATGTAATTCCTGGGAATTGCCTTGGTTAAGTCTGTTTCTACAAACTCTGGCTTTAGAAATACTTTACATGGTTCCATGTCGAATCTGAAGTTTTTGAACCATATATCTTGCCCCCTAGGAATCTCTGTCACCAAAGCTATGATCTCTAAAGAAATTTGCAAGTTTAGGATTCCAACCTTTGTGCTTGAGCTAGTAAAATGTAGTGAAAACTCCTTTGTCACCTAAGTATGTCCTCACAACAATTTTTTACTAAACTTCCAACATCCTGCTTTCTTGAAGGCTTTTACAACTAATTTATCTCTGACTAAGACCTCAGTGCTTTCAAGCTTTGTTCTTAAACAATGACCAGACCTGTGACTTTTCTTCTCTTCTGTCATCTTTGCTTCTGAATTCTTGTAACAAACCGGCCTCGCTTGAAATTTTGTCGATCAGCCTCGCTTGCATATGGTGATCAGCCTCGCTTTAATTATGGATGAGAGTAACCTTGGTAAGAAATTACCAAAAGCTTATTGTTCAATTAACGATTTTCTTTGAGGGTTTGCATGCAAACTATAATGAGAGACTAGCCAGCCCTTTCGAATTTTGAAATTACCTATCATGATGAGCCCTAAATTCAAAATGATGAGTTTGGATGGCAGCATGCTTAAGAACTGACTCCTAGAATAACAAGATTGTTCTACGAATCTGCGCTTTCATAGCATGCAGGAAAAAGTGTTGCGAAAAGAGCAGCGTTTTTGTAGCGCAAAACAGAAAATTTACACTGTCTGTGCTACGAAAACGTGGTTTGGGGCTAATTGCAAAAATTTTCAAAATGGTTTAAGCTATGAGTTTCTAAAAAGAATGTAAGACTCATGAAACATGGAATAAGGTTGTTAGACTTTATTTGGGTATGAAAAATGAGACCCTTGAGACTCCTAACCTATCACCTACCCATTAAAACATAGGGTGACTTGACACTTATCTAAGACCATGACTAGGAACAACGTAAGCTCTTATTTTGTTGATAACAATGGCTCCACTTGGGATAGTGTACCCCTATGGCACACTAAGAACTCGTAGCTCCAGTGCTATCTATTTTTTGGTAAAATAAAAATACTGTTATTGGATTTGACAAGCATCTTCTTCAAATTTTTGGGCCTTCAACTCGGGCTTAAGCTCTTTGTTTCAACTCATCATTATTAGCAATAAAAACTTGACAAAGATTGAATATATACAATGTCATGAGTGATTGAAAACTTCAGCAAGTATAATGCTTTAGGAACCTGCCATTGACAGGCCCTCCAACATATGTTCCTCCATCAATTTCCTGCAATATATAGGTGTCGTTCCCATGAAAACCAACAATCTTAAAAGTACCCTTCCATAAATTCTCAAACTTACCATGCTTGCCCTTTTCCTCAATTTCGGCCTCCCATTTCAGCACTTTGTCTTGTATTTGGAAGCTGTCTTCTTTAATCTTCCCATCAAATGTATTTTTAATTCTATTCTGAGCATGCTGATGATTTTCATAGACTTCATTTGTCTTTTCCTACAAAGCTATCAGCTGGTTTATCCTCCTTTGTATGGCATTTGGTTCTTCTTCAAGTCTTTGAATTAATTTCATGGCCGGTACCCCAAGTGATGTCGGAAAAATAGCTTCAACACCATAAACTAATTCATACGGTGAAGTCCCAATTGATCTCTTTGTACATATCCTATCAGCCCATAAGGTGTACTTCAGCTTTAAGTGCCAAGCTTTCTTGTTCTCCTGCAATACCTTTTTGATGATTCTTACAATACTCTTATTTCATGATTCAGCAAGACCATTTCCTTGCAGATAGTATGTTGTAGAATGTCCAAGAGTGATATGGTATTGATGACAGAAATTGATCATTTTCTTAGACTTGAAGGCTTGAGAATTATCTGTTATAATCTTCATGGGGCAGCCAAATCAAGACAATATATTATTCTCTAGAAAAGAAATAATTATAGAATCATTAGCTTGCCTTGTTGGGATCGCCTCTATCCATTTGGTGAAGTAGTCCATTGTTGTGAGAATCCAGTGATGCTGTCAAGATGATGATGGATGTATTTCTCCAATAAAGTCTAACCCCCACTGCTGGAAAGGTGCTTCCACATAGATAGGTACCAAAGGCAGAGGTACAAGTTTTCTTCTTCCTTCAAAATTTTGGCATTCATGACATGCAGCAATTCTTTTGTAAATGTCTTTAAACATTGTTGGCCAAAAACATCCCGCTCTTAGAATCTTATTTGATGTAGCTTTCCAATAATGGTGTCCTCTGCAATCACTTTTATGGAATACTTCAATGACTTTAGCCTCCTCTTCAAGTAAACAATTTAGCAAAATTCCTCATGTATCTTTCCAAAACAGATTTTTGTCAAATATAAAATATCTCAAAGATTCCAACTTCACAAACCTTGCTTTGGATTTTGTTAGATCAGCGGGACCTCTGTGATGTTGTAAAACAAATACCACATTTATGTATGTCTATATCATATTCCAGCGATTTTTCGATCCATTTTCCCCTTTTACCATCAAGATCTACCTGAGTTAGGATGTCTTTCACCACAGTACTTGGAACATATGCCAAAATGTGAGAATGCAGAATGTAAATTCTGAAATCATTAAGAGATTTCACCAAATCATAGGCCTGTTTTTCTAGAATAGTATACTTCAGTTCAGCCTTCGCTAATTTTCTACTAAAGAAAGAGATAGGTTGTTTAGTACCTTGCTTTCCTTTTTGAAGCAAATCTCCAGCAATTGTATTTTCAGAAGCAAATTTAAAAATCAGAAAATCTTTGGAGAAATTTGGACTGATGAGTACCAGTGCTTGTGTGAGTGCCTTCTTAATTTGCTCAAAAGAATTCTTTGCTTCATCTGTCCATTTAATATCAACTCCTTTCTTTAACATCCTTGTTATATCTTTGATCATCTCAGGAAAATTAGGAATGAAGCGCCTAACAAAATTCACTTCCCAAGAAATGATTGAATCTCTTTCGTACTTCTTGGAAAATCTACTTTTTGAATTGCATTAACTATGTTAGGATCAATCCTAATTCCATCTTCAGAAATAATATGACCAAGTAATTTTCCTGTAGTTAAAGCAAAGATGCTTTTAGCAGGATTAAGAGAGATACCAAACCCTCTATATTTCAGCAAATTTTTTTCTAGGTGTTACAAATGATCTTCTTCTTTCTTTGAAAAGATTGTTATATCATCAAGATAAACAACCATCGTCTTGTCCTTTTCTTCAGAAAAATCAATGTCCATCACTCTTTGAAAAGTAGCTCCCGCATTCATGAGACCAACGGGCATCTTAGCGTACATGAATGTGCCCCATGGTGTTGTGAAGGTTATTTTCTCCTGATCATCCGGATGCACAAGAATCTGATCGTAACCTGAGAAGCCATCAAGCACAAACATTCATTGTGAACCCACAATATTTTGCAGAATTGAATCCATCTTGGGAAGAGGATAGTTGTCCTTTAGTGAAGCCTTATTCAAATTCCTGAAGTCAATACAAATTCTGATTTCTCCACTCTTCTTTCTAACCGGTACCAAATTTGCAAGCCAATTTGAGAATCTGATTGGGACAATGATTTTAGCATCAAAAAGCTTCTTAATCTCCTTTTCAATCAATGGCATGAGAAGGGGACTAATTCTTCTCAACTTCTGTTTGAACGGTTTCTCATTTTCTTTAATAGGAATAGTATGCTGAATAATGGAAGGATCATACTATTTTAAGCTAGCATAACTCCAAGAAAAAACATCAACAAACCTATTCATCATCTCAATATATTTGAATTTCATATCAATTGAAAGAAACTTTGACATTTTGATCATTTTAGGCAAAGCTGAGGTACCCAAATTACAGCTTTCTACTTCCTCTTCATCAGCTTGTATCTTTGGTGATTTGAACACATCATTCTGATCAAAAAGCTTCTTAAGAGGAATAATACCCTTCGGTATTGAATTATTCTTTAATTGAAAGACTTCATAATTTTCTTTAGATTCAACAAACATGTTTTGTTGATATAGTTGAGTACTTTCAAATTCTTCTTTTAGCTCAATAAAATTATTTACCTGTTGATCATCTTCAAAAACTTGCCAATTGGTGATATTGTCTGGTATAGCTAGTCTATTACAGACTTCAATCTCATATTTCTCAGAAGAATGAATAGGAATGACAAAAAGACTCGCCGAAACAGCAAGAGAATCAGCAATGGAATTTTGGTCTCTAGTTTTGACAATGAAAGAATAGATTTGAAAATTCTCCAACATGTCTAAAACTATATTTATGTATGCTCTCATTCTTACATCCTTTGTTTGATAAACACCTTCAACATGTCTAATAACCAATTCAGAATCTCCAAAAACAGAAATATTCTGAGCCTTCATTCTTGTCAAAAAATCTAGACCCAAAATCAAAGATTCATATTCAACCATGTTATTTGTGCAATCAAAATTCAGTTTGTAATAGTAAAACTTACTCTCATCACTTGGACTTGTAATCCAAATTCCTAATCCTACCCCTTCTTTTCCTGTTGATCCATCAAAGTACAATGAACACCATCCTTCCGTCTCTTTGTTATTTACTTTCTGGTTTTCTCAAAGCTGATTTTTCTGCTTTCATTTCTTCCAAACCACTATCAATTGACTCATTGAAAAGAATGGCAGATCCAAGTTTAGTATCAAATGAATCAATAGGAAAATTCTGAGGTTTATCTTTGTTGCTTACCATATAAGCCATTCTAGTCTCCCGATACAATCTCCTTTGTTCACCAAAAACAAGAATTGTGGCATAAGTAAGGTCCATCTGCATTGTGCCTTTAATTTTTGATGCCCATGATCTTGATCACAAAATCCCAAACTTTGGCGGAATATCAGCCACAACAATGTCCATAACAATTGTCTTTGCTGGGATTCGCGTTAGACCAACAACATCATCTTTGATTAAACCAATACATTGAACTCTTTTTGAGTCAAAAGAGAATAAATCTTTATATGGTCTTGTTACCTATAACCCTAACCTTTCCATAATTACTTTGGGCATGAGATTACGAGAAGCCCCTGAATCCAACGTAGCATTATGTAAAGTCATATCATGAATACTAATGCTTACATAGACAGGAGGACACTCTTCATTTTGATCATCTTCTAACCTTGTACCCAAATATGTAGTAGGATTATCTTCTTTGACATTTAAAATATCAGTAGCTCCTAGTTGTGAATTCAACATCTCAACAATCTTGCTTCTATATTTATTTACCTTGAGAATCTCACTAAAAGGGACTAATATTTTAATCTTTGAAATTTCATTCTCAAGGTTGAAAACAGAAACAGATTTTTCAGCTTCTTTGATAGGAGGAGGAGGTTGAGTGTCTTTTTTACCAAGCGGAGTGTCTTTCTTACCTTCGGCAATCTTTGGGGTATCATTTTTGGCTTCAGCAACCTTTGGAGCATCTTTCATAGGTTGTGCTTTGTTTGCAAGACTCGGCACATTTATGTTTCTAAGATTATATTGTTTTTGCATTTCAAAGATGGCATGCTGATACCCTTTAAAATATTATGAAGGTTCTTCCCCTTGATTTGCCAAATCTGACTCATCATGCTCCTCTTTATTCAAGAAAATTCCTGACATCTCTTCGTCAAGACAGTGGATAGATTCTTCAGGAATTTCAAGATCATCTTCTTCATCAACCAAATTCTGCTGAAAAGGAGGTCTCATTGGAGGATCAGGTTGCTAATTTCTATTTTCTCTTGGTCTTTCTTGGTTTTGAGGTCTCCTGAATTGAGGATTTCTAAATTGAGGTTCATGTTGCACAGGAGGAACAGAAGCATTTGCAAGAGCTAACCTATCCATCAACTTCTCCATGGTTTTCATCATTGAGTCTAATTTATCTTCAGAAGTTGAAGAGGAAGGTTTTTCTTCTTCTTTCAATTTAGTTTTTCCCATTTTTTACTTTTTAGCAGTTATCATGTTTACCTCTACCTTTATTGCATCAGCCTGCATTTTAGCAAGTGTAGGTGATTCTCTTTCTCTCAACAAGAAAGAAAAGTCATAATCAAATGCTTCGGCATATCTCATTTGTGCTAGAGCTTTCAGAGGTTTCAAACGAGCTGGAATTGAGTTAAACACTTTATTGAATTTTTTTGAAAAATTTTGAACAATTTCATCAGATGCCCTTCTAAGACTATTATATTCAGTAAGTGCTTGAACTGGATTAGTTATGTTTCCCCATTTCCTTAAAAAAATATCTTCAAACTCAACCCCATTTCGAATGCTTCCTTGTGTAAGAGCTTTAAACCATTTTCTAACTTCACCAATAAAGCTTTGTGAAAAAAGTCTTAACTTCACATCTTCATCATCGGCTTCTTCTCTGTCAACAAAATCATTAAATATGTCTACATGTTCTTCTGCTGTAATTTCTTCATCACTACCCCATGTAGGGATCCTAACAGCATATTTACTAGGAAGGTCATGAAAAACGGTAGGGAGCACAAGTGGAGCATACCTAGCAGGTGCAGCCATGATTAAAGGAGTAACAATAGTTATAGGAATAACAGGAACAGAAGATGAAGAACTGATATGAGGAGGACTACTTGGTTTCTATAAGCCACTAGGAATGGTAGAAACAGAAGATGAAGAACCGATATGAGGAGGACTACTTGGCCTCTGTAAACCACTAACAAATGAACTCCAATTTGGAAGAGGTGAACCAGCCTTAGATTCGAGTAGGACTTATAAAGGGTCAAGTTCTTTCAATTTATCTAGAGACTTTTTTTCTAACAATAGCTCAAAGGTAACAATTTCCCAAAACTCTTCTTTGTCTTCTTGGGTTATTAGGGTTGAATTGTCAATTCCTCCCTTTTGCAGGTCTAAGATAATATCAACAAGTTCCTTTTCATTTTCTGATCTAAATAATACTTCATGAATTTTATCATCAACTTTTTTGTATTCGGGACTTCTTGGGAATTCAAAGAGCAAAGATTTCGAATAAGATGGAGTATCTAATATTTCTAAAAATCTTTGACTGACTCTTGAAACAATGTTTGGATTGTCTCCAATGGTAGGTGGATTGGGATCAAGATTGCTCTGTGTGTACCTCCTTCTCGAAGCCACCTTTAAATCTTTGAAAATATATGGAGTCACCAAGGTAGATTGCAGCCTCACCTCCTGCTACCCTCAGAAGTTCAAATTCTTGATTTCAGGAATGAATAATCTTTAGGCTCCTGGCAGATGCACCAAAATGCTAGCACAAAATCTGACTAGGCTTCTGATCAAGTAGACTCTGAGTAACTCTTTCAAACCAATATTTTGGTTTAGGCTTAGCCTCCTCAACTTGAGAGGGCTCTCTTAATAGGTTTAAGATTTTTGACTAATGATTAGATGGCTAACTCTAGGAACAAACATGGACAAATGTATAACTGGTTGACCGGTTAAATCAAAGATTAGCAAACACCTATTGGGCTATGGAGTCAAGATAGTCTTCAACAAAACAACATGATCAGCAAAACATGGAAGTCAAGGCACTTAGAGTTTAGGTTTATAAATAAAACAGTAACACAGTGAATCAACACAGTTTACAAGCATGTGAAGGAAGTTAGATCATTTTCCAATGAATTCTAAGTATCACAAGCTCATACCACTGCAAATAAGTAATTGAAAAGGCCATAAGAACATCAAACACATAAACTCCTTATGAATCTTGAGTAGTCAAACTAATCTTTGTATTAAGTTTGAAAAACCACAGTTTCTTACAATAACACAACTTTCTTTTGCTAAAAAAATTACCAACCTTGAGGAATTCGATTCTCATGCTTTATATAGAGTTTTTACAACCTTGGATACTATGATCCATCTTTAGGGGAATTCAAATTCCTAACATTGACAGCTATCTATTCATAAAACAAACTACTTAATTACAACTTGACAGCTAGTTTTCTTTAAGAGTCCTAATACAAATAGGAGATAAACTCCTAAAACATGCTTTCAACAACCTTATCTATGACTTAAATAAATTCTTTAATCAGCTACCAATCCATGTCTTTGAGATTTATGATGTCTCCAGTATTGTTGCAAACCTTGTTGAGTCATGACCTAACTGTCCTCAAAACAAGGAGACAGAGTTCCTCCCTTTAAAGCCCTTGATCCTTTATGCTTATCTTCGAGCAATTTTGATGGTGTATATGTGGCATGTATTAGTAACCCATTAAAACTTCATTTTCCACCTGTGCAAAAAAGGAGCTTCGAACATATGGAAAAGAGGATGAAACATGACTGTGCTACGAAAATAGTCTGTTTTCGTAGCACAACTTTTATTTCACTTATGGAATACTCCTTGGAACTTTGTTTTCTGCATCACTGCCATTTGAATCTTCATATATGATCCCATGTCTATCAGCAACATCAAAACTTGGAATTTATCAGACCTTACCTTCGAAATGCATCTTTAAAGTGCTAAAAGGTCACCTTTATCAGTTTTGTAGCGCGCTACGAAACTGTTGTGTATGCTCTTTTCTAATACAGTTTTCAAAAATCTGCAGTTTGGGAATTTCCAAAATTTCATAAAGACTAATATGATCACCAAAAATCAAAACAACTTACCCTTATAAGATGTTCTTCTTCACAGATGACCTTCTCAAAACTGTTTTAAGATATATCCTTCACTACCCTTTTTCATCACTTTGTTTCATTATTGTTGTAGCATTTTCTTCAGATTTTGTCAACTTTATTTCTAGGTCTTCAATTTGTCTCTTCAATCTCCTATTAGTAGCTCTCAACTGAGCATTCATCCTCCTTACAAATCTGGATTCTTTGATTGCAGGAACAGTCCAAGTGAAGTATTGAGCTTCACTGCTAATTATTTCTAGTTTGGAAACTTTTTCAACTTCCCAGAGAGCCTTTACCCTTTTGAAATCTGTCTTTTGAGCAGCATGCTTCCTTGCTCTCATCCTTAGCCTAGCAATTTCAATTAGTAGCTGCTCTTAACTTTCCTTCCATTTCTTCATAACTAGATTTTTCTGTTTGAGTGGAAAAAAACTCTGTTTTTGTCACCTTTAGGTCTTGGTGATGAAAGTATACCAACTCTTCCTGAACAGCGTGAAGCTTCTTCTGTTTTCCCTAACTCAATACTGGACTCTTGCATCTTTTTGGATTGCCTAGTTAAGGGCTTTCTGGGCTTGAAAACAAATGTTGTAACATCATCCTCAAATTCCAGTTTCTTGGAGGGTTTCATTTTCTTCGACTTTCTTTTATCAAATTCTATGACATTTACTTGCACCAAAGGGGATTCTACAATATCAATGTCTTTTAAAATATCATTTAAATCACCCATCAAGCTTTAACTTTCTTCTGAGATCATTGATTTATCCTTCTTTGCAATTTGATTTCTAGTCAATCTCCTTTGAACTGGTTTGTTAGCTTATTGTTCTTGTGTCATTCCTTTAACCTCAACTATCTTTTCCTTTGTAGATTTAGGAGTTTCAAGAATAACTACTGGTGTTTTGCTTACTTTCTCGTTCACCTGCTTCCTAGGTTTCAACTTAACAAATCTCTTTGCCCTGGACATTACAGACTTGTTGGTTTCTGTTGATGGAGTTCCTTTAACCTTAGGGCTAATACCTGAATCTTGATTTTCCACCCAAAAATCACATAAAAACATAAATGAAGATCATTCTTTCTTGATGTTTTTGAGTTCATGTAAAACTATCAGTTTAATTAGCACATGATGAAAAAGGGAAGTTTCATATCCTTGAGATTTCAACTACACTGTATCTGCCATATTAGCTACACTTCGATACAGGAAGTAAGGCAAATCTAAAGAAATCATACAAGTAAAATGCAACAGGAGTTTAAAATGATATGAATAAACCTTTTGATATCTGCCTTTACAAGTAAAATAACGTTGAATGTTGAAGAGCAAGTTGGCATAGTTGTCCTTGATGTAATTCCTGGGAACTGCCTTGGTTAAGTCTGTTTTTGCAAACTTTGGCTTTAGAAATAATTTACATGGTTCCATGTCGAATCTGAATTTTTTGAACCATATATCTTGCCCCCTAGGAATCTTTGTCACCAAAGCTATGATCTCTGGATAAATTTGCAAGTTTAGGATTCCAACCTTTGTGCTTGAGCCAGTAAAATGTAGTGCAAACTCCTTTGTCACCTGAGTATGTCCTTCCAACAATTTTTTACAAAATTTCCAACATCATGCTTTCTTGAAGGCTTCTACAACTGATTTATCTCTAACTGAGACCTTGGTGCTTTCAGGCTTTGTTCTTAAATAATGACCAGACCTATGACTTTTCTTCTCTTCTGTCATCTTTACTTCTGAATTCCTGTAACAAACCAGCCTCGCTTGAAATTTTGTCGATCAGCCTCACTTGCTTATGGTGATCAGGCTCGCTTGAATTATGGATGAGAGAAACCTTGGTAATAAATTACCAAAAGCTTACTATTCAAAAAATGATTATGTTTGAGGGTTTGCATGCAAACTACAATGAGAGACTAGCTAGCCCTTTCAAATTTTGAAATTACCTATCATGATGAGCCCTAAATTCAAAATGATGAGTTTGGATGGCGACATGCTTAAGAACTGAATCCTAGCTGACACCTAATAATGGAAATTTTAACGGAATCTTAATGGATTGATGTGTCGACAAGACTGTTCTACGAATCCGTGCTTTTGTAGTGTGCGGGAAAAAGTGCTGCAAAAAGAGCAGCGTTTTCATAGCGCAAAACAGAAATTTTACACTATCTACGCTACAAAAACGTGGTTTCGGGGCTAATTCCAAAAATTTTCAAAATGGTTTAAGCTATGATTTTCTAAAAGGAATATAAGGCTCATGAAACATGGAATAAGGTTGTTAGACTTTATTTGGGTATGAAAAATGATACCCTTGAAACTCCTAACCTATCACCTACCCATTAAAACATAGGTTGACTTGACACTTATCTAGGACCATGACTAGGAACAATGTAAGCACTTATTTCCGTGATAACACTACAAATTGTCCACAGAAGAAATCCAAGAAGGGATCCTCGAAAGGATCAAATGGTGAGGCACTGGCCTCATAGTTTGAATTGGATTTCACCCTCATTGCATGCATGGTTTCATCGATGGTGGGTTGTGTTTAGTACCTGGACAGTGGAACCTCATTCCACATGACCGGTGACAAGAGTTTATTCAGTACCTTGGAGGAGAAGGACCTCCAGATGCACATAGAGATGGGCGATGATGGAAAGTACCATGTTTCAGGTTGAGGCACGGTTGTGTTTCAGAGGGAGCATGGAGCTCCTCTCACCATGACTAATGTAAAGTATGTCCTTGTATAGAAGAAGAACCTTGTATCAATCGCAATTTTGGAAGACAAAAGCTATGATGTATTCTTTAGTAAAGGAAAGGCATTCCTGAGACACATCGGCATGGGACAGACCAAGAGGATTGGGATTCGAGTGAAGAATCTCTACAAGCTGGAGGTAGATGACTATGCTACATTGAGTTCCAAAGTAGAGTTTGTGCAAAGCCGAGATATTGGCGAGTTATGGCATAGAATATTGGGCCACTTGCACCATGGGGCCTTGAAGATCATGCAAAAAATTTCTACTGGACTTCCCAAGGGTAAACTTGAGCAAGTGGATACATGCAAAGGTTGTACCTTGGGTAAGTATGCAAAATCTTCCTTTCAGGATTAAGATAGTCGAGTTGGAGCAATCCTGGAGCGAGCTCATACAAGATGTGTGTGGACCATTCTCGACAGCCTCCACCGCTAAAAAAACGTACTATGTTATTTTGATTGATGATTTTTCTCGTGGATGTGTTGTAGACATTTTTGTGCCTTACAACTCCAAGCATGAAATGTCCATAAACCAAGGGCTCCTAAGTCCCTAAAAGTGTTGTTCTAACCCCTAAAGAAACAAGGTCAACAAATTACAGCTTCTCTCAGAAGTTCTCCACCAGAAACTGCTCAGAATAAGTCAAAACAGGATCATTTCAGCTGCTCCACTAGCTAAGTGCGTTGCATAGCACCTAAATCCACTGGCTAGGTGCGTTGCAACGCACCTAAATGCACTATCAGGGTGCGTTGGGTGAGAAATGACAAATGGCAGTGTCATTCCGCGAGGTGGAAAGACAATGGAAGCTTCCAGAATCTTCTCCTATGACACTTGCCTCACTGAATTCGACCAAGGATGAGTAAGAGGCCTTCAGTATCCAAGTGGAAGCAAGAACTGACAGAGAGAAGCCACTAATCAAATCACAAGCTGACTCATCCTCCTTGCATACATCTATATATGGATCCCTCATCCCAGAGATCCAGAGGCTGGAATTTTGCACATTGTAAGGAATTGTTGTTGGTTTTGAGACAAATATCAGAGAATTGGGTGATCTATGCTTTGTTGGAGGTGAAGAGGGGCTTCTTTGCTGGGAGGTTGATGCTGGGTCAGGAACCATCGGTTGTAACTCCTCCTGGATCTTCTTGTTTATCAATAAAAACTATTTGAGTTTCTCCTCCATGCTTTTGTATTATTGATGCTTGTTACATTTTCATGGTTAACTTAAATCTGATCCTAAGTTGTTTATGAATATAAATCCATGTCTTTGTATAGTTTTCTTCTTCTGTGATCTTACAGGTACTTGGTGAAGCTGGGCAAGTAAGGGAGCAGGTAGCTGGAAGTTGTCAAAGAAGAGATGGATTGGATCAAAGGATTAGCGCAAGACACAGGTTGGTTCTTGCTATTCCTTTCTATTTATAGTTCATAAAGGAAATACAAAAGTAGTTTTCTTTGTTTGTTTCTAAGGCAGCTGTCACACCTTAGTGGGATAGAGCAGTTCTAAATAGGCACTTTTCCCGGTAACAAGATGTTGGATCTATTTCATGTAGAAGAAGGATCAAACCTTCTCAAGGTTTTGTGAGTTCTGTTGTACCTTAAGAAACCAATTTTCTGGCTGTGTATAAATTGTGCTTAAGACATTAATGATTGTAATTACTGTCACTTGATTATATGTTGTGTTCTCAAATGAAGGACCTGGAAAACTTAGTTTTTAACTATTAATACATATGTGACCTGAAAATCTCAGAATGCCATTTACTTGCTGAATATAAATGATAAATGAAGAAGGAAGAAGTCAGAGACAATATGTTGCTTTACACATAATCTATTATCTGTGACACTTGGAAAAGTTAAAGATAATATGCTAGTCTTTCACAGAAACTACTATCTTTAACTTAGAAGAATTATGAAAATGAGAACTGAATCATAGACAATATGCTACTTAGCACAGAAACTACTATTTGTGACCCTTGGAGAAGTTAAAGATAATATGTTGCCTTACACATAAACTATTATCTATAACTTAAAAAGGAAGGTGAAAACTTCAAGTATAGGAGTGCTTTTTTAAGGAATTTTAACTTTATCTACATAAGCAAATAAAGACCTGCAACTTCATTACTATACTTGAAAGAAGAAAACATAAGATGACACATGACAGAGAAGTTACAAAATTATACCCAACAATTCATGGAAACTTCTGATTCTTTCATAAATCAACAGTTATATCAGGAATACAATGGCCTAGTCTCCGGGTTCTCCAAAATTCCAACAACAACCCTTTTCTTTGTAGTTTTTCCTCTTTTATACATTGGGAATAGTTACTGATCTCCGAAACTATCAAACTACTTAACTTCTTCTCTAACTATCTGAAGTAAAAATTATTACAGAATTTTACAGAGGGTAAAAGACACCTCAAAGAACATACAATAACAAGAAATAACTGAACTAGAAGATGAGGATAATTGTTGGCTTTTCAACTCTATTAATCGGCTCTTGAGTTCCTCTGTGGATGCTTTAATAATTCTTAATCCGCTTTAACCATAATTAACTGTGTTAGACTTTGACTTGTGCGAAAACTAGGCTTATGTATATATCGGGCATTTTGATTGGCCAAAATACAAAGAAAATATGCCCAACTGCCTTTTCTTCGGATTTGGCTTTAACACTAATTTTCCCTTTATACATCGAATTTAATGCTAATCTTTGGTTTACCGCGGAACTCAAAAAGAATTAAATCGACTTCATAAATCCATCGGATCTGCCCGTTCAATGCTCCATTGACTTCGTATCACAAATCGCAATTGGCCCTTTCAAATGATATATCAATACAAAACTTAACGATATGCGATATAACGGACGCGCCAAGAGTTTAAAACATAATGCATATATTTTCGGGTCCGGCCAGGGGTGATTTCATATAAGTGCCACTGCATTTTGCGATTGCGATTTAATCGCATTGCTAACACATATATATATCGGGTCCATTCTCCACCGTAGATTTCAACCCCAGGATCCAACAGCTGATATCAATTTCGGGTGGACTACTTGCACGAGAGTTACCCGCCTGAAATGAGCAGTTTTTCTCTCTCCTCTAGTTGCTATGTGTCAACCATTGAATGGAATCGGGAGCTTTCCTCTAAATACCATTTACCATTTTGCATCCACCTGAAATCCCACTTATAGCTTTAAATCTGCCCTTCGTCTTGGTTAACACCCAGACTTGTTCATGCCCGATGACCGTAGATCTTCGACCATCGATGGCAGCAATGCTCCTTCGGGTTTCTCTTCCACCAGTGCTTCTGGTTAATCTCTGCCATTCATTCCTTAATTCCAATCTACTTGATTTAGTCTAGATTGTTCATTTCCTTCAACCTCATCCATTGATCTCCAAGATCCAACAGTTCTTGTTGGAAAGTGTGCAACAAGAAATGCTAAATTTAGAAATTGCTAAAAATAGCACTTCTAAAAATAGCAGTTTGGCTAGTGAGCATTTTGGCCAACTTGTGTGAGAGGTGAAACTGCTAAAAATAGCATCTGCTAAACATAGCATTTCATGGTCCCTTCCTCTTTATAGCAGTCGATGGTCTATCTATAGGAAGTAAATTCGAATTTGGTCTTACCAGTTGTTTTGAATATTAATTAATTAATTATCCATGAGTTAATTAGTTAAGGAAAAGCAAACTTGAAGCCTTTGTGAGAACATGCAATTATTTCTTCACTAATTGGGGAATGTGTCCTTGATTTGCTCCACTGATTGAGGAATTAAGGATGATTTCTATATTGAGAGGATCAATTGACTTAGTTTAACTTAGTCAAGTTTAGCTAGATTAATTTAACAAGTTGTTAAATTAATGAGATATAGTTTGTGGATGCTTGCATGCATGTGACAACTATTATTTTCAGATAACTGTGTATTCACTCATGGATAACTGATGCATGTCAGTTCAGACAAAGACCCAGTTGATATCAGAGAAGGGACAGTGTGCTATCAGTTGGATGAATATTTCTCCTATAAAGGAAGCTCATCCATGATGAGGATTTATCTCCTTTAGGTTTGTGCAGTTATTTCAGAGGTCAGTGTTGTGTGTGAGGTGAGAATCACACAGGTTGCGGCACTGGACCCCAAGGAAACTACACAAGGAAATAGGAGGCTTGGAGGGTAGAGGAGAAAGTTTGTGAGAAACCTTTGACTATCTATGAGCAGCAGAGGGATTGTATTGAGAGCTGAATAGCTTCCGAGCTAAGGCTTTGTGTAATTCAGACTATATTTCCACTTGTATGATAATATAGAGATGGGGTTTTAAGCAGGTGTTTTCCCCGGGTAAATTCTTCTGTGTTATGTGTGATTGATTCCTGCTTATCATTTATATGTTTTCTTATTGATGTTGCTCATGGTTGGTTAAGCTTCCACTAAATTGTTTGTAGAAGTAGATCAAGTGTTTTGCTTTAGTACATTGCATTACTAGGTTGATCTACAGGTGGGAAATTTCTACATGGTATTAGAGCTAGCTGATTTGTAGAAAAAGTTCTACATGGTATCAAAGCTAGCTGATTTGTAGGAAAAATTTTACAAAATTCTACATGGTATCGGAGCACAGGTGATCGAGGAGAGAACAATATACTAAGAGGAGATTTCAAAGTTTTGAGTTTTGAGCCGAGAGTTTTCAGAGCATATTTGAGAATTTCTATACAAAATTTTCAGAAATAAATAGCAGATTTGGATTCCTTGTGGAAAAATACCCAAAATCAAAAAAAAAATCAGCTGAATCGGAGTTCGGATGAGGGAGATATCGCTAATTTAAAATCAACTCTTTTTCTAGAAAATTTCGTGACGGTGGGAAAGTAGAAATAGATTGGTGTGCTAGCCAAGAACCTGTATGCACTTGAGGTACAAGATGCATGCAAAGCCTTGAGGAGCAAGGCAAAGGTTAAATACTTGGTGGTTGAGAGGGAGAGTAAATTACCTCTCAACATCTAGAGCCAAAAGAAGCCTCAGATAATTGTGGAGGAGCCACGATTGGTGCAGCAGCTACAGGAGGTTGTGGAGCAGCCACAATAGCGGAAGCTAAGTGGAGATTGAGTAGAGACATCTACTCATGTAGATACCTCCAGTAGGGGGGAACTTCAGGCTAGGTGGGCAGAGGGTTCACATGCAGCCATACCTCCAGGTAGGAGGTGGGGCGATATAGAGTGATCGTCCCAAGGAGGAGGGGCTGGATCCTTGAGGTACCCAACCTCTTGGATGAGACCTTGCTACGGGAGCCCCAGTGTGGAGTAGTAGGAACTGAGTGATTGGGTAGAGACAGATGCAAATGGAGTAGTAGAGAGAGCTACAGTACAGGGAATCCTAGGACAGCACATAACATGCAGGCTGCAGCAATGCGAGAGGCACAAGTGTGTTGCACAGTGCAGGGTAGCATAGAGAAGGGTGCAACTATGCAATATGCATGGGGATGTTGCAGTAGCGTAGAGGTTAGAGAGGGAGCACTTTTCAGCAGCAAGTAGAGCTTCAGCATCAGAGTATGTTTCTAGCCCAACGGAGAGGTCAGTTGGGAGTTTTTTTGTTCTGTGTGTTGCATGTAGAACATTCCAAAGTTACAGGATTGGGTTTGAGAGGAAGCCTTTCTTGTTGAGAGGGAGTGTTCAAAAGTGTGCAACAAGAAATGCTAAATTTAGAAATTGCTAAAAATATCACTTCTAAAAATTGCAGTTTGGCCAGTGAGCATTTTGGCCACCTTGGGTGAGAGGTGAAACTGCTAAAAATAGTATATTCTAAAAATATCATTTCATGGTCCCTTCCAATTTATAGCAGTCCCTGGTCTATCTATAGGAAATAAATTCGAATTTGGTCTTACCAGCAGTTTGGAATATTAATTAATTAATTCTCCATGAGTTAATTAGTTAAGGAAAAGCAAACTTGAAGTCTTTGTGAGAACATGCAATTATTTCTTCACTAATTGGGGAATGTGTCCTTGATTTGCTCCACTGATTGAGGAATTAAGGATGAGTTCTATATTGAGAGGATCAATTAACTTAGTTTAACTTAGTCAAGTTCAATTAGATTAATTTAACAAGTTGTTAAATTAATGAGATATAGTTTGTTGATGCTTGCATGCATGTGACAACTATTATTTTCAGATAACTGTGTATTCACTCATGGATAATTGATGCATGTCAGTTCAAACAAAGACCCAGTTGAGATCAGAGAAGGGACAGTGTACTATCAATTGGATGAATATTTTTCCTATAAAGGAAGCTCATCCATGATGAGGATTTATCTCCTTCAGGTTTGTGCAGTTATTTCAGAGGTCAGTGTTGTGTGTGAGGTGAGAATCACACAGGTTGCAGCACTGGACCCCAAGGAAACTGCACAAGGAAATAAGAGGCTTGGAGGGTAGAGAAGAAGGTTTGTGAGAAACCTTTGACTGTATATGAGCAGCAGAGGGATTTTACTGAGAACTGGATAGCTTTCGAGCTAAGGCTTTGTGTAATCCGGACTATATTTCCACTTGTATGATAATACAGAGATGGGGTTTTAGGCAGGTTCTTTCCCCGGGTAAATTCTTCTGTGTTATGTGTGATTGATTCCTTCTTATCAGTTATATGTGTTCTTATTGATGTTGCTCATGGTTGATTAAGCTTCCGCTAAATTGTTTGTAGAAGTAGATCAAGTGTTTTGCTTTAGTACATTGCATTACTAGGTTGATCTACAGGTGGGAAATTTCTACATGGTATTAGAGCTAGCTGATTTGTAGAAAAAGTTCTACATGGTATCAAAGCTAGCTGATTTGTAGGAAAAATTCTACAAAATTCTACAGTTCCTGTGCGTTCATTATTCATCTATCCACTCACTTTGACTTTGCGCTATTTCTTCAGTGTTTTGTGGTTACGGGGTTTTCTTTAGGGTTTTGGCCTTTCATTTTCCCGCTGCTCAACTCTCTCTAAGCTTGATTTCTACGAATTCTCACTTCGTTGTTATTCATGGGCTTTACAACATAGTGTGTGTGTGTGTGTATATATATATTTCAGTTATGGCTCTGTATAACCATTTATATTATGATTTAACTTGATCGCATGGGTATACTGGGACTGTTTATTTTATACTTGTTCCTTTAGCGATTCTGCTATGTCATTATCACTTCTTCCTCTTGCTTTTATCTTTTTTGAAATATTTTCAAGTTCTTGAATGAAAAATGAATACTACAAGCAACAAAAATGCATGTTACAACATCTGGCTCCACCTGGGGATAGTGATTTTGCCACAAAAGCACTAAGAACCGCACATTAGTGCCTTCACTTTGGGCATGGAGTCATATATTGCTTCGCATAAATTTAAATTCTATGGCATTTGTACACTGATCTCACTCCGATATTTATAATGAAATGATGCTAGTTCTTCAGAAATGGAAGTAATGCTTTAATTATTGCCCATTGACAGGTAGTTGTAGAGTTTTCACCATCAAGATTCTCAAGAATGAAGGTATTATTGGATCTTACTTCAGCAATTATAAAAGGGCCATACCAAAGAGGATCAAACTTCCCATGTTTACCCTTATCTTCTCTTTTGGTATCCCATCTCAATACTAAATCTGCAACTTTAAAATCAATTTCCTTAGCTTTTCTGTCAAAAATATTTTTCATCTTGGATTGATACATAATCAAGTTGTCTCTTACCTTGTCCCTATTCTCGCTTAGCTCCATCACTTTATTCATTCTTCTTATCAAAGCATTTGGTTCTTCTTTCGCATCCTGAATCATTACAATCACCGGCTTCACAAGTTGACTTGGAAACAGAGCCCAGGTTCCATATACTAATTCAAAAGGTGATTTCCCTATATATATTCTTGTAGTTACTCTAGCATCCCATAGAGCAAACTTTAACTTAGAATCCCAATCTCTTTGATTTTCTGCAATGGTTTTCTTAAGGATCTTCATCAAAGTTTTGTTAGTAGATTTAGCTAAATCATTTCCCTGCGGATGGTAAGTTTTTGAATGGGACAAAGTAACATTATAATTGTGACAAAAAGCAATAAACTTACTTGAATTGAATACTTGAGCATTGTCTATTATAATTTTGATAGGGCATCCAAACCTGCTGAAAATATTCTCCTCCAAGAACTTCATTACTATCTGATCATTTGCTTTCTTAGTAGGTATAGCCTCTACCCATTTGGTGAAATAATCAGTTGTTGTGAGAACCCACTTGTGTTGTCTACTTGAAGGTGGATTTATTTCTCCAACAAATTACAATCCCCATTGTTTAAATGGCTCCTCTATGAAAACTGGAATAAAAAGTAAAGGGGCTAATCTCTTTTTCTCGGCAAAAAGCTGACACTTCTGACAACTTCTAACAAACTTATATGTATCACCAAATAAAGTAGGCCAATAAAATCCTACCTAAAGGATCTTATGTGCAGTTACTTTCCAATTGTAATGTCCTCCACATAACCCCTCATGATAATCTTTAATTGTTTTTGTAAATTCATCCTCTGTTAAACATAGCAATAAAATCATTCTAGTACAATCTGCCTTCCACAATCACATATGGTTGTGCCTTGATCTTTAGTGCCCTATAATTTGTTCTATCTAAGGATTGGGGAAAGGAAAGAAAGCACAAATAATGAATTATATTCTTATACCATTCTGAACACAAAAATTTATACCTGATCTTCATACCTAGATCTTGCTTTCCTTCACTTTCTTCAGCTTCTTTTTCATCCATAGGTGCCAGCAAGTTGATTCCCAATGCCTGAAAGTTTGATTATGTCAACATTTTTTCCAATCCTTGTCCTTTCACCAACTTTGTGGGTTTTATGTCCAAATCATATTCTTGGATCTTGGCTATCCATTTTCCTCTTCTGCCTTCTACATCTCCTTGTAGTAATACATCTTTCATTGCAGCATTTGGCACATAAGCAATGATTTGTGACTGCAGCACATAAGTTCTAAAAGCTTTCAGGGCTTTTACCAAAGCATACACCTGTTTCTCAAGAATATTATATTTCAGCTCAGAATCCCTAAGAATCTTACTGAAGAATGCAACTGGCTGCTCTTTCTCTTCATCATTCTTCTGCAGTAAGACAACAGCTATTGAACTTGATGATGCGAATGAAAAAACTTGGAAAGGCTTTTGGTAATCAGGGTTGATTAAGACTGGAGCTGCCTGTAATGCCTCTTTAATCCTGGAAAATGATTCTCTAGCTTCTTTGGTCCAATTCACTTCATTCTCCTTCTTTAGCATATTAGTAATTTCTTTTACAATTTCTGCATAGTTGGATACAAATCTTCTCAGGAAGTTTATCTTTCCCATAAACTTTTGAATATCCTTTTTACTCCTAGGCAATGGTATTTTTTGCACAGCTTGTACTCTGGCCGGATCTATCTTCACTCCATCTCTGGAAACAATGTGCCCCAATAGTTTTCCTTCTTCTAGAGCAAAAATGGATTTCTTGGGATTTAAGGAAAGTCCAAATCTTCTACATTTATCAAAAGTCTTTTTCAAATGGTCCAAATGTTCTTCATCATACTTTGAGAAAACAATAATGTCATCCAAATATATTACTACAAACTTATCTCCAACAAAAGCAATGTCCATAGCCCTTTGAAATGTAGCACCCGTGTTCATTAATCCGAAAGGCATTCTGGCATACACAAAGGTTCCCCAGGGAGTTGTGAACATTGTTTTCTTCTAATCCTCCTTATCCACAGCTACCTGGTTATAACTAGAAAATCCATTTAGCATTGACATTCTAAAAGATCCTGTTACCATTTGCAGCGCATGATCCATTTTAGGCAATGGATAACTATCTTTCAAAGAAGCCCTGTTGAGATTTTTGAAATCCACACATAACCTTATTTCTCCATTTTTCTTTCTCACGGGCACTAAAATAACCACCCAATTAGAATACCTGAGTGGAACTATTATTTTGGCATCAAGCAACTTCTTGACCTCCTTTTCAATTGATGGTAGAAGCAGAGAATTTATTTGTCTAAGCTTCTATTTGTAGGATTTAATTCACTCCTTTAAGGGAATCTTGTGTTGAATAATATTTACATCATAGGTTTTGAGATCTTCATAAGACCATGCAAAGACATCAACATAATTCTTAAAAATGTTTAATATATCTTTCTTGAAAATTAGGTGGAACACCACTGAATAATATCGCTAACCTGGGATTCTCCTGAGTTCCAAGGTTGTGATCCTGAATGTGTTCCTCCTATGAAATTTTCCCTGAGTCAACAACCACATCATTGGGATTAAAAATTATTTCAAGGGGAACAAGTCCCTTTGGCATAATATTATCTTGCAATTGAAATATTTTCTGATTAGCTATTGAATCTTCTAAACCACTGACTTCTGCAACTTTTGTTGTTTCTTCTTCATCCTGATCAATTTATGTGCCCTGAAACTCTTCAACCATAGTCAAAAACTCCTTAATAAGTTGATCATCCTCAAAAACTTTCGCTTATTAACATTATCAAAAACAGAGGGTCTGTGTCTCATCTCTACCTCGTATCTTAGTCTTGGATTAATATGAGGCTTGAAAGTACTAGAAGCCACAGCCAATGAATCTGCTAATCTGTTCTCATCTCTTGGAATGAATTGAATGTTAAAAGCTTCAAAAACGTTCTCAATCAAATCGCGCACCTCATTTTTGTATGCTCTAAGCATAGGGTGCTTTGTTTGGCAATGATATTTTATTTGCTTAATAATCAACTCTGAATCTGTTATGCTCTTAACCTGCAAAATGATACCCAAATACAGAATATGCGAAGAAAAGATACCCAGAACACATAATAGCAATGATTTTATTATTCAGAGAGTAATGTTCACTTGCCTCTTCGAGGGGGCAACCTCTAATAGAGCAGAGCTCGATTACAAAATAAGACACGATGCTCCTCGCAGGGAGTCTCTATCCTTTATATACGACTCATACATGCAATACCACGGGCCAATACCGTGGGTTTTATTAATACCATCTATCTAATACTACGACCCATTTGAAACTAACTGTGGTTCCGTCATTAATTGCGGATTAACCACTTACATTTATTAATATGGGCTTTATTTACTCTTGACTATGACGTGATCCCATTACATAAATAAGGGGGTTAGGGTGGGACCCTAACATGCCCTCCCCCTTAAGACTAGCCTTGTCCTCAACGCTGAAGCTGCGGAAACTGCTGAAGAATAGTGGCTGGTTCCCAAGTTGCATCTTCCGAAGAGGTGTCTTTCCATTTGACGAGGACTTCCGTAACCATGCGGCCGCGCAGTTGCTTGTCTCGTGTGTCTAGGACCTATTCAGGTTGAAGCCAGATGGACCCTTCTTCGTCCAATTCAGGTAGACTGGTCTGAATTCTGCAATTGTTCCCAATCACTTTCTTGAGGCATGAGACATGGAAAACTAGATGGATTTTTGCAGTAGGTGGAAAGGCCAACTTGTAAGCCACTTCTCTAATGCACTGAAGTACTTGATATGGTCCGTAGAATTTGGGAGATAGTTTCTGACACCCCTTGTCTTTGAGTGATGTTTGCTTATATGGTTGTAGCCGTAAAAAGACCTGATCCCCTTCTTGAAATTGGCACTCGAAGCGATGTTGGTCTACTTGTTGCTTCATGCGGTTCTGAGCTTGATGAAGATTCTCTCGAAGATGGGCGAGCATGGTTGCGTTGTGTTGTAGGAGTTGATAAACTGCTTGTACTTTTGAGCACCCCTTGAGATATGAAGTAGGTGAAGGCGAGAGTTGACCATATACTGCTTCATAGGGAGTCATTTTGGTGGTGGCATGATAGTTCGTGTTATACCACCATTCAGCCAGAGGTAACCACTGTACCCAAAGGTGTTGCTTTGATGAAGTTAAACACCTAAGGTAGGTTTCTAGACATTTGTTGACGGCTTCGGTTTGACCATCTGTTTGCAGATGATAAGAAGTACTGAGTTTTAGTTGAGTGCCTTGTATCCTGAAGAGTTCCTACCAAAAATTACTGGTGAAGATCGGGTCGCAGTCGAAAACAATAGAAGTGGGCATGCCATGTAATTTGAAGATCTGATCCATGAAAGATTGAGCGACCAAAGTAGGTGTAAACGGGTCGGGTAGGGCGCATAAATGAGCATACTTCGACAGTCGGCCCAGCACCACCATGATGACTAACTTGTTCCCTGACTTTGGAAGACCTGTAATGAAATCCATAGAAACCTCCGTCCAAATTGATGCCGGAATGGGCAATGGTTGTAATGTTCCTGGTGTGTTGACGGTTTCCCCTTTGTGGCGTTGACAGACGTCGCATTCTACTACGAAAGTAAGGATGTCCTTTTTCATGCCTGTCCAAAAAAATGATCTTCTGGTGTGAGCATACGTCTTCTGAAAGCCAAAATGTCCTACAATGGGAGATGAGTGCAATTTTGCCAAAATGCGACTTTTGAGGGTGGATATTGGTGGAATTTGGATCTACCTGCAATTGAGAAATGAGTTGGGAGAGCCCGGGGTGTGAAAACCATTCCCTGCGAGCCTCTTCAATCCATTCTGGAATGGGGAGGGAAATTGCTAGCAGAGTACTTTCCTCCTCAAATTGGCAAGATAATGCATCTGCTACACTATCGTCTTTCCCTTTCCTTTAAATGATCTCATAATCATATCCCAGCATTTTGGCAAGCCATTTATTTTGTTGTGGGGAGGATAGGCGTTGCTCCAAAAAATATTTAAGACTGTGATGATCTGTGCGGATTTGGAAACGTCGCCCCAATAAGTAAGGTCGCCAGGTCTCGACTGCATGTAAGATGGCCATCATTTCCTTCTCGTAGGTAGATTGGCCAAGATTCCTCCCACTTAGTTGTTGGCTTGTGAAGGCCAACGGTCGCCCTTCCTGCATTAAGACCGCCCCAATACCCATACCCGAAGCATCACATTCAATGACAAAAGATTTGGTGAAGTCAGGTAGTGCTAATACTGGAGTGGAACACATGGCATTTTTTAGAGCTGTAAAGGCCTGTTGTGCTTCCTCATTCCAGAAGAATGAATTTTTCTTTAGGAGTTGGGTGAGGGGCTTCGCTATGCGACCATAGTTCCGGACAAATTTACGATAATAGCCTATGAGACCCAAAAATCCTCTCAAGCTCTTCAAGGTCTTAGGTTGAGGCCATTCCTGCATTGCCTGGATCTTTTTGGGGTCCACCTTGACACCATCACGGCCCACAATGTGGCCCAAATACTCTACTTCTGCCATGCCAAATGAACACTTGGACATCTTGACAAATAATTTATGCGTGCAGAGCAGTTGCAAGAGTAGATCTACATGCTAAAGATGTGCGGCCCAAGTGCAACTATAGATGAGGATGTCATCGAAGAAGACAAGGACAAATTTCCTGAGATATGGTTTGAGAATGTGGTTCATAAGGCTCTGAAAAGTAGAGGGGGCATTACAAAGACCAAATGGCATGACCAGGAATTCATAATGGCCTTCATGAGTTCTGAAAGCAGTCTTGGGAATGTCGACTTCCTTCATGCGAATTTGGTGGTAGCCTGAGCAAAGATCCAGCTTAGTGAAGAATTGAGCCCCATTGAGTTCATCCAGCAAATCATCAACCACCGGGATGGGAAATTTATCTTTCACTGTCAACTTATTGAGGGCCTTGAAGTTGGGACACATCCGCCACTCCCCATCTTTCTTGAGCACCATGACCACTGGGGATGAATAAGGACTAATGCTGGGACGAATGACACCTACTTCCAAAAGTTCCTTGATGATTTTTTCTATTTCATTCTTTTGGGTGAACGGATATCTGTATGGGCGCACATTTGGGGGTTGGGACCCTGGAACCAAGGTGATGCTATGATCATGTTCCCCTCGCGAGGGTGGAAGCTCATGAGGCTTGTCAAAGACCGGCAGATGGTTATTTAAAATCTGTTGCATCTCAGGATGAATTGGCAGAGGCTTGGTTTCGACTGCCTAGATGGCATTAAATTGAGCTACAACTCCATGATTGCCCTTTTTTAACAATTTTTCCATCCTATGCGAGCTGATGATAGAGGGCGCTCCCGCCTGGAGTCCACGGAGGGTATGTGTGTAGTTGTTCTGCTTAAAACTCATATATAACTCCTGGAAATCCATTGTGATTGGCCCAAGAGTGCAAAGCCATTCAGCGCCGAGGACAATGTCGCAACCCCCCATGTGTATGGAAAACATGTGGGTTTTCAACTGATAATCCCCCATTTGAAGTTTGACATTTTCACAGCGGCCTTCACATTTCATTGTGCCTCCATCCGCAATTTGAACTTGGAAGTTAGAAAGTTCTCGTACAAAACATGCACTGCTTCTGTGACTTTTTGATGGATGAAATTATGTGTACTTCCACTATCAATCAAGACTACTACTAGGCGATGTTTAATAAAACCTCTGATTTTGAGAGTTTGAGGGGAAGAAATCCCTGCCAAAGCATGCAACGAAATAATTGGTTCGTCATAGACATTGTCCTTTTTGTTGTCTTCTTCTAGCACCTCATGTTCCTCAAGTGGTGGATCTTCCTCTGTTGAGCTGTAGTCAGTGGCATCAATTTGAAAAAATTTGGGCTCCTTGCATTTATGACCTAGGGAGTATTTTTCATCATAGTAGTAATATAGTCCTTACTTTCTTCTGTCGGCCATTTCCGTAGGGGACACCTTTTGGACCTTAAGTGTTTGAGTTGTGTTGTGAGCCTGTGGGGGGCGACCTTTAGCGGAGAAATTTGGGCGACTGTATTGGGCTGCTAATGCACGTTCCACGTTACGAGCTACCTTGCAAGCCTCCGTCCATGTGGGAGAGTGGTGCAGTAGGACTTGAGCTTTGATGGCTTCTTTAAGGCCAACAATAAAACATTCTGTGTAGAACACATCTGAGAGACCCCAAGTGCGGAAGGCTAAGGCTTCAAAAGTTGTAATATATTCATCCACTGTACCAGTCTCCCAGAGCTTAGTAAGACAACCCAAAAAAGATGATTCCTGGTCAAAGCGGTCTTGAAGAGCTTTGGTGAATTTGGTCCAAGTCCTAAAAGGTCCAGTGCAACGTTGATGCCATTCCCACCATTGCCACCTTTCATTGTCCAAGTACATGCTCCCCAACATAAGCTGAGTCTCATCATCTAAGATGTGATTCAGTTTGAAATATTGCTCCATTTGTGCTATCCACGCCGCCGGGTGAGAACCGTCAAATTTATGCATATCCAACTTGGGAGGTCGCTGACTGGGTTGTTGGTGGGTGTGCCAGATGTGAGGAGAGTGGCTAGACTCACCCTCATTGTGTCCATTGCCATTATACGCCTCCTCGTGGGCTTGCTCCTTGCCCTTCGGGATTATTTTCTCGACCATGCTACATAGTCCGCTAAGCTGAATGTGGAGGGTTTGCACTGATTCTTCAAGTTTGTCCATCCTTTCATTGGCCATCGCTTGAGCTCTAGTTTCTACCATACACCAACCTGATTTTTTTAAAATTGGGACCGCCTAAAAAAAAATTCCACTAAGAAGTGAATGGTACCACCGTGCTCAGCTCGTCGTCCTGATTCTGATGGGCTAGATCACCAATAATTTTACTCCTTCCTTATCAATACTGCAGTCGACAAATCCTCAAATTGTCAATGCGGCCAAAAATCCTGCGAAAATTATGCCCCGGTATAGGAACCCTTCACAACGACTCCGATTTGGTGGATCTGAGAGATCTGAATGGCGGATTTGATAGCTCTGGGCGGCGGAACAGACTGCTTCTGCGGATCTGATGGATCTAATAGATCGGAATGGCTAATCTGCGAACTCGAGACTGCGGGACTGATGTCTGTTACTGCTGCACCCTTTGCACAAGCGGATCTGGAAGAGATGACGTGTGATCCCCCGATAGAAAAGGGAATTATGGTCTTAAGGAGTGTCAGGTGCTACAGATCGCAATATACATAAGGGTCTGGCAGTAGTACTCGGCCCAACGTTTCAAGGCTCTAACTAAGGAGGATGGACCGTACCCTTAGCCGTACAACCCGACTACCCTATCGTACGGGCGAGTAATCTCTCCGAGTGTTGTTCTCGGTGTACTGTAGCCGCAAGACGGCCGACGGTTTATCTATGGTGAGGTTTCAAGGGAGCCTAGGGGGCTTCCGATATACCCAGAGGGTACGTGGAAGACAGTCCGTGCGCGGTTCTGTCTAATGCGCTACTACTCGAAGGGGTACCCACAGGGGTTACAAGGGAGTCCAACAGATGTGACCACCTCTTGTATTTCCTGTGTGCATGCCTCCCCAAATCCGCAGGTTTATGCGCTCAACGACAGATCCCGTGGTTTAAAGACGCCGGAACACGTCTCTAGCCAAAAAAAAAAATTGCTAAGAAATGGAGATCCCATCGGCCTTGGAAAGTGCTCTGATACCACTTGTTATGCTCTTAACCTGCAAAATGATACCCAAATACAGAATATGCGAAGAAAAGATACCCAGAACACAGAATAGCAATGATTTTATTATTCAGAGAGTAATGTTCACTTGCCTCTTCGAGGGGGCAACCTCCAATAGAGCAGAGCTCGATTACAAAATAAGACACGATGCTCCTCGCAGGGAGTCTCTATCCTTTATATATGACTCATACATGCAATACGGGTTTTATTAATACCATCTATCTAATACTACGGCCCATTTGCAACTAATTGTGGTTCCGTCATTAATTGCAGATTAACCACTTACAATTATTAATATGGGCTTTATTGACTCTTGACTATGACGTGATCCCATTACATAAATAAGGGGGTTAGGGTGGGACCCTAACAGAATCTCCAAAAGCAGAAATTGACTTAACTCCCATTTGTTTAGTTGTTTGTAAAGCAATAATCAAGGACTCATATTCTGCCACATTGTTTGTTGCCTAAAACTCTAATTTAAAGGAAAAAGGGAACATATTACCTTCAGGTGCAATTAGAAGAAAACCAACACCTGTTCCTTCCTTGGAATAAGCTCCATCAAAGAAAAATTTCCACACTTCTTTAGTTTGCAGCTCTATAATTACAATGGTTGAAGCAAGCTGCTTCTGATTATCTTCATCCAACTCTGCATTATCATGCAACATGAAACAAGAAAATTCATCCTTCTCCTGGTTATATACAGATGAATTACCTGCTCCATTTTTTGTAATTGTTTTTACAAATCTAGTTTCTCTGTACAATCTCCTCTCTTCCCCACCAAAAGTTGGCATAACAACATACGTAAAATCTAGCTTCAAAACACCACCCAATTTAGCCCCCCAGGAACTAGATAGAAGCATTCCAAATCTAGCAGGAATATCTGCTACTACTACGTCCATGAAAAAGGTTCTAGCTGGAATTTGAGCTAGTGAAACTGCCAGATCCTTAATGACCCCAAGACTCTTGACTTTGATTGAATCAAAAGAATACAAGTCCCTATAGGCTTTGGTAACTTGTAGATTTAGTTGCTTCATTACTGAAAAAGGCATAAGATTGTGTGAAGCTTCCGAATCAAACATACAATTATGTAAGAAATATAAAAGGGAGGTATTGAAGAGTCTATTTCCTCAACATGTGGAACAAAAACCACCACTAGTTTGTCTTCCTGCAGATTTACAGTGTCATTTACAATCTCATTTTCTTTCAAATTAACAAACTCAACAATCTCCTTTTGATAAATAGGTATTATTGTCAATTCTATAAGAGGAAACTGAATTCTTACCTCTTCCAACTCCTTAGTAAGACTAAACAAGTGACCCTGTTTAGCAGTCCTTTCATTCTCCTCTTCGCCTTTTTCATGACTGGAATTACTTGAGGAATTGAAACAAGTTTCTCCAAAGGAATTTTTTCAACTTGATCTTGAGAAGGCTCACCTTGAAGTATATGTGTCTTGCCATTTTCATTCTGTTTTTGTTTTCCTTTATTCACTTGTTTTCTAGGCTAAGATTCTTGTGGAGTCGCCTTTAGTGAGGAAGTTGAAACTCGTTGCTCACTTTAATTTTCTTGATTTCTTAATCTTTTCCTCGACCTCAAGTCATATTTCTTATGTAGTTCAACCTGCATAAAATCAGAGAATTGCTTCCAATATTCATCAATTTTATTTTCATCATGAATGGCATGTGTTTCATCATATTCATACTCTTCTTCTTTGATACCAAGTTCATCTTCATCTACTGCATATAATGTAGAAATTTGATCTTCAGGTTGCTCATGTTCTTCACCAGGATCTGCTTCTATATATAATGGTGCTTGAATCTGATTTTGATCTTTTCTTTCCTTCTGCAAGATTTGCAAAGGTTGTCTTCTGTATTGGGGATTAAAGTTCTTATTATACTGTGTTTGCTTCTAAAAATTATTATTTTCTAACTCTAATTTATTTAACTTATCTGACAAAGCTTAATTACATTACACATATCCTCCAATGCTTGAATTTGAGAGGATTCCATCTTTGCCTTTCCCTTGTCTTAGATAGGCTGTGTCTCTGGTGCTTTTCCTGCATCCACCATATTTGCTTCTATCTCTAATTCATCTATTTGGATTTGATCAAGGGTTGGAGATCTTATTTCCCTTAATGTGAATCCAAAATTTGATTCAAAAGCCCCTGCAAAATTTATTTTTGCACCAACATGAGGAGGCTTAATCTCTGTTGGGAGACTATTGTACAATTTGTTAAATCTTCTGAAAAATTCGACCACAGTTTCATCAGACTTCTTATTTATGGCATTAAACTCTGTTAATGAATACCCATGGTCTTTTTTTTCTCCCCATTTCTGAATGAATAAACGTTCCATCTCTTCCCAAGAAGGAATAGAATTATTGGGAAGTCCTTTAAACCATTTCCTTACTTCTCCATCCAAGGACTGAACAAAAAGTCTTAGAACAACATCTACATGTTCAACATTTTTGTTTTCTGCAAAATTGCAAAATACTGACACATGATTCTCTGCAATTTGTTCATCTTCCCCTATAAAACGAGGAAGAATCTTGAGGTATTCCTGTGGAATTTGGTTTAACAGTTGTGGCAATTGAAGAGGTGCATACCTATTCATCAAGAATGTAGGTACTACCATTTTTATTGAACCTTAATTACCAACAAATGCAGAACCTAAATAAGAAGTAAATGGAGCGTGCAGAGGTGGTAATGTGGATATTGGTTCAGGTTGAATAATTATAGCAGGTAAATGAAAAGTAACGGACTCTGAAGATTTCTCTTGACAGTTAGGTTCCTGAAATGAGGATGATGAAAAAGATGACTCTTTATCAGATGAATGTTCGAATAAGTTACTTCCTGATGCAGACAATCTGGGGATGGGTGTAATTGGGATCTTAGACTTTCCAGCCCTCCTAGAAACTAGCTTTTCAGGATCTGAAAGAGATTGAACCTTTTGTTGTGAAGTGTCCGATCTTGTATGGGGTCTCCTTGAAGCCATAACTATTGCTTTGATTCAAAACAGCCAAATATTTCCTCCTCACTGAACAACCAGAGGAAAATATTGAAAAACCCAGGGAAAAGTGTTCTTGTCTTCTCTCCCCGACAGTGGCGCCAATTAATGTTGTACCTTAAGAAACCAATTTCCTGGCTGTGTAGAAATTGTGCTTAAGACATTAATGATTGTAATTATTGTCACTTGATTATATGTTGTGTTCTCAAATGAAGGACCTGGAAAACTTAGTTTTTAACTATTAATACATATGTGACCTGGAAATCTCAGAATGCCATTTACTTGCTGAATATAAATGATAAATGAAGAAGGAAGAAATCAGACACAATATGCTGCTCCACACTGTTAGGCCCCTATACTACTAGTGTAACCCCTTATTGTTATTAGTACAACCCACTTATTATATTGATGTACCCATGTAATGCCCATATTGTTAGTATTGTGCCCCATAGAAGCCCATTGTTGTTACTATTGTGCCCTTACATTATTATTGTTATGTCGGCTCTGATTATGTTATGACCCCTTAGACTCCTATATATAGAAACGAGGTCTTTTCATTTGTATCATCCAAGAATTTTTCATTTATGTAATCTAAAGGAGGTTGCCCCCTCGAAGAGGCTGAATTCTAAGGCGTTGATCTATCTTTTCTATCTTTTCTTGAGCTGGTTTCATAACATTTGGTATCAGAACTTTGGATTCTAGGGTTTCGCTACTCCAAACAGGTCATCGTGGCATGTTCGCTATAGCTTTTTTTCTGTGACGTTTCAGAAGTCGCAAAAAAAACCCATTTCAGAAGAAATCGTTCTGAACCTTGGGTCCGAAATTCATAGCTTTTTGCGCAATATTGACGGAGATATGATCTGAGGAAGTTGGTATTTTTGCAGACTCCTGAATTACATGCAAAACAGGTGACCTGGGGAAAATCGTCATAACTTTCTCTCTGGGGATCAGATTGAAATTTCGTAAGAAGGTACAGAAAAAGGACGGACTGTAGTTTCTTGTATGCATTTTTCAGATCCAAAGGTAGAAATAGTGACTCGTGGCACGTCGTACAAGTTCGCTCTACTGAACTAGTCTATAATCATGTCATCTTGGGAGATTGTGCAAAACTCTTCCTTGGAGAATCCAATTTGGATCAGACTGGTGGCATTGGAAAGAGGATGCAGAGGGATACTACAGGTCATAACTTCAGAACTTAAAGATCTAAAAGTATAGAGCTACAGTCATTTCAAGGTCGAGCTCCTAAAATCAAGAAAAAGCAAGATGAGGAAGTTTGATGGCAAGGATCCGGTAAATTGGATACTTCAGCTGGAGCAATATTTTGATCTACATGGTGTACCACTGTTACAAAAGGTATTTATTGCATCTTCATATTTAGAACCGGATCAATTTTTATGGTATGAAGGGCTTTGTTCTCGTAAAAAACTTGTTACGTGGTCAATTTTCACGGAGGAAATGATAGCACATTATGAGGATACAAAGAGAAACACCTTCTTTAGAGTAACACCACAACAATTGGAAGAGTAAAAGGGCTTTGTGACATACTGGAAAGCAAAATTATGGAAACTAGGAAGCATACCCCTCACAACTATAAAGATGGAAGTGTTGTTTCTCCCAACCTTCCACAACCTACAAGGGTTACACCACAACAATTGGAAGAAGAAAGAGAAAGAGGGCTTTGTTACAATTGTGATAGCAAATGCACTAAAGATCATAAGTGTGCTGAGAAGAAATTATTTTACATAGAATATGAAGAGGAGGAAGAAAAGGATCAAGAAACATCAAAAGAAGATGATATACGTGAGGACCCCACCCCGGAGAAAGAAGAAATGAATCAGACCATATCTTGTAAAGCATTGGAAAAATTACCACTCCTCAAAATATCAAGATAGAAGGACATATCAAGAAGAAAAATGTTCAAGAAGTAAAAGATCACATCGAGCATCAAGAAATGAATCTGACCATATCTTGTAAAGGATTAGAAGAAATTACCACTCCTCAAACTCTAGAGATAGAAGGATATATCAAGAAGAAAAAGGTTCAAGCAGAGAAAGATCACATCGAGCATCAACAACAAGTTCTCCAACTTTTAAAGGATAACGCCACTTCGATGCAAAATCAAATGAAACAACAGGTAGATCAACATCATAGTGAAAAATGTTTTGATGTAGGTGATTGGGTATTTTTACTGCTACATCTCAAGCAAGCTAATTATGAGAAGGAAATGTTGAAAATACTACATGCACTTAAAAAATGGCGACCTTACCGAATGGGAAGACTCTTCAAGGATGAGGCTGTGGAAGCATTGTTTTGTGATATTTCTATTATCCACCAGATTGGATAAACGAAGCAAGGGATGAATGGAAGAAGGACGAAGAAGTATGGCCACTTATTCAAAAGTTGCAAAAGATTCCAATTCAAACAATGTTGCTAGAAATTGAAGAGGAAGGAAAAATCATATTGGAACCTGGAGCAGTCACAGAAATAAGAACCTGACAGCTACGAAATCGATCAATTTCAGAGTATCTCATCAAGTGGAAGAACTTAACCGCTAAAGATTCCACATGGGAGGACAATAATTTTATACAGAAGCATAAAAAACTACTCAAGCGTTGAGGACAACGCTTATTGAAGGAGAGAGGCATGTTAGGCCCCTATACTACTAGTGTAACCCCTTATTGTTATTAGTACAACCCACTTATTATGTTGATGTACCCATGTAGTGCCCATATTGTTAGTATTGTGCCCCATAGAAGCCCACTGTTGTTATTATTGTGCCCTTACATTATTATTGTTATGTCGGCTCTGATTATGTTATGACCCCTTAGACTCCTATATATAGAAAGGAGGTCTTTTCATTTCTATCATCCAAGAATTGTTCATTTATGTAATGTAAAGGAGGTTGCCCCCTCGAAGAGGCTAAATTCTAAGGCGTTGATCTATCTTTTCTATCTTTTCTTGAGTTGGTTTCATAACACACACAAAATCTATTATCTGTGACCCTTGGAGAAGTTGAAGATAATATGTTGCCTTACACAGAAACTATTATCTGTAACTTAAAAAGGAAGGTGAAAACTTCAAGTATAGGAGCGCTCTTTTAAGGAATTTTAACTTTATCTACATAAGCAAATAAAGACTTGCAGCTTCATTACTATACTTGAAAGAAGAAAACATAAGATGACACATGACAGATAAGTTACAAAATTATACCCAACAATTCATGGAAACTTCTGATTCTTTCATAAATCAATAGTTATATGAGGAATACGGTGGCCTAGTCTCTGGGTTCTCCAAAATTCCAACAACAACCCAAGTTTTTCCTCTTTTATACATTGGGAATAGTTACTGATCTCTGAAACTATCAAACTACTTAACTGCTTCTCTAACTATCTGAAGTAAAAATTATTACAGAATTTTACAGAGGGTAAAAGACACCTCAAAGAACATACAATAACAAGAAATAATTGAACTAGAAGATGAGGATAACTACTGGCTTTTCGGCTTTGTTAATCGGCAATTGAGTTCCTCTGTGGATGCTTTAATAAGTCTTAATCCTCTTTAACCATAATTAATTGTGTTAGACTTTGACTTGTGCGAAAACTGGGCTTATGTATATATAGAGCGTTTTGATTGGCCAAAATACAAAGAAAACATGCTCAATTGCCTTTTCTTGGGATTTGGTTTTAACACTGATTTTCCCTTTATACAACAAAATTAATGCTAATCTTTGGTTTACTGCGGAACTCAAAAAGAATTAAATCGGCTGCATAAATCTATCGGATCCACCCGTTCAATTCTCCATTGACTTCGTATCACAAATCGCAATCGGCCCTTTCAATTGATATATCAATACTTAACAATATGCGATATAACGGATGCACCGAGAGTTTAAAACATAATGCATATATTTTCAGGTCCAGCCAGGGGTGATTTCATATAAGTACCACTACATTTCGCAATTGCAATTTAATCGCATCGCTAACACATATATATATCAGGTCCATTCTCCACCGTAGATTTCAACCCCAGGATCCGACGGCTAATATCAATTTCGGGTGGACTACTTGCACGAGAGTTACCCGCCCGAAATGAGCGGTTTTTCTCTCTCCTCTAGTTGCTACGTGTCAACCATTGAATGGAATCGGGCGCTTTCCTCTAAATACCATTTACCATTTTGCATCCGCCCAAAATCCCGCTTATAGCTTTAAATCCGCCCTTCGTCTTGGTTAACGCCCGGACTTGTTCGCGCCCGATGACCATAGATCTTCGACCATCGACGGCGGCGATGCTCCTTCAGATTTCTCTTCCACTAGCGCTTTTGGTTAATCTCTGCCATTCATTCCTTGATTCCAATCTACATGATTTAGTCTGGATCGTTCATTTCCTTCAACCTCATCCATTGATCTCCAAGATCCAACGGTTCCTGTGCATTCATTCTTCATCTATCCACTCACTTTGACTTTGCGCCATTTCTTCAGTATTTTGTGGTTCCGGGGTTTTCTTCAGGGTTTTGGCCTTTCATTTTCCCGCTGCTCAACTCTCTCTGAGCTTGACTTCTGTGAATTCTCACTTCGCTGTTATTCTTGGGCTTTACAACATAGTATATATATATTTCAGTTATGGCTCCATATAACCATTTATATTATGATTTAACTTGATTGCATGGGTATACTGGGACCGATTCTTTTATACTTGTTCCTTTAGTGATTCCGCTATGTCATTATCACTTCTTCCTCTTGCTTTTATCTTTTTTGAAATATTTTCAAGTTCTTGAATGAAAAATGAATACTACAAGCAACAAAAATGCATGTTACAACAAGTTCAAAGCTTTGGTTGAGAAAGAATCTGGAAATAAAATCAGGGCCTTGTGAAGCAACAATGGTGGAGAGTATGTCTCTCAAGAGTTTAAAGACTTCTGTGCAGTAGAAGAAATTAAACAGGAGTTGACGGCACCCCATAACCCACAGTAGAATGGGGTGGCCGAAAGGAAGAACAGAACGATTATGGGAGCAACTCAGGTGATGTTGCATGACCAAGGCCCACCACTTCATTTGTGGGCCAAGGCATGCAATACAACAATATACTTGTAGAATAAAAGCCCGCATCGCATACTGGGGATGAAGACACTAGAGGAGGCTTTCTCCGAGAAGAGACCAGATGTGAGTCACTTCAGGATCTTTGGCTCATTGGTATTTTTCCATGTGACAAAAGATGCTCGGTAGAAGCTAGAGACAACAACAAAGTTGGGGATACTTGTAGGGTACACTGGTACACCCCACACCTATCGGGTGTTCTTGCCTACCAGTCAGAGGACAGTGGTACGCAGAGATCTAAAGTTCGACGAGAAAAAGTGCATGCGAGTTTCCCTTGAGAGGGAGCTCAAGTTGCATGCAGAGGAGGAACTTTTGGTTCCTAAGGAGGAGGAGCCTTAGACTGATGCGAAGCAGCCACATGCAAAGGAACTAGGAGTGGAGACATCCACTCATGCAGAGGATCCAAGAGTGGATACATCCACTCATGCAGAGTCTTCCAGAGATGGGCGGAAACGCTCAAGGGAAGCTGACATATTGTTGATGGATGCGAGAGAGAATGTGGGACAAACATCTTCTCAACATAGATAGAGGAGGTCACCTGAGCGGTACACTGGTTACATGGCCCCGGTTGGGGAATGTATAGAGACCAAACCATCTTCCTTTGAGGAAGCAATGCAGCAGCTAGTTTGGGTTTATGCTATGGTGGAGGAGTATGACTCCACAGTTCGGAACAGTGTTTGGGATGTTGTTCCAAGACTAGAGAACAAGTCAGTGATGAGTTCCCGATGGCTTTACAAGGTAAACCAAGAAACTGATGGTAGTGTGGATAAACATAAGGCAAGGTTTATTGCCCATGGTTTCTCACAGGTCGAGGGGATCAACTATGATGAGACTTTTTCTCCTGTAGTAAGGTACTCATCTATCAGATCGATGTTGGCACTATCAGCACAGATGGATTCGAAGATCCATCAGATGGATGTGAAGACTGTATTCCTCAATGGCAAGATTGAGGAAGAGGTGTACATAGAGCAGTAGAAGGATTTGAGACCTTCGATCGTGAGTTGCATGTGTTCCGACTCAAGAGAGCCTTGTACGGGCTGAAGCAAGCACCTCATGCTTGGTACACCATGATCAAAAACTATTTCATCGGGTTGGGCTTCGCAAAGAATGAAGCAGATGTGAATCTATAACACATCATGGTAGAAGGTAAGCCATTGATCATTGTTCTTTGTGTTGATGATCTAATATTAATAGGTGATGATCAGTTGATCAAGTCTTGCAAGGAGGACCTTGCAAGAGAGTTTGAGATGAAAGACATGGGTCTCATGCACTACTTTCGAGGCATGGAAGTATGGCAGAAGGATGGGGAGGTGTTTGTGTCTCAAGGCAAGTATGCCAATGAGATACTCAGGAGATTCCACATGGAGAAGTACAAGCCCATGCAGACTCCTCTAGCAGGTAACTGGAGGAAGGAGGATGCTACTTCAGGTGAGGTAGTAGCTGCTATTGTGTATCGTTAGCTTGTGGGTTCACTAATATATTTAGTGAACACACGACCATATTTGTGCTTTGCGGTGAACCAGCTGAGTCAAGCTATGGTTCACCCTACCAAGCTATTTTGGAAGGCAGCGAAGCATGTGCTGAGATACCTCAGAGGCACACTTCAGTATGGATTATGGTACAGACGGACAGAAGGAGTGAAGCTTCAAGGATTCATACATGCAGAATGAGAAGGGAGTCCATCAGATCGAAATAGCACTTCAGGAGGAATTTTCAACCTTGGTTCAACTGCAAATTCTTGGTACAATAGGAAATAGAGGTCAATTGCACTTAGCTCAGCAAAGGCTAAATACATGGTTGCCAATTAGGCAGCATGTGAGGCCATTTGGATGTGGAAAATTCTAGTTGGATTGTTTGATCATAGGATGGATCCAACTGTGATCTATTGTGATAATCAAAGTTGTATCAAACTCTCTGAGAATCCAGTATTTCATGATAGGTCCAAGCACATTGATATCTGATATCATCACCTTCGAGACTATGTAGTGAAGAGGAACATGTTGTTGCAGTGTGTTTCGACCGAGGAGCTGGATGTAGAAATTTTGACTAAGGCATTGTCAAAATGCAAATTTAAGTTCCACAGAGACAGGATCAGGGTGATAGACAATCCCTTTCTTGTTGAGAGGGAGTGTTGAAAATAGCAACAAGAAATGATAAATATAGAAATGCTAAAAATAGAATTGCTATAAATAGCATTTCGGGATACATTCCAATTTTAATTAGTCCCTAAATTAAAATTGAGAATGAAAATTCGAATTTGAGCTCAACAACTGTTTGTAAAATAATTAATTAATTCATCTTGAGTTAATTAGTTAGAGAAAATCAAACATGAAGTCTATGTGAAGACATGCAACAATTATCCCTTTAATTGAGGAATTTATCCCTTAATTAAGGAGATCAGGATGAGTTGTACTTTGAGTTGTAATAATTTAGCTCGGTTAACTGAGTTAAGTCCAATTAGATTAGTTCCAACAATTTGTGGAATTGATTGTGAGTTCAGTTAGTCAATGCATGCATACATGCAACTAGTGTACTTCAGATAACTAAATATTCTCTCATAAATAACTCATGCATGTTAGTTCAAACAAAGACCCAGTTGAGATCAGAGGAAGGGACAGTGTACTATCAGTTGTAGGAATATTCCCATGAGGATATCTCTTGCATGTAGAAGGAATTATTTCCTTGAGGATTGTGCAGTTATTTCTGAGGTTGGCGAGTGATGTTTGAGGTAATTACACATAGGTGGTAGCTTGAGGACCTAGGAGAAACTGCGCAAGGAAATATGAGGCATGGAGGAATGAAGGAAGGCATATGTGTTGTCTATTCTGTCTATGAGCAGCAGTGAGGGATTGTACTGAGAGTTGGATAGCTTGTGAGATAAAACTTTGTGTAATCATGAGATATTTCCACTTGTATGATAATACAGATAGTGGGCTTTTTAGCTGAGGCTTTCCCCAGAGTATTCTTCTGTGTTCATGTGTCATTGATTTCTTATTCTCTGTTATATGTGTTCTATTTGATCTTGCTCAAAATCGATTAAGATTCCGCAAGTTTGTTGTAGAAGTAGATCTAGTATTTTTCTTTAGTATATTACACATAGGTGGTGGCTTGAGGACCCAGGAGAAACTGCGCAAGGAAATAGGAGGCATGGAGGAATGAAGGAAGGCATATGTGTTGTCTATTCTGTCTATGAGCAGCAGTGAGGGATTGTACTGAGAGTTGGATAGCTTGTGAGATAAAGCTTTGTGTAATCCTGAGATATTTCCACTTGTATGATAATACAGATAGCGGGCTTTTTAGCTGAGGCTTTCCCCAGAGTATTCTTCTGTGTTCATGTGTCATTGATTTCTTATTCTCTGTTATATGTGTTCTATTTGATCTTGCTCAAAATCGATTAATATTCCGCAAGTTTGTTGTAGAAGTAGATCTAGTATTTTGCTTTAGTATATTGCATTATCAGGTGATCTACAATGAAAATTTCTACAAAGTTGAAGGCACATATCCGGATTTAGATATGGAACTATGAAGAGCTCCCACAGCTCATCGCTAGTCTACAAGCATCCCATGCACGTGTATTCAAGAGTATGGATGTTGTGGTGCGCGCACACACAATCCCATCTATTGGGACTCTCACCCAGATGAAGACAAAGGCACATGTCCAATTAGAGCTTGACTCATACTTTGACGAGTTGATGCGCATTACCACCAGCACAAACTTGCCCATCAGTGTAGACACCATGCACAAGTATATTGTTGGTCTGGTCGCATTGAAGACAATTATGCGCATGCTTTCAGACAAGTTGTACAGAGGAGCCCGAGCAGTGCAACTAGTTGCTATGGAGGCCAGAGTCAGGTTCCAAAAAGATGTCACCTTGGAGCACAAGGACACCGTTGCGGACTACCCATCTTGGCATCAGTTTCCTACTGTCGGCCACCGTGAAGATGTCGAAGAGTTGGTCTTCCAACAGTTGTCCGAGTCATAGTGATGCCTTGCATGGCTTTCTCAAGCCATTTTATCTCACATGGGTACATGTGCATTGTAATGTAATGTCTTGTTAAGTGTAAGTCAAGTGTCGATAGTTAGATGTAACATTCATAAAGTAGGTGAAGATTCATGAGGGTAGATGAACTATCACAAAAGGGAATGTCAAGGGCCACCCCACCCTTTGCTATAAATATCCCCTCATAACTCATTGTACAGGCTTTTGGTCATCCAAGCTTCAATAAGAGTATCTTAGAGAAAGCTTGGACAGTATTGTAATGAGCCTTGGCTTCTCCACTGTGCAGAGCTAGTATATCTCTTTGGAGGAGCAGGCAGTTGTGGCTGTAACATTCCACTATTGGAACTAGCGGGTGTACATGGATGTATTGTATGACTAGAACTTACACTTCTTAATAAAACAAAGCCAACATGTTTTCATACATATGTTGTTATTGTAGTTGGACTGTTTTGGTTGATGTAGCAATGTATGTTGTTTAACTTACGCATTTGTGTATGAACTATTTTGTATGAAATTATATGAATCTTGTTGCAATTGTGTTGTTGGTTTGAACATCACTTTGGATTGCTCGCTATCTTGCTTTCCATCCGATGATGCATCTTTGCTCGTGTGTTCCCTTCTAAACCGATTACTATTACAGGTTTCCAAGGGGCACACTCACCTCACCCTCTGTGTGTTAGAAGCTCTCATGCACCTTCCTTGAATCACTACAGTTGTCACACCTTTGCTACCAACATGGACATCTTACTTGCCTATGTGCTAAATTACACTCAAGGCATTACCATACGACCCACTATTGGGACTCCTACACCAAACAGTCTGAGGTCTAATTGGGAATTCTTACCAGGGAGATCCCCTGACATGTTGGCGGGTCCAACACCGCCAATGTTTTTGGCGCTAGAAGGAGGGCCAGATGAAAATTTGTGTCCTCCCATCCTGTTTTGAACCTTTGCATATCTATCATGGATTCTTGCACTCTCCTCCCTCCACGATGTTTTTCGAATCTTGAATCTGTAACCATCACGAGGGAACTTTTCGATCTCTTGTCCACTTAAATGTATGATGGTGAAGGCGAAGTGGCCTGGCCTAAGTAATTACATGACTTTCTTACCATGCTTCATGAGGAAGATGGATGTTTTAACGAACAGTCCAGTTTGTTACTTCCATACACACTTCGTAAATCTCCACACCGTTGGTTGTGTAGCCTATCGGTTGATAGCCTGCACTCACTTGAGCACTTATGTGATCTCATTGAAGACACTTTCTATCATTTTGATCTAGAACATCTTGAATAAAAAAATTTACAACAACGGAAGGCTCTACATGAATCACCTATGGATTTTTCGCAGCACTTCCGTGAGTTGCAGTTTCAAGCTTCGATGAGCCAGATGAAATTTTTCTATCTTTGGGACTGATTCAAATATTTTCTTAAGAAATCTGCTCGTCCCAAGAAGAAGTTTGAACTCAAGCCTCACTCAACATTCTTCAGTTATGGAGCTGCGCAATCACAAACGAATATGGTCGCTGTCCCAAGTGACTATCTGCCATCCCCTCATCAAACAGCTCCACCACTGTAGAGTGATGTGGGAGATCATGCTCACACATTTGTTCAGTTGTCACATCCTCCCAACATCACTTCGCTTAATTTTCGCACATATGTGGTTCTGAGCCCATCGATTTGTCATATGCATTGTGTTCCATAGCCTCTATCTTTGTTCTTGGTTTGTTCCTCCAAATGATATTGTCTTGGGTTCTTCCATTCCTAACTCTATAATTGTTGTGAACGAGGAACAAGCCATCGATGGAGTTGGTGTTGCACAACCAACATGCGTTGTCATTCACAAAGAGTATGACTAGGAGCTTTAGCATCAACACTTGGCGAAGGATGACTCCCTTCCATCTGAGCCCCCTCCGTTCTTTCCCGACATCTTTGGTGAACCTTCCATCCATGATTTCACATGTGTATCTTCATCTACGGATGCAACCATTATTGATCCCTCACAGGAAACACGGATGTCAGTTCATCATTCAACAATGGAGAGGATAATATTTTCATTGAAAATCCACTTGATCTTTCATTTGCCTTTTCCGGAAACATAAAGGATGAGTTTGTTCACTTTTCATCTACCCCTCTGTTTGATTCATCAGATCATGAGGATACCGATGAAATCAATGATTTTTCTAATCACGGTTGTCGTGATCCATTTACTCCCATATTCGATCACGATTATGATTCTATTGAAGTTGATTTTTCAAAGCCACTAGTTTATGATGATCCATTTGACGATGAAGTTGAAACACCCCAGATTGTCGAGGCACTTCAGCCCGAGCTGATGGTTATGTTAGGCCCTCATTGTCCTAAGGTTGGTTTCACTTCCGATCAGGAAATTTTTTAATGACCCGAGCCTCCTCATCACTCATTTGTATGCATTGAAGGTCCATCTCACACACAGATCATGCTTCCTCCACTCAAACTACACGATCCCATCGCTTATACATTGGAGGAATCTTACATTGCAAGCACACGTGTACGACGCAAGTTGTCTTTGTTTCTTTCATTTGCTTGCATGTCATAGTCAAGAATGTGTGTATGCTTCACAGCTGCACGCAATGTCGCACAACACCATGACAAGTCCACGGACCACATGGCATGTACTCGCACTCACTTATGTTCTGTGGACACTTTCAAACATGAAGTGTGTTTCTCTTCATTGTTATATCTTTCTTGTTTGCTGGTTCGCACAACGGGTTGCTTGCAGACAAAGAATTCACCAACATGGGTCCACCAATGCGCTGGTGGCTGCATTAGAAATATCACTTCACGTGATTAGGCCCATGCACCATTAGTTTAGGAGTAGTAGTAGTGTTTTCCTTCAATTTTTTACATGCATGCTTGTTTGCTTACATGCTTTGCTTGTTTGTTTGTTTGCTTGCTTGTTTTCTTACTTTGCTTTCGCATTTGCTTCCACTTCTGCTTTTCTTTGTTGTTTGTTTGCTTGTCTTTGTTCGTAGGTTAGTTTCGCATGAAACCATGTATGAATCTTGAAACAAGTTGGGTAAAATACAAGAGGCCTTGTACATCTATCACTACTTGGTTATTTGTCATCCTGCCTCTGATGAACTTGTTACTTTTAGTCCATGATATGTTGATGGAAAATACGTATTGTTCAAAATGAACCTTGGTGAAAACACAGCGCTTGCGTGCTAACTAGTGCCACCTATTCTAGTCGGTTGCTTTTGGGTTAACCCTTGTCAGCTCAGTCAAGTAGAGTAAGGTAAGGGGAAAAACCTTAACAAGCACGTCAGAGGTATATAATAAACTACTTCTCTGAAGGAACAACCTCTTCTGCTCTCAATAAGTCGGGATCCCTCTTTTGCCTCTAAAATGAATAAGTGTTATGCACAATGATGAAAAAATGAAAAAAAATGATAAGTGAAAGTTTTCAAAAATGAAAAATGAATAAGGCGAAAGAAGAGAAAGGCTTCTTGCGCAAAGAGGTGATGCAAGTAACTCCACCGGGGTACTGGCCAGGCTCATTGGTAGCGGAGCCATGCTTGTGTTCCTATGTGACTCCGTCGAGGTACTGGCCAGGCTCATTGGTAGTGGAGCCATGCTTGTGTTCCTATGTGACTCTGTCGAGGTACTATCTAGGCCTGCTGGCAGCGGAGCAACACCAGAGATGAAACTAAGACTCTGACGACTATATTTCTTGTGCACCAATATACCCCTCAACCCCAATCGAAACAATTGTGTTGCCTTGGCTTGGAATGTGTGTCAATCGACCAAGAACTTGGCAGATGATAAATCTTACAATAAAGCTAGTGTTGAAACCAAGATGAACTGAGAACTGAACAATACTTCCGGAGGTGTTAGACTTGCTTTTCACGAACAAGGTCCATTCAGAGAGCTAGAGTTCTACCAGTGTGTCGCCAAGTGTTGTAGTGGCTACAACCACCCTCCAAATTTTTTCCTTAGCTTCGTTTTGGAGCCTCCCTACCAACCTTTCACAACAACATGTCTTGCCTTGTCAAGTACACAAGCTTCAGTGAATTTCTTGTAGAATGACAACCTGTCCATCAAAGCTTTTTGCATTCCCCTCATAGGTTGTTTCTCTAGAAATGGTCCAACTACAGGGCGACCAACTCCCTTAAGAAGTTACACAATTTCGGAGGGCAACCAGCCTTCCCTCCAGAAATTGTGCAATTCTGGAGGGCAACCAGCCGCAACGAACCTTCCCTCTAGAAATTTCACAATTCTGTTTGCCAGCCAGCTAGGCTCCAGAATTGCACAATTCTGCCAAGCAAGCTTCTTCTAGAAAATTGCGTAAATCCTCCCAGTAGGATTGCTGAGCCCAAAATTTTTGCAATCTTGGGTAGCAATCAGCTGCTCTACCAAGAATTGTGCAAATCTTCTGGGCAGTCAGCCTAGATGCCTTCCAGAAACGTGCATTTCTTCCCAGCAATTGAGCAGCCTCTTGCATGTGCAATTGGATTGACCAATTCCACCCGGGACCAAGGAAACTTGACTTGCATGCATGGCTTGCTTTTTCCTGGAATAGCAAAAGGAAACATGCAAAAGGCATCCCTTGATTTAGGGAACCATTTTAGCAGCTGGAGGTTACACGCAAAGATCGTTTTAATATCTTGCCTCCAAGTGTCGCTTTTTCCTATATTTGTGGCATGCGCATAATGAGCCCAAACTTATTTATTTGACACATCAGAGCTCATTATTTCACAACGATCTTGGAGCTCTGACATCCCACAGCACATCCAAGACTCTTCGACACATCTGGCTCAGCTATTCACGGGTAAGTGGTCTCAACTTGTCTTTTGCAGCATTTCTGTCGCTTTTTGTGTTTTTGCTTGTGTGAGTGTTGTTTTCTTGATTTATTTGAACGCTTATTGTCATTTACATACATACTAGCTTGTACTAGCACCGTTTTAGTTTTCATTACCATCTCACTGCTGTCGCATGCATGAAACTGTTTTGCACAAACAGTCGTTGATTCGACGACTCACTTCACCCACATAGATGTTGTTCCATTTTCTGAATCTTTCATTCACTGTTTGCATGCACGACCATTTTCTTCTACTTACACTCAATATCGTCATGCTTTCACTTTCACACTTTCTTTCAGTTGCCTGTCAGCGGATCTAGCCAACCTTGGCCCGGACTCTGCCTCAGCAAGACAACATTGCGCAATCCTGAGATGGAAGGCTCTATCTTCCTCTCAAAAAATGCGCATTTCTTCCCAGGATTTGTCCTCCAGTCTTACATTACGAAATTCTGAGGGACAGTGACTGCTGACCTAGAAAATTACGCAATGCAGTCACTGAGCCTGCACTCATTATCAGCTGAAATTGCGCATTGCGCAATTCCAACAGTCAGCAGTTAGCCTGGATTGAGCATTGCATAATTCCAATAGTCGGCAGTCAGCTTAGATTGCACATTGCGCAATTCCAGCAGCAAGCATGCCTCCCAAACAACCCAGACTGCCTTTTGCGCAAGTCTAGTAGCCAGTCTCTTAGCCTCCCAGGAGAAATTGCGCAATATTTTCCAGTCATTCTCCAGGTATGTGTTATGTCATTCCCTGAATTCACTTTGGTTTTCACTGACAAATTTCTTGCCATGCATGTCACTTGTGTCCATATCTAGCAATTTTTTGTTTTCCTATTAGAAGTTCAGGATCAATGGCCTCTAAGAGAGCAGGATCAAAGGACACTGACGAAAGTGCAACTAGAGTAGCAATTGAGTGAGTGTCTACAAGTCTACCGACCTATGAAGATACTAAGTTGATTTTAGACAAGGAAATCAAGCTGAAATAGAAAGAGTTCAATGATGCATTTGCAATCACATTTGGGGAAGACCTCCAGGTGTATGTGAACATTCACAAGTCCGACTTGTACCGGATTGCATGGAGATACCCCGCGTTCCCATGCGTGGACATGATACGCTAGATCGTGTCGCACACTGATCCCAAGACGATGATCTACAAGACAAAGATACTATGGAAGGCATATCAATACTTGGTCATCTTTGCATGTCGACTGTTTAGCCAAGAAAGCATAGAAACCTTCCCACAGATTTGGGAGATCGCGCTAGACCAACTGGCCAGAGAGGGAAAAGCATGTAAGTGGTCCAGCATGTTGGCTCATCAGCTGAAGGAACAGGTAATGAGGGCTCGACAACAGCCCAAAGGTATGCAAGTGAAAATCTACCTGATCTCTACATCTTTGATGCAATCTGTGCCCAATAAGAGTTTCCAGGTTTGAAATGGGAATGGTCACTGGTGGAGACTGCTATGAAAATTTATTGTAAGATGTTTTCCAAATGAAGCTTCAGAGGAGTTATCACATGGCTGTCCGATCATTTTTTCACCCCAGTTTACAAGATGATATTCGAATAGGATCCAGCCTGCATGTCGACGACACTGATAGACATAGCTGATTGATATGCCTCACCGTCTAACACCTTCATACAGATGTACAGCGTGGATAATCCTCAACATGTCCTACCGAAGTTTGCCTTGGACATGCTCGTCATGCAGGAAGTAGTGTATCACATCTCGACAGGAATGAAAACTAGGTTGCACCGGAAGAAGAAGGCACCTTGGCCCGCTCTTCCATTGCACATTGGGTTATACGAGATTTAGAGTGTCAAGCATGCAAATGTCAAAGTAGAGCAGATGAAGAAGTATCCATTCGACCTTCGAACTTACAATTCGTATGAACTGCATTGTCTTGTGAAGGATCATTGCATGAGAGTACAGCTCAACTAGATCCACAGGGCATTTCATTGGGCAAAGGAGAACCCATGGAGATATTGCAGCAGTTTCTCCAAACCCAATGAACATATCGGCTTGCATGTGGAATGGTTAGCGAAGCAATGTGAAGCAGCATCTTGGAGAGCACAAGAAGCAACAGTAATAGCAGAGGTGAACATACTAGTGCGTGACAAGGGCAAGACGAAGATTGTCGATCGCATGGAGTAATAGAAAAGCTGCAAGTTCCAAGCATATCCACTTGTGGAGAAAGCAACTATGGCTATACAGGCAAAGAGGCAGTAGCGCGAAAAGCAAATCGCGCAAAGGCAAAAAGATAAACAGAGAATGGAGGAAACAAAGAAGGAGTTGCATGAGTTGAAGGAGCAACTCTGGAAGGAACAGGAGCTACACAAACAAGAGAGGGAAGCGCAGCGGCAACAGGTACAACGGGGGCACAACATGTGAAAACGGATGAAACAACGCCCGTATAGGTAGTGGAATCATCAAAATAGCTGGCATCAAGCGAACAGGGTGACCATCGCAGGAGTAGGACTTCGCTTAGGAGATAGAGAAAACACTTTAACAAATGGATATGGATATGGAGCAATAGGAGTCAGAGCAAGACATTGACCTCATGCCTCACCACCAAGAGGTTGACCCACCAGCTTCACCACATCCAGAAGATGAGCAAGTCCCAAGTGACCAAGGAGACACTGAGATCCTTGGAGATTAGCTGGAAGGAGAGATGCACAACATCTCATTTGACGAATCTCAACATAGAGTTGTGCAATCTCACAGAGTGTCAACTCTGGAAGATCATACATCTCCTGCATAATATGAGAAATGAGTGATCGTGTCATATGTGCACAAACATCCAGCAGCCTTGGCCGATGCTACCAGAGCATATGTCAAAGCCACTAGCTCAAGTGTTCGCTTTCTGATAGCTGAGAATGAGTGAATGGCTAAGGAGCTACAGACGACTAAGCAAGGAGGAGAGTTGGTGACATCATCCGCCCGAGTAGAACTAAAGAAGGCAATACTAGATGAAGTATTTTCCCTTGAAACATTCATGTGGGTGTTGTATTCCAAGTTTGGTACTATGCATCAGGCAGTCGTCCATCTCAACGGATGGCAATAGCAATGTGCTAGAAGAGCAAGTATCTTGGAAAATGTGCATGTTTCTGTTGATTACATGCAAACATGGACGATGCGATACAATGGAGCCCCACTTCAACTGCCGAAGATGATGAAGCACAGAGTGGTCGAGCTGAAGGCACATATCGGGAGTTAGATCTGGAACTATGAAGATCTCCCGCAACTCGTCACTTGTCTACAGGCTTCCTATGCATGTGTATTCAAGAGTATGGATGTTGTGGTGCACGCACACACAATCCCATCTATTGGGGCTCTCACCCAGGCAAATACAAAGGCAGAGGTCCGACTAGAGCTTAACTCGTACTGTGATGAGTTGATGTGCATTGCCACCAACCCACAAGTATTTTTCTGGTCTGGCCAAATTGAAGACAATGATCCACATGCTTTTAAACGAGTTGGACAGAAGATCCCAAGTAGTGTACCTGGATGCTATGGAGGCGAGAGTCAGGTTCTAAAAAGGTGTCACCTTGGAGCACAAGTACACCATCACAGACTACCGATCTTCACATCAATTCGCGACTGTTGACCACTGCGAAGATGTCGAAGATTTGTTCTTCCAACAGTTATCCGAGTCATAGTGATGTTTTGCATGGCTTTCTCAAGCCAATTTTTCTCATGTGGGTACATGTGCATTGTAATGTAACGTCTTGTCAAGTGTAATTCAAGTGTCGATAGTTGGATGTAACAGTCATAGAGTAGGTGAAGAGTCATGAGGGTAGATGAATTGTCACAAAGGGGAATGTCAAGGGCCGCCCCACCCTTTGCTATAAATAGTCCCTCATAACTCATTGTACTGGCTTTTGGTCAGCCAAGCTTCGATAGGAGTATCTTATAGAAAGCTTGGACAGTATTGTAATGAGCCTTGGCTTCTCCACTGCGTAGAGCTAGTATATCTCTTTGGAGGAGCAAGTGGTTGTGGTTGTAATGTTCCACTATTGGAACTAGCGGGTGTACATGGATGTATTGTATGACTAGAACTTACACTTCTTAATAAAACAGAGGCAACACATTTCATGCATATGTTGTTATTGTAGTTGGAATATTATGGTTGTTGTAGCAATGTATATTGTTTAACTTACGCATTTGTGTATGAACTTTTTTATATGCAATTGTATGAATCTTGTTGCAAATGTGTTGTTGGTTTGAACATCACTTTGGATTGCTCGCTATCTTACTTTCCAGCCGGTGATGCATCTTTGCTCATTTGTTCCCTTCTAAGCCGATTACTATTACAGGTTTCCAAGGGGCGCACTCACCTCATCCTCTATGTGTTAGAACCTCTCATGCACCTTCCTTGACTCACTGCAGTTGTCACACCCTTGCTACGAATAGGGACATCTTACTTGCCTCTGTGCAAAATCGCGGTTAAGGAATTACCGTACGACCCACTGCTGAGACTCCTACACCAAACGGTCTAAGCTCTAATTGGGACTTCTTACTGGGGAGATCCCCTAACATGTTGACGGTTCCAACACGGCCAACAGAAACCTAGCCAGGAAATTCACTTAAGAGATCGTGCCTCGTGTTGAAGAATCTAGGGAAAATGTAGTTAATGTGATTCTTCTTAGCATGATAACTATTTCTGAGGTGTTTTCATTTTTTCTTCTTATTCCAATCTTCACTTATTATTATTAGAGTTTGTCTTCTTTAGTTCCCCAAATAGCTAACAAAACAAAGAGACAAGAACACAAGATGTTGGCATCCTTCTAGGGCCAAAACTTATCCCTCTTTGAGAGGAAAAACCACACAAAATTCTTCTTATAGAGATTCCAATTGATGAATACCAAGATTGTGACCCTTGACCTACTAGGCCACTCCAAGAACAAGACATCAATCCTCTTCTTACTGTTGAGATCATCATCATCATTACTGCTTCTTCACTTTTTCAGTTGCACCATTGCTTGTACTTCCACCTATATCATTGCTTTATCACCATATCAATAAGGTCTTTTATACTTGCATGTGAGTTGCACCAAGATAGTGATCATGACCAAGACCATGATTGCTACTTCACCGAGATCTTGACTGTGTCTAGAATGCTGGGAATGTATAACTGAGATCACTGGTAATTATGTTGAGACTGTAATGATATCTAGAGAGTAGGTTGAGACAAAGAGTGTCACTTTAGGACCCTTCCATTCACAAGTATGTCAAGATTGTTATGTTGCGTTAGTGATGACTGTGAGACTGTAAGGAGGCCGAAAATATAGTGGGTTGTCTTCTGAAATACATACTGTAACTGCCCTTCAAAACATCAAAAGTATCTGAGATTCCTCACTGTAATCATCCCTGAGATTTCCGAGACATCCGAGATCTTGTACCTCCTGTACTTCCTGCACCTATCCGAAGTTCAGAGAGAATCCGAAATTCTGTGATCCTGTGGTGACTCTAGCTGCATATTTATAGTAGTTAGGCTCCCATATTTAGTCGATGTGTCAATGTGAACCAATGTGTCTCTTTTATTGAGCCGACATGACATTTATATATGCTTTGAGGCCGACATGACTGTCTTCTTCATCTTTTAGCTTGCAGACTTCTTCTTGTGCTTGTCTTGGAGGGCCTTTTAGACTAGTATACATTTACACATAGGCTCAAGAAGAGCTCCTTATACATGACTTTGACTCTTTGACTTTCCTAGACCTATGAAATGAGAAAGAAACTCATTCTTATAATTTACAAAAATAATATTTATTTTTCTTGACAATTACAAAGATAAAAATTACATTTGTAAATACTGAAACTAGTTACACTTTCTTCAACACTCCCTCTTAACTAGGGAGGTATTTATAATGGTACTTGGTCTTTCTCAATATGAATAATTTATCATAAGAAGAATCAGATTGGTAACCCATTTGTATAGCATCATAGTAACCAACATTATTTCCATAGCAAGGCCTTGACAGACTGCTCTATATCTCATTAGATCAGAGCACAATTTTAGTGATTCCAATTACTATATACACCTTCATCATTGTCTCTCAAGGTACATACCACCCAGGTGTTCACTGAGTATGACCTTTTAGGACTATTATTATCTTGGGTTCCCAGACCTAAAAGAATATCGATCCTCTTGCCTACTCTTGTCTTTGATGCCCTACACATCCTCAAATAGCTTCAGATGCCAAAAGATTACCCAATCCTCCAATCTTTCTTCCAAAATGAAGACAAGAATGTTGTGTATATCTCTCCCTCTCAACTAGGGAGGATATCATGTGTCTACATTTCTCTTCATGGCCTTCACCTAGACTTACAATTGTTAGTCCCAGTATAGTGCATGACACATGAAATAGAAACACAATTGTCACTCCTTTTTAATCAAGGGTGTTCCAATCCAAGCTCCCTCTTGATCATGGACCTATTAGAGCTCTCTCTTAGCTAGGGATTCTTCTATGCATCAACAACTTCTTATTCGTGGGTCCTTTAGTTGCTTTATCAACTTCTCTCCTTGATTTCATGAAAATAAGTTGCGCTTCTTCCTTGTAGGGCATCAGCCATTGATCACTTTCCTTCTTAGTTCGTCATATCATTCCTATCTTCATGGAAAGTGGATTTTTGGTACATATTTGGAACCTTCTTAGTATGATTACTTATTTATCATCATGCTTCTTCCATCCACCACATGAATGCTAGTTGTACTTGTACTTACAACTCTTGTTCGAGTAGCCCTGCATGAACTCATCCAAATATTATTCAAGAAATCAAAATATAATATTAAATCGAATCCTACCTTACGAGATTGATTTTCATCATGACATCTTCCTATAGGTATCAACATCATGCATACATGTTTACACATCTCCCATAGATATATGTTGTCAAGGGTCTCCATTTTTCAGACTTTCATCAGAGTCCTCATATCTTTTTTGAAGATTTCCGAGTCAAATCTTCTTGGTCTTTTAGATGTTGATTTCCTTCTTCATAGTTTGATATCTCATGATCTATTTATTCCTCACAAATTCCATTCTCAAGATTCTCTAATCAGAGTTCTGTAATCGTAGACAACCACCTCATACTTTATATGAGGACATATTATGTTGATTTCATATAATGTGACTTATGCCTTTCAACATCTTTTCAGAGGAGGAGATCCTTTTCCCTTGATCATGCTTCTTAAGATAGAAGTGATGATCTATATTACCTGCAACCATACGACATGACATTATAAAATTAAATACACGCATACATACCTCATTTCACCTTTAGGTCATCTAGGCTTCTTCCAGCAGCTTTCTTGATTGAAGTGTCTTCAACCCCTTGATCTGCTTCTATTCTTATGTCACCATAACATCATCCATGAATTCCATGAATTGGAGTTCTTGATGAAACACTTGCTTCCTCTCTAGATTAGTGCATCCTCCAATTAGGATTCTATCAAAGAATCTTGAGGATCTTGTATATCCTCATCTTGGCAGATGTTTCCCTTTTGACTTGATGTATGATGAGACATGTCCTTGATGACTTCTTCCTTTCCTTCAATGTCCAATGAGGTTCCCAAGAGTTATGTCTTTCATTTTTGACTGCCACGGATTTTTTTCTTCATCATTCCCATGATGATGCCATGAGATCTTGCTTATAATTATTTCATGATGATACAATGCATCTTAATATCATGGTCATATATTTAACAAAAGATCAAGGAGCTTATGATAATATCCTTTTGTGAGGAAGGTCATCTTAATCGTAGTGGATATATGTTGCTTCCTCTTTCATTGGCCCCTTTTTTTAGCTTCCTCCATCTTTCTGGCGATATGAGCTTCTTTCCATATTTTTTTCATAACATTGAATCTTATATTATTCTGTCTTTTCCTTTCCTTTCTGCACATAATCGTGTCCTTCAACATTTTTTCATTCTATCTAACATAGATACCACAATTTGTCGAATGAGGTAACCTTCTTTGTTCATGGATATTTGCTACCTTGATGATTATCTTCTTATAATATTTCCTAGATCTCTCAATTGAGATCTCATGAAGATATTATTTCTTTCTTTCATAACTTCATTTTTTGTAGATTAGGTCTAACTTATGTGACCTTCTATACTGCATTTTTCATAGAATGTATCCTCTAGAATTTCATATATCTCTTTGATGTCTTATTTCTTGGTACATGGGGATGAGAGAACTTAAGAGTTCCTTCCCATGAATTCAAAGAAGACTGTTGGGAATAATACTGAGAGGGGGGGGTGAATCAGTATTATCAAGCAATTTACCAAATCTTCCTTATTTGATCTTTTGAATTATTCTTGTATATCAGTACCATAAAATAATGAGCATGAATAAAGAAAAATAGACAGTCACACCAAAGAACACAAGATGTAAGGTGGAAACCCAATGCGGGAGAAAACCACCTGCTGCAATATGTCTCTATCTTCTTTCAAGAAATTCTTTTTACAAAGATTTTGTACTGGTGCAGTCCTTTACCAGCACGCAGGCTGCAACCTGCAGAGAGCTACAACTCTCTCTCGTTTTCCAGTCTCTCCTGGAAGGGAGCTACAACCCCCTACTTCTTTTCATGAAGAATCAAAAGATCAGCAAGTATACAACAGATACAGTCCACTACAGATATCAGATCGGTAATTACAGAAATAACCCAGAACACCTTATGAACAGAAATATACAGTCAACAGATCATCTTTAAGACAGGGACGCATATTTTCTTTCTGTGACCTGCGACTGGACGCAGTCAACCTTCCACTGTTCTGCGTATCGACGCACTGTTCCTCTATGCTTTGCTGCGACCGGCGCACCCAAAAACACTATCGCGCCGCGTCTTTTGCTTCAGAGACGCACCCAATAATACAGTCGCGCCGCGTCCTTTGCCTCAGAGACGCACCTGAGCCTTTACTGTACTGCGTCCCGGCGCACTTTCCCTTCACTGAACCTGCGTCCCTTCAGATATAAAAGATATGAGGACTTCAGAACCAAACCAAATACTCAGATCCACAGATCTGATCATGCGCCATAGAGATCACAGTCCATTAGAAGATTCGCCTTCATAGATCTGGACTAGATCTCCCCAAAAGATATTCAACCAAGATGATGATTAATCCAAATGAACTCCTTTGCTTTATATAGGCAAGCTTCTCCCCAAAACATGGAACAATACCACGAGCCGACACCATAGAAACACAAAACCGTCGGCTAGATACCACACAAGAAACCCCCACGTGCTTTTCTCTGCCTTGAAATGTGTGCACTGGGCGGACGCACCTCCTGAATGGCTGGCCTGCGTCCCTGGACGCGGGTTCTGTATGGTATACCTGCGGGGACGCACTTGCTGAACAAATTTCCTGCGTCCTTCTTGATTTATCACCTGAATGGGTTTGCCATCAAGGACAACACCTGAATCATAATGCCAACAAAGACCTTTTTCCTTGATATGTTCACTGACTTCTTTTATATGTGAGGATTATGACGATCCTCCTCATTTCATGCAAGGACCTTTGATGATCCATTCAATCCATAGATCTCCTTGTAGTCAGGAAGTCATTTAACCAAACTTTATTATAAAAATGAAAGATACTTACTTGACAAGTGAAGATGAACTCTTCTACTTGATCACTTTGATGCTGGTTGGAGAAGATGTATGGGAGCTTCCTCTTAGATGATCTTCTCTTTGATGGAAATCCTATCTTCATTGGAAAAGGTTGTTCCCTTTTTATGAGGATGATCTACTCCTTCCTTTGGATGATCATCTTCTAGGGCAAGGAAATAATCCTTGCTTTTATAACCTTGAAGGTGATGACAATGTTTTTTCTGTTAATCAAGGTTGTCATTGATGTCAATATAGCATTGACCGAGAAGGAAAGTATTCTTGAGATGCCTGGTTCTAGATGATGATGAGGTACATGTTGAAAAAAATCTTGTTTGATAAAGATGCCATCAATGAATATGTCAAGTTATTAATATGTCAAGCCACCAATGAAGAAATCTTAAGAAGTCCTAGAACTAACTATGATATTGTCGAGTGTCAATCATGTGCCTTGATTGATGATCCAGACCTTAAGTGCCAATGATGTATCTAATATACAAGCCCTTGATGACATATGGAGGACTATACTTGATGATGTCATATGTGATGGCTCTTGATGACATGGTTGGAGACTACATGATGACATGAATGTTGCACTATTACATGTTGACACTATAATTGTTGACATGTGGCAACAAGAATATTCCAATTTAATTTGTCCTTGAATTAAATTGTGAATTAAAATCGAATTTAGTCTTAACAGTTACTTGGAAATAATTAATTAAGTTATTTTGACTTTATTAGTTGGAGAAATTCAAGTTAGAAGTCTTTCTGAAGTCATGCAACAGTTATCCCTCAAATTAAGGAGATAAGATTGAGTTATATTTGAGTTGTAATTAGTTAGCTCAGTTTATTGAGTTAAGTCTATTTAAATTGGTTCCAAATTGTTTGAGGAACTAATAGAGAGTTAACAGTCAGTTGATGCATGCATGTACTCAACTAGTGTACTCCAGTTAACTGAAGATTCCCTCTTAAGAAACTCATGCATGTCTATTATGAGAAAGACCCAGTTGAGATTAAAGTCAAGGACAGTGTACTATCATTTGCATGTGTTTTCCTATAAAGAAAACTCATGCATGCAGAAGGAATCTTTCCTTGAGGATTGCACAATTCTAACAGTGTGTGAGATCAGGAGATCATCCACTTGGTAAATCGAGTTTTTCCACTTGGTTGAAGGAGATCATCCCAGAGAAACAACGCAAGGAAATAGGAGCTTGGAGGGCAGAAAGGAAGGCTTGTGAGAAGCCAGGATTGCCTATGAGCATTTGTGAGGATTGTACTGAGAGCTGGCTAGCTGTGAGAGCTAAGGCTTTGTATAATTCCTATGTATTTCCACCTTGTATGATAATACAGATTGTGGGGTTTTTAGCTGATGCTTTCCCCAAAGTATTTCCATGTGTTTCATGTGTATTGATTATTCTTCTGGTTATATTGTTCAACTCGATTCAGCTCGATCTTTAAGCTTCTGCAAATTGATAGTAGAAGTAGGTTATAGTATTATGCTTTGATTTATATTACATTATCGGGTTATCCTACACATATCAGATTTTCTACATGGTATCAGAGCCAAGTTTATCCGAGTTGTGAACAGTATACTGAGAAGAGAATTCAAAGTTTGAAGTTCAGGTTGCAGGTGAAAATCGAATTCATATCATACTTCAAGGTTGGCCAATGGCGTTCTATGGCATGAGACTCGAGTATGCCTTGGAAGGTAACTCGAATTACATAGCATGGAAAGATAGAATGGAGGTTGTATTAGAAGACAATGGTTTGAAGGAATTCATTGATCAAGAAATCCAAAAGCCAGCTTCAACTAATGCACAAGAGTTGGTTGAGTGCAAGAAGTGTGTGGTGAAGGCGAGACGATCATCCTTAAGGGAGTTCGAGACCATATTTTCTCGAGTCTCCATGGGAAGGATACTCCATTTTCAATGTGGAAGACATTGAAGGACCTCTACCAGAACAGTAGCGAACAGAGGAAATTGGCACTTAAGGATAAGCTTCGAAGAATCAAGATGGAGAAGGGCAATACTATTTCCACATATCTGAACAAGCTCACCACCTACATAGATGAGCTTAGAGTGTGGGAATAACTACTGTCGATGATGATATGGTGAGCCTCGCTCTCCTTGGCGTTACAAAGAGTTGGAATAGCTACCAGGACTCTGTGAATGGAAGGGAGAAATTGTTGGATTGGGAATAGCTGTGGTTGGATCTTATGCAGGGCGAGATCAGGAGGAGCACACAAGATGGTTCTTCATCCAAGGATGATGATGAAGAAAATTTGGCCTTGGAAAGTAAGGCAAGGAAAGGGAAGGGGAAGGCTTCCATTCCAAATTGAATTCTTCTCATGGAGAGCAAAAGGGTGACAAGTCTAAAGTGAGATGCTTTAATTGTCACGAGATGCCACATTATGTGACTAATTGCCCATCGAAGAAGTCCAAGAAGGGATCCTCGGTAAGATTGGAAGGTGAGGCATTAGCCTGTCAGTTCGAAATGGACTTTACCCTCATCGCTTGCATGGTGTCATCGATGATGGGTTGTGTTTGGTATCTTGACAGTGGAGCCTCATTCCACATGACCATCGATAAAAGTTTATTCAATGCCTTAGAGGAGAAAGACCTCAAGATGCACATAGAAATGGGTGACAACGGAAGGTATAGTGTTTCAGGAGTGAGCACGATTTCTTTTTAGAGGGAGCATGGAGCTCCTCTCACCTTGACAGATGTGATGTATGTGCCTGGACTAAAGAAGAACTTGGTATCGATAGCGATGTTGGAGGACAAAGGCTACGATGTTGTCTTCAGCAAAGGAAAGGTGTTCCTAAGACACATAGCCATGGGTCAGACCAAGAGGATAGGGATTCGGGAGAAGAATTTCTATAAACTAGAGGTAGATGATTGTGCAGCATTGAGTACGAAATCAGAATTGGTGAGAAGCCAAAACATTGGCTAGTTGTGGCACAAGCAGTTGGGCCATTTGCATCATGAGGCTTTGAAGATAATGCAACAGATATCTACAGGATTTCCCAAAGGTAAACTTGAGCAAGTTGACATATGCAAAGGTTGCACCTTGGGAAAGTACACCAAGTATTCCTTTCATGATCAAGATAGTCAAGCAAAGGCTACCTTAAAGCGAGTTCATACTGATGTCTATGGACTATCCTTGATGACATCCACAACAGAGCAAAGGTATTTTTTAATTTTCATTCATGATTATTCTCTTAAATGTTGGATTTATTTCATGAAGAAGAAGGACCAAACCTTCACAAAGTTTTGTGAGTTCAAAGCTTTGGTCAAGAAAGAGTTAGGGAAGAAGATCAAGGCCTTGAGAAGTGACAATGGTGGAGAATATGTCTCTCAAGAGTTTAAGGACTTTTGTGCAATGGAAGGAATTAAAGGAGAGTTGACGGAACCACATAACCCACAACAGAATGTGGTGGCCGTGAGGAAGAACAGAACCATTGTAGGGGCAGCATGGGCAATGCTGCATGACCAAGGCCTACCACTTCACTTGTGGGCTGAGGCATATAACACAACAGTCTATTTGTAGAATAGAAGCTCGCATTACATTCGTGGGATGAAGAAACCAGAGAAAGCTTTCTCCGGTAAGAGACCAGATGTGGGTCACTTCAGAATCTTTAGCTCCATGGGACAAAGGATGCATGGAAGAAGCTTGAGCTGACAACAGAGTTGGGGATATTTGTGAGGTACACTGATACACCTCACAACTATCGGGTGTGCTTGCCTACCAGTCAGAGGACAGTGGTTCACAGAGATCTCAAGTTTGATGAGTAGAAGGCCATGTGAGTTTCCCTTGAGAGGGAGGTCCATCTACAGGCTGTGGAGGAACTGTTAGTTCCTAAGGAGGAGGAGCCTTAGACTAATGTGGAGTAGCCACATGTAGAGGTTCCAGGAGTGGAGAAATCCACTCAAGCAGAGTCTTCCAGAGATGGACGAAAGCACACAAAAGAAGCTGACAGGTTGTTGGAGGATGCGAGAGAGAATGTGGGAGCACCATCTTCTCAGCGCAGATAGAGGAGGTCACCTGAGAGGTACACTGGATACATGGCCCTTACTGGGGAATGTGTTGAGACTGAGCCATATTCCTTTGAGGAAGTAGTGCAACAGCCGATTTGGGTTGATGCTATGGTGAAGGAGGATGACTCCATAGTTCATAACAGTGTTGGGGACATGGTTCCGAGACTAGAGAACAAGTCAGCTATGAGTTCCTGTTGGCTTTACAAGGTAAAGCAAGCTACTGATGGTAGTGTGGAGAAGCATAAGGCAAGATTTATTGCCCGTGGCTTTTCACATGTCGAGGGGATTAACTATGATGAGAATTTTTCTCCTATCGCAAGGTACTCATCTATCAGATCTATGTTCGCACTATCAGCACAGATGGGTTGGAAGATCCATCAGATGGATGTGAAGATTGCATTCCTCAATGGCGAGATTGAGGAAGAGGTGTACATAGAGCAGCCATAAGGTTTTGAGACCTTCGATCATGAGTCGCATGTGTTTCGACTCAAGAGATCATTGTACGAGCTGAAGCAAGCACCTCGTGCTTGGTACACCAAGATAGGCAACTACTTCATCGGCTTAGGCTTCACAAAGAGTGAAGCGGATGCAAACCTGTACGACATCGTGGTGGAAGGTAAGTTGTTGATCATTGTTATTTATTTTGATGATCTCATATTGACTGGTGATGATCAGTTGATCGTGTCTTGCAAGGAGGACCTTGCAAGAGAATTCGAGATGAAATACATGGGTCTCATGCATTACTTCCTTGGAATGGAAGTGTGGCAGAAGGATGGGGAGTTGTTTGTGCCTCAGGGCAAGTATGCCAACGAGATGCTCAGAAGATTCCACGTGTAGAAGTGCAAGCCCATGCAGACTCCTCTAGCAGGTAGCTGGAGGCAGGAGGATGCTACTTCAAGAGAAATAGTAGAAGCTACTGTGTACATGCATCTTGTGGGTTAACTGATGTACTTAGTGAACACACAACCAGATTTGTGTTATGCAGTGAACCAGCTGATTCAAGTGATGGTTTAGCCTACCAAGATGTTTTGGAAGGCGGAAAAGCATGTATTGAGATACCTTAGAGGCACATCTCAGTATGGATTATGGTACAGACGGACAGAGGGAGTGAAGCTATAGGGCTTCACTGATGCAGATTGGGCAGGGAGTCCATCAGATCGGAAGAGCACATCAAGAGGGATTTTCAACCTTGGGTCAGCGGTAGTTTCTTGGTACAGCAGGAAACAGAGGTCGGTTGCACTCAGCTCGGCAGAGGCAGAATACATGGCTGCAAGTTAGGCAGCATGTGAGGCCATCTGGATGCAGAAAATCCTAGTTGGTTTGTTTGATCAGAGGATGGATCCAACTGTGATCTATTGTGATAATCAGAGTTGTATCAAACTTTATGAGAATACAGTATTTCATGATAGGTCAAATCACATCGACATCTGGTATCATCATCTCAGAGACTGTGTAGCAAGGAGGATCATGTTGCTGCAGTATATTTCGACAGAGGAGCAAGATGCTGACATTTTGACAAAGGCATTGTCAAAGTGTAAATTCAAGTTCCATAGAGACAGGATTGGGGTGGAAGATAATCCCTTTCTTGTTGAGAGGGAGTGTTGAAATGTGGCAACAAGAATATTCCAATTTAATTTGTCCTTGAATTAAATTGTGAATTAAATCGAATTTAGTCTTAACAACTACTTGGAAATAATTAATTAAGTTATTTTGACTTAATTAGTTGGAGAAATTCAAGTTAGAAGTCTTTCTGAAGTCATGCAAGAGTTATCCCTTAAATTAAGGAGATAAGATTGAGTTATATTTGAGTTGTAATTAGTTAACTCAGTTTACTAAGTTAAGTCCAGTTAAATTAGTTCCAAACTGTTTGAGGAACTAATAGAGAGTTAACAGTCAATTGATGCATGCATGCACTCAACTAGTGTACTCTAGTTAACTGAAGATTTCCTCTTCAAAAACTCATGCATGTCTATTCTGAGAAAGACCTGGTTGAGATTAAAGTCAAGGATAGTGTACTATCAGTTGCATGTGTTTTCCTATATAGAAAACTCATGCATGCAAAAGGAATAATTCCTTGAGGATTCCGCAGTTCTCGCAGTGTGTGAGATCAGGAGATCATCCACTTTAGAAATCGAGTTTTCCACTTGGTTGAAGGAGATCATCCCATAGAAACAACACAAGGAAATAGGAGCTTGGAGGGCAGAAAGGAAGTCTTGTGAGAAGCCAGGATTGCCTGTGAGCATTTGTGAGGACTTTACTGAGAGCTGGCTAGCTGTGAGAGCTAAGGCTTTGTATAATTCCTATGTATTTCCACCTTGTATGATGATACAGATAGTGGGTTTTTTAGCTGAGGCTTTCCCCAAAGTATTTTCATGTGTTTCATGTGTATTGATTCTTCTTCTGGTTATATTGTTCAGCTCAATTAAGCTCGATCTTTAAGCTTCTGCAAATTGATAGTAGAAGTAGGTTATAGTATTCTACTTTGATTTATATTGCATTATCGGGTTAACCTACACATAGCAGATTTTCTACAATAATGAATCACTTGGTGACATATTATGATATGGAGGAATTCATGATGACGTGAAAATAATATAAAGACATAGTTGGAGTCATAACAATGAAGAAGCCATTAATGACCTCATGTTGTCCCAAACATTTTATGCACAAAAAATCAAGACCATTCACATAAAAAATAAAATGTTTTTCACTACCTTAGAGGTAGGCTCTCAATATGATTTCTATACAATTTTTTAGAGCATAATTTTTCCTTTCTAATGATCTCTTACTTGGCCCGAAACTCCAAATAGTTTGGGAAATATAGATTTTTTAAGTTAGGGATATTAATCTGGTCCTTAACCCGACCTGTGTTAGGCCTCTCATGTCAGCCTCCTTCAAATAGGCATGTCCCTTCATGTCTAGATGAAATCACTATAAATATAAGGTTAGTCTCCTCATTCTTATCATCAACTTGGTGATTAATTCATATAAGAAGACAAAAGCAGGACAGAGGGCGAGGAAGGACGTTGAAGATTTAGTTTGGGCAAAAATTTTAATGGGTTATTCTTCGAGCTCAAAACAGAGAGAACAGTAAGACTTGACCTCTTGGATTTCAGATAGACCTGTTGGTAGCTAGTTTTATGGATCAGTATTAAATATCGAGGACAGACAGCTTGGACCTAAAGAAGTGCATACTGTGACATTTATGAGGCTCAATTGTGAAGCTCACATTACTACCTAGACACAGACCTAACTTGAAGTCTGCTTGGAACCTCAGTTAATACTCGAAACAGAGGACATATACCTGAATTGGCAAACCTATCTCGGATATGTGACAGTCCACAGTGATTCCTTATTGCAGATTGTGGTGCCTTTCTGTGTGGACAGCCACAAGCTTAGGCCTGTGGAATTGCATATTTGTGGAAAATCCGAAGTATAAATCTATGGTGGCATTAAATTTTGGACCTGTGATAGGTACAATCATATTTTTGGACTTGCAACTCTGCCATGCTCAAACCTAGCGTGCATCAATTTTAGGCTCGATCTATTCTTCAAAACTATTGCAGCATTGAACTTGTGGTATACTCACCTATTTGTGGCTCGGGTAAGTGAAAGAAGTTTCAGATCATTAGTGAAGGAGATAGCTACAGTACTGAGAATGACATACAATTCACCACTTTGAGGGTCCAGTGATTAAGTAACTATGGCAGCATCATCAAGCTTACTATGAGGGCATATGAAGTCAACCTTGAAGTCAATATTTGGAACCTTGATAGTGTTTGGAACCTTAAAGTGAAGTTTTTTTATAACAATTTGAAGATATCATTGTAGCATACACTGAAGCAACCTTGGTGCAAATCTAGAAGCAGTCATTAAGAAGAGTCTTCTTTAGCATTACTTGGAGCACTGATTGAAGACTTGTTGGAGTTTTCATTGAAGAACTTTTGGAGACGTATTGAAGTATCCTTGAAGCACCAGTGTTGAGGTACATTAAACAATTCCTAGAAGAATTATTTGGTGCAGACTTTGAGGCTTAGTAGACACATTGCAGTTTTGTGAAGACCATTGAAGACCATGTTGCAATGTTGATGTCATCATGAGGTGACCTTGGAGAATTGTGTTTGGGTACCATGAAGAACAGTGGAGACACCTTCATGTGAATATCAAGGTTTTCATTGATGATGTAATGTAGAGACTAAGTGAAGGGATAGCTAAACATTGACGAGGCTCATTGAAGAAGACATTAGGAGTCATGAAGTATAACCAAATATATCTTGACAAAGTAAAGCTAACGTTTGGATCCCAAGATGTTGGAGCCTAGAAAAAACAAGGTTGGTGCCTTGAAGGATAGGGATGGAGCCCTACAGGATCAACGTCCTCAAGAAACTAGGTTGGAGCCCTTGGAGTTGGTCCCTCGGAATTGACAAGGTTGGATCCTTGGAAGTCCAAGCTGGTGCTTGGAAAATACAAGTTGGAGCCTGGGAGATTGAATATCGGTGTCTTCATCTAGGGTTGGAGCCCTACATATATTTTACTTTATTTATTGAAGAAATTAATAAAATCATTTATTCTTATTGTTGTTCATTTTGTGTTCTAAATATAAGTGATCTAACTGGTAAAAGTAAGAATTGAAAAGGAATACTGATTCACTCCCCCTCTCAGTATTTACAACAATTGGAATTAGATCCAGTACCTTCACTCAAAGCCTAGTAGCTTGAAGGTTGATCCTTAGAACACACATGCAAAAGCCAAGGAACAAAGCCTCGAATCCCCCTAAATATGTCTCTTCCTCAATAATGAAAACTAAAGACAATCAAATTAAGAAAGTTCCAGTGTTCAATGGAAACTTTGATGTATGGAAGGTCAGAATGAGAAATTTCTTAGTTTCTCAAGGCGTTGGAATATGGATATTAGTGAATACTGATAGCACGATGGACGATGAATCCAAGGAGTACAATACAAGAGCAATGAAGACAATTTTTAATGGACCAAATACTATAAAGGCCAATTTCGAAAAATGTTTGTCAGCAATAAATATATGGGACAAACTTCATGACCTTTACTCAAAAGGAGCATTGACTGTGACCTTAAGTCAAGAATATTATGGAAAGCAAGAATGAAATCCAGAACCCATCAAGGAAGCTGAAAATAAAAATGATAACATCAAGGCCAAGAAGACCCAGAAGAAGAGGAAAGCAAAGAAGACTTTGAAGAAGATCTCTTGACCAAACTTATAGCTATCATGGAAGAGATTAACAGTTTGAAAAAACAAAATGAGGCACTTAAGAAGAAAGAGAAATATCGTGACTAGGACAAGACAAGGAAGTAAGTTTACCTTTTCAAGCTTCAAGTACAAGAAAGATATGAGGAGCTCACCAAGCTTAAGGAGGAATTTCATCAAAACAAAAGAAAGCATCATGAAGAAGTCATATCCATGACAAATCAATTGGATAAGGAAAAGAAAAGGGAAGAAACTTTGTCAAGCCATCTTGAACAAAGACTCAAGAGTTTAAACAAACTTGAAGCAGAGATTGGTAAATACAAGGAAGAGGTCTCCTCCCTTAGATGTCAACTAAATGAAAAGGATGAAGATAATTTCCTACTAAAATCAAATGAGATCTCTCTAGAAACTGAAACACATGAAGTAACAAGGATGATGGAAGAAATGAAGAAGCGACTACTTATGAAAGATGAAGATTGTGAAAAGTTGAAAGTAGAAATTGTCTTTTTTAAAAAGGAAGTTGACTTGCATAATAAGAACTTGAAAATATCCCAAACCCTAGATGACATCCTAAGTCATCAAAGGTATCCCCTTGGTAAATCAGGTCTTGGTTATACAGGTGAATCCTCAAGCAAGAACAATAATGATTTAAACAACAGGGATGTAAGGAAGCCATAAAGAAATGTTGATGCTCCCAGTTCTAGCAAACGCAAGGAGAAGAGTCAAGACAATTATGGAATAAATCCTACTCCAACGAGACTTGCAGATGGTGTCAAGAATACAAAAGGCAATGAATATCATCAAAGAAATTCCCAAAGCAAAGTACCAAAGTATATTTATTGGTTATTTCTATTCTTGTACAAACTTTGGGCACATGGCAAATAATTGTAGGGAATATCACAAAGACACATATAATGATCCCCATCAATCTCCTAGAAGCAATTTTGCAATAAGTAGTCCTGATTACTCAATCATAAACAAGATTGAGTGCTTCAATTTCCATAACATTGGACATATGGCACGTGGTTGTAACTTGACTTGGGTCCCTAGACAAGCTAGAACCATGACAACCAGGCTAGAAAAGAAAGTTCACAAGTATGGAGAAAGAAGCAAATGGGATCTGAAAGTCCCTTAGCCAACAACACATGTTGTTGATTTGATGAAGTCATCCTTAATATTCCAAGTTTTTAATAATGAGACTCTGCGAAAGGAGATTGCATACTGTTAGGGGGAGCTTATGATTCTTAATAATTCTTGCAAAAGCTATCTGTGAATGGGCCCTATGAAATTCTTGATGAGTCACACATGGAAAATCATCTTTTGATAGCATCTCTTGGGAGAAATACCATTGAAGAACATGATTCCTTACTTATTCAATGGACTATTGTTGAAGGAGTTTATGTAGGCAGGGGGAGATGGTTCATCACATGACGAAATGTAAACACATCTATCATGGACAACATTGCCAGAAGGAAGAGCACCATGAAAGGGGGAGTAACATACCTATGAACAACTACTATTGATGAAGAAAAGAAGCAGCTTGATAGGGGGAGTACTTCGGCACCCCATTTGCCATTGATGTCAAAGGGGGGGAGAATGTTGGAAGGACAAGAATATTGCAATCAATGACAAAGGGGGAGATTGTTAATCAAGGTTTTCATTGATGTCAATATGGCATTGATCGAGAAGGAAAGTATTCTTGAGATGCCTAGTTCTAGATGATGATGAGGTACATGTTGAACAAACTCTTGTTTGATAAAGATGCCATTAATGAATATGCCAAGATATTAATAGGTCAAGCCACCAATGAAGAAATCTTAAGAAGTCCTAGAACTAACTATGATATTTCCGAGTGTCAATTATGTGCCTTGATTGATGATTCACACCTTAAGTTCCATTGATGCATACAAGCCCTTGATGACATATGGAGGACTATGCTTGATGATGTCATTCGTGATGGCTCTTGATAACATTGTTGGAGACTACATGATGACATGATTGTTGCACTATTACATGTTGACACTATAATGAATCACTTGGTGACATATGATGACATGGAGGACTTCATGATGATGTGAAAATAATATAAAGACATAGTTGGAGTCATAACAATGAAGAAGCCATTAATGACCTCATGTTGTCCCAAACATTTTATGCACAAAAATTCGAGAACAGTCACATTTAAAAAAAAAAAAAAAGTGTTTTTTCACTACCTTAGAGGTAGCCTCTCAATATGATTTCTATACCATTTCTTAGAGCATATTTTTTCCTTTCCAATGAGTTGTTACTTGGCCCGAAACTCTAAACAGTTTGGGAGATATAGATTTTTTAAGTTAGGGATGTTAATATGGTCCTTGACCCGACCTGTGCTAGGCCTCTCATGTCGGCCTCCTTCAAATAGATGTGTCCCTTCATGTCTAGACGAAATCAATATAAATATAAGTTTATTCTCCTCATTCTTATCATCAACTTGGTGATCAGTTCATATAAGAATACAAAAGAAGGACAGAGGCCGAGGAAGGAAGTTGAAGATTTAGTTTGGTTAAAAAATTTAATGGGTTATTCTTCCAGCTCGAAACACAAAGTACAGTAATACTTGACCTCTTGGATTTTAGATAAACCTATTGGTAGCTTGTTTTATCGACCAGTATTAAATCTTGAGGAGAGTCACATCTTGGACCTAAAGAATTGCATATTGTGACATTTATGAGGCTTAATTGTGAAGCTCAAATTACTACCTAGGCACAGACCGAACTTGGAGCTACCTGGAAGCTCAATTAATACTCGAAACAATGAACAAACACCTGAATTGGCTCAATCTATCTTGGATCTGTGACAACCAATAGTGAGGCATTATTGCAGATTGTGGTGCCTCGGTGTGTGGACAGCCACAAGCACAGACCTATGGAATTGCGGATCTATGGAAAATCTGAAGTATAAATCTATGGTGGTATTTAAATTTTGGACCTGTGATAGGTACAGTCATATTTTCGGACCCGTAACTCTGACATACTCAAACCTATAGTGCATCAATTTGAGGCCCGGTGTATTCTTCAGAACTTTTGCAGCATTGAACCTATGGTATACTCACTTGTTTGTGGCTGGAATAAGTCAAAAAAGTTTTAGATCATTAGTGAAGAAGATAGCTACAACACTGAGAATAGCATACAGTTCACCACTTTGAGGGTCCAGTGATTTAGTAACTATGGTGGCATCATAAAGCTTACTGTGAGGGCATATGAGGTCAACCTTGAAGTCAAGATTTGGAACCTTGACAAATATTGGAACCTTAAAGTGAAGTTTGTTTATGATAGTTTGAAGATATCATTGTAGCATACACTGAAGCAGCCTTGAAGCAAATCTAGAAGTATTCATTAAGAAGAGTCTTCTTTAACATTACTTGGAGCACTAATTGAAGACTTGTTGGAGTTTTCATTGAAGAACTTTTGGAGACGTATTTAATCATCCTTGAAGTAACAATGTTGAGGTACATTAAAGAATTCCTAGAAGAATTATTTGGTGCAGACTTTGAGGGTTAGTAGACACATTGAAGTTTTGTAAAAACCCTTGAAGACCATGATGCAATGTTGATGTCATCATGAGGTGACCTTGGAGAATTGTGTTTGGGTACCATTAAGAACAATGGAGACACCTTCATGTGAAGATCAAGGTTTTCATTGCTGGTGTAATGTGGAGACTAAGTGAAGGGATAGTTGAAGATTGACAAGGATCGTTGAAGAAGACATTGGGAGCCATGAAGTATAACCAAATATATATTGACGAAGTAAATCTAAGGGTTGGATCCCAAGAGGTTGGAGCCTTGAAAAAACAAGGTTGGTGCCTTGAAGGATAGGGTGGGATCCCTAGACGATCAGAGTCCTCTAGAAACCAGGTCGGTGCCTAAACCAGATATTGGATTGGAGCCCTTCAGGTTGGTGCCTTGAAGTCCAAGTTGGTGCTTGGAAAATACAGGCTGGAGCCTGGGAGATTGAAGATCGATGTCTTCATCTAGGGTTGGAGCCCTACATATATTGTACTTGGTTTATTTAAGAAATTAATAAAAAAAAATTTCTTATTGTTGTTATTTTTTTGTTCTAAATATATGTGATCTAACCAGTAAAAGTAACAATTGAAAAGGAATATTGATTCACCCCCCACCCACCCCCCATCAATATTTCGAACTTTTTCTTCTTCAATATGCTTTGCCTTCTTTAGTAGTTAGATCATGATTGTTGTTAGGGTTTCAACTTGTTTCTTTTATTTTGAGATCCTTTGAGTTACATTGCTTTGTAAACATCTTGATGAGGGTCTTGGTGGCCTTTTGATGATGGCTTGTGGAGACACAAGTTCTTGTTGTTGTAGACTTGATCCTTCAATCTTGACAAAACCCTTCAACTTGATTTTACGCCTTAAAGACTAATCCTTGTATGTATCTTTGCTACCTTTGACTTCTGAACCTTAGCTCTGATACCATGTTGAAGAATCTAGTGAAAATGTAGTTAATGTGATTCCTCTTAGCATGATAAATATCTGTGAGTCATTTTCAGTTTTTCTTCTTATTCCAATCTTCACTTATTATTATTAGAGTGTGTCTACTTTAGTTCACCAAATAGCTACCAAAAGAAAGAGACAAGAACAAAAGATGTTGGCATCCTACCAGGGCCAAAACCTATCATATCCCCTCACTCTTCAATATCATATCCACATTTTGTTGCAATTTTAGTATGGGAAAAACCTCAATTTTCTTTATTACCTATGGAAAATCTAGGGTAAGATGGAAAGCCATGTAAAATATAACAAAAAGAACATGTCCGCTAGCTTACACCATCATGGATTAGTTAAAATGTTAATCATGGAGGAGTTGAAAGATATAAATGGAACTTGGATAATTTCCTGGTCCAAAACAACTCTTTGTTTCAGTTGCAAGGGAATTTTTGAAAGCCACCCTTAGAGCAAGGGCCTGATAATGAAAAATCACATGGAGATCCCGATTCAAAATCAGAAAGATATTGGTGAATCTCCTTGACATACTCTACAAAAGAAGAAGGGAAACACAACAAATATAAATCCTTCTATACCCACTTGCAGAGTTACTAGAAATATATTTAGACAACATGGGTTACAAAAGTCCATGAAGCCATCACCTACGCCTACACCAAGAACACTTATGTTTGCATTGAATCTAATGATGTATAGACCTTCGATGAGCCCTTTAGAAAAAAGAGAAAGAAAAGGAATCAATCCACCAGCCTACTAAAGGGACTTCTCCTAAAGTATTTGCTCATAATCCTAGTGGAAAATAGTTTCAATGCAATATGCCTAATTTGTCTTTTCATGATGAAAATATTGTTGAGAAATCTAGGGGAAACTAGATTATGTGATTTCTCTTACTTTGATAAATACATGTGATATATTTTTACTTATCTTGATTATATTCTTTTTCACCTTAATTACTATTGTGTTATTTTCATCAAACAACTACCAAGCCATAAGGAACAGTGAGACAAAAGGACACAAGATATAGGCAATCAGCCAAGGCCAACACCTCCCCACTTGAGAGGAAAACTCACAAGAATTATTCTCTTCTTATAAAATCTTCAATTGGCAATTTCCAAGACCTACGACCCTCTACCAAGACCCTCCAAGACCTAGTCCCTTTAATATATTTCCTTCTAGCAGTTCCTTAGAAACTACTACAATTTTAACCTCCAACAAATTCTTCTACCCATCAAATTCTTTTGCAACATTGACCAACAAATTCCACTGCAACTTCGACCTCTCCAACAAATTCACAGTTTCAACCTTTCATGGTTTCGACTTAGCTGTAGCTTCGATGCATCTTCACAACTTTGATGAAGCTTCACAACTTTGATGCAACTTCACAACTTCAATGCATCTTCACAACTTCGATGCAGCTTCACAGATTCGATAAAGCTTCACAACTTCGATGCAACTCCACAAAATTTTGTCTTGCCCAATAACTGTAGAAATCCTAACAAAAGAGAGTGAGAGAGAGAGAGGCCCAAAAATTTGATCTTCTTCTTTTTCTTCTTCTTCGTCCTTTTCCAGCTTCTATCTTGAGGAGATCGAACTTGCTTGAGAGTGTGTCCAAATGAGGTCAAGTTTCTTCTTATTTATAGGCTTTTGAGGGGTACGAATTTCTATCTTTAGGCCAACTTATCCCTTCATGTAGGCCGACTTGATCTTTTCACTGTGATGAGGTCTTGGAGGGTCTTTTGACTTTATTTTGACTCAAACAATTTTTCTTTACAATATGTAACATTCCCAAAAGGGTCTTTGTTGGTATCATCCCAAGACCCCTTTTTCCTCCTCAAAAACATATCATTTGTCCATTCCTTTTCATCATATATCCCTTAGAATCCTTGAAAATTGATTATTAATAGTCTTATAGTTATTAAATTGCATAGAAATTGATTTAGGGATTTTATGTTGAAGAATTAGAAGTTTTTGATGAAATGGTTACAGGAAGTTCCAACATCCTGTAATAAGCTTATCGTTTGACATGTGGCGCAATAGTTGGGCTAGAACGAAAGGCATGGATGAAAAGCATAATGTCCAAGCATGGACAAACACCTATCTCCCAGCCGAATCGATCCTCCTATATGCGCGGTCAACTCAGGTCAAAGCATGGCACACTGGCAGACAAAAGCAGCAACAGCAGCTCGTTCTATTTTTATTTAGTTTTTGTTCTTTTTGAAAACACTTAGGATAGAAACATTTTGAAAAAGCTTGATGTAATAAAAGCAGCAACAGCCGAATGTACATTCATTGTCGAAATGACATGGCTGTGGATATACATATGTAAATACAGTCCAGTTAATGGTTAATGTTTAATCGTTGAATCGTTCAAGAACAGAGTTTTTAAGTTTAATACTAAGACCTATTCACAGTTACGACTTGTGTGTCTTGTGCATTGATTTGGTAGCCAGTCGATTATAAGCCAGTGTACCCCTGGAACGCGGATGGGCCCTGCGTTCAATCGGTATACTGTCCATTTATTTCATTTGCATTTCGGTTATCGTATGGTTGCACAGTGGTATTGATTCAATTTCGATTTCAATAGGTTTTGTATGGTTTGCATAACAGTAACAATTACTTGGGTTTCGATTTCCATAGCTTTTGATTTCCATTGAATGTATATGGTTTGCGCTTATGGTTGGTTTTCGTTTATGGTTATGCTGAACAGTCATCACTGAGATCTGGAAGTGCGTCCTGTAAGGGATTCGATCCCTGTGTGTCTTTTAAAAGCACCATCATAAACTCTGTTTTTGTTTCACAATTCATTTATGATCTCTATATAGTTTGATATAGTGTAAATATCATTGAATGCTGTGTGTTTACTGAACAAGGGTTTTCTGGGTAATATCTTTGTAAGGAGATTAAGATCGTTGTTACAGTCATACACAGTGCTTAGGTTCAGTGTTTAATTTGGTAAATACATCTAATGACAAGCATTGTAATCAGGTATATTAGTAGGATAATCTGAGTGTTTGAATGATAGGTGACATATCCCAGCCTTCCGTAAAGAAGCCTTGTGACCTACATCATAATCACTTAGTCAACAATCCTTTATGTCTATATACGTTAGACGCATGCCTCTAAGCTTATGCACCCTGGTCGATATTAAATATAGTCTAGCCTAGTACCCTAGCTAGAACACTACATTTTGGCGCCGTTGCCGGGTAGGCATACTTAAAGGATTCAAACAAAAAGAAAAAAATTTCAATACACAAAAATAAACAAAAACATAGTTAGAAATCATGTTCATTTATGCCTAGACTTAGAGACAATCAAGGGAGATTTGTAAAAACCCCCCACCATCTAAAAACTAACCCATCATCATCAGGAGCAGACTCTCTAGGGAATACAACACCAGCTGAGGAGGATATCCAAACATTGAAAGAAAGATTTTATTCAGGACAACAACTTACTCTTGCTGAAAGGGAAACTCTATTTGCACATAAATCACAGCAGAAGCCCTTTCCTAGATCTTCCACACAAGCAAAAAGTAGTACAGTTACCAAATAATCTTCTTTTCTCCTTTTTCCAATTAGAATGGCTGAGGAAGGATCTGGATCAGTACCCCACCAAGAGGAGGAGGAGTCAACTTTTAAATTCCCTATACAAGAACCACAGGAGGATGAGGAGATCAAAATGAAAAATATACCCCCATCTGTGCTACCCAATTTCTATGGTATGGCTTCAGAGGATCCGGACTCGTTCTTGTTCAAGTTTGACATTGTATGTCGAACTTATGGCTATACAGATGATGCTCATAGACTTAGATTGTTCCCAGCCACATTAAAGGAATCAGCCTTAAAATGGTTTATGGGGCTAGGTGAGAATGCCATAGTTGATTGGGATGGCATGAGGAGGATATTTCTAAGGAAATATCAGCCTTATTGCAGATCCAAAGACTCTAAAGATGATATCTTTAGAATGAGTTAGCAGGAGGATGAAACCTTAGAAGAATATTTAGAACGGTTTGTCTACAACTTGCAAAAATCTAAACACCGAACAATGCCTCCTGATCTAGTCCGCACAATATTCTTGAAAGGTATCCGGGAAGAATACATGGATGATCTCAACTTAATGGGCAAAGGTGACATTTTTGCCTTACCCTTTGAAGAAATAGCTGAACTGTGTGAAAAATATTCAAGGAGTAAAGCTAAAATGGGAAAGAGAACCTTGTCATCAAGGGTCACAAAAACTGCCTCTGCAAGTGTCACCCGGGCTGAAATTGGTAATCTTTTAGAAGAGTTTAAAATAGATTTGTTGAGCACTCTAGGGAACCAAATTGATACCTTAAAAGCCAAAAAGAAACAGGAAGAAGAAGATAATATCATGGCTATTTTCTGCCCCAAATGTCGCAAGAAACATGCATTAAAAGACTGCCCTCTAGAAAATATCCAAGTTTGTGCTTTCTGTACTGAGCATCATGATATGTTTAACTGTCCTAAAGTTAAAATTTTGCAGAACTGTAATATGGAAGCCAGTACAGAGATGGAAAACGTGTATTACATGGGCGCAAAGCGACCATGGCAGCCAAGGCAAGCACCCCAAGGTATGTTTCCTAATCAAAATCTGCAATTTCCTATGAATGATCAGATGTATGCACAAAACTCATGGAATGTACCCATGCCATGGCAGCATCAAAACCAACCACAAAATCAATGGAGACCATCTCAACAGTATTCCCAATCCTATCATCCATATCCTCAATCATACCCACCTTACTCACAGCCATATCAACAGTACCAACAGCCATATCCATCACATTCTCAAACATATCAGCAGCACCCTCAGCAAGTTGTTTATCAGCCCCAACCTTCTCAACAAGCACTACCTGCTCCTCCACCAATCAATGCACCACAACTGCAATTTCCAACTAACCTACAACCTCCCAGACCCACTCAAATACCTCCTTAAACTGTCCCAAATCCGAATAATAGAGCAGAGAGGCCAACCCATAATGTAGAGGAGGGAACTTCATACTCCACACTGCCTTTGCAAAACATTAATCTGAGGTCTGGTAGGGTGCTCCAAAAGGATTCTCCAATAACAGATCAGCAAGAAGAAAACTCAGAAAAAGAAAATGAAATGACAAATAAAACAAAACCAAGCAGTGATACCAAAGATAAACAGATGCAATCACTGCATCCACCTTTTCCAGACCGATTGGTCCAAGTAAAACCACCACTGCCTCCACCACAATTTGATGTCTTGGATGAACTTAAAAATGTCTACATAAAAATCCCACTGCTGCAAGCTATAAAGGACATTCCTATCTATACCAAAGCCATCAAAGACATGTGTCTCAAGAAGCCTGCTAGGAAAAGGATTGATCCTCAGACCATTCATGTTTTAGGAAATTTAGCAGGCCTTATGACCAATACCATCTCCATGGAGAAGTATGTTGATCCTGGCATTCCCAAAGTGACCACCATCATTAACAACATACGGATTCCAAACACTTTGATAGATCTTGGAGCCGCAATCAATGTCATGACCCTTGAAACCATGAGAACACTCCAGCTCATGAATTTGCAACATACCACAATTGTTCTTGAATTCGCTGATAGGTCCAAAGTCATTCCTGAAGGGATTTTGGAAGACATCATTGTCTCACTGGACTCTTGGGAGTATCCAGTGGATTTCCTAGTCCTTCAACCCAAATCCAATTTAGGACGACACCCTATCATCCTAGGTAAACCATGGTTAGCGACTGTTGATGCATTCATCGGATTCCGATCAGGCAACATGATCATTTCCAGAGGGACCGAAAGAAAACAACTCACCCTCTATCCATCGGCACAATCTTCAGCAGTAACACATAACTTGTGGCTTGATGATAAATTTAATGATAAAGAAGAAGTACAATCTGTTTTTAGCATTGACCAGATCTATGATTTCCACGAAGACAATAATGATTTGGTAGAATTATTTATTTCTCAACCTGATGTGTCTGAAAATTTGAGAAATGAACAATATAATGATGCAGATGTACTTTTGGCTCAAAACTTTCAAGAAACATGCACTATCCACTCTTTGCAATCTACATTTCACGACATCTTTCCAGTTCAATCCATCACCAATACACAGAGTCAGGTCATAGAGATCAGTCCAGGGAAAACTTTGAACATAGGCAACCACCTAGACTCATCTCAGCAAGAGAAATTGATTAGACTCTTGAAGAAGTACCAAAAAGCCTTTGCTTGGGATTACACTGACATGCATGGGATTCACCCCGACACATGCACTCACCATATCTACACAGATAGCACCATTAAACCAGTGAGGCAACCCCAGAGAAAAATGAACCCCATGCTCCAAGACATTGTCAGAGAGGAATTGCAAAAACTTTTGAGAGTCAACTTTATATATCCTCTTTCTGACAGTCAGTGGGTATCCCCATTGGTTATCGTGCCCAAGAAAAATGGTAAGTGGCGCATCTGTGTTGATTATAGACAGCTGAATAAAGCAACGCTCAAAGATTACTTTCCACTGCCATTTATTGACCAAGTGTTAGACACCCTAGCTGGCAAATCATCATTTTCTTTTCTTGATGGTTTCAGTGGCTACAACCAGATCAGGATTGCCTCTGAAGACCAGGACAAAAACACATTCACCTGTCCTTGGGGCACCTATGCCTACAATGTTTTGCCATTTGGACTTTGTAACACTCCAGCTACATTTCAGCGAGCTGTGTTAGCTATTTTCGCCGATTTAATTCATGATTGTGTTGAAGTGTATATGGATGATTTTTCAGTATATGGCAATTCATTTGAACATGCATTAGAAAATCTTGAGAGAGTTTTGAAAAGATGTATTGAAGCTAACCTATCCCTCAGCAACGAAAAGTGCTTTATGATGTTAAATGAAGGGATAGTGTTGGGCCATTATATTTCTTTTCAAGGCATCCAGGTTGACCCAGCCAAGATCCAGATTATTGCTGATTTGCCTATTCCACAGAATCAGAGAGAGGTAAGAAGTTTTCTTGGGTATGCAAGCTATTACCGCAGATTCATTGAACATTTTAGCAAGATAGCTTTACCTTTGTTTAAACTTCTAACCAAAGATGTACTTTTCAACTGGACTAAGAACTGTCAACATGCATTCAAACAACTTAAAAAGAAACTATCTACCGCACCAGTCTTGAGAGGGCCTAATTGGAGTTTACCATTTCATATTTTTACCGATGCATCTGACACTGCAGTAGGTGCATCATTAGGCCAAAAAGAGGAATCTTGTACTTATGCCATTTATTTCATTAGTAAAAATCTAACACCTGCAGAGTTAAACTATACAGTTACAAAAAAGGAAACACTTGCCATCATTTATGCTGTGAATAAATTTCGACATTACATAACTGGTTATGAAGTCTTTGTACATACTGATCATTCTGCCATTCGACATCTAATGAATAAGCCAATAACTAGTGGCAGAGTTACCAGATGGTTACTATTGTTACAGGAATTTAACATCACAGTGTTAGATAGACCAGGCAAAGAGAACCAGGTGGCAGATTTTCTCTCTAGACTGCAAAATCCAGGTGAGGTTGTTCCAGTTGAAGATTATTTTCCGAATGAAAACTTATTTGCAATTTCCATAGTAACTCCTTGGTATGCTGATTTGGCAAATTATTTGTCTACAGGAAGGACACCTCCACACTTCACTGCAAAGGAAAGGAAAAGACTAATCAAACAAAGTGCTAGATATTCATGGCTTAATGGCGATTTATTTTACACTGGTTTTGATATGATCATTAGGAGATGTGTAAGAAATGATGAGGTAATTGACATTTTAAAATCTTGCCATGATGAACCGTGTGGTGGGCATTTTGCAGCGAAGCGGACAGCCTTCAAAGTTCTTACTCTTGGATACTACTGGCCATCCATTTTCAAGGATGCCAAGAAGTATGTAAAGAGTTGTGACAGCTGCCAAAGAATGGGCAGACCAACAGCTACCGATGAGATGCCCCTTCAGCCCCAAGTTCACTTAGAGCCATTTGATAAGTGGGCTTTGGACTTCATAGGACCCATTAACCCAACCTCCAATGGTAAGAAGTACATCTTAGTATGTATTGATTACGTCACAAAGTGGGCTGAAGCAAAAGCACTGGTGAGAGCAACCAAACACGCAGTAGTCAATTTCCTTTTTGAGGAGATTTTTGTGAGGTACGGAGTACCAAGGGAAATTGTAACTGATCAAGGTACTCAATTCACCTCAAAGCTCATGAAGGACATCACAGACAAGTACCAAATAAAGCATAGGAAAAGTACCCCTTATCATCCACAGGCCAATGGGCAGGAGGAATCAACAAACAAAACTTTGGAGGGGATCATTACCAAAACCGTTGCAATGAACCGGAAAAATTCTGAAGAAAAGCTCAAAGATGCACTCTAGGCTTACAGGATTACTTGGAAAGATACCACAGGATTTACACCATACCAATTGGTGTACGGTAAGGAGGTCATGCTTCCTATTGAATTCCAAATACACACTTTTAAACTGGCTGCATATTTACAAATTGATTTGGACCAAGCACAAAAAGAAAGAATCTAGCAGTTGAACCAGCTGGATGAGATGAGGCAGCAAGCAGAACAAACCACCATCCTCATGCAAAAACACAGGAAGCAATGGCATGATTCACACATTAAGAAGAAGCACTTCAAGGAAGGTGACTGAGCTTTACTTTTTGATTCAAAATTCAAGGATCATAAAGCCAAGTTCACCACCCATTGGATGGGCCCCTATGAGATTATTCAGGCTTATGACAATGGTTCAGTCAAGCTCAAAACAATTGATGGAGAAGGTCATTTCTTCACAGTGAATGGTCATCGCCTGAAACTGTACACCAAGCCCATCAGCAAGCAAGATTTTCTCCATACACTATCTCAGCAAAGAGAGGTTGAGATACTGCAGCCCTCAGCTGCAGTATCACTGCCTTAGTTTCATTTCCTTTCAATTTCAAAGTCAAAAAAAAAAATAATAAAAAATAATAATAATAAAAAAAAATTATAAAACAAAAACTAAAAAAAAAAAAAATAATAATAAAATCATGGGTTAGATGTGAAAACCAGCATCTGGCACAATCTAACCCCGAATTCCTACTTGAAAACCAATTCGTTGGCGGGTATGAATTCTCTTTCTTTTGTTCACTGTTTGATTTCTCAGCTAAATCATGACTTGAGGACAAGTCAAACTTTTAGTCGAGGAGAGAGGCATCAGCATTTTGTTACTTTTATCTCTCCCTTGTAAATTCTTCAAGATTTCTTATTCTATATTTTCACTGTAAATTTCCAATAGCAGCTTGTTCCAGCATTCCAGACTTGATTAAGTAAGTTGTTCTGTCATTGTTTTATCTCAGAGGGACCTGGTTATAAACATTTTGAAGGGGGACCTGTTCTGTTCAGACATTTATGCTACCAACACCAGTAGTAATGGGACCTGTTTAAGACATTCAGAAGGGACCTGTTAAAGAAATTGACACCGAGGGCTACTTCAACAGAATTTCATCAAGTTTCTACAAGGATTTGGGCACCAACACTCCATCAAATGCCCAAGCTCAGTGAACCTATAACAGTATAAGGAGCTGCATGAACATTTTCAAAAAATTTCTAAGGGACCTGTTACATTCAAATTTTCTCAAAGGGACCTGTTACATCTTCAATTTTTCTCAAAACACCTGTGCACTTAATCTTCCTCAGAGGACCTGTTACAACAAGAAAAAGAGTAGTAAAAAAAAAAAAAGGGATTAGCAACTCAGCATGTCAATACAATAGCGACCAACAAAAGAGTAATGTGTTTCTGTTCTTAAACATTTAATTTCCTAGATTGATTTTTAATGTAACTTTAATGACTGTGAACTGTTATGATTAATTTCAAGGACACCTACATCAATCTCCTATCATCCCTTATCCCACCGATTCTCATCATTCCCATACATCAACTTATTCATATCTCTAAAACCCATTATCAACACATCAACCTTGTCATACATCCTACAGCCATACCAACATCCTCTATACGACTGAATACCAACTGAAAAAGGGCACGTGGTGAGTTGTGTTTTTAAATACAAAGGGAGAGACAGATGTAAAGCGGCCTATCTATTTCACTCCACACAGCCAAATCATAACTTCACCACCCAACATACCCAATGATCCAAGGGGCTCCCCGAAATCATACCCAACATTATAGATACGCTACCAGCGCTCTTGTAGTGACATCCATGTAAGCGTACACCACTCCTCTGTTTTTTTAAATGAATGGATACGTTGTGAAGTGAGTACAGGGTTATCTCACCATCATTTCTACCTTCGATTCCCATAACTTTCAAAGTGGAATCAGAAGCAAGGAGCGCCGAAGGGAGTATTACCATTTGGGTCGATTTACATAGTGAAGATTGCAAGCAGTGAGCGCCGGAAGAGGGAAGTATCACCACTCTATTTTGACTACCATCACAGTCATATCGACCGGCCGAGCATCATATTGAAGACTAAGGAAGCGATACACTAGGTAACCAACTCGAAATTGCTTTGTTAAAATTGTAAGAGTATAGACAGAGAAGGGTTAGAGGCACGACCCTCTGCCACCACCATGACTAATAGGGTCGAGCCGAGTGTGTTCGACAGTTCACAATACCATGAGGATTGCATTGAAATTCTCAGAGAAATACAGTGGTTACCATTTCTACAAAAATTTCATGGAAGTAATGAGGAAGTTACCAAGCAATTTGCTTTCACCTTCAATGGAGAAAAAGCCCTGATAGGTAACTTCTCCTTCAGGGTTTCAGAGGATACTATAGCTCAGGGAATAGGGATTAGTCCAGAAGGGGAGAAGTATTTTAAAACCAAGCAATTTAAAGAGAAATCATGGACACAGTTCATGTCTAGAGCTAGAGTCTCCTCAGTAAACTGGAAGAAGGGTGTTCCAAGAAGTTGGTTGATGCACCCTTGGGATGAGATGGTTTACATCCTTCAAAAATTCATAACCTGTGAAGGTCGGTACAGTATTGTTTATCTATACCACATCAAACTACTCCTCCACTTGAAGAAACAATGTGTCATCAGTATACCATATATTCTGCTACAAAGCTTAACCAAGATGTCCAAGACTATCCAGAAGCAGAAGGGGAATGAAGACAAGAGCCTGTATCATTTTGGCTTAATTAAAATCCTCATTGAACATGAATTTCAAAGAAGAGGGAAACCATGGAAAGAATTCCTAGCTGTCAATCAAATCAGAGATGAGGAAGAAAAAGAAGAAGTGCAAGAGGACTCAGGGTTTATGAAGGACATTGATGAAGAAATTCCAGTATCCAAAGCCAGCAAAGCACCTTTACCTGTGGGCAGCATAAGGACCAGGAACATGAAAAAGGAAGATGCTAAGAGGGCCGAGAAAGATAAAAATTTTACCACTTACTCACGAAGAACAAGGAGGACACCAAGAGCCCAGTTACAAGAAGACCAGTTTGAATCTAATGCACCTGCACAAATGGATGTTGAGAGTGGTGACCATTCACTACCAGCACCAGAAGTTGATATGGAGGTAGAGAGCAATAACAAACAGGAAAAATGTTCACCACCTCCCATTAAAAGACAGAAGAAATTAGAAAAACAAATTGAAGAATTGAAGGAAGAGCTCATGGAGGCTAACATGTTGGAAAAAGTTATTAAGAGAGAAAATGAAATGCTCCGGGCGCAAAGCAAAGAAACTCAGAAGAAGAATGAAAAGTTAAAGGAAAGAATCAGTGAATTGGAGGCTGAGCAAACTGAGATTTCTAACTGGGCCACTAAGTGGTACAATCAGAAGAAGACCCTCAAAGAAAAATACAAAAAGTTAAAGCAGGAGCTCAAAGGACAGAAAGATAACCAGGTGAAAAAGAATGTGGACACCTTGCTCAAGGCAGCAGAGATCCATGTAGGGACAGAGTTCAAGGGAAGCACTTCGGGGATAGCATGAGGACATGCTAAACCCTTAAGTCGGGGAGAGATGTTGGTATCATCCCAAGACCCCTTTTTCCTCCTCAAAAACATATCATTTGTCCATTCCTTTTCATCATATATCCCTTAGAATCCTTGAAAATTGATTATTAATAGTCTTATAGTTATTAAATTCCATAGAAATTGATTTAGGGATTTTATGTTGAAGAATTAGAAGTTTTTGATGAAATGGTTACAGGAAGTTCCAACATCCTGTAATAAGCTTATCGTTTGACATGTGGCGCAATAGTTGGGCTAGAACGAAAGGCATGGATGAAAAGCAGAATGTCCAAGCATGGACAAACACCTATCTCCCAGCCGAATCGATCCTCCTATATGCGCGGTCAACTCAGGTCAAAGCATGGCACATTGGCAGACAAAAGCAGCAACAACAGCTCGTTCTATTTTTATTTAGTTTTTGTTCTTTTTGAAAACACTTAGGATAGAAACATTTTGAAAAAGCTTGATGTAATAAAAGCGGCAACAGCCGAATGTACATTCATTGTCAAAATGACATGGCTGTGGATATACATATGTAAATATAGTCCGGTTAATGGTTAATGTTTAATCGTTGAATCATTCCAGAACAGAGTTTTTAAGTTTAATACTAAGACCTATTCACAGTTACGACTTGTGTGTCTCGTGCATTGATTTGGTAGTCGGTCGATTATAAGCCAGTGTACCCCTGGAACGCGGACGGGCCCTGCGTTCAATCAATATACTGTCCATTTATTTCATTTGCATTTCGGTTATCGTATGGTTGCACAGTGGTATTGATTCAATTTCGATTTCAATAGGTTTTGTATGGTTTGCATAACAGTTACAATTACTTGGGTTTCGATTTCCATAGCTTTTTATTTCCATTGAATATATATGGTTTGCGTTTATGGTTGGTTTGCGTTTATGGTTATGCTGAACAGTCATCACTGAGATCTGGAAGTGCGTCCTGTAAGGGATTCGATCCCTGTGTGTCTTTTAAAAGCACCATCATAAACTCTGCTTTTTGTTTCACAATTCATTTATGATCTCTATATAGTTTGATATAGTGTAAATATCATTGAATGCTGTGTGTTTACTGAACAAGGGTTTTCTGGGTAATATCTTTGTAAGGAGATTAAGATCGTTGTTACAGTCATACACAGTGCTTAGGTTCAGTGTTTAATTTGGTAAATACATCTAATGACAAGCATTGTAATCAGGTATATTAGTAGGATAATCTGAGTGTTTGAATGATAGGTGACATATCCCAGCCTTCCGTAAAGAAGCCTTGTGACCTACATCATAATCACTTAGCCAGCAATCCTTTATGTCTATATACTTTAGACGCATGCCCCTAAGCTTATGCACCCTGGTCGATATTAAATATAGTCTAGCCTAGTACCCTAGCTAGAACACTACAGTCTTTCATACATGATAATGACTTAATTGATTGTAGACTCAATGACAAGCCCTAGAAGCACTGTTATAGCTCCAAATCCCACTCTTATGGTTTGTGATGCTGCACTCATGGCCTAGGGCAACCCCTCCTTCCAGACCTGGTCCCAAATTTTAAAAAACAGTGTTTTATTCCCTATACGCGACATTGCCCTGAGTTAAACGCGTGTACACGCGGGTCTGTCATACCCAACCCGCGTGTATCTATTAAAACACTTAAAAAATATATAATTTCCTCTTTTTCAGGCGGTGATCGCGGGTTTACCTGCTGGATCACCTGTTAGTGCCCGTGGCCCAACTGTTCCCAACCAACTCCTAACTAAAAAACTACTTTGGAGAGGGTATAAAAAGACATCAATGGGAAGGCCAAGGGGAGAGAGAGAGGAGAGCAAGATTATTATGCTGAGATTTTTCCCTTAGATCAGGTCTGAAGTCCTTGGTGCTGTCTGCACTTCCCCCATCTTGCATAGGAAACCCTTGTTTCCATGTGTATTGGTGATCATTCATCCTTGGTATCATCATTGGAGTAGGACTTGGAAGGAGCTCTTGTCGGAAGCTTGAGGCTGGAACGAATCCGGGAGGAAGCTTGCTTGGAGCCTGCTGAAGGTGTTCAGGTGATATCTTTCCGATATCTGTACTTTATTTGCCTTTATTTATAAAGAAACACGTCTTTGTTCCCGAATAATCTTTCTTTATGCTTATGAAATTCTTGTGTTGAATTCTTGTGAAAGTGGTTACTTAAAGATCTTTTATAACTAACTTTATAGCATGAAGATGATTTATACATAAGTATTTGTACAGGTACTGTTGTGTTCTTTGATTTGTTTGTCTTGCAGGTCAAAGAAAGAAGAAGGGAACTCCAAGGAGGGTTTGCACCCTAACGGTCTTCTCGAACGTAGGACCATTGGTATGTGCCCTAAACCTTAGAATTTGCTTAAAAGTAAAGATGATGGCTGTGTGTGTGTTTCTTTAAATAAGCAATTTTCAGTCTGGTAGAGTCTTAGCCCAAAGGACCCTAGGGGTACTTTCCCTTCAACCAGAATTGGCGACTCCGCTGGGGACAACACTCTTGTTGTTCCTAGTTTGGGTAGTCCTCAAGCCAATCAAGGCTCAGCCCCTCTGTTTATTGGTTCTGACTGTCTGATATTTTCCTGAAATTCAAGCTTTGCCAGTTTTTCAGTCTGTGTTTTTTATTTTTCTTGAAAGACTTCAGATACGCTCTTTTTCTGGATTACAGAAGCGTATATACGCTAGTTGCACTAAGTGAACCCGCGTATACGCAGGTTTCCTTAGTTTCAGTCGCGTATACACGCATTCTGCAAATAATTGCAGGCGCGTATATCACATTATTTTCAAGATTTATAATTTTTCTGTTTGCTGAATGTTTTTCTGGTGGTTTGGGTCAGTGTCAAGCAGTTATTTCTCCAGTAACAGTTCCCTGTTTGACAGGGGGCATCTTGTTCTGAACTCTCTCTAGTTATAAGGAGTGCTAGTCTTGTTTTTCGTTGATTGCAAGCGTCATTGATTTTTGACACACAAGATTTCTGTCTAAGAATCTTGATTGCTCTGTTTCGGCAGAGTGGGAAGATTGTTTTCAATCTTTGTGTCCATCTTGTTTTCGTGACATTTGTGTTTGCTTAACAGAATCATTTTTGAGACCATTTGCTCCTTCTTTTCGAGAAATTTGTTTGTTACCATTTTTCTTGAAACTTGTCTTTTGATATTTTGGACTTTCATTGTTGTTTTTGATTGTAAAAAGCGATTTCGAACACAACTTATTTTTGTTGAGTTTTACTCATTTGAAAGGTGTTAATTCACAAAAGTGTTTGATTGCTTGTTTATCAATCATTGGTATCAGTTTTTGAGAGTTCTCCCCTTGAAAAAGACTTTTTGGTTTGGTTGAAAGAAAATCTTTTGAAAGTTTTTGAGTTTCGCTTTCTTAAACTTACTTCTCATTTGATTTCCTTTTTTGCGAAGTGAAAGTGCTTTGTTTTTTATCTTAAACTTGTTTTTATTGTTTGGACGAAATGACTGGTAACAAATCATCTTCTATCTAAGCATTTCAGTGGCAAGACAAAATTTGGTAAAGCAGCAACTTTCCTTCTTTGTTTTTAGAGTAGTCTTTGAATCGTGCATCCACATTTAGTTCTTGCATTAGAGTAAGATTTGCATCTCTTTTTTAGGCATATTTAGTTTTGTTAGTTTTTGTGAGTGTGGGGTCTGAAAAGAAAAAGAAAATTTGCTTATATTACAAGTGTCTCTGAACCTCATAGAAGTTGTTATTCATCGAAAACAAAAGTGCATGTGCATGTAGCTAGGTTTTATTAATTTCTTTTGCGTCCATAAAAACACCACAAGTTTCATTTCCATAACCCTGTGACTTAAAGAACAGCCTAATAAAATCAAGCGCTTAATTAAAATCCACTAGAACTTTTTGTTTTAGTTATTACACCAACAAGTTTAGGATTTTAGGGCCTTGGATTAGGTGAGTGGAGAGTTAACTCTCCAAGGCCACAAAAAACGTCAAACATAAGAGTCTGATTAAAGAGAGTAAATCCAATAGCGTTAGGAAGACCAGGAAAACTCCGGATCTGGGAGTTAAGCACGAGGGTCTGTGAAGACAGGGAAGAGAGATACCCCCTCTCCTACTTGTCCGAACTTACCTCAAGACTGTTCCGCCTGGCTTCTGCGACGAGTTGGTACCCATAGTTGCCTCTCCTAGGGATCTGCATAGGTGGCTGCGGAGGGGAATCCCGTGGCACCTGAGGTCGACGTTGTATCACTCTCGACAGTACTTCCGGAGGGCACCCTTGCGAAGCTTGGGGGCTTGCACCGGCACAGGCTGTTGTTAGGAGGTCAGCGTAACTTCCTCTGATACCTTTGCTGATAGGACTGGGCCCTCATCATCCCAGACTATCTTCGGAAGGCCCTTTGATTCACTTTCTCGTATTTTGGTGTCCGGTCTCAATCACCCGGAGCGGAAATACTTGAAAGTTGTTTGACTGGCTGTATCTTTAGGAACTTTATAGTGTGTGCTCTGTGCTCCTAGTCGGCTTAGCTTTTAATTTTTTGAGTCTTTAGCTAGATCATAAAAAATTCAAAGTGGCTGACCGGTCTCCAAGACGGTCTCGAAGACTTCGTGGTCTCTCGCCACCTAGTTTAGAGCCTTCTCCTAGAAGGCGCAGAGGAGATATTACCGGTAGGGTCTGTCCCACGCCGGTTGACGCATCGGGGATTGATCCTCCTCTCGGGGATATTAGCGGCCAAGCAAGGCCTGGCACTTCTGAACAAGAGAGGGATACTCCAATCCTTTCTCGAGTTCGCTTTCAAGCGGAGAACGACGTAGAGGTAGAAGAACTTTCAGAATCATTAGTGATTCCAAATTCTCCACTACCATCTAGTTATCCGGACGTATTGCAATACGTTGGGACTCCGTCGAATAGACCTGCAAGTCCAGGTTACGCTACGCGCTTACCTTTTATGATCACGACTGGAAGCATGGCTTCTACGAGTGCTGCGACTATGCAAACACCGATATTGGTGCAAGGGGGAGGAACCATTTCCATCCCCTCCGCTTCTTTGTTCGGATCGTTTGCTAGCACATCTTTGGTGGGGTCCACCTCCATTCCATCTACGAGTGGAAATGCCCAAACCAATGTTTTCAGTACTGGTTCCTTCCTTTTTGGCACCCAATCGCAGGGTATTCCTTCAGTTCCGTTCAGTGCCGCTACGTCCATGATGGGCGGATCGGCTTCATTCCAGGGTTTCCCTTTCGAAAGTGGTGATATCCCACATTCCAACCCATCGGTAGGATCCATGCCTTTTTCTTCAATAGGACAAAGCAGCAATCCTTTCCAAGGTTGGAATAACCCTGGGGTTAGTAGTGCAGGAACTGCGAATCCATTCATCGGCCAACAAGGAGGTAGGCCGTATTCCACGGTTAGCATGTTTCAAAGTATTCCTCCCCTCGCTTCGGCTTGGAACCCATATCAGGGGTTATCAACCCCTTACCATTCTTTAGGAGGGAACTTTGCAGGTTATGGAGGTTATACGGCAGGAGTTGGTCAAACTCCGAATTTTGCTGGACCACAAGGCTTGCCTATTGGTTCAGCTGGTTCTATTGGTCACTTGGGGCAGCCTGGTGCCTCTCAAATCCCAGGACAATCTTTTCAGAACTTTGGGAGTTCTGCCCAGTCTGGGTGGAATCCCCTAGGTCCTCCTAGGCTTCCATTTCTGGCAACGTTAAACTTGCCAGATCTCACTAAGCTAACGAACGACCCTATCAGATACAATCCGGCCTGGCCTCCGGTCCCAACCAAACTCCCTTCGGACATCCCAAAATTCGAAGGGAAGAGTGGTGAACATCCGGGCGATCATGTAACCACATTCCATTTGTGGTGCTCATCTAACTCCCTCATCGAAGATTCGGTTAGGTTGAGACTCTTTCAGCGCACCTTGACTGGTAATGCGGCTAAGTGGTATATAGAGTTGCCAGGGGGCAGCTTTACATCGTTCGCAGACTTAGCTAATATCTTCTTGAATCACTTCCAGTTGCCTGTCCGCTATGATGCCGGAATTGAACTTCTGGCTACCTTTCGTCAAGATAAGGCAACCCACATTTCTGATCACATACAGGAATGGAGACGGAGAAAAAGGCTCATTAAAGCCGAAATCCCTCCGGAGTACCGTCTAGAGTGGTTTTTGAAGTCGTTGCAACCCGAGATCTCCAAGGATGTCTCCATGTCTGGGGTCTATTCTGAGGAGCAAGCCATTTTCAGGGCCCAGCAGTTAGAACTGATTTACTCTCAGTCTGGGATCCTCCAAAAGTACTTGCCAGATGCTCCTGGATCTAAGGTTGATTTAGCTAAGCCGAAGCCAGGTCCGCATGCGGATGGCATCGTGGGGTCAGTAGACTCGACTACAGTGAACTTGTTGAATCAATTGCAGCAGTTGTCATTACAAACTGCTCCTAACAACCAAGTCACAATGTCTAATCCTCAGGCTTCCCAAAATTCTTCCATTAACGCCGTCCAATCCGATAACCCCAAAGGAAATCAAAATTCCAATGGGAAAAAGAAGGGACGTGGTAAAAAGAAGAATTCGGATGGGAAGCCGGATGCAAATAAATCTGGCAACAATGCTGGTGGTGGTAAAGGTGAGTCGAGAAAGAAAGTTAAGTTCCCTTGCAAGTTATGCAGTGGGGACCATCTAACTCATCTTTGCCCTCGAATTGAAGACGCTCAGTGCTTGTTAGGACAGCAAGGGACTTCTAGTTCGCAAGCTGTGTTAACTAACCCGTTTCCCCAAGGGCAGCAACTTCTTGCTGGCGCGAATTCGAATCCTGGGACCTCCTCGGGGGGCAACCAGGAAGGGGAAAAAGCATCAAATGTTTTTATGATGGGGTCAAACGTTAACGTGACCACTCGGTCACGCGATTATGGTGAAGCTGAAACATCTAAGGATAAAACGGCTCCCGGAAGTAATGATCTTCATATTGAGCGACCTCTTGTTGAGACTATACCTAGGATACCGAAAGGTTCCGCCAAACGCGCGACGATTAATCCTAACGCTAGGGCCGCCCAAAATTACTCCATTGTGGAGGATTTGGCTCAAAGCCCGTGTGCTATGTCCGCTTTGGAAGTTCTCCAATCGTGTCCGTCTCAAAGAAGTGCTTTACTCTCCGCCATTGGAGCAGTCGATACAGGTAACTCGTTAGTGCTCTCTTTCGACATGTCAAATGTCAAAAAGAGACTTCCTCATCATATGGCTTTCCAGGTAAAGTCAACATACCGGAAAATCAATATTTTTCGCACCGTTATAGATGAGGGAGCTTCCACGTGTGTCATGTCTATGTCATGTTGGAAGGCTATTGGTTCACCTACGGCTGTTCCTTCACCACCTGTCTTAACTGCATTTGATGGCCATTCTCACAAGCCGCATGGGATTATCCCGGCCTTTCCTATATGTGTTGGAGGAAAGGTCGTTAATATTGAAGTGGAAGTCGTAGATGCTAACCTAGATTATAATCTCCTATTAGGAAGGAACTGGGTGTACGAGATGGAAGCCGTTGTATCGACTCTGTTTCGTGTCATTTGCTTTCCTCATGAGGGGAAAATCGTTAAGGTTGATCAATTGGACTATGCTCCAATCGATCCTCAAGCAACCTCCGACTCTACGGTTCCTTTGGTGGATAACCCTCGCCCGCCGACTGAGAATTTAGGAGTAGGGATGTATTCCTCATTGATGGGTACGTTTGATCTTCCCTCTCCTTTTGCGAGAATCAATGCTATTTCATCATCCAAGGAGTTTTCTCGAGAAAAGTTCTTTCGAACTCATTATTTTTCCGACCCTTGGACCTTGCCTTCACCTACGACCACATTAGTTGAAGGACAAGTAAATGGAATGGCATTTCCTATATCTGCAGCTGAGCTTAGATATCAGTCTATCGTAGACTCTGCAGATAACCATTCTACTCCTTTTTCTGAAGAGGAATTAGATGGTCATGTGGCCCCCGCTTGGAGCTTCGATTCTAACTCTGCCTTGGACTGCTTAGATTCGGTTCTACCTTCTGAAGAAGCAATCCTTGAGGTGATGATGGGTATAGATCGACCTTGGGAAGACTTACACCATCGTTCATATTTTCTTCCTCCATTGCAGGAAGTGGAATCTAGATTCTCCGAGCTCGTTGGTAGTGATGTTTGTACGGTATCGAACCCTTTGGCTCCAACACACACATGTGCTGAAGGTAACATGTCGGTAATTTCAAAGACGATACCTATAAACATCTCTAAGGATCCTAACATCATCGAGAATATCTTCATCGGAATTGAGTGTTCCCCTGAAGAAATTCAAATTTATACCGACCTATTCAAGGAATATCGCGATGTATTTGCTTGGTCTTATGAGGAAATGCCCGGCATTGATCCTTCTATCGTCCAACATGAGATCAAGACGTACGAAAACGCAAAACCGATTCGTCAAAGGCTTCGGCCGGTTAACCCTAGGAAAGCAGCAGCTATCAAAGCTGAGGTTGAGAAGCTGCTAAGGGCGGGTTTTATATACCCTGTTCCTCTTACGGATTGGGTTTCAAATCCAGTCCCTGTAGACAAAAAGCAAGGAACAATCCGTGTATGCATCGATTTTAGGGACTTAAACAAGGCTTGTCCAAAAGACAATTACCCCACGCCATTCATTGATCAGATTATCGACGAGTGTGCGGGTAATGAGATTTTCTCCTTTATGGATGGTTTCTCAGGTTATAATCAAATCTCTATTCGTCCTGAGGATCAGCATAAGACTGCCTTCATATGTCCCTGGGGTACCTTTGCATATCGAAAGATGCCTTTTGGTCTTAAAAATGCTGGAGCTACCTTTCAGCGGGCCATGTCCTACGCTTTCCACGACATCAAACATATCATTGAAGCATACTTAGATGATCTCGCTGCTCGTTCTCGAAAGAGGGCTGATCATCCTAGTCATCTTCAATTAGTTTTTGAGCGATGTCGTTACTATAAAATCCGGTTGAATCCCAATAAGTGCGTTTTCGCGGTTACATCCGGTCGGTTGTTAGGGTTTATTGTGTCCAATGAAGGGATCCGGGTTGATCCTTTCAAGGTAGAGGCAATAGTTCAGTTGCCTCCCCCGTCCTCAATCCGTCAACTTCAAAGTCTTCAAGGGAAGGCCAATTTCTTGAGACGGTTTATAGCAAACTACGCCGAGATCACTAAAGGGTTCATGCGTTTGTTACGGAAAGGAGTTCCATTTGTATGGGATGACTTTGCGCAGCGGTCGTTTGATGCTTTGAAAAAGGCATTAGTCTCTGCCCCGCTTTTGAGTCCACCGGATTATGGTAGAGACTTCCTTTTATATCTCGCTGCAGCAGAATCTACCATTGGTATGGTTCTAGTTCAGGAAGACGATGCTCTCGTCGAACATGTGATTTATTATTTGAGCCGAGGCTTAATAGGTCCTGAACTTCGCTATTCTCCGGTTGAGAAGTTAGCCTTGGCAGCTGTTCATGCTGTCCAGAGGCTCCGTCATTATATTTTGCTACGCAAAACTTTTGTCCTAGCGGCGGTCAATCCATTTCAATTTGTCCTCAGTAGGCGAGTGATTGGGGGCAAATATAATAGATGGATAGTTATTTTACAAGAATTCGATCTCGAGTTCTTGTCCGCCAAGTCTAAGAAATCTATGGTTTTCGCGGAGCTAATTTCCGAGCTTCCTTGTGGAGAGGATATTGTTTATGAGGAAAGTTTACCCGACGAGCATATATTCCTCATCTCTTCACAAGACCCTTGGTATGGAGATATCATTGTTTATCTCCAGACTTCGAAGTTTCCCTCTACTTTCTCCAAGGATGAACGTCGCAAGTTACGTCACCTGGCTAAAAACTATGTTATCATTGGTGACACATTATACCGTCGAGGAGTTGACTCAATTCTTCGACGTTGTTTAACCTTAGAGGAAGCAGAGTCTGTTCTTAATGATTGCCACAGTGGAGCTTGTGGTGGTCATCTATCCGGGCTTGCTACAGCCCAGCGCATCTTACGTGCCGGCTATTTTTGGCCTTCACTCTTTAAGGACTGTGTGGAAGCGGTAAAACGCTGCCACCCGTGTCAAATTTTTACTCGCAAGATGCGCGCGCATCCAGCTCCCCTCTTTCCCGTTGTCACCGTCGGTCCCTTCACTAAGTGGGGTATTGATTTTACGACTTGTAATCCGCCTTCAGCGGCGAATCACAAGTACATTATCGTGGCCGTAGACTACTTCACGAAGTGGGCGGAGGCCATGCCTACTTATAAGAACGACAGTGACACGGCAGCTTTGTTTCTTTTCAATCAAGTCATCTCAAGATTTGGCATCCCAAGAGAGATTGTCACTGACCATGGCAGTCATTTCCAAAATCAGCTAATGTCCGAATTGGCTTTTAAATTAGGTTTCCGTCAGGAGCATTCGTCCCCTTATTATCCTCAGGCCAATGGACAGGTCGAGGCGGTCAATAAAACTCTTAAGACGATACTCCAACGGACAATCGATAAAAATCGGTCCAATTGGCACATTATGTTGTATCCGGCTCTTTGGGCATACCGAACCTCCGTCAAAACGGCTACTGGTTTTACTCCTTTTCAGTTAGTTTACGGGATGGAATCTATCTTTCCGGTCGAATGTGAAATTCCATCTCTGAAATTGGTTGTCGAGCTTCTTCCCGAGACTTCAAGTCTTGAGGAGTGCCTAGTTCACCTGGAACACCTCGATGAGCAGCGTCGAGATGCTGCCACGACGAACGAGGCACATAAGAAAAGGGTTAAAACTCAGTATGATAAGTCTGTCCGTCCTCGTGTCTTTTCAGAAGGTGACCTTGTCTTGGTCTATGACCAAGATAAGGACGCCTTGGGGGCAGGCAAATTCAAGCCTATGTGGTACGGTCCTTTCATTATCAAGCGAGTCTTAGAAAAAGGATCGTATGAGTTAATTGACTTCGAAGGAAACAAGCTGGCGGAGCCCCGAAATGGGCTCTATTTAAAGAAGTATTTTGCTTAGTTTTACCAGGCAATGGCTTCTTTGTATTTTATGTATATTTGTACATATCTTATCGAGCGTTTTTCTGATATCAGCACTTTTTGGTCTGCTTTGGCAGGTGTTGATGGATGATTGGGTTTATTTTGGATTCGCCGATGGTGCTAGTCGGCACACTCGGAATCTTGCTTCCGCAGCTTGGGTACTTTATTACCCAACTGGTCAGTTGTTGACATCGAGAGGCGTGTGTATCGGTCCTGCTTCAAACAATATGGCCGAATATACAGCTGTTATCAATTTATTGTCCGAGGCAATCTCGTATGGGATCGACTCGTTGGTAGTATATCTTGATTCACAATTGATAGTGTCTCAGTTAAATAACATTTATCGGGTTAGAGATCCATTATTATATCGCCAATATTTAAGGGTGAGGTTGTTGCAAAGATCATTTATTTACATTAATTATTTGCACATTCCAAGATCTCAAAATTGGTTAGCTGATTCTATCGCTAATCAAGCATTAGACTGGCATATCAATCATTCATCATCATAAAATCATGCATCAAAAAGTCAAACTGTATATATATATATATATCGGAAAAGCGTCTCGAGTGTACATATGTGTGTCCAAAATATACAAAATTGGGACTCAAATGCCCATAATCATGTCAGGCATATCTAACGCCTCGGCTCTGGATGAGCAGCTAAGTAAGTAACTATAGCATTGGCCACGCGCCGGAAGATGCGAACCCAGTCACGTGGCATTCCAACCACATGACGCTGCATATCTGGAGGAAGGTCCTCCACCTCGGCCATTGGTACTTGGCAGCTCAGTCTCGCCAAGTGTCGCTGGACGTTGTTGAGGGTCCTGTCCGCATCCGCAGCCGCCTCTTCGGCTCCTCGACCACGCCGTCCATGCCGCGGGAATCCATCTGGTCGTACAGGCCCAATGTCTGGAACATGATCATCATATTAGTCATTTGAATCTCGTAAAAAAAAAAAAGTGTTTTTCAAAGTTCATCATTATACTTGAAAAATCCTAAAAATCATAAAAACATAAAAATTAAAATATCTTACCGATCTCGCCCCATGCTGCATCTGGTGGTAACACTAGGTCAGGATCTCCGCGGAAATCCAGTCCAGCATAGGGGTAGTCATCTATGGCGATGATCTGTTGCTCCCACCAAGCAAAAAAGTCGTCGTCGAATGCATTCCTGGGCACTTCCCCACCCCCCAGACGTTTCATCAAGTCAGCCCACCGGCCCATACGTGGATCACGTGGACTACTGATGGGAACCGCTACCCTGGGGCGGAGTGCGGGAACCTTCTCGAAGAAGAAAGTGCATAAAATGGTTCCGTACCCAAAGTTCTTGGTCTGCCCCCTCCTGATAGAAGTAAGCTGCTCCTTCATGTTGGAAAGTAGAGGAGTACACCAGTCAAACACCGTGGTGAGACAGTCCACTGCTACGCTCATGTTTACTCGTGATGCCTGATGTAGCGAGGATGATCCGTTCACTCGAGCTATGGTGAACAAGATTATCCGCAAGGACAAACTCTCCACGTTTGGGATAGAGATCTGACTCCCAACTTTCCGATGACCTGGACAGTAAATGTGAACATAATCATCTACACTGAGACTATTTCGGGTCCTGCCCCGGGAGTGTACTACCTCTCCCCTTCGGGAAAGGCCCGTGATAAAATATATATCTTCCACTTCTATCCTGAGTGGCATCTGATCAATCATAAACGCTTCTTCCTCGACATCCCAGTAATCAATGAGTCTCTCGAGCAGACGCACGTTTGCTTTCATATTCGGCAACTTGAAGAATTTTAACAATCCACATCCCCGTAAGGCATCTAATGCCTCATCATTGTTCATAACTTCATTATCCACAGCTGAGTGCTCTCTTTCACGCCATGTGATAGTCATCCTGGAAGAAAAAATCATTTTCATCCATTAGTTTTTTGTATAAAAATGTTTCGCTGCGCACACGCAGGTTACCCTATACACAGTCGCGTGTAGGGCCCTCGTATACGCGATTTATATACATTCAACCCGCGTGTACGCCGCAGAGAAATTTTTTGCAAAAATTGAACGGTGAAACATCAATAAAACTTCCTAAAAACTATCACAATTGATTGCAAGCTAAGTTTAGTGCTTACCTGGAAGTTTTCGGCAAGTTTGAACGGTTGAATAAGTCACGGGGAAGTTTGCTCCTTTTGCTCCACAATTTGCTCTCCAAGTCAAACGGTGAAAATGGTAAGTCCAAAATTTCTTTTTATAAGTTTTGAAAATGCAAAATTTTTTCAAAATTTTATTTTGTTTGGTTTCATGTCACTTTTAACTTGGGAGCTTGGAATGTCGAGATTGAGTTGTTTTTCAGGACATTTTTGACATTTTTCGACGGTTCAAGACGGTTCCATGACTGCTGACCCGTCATGGCAGGTATCGTGTTCTCACTGGCATGTAGGTTAGGGACACCATTTTTCCGTTGCATTATGCATACTAGCCTCCATTTGACCGATACATCTGCTGTAGGGTCGACCCCATCATGTTATGGTTCGCAAACCATTTTCACTCGCCGATTTTTTAAATCATGACATGATGGTAGAGCCATCCTTTTACATGGGCATCCTAGTTAGCACCTCACTGACATTTCTTGCCCATGCTGCTTCGTTATGAGTAGGCTCGGGAGTCCTCTGTAGTCCCGCCATGACTTATGCGTTGAAGACTCATTCCTCCTTGCTTCCTCGCTTCGTTCTGGCCCTTATACCCTAGAGGCTCCTATGTGTGTTGAGTTGTACTTCTGCATTGCATGTTGACTATTTGCACCTTTTGGCCTATAGCCGGCTTCACTTGGACTCGTGTTTAAGCCAACTTTTGACCATGCCGTCTGCAAAATCAACCTTGCATACCTTTGACTTCTGCAGCTTGACATACCTTGATCCGTGGAAGGAACATACCTTTGAGTGTCACTGACCAGTTTTTCACCTCCCTGCATTGAGCATAGGAATGTTCCTTTTCCCAGGAACTAGATCATCTGTTTCATCGACACTCGTTCTCTCCACTGTACCATAGCATTCTTTTATTCTTTTTCCGGCTTATCAGAAAAAGACAAAAAAATTAAATATTCCAAAAAGAGCGGGAACAGGGACGTTATTTCCATTTATTGTTGGCAGCTAGAGTCAGTCGTGTCGCCCTTGAACAAAGCACTCAAAGCAAAGTCTCCTCCGCATGGGTGGGATTTAGTTTGACTTAGGTACGCCATAACCTTGTTATCGAGTCAGTTCTCCCCCGATTGGTTATCTCTTCCAGTCATATGGAGGGTTCGTTCGTGCCTCCTGCATGACGGACTTATACAGGTTCATTTTATGTTGCCACATAGTCATATTGAGTCGTGCTTTTGTTCAAGGGAAGTTAGCCTGAGTCGGCCTTTCTGCGGTGTCTCTTGACTCATTTTTCAGTCGGCCATCCCTGGTTGTCAGTGTCATGTCTATCATCACATCAGTTATATTGGTCCTTTACTCGTGCCGGTTTGAGAAGGTCCCCATTGACTTCTTGCTGGCGGGTCTTGTCCTTATCGACGACGACACATTGCTCTGAGGACAGGCCTAGAGCCGCACCCTGGCCCTATTTTCATTATTGATAGGTCACCTTGTGCTCAGCATTGATCAGTATCATGGGTCTTTGACTGAGTGGTTTCCCTTGTGTTCGACATCAGTATACATTATCACACATTGGGATTCGTGCAGTACCTTGGTTTCCATTTGACCCTATTGGTGGATACCTCGCCTCTGTGTCGGCTTTCATTATTGGTTGGTTCAGAGGGTTTCTGCCGTGCGCTAGCCACATCTTGTGTACGCCGGAAACGTACTTCGGTTGGGTTACTACATCTTTTTCGTCCGATTCCTTCCACATTATTGGCCTACGGGTTACACTCGCGCTAGATTGATGGAGGATGCCTTAATGCCTTCCTTCTAGCGGATCTTTCCCTATCGACTCCAACTCATTGCTCTGGGGCAAAGATCTAGAGTCCATTTGGCAGTACCTTGGGGTTTGCAGTCATTAGTGGCAGATTCCTCGCTATCGACAGTGGGAAACCATCATTGTCTCCTGATTGATAGATTCTTACAGGTGTTCGACTTCAGCTCATCCATTCACACTTGTTAGATTGTACTGGGTACCTTGACGCTCATTATCATTATCGGTGAGTAGTCTCGCGTTTGTTAACGGTATACATCAATGACCGGTAATCAAACGATTTCTCACATGGTCGACTTCAGATCATTTATTCCCATGGTGTAGAAATGTACCACGACGGTCGGTGAAGACCTCAGGTTGTATCAGCATTCATTGGTTCACTTGACAGTTGCTCCTGTTACTGCTAGTTGATACCACTCCACCTTATATGTTGCAGTCAGTCACGGCGACATCCTATATGCTGGCACCTGAGTTTGCAGTGTAGTACTATCCTATTCCATCATGTTCAGTTGGTACCGTTTTTTGGGATCAGTCTTTGATATCAGTGATCCGTTGCATCTTTCGGCATCATTGACAGTCTTATATGTGATATTCAGACATGTACTTACTCATTATGATCAGATGATCCATTATGTATTTTCCAGTCATTTATACTTGTATACTTAGTGGATCCGCTTGTACTTGATATGCGGACATGCTTTACTTTTCCTGAGCATGGGTATGCCCGCCTCAGACGGTGTTTCTTTCTAACCTCTTTTCGGTGGCTTGGCAGGCTGAATTCTGGTGAAGTCCTCCTCAGTTTTTCGGCAGAATTCCTTTCCTTGTGCTTACTTAATATATTTCGGCCATCATGTTCCCCTTCTGACCTCATATATTAGGGGGCATCTGTTATAGCTCCAAATCCCACTCTTATGGTTTGTGATGCTGCACTCATGGCCTAGGGCAACCCCTCCTTCCAGACCTGGTCCCAAATTTTAAAAAACAGTGTTTTATTCCCTATACGCGACATTGCCCTGAGTTAAACGCGTGTACACGCGGGTCTGTCATACCCAACCCGCGTGTATCTATTAAAACACTTAAAAAATATATAATTTCCTCTTTTTCGGGCGGTGATCGCGGGTTTACCTGCTGGATCACCTGTTAGTGCCCGTGGCCCAACTGTTCCCAACCAACTCCTAACTAAAAAACTACTTTGGAGAGGGTATAAAAAGACATCAATGGGAAGGCCAAGGGGAGAGAGAGAGGAGAGCAAGATTATTATGCTGAGATTTTTCCCTTAGATCAGGTCTGAAGTCCTTGGTGCTGTCTGCACTTCCCCCATCTTGCATAGGAAACCCTTGTTTCCATGTGTATTGGTGATCATTCATCCTTGGTATCATCATTGGAGTAGGACTTGGAAGGAGCTCTTGTCGGAAGCTTGAGGCTGGAACGAATCCGGGAGGAAGCTTGCTTGGAGCCTGCTGAAGGTGTTCAGGTGATATCTTTCCGATATCTGTACTTTATTTGCCTTTATTTATAAAGAAACACGTCTTTGTTCCCGAATAATCTTTCTTTATGCTTATGAAATTCTTGTGTTGAATTCTTGTGAAAGTGGTTACTTAAAGATCTTTTATAACTAACTTTATAGCATGAAGATGATTTATACATAAGTATTTGTACAGGTACTGTTGTGTTCTTTGATTTGTTTGTCTTGCAGGTCAAAGAAAGAAGAAGGGAACTCCAAGGAGGGTTTGACCCTAACGGTCTTCTCGAACGTAGGACCATTGGTATGTGCCCTAAACCTTAGAATTTGCTTAAAAGTAAAGATGATGGCTGTGTGTGTGTTTCTTTAAATAAGCAATTTTCAGTCTGGTAGAGTCTTAGCCCAAAGGACCCTAGGGGTACTTTCCCTTCAACCAAGCACTCAATGGGTGCTTGACCTAAAAGCAAATCTCCCTTTAACATGAAACCCACATCTCAAGAATAACAATAATAAATTTATTGTTCTTTTTTCATTAAATACATAAAATCGTGATTACATATGTCATTATTAAGACCGAACCTAGTTACATATTTCAACACTCCCTCTTAACTAGGGAGGTATTCATAATCCATACAAGGTACTTGGACATTCTCAATCTGAAGAATTCCCATAGGAGGATTTGAATTGGTAACCCATATATTTAGCATCATATCATCCAACATTGTCACATAGAAATGCCTTGACTAATAGCTTTTTCTCTCCACATGATTATATCATAAAGCTAGTGATACCAATGACTTATAGACACCATCATCATTGTCTCTTAAGGCACATACCCCACCTGGGTGTTCACAGAGTATGTCCTTCCAAGAATATCCTTATCTTGGACTTCCAATGCTCAAATAATATTCTTCCTTTATGAATACTCTTATCTTGGATTCCCTATCTCATCCTCAAAGAGTATCAGATGCCAGATGCTTACCCAATCCTCCATTATTTCTTCCAAATTGAAGACAAGAATGATGTGTTTATCTCTCCCTCTCAACTAGGGAGGATATACCTATTCCTATTAAGGAATGTACTCATTCCTATAAAAGCAATGTATCCAAGCTCCCTCTTAACCAAGGGCTTGCTTCTAACATATTTCTTCTCTAGGTGGAGATCACGGGACCATCGGCTTCTTGTGGGGCTCCTTCTTTTGATGTCATGAAGTTCATCTTTAACATTATGGATCCTTCATCATTTTGGACTTCTTCTTAGTGAATTGGTCATCCATCAATGTACTTCATGAGCCACATCGGTCATGCCATCCTTCTCTATGTTAGAAAGTAATCCTCTAGTACCCATCTAGATTTTTCTTCATACAACTACCGCTTTCAAGTCGTGTTTTTTCCAAGATATTTCATCCAACCACATGAGTGTTAGTTGTAGTTGAAATCTACAACTCTCTTTTCAATAGCCCTATATCAACCCATCCAGATGTTGTATAAAAACAAAAATGAACATCAAATCAAAGTTACCTTTCGTGATGGCCTTTCATCATGACATCTTGCTTTCCTGCAACATCCTGCACATTCATAAACAAATCTCCAAGACTTCATATGTCAAGGGTCTCCTTTCTTTATAGATATTATCATGGTATTCTTCTCTATGGAGATGTCATGACCAATTCTTCTTGTTGTCGGATGTTGACCCCCTGTTACCGTAGTTGCATTTTTCATGATTTATTCTTTCTTTCTTCACATATTTCTTCCCAGGAACTTTCCATACATAGTTCTGCCTCATATACCATATGAGGACATATTATGTTGATTTCATCTTATCAATATGTGAACCATGCCTTCATGTATTTTTTCAAAAGAAGAGATCATTGATCATTCTCACGAGGTAGAGAATTTACCCATGCTATCTGCAACTATATGATGGCATGACTTAATCTATCAAATATATACATACCTCTTTTCTCCTTTTGGTCATCTAGACTTCGTTCAAAAGCTTCCTTTCCTTGATTGATATTACTTCAATCATCTTGACCTGATGCACTCCTTTGTCACCATACCATCATCCTTCTAAACAATGTATCCCACACAAGGTGCAATGATCAACGAGACACTTGCTTCTTCCAAGTAGAGGTGAACCTTCTAGTGAAGATTCCAATGGAGGATCTTCATTATCCTCATCTAGCAAATGCTCCTTTGTCATGATGATCATGTATGATGAATTCCTTCTATCATGTTAGATGACTTTATTTCAATCATATGTACTATATATGATTTCAACGAGGTTGCCAAGAGATACTTCCTTTATATGGAAATTGCTACATATTTGTAGACTTCTACCTTAGCTATTATTTCAAGCTTCTCTATTGATGTCATGAGCTCTTGCTTTAATGATGTGCTTCTAGTATGGTGCCATTTTCTACTAAGATGCATCTCGTCATAATACTTCTCATCTTGACTGCCATGGTGGAGATCTTTTTACCTCCTACTTCTCATTGCTATGAATTGGAGAAACCCTAATAGTGAAGATCTACCCCTTTAGGTTTCTTCTCATTAGGTTCTTCCACTTCTTTGGTGATATGAAATTCATTTCTTTCTCTCCTCTTGTTGTCCTTCTTGAACTTCAAACAATATATCTTGTAATGCCCATATTCTTAACAACCATAGCATTGGACTTTTGACATATTCTTCTTCTTTTTATGAGAACCAGATTTCCCAATTTTTCCTTTTCTCTTAACCATGGAAACAAATGCTTGAACTTGTTCACCTGGTCCTACATTGTTGTTCTCTTTCAACCTGGTTTCTTCAATTTTACATAATGACCAAACTTTATTAAATGGGGTGGCTTCCTTCTTTCTAAAGATTCTAGATGTGAAGTTTCCCCATTCCTACGGAAGTGCAATGAGCACTATGGTGCTCATTTCTTTATCAAACATTATTTCCCCCAACTCTTGTAGTTGGCTTCTTATTTCTGATACCTTCATAAAATATGGGTCTATTCCATCTTCCTTTGAGATCTTCATTTTGTACAATTTGTTCCTCAAATATATCACTTCTCTTGCAGTACTTACAGAGAACAATTCTATTAACTTGTCATATATTTCTTTTGATGTCTCCAACTTTGATATATAAGGTATGAGGGAATCCTTGATGGATTCAATGAGAATGCATTGAGCCCTTACTTCCCCTTTCATATACTTTGCTTGAGATTGAGCTTCCTCCTTTGGACGTTTAGTAATTGATCCCTTAACATGTTCAATGACTTCATTTTCTATGAGCATCAAATCTATCCTCTTATTCCATGCAAGAAAGTTTGATGACCCAACCAATTTGTTGCTTTCCTTGAAAAATGAAGTCATTTTGATAGCACATTCAGTTACAAATATATAAAGGTACTTACTTTTCAAGTGAATATGCTCCTTGATGAAAATGTCTTCAACTTGATGCCTTCTTGATTTTGATGATGATGTTGATAATAGAATATGTCTTCTTGATTAATATTTATTCCTTCAAAAGTGATCCTTCAAAGAGACGGAGAACACCTTGATTCCTTGATGATGATGACAACGCCTCTTCTTGCTTCTCTAAATGTAGAGAATTCAATATGCTTCAATGTGTAGTCCTTCTAGGTAGGGTCCTTGAGATATTTTTTGATGATGATGTGAGAGCTTCCCAACAATGCTTCAAGTGAGAAACCCTTATTTTGATAAGCTATGGTTTTGAGGTTTTCTGTGCTTGTACCCGGTCCTTGTGAATGCCTTTTTGATGGTATGATATCAGTGTTTTGATCTTTTTTTATAGTCCTTCTAGTGCTTTGGCCTTTGAATGTCCTTCTTTTTAGGTTCCTTTCCTTGTTTTGTCACCTTAGCTCTGATACCAAGTTGAGAAATCTAAGGGCAGCTAGATTATGTGATTTCTCTTACTTTGATAACTATTTGTGATGTATTTTTTCTTATCTTGATTAGATTTTTCTCACCTTAATTATTATTGTGTTATTTTCACCTAATGACTACCAAACCATAAAGAACAGTGAGAGAAAAGGACACAAGATATAGGCGATCATCCAGGGCAAAAACCTCTCCACTTTAGAGGAAAACCCACAAGAATCCTTATCTTCTTATAGAATCTTCAATTGATGAATTCCAAGAAATATGATCCTTGATCAAGACCCTCCAAGACCAATTCCCTTAATGAGTTTCCTTTTAGAAGTTCCTTAGAAACTACTACAATTTTGACCTCCAACAAATTACTTTTCCCAACAAATTCTTCTACAAATTTGACCAGCAAATTCTATTGCAACTTCAACCTCTCCAGTAGATTCACATTTTCGACCTGGCTGTAGATTCACAACTTCGATGTAGATTCACAACTTCGATGCAGCTTCACAACTTCAATGCAACTTCAAAAATTCGATGTAGCTTCACAACTTCGATGCAACTTCAGAAAAATTTGTCTTGCTCAGTAACTATAGAAACCCTAACAAGAGAGAGAGAGAGAGGCCCAAAAATTCCGTTCATGTTATTCTTGTTATTCTTTGTCCTTTTCTAGGTTCTCTCTTGAGGAGATCAAACTTGCTTGAAAGTGTGTCCAAATGAGGCGGAGTTTCTTCTTATTTATAGGCATTTGAGAGGTACGAATTGCTATCTTCAGGCTGAATTGTCCCTTCACGTAGGCCAACTTGATCTTTGCACCGTGATGAGGTCTTAGAGGGTTTTTTGTTTTTCTCTTGACTCAAATAGATTTTCTTTACAATATGTAACATGCCCAAAAGGGTCTTTCATATATGACAGTGACTCAATTGACTTGTAGACTCAATGACAGGCCCTAGAAGCACTCAATAGGTGTTTGACCTAAAAACAAATCTCCCTTGAGCATGAAACCCATGCCTCAAGAATAACAATAATAAAATTATTTTTCTATTTTCATTAAATACATAAAATCATGATTACGATGTCAATATGAAGACCAAACCTAGTTACATATTTCAACATATATTGACTATAATGATCTCCTGCCAAATGAATTAGTGTTTCATTATACTCCTAATGATCCATTAGATGAAAAGTTGAAGAGAAGAAACAAGAAGATTAAGAGACTCAAGGAAGAGGTTCTTGAGCTCACAATCCTCAATAGTTACATATAGAAAGAGAATGATCAATTGAAATCTTAAGCTCTAAGACTCTAGGAAGAAATCAAATAGTTGCAGGTCAAACTTTCATTTCAAGGGACATTGATAAATATAGTAACTAAAAAAGAGAGAGGACTTAGAATCCTCATTAATGCAGTAGGAATTTCTTGAAATAGCTCACAGGATGGAGACCCAAATTTTTGAGAATTTGTGTTGACTTGCATGAGGACATGCAAGAAGCTCACCATGGGGAGGAGGTTGAAGCCCGTAATTGCCATCCCTAGCTATCCTTTTTACGATACTATTTCCTTTCTTATCATACCCATTTTCCCCTTAAACCTATCATATTAACTTCCAATGCCCAACAATAGCATGGTTAGGTACTCTATGCTTCATTCTTTAAATTGTATGATTTAATTAGATAATTAAGTGTTTCTAGAGGTTTCTTTGCTAATGAAAGAGCCTCGTCTTACTTTCGGTACTAACTGAAGACTTTTGGTACCAAAGGAACATTGAGCCCATGAAAGTGCATTTGTGGCTAACCATGCACAAGATCACTCTCCAAGTGGATCAAGCACTTAATAGCATGTCAGTCACCTTCGAACACAGATCCGTATCTTCTCTTTGATGGTTTCAAGGTCAAAAAAAGAAGGTTTGATGGTATAACAAGTTCAACCAAACCCTATTTTCATCTACATCTATAGAATATGAGGGATTTGGTTGGATACACCATGGTTATAAAGGATCTAGCGAAGTTCACAATGTTGTGAGAGATCTTATGGTTGCACTCATGGCTAATATGAGAGGCTTCATCCCTCATATCAAGGGATTGAACCATATCCCTGGATTAGCCACTTTTTTTAAGAATGTATTCATTGTAATTAGAGGATGTAATCTATAAATTCACTCGGGAACTTTGATGTTAGACTAGTTGGATATTCTATGTAAATTGTGTTCATAGTACTCTTAAGACCTTGTACTTTTGTTTCTTAATTTTATGGCATAAACCTTGATGTCACCCTAGTTTTAATTAATATGAAAGCTCGATATTGATCCATCATCTTGGTGACTTTTAATATCTGAGCTTATAGAATAGTTAAGCGCCAAGTGCCCCTCGAAATAACATCTTTATTGTAAAGTATTTTTTCTTTTCATTCGTGAAGTTTGCATTGTTTCAAATATTCTCTTGTTCATGCTTGTTTTGAGACATAGTGTTTATATGACTGATAGTGCTATGTTCATCATCATTTCTATTGTTCATATATCACATGCAGAGTAATCGTGTGTGAAGGATCATTTTTATATACGCATAAGCCTCACTCCTTTATCATATTACTTGTGAGATTGTATTAGATCAGTGATCGTTTACAGTTCTATTGTGAATAGAGATTTCGAAAATACGATATTTTAATGTATAAAATATTTTTCAGAATAAATCATGCATAAGATCACTCTCCAAGTGGATCAAGCACTAGATCCGTTTCTTCATTTTGTCCTGAAGATGAACCACACTTGTTGGTTTGAAACACGTCGACCAAAATTTTCAATGTGATTTCTTCTGAAAAATATTTTATACATTAAGATATGGATCACAAAAGATTGAATTCCGATACGATATTTGTCATATAGAGATATGTTTGTATTTATATGCAATAACCCCGTGATTTATATTGTGATTTGGAGTCTGATTCAATTAGGTCATTTTTAATATAACCCTATCATCATTTGCAATATTGGTTTTCGATTTGTGAGCATTTGAAATACTCTAACTTCAGGTCCGATACATAGTAGGCTTTGAGACAAAGTATATTGCCATACTATATTATTTATACGTCAAGTCTAATATGGTTTTCTCATTATCCATACGATGATAGTATTTCCTTTTGATTGAAAGTGTATTCAGATCTATATTGAAACCTTCATTTGAACTCTAACATTACATACCTATGTTAACAAATTCCGATTTGCAATAGAGCTTATAAATATGCATACTCTGTGCTTAAGTATTATTCATAAGAATTCTTTGTCCTTTAACAAGGCTTCAATATATTTCACATGTTTCATGATATGATAGTATAAAGTGTGCATTAGTTATTGAAAAAGAACTACTCTATGATCTATGATATTAGATATGAATACACAGAGAGCCACTGTAATAGGTGTGATGATTGATATGAATGTATAATGATACCTTGAATTTCGTGGATATGCAATGATTTGTTTGAAGCATTGTGATTTCATTGACTGGTGTGAATCATATTTGGTTGCATATATGTAAATTTTATGTAAGTATTGGATTGAAAACAATGTTTATACTTAGGTCGGTTTTCTTGCTTGATAATTTAGCAAAAAGAAAACTTATTAATTAGCATTTTCTTATCATAAATTAGTTTATATGAGATTTTCCTTTCAATATCTATTCATATGCTTTGTATTTTCATTCCAACATTTGGTTTTCAAGTATTTTAGGACAAGGATCAGAACCATCTATCATTTGGATCTAACCTGCATTGAGTACTTGAACATTTTCCTCGAAGTAGCGAAATATAAGACTTATGAGCCAAGCCGGGAGATTTGAAGATAAAGGCTAGATAGACAGACCTAAATTTCATGCATATTTTTTTTAGTTTATGTGCTTGTTTTAGCATTAAAAGCGAGTTTGAATTACATTTGCAAGTAGAATAGAAGTTCACTAATGAGTTTCTTTTGAGAAATAAATAGTGCTCGTGTTGCCTGTACACATAATGTTTACATCTTGTATTGACTTTGTGAAAGGTTTTATTGCGACAATAAATATGCCCAACAATATTTCTGGATAAGATCTCATCACCATATTGGGATGGACACATCACAAAATTGCAAGTTATGTTGATTTCATTGCGCTACATCCTTCATGAAAATTACCTCAAATCTTGAGGTTGTCTATGAGGATGTCATGATGAAAGTGCTTATGTTTATGTTGGAAGATGAGGCATTGGATTGTTACGAAATAGTTCTAGAAGAGAAATATCTTCACCTACAAGTATAATCAATGCATTTCACCGAGTTTTGGATCTTGGTTATGTTAAAGGATCATGTGATGAGTGTGTATCTATATTTGTTTAAATCAAATAAAAGCACGTTGAGCCAAATCTTGAGAAGCTAAGAAATTAATTTCACGAGGATTTCTCAAATTATGAGTTTTCATTTTCATCACATATGCCATTTTTGCATGAGATTAAATATTTAGATGAGAATTTTGATGAAGTTCTTGAAGATCATGTTGAATCACCTCATGAAGATGGAGAAGATTCTATTTAAGATGATGCATTACATCTTGTTTTAGAAGAAGCATTTTTTTAGGATGATGTAATCTTGCATCAGGACATTCTAGTAGCCATCATTATTAGTTATTAGTAGGATAAGGTTTTGACAAGAAATGCATCTTTTCAAATTTGAAAATTTAATGATGAAAACCTTGATGATTTGAAAAGGATATATGTGGCAAAGAAACATTTAGAGGATGAAGAATTTTCAAGTGCTTCCATGGGCTCATATGATAAACAACATCGTAACCAAGAGGATGGTGACATAAGCACTCATTTTGTGACTTTGTGACATTGATGGGAGGTGGATCATTGACTTCTTCATGGAGATCCCATATATGGTACATATAGTGAGAGCTTAGTGGGGGGGAATCTAAATAGGCATTTTCCACTTTGAAGAAAAATTATGAGCAATCCCATGGTGTGTGAAGAATACATTATAGGTCACATGTCCTTAAGTTTTAGACAACTAAGAGATTTTGAGTATGTAATGTATTTTCTACTGTTTATCAACATTTGGGTATCCTCATTAATGGGTATATTTCTTTTAGTGCAAGGAACAATTTCATAACATTACTTATGCATAAATTTCCCAACCATCGATATCTTCACCTCCTACTGAACAAGAGTAGATACTTCTAGGATGCAATATATTTGGGACAATAGCATGCCACTAGCATGCATGATAATGGATGTATTATGGGGATTTTTATGCTTCAAAAGAGGGTATCAAGCCTCAAATTATGAGTTGATTTAATTTTCCAGGTCTGAGTTTTTAGGACATACATCACATGGAGGTTTTATAGAGGGAGTTGATGAGGGGTAGCAAAGTTTTTGCATGTTTTTATTGGAGACGTATTCTAAACCTTTGTTGCTTGAGGGTATGACAAGTGGTTTTCATGGTAGCTAGGGAGGATGGACATTTAAAGTTTGTATATTAGTCTTTGGAGAGGCGTATAGTGGTCTATGGAGGTAATTTGTCACTTGGTGAAAGGATTCTATATTTACATGCCAAAGGTTATATCAATCCTATTGAATTTTGGATGGAGCAAGCATGTAGCTAAATACACTAATCCTGGTGTGGCTTTGATGTTTACTTTCATATGCAAAAGCTCACTTTGGTTTTCAACCATATAATGATTGATATTCCAACCTATAATTGCATGATTCTTGACGTGGCCTTGTTTTGGTTTGTCCCAAACACAAACATAGATCCCATGTTATTGATGAGATGACATTGTAGTTATTGGTTATATTATTTTACTTGGAATTATATCTTGTAGTTACATAGAAAGGTAGCAAGAATGAGTTCGATGTTCACGAGAAATAGGTTTCATTTATATGTTTCCTTTAGAATTTTAGGTTCATGCCTTTATTTGTATAGCCCGTTGAGAATTAGTATTTAGATAGACATTCTTACACCTTTAAACTTTTGTAGTAAATTGAAATTCCAAACCTTTGTATTTTATGGTATGGATGTGAAGTTTTGGATCCATCCCATCATAGATGGCTAACACTTTTATTGACCTCACAGGTACAATAGATATTATGAAGTTCTCTACACCCCATTAGGGAGTGCAATCCCCATGTGGAGCTAGTTGTACTATTGGAGCCTTTGAATAGAAAATTTGGAGAACACCCTTAGTGGCATAAGTATGAAATATATTTGACATTGTCAAATACTACTTCATTAACATGATGGATCCATAAAGAAGGCATTAGAGAAGTTATATGTGTGAAAATTCCTGAACATAAATTCTAATGCTGCAGTAACTGTTTTATTTTACCTACTTATTTTCGATAAGTTATTTACGAAATCCCTTCAATAAATATTAAAATAAATACTACTGCAAATATCACATCATTATACAGAAACAAATACACGCACAAGAATCAAACACATCAACACAATTATTTTTGGACAACTGTCCCCAAAAAAACCCAATGCGGGAAAATCAGTGTAACAGAGGAGGGTTTTATTAATCTTTAGCAACAATCAATTTTACAGAAATATTTTTACATAGATACTGGGAGAAAACACCTGAGACTTTTCTTTGAGACTTTCTGACACCTTGGAGGACTTCTTTTTCCAACTGCGTCAGCCCTGTGTCATCCTGCTTGGCTCTGCACTGATCTGTCCTTCACTGCATCATCCACTACGTCCCTGATCTATGTCTCCCTCTGCGCTGTCTCTCTCAGAGCCCCTACGTCACCCTTTCTGAACTTCCTGACTACTGCTAGTCACCCCCTCTTCCTCCACCCTACAAATCTCCCTCTGAAATAGATTTTCCTTCCTCTATGAGAAAATCAATTTTCCTTAGGATAATAAGTATCTATTGGCGTGTCTCCAAATGACCCTCAAGTCTTCTCTTATACTTTTCTTGTTGATGAATCAACGACCGAGATTAAGTCCCTAATCAACGGCTAAGATTAAAATAGACTTGATCCTCGTCCCTTAGAAGCTTCTCATCCTTATCTTTATTAATACCCATTAATATTTTTATTTTCCTAAGTTTAGACTTAAGAACCCATTAAAAATATTAATTATTTTAATAACTCCTCCTTCAGATGGAATTTCCCAAAACGATTTCTGAGTCTTGGAGATCTCATGTGTTTTAGCCTCTCCACCAGTTTTCATGGCTATAGCACATCCGATGTTACCATAAATCAACAATATGAAGGGAGTGCTCAGGTTAACAGAAGATAACACCATCTTTTAAAACTTGTATTTGATAATGGAAGGGTTGACCCTAGTGTGAGAAGTTAAAAAAGAAGAAGGAGAAATTATCAAAAGATAATTGTAACCTTAAGTTGTTATAAGGTTGGCCCTTATTTATTATACAAAAACAATTATAATTTAAGTTTCTCAAGGGTTGGCATTGACCTATAATTTTCAAAAACCAGTTAAACATAAGGGTCAAAAGGTCATTAATGAGGTGCTCATCACGAAGAAAAGAGTTGTGTTAGGGGTAAACCAACTACTTTGGGACGTGTTTCTTGGTCTAAAGTGTTTCTAAGTGTTAGTTAAAGGATGCTTAAGCAATAGGAGGGGAGGGATGATCAAGCAGGCGCCCTAGTCAAGGGTTAAGCTAGGGACAAAGGCCATAAATACTAGAAGAGAAAGTTCTTGATTGTGTGGGACATCCCCTCCAAGCTCAGTTGAATATTTGTGAGGAGGAAGAATTCAAGGGGCATTTAATATGAGGTTATTCATCTTTCTTTGTTTTTCTTGAGTTGATTTGATGGTTGGAAATTACTAGTACAAATATACTAGAATAATCTTTGTAGAAATTTTAATTTATTTTGATATATGTGTGTGTGTGTGTGTGTGTTATTTTATTTTATTTTAATTTTTTTAATAAGAGGATTCTAGGGATGAGGTTGAAAATCACCCTTAATCTTTCTATAATCATTATATTTATTTAAGTGTATTTGTTGTTGTAATATCTTAACTATGTTCATTCACTCTATTTTGAACGCTGCTCTAACTAGACATTGAAGGTTAAGCATGGCAAGTTAATGCACTATTACCCCAAAATCATACTTGAAGCATGATTTATTATTGGCTATTCGTTTCACAAACTTAGGCTTTGTTCTCTTGTCTACTTCTTTTATGGTTTCACATGTGGGCGTCCTTTAATCATTCATGGTTGCATATTTTCACTTACTATTGATTTTGTATTGGTAGTGAGGATATTATTTGAAAGAACCCTCCTTTATTTTCTTCATATTGAGTGTGTCCATGTGGAGCATGTTTATAATAGCCTAGACATGCCTTTTTTCCTTACACATTCCAACCCCTTGATACTTGATCTCGACTCCATGACCCATTAAATGGACATTGGTCTTGGTAACTCTACCATCCCATAATCTAAAGAACACCATGAACACGTCTTCTAGGGTTTCCAATATGGGCCAACCTCCCTATGGGCCAACCTCCCTAGGCCCTAAGTGCCACTAGGGTCACACTTGATTCCAAGAGTTTGAATATTTTTAAGTGTAGGTATAGGAGATAACATAACATAAACAAGAAAAATTATCACATTATAATATACAAAATAATAATTTGTAAGTAATTCACGTGTATCACAAAAATCACACATGTAGATGTGTCAACAAACGTAAACAAACTATATACCATTTTATCTCCAAATTTTTATGTATCAATCTATATACATTTATATAATAATTAAATTAAAATTCCACAATAAATTGTTATTTCATATTCTTTAAATTTTTAAAAATTATATAGAAACATTATAATTTAAAATTCAAAATACATAAAAATAAAATAAAAAAATAACATTAGTAACTTTATACAATATTGAATTGTATAGATTTGTTAATTAAGTCCTACTAATACTTAACTTCCATACTTCATAAATAACTTTATTTTTGGGAATGTACGCTGACTCATCACCATTATTCAAAGAAAACCACACCACCTGGAATTACCGGATGGTGGTCCATAATGGAGCATGTTTTCAATCCTCCCAAATACCCGTGGATCTTAGACCGTTAGCCTATTTCTTTACATCCCAAGAAGTCAAACTCTTAGCCCAACAAAAGCAATTTTAGAACATAATTTACAACTTTATCTCACTACTATGAATCTTCAAGTTTAAAATGTACATTCTATTTATGTGTGTCTTAAATATTTAATTTCATCAAAGTTGATAATGAATAGCCCTATGCAGGGTTAAAAAGAGATATTTCAAACTTCATAACTAAGGGAGAAATATTTATGTTTGGTGATTTTAATGTTAGAACAACAAACAATCAATCTATTCAATTGGGAAGTGATATGAGAGAGGATAACAATCCTCTATGGTTAAGAAAGAATGAAGAAAACCCTTGGAAGAGGACATCGCAAGATGGGAAAGGGAAGGTTTCATACTTTTGAGCAAAACTATTAGGCCTTTGTAGCCTAAATGACATGGTTATATGTAATGGCATGAAAATTTGGCTGAGGTCCAATAATATCACTTGTAAAACATACAACGAGAAAAGCATAATAGACTATATTATATGCTCTCAAAGGTCTATTTCCAAGTTGTTGAACTTTAGTATTGAGTGATCCCCTATAAAGATAGACTCTGGCCATTTTCCTCTTCTTATTAAGCTTGGTATAAATACTGAAGGTCATAGGGGAAACATAACCAACACTCAAACAATAAAGTTTATAAGCAGAGGCAGAATTATCTTAAATCAAAAAAATCAAGAGTTCTTCAATGTTGCTCTTAAAGAACACCTTCAGTTGGCCAAAAACAATAATAGGGACTATGAGGATAATGGAAGAGATAAAATATATATTTGCAGTAGTATGTTGATTCCCTTAATTCACAAAGATTTAAGGTTATGTAAGAGATCTAGACTCGTGAAGAGGATCTCAAATACCTTCCCAACTAATTCTTGGTATGACAAGGAGTGAAAGGATGTGAAAATATCCCCCAAAGAAAAGTCAAGCAAAGAAAACAAGATTATATATGTGCAATTGATTAAGAAAAGGAAGCTATGTGATCACAAGAAGGAAAGAATTGATTTCTTTCAAAAAACATAAACCCAAAGGTTTTTAGATGGAACTACAACAAAAGAAAAAGCAAATAGAAAACAATATCACAGATGCCTAGTGGTTAGACTATGCAAAACTTCTATATGAGCAGACAAATGAGAAAAACAAGCCTCCCATAATTGTCTCCTCAACATAGCTATTTTTGGTTGCAGATATTGAACAAGGTATAAAGAAACTGATAAATGGTAAAGTGCAAGACATTGATAGTCTACAGGATTTTTTTTTAAAATGGGGTGTGAAGCTTCTTTCTCCTCACATCAAGGAGATCTTTAACTGAGTCAATCAAGGTAGCTTTCTAGTTGAATGGACAACTAGTGTTGTTATACCTCTTCACAAAACCAGAGATATCAATAACCCATCTAACTATCGTACTATTATGATCAACCCTCTTCTTGGAAATTTTTTTTGGAAGCATGCTAGAGGGAAAAATCAACGAGTGGGAAGAAAAAGAGGGAAAAAGAGCAAAGGGGCCAGCTGGCTTCAGACCTAAACATTCTACCATTGATTATTGCATCACTTTAAAACAGTTCTTCAAAAAAGTTTGGGACAACCAAGGTGGGGAAGCATTATGTTGCTTTGTTGACTTCAAAAAAGCCTTTGATACTATCCCTAGAGATAAGCTATGACGCCGAATGGAAGAACTAGGGGTCCCAAAGGAATATAGGGCGGTTGTTCATAAGCTTTATGAGTGGGCTAGAGCCAAAATCAGAATGAAGGAAGGCATGTCTGAATGCATTGGCAGTGACATAGGAGTCAAACAGGGATGTCCTCTTTCCCCCACAATGTTTGGTCTATATATTGATAAGCTTGAAGAGTGGATAAGCAATACTGAAGGAGGCATCCAATTAGCAAGTTATGTGGTGAAACTACTTCTATATGTAGATGACCTTATTCTTATTGCTAAATCTGCACTAGGTTTGAAGGAACACTTGAAAGCTCTGGAACTCTTTTGTCAAGATGTGGGAATGCAAGTAAATACTAGCAAAACTAAAGTCATGATTTTCTCTTTGAAAAGAAAGAAACAATAGGATAGTTTCCTCTTTAAGGGTAGCCCCTTGGAGGTTGTAGATGAGTACAAGTATCTAGGAATTTATTTCCACTATAGGATCAACTGGGAGACATGTAGATCAAAGAGAATCCAAAGAGGGTGGAAAGCTTCATACCTTCTTCAGAACATGTGTAGACAAGCAGAACTATGGGATTGAAAGACTAAGAAAACCCTCTTTGGTTTATTAGTGGTGTTAGTTATCCTCTATGGTTGCAAGATATGGGGGAGCAACATGTCAAGCCACAAATGGCAACAAATAGAAAGAATCCAAAAGCATCTAGTCACAAGTAGCCTCAAAGTCAAATCAACAGTCCCATATGATATCCCTTTAGTCGAGGTTGGTATGTTTCCAATTGAGGCTTCAATGATCATTCATTTGCTAAGTTAGCTAAAGAAGGTTGAAAACATGGATAAGCACCGACGGCCCAAATTGGTTGTGGAGGAAGAGCTAATTCATCGGAAAAATACATGGATGAAGCAAAATAAAAAGTCGTTGGGCAAATGGGACATCAATCTGTATGACTGTTCTCACATTAAGGAGGAGATAAAAAAGTGGGTATTAGAAAAATTCAGCACTGCCATGGGGACAAAACAGGTAGGCAAAAAAAACATATTATGTCAAATAATTTAACCTTATGTGGAAGCATGGTGAGAAAGAGTATTTGAGTTCCTCAATCAAGGGAAAAGCTAAAATTTTAATTGCACAACTGAGTACTAGCTCCCATCATCTAAGATGTGAAACTGGTAGATGGGTGATCCCTAAAGAGGACTGGGAAGAACAAACTTGCATTTTTGTAGGAAAGAGGTGGTAGAAACATAATGAAATTTTATCAAACAATGTGCAACGTATGAAGTTATTCATCATCAATTTGATAACAGTCTAAAGGTGAACAATGTCAATGAACTTTTTGAGGAAGCAAGACTTCACAAAATAGCAAATTTCTTTAGATATAATAGCAGAATCAACATGGAAAAAAATTGAATATGATTTAAGTTGATAACCAATGATCCGTTAGACTGTGAAATTTCATGAACATCATTAAAATCCATATAATTCAATTCAATGAAAATGGATATTTGAATTAATTTCCCTGAAATAAAACAAAACAATTCAATTCAATGAAAATAGATATAAGACAAAACTAGTGTATTAACTCCATTAAACTATGAAAATAGATATAAGACAAAACTATTATATTAACTCCATTAAACTAAGAGATTTCGTGGACATCATTAAAATCCATTCAATTCAATGAAAATAGATATTTAAATTAATTTCCCTGAAATAAAACAAAACTAACAAAACTACCGTATTAGGTCCCTTGGAGATTTCAAGCACATCATTAAAATCCATTTAATTCAATTCAATGAAAATAGATATTTGAATTAATTTCCCTGAAATAAAACTATTGTATTAGAAAAGGCGCCAGTTTTTTCGAGAGGGCAATAATAGCAATATAGATTTGATGTATTACAGAAGCTGTGCCAATCGTGTAATTGAAGTTATTGAGAGATTCGGCAACTTTCAACAATCGCAAGAAAACAATGGTTCTAAATTTTTTTCGCGCATTAGTTGTTCTATGTTATCTACTGTGGCAGATGGTTTGTTGGGGATCAATTCCTGTGCTGAGAAGGGCTTGTTGTTTTCCCGATAGAGATCAATGGCAGAAGAAGCGGGCGAAGATTCCCTCATTTATGCACCCACATGGACAGTTGCAGTTGTTTTTACAGTCTTCGTTGTTATATCGATGTTCCTGGAGCAAGGGATTCATAAGCTTGGAAAGGTAAGTTTGAGGCATTGTACAAAACAGCTTTCTTTTTTGTGTTGCATATTTGTCTCAGATCAATCACTCACACATACCCACATAGAGACTATGAAAGAATTGACATCATACTATCCTTTGTCCTATTCATCGCATTACTCCTTTGAATTGGGGATTGACTGTGTGGATATAATCACCAAATCGAAGAATTGCACTGAGAACAACAATGAACGAATATCGACTAGGAGTAGGAAACGATTGCACGGTTATATTAATCTGGTTCAAGCACAATGTCGGCAATCAGTTAATGGGATTATAGTGGAGCATCTCAGGAGTTAAGCAAGTGATCCCAACAGCTCTCTGGTATTAGACATTATTATCTGTATATCAGGCCATGTGGGGGCAACCTAGCAGGCTTTTGCCATTTAGATTAGCATTTCTTTTAATTGTAACGGTTTATATAATAGCAAAATCTGTGCAAATGCACAGCAGGATTACATCTTAAAATACTGAACTTCAAATTTACTCTGATTTCCTAGAACTAGTCTCAAACTTTCTGGTCTGCGAGATCATAGTGCTGTTACATATACCCAACCATATCTGAAGGTATATATTTTATAAAATATGCCTAGGATTAGACAGTACTTTAATTACTAGATCAGTCGACTAGAATCCACCATAATGTCCATTGAGGCCACTCGGTTCAGGTTGGGTACAACGGTCCCGGTAGAAAGTGCCGAGTTTGCCAGCGATGCTGGAGCAATCACTGCGTGCTGACCATTGTAGAGGGTGCCAATGAGACTTTGCTGGTATAGGCAAAGATCGTTAATCTCCTCACTCAATTGGTGAATTAGCTGCAGCTGCTTCGCCATAATGTCCAATATGGAGTTGAATTGGGCCGTTAACCTGTCGACCCTCAACTTACGGGTGGCAATTTCCAATTGTGTTTCTGACTCCACGGAGCGAGACTCCTGGTCATCCCCACAACGCCGAAATCCCTTGCTATACATTGCAGTTATCACTGGACATGTACCCCTCGTGACGTTCTGGGGGAGAGGAGAGTTTCCTGCTATCTTCGATCTATATTCAAACTCTACCACCCCAGATGAGGAATATGCACCAAAATAATGCTGAAAAGTTGTGGAGCACAGGAAATATATTGCTATAAAATCCTTGAAACAGATACACATCCCAACTGATCCATTGAATGAAATATTATCTGAAAATCGAAGATGGCAGACAAGCGTGAATACATAGTGAGTACGATGAACCCACAACATATTTGCTGCCTTGCATGATGAATCGAGGGTCATTGCCATTTACGACTGTCCTTCATCCACCGCCAACTTCCCAGATTCCCAGGGGGATTTAACTCTACAGTATGATCAACAATAGTGGTGGTTTTAATGCTTGGCCGAGCTTGCATGTCTGCACAACTCTCCACAATCCACACCGTTTTGTCCTGACTTCTCACCTCCATCATATTCCAATTAACCTTGCTCACAACGAAGCATATGTTGCATTGATTCATATAATCCCCATACGTCCAACGATCCGCACCATGTGCTCCACGAGGGGTTGGATTTTGCATGGGGCGTAATCCGATGGGGGCCTTTTAACCATTAAGATTCAAACACATGTTAGGGGATTAGAGCATTCAACAAGGTTCCTCTGGCCATGCTGATCCGATGGGGGGCCTTTTAACCATTAAGATTCAAACACATGTGAGTGGATTAGAGCATTCAACAAGGTTCCTCTGGCCACGCTGACGGCTGAGTTTGCTATAACATATGCCTTATGATTCAGTTCTCTTGACACGTGATACGCATGGGATTCATGGATAGTAAAGAAAATTTAACTTAATAGTTTTAAATGAAGGTGCTTGATTGTGTTATGGGAGTCTCCAATAATAATTAGCTTTTGGGTATTAAATTATTTAGCCAATTGTGTTGGAAAGGAAAGCACAAAATATACACACAAAACATGAGCTGCTGCTCAATTACTCTACCAAACACAAATTTGATTTCTTTTACATCCATTGAGTTGCGGCTCATCTTTCTTCTTCTTTCTTTACATTACAATGACCCAACCACAGGTATATAAACATCAAACTTACTAAATATGAAATCATGCAAACTTTAACTAGACTTGATTGTTCTCTAGCTAACTACTTCATGCAAACTCATACTTGACAAACTCACACTCGATTTGGATCTTTCTAGATTTGCATTTGGGAGTAATTACTATTTCTAACATACCCCTTATTTACGACTGTATGAATCAACCTAACTTAAACATCCCTGCTGGTCTAAGTTTCAATTAGGCTTACAAGGAATCAAAAACTTTTTACAATATTGAATTTCCTTTTTCATTTCTTCCGAATTCTATATCCTCGAAACTGCTTCATTCTTAGCTGTGCTTTCTTGTTGTAAGTTCCATATTTCTTCACTTGCTGTTGCTGCAATGTTTCTTCAACTTATCTTGTATTTGTATTTGAATAGAGCATGTCTTCTACAACTTCCTCTTTAAAGATTTGTTCATTCATGGATTGCTGCCACAACTCTTCATTTTCAAACTGTAAATTTCATTTTGCTTCTTGCGCTTTATATTCCTGATCTTCTTTCTGCCATATTTCTTGATAGCAAAATTTGATCTCTTCTTGACTCAATTGTTGAAAGGTTATTTCAATGCTTTTTTCTTCGTCTTCAAAAACTTCCATGTCCTTTCTTGCATCTTTTTTCATCTTTTCTTTCAGCTATAATTGTAACTAGTTTGTTGTCCTGTTCACGTACACTCAAAATCATTGTTAAAATCATCTTCATTATGCTCTGTAGTGAGAGCTTTCTCCTCTTCCCCTGTCATTGTATCGTAATCTTCATTTTCCACTTCTTTACTGACCCCTGTTGCTGCAAATAGGTTGTTTTCCATTTGGCTTCTAGACACAAGTGAGCTTCTCTCACCAAATAACAACATATAAATGAGATCTTTTTGTTGCATCATGTGCAACCACTCATCACTAATTAATTGTTCTTCATCAAAGTTAACATCAACAATTTCAATTGTTGGATCCACCAAACCACTTGTTGCTCCATTGGTAGTTTTATATATGCCAAACTCAGTTGCTACTAGTTCATGCACTGCTTCATGATGTTAAAATTGGAAACCAGGACCAAATTTCACCTCGGGATAGCTTATTTGATGGAGATGATGATTGCATTAAATTTCTCTTTTCGAGAGGACCAAAATTGATATAAAGATTATCTAATTTGGACAAGCAAAAGTGTGTTTTTGAATTTATGCCCACACATGTGCAAATTGTTTAGGTCGGCCACATCATCATGTAGGCTCATGAAACCCAATGGATGTGTCACTTCACCCTCGTCGACTTGTATAAATACAAGTGACCTCTCACCTCATTTTGCATCATCATCACTGACACATTATTCTCTCTCCTCTCATTGGTTCGTACAACTATTGGGCATTCTCTCTCTCACGTGTGGCACAAGGAGGTTGAATTTTTGGATAGAATTACAGGGCCGAAAATTTCAGGAGTTGACCAAGTTTGACTAGCGTTGACCAGGGACACTTTGACTAGTTTTGACTACGATTTTTGGAGGATTATTTTTGTTTATCTAGGCCGCATTGTTGGGCACAAAAATTGAGAAAATCTGGGCACTTTGACCTGTTGACCACTGGAGTGGCACCTGATGATTATATGAAGACTCCATGCCCAAGGATGATCCAGAGGACACTTGTACCATCAGATATCGTCAATCAACAGAGTTTTTTAACTCTACTTCCATCTTCTCATCATCTTTTTTGTACCCAGATTCCACACCCTATGGGGAATTGTAATAAGTGATACTAGTAATGACGAGTTTTGAGTTTGTAACAGCCCTAGGATATTGGGACTCGATCAGCAAACGAGTACACCTTGAAGTTTTTTTTTTTTTTTTTTTTTTTTTGTTTATCTGGTTAATTATCCCTTATTTTTCAGAGACGGATAATTTTCTAGGTTTTTTTACTCATGTTTTACCCCAAAGCTGGGGTGACGGTTTGAAGGTTGAGCCCCTGACACATCTTAGTGTCTAGAGTCGATGTATATTACCATACTAGATCACAAAAAATTTCGTGGAATTTGGTTAGGTCTAGGTAGTCATTTTTTAATTTTTTAGATTTCCCGCAGGTCAAAAATTGCAAATAAAATTGTATTTAAATTGTCATAAATGTAGTCTAGAGAAGTTGTATGGGGTATGAGTAATCAAAATTACACCTCTCACCCTCAGCTTTCTACTATTATACACTTTGAGGGGTTAATAATGTGTTTTGGATCTTCAAAACCCACTTTTCTTAAGTTTAGTGGGAAATCTAGCAATTAATTAAGTCATAAATTAAATAAATGGAGAAAAATAAATATCCACACATGCTAAATGTTGTGGAAATGAGGTGGAAAATTATGGGGGAGTTAAAGTGAAGTCCCATGCACATTTGGGAGGATTTGGGAGAATATTTGGTGGAGAGTTTTGTGGGAAATTGTCCCCACATGGGTTACCACCCATATACACTTGTCATTCCACCATAAAATTCGAATTTGGCACATATTGGAAGAAGAAAATGATGTCCACTTGCCAGAATTCGATTTTTACACTTGGCATTGGAGTTCCATTCAACAAATTTGAATTTCTTTTCGGGATTGTCACTTCATGCCACTTGTTTAATCACTTCTACATTGAGATTGGCTCCAATGCCATTTGTCATTGTCATTTTTCATTGGGATTTGCTCCCAACTCTCTATATAATAGAGCTATGGGCTCTCACGTTGCAGAATATTGTTACTAGCTATTATGCTTCCGGAAGTGCTGCTGCCTTGTACACTTTTAGAAATATCAATAAAGACTTTGGGGTTTCATTCATGAGGTGTTCCTCCTTTTTGAGTGTGATGAATTGTTGAGCATTGGTATAATTCTTTTTACTCATGCTTTGATCTAATTTGCTTCCATATGGTCTTGTAAATTTTTTAATGTAGAGCTATTTTGCATTGACATTTGATTTAGAAGTATGCTCTAGGTATACAATGCTCTAGTTGGTTTTAAATAAATCTCTAGAGTTTCTTATCATTGTTTATTGCTAAATCTATATGGAACTAGTTCTTGATTGAAGTTTTGTAGAGGGAACATCTTGTTGGGATTACAGAATCAAGCGTGAGGGGAAGTCTTTGGAGAGACCAACCCACTCTTGATACATTCTTAAAGGAGCTTTCATTTTTTCTTTGAACTTTCATAGTCTTATCTTACAAAGTGGTTTTGTAGGGATTTCGGCACATAGCTTGTATACAAGCTGAGAACTTCTAAATTTAAATCCTTTTAAAAAAAATTGTACTTCATTTCTTTCATTTGCTATCTAAGAGCTTGAAGATGGCTAAGAAAAGACGAGTGTTTACTCTCACTCTTTAGCTTAACCTTTTGTAAATTATAATTGTACATATACATTTTATTTTGCTGATTTTTCCATTAATACTTAACTTATTTTGCAGCCATTGTTTGGATTGTTTGCTAACTCTCGCGTGGCAGATTTTGAAGAGCAATTTCCCGCAACATCTAACAAGTGTTTTTAGAACCTTTGGCAAGTGTTGGGGGTTCGATTTCCAAGGATGTTGTGAGCCCTTTTGAGGCTTATTTTGGCCAAGTCGAGTTCACTAGAGGGCTGCCCATTTTCCTCTCTAAGCCGTGGGCATTTGGAAGAAACTCACACCTTGTTTCCCTTGCATAAGTTTTGTGAGGACTCTCCTTGAAGTATAGTTGAGAACTTTGAAGGGCCCTTTCCTCATTTTAATATTAATAAAAGACCTAACTTGTTTGTGGGAGCTTGGGATTTCTCCCATGGTATCCTATCTCTCCATTTAGAAGGAGGCTTCTCTTGGATGGATTGACATTTGCATGGTTTAAGCTTGTATACTTCATTCACTTACATGCATGCTTTAATTGGGAATTAACACAACCTCACTATCACATTTCATTAAGTTAAAGTTTGTTACAATTTCATTTGAGCTTTGCATTTTCTTTCTCATTGTTGCTTGGAGCTACAAGCTTACCCTTTACTTTGGGCAATTCATCTTTTACATGTAAGCATTTTATACTCTTAACAAAATTTGATTCGTTTCCATTTACCTTGGTAAATTGTTTCAAGAGCACTTGAATACATGCTTCAATTTTATGCTACATTGTTATCTTGAATATTGGAGCAATTTATTGTCATTGTCTATTTGAAACAAATTTTACTTTCAAGCAAATTACTTGTATCATTTTAATTCATTGATGAAACACATGCACCACTTGTAAGCTAATTTTATTCCTCCAATTGAAGTTATAATTATAACTTATGTTGAACACTATTTCATTTTCAAACATTGCAAACCAATCTCTTTGAAGCATTTGCATGTATCATTATTTTAATTTGGGGAATTAACACAATTTGCATTTCATCTAGGCACTTTAGTGTAGCAAGGTCCCAAGCCTCATTAAAATTTTACCTCCAACATAAATTGGTTGAAGTAGACATCTTAGGGATCCTCTACTCCTCTATTGATTCCTCACTGTGAGATCCATATCATTGAGCAAGGGTGAGGTTGGGGATTGAAGAGTTAAATTGTAATCTTGTTGTAGAGCTAAATAATAAAATTAACCAAGAGCACTTTCCATTACATTTACTTTACTTGTCTCTTGATAGTTTGAGTTTTCATATGCAAAGTTTATTCCAAAAGCAAGTATTGTAATCATTTCAAACAAGTGTTTTCTTTTCATGTTTCAGGTCTAATTGCATATTGATGTCTTGGTTTGGCACTTCCTTTCTTTTACATTTGCAAGTTAATTACTAATTTTTTGGTTTTGGCAAGATATGTTTCACATGTTTTGATTTATAAAGTTGATTATCTCAAAAACATTTTCTATCTTACATATCTTGTGCTAACAATTCTTATTTACATTTTAGGGTTACTTTGTTTCTCTTTTGAGAGCATTGCATTTTACTTTGAGTAAATATATTTTTAAATTGTTGAGCAAATTCCTTATAATCCATTTTCACTATAACACTCTCCTACAAACTCACATCTTTTAACATAACTTTTCATTAGGGACCACCCCCCCAGCTAACCTAGGAGATAGCTCAAACGGAGAGAGTCGAGATTAGTGTGACAACCCCTTCTCTGAGTTCCCTGCCACCAACCACACCTACCTTGTGGGGTTGAAGGCTTTTCTCACTGACTTGTAGGTAGGTGTAGGCGGCAGGGTCAACATGACCAATGTTGACTTCAGGGTTGACTACAATTTTGACTGTAGAAAATTACAATAGATTTTCTCTCTCCTTTGAGCAGATTTGACTGGACTTTGAAGCACTGTTTTGGGCTGACTTTGACTAGCAAGGAAGGCCGAATTTGATTGGGTTTGACCGAGCTCCAAGTGGACTGTTTGATTGTTGCATTGACCATCATTGGCTTCCTGGTTAGGGATGATTTGACTGTTGTTCACTGAGAAAAAGTATTGCAGATTTTACAGGGTTGTTTTGTCTTTGATTTGATAAGTCAATTTTGACTTTTGTACTCTCTCTCTTTGCTGAACATTTGATATAATAATAAGAAGAATTGATCGAAGAGTTTTCTCCACATTGGGGTTTTTCCTTGGCATCTGCAAAATTTGGTGACCTCTTGTCTTGGCTTGTCTTCTGCATTTTTATTTTATGTTCTATTTACAGTTACTGTCAATGTGATTGCTATTGGAAACTAATTTGGAAATTGTCATTGGGTTGCTTAAAAGTACATTGAAGTAATTTTGCTAAGCATAGAACATACCATTGTTATCCAAGTTTAACACGGTATCAGAGGCCAGGTGAAGACAAAGCCCAAGCAAGATAGAGAAAAGCAATCACTAAGAAAGGTTTATTGGACAAGTTTCAATGGCTTCTTCATCTTACTTCAAGACTGGGGACAAGCTCAATGACAAATCTAACTATCATGCATAGAAGATGACTTTGGACCTGGCTTTGGAAGTGTTGGAATTTATAAGTCTAATTCATTAGAAACCCTTCATGTACTTTCTGATTTATTCCTACCTACTTGTTTTGTTAATTAACAAGTTATTTACCATGTAAATACTGGAAATAAATACAAGTACATGCTCAATACATTACAGATCATCAACTGAAGGAAACAAAACAAGCACACAAGTGACACTGTTGTTTTTGGACCAATGTCCTTGGAAAAACCCAATGTGGGAAAATGGGTGCAGCTATTTGAGGGTTTTATTATTATGCAGTTTCTGAATACAATCTGGGTGCCAAAACTGCCTCACCCAACAGAGAATAATCTTGGCAGTAGTACCTCTCCTTCGGAGATAGATGCTTCGAATGAATCCCCGGATAAACACTTTGGCAGCTCCTCAGCTCCAATTTGCCCCACGAAAAACCCCAATGTCAGCCTTGAGGGACTGCGTCAGCCTCTTCTGCCCTCCGCGTCAGCTTTCTCGGCAGTTCCGACAGTTCCCAGTAGTTTCAGATATTCCTGGCAGTTCCGACTTCTGCCCTCTGCGTCAGCTTTCTGGCAGTTCTCGGCAGTTCCGGTTGTTCCCGACAGTTCTGGTTGTTCCTGACAGTTTCGGTTGTTCCTGACAATTTCGGCTTCTGCCCTTTGCATTAGCTTTCCCAATTGTTCTGGCAGTTCTCCGCAGTTTCGGCTGTTCCCAGCAATTTCGTCTTCTGCCTTCTGCGTCAGCTTTCCTGGCTGTTCCGGCTGTTCCCGGCAGTTCCAGCTGTTCCCGACAGTTTTGGCTTCTGCCCTCTATGTCAGCTTTCTCGGCTGTTGCGCTAATCCTCTCGACATTATCTCTGCCTCTCTGCTTCTGTATTCACTGCCCCTCAGCTGCAACTCTGATCACTCTCTCGACTTCCTCAGCAAACCCTGCCCCAGAAAGTCGAAATCTTGATCAACTCGGTGTGTTCTCCAAGTTACCCTTAAGCCTCCTCTTATACTTTTCTCGTTGACAGATCAACAATCGAGATTAAGTCCCTAACTAAGTAAACAGATTCGTCCTATAGGCCCCACGAATCCGAATTCCGACACGATTCTCTCGAAATTCGTGTCCAAAAAACATGACACGTCGTGTCCTTTTTTGCCACGTCGAATCCGACTGCGTGTCACGATTTTGGGAATTGTGTCCTATTTTCCAGGACTCGCTAGGCGGAAAAAGTGACCTGCGCGGGTATGAAAAGGGCGTATTTGCTCATTACAACCACACATATTTTCATTTGGCAAGTGTTTTGTGAGCTGTTGGCAAGTGGAGAAGGGTTTGCAGCAAGGAGTTAAGGGAGTAGAGCATTCAACAAGGAGATTCAAGCACCAGGTAAGTGCATTTCACCTCCATTTTTTTGCATTTCTTACAACAGTTTGTATATGATTTTTTGTTTACAAATTTGTGCATGCTTTGTACATTTCTTTTACAGTATTCATTGCTCAATCAAAGGCAGCAGTTAGGGGGCAAAGGAAGGGTAAGAATGTCATGGGTGGAGATGCCCCTCCTCCCCCAATATCATCAGAGGCTGCTGCAAGTAATGTTGAGGGAAGAGGAGGACCTAAAGACAGTGATAAATATCCATTGTGGAAATATGTCACAAGAGAGGATGGGCCAAACACCAAGGGAAAGGGAGGAGACAATGTGCAATGGAAATGCAACTTTTGTCACATTTCTTTCAAAAGCACATATTACCGTGTGAAATCACATTTGTTGGCTTTACCGGGTTGTGGGATTGGAGCTTGTAAAGCTGTTTCTTTACAAAAGAGAAAAGAATTGGAAAATGAGGCCAATGTTGGTATGGAACACGTGGCTTCAAAATCAAGAAAACCCAAGAATGAAGACCCCCTTCCATTTTTGAGGAAAGCCACCACCAAATTTCCATTTGAGAGTTCTACTTCTACTGGGGGACAAGCATAAAAAAGAAGAGCACTTGGTCCAATGGACAATATTTTCCAAAAAGAGAGACGGGAAGAGCTTGATCTCACCATTGCCTTCTTCTTCTATCAAAACTTCATATCATTTAATGTTGCATGTTCACCTCTATTTATTGAGATGTGCCGAGCTCTAACTCAAGGGGCTCCAGCAGGGTATGTGTCTCCAAGGTCAGAGAAGCTGAGAACCACATTGTTGACGAAGGCAAAAAGAGAGGTGCAAAAAATGCTTGAGCCTATTGTAGCATCATGGCCAACATCTGGGGTTAGCATTGTTTATGATGGATGGATAGATCCAACATGACACCCAATCATCAACTTCATGGTGTCTTTCTTGAGTGGTCTAATTTTCATGAAAGCAGTGGATACACTTGGCGAATACAAGGATGCACAATTTATTGGTGAGTTATTTATTAAAGTTATTGAAGATGTAGGTGTTGATTCTTGTGTGCAAATCATTATAGATAATGCACCTGTTTGCAAGGCTGCTGGCATGATTGTGGAAGCTAAATATCCACAAGTGTTTTGGACACCTTGCATTGTCCATTCGTTGAACTTAGCACTGAAATCCATTGCTTCTGATGTGCTTTGGATTGGAAGCATTATTGAGGATGCAAGACATATCCGTAACTTTGTGCAAAATCATACAAATGCCCTCACTATCTACAAGGAGTACAACAATCTATCATTGTTGAAGATTGCGGATACACAGTTTGCATCTTCATTCATGATGTTGAAGAGGTTGAGGGAGGTCAAGACCGCTCTTGGGTCCATGGTTATTTCTGAGTTTTGGTCTTTTTGGAGAAAGACAGATCAGGTAGCCTCTAAAAGAGTGAAGGACACAGTGCTAGATGATGCTTGGTGGGAGAGGGTAGATCTAATTATTCGGATCATGGACCCTATCATTTCTTTGCTTTGATTTGCAGATACAGACAAACCCATCCTAGGAGAGGTTTATGAGGGATGGGATTCCATGATTGAGTCTGTGAGAAGCATTATTCTACAGAGTGAGTGCCCTGAGTATGAGACATCACCAGAGGCCTTCTGTGATACCATACATGATATTCTTGTCAGCAGATGGGACAAGAATTGTACACCTTTACATTGTTTGGCTCACTCATTGAACCCCAAATACTATAGCCATGAGTGGCTGAATGGTGGACCTTCTCGCAGATTCCCTCTTCACATGGATGGTAAAATCTCACAAGGGAGGAAAGAGGCATTCAGGCGGATTTATCAGGATAGTGCATTGCTTGCTGAGGTGGAGGATGCCTTTGCAGAGTTTTCCATTGGCAGTGGTCGATTTGGAGGTTATGATGTGATTAAAGACAGGGGGGCTAAGAAGCCCTATTCTTGGTGGGCAAATCATGGGGCAACAAGCCCTCCTCTTCAGCAGTTAGCCATGAGGCTCCTCTCTCAGGTGACTTCATCCTCTTGTTGCGAGAGAAATTAGAGCACATATGGGAATTTGTATAGTGTGAAGAAGAGCAGGCTTGAGCAGTCTAGGGCAGAGACAATGGTGTATGTGCACACCAACCTTAGTCTTATTTACAGGCAGAGGGAAGAGTGGTTGAGGGGAAAGACAAAGATGTGGGATGTCTTTCCTGATGATATGGGTCTAGACACTAGTGTTGAGTTGGCATTGGCCAACATGGATCTCAATGATCCAGTGCTAGAGCCTGTTAGATTTGATGACTTAGAGGGGTCAACCTCCACACCAGCAGATGCAGAGGTGACTATGGATACAGGGGAGGAGGAGGATGCAGAGGAGAGCAGTGGGGACCATGATGATGAGGACAGTGATGCTGATTGATGTCTTGAGGCTTGTATACCTGTAATTGTTTTATATTTTCTATTTCTATTTGCCATTGGCATTGCACCAGCACTACCTATGTAACACATTTTGATTTGATGACTTAATGAGAAAACTACAATTGTCAGTGTGTTTATTTTACTATCTTGTAGTTGTAAGTTGTCTTTCAGTTATAACTTATGAATTATGAATCATGATTTAATAGATTTATCATTTATGTGACTAGTACCACTGACATGTATTTGAATTTTGTATGTACTATGCATGCTAATAGCTATAGATGAAGATCTATGTTTGAAATCAATAAATTTGTATCATTAATTAAAATTTGTGTAAGAAATATCTAATTTTTAATATATATATATATATATTTTTAAATGTATATATATATATATATATATTAATAAAATAATATATAACGAATCCTACATGTCCTGTTCCGAGGGGTCAATGTGTCCGAATTTGACACCATGAATCCCGAATCCTACGAATCCTGAATCCCTGTGTCAGGTGACTTAGTTTTTAACCATTAAAAAAAAATAATTTTTTTTTGAAATATTTTGTCAGACTTAGTCTTGGCTCAAGGATTGGTCATATTTCCAAATTTTGTTGTATTTCGATAAGGCTAATATATTTTTGATGTGGGATTAATATTTATCATTTTTATATGGTTAAACATGCTTAAATGTTCATTAGAAGATTAGCTATATGAAAGTGATAACTGGTTAGCATTTAAAATTGCATGGTTATTTAAAGCATTTAAACTTTTGAATTTTAATTGTTGGAATATTGTTAAGGCATTGTGCATTTGTCGATTATCTCGCATTTGGTAAAATTAATCTTTGCTTGGGTTATTTGATGATAAATGATTGTTTTACAAGGTTCATATTTCTGCAACATTTAATAAATAATCATTTAATCATTAACTCCATAAGGCACTGTTACATTAATTTTTAAAATCAATCAGGTGCTAAATTGCCTTGTTGTGTCTCCCAACCCAACTGGTCCACAATTGGTCTTCCTTTATCCCAAAGGGTCTACCCCCCTTAGCCTCCGGAGACGGCTTAAATGGAGAGATCGGGGATCAGGGTGACAGCCCCCGGTCTAAGCGTTGTCGCGCTGCCCAGACAATCTGTGCGTCAACACATGGAAGTACATTTTAATGCTATTCTTTCTTTCTAGTTTTGTCACATACATTGTCGCTGGGATTTCACTATACTAGGGCTTATTTGTTGCATCTTTTATGCGAAGTTGTGGAAATTTTGTTTCTGGATAGTGAATGCTTCATGTATGGGCCATGTATAATGAATGAATGTTCCTAGGGATGTTTCATTACTGAAATTCATCTTGACAAGTCATTTATTTTGCAAAACGAAGTATAAAGTTTTGAAGTTGCTTTTGCTACTGCCCTAGTGCCAAGTGAAGTTGTCTTTGAGGCCTCCTTGACCTAGAAAGTTCAAAGATCCATAGTCATAATTCTACTTGACTCCAATCTCCCCAAAGGATTAGTCATTGGTCCACCCAAAGGTGATCACCTTAAACCTTTCTTTCTTCTCCCCTTTCCTCTTCTCTAGTCCTCTAGGTCACCTAGGGAAACAATTATCTCACGATCTAGCCATCCAAAAACTTCGATATTTGGTCCACAACTGCGCTGGTGTGTCCTCAAGAAGCCCTCCAAATTTTATGAGATTCTGACGGTGGGATCTATAGATATCACAATCCCTAGCTCGAAGACCAATTCTTTCCCTTGGTTTCCCTTAGGCTAGAAACCTCACTGGGATCCTTGCATTTCCTTTCATTGAAAACTCATTCCTTGATCCCTTTCCCCTCCCTAATTAGGTAAAGCATATCATTGGTTGCTAATCCTATCCCCTTGATTGGACCTCGGGTCCACTTGGTTCCGTGTGGTCCCATGCACTATCAAGATTAATTCTTCAAAGATCACCTGGAACCCAAGTTTCCACAAGAATTCTAGGGCTTAGGTATCTCCTTTATAAGACATACTCAAAACCTAACCCTAGAAATTTTCCCCAAACACTTCCATCTTGTCTTCCAAGACAAACAAGCCACATATTTGAGCCTCTCTTGTGAATAGGCTTCCAGGATCACCCTTCGCCCTATCATTGGTCCATCCATTTTGTGATCCTTATCATAATGGGTTTCCTCCCATCGGTGAACGTCCATAAAGAGTAGGGAGCCTTAGCTGAGGTGATAGTGGGCTATCGCTCCATTGTTGCCCTTAGCCTAGTAGTAACGCGCTAAAGTTGTCGATGGCATGAGATAATGCTCTGTCACATGATGGAAACCCACGGCTCTCAACGCTTCCATTACAAGTGTCACTATGATTCTCTAGTGGGCTTCGGCCCCAGTTAAGTTCCTCATCCCATAATGAAACCACCTGTGAATCCTCTATAAGATTCAATGCGTCTCCTCACCTTCAGAGACAATAATTCATTAGTGCAATTGAGTGAATAAACTCGTTAATCAAGGGTAGAAATTGAGACTTCATAGTGGGTTTCCCTTCCAAATTTGGGGCTTTGAGCATGTAATGGTGTTACCTTCCTAGGTAAAAGTAGTTAATAAACAACCCTATTTGGCATTCGCATCCCCTAAAGGGAAGGACATGTCCAAGGTACATCCTTCAAGTTGCAGGTGTCATGTGCATAATGTTGAGGTGGATTGGGACATAGGGGTCTCAAGGCCAAATGCCATGGGCTCAAGGGTGGTAATAATGAGGGGTGTCCACATATTTGGGTGTATGAATGTAGGAGGGAGCAATCATGGTACATGAGTTACCTCGACCTTTGTTTTTCCACCCTTATTCATTTGCCTTTTGCCTTTTATTGATTTTTCTTTTATTTTACTGCTTGGGGCTCCAGGGGATGAGAGCATGTTGTGTATGATATAGCAATGATTACCCCGTTAAGGTGGGATAGTTCATTGCCCACTAGTGGTTGGGACATCCGTGGGTTCCTTAATGATGCAGGGGGCACTCATAAGGGCCCTATGAACTAAGGTGATGACCATAATGATTAGGGGTAGAGCTCATTTTTGGCTTTTGCCCATGCACTAAATTTTATTGTCCTAGCCATATTTTGCATTTTTTGGTATTATTTCCTTTTGTATGTGGCTTTTATATGATTTTATCTTTTTTTTCTAGCTGCATCAACCTCCGGGGCATCGTTCTAGGCTCGACCCAGACATGTGGACAAGGGGAGGGGGAGTACTAGAGCCTTGTGAACCTGTGGTCATGTGGACCCAGAGGTAAGATGATGAAATAAGGCATGTAATGTGTGGAGGGGAGTGAAAAATGTGGAAAGGGAAAACGGGATTGCATTTCCAAGTTTGGGGTTTCCCAAGTAGTGCCCATCCTATAGTTGTAAGCTAGTAGGGGAGATTCCACAGGACTATGGGTTGAGGATTAACCCCCCTTGTTAAGGTAAGGGAACAAGATTAAAGTCGAAACCCTTCCTTTTCCAAATCACCCATTAATCAATAACCAAGTGTGCCCAAAAAAAACAAGCATAAGCACCCAATTACATAATGAAAAACCATACCTTTAGGATTGGATGGCCCATCTTCAAACATATGATCTGGATAGATGGGCAACGAGACATGTGACTGGCTCAGAGTGCAGAGACATATGGCACAATATTGGCTACACTTGTGGTTGTCAGGGGCTGCTGGTTGCTGAGTGAAGACAAATTTAAGAGAAAAATTTCTCCTATGTGGTCACCCATTGGTGGTGGCTAACATAACCCACCTTCTTTCAAGAGGAATGCCATATGGTGAGAAGTGTAGTGACTAGTGTAGATGGTGGAGCTAACATGTCATCATTATGGGGCTAATGTGTAAGGCTGCTGACTTTCCAAAATAGGAGAAAAGTTTTTTCCTAGGGGGTTACCCATTTTGGTGGGTAACATTTGGCTCCAATTCTAGGACTCGTGCTCGTCGTAGAGCACATGATAGATATGCTAAAACAACGAGTTCATGAGAACCCCTACAATCCCTGGGCTTACAGACTATTTTACCCACACACTCAAATCAATTTGTTTGGAAGCATGTGCAGTGGGTGTTGGTTATCATCCTTTATATATATGAATAAATCCATACAAAAAAGAAAATCTAACTAATTGCAATTTAATCTATGATGTGACACAACAAAATGATAAATGCAACGCAACCTAGACTAACATTGTAGTAGATGGCATGTTGACTAAGTATAGTCATGCAACCAATGAAACCAACATATAATCAAGTCAATGTTACACCTTTTACCCTTATGCTTAATCAAGAGATAGAACAAAGCAATATCACAATCAGTGACTACCATCTCATAATACTCACCAATTTGATTATAGCAATGAGGGCAGGTGGTGGGGAAATAAAATGACTATGGATCATGGAGAGGAGTCATGGATGAAAAGGGAAATGAGGAATTCAGCTTACACCATTGGGTCCTCTCTTGCAACCTGAATATGGAGTAATCAATAATCAATTTCAGGAATTCTTGTTCAATAACTATCTCCGACATACAACTCTCATTGATATCAGTGAAGACATGCTGTGAGTTGCATGAGGAAGGAGATGACTTGGGGGCAAGGTGGTCAAAACTGGAAGGTCAACTTACGGGTGGCATAATTTTTGCATATGGATTCCGTTTGAGGTCTTTCTTAAGTCCTTGGAAAGGTATCAGGGGGTCTGGTGCAAGCGAAAGTTTTTGGACCCCAAACAACTTTATGAAATGCCTCAAACTGTCTTTGGAAGGTTAAAAACCCCAATTCGCCAAACTGGGACCTGCTGGTAAAAATGTTCCTGTGAGCTGATTCCTCCCATTTTGCCACTCTAAAAGAATCAAGATGGGTGACAAATAATATAATGATCCAATTGGATCAAATGGTGTGGCCAAAATTGAAATGTGTCCATGGACCCCTGCTGAAATGGGGGTAATAATATCCCAATTAGGTATATTAATATGATAAAGTTATATCTTAATTTCATTAAAATGGAACTATTGCTCTTATGAAACAGAGAATTAGTGTTTTACCACCAACTTTGTTGCAGAAATAGATGACTACTACATATTATTTGGATATATTTTATTCATAGACTCATCCAAAGTGAGGATTTTCTTATTATTTGTACATGTACTTTCTTTCATTTGAACGGAAGAATAACATTTTAAAACTTTTTGCATGTTTGAGACCATAGCATGCATTCTGCAAATTGAATTATTAGCATGGAATTTTTTTTAATGAAGCTGAGTTGCTTGCATAGTCAAAAGTTGGGTGAAGATGTCAAGTCAATATTTTGTTTAAATGAATTTATTTTGCAGAACTTGTTGAGGAGGAGCCAAAAACCATTGTATGATGCCCTAGTGAAGATGCAAGAAGGTACGTGACTTTGAATTTTTCTCCCTATTGAAAATATAAAGTTTGTACACTAATCAATTTATTTGATTTAACTATAACATCATTTAAATCAGCTAGCCTATACTGATGGGTAGTATACTCGATCTTAGAATTAAAATTGACAATAGACGTGAAAGATATACCTCATTAAAAGTGGACATTATTCTGCGTCACTGTATTTTATCTGGCCCTCGCATCTTTTCTCTCAAGAAATAGTCACATTTTGTGGACTGTTTCATTCATTGTCATAGGAATAGTTAAACAAATATCCATAGCCTAATCTGAAGTAGAGGAAAGTTGGAAATCTTTTCAAGGCAGTTCTGAGCTTCATCCATGACACCTTCGATTTGAAGGATACTTTGCTAGTGAGGCATGGGTAATTCCAACTATATGTTGATCGTTCTTCTTCTATCTGTTGAGGACCATCTACAAGCTTTGAACGATAAGAGGAAACTCTTGCAATCGCCAACGATATCTTACTAGATGAGGGCCTTACTTGGGTACAGGTTGAGGAACTCAAAAAGTCATGTGCATAAGTTATAGTTGCTAGAAAGGATCATAAGTGGACAGCTTTCCAGAACTGCAGGGCCTGGATTTGTGACTTCCTCCTCGGGGTTGGTCACACGCTTAGCCCACCAAATAACACCAAACAAGGACTCTGATAGGTTCTAAGGATATCTCAATCGCTTGTTGGAATTGCAATGGCAAACCCATGGGCATCGATCGATATTTGCAAATAATACTATCTCCCGAGTCCCAACGTGATGCACATAAAATACCAAGCTGAAAATGCTATTCATGCCATATTTAGACAACTCTAATAGAGGTTTGAGAAAATAATATTTTAATTCTTGTTGAACTAACTCTCTTTGTTGGTCAACTTCTTAACCTGAACCCGACTTGTAACAATCTATTCGGTCCATGCCAAAGAACTGAATATATAAATTTAAGACAGGATAGGACATTTGTTTCTTTCTATTTCAGGAAGTTCACGAGTATCAAACTCTTCTATACACCCATTTCAGCTTCAAGTTTTGAAAATGTCACTGGATTCACCTGCTTCTTGCTCTAACAGCCCTGTAAATTTGATTGTAATGGTCTTTTGTTTCCATTTTATATTATAGGGAGATTAAAATGTTTAATTTATTAACTTGTAAATAAGTTTAACTTCTGTTGCTAGATTCTCCAATTACTAATAAAATATATGCATCTTATAATTCTGTTTATTACATGGATTTGGTTCACCTGAAATTATCTAGTGGATTTAAAAGTTTTAAGCTTTCAATCCTGCATGGACTGTTTATGGTAGAAGCTAAATATGTTTTGTAAACCTATTGTTTGATTGATAGGTCTCGTGTTTGAATGTTTCATACTAACTACCATTCTAAATGTAAAGATATTGCAGATTCAATCTTCACATTTAAACTGTCTACCGTCATTCTATTAAATTTTGATTCTGTGCTTCTTCTGAAAGCAATAGATAAAATTGTCCAACTCCAATCCTGAAAATGGTACTGTTCTGAATGCGTGCAGAGTTGATGCTTCTGGGATTTGTCTCCATATTGCTTACTGTTTTTCAAGGGGCAATCAATCGCCTTTGCATACCAGAAAGCATTGCACAACGCATGTTACCGTGCAGAAGGCATGAACTCACTGAAGGCCCTGCTTCAGAGGCTGCGATCCATTCTAGAGTGTTAACATCTTTTGTTGGATCCAATAATAGACATCTACTGTCATCGGGGGGTTCCGAAGCAAGCCACTGTAAGGAGGTAAAATATATTCTCAACATTCACAGTCCCTGTCATTTTGAGCGTAAAATATGCACAGAAAATATAAATGACAATATGATATGGAACAAGGAATGTTGCATCTAATAGAACAGAGTAAATAAATAGCATAAGTTACCTCTATGATGTGACATTCCTGTAATTTCCCTTCCTAAATTATATGTGAACAAGATTAATTTCTATACTTTGGGGCCAATTTTGGAGGAGATGGGGCCCATTCGATTTTATTAGGAAACTTAGGAGTTAGAAGTAAATTATTTTGGTTTTATTAGTAGCATGTGGGGGCCACCCACACAAGGAAAATACTCACTCCCTAAGCCAATAGTTCGAATTGCATGAGAGGGAAAATCGATGGCTTAGTGAGGGACCCACGAAGGAGGGGAAATGGAGGGAAAAAAAGGCTCCACGAAATCTATAAAAGGAAGACTACACTCCTCATTTGGGCATCATCTACCATTTTCAGAATTTGTCTTTTGACAAGAGCACGCTTGAGCAGTGAGGCAAGTCTGCAGGTGCTGTTTAGCACATCGGATGTTTTCGAGCGGAAATCCCAGCCTTTGCTTCGATGGACTTTGAATGCCAACCCTAGGAGGGAGTTCTACTTCATCTTAGTTCGTAGTTGCAGCAGAGAGACGAGTTACAACAGATGCAAGTCGAGTTTCAGCAGCAAGAGGAGTAACAATAGCACAACGGAAATTGCGCAGTCATAGCTTGAGGGACGGAGTAACATCTGCACAGGGGGATTGCGTAGCCACAACTTGAGGCACGGAGTAACAACAGCACAGGGGATTACGTAGTCACAGCTTGAGGCATGAAGTAACAACAACACAGGAGGGGAACACACATAGCTGATTTTGGGGGTTTATCCAAGCAGCACTTGCTGGTAAAGTTTGGGATTGGAGTTACAACAGAAGATCAACATTTGGGAGGAGTTTTGGACCGGGAGATTGCTACATTTGGGCAGCTCGACTTACAACCATTGTGGACTGCGCAAAGGGCCATTCTGGGGCTCACGTGGGAGCTAGGGGAGAGAGCCATGGAGCTGGGGTCAGTTGGGAAAAGTGAGGAAATCCATAGGGGATAGCATCTCAGCATTTGGGGGTGATTTGGACTCTGGAGGGCTTTCCCAACCATTTCCAGACAAGCCGAGATTTCTAGTGTAAGGAGGAGGACATGGTCCATGGAAATCGATTTTTAGAGGTTTGAACTAGGCCAAACCCTTTCTGGGTTTTGGTGGGTTTTTGTTGAGGAGCCGAGAGCTGAAGTTGCTGAATTTTCTGAGCATAGGAAGTGGAGTTTCCAGCACATCCTTTCCAGCAGGCTGTGTAGTTTTCTGGGCAGCACAGATCACCTTGGGAGCAGTAGTTAGGCAACACTAGGATCACCATTTGCTCACCTGGGTTTTCTCATGCTTGTCCTTGGAGGCAAGCCCAGGTGCACCATTCCATCACTATTGTATTTGCTCCAGAAAGATTTAATAAAATGGCTCAGCTGTTGGTTATTCCTAGACTTTTTATGGGTGTGCACTGAATGTTTCAATTTTATGGTGTCATTTTTATTGTTTGCTTTGCATAGCACTAATTTTCCTAGTTTGGAACATTACAATTCCATCAATTAGTAAGTATTCCATTTGTGTGCATTCATCACCAAATGAAAATAATTTAAATGTTGGTATTCATTATAGAGTTTTGTCCTTCAACATACAATTTCCAGTTGTTACTGAACTATTTTAAAAAGAATTGGTTTGTTTGGGAAGAAATGTTTGACATGTGAGATTTTTCGGAAACGCTACAACTTTGATCTTTTTCCGATTTAAAAGAATCGCGGCTAGCAAACATGCTCTTATCATTTCAAAGTCAGTTTTTGGCCTCTTTTGTCCTTTTCCACTTGCAGTTTTCATTTTCATGAGGGGGGACTTTGATTCAGAATGTTGATAGAAAGGAAAATTAGCATTTTATCCTACGCCACGTGGGAGTGTTCCCCTTTGTCCCTTGTTCCCAAATTGCAATCTGGGTGGAAGCGACACCAAAGCACCCTTGGAAGCGTGTTTATGGGTTATGTTACCCTACATGTCAGCAGGGGTACGTATGAACACTTTGCATTATTTATCACCACCACTATAAGCCCAAGGTGACAAGTCAAAAACGTTGTAAAAACCACGTGAGGCCTTGTATTAGGTATCCTTGACCTATGTCTTGTTTGTGAATCTTTATCTTGTTATTTTGGTCAGACCATGGGTGGTCCCTTGAAGTTCATTTCAAGTTACTTTCATCCTGTACAAGATTGGAGGGCCTTAGGTGAGATTTCTTGAGGACTCATGGTTTTATGGGAGCTTGCATCTATAGGGGTGATCATCGGCATATGGGCCAGTTCAAACTTCAACCCACGTCAAGGTGCACCTATGTCTTACCACTTGGTCATGGTCAATAGAGTTTGTAGGTGGACTTAGCTTTGGTGCAATATTCCTTAAACAACTCTCATGCATTAGAGTCTCATATTAACAACTTTCATGTCTCCTGAGGCAGTTCAAAGTTCCCAATGCAGAGTGTTCCTAGTGATCAAAAAGTCAACTTGGTATCGGGTTGTGCAGTTTGATGAGAGGAATCCATGCCACGTCGAATTTTTCCAATCAGAGAAGACAATGGCTAGTTATATCTTGGTAAAACTTGGTCAACATGTGAAAAAAATGCTTCCAAGTGAAAAAATAGGGGGAGAATTGGGCAAATTGATGCATGCATTACATAAAAAATGATCAACAAAATGAGAGGAAGAATACCCAAGTGCCAGAATTTCCAAATTCCTTAGGGAGTTAGACAACCACCACAATGGGCAGATGATGTGGCAGGGGCAATGATGATGTGGCAACACTAGGCACGATATGAAGAGTTGGAGGCATACCCAGTTTCAATCAAGGCCAATTTTAGCATATCCAATTGTTAGATTTCCAAATTCACTAGGGCGTTGGAGATCTAAAGCACAAGTGGCTTAGTCAATTTTACTATGGAGCAAAAGTTCAAACGAACTTGCCATTGGAGAGTCAACTAGCCGTTGTATGGTTTAACTATTCACTGGGGACATCATTGACTAAGAAGTTAAGATATGGACCAAGAAAGTAGGCATCACAAGATCAAATAATCAACTAAGTGGCCAAGTCGATATTTCTAAGTCATTTCGAGCCTATTCAAGGACTAAGGAGGTGAACGTTGAGCAACTAAAGTTTACAATTTTTCATCATTGACCATTTCATGCCACTAACAAAGAGAATTATGGACCAAATTGGGCATTGTGGGGTGTTACCTGCTCAATTGTACTTATCAAATAAAGGACTCCATTGCCCAATGGACAAGACACTAGTCAAAATTTTCAACTCCAGAAGTGATGCAGGGAAATTTTGCCCCTTCTCCATTTTTCTTCTTCTATGTTCTTCTCTATGCAAATTCCATACCCCCACGGGGGAGTTGTAAAAGATTTCACTAGTATGATGAACTTATTTAAATGACTTGGACGCTTGGGACTTAGTTTCTAAGGAAGTTTCTATAGAGTGTTTTTTCCACTTAATAATTATTTTAGCTTTTTAACGATAAATAAATAAAAGAAAATTTTTCACTCACAACCTCCAAAATTGGAGTGCGTCTTAATAACTGGGCCTTGAGTGTGTTTTCTTAGTCTAGGGCCAATGTATATTATCATGCTATGCATTATCTTGAGTCTCGTCGAATTGCATTAGGTTTTTATAGGAATTTTAATAATTGAAATTGGAGTTGTCTTTAGTGTGACTTTTTGGACCTTCCAGTGCCGAAATCCGACGGAAAAATTTTAGGTGAAATCTTGATTTGTGTTATTTAAACTGTGTTTTTTTACTGTATATATGGATTCAGCACCCAGAAAAACCCCTAGGGCACTTGGATTGTGTAGGGGTTACCCATCAAAATTGTGATTTCAATACATTCTTGTTGGGTTTTAGAGAAATTAGATCGGAAAAGCTTCCAAAAAGTCGCACTAAAGACAACTCCATTAAAAATTTCTTGCAGAACAAGAATTTTTTAATTAAATTTTATGTAACAAATAAAAATGTGGTATTAGGAAGACTCATATGGCGTGTAGGTATTATTGCCACACAATTAGCAGGGATTCGATGATGGGTTCCAAAGGGACTACTACTAGACCAAGTGGCAATAATGGGACAAGGACCCACTGTCACCTTAGTGGATGTCCCCTGCTCTTTACAAACTTTCACCGATGGGAGGAGTCCTAATCTAAAGGAAATCACTAGAAGGGATAAGTTAATGATGAGGTACAATGTGATTTCCAAAGCCCATTCAAGGGAGAGTCTCAAATAATAGCTTGCTTGCTTCAAAGGGAAAGGTAAGGGGCTCTCCAAGAAAGGCTCAAGGGAGGCTTAGGCCTAGGGAATAGGGATATTCTCTATGAAGGGTATACTAGACTTAAGATTCTCTAAGGAGACAAGGTTCCTTAAGTGGCTTTGTGAGATAAAGAATGACGAAGATATGGGACCACAAAGGAGCCTTGGGAAGATCCAAGCTTGACCTAGGGTTTGAATGATCTTTAAGAGAGTTCCTAGGTTAAGCGAGGATAGGGGAAGGTCACAAGAAAAATTAAATTTTGTTGAGTTTTTGAATAGATAGACCTTCAAAAGGGCGCTAACCAAAGGAAACGTAAACCAAAAAAGGTTTTGGAGCTTGTGCTTGGTGTTTCTCATAAACTAATTGCGGGATAGGCCTCAACTTTGGAGGGCTAGTAGAAGACACCCCAGCTCAGTTCCTCACCAACTCTCTTTGCAAGAGGATAGTTCTAATGGAATTCGCTTGATGCCACTTACCCACCACCTTATGGGTGATATCCCCAAGAGAATTTTTTCTCCATGATGAGCCTCAATCAACAACCAACAACCCCCCGAAGCCTCCTACTAGCTCGTTTTCCCATTTCTCTGCCACCTGAGCTAGCCATGTGGTCCCTCGCCCACCTCAATTGATTGTATGTTTGAAGGTGGGCCTCCCGAATCTAAAAGTATGTCTTGTCATTTGGTAATTGAGTATTGGGTTTACTTATCATGGATACTTTTGTGTATGGATTGATGGGGGGATTTGGCAGAAAGAGTGGGCTTAGTTTGTGCTCCTGTCCCCTTGATCTCTTTTGGTTGTTACCCTTGGATCTTAGTCCCATGGGATCTCCTTTATTGACCATTTGGTTCTAGGGTGGTACTACTTGGGAAACCCTGATTTTGGGTGCGTGGTCCCGCTCCTTTATCCTTACATATCACTCCCTTTCCACTCACTATACCCCCATTCATCTTGCCTCCCACCTGGGTCCACATAGGGCTAGACTCCTTACCCCCTTGCCCCCACCTTGGGTCAAGCCTAGAATGATGCCCCAGAGGTTGAAGCAATTAAAAGAAAAAGTGAAAAGCATAAATGGCCACATTTAACAGGAAATTGCACCACAAAATGCAAAATATGGCCGAGACAAAAATAATTAGCACGTGGGCAAAAGCCGACACATGAGCTCTACCCCATCGATGGCCATCACCCAGGCTCCATAGGTCCTAGATGAGCCTCCTCTATCATTCAGGAACCCATGATTGTCCCAACCTTTGGAGGGCAATGAACTGCTCTACCTCAAAGGGGGTAATCACTGTTATATTATACACATCATGCTCTTGTCCTTTGAGACCCGAGCAGTTAACTAAAAAAATTCATAAAAGGCAAAAGGCATATAAAGAAGGGTGGAAAAATCAAGGTCGGGACACCTCATGTACCATGACTGCTCCCTCCTTTACATTATATACCCAAGTGTGGGCTTTCCCTTATCTAGCTACCCTTATGCCCCATTATGCGGCCCAGGGCTACCCCTCTCATTCCCTATTCTATCTTACCTATTTGTCACTTGCCACCCCCATTAGAAGGATGTACCTTGGACATACTATCCCCTCTAAGGGCTAAGACCACCTAATAATGTCCTTGGCTAACCCCCTTTGGAGTTTGGAGACACTAGCACATGCCAAAGTCCACTACGGAAGGGCATGCCATTATGAAATTCTCACTTTAATATCCATTGTTTGTAAGCTCCTTTAATCGATTATTTTAATGACTGATTGTATTGGAAGCCTAGGGGACGCATTAGATCTTATGCAGGATGCAGGTGGCTTCCATTTGGGTTTGGTTTCCCTATATGGGATCCTGATCCCCAGAGGTCTACATTGGCACATGTAGGGTGTGCATAGAGAGCCATGCGCCTCCACAGTAGTAGACAACACTCCACAGATCTTTAGGGATGTTCAAAGACTACTAGTGATCCACTTTTGGGACGATGGTGACATGATTGGTACACTATGCCCACAGGAGCCCCACAGTCTTGGCAGGTGTCCCAACACTTGTACGATGTCATGGCAACATTCATTACACTCCCTGGACCATTGCAGAGGATCTACAGACATCTCTGATTCATATGGAGACCCATGGGGTCATTAATGTGCCCTTAGACCCATTGAGAGCACATCAGGTCTACTACTTGGAGAATAAGGGGCCACCCCCTTGTCCACCATATTTCGAGGAATTTATTCCTCAATATGGCACTTCAGGATGTTATTGAGCCTTTGGAGGGCCCTACGACATGCATACATCATTATTTGGCCCCTTGTGAGGCTTATTTTTACATTATGAGCTAGTATGGTGGGCTTGTCACCATTAGGAGTTATTATTTGCACATTATTTTATCTTTAGGGGCCCATAGGCTAATTCGAACTCCTTAGGAGGCTATATATTGATGTTAGATACATTCATTTGCATCATCACTTGACTTGGGATCTCTCTACTCTTAGAGAATTTTCAAACATTTTCCTTTGAAGATATTTTTTGGAGATGGATGAATTTTGATGTATGGATTTGGGCTATTTCTCTTATCTTGGAGCTTTGTTATGCAAACGAATTGCTGGTTGGATATACTCTATAATGTTGTAAGTGCTTTTTATCGTTGTTATTCTTGTTGCTGCATATTGCTAAAATTAGGGCTAGTTGTTGCATTATTGTAATGTGGAATTGAGCTATGTTTTAGTTATTAAATGTATGGGCCAATGTTATATGAATGAAATGTCCTAGAGTTTATTTATCTTGAGAAGCTTGCATCATTTGCTGTAAAGTAAAAATGCTTGAAAGATGCTTTCCTTTTCTTACTATCTACATTGGATGGAGTTGACTTTCTGGGCCTCCTTGACCAGGAATCCAAGTTCTTACTCATTACCATATTTGACTCCATATCCCCATGTGAATTAGGCACTGGTTCCATAAAAGGGTGATCATCTCAACCTTCATTTTAGCATTTTTCCCCTTTTCCCCAAGTCTAGCCCCATTAGGTCACCTCACCTAGGGCGTCAATTTCTCGACAGTTCGTCAAAGGAAAAATTTCGATCTCCTTTAGGCTACTGCTCTGGTGGGTCCCCTCCCTCTCCTCCAAATTTGAGGTCATTCTGATGGTGGAATCTCCGGGAATCGCAAGCCCTAGCTCTAGGACTGAATTTTGCCTAGGTATCCCTAAGGCTAGACCTTAGTGGGATCAATTCAACCTTTTGAAGTGAATATTCTTGTTTGGTCCTTTGCCCTCACCTTGTCCAAGATAGGAACATCATTGGTTGCTATATTCCATCCTCGAACTTGGGCCGGGTCCACTTAACCCCGTGTGGTCCCACTTCTCAATAAAGACTATTTGTTAATGACCACTTGGGAATCCAAGTTTCCAAGGGTTATAGAGATTGAGGAACTCCTTTATAAGCCTATTCTTTCTCCCTCAACTCTCCAATCCTCACCCCTTACCCCTGATGGACCAAGTCCCTTGCTTAAAGAGGAAGCAAGTTCCATTTTTCACTCTATCCTTGGAAAAGGGTTTCCAGGGGCACTCCTCACCTATCCATTGACATCTACCTTACAAAGTCATCCCTACACTACCGGGACTCCTCCCATCAGTGAAAGTCCGTAAAGAGCAGGGAGACTTAGCTGTGGTGATAGTGGGCTAAGCCTCCATCGTTGCCCTTGACCTAGCAGTTGCCCTCTTAAGAACCCCTTTTAGGTCCCCTGCTAGTTTGAGTGGTAACATTTCTAGCGCCATTGTCGGGGAGGAAGCAGGTCTACCTCCCTAGTGAATCATTGAAGAGTTGATTCATTAACGACATTTTTAGTATTCCTTTGGCGACTCCAATTATTGTCAAAACCCTTAGTTTGCTAGAAGCTGACAACATTCCTCCTTTAACTAGGGCTGCTTGTTGAAGTTTCTAAGTCTAATAGTTGGAAACCCTTCATTTACTTTCTGCTTTATTTTTTCCTACTTGTTCTGATTAATTAACAAGTTATTTACCATGTAAATACTGAAAATAAATACAAGTACATGCTCAACACATTATAGATCATCAACTGAAGGAAACAGAAACAAGCACACAAGTGACACCGTTGTTTTTGGACTAATGTCCCCGGAAAACCCAATGTGGGAAAATAAGTGCAACTATCTGAGGGTTTGATTTATTAAGTAGATTCAGAATACAATCTGGGTGCCAAATCCGGCTCACCCAACAAAGAAAAATCTCGGTAGTAGTACCTCTCAGTCGGAGACAAATATTCTGGTTGAAACCTCGGATAAACACTCCGGCAGCTCCACAGCTCCAATTTGCCCCACGAAACCCCAACATCAGCTTCTAGGGACTGCGTCAGCTCTCTCTAGCCCAACGTCAGTCAGCCTCTGAAGGCACTGTGTTAGTCCTCTGGCCCTTTGCGTCACTCACACTGGCCCTTTGAGGCATTGTGCAGCTCCTGGCTGCCTCTACATGAGCCTTGCCTGGCTTTGCGTGAACCCTTGGCTGGTTTTGTGTCCCTCTCTCCGGCTACTATGCTGATCCTCCCGGTGCTATCTCTGGCTCTCTGCTTCTGTATTCACTGCCCCTCAGCTGCAACTCTGATCACTCTCTCAACTTTCTCAACGAACCTAGCCCCAGAAAGTCGAAATCTTGATCTCTTGTTGTGTTTCCAAGTGACCCTCAAGCTTCCTTTTATACTTTTCTCGTTGACAAGGCTGAGATTAAGTCCCTAATCAACGGTTGAGATTAGATTTGGCTTGATACATGACTTTTTGACCATTCTAACACATTTTTATATTAATTCACATTAATATTTTAATTTCCCTAAGTCTAACTCCTTTAAAAATATTAATTATTTTAATATCTCCCAAATTGTTTAGAATTTGCCCAAACCCTTTCTGGGTATTGGAGATATCATGTGCCTTAGCTTCTCCACCAATTTTCGTGGCTAGAGCACATCCAATGCTACCCCAAATCAACACTCCCTCTTAGCGAGGACTGTGCTCTAGCATACTCCTCACTGAGTATTACTTTGATCATTCGCCATTGGTCCCTGTGTTGATGCTAGGCCTGCTGCCCATCATCTGCACTGTTGCATCTTGTACTGCTACCCATGGCCCTACCACTGCCACTGCTGCATCCGTATTGCAACTCCCTCTCATCCTGTTGCCCATAGCATTGCCACTGCTAACTGCTGCATTGCAACTTAGTTACTGAAAAGTAAGTAATTGATCTCCCAACTCTGACCTCTCTGTCAGGCTAGAGACCCACATGATGCTGAAGCTCCCTCTGTCACTGACAAGTGCTCCTTCTCTGACCTCTACGCTGCTGCAACTACTCCATGCATCTTGCGCTATTGCACACCTCTCTGTGCCATCTTGCACTGGTGCAGCACTCCCGTGCTTTTCGCACTGCTGCGTCACGCTGTCCTAGGAATCTTGCACTGTAGCTCCCTCTGTCGCTGTAATATCCCCAACTCGGAATATTCCTTAAACCCCAGCAAAACTCCAACCAAATATGTGCAAATGATATAATAACCTAGAAGTGATAAAATAACAGTGGAACAACATGTAGTAATGTAAACCGGAAATATAAGCAGATACACAAGAAATGCAGCGAGAAAATGCTAAGCCATTTTATTATACTGAGCAATAAAATGAGTACAAGAGGTGACTAGACAGATAGCACCTCGACTTGCACAAGGCAAGTGAAGAAATACTCTCAGAATGACAAGAATGGCCTCTCTGCGTGGATGCTGTTGCTGTTGCTAGGAAACAAATAATGATTTGGGGCTGCTCCCCTCCTCGGAAAAAGCTGAAACTCTGGATTCGGGCTCTACTCAAGAAACCCAGAAAAACCCAGAAAGCTTTCCTTGAATGGCCAACCCCTGAAAAACACCCCCTTGGGGTTTTGCACATTTCCCCAATGCCCTGCGCTGCCACTGAAGAAAACCCATCTAAACTCTGCCTGAAACACTGCTTGAAACCCTGCCAAAAATCCTCCAATGAGACAAGAGCTGGACGCTTGCTCAATCACCCAACATAAATCCACCTGCAAACCCCAATCCTGCACTACAATCCAAAAAGAACTGCGTCCCTCTCCAAGTGCTGCGCAGTCCTCCAAAATGCTGCTGGAATGCTGATGAAACTACTGCTGAAACACCGAAGGAAATACCTTGCCCGAGCAGGCACTCGAAGTCCCCCGGGGCTAAGGGTGAGATCTCCGAACGGAGACACTCGATGCACTAAACAGTGCTGCAGACTAGCTAAATAGCTAGTGTGCTTAGAAGTCGAAACGACTAGCTCAAAATGCACATAACTGAATGATCCAAAATGAGGGTCTCCTATCTATTTTATAGCCTCTGCCTCTCACAATCCCTAGGCTCACCTCCTCCTGCGTGATTCCCCTCTTGCCACGTGTTCTTTTCCTCCTGCGCAGTTCCTCCATGTGTCTGCATGGGCTCCATTTCTGCGTCCCCCTTTGGCCCCCTTGGCTCCCCTTTAAGTCACAGCGTTGTGCTACCTAGGAAGTGACTTTTTATTCTAAAGTGAGTTATGTTCCCCCCTTCCTCACTTTTTATTTACAAATAACTATAGAAGGCAAAAATTCAACAAAATCGAATATTCCAATTAGCCCTAGCTAATTAGGAATATTACAGTCACTCCATTCTCATTCGTCTCTACTGACATCTGCCAGTACTGCTACTCCTCATCGGGGCTCCCATAGCAAGGTATAATCCAAGAGGCTGGGTACCTCGTGGATGTTGCCCCTTATCGCCTGTAGTCCGTCTGACTACAGCTCTATGTCTCCCCAATTTCGCTCAAGTGGCACGTGTGCACTTATGGCATAGTCATCGTTTGTCTCTACTTCCTTCTCTGCCCTTGCTGGCGCAACGTTGTTCTCGGAGGCCTCTCCCTTGCTCTTCTTTCGCGGACACTGGGTTGCATAATGACCCAGCTCCCCACAACGGAAGCATTTGACCTTCGAGAGGTCCTTCTTCTTCCACTTTTCCTGCTTACCCTTAGATGCTAGGGTAGCATCCATTTCCTCCTCCTTTTTGATTCTGATCCCCTTGACACTGCAGCCCGTCTTGGTCACCCTCCTGATCTCTTCTTGGCAAAGAGCCACCTATAATTCCTCCTAATCTGGAAGGGTTTCCCTGCCCAGTATGCTCTGGACAAACACCTCCCAGTCTTCTGAAACTACGTTGAGGGCTGTTCTCACCATCAACTCTGGATGTGGCGTGGCCCTTATGGAAGTCAGTTGATCCCGGATCTCCTTCAATCGACTGAGGAAGGTGTCGATCTGTTCTCCCTTCTGCATCTGTTATGATCGCAACTGATTTTATAGGAGCATCTTCCTCTGCACGGAAGTATGCTGATAGAACTTGGTTAGGGCCTCCCACATCTCCTGTGTCGTGTTCGTCTCGGCAATATGTGGTACTATATGATCCTTGACCCTTTCAAGGATGATACTCTTAACCATCGCCATTGCATCCTCGTACCTGTCGTTATCAGTCAGGGCAACTGGGACCGCTATCGTCTTCAAGGAGAAGTGATTGACACGATTTTTGTCAAGTACGGATAAGATTCTAGCCTTCCAAACTATGAAGTTTGAGGCTTCGTCCAGTGTGTCTTGGTCTCTTACTCTGTGTAGTGCCATTTTGCTGCTCCTCTGCTTCCCTCCTGGAAGTTCGCGATGTGACTCCCTCTGAGCTTCGATTTCCCTCCTGGAAACCCTTCTGCCAAATGTCGAGATTCCCCCACTCTAATCGTTTGTGCAACTACACCACTGATCCAGATTTCTCGGCTAGAAACCCTCGGTAGCAACTCCCTCCTCCTTGGCCTTGCTCTGTTAGGTACTGTTCTGACTACGGTACCCCACCAGCTCCACCCTGCAACTTACCCACAGCCTCCTAAACCCAAGCAAACTGAAGGTTAGAGCTCCTAGGCTCTGTGCAATCCCGACATCGGCAAATCAACTTTCTCAGCCAACTGCGTCAGCCCTCCTGGCCTCTGCGTGGCTCTGCGTGAGCCTGTCTTTGCCTCCCTCAGCCTTTGCACAACCTCTTCTTGGCTCGAACTTGATGACGTAAGCACTGCGTCACCCCTTCCTTGTTGCTTCGCTGCTAGGAACAACTTCTGTCACTCAGGACAACTGTGTTCTACTGCTGCTGCTCTGCTCGGCTGATGTCTTCAGTTCTCCTGTGATCTACAACCCCGCTCTGATTCCATGTTGAAGTTTCTAAGTATAACGGTTGGAAACCCTTCATGTACTCTTTGATTTATTTCTTCCTACTTGTTCTGATTAATTAACAAGTTATTTACCATGTAAATACTGAAAATAAATACAAGGACATGCTCAACACATTACAAATCATCAACTGAAGGATACAAAAACAAGCATACAAGTGACACCGTTTTTTTGGACTAATGTCCCTGGAAGAACCCAATGCGGGAAAATCGGTGCAGCTATCTGAGGGTTTGATTTATTAAGCAGTTTCAAAATACAATCTGGGTGCTAAATCTGGCTCACCCAACGGAGAAAAATCTCGGCAATAGTACCTCTCAGTCGGAGACAGATATTCCGGTTGAAACCCCGGATAAACACTCCGGCAACTCCACAGCTTCAATAGCCCCACGAAACCCCAACGTTAGCCTCTAAGGACTGCGTCAAATCTCTCTGGCCCAGCGTCATTCTGGCTTTGGCCTGTGTCAGCGTTTGGAGGCACTGCGTCAGTCCTCTGGCCCTCTGCGTCAGTCCTTAGGTCTCCGCATTACCTAACCATATAAGAAGGTGTGTGAATTTAACTCCAAACCTGTGGAAGTGGAGGGTCTCATTAAGGATCTTAAGGTTTCTCTAGCTAGAAACCCCAACATATCCCTTTTCATGGACATTGTTGTCATTGATAATCCTGATGTATGGGGGATGTTGCTATCTAGGAAATGGGGAGCCACTATTGGGGGGCATGTTCAAATGGATCTATCATACGCTACCATCCCTCAGTCTGATGGGACCCCTTTCATCCTTCATAGAGAACCTACCTACCTATCACATGTGATTGAACCTGGTCATTACTATGAAGCACATAGCACCGTGAAGCCCTCCCCCATTCTCCCTTCACAAGAGGTCCGTATCTTTAAAATACCAAACCACAAGCCGAGAAAGAAGTGGAAATCAAAGAAAGAATCAATGTTGCACGAAGCGGGAGCGAAGCGGAAGCGCGAAGCGGAAGCGCGGAGCGCGGAAGCGTCATTTTCCAAAAATCTAGGGAGCGAAGCGTCCGCGGAAGCGTCTGCTATATATATATATATTTTTATATTTTTTTGCATTTATACTCAAAACAAACATCCCAAATACCAAATTAATTGTAGAAGACATGAAAACATGCATATTTTTGCATAAATCAAGATAGATATGGCATCCATGATTCCATTGTAGTTACTAGTATGTACAACAATCATCTATATTCTAGCTATTACAAACATACATCAAATTTTTAAGCATATTATAAAACATAAAACATTTAAGCATATTATAAAACATAAAACATAGAGCATATTATGATTTATCTAGCAAGTGAGCAACTGTCAACATTTGTCATGTCCAAAATTCAAATAATAATGTTTACAAAATATGTCACTTGGTCACCGCCAAGCCAAAAAGGTTCAAAATTCAAATTCACAAGTCTACAAGTCTAATGAGTAATCTATGACAAAAAGAAGTAGATTGTGAATATATCTACTAATCTCTCCTCCTTCCACCACGAATAGAACGTGATGGCGGGCCTCCACGTGGTGGCAATGAAGAAGATGGTCCCTGTGTAAGTCGTGGCACTGGAACTGATGAAGAAGAACCTCCTCTAGTAGAAACCAAGGGACCAGATGGGGGTGGGGGTGGTGGCATATCAACACCCGTGTCATCATCCTAGAATCGCTCAAAAAATTCATGCAAAAAAAAAACACTAGTTAACAAAAAAATTAAAAACATGAATTCTTTATAAGGGAAAATTGGAAAATTCATACCACAATGGACATACCTGGATAAGAGAATCCTCTAATTGCTCTAGTCGCAACACTCCATCCTCCAAATTGGGCTCCTCTGGATTCTTGTCCCAAGTCAACAAGTCTTTATTAGACTTTGCATCTTCACAGTAATGGGACAACAATCGCAAGTTGTAATGAACATAAACCAAGCTCTCTGCCCGGTCTAAATTCAACCTGTTCCTTTTAACACTGTGGATGAAAGAATAAGAGCTCCAACACCTCTCTGCAGAAGAAGTGTTTACCACCTGTGATAGCACCCGCAATGCCAAACTCTGTAGAAGTGGAGTAGGCCCTCCATGCATGTTCCACCACTCAAGAGCAGAAAAATTCTCTCGATCTTGAATTGCATGCATGCTCGAAAATGGACCAGTGCTGCTCGTATAGTTGCTCACGTGTCTCCGTACCAATGCAGCCTCCTCCTCATCAGGGATTAATCTACTCAATGCAGCCATATATTTTTCGTGAACCTCTTTATCTTGGTGTGGTCTTCTCCTGACTCCCCCCCCAGGTGCTGGTTTTGAAAGCCATGATGGATGATAGTATTTAGGTGTCAAAACATATGCTAATGCATGCAATGGAACATTTAGGCTATCCCATCGTTTTACCACCTCTTCACGAATATAATTGTACAAGGTGGTATCTCTAGGCTCAACAATGTCTTTAATCTGCCCCAACATGCTATCCATTTGCTCATACACCTCCCCAATTACTGGTCGATCTGAATCTGCAAACTTGATCATGTAATAAATTGGTTTGGTGAATTGCAAAACATATTTAACCTGTGACCAAAAGTAACTGTCAAGAACAATGTCCTTGACTTCATTAGCACCATCTGTGTCATTGTTAATTTCATCCCATGTTTCAGCACACACCAGATTAGTTAAAGCTTGTCTCACCCTCACTAGCCGCCTAAAGGTGAGGTAATAACTAGCAAATCTTGTCTTTGCAATTTTAAGCAATTGCAACTTGGAGTAAGTGCCATAGAAGTAGTTTACCCTTGTATGCCCTGTGATGAATTTAATGAGCTGCTTCCCTTTCCTGTAAACCTCAGCAATCCACCCACAATCTTTGTGTTTCACAATATCATGCATCAAAAGGTTCAATGTGTGAACCAGGCACCCAGACCAAAAGATGTGTGGATGAGTACGCTCAATAATTTTTCCTGCTAACTTACAATTTGCTGCATTATCTGTGATCACTTGAATCACATTATTCGGACCAACATCTTTGATTGATTTCAATAGGAGATCTGCAATGTTTTGTGCAGTTGCACTGATGGAGGAGGAGTCATGAGATGCAATAAATACTGCACCACTAGAAGAAACACCAAGAACATTTATCAAATGTTGGTTTCTAATATTTGTCCACCCATCTGATACAATGGATACCCCATAATCCACCCACTCATGTGTAAAACGTGTCAAAGCTCTTTGAACCTTAGCTTTTTCTCTTTCTAATAACACTGTTCTAGCTTTCTCATAGTTGGGGGCCTTGTATCCTTTTGGGGCTTCATTGATGGCCTTTACCATGTCTTGCCAATAGGGAGAGCGAAGCACATTGAATGGTACACCGCAAGCACAAAGAAAACGGACTATCTTTCCATCCACATCATCCCTCCCAGTAACATTAAGGAAATCCCCTATTGTTTTTCTACCTCCAGAGGTTGCAAAAGTACCATGAGGAGATGGGCAACTACCAAATTTAGAGGTTGCACTTGATTCAGAATGAGTTTTTTGTTTCTTGTTTTTTCCTTGTGCAGCCATCTCTAATTTGATGTATTTTTGTCTTTGTTCACTTGAAATGTTTGGGCAAATGGTTACCCCCACGGAACCCTTTCTTTCATCACTGTCTAGCACCCCACAAAGATGCCTCCTCAGACGGGTATATGAACCCGTATATGGTTTTCCTCCATGACAACCATGAGGGCACATCCATTTGTAAGATCCACCACCCTTTCCCCCTTCAAGTTTGGTCACAAAGGTCCACAAGGGATTTGATGTACCTTTCCCATCTTGTGCTTCAGTGTCCTCTTCAAGTTCATCCCCTTCCTCTTCAAACCCTTCCTCCTCATCATACATTGGGTCACTACTATTAGGACCAAGTTCATCCCCTTCCTCTTCCCCTCTATTCCTCACCCTTGCCATCATTAAAACCAAGAGTGGAATGATACATAGAAGCCAAAAGAACACCATCTTGGAATATGGATATAGGTGGTGGACAACCTGTAAATAAAGGAGCAAGTAGAAACAATGGGAAAGAGTAGGAGAGGGAGGAGAAAAATACAATTTTTTTTTCAAAAAACAAGGGAGTTTGGGGTTTGAACTTACCTCTTTAGCTCTTGTAGATGAAGTCCTCCAAGCTCTTGCTCCAAGCTCCTCCTCCTTCTCCTAGCTCCTCCTCCTTCTCCTAGCTCCTCCTTCTTCACTCCTCCAAGCTCTCCTCTCTTCTCCTCTCCTTTCCTCTCTTCTCTTCTCCTCTCCTCTCTTCTCTTCTCCAACTCTCATAAACTCAAAGTGAGAAAATGAGAAGAGAATGGGGGCTTTATTCTTTTCTAAAGTCACCCTAGACTCACCCTAAACTAACCTAACCCACCCCCTCATGCTAGTTTAGACACAAGTTAAAACAAATTAAAAAAAAATCAATTTAAAAAAATGAGGCCGCGGGGTTGCTTCCGGAATCGCCTGGGAACCGTGCGGGTGGCGTGCGGTTCCGGGCCGGAAGCTTGGCGCCACCCCGTGCCCGAACCGCCCTCGGATCCGCGGTTCCGGGGTGGCCGCAACCCAAAAGGCAGGAACCGCGTGCAAATGACGGAACCGCGCCCCCTCCTCCTCAGAATCGCGATTCCCCAATGGATTCCGGGACGGTTCGCTCCGAACCGCGGTTCCGGGTTTGGATCCTCCGGGGGGGGGGCGATTCCTGCAACACTGGAAAGAATACAAATTGGGGGACTTGATCGTGGTGGACAAAGAGTTAGATCCTGTCAGGATTCATGGGAAAGTTGGGGATGACTATTAATACATAGCCAAACTTAACGACGAATTTTGGCCTCAACTAGTCAAAATAAGTCGTATCACTCCTTTCCTTGATTCTTGATATTGTACCATATGCGTGTTAGGGCAGGATGCATTGGATGACGATTTGTGCATTAGAACTAACTGTATATGATATTTTTCATGATAGATTAGATTGCATATATATATATATATGATTTGCATATTTTATTAGTTTATGGGCTAACATTAAGCATGGGTGATCATCAGACACCGTGAAAAACATGCTATCCCATGGCTTTGATCTTTGACATGTGCAGATAACAGGTCTACGGTGACCAAGAGATTGTTGGAGTTCTCGTGACCTCACATTCGAGCAGCCTCGACCACTTCTACAAGAGATTGTTGGAGTTCTCGTGACCTCACATTCGAGCAGCCTCGACCACTTCTACGAGAGATTGCGCCACAGTTGGAGCCAGATGTTACCCACCACCTTGTGGGTGATATTCCCAGGAGAATTTTTTCTCCATGATGAGCCTCAACAGGTAGCCAACAACTCCTTGATGCCTCCTACTAGCTCGTTGTGCCATTTCTCTGTCACCTAAGCCAGCCATGTGGTCCCTCACCTACCTGTATTGATCGTATGTTTGAAGGTGGACCTCCTGAATCTAAAGGCATGTCTTGTCATTTGGTAATTGGGTATTGGGTTTACTTATCATGGATACTTCTGGGTATGGATTGGTGGGGGGATTTGGTGGAAAGAGTGGACTTAGTTTGTGATCCTTTCCCCTTGATCTCTTTTGGGATTGTTACACTTGTATCTTAGTCCCGTGGGATCTCCTTTATTGACCATTTGGTTCTAGGGTGGTAATACTTGGGAAACCCTGATTTTGAGTGCGTGATCCCGCTCCTTTATCCGCACATATCACTCCCTTTCCACTCACTATACCCCCATTCGTCTTGCCTCCCACCTGCATCCACATTCCTATGGGCTAGCCTCCCTACCCCTTTGCCCCCACCTTGGGTCACGCCTAGAATGATGTCTCAGAGGTTGAAGCAATTAACAGAAAATGTGGAAAGCATAAGTGGCCACATTTAACAGGAAATTGTACCTCAAAATGCAAAAGATGGTCGGGACAAAAATAATTAGCATGTGGGCAAACGCCGACACATGCGCTCTACCCCATCCATGGTCATCACCCTGGCTCCATAGGCCCTAGATGACTCTCCTCTATCATTCAAAAACCCATGATTGTCCCAACCCCTGGGGGGCAATGAACCACCCTACCTCAAAGGGGGTAATCACTGCTATATTATACACATCATGCTCTTGTCCTTTGAGCCTCGAGCAGTTAACTAAAAAAATTCATAAAAGGCAAAAGGCATATAAAGAAGGGTGGAAAAATCAAGTTCGGGGCACCTCATGTACCATGATTGCTCCCTCCTATACATTATATACCCAGGTGTGGGCTTCCCCTTATCCAACTACCCCTACACCCCATTATGTGGCCTAGGGCTACCCCTCTCATTCCCTATTCCATCTCACCTATTTGTTACTTTCCACCCTGATTAGAAGGATGTACCTTGGACATACTATCCCCTCTAAGGGCTGAAACCACTTAACAAGGTCCTTGGCTAACCCCCTTTGGAGTTTGGAGACACTAGCACATGCCAAAGTCCACTACGAAAGGGCATGCCATTATGAAATGCCCACTTTGTTATCCATGGTTTATAAGCTCCTTTACCTGATTATTTTAATGACTGATTGTACTGGAAGCCTAGGGGACACATTGGATCTTATGCAGGATTGTAGGTGGCTTCCATTTGGGTTTGGTTTCCTTATATGGGATCCTAACCCCTAGAGGTCCACATTGGCACATGTAGGGTGTGCATAGATAGCCATGGGCGTGCACAACAACAGACAACACTCCACAAATCTTCAGGGATGTTCAGAGACTAATAGCGATCCACTTTTGGGATGATGGTGACATGATTGGTACCCTATGCCCACAGGAGCCCCACAGTCTTGGCAGGTATCCCAACACTTGTACGATGTCATGGAAACATTCATTCCACCCCTTGGACCATTGCAGAGGATCTACATACATCTCTAATTCATATGGAGACCCATGTGGTCTTTGATGTGCCCTCAGACCCATTGAAAGCACCACAGGTCCACTACTTGGAGAACAAGGGGCCACCCCTTTGTCCATCATCTTCTGAGGAATTTATTCCTCAATATGGCATTTCAGGATGTTATTAGGCCTTTGGAGGGCCCTACGACATGCATACATCATTATTTGGCCCCTCGTGAGGCTTGTTTTTACATTATGAGCTAGTATGGTGGGCTTGCCACCATTAGGAGTTATTATTTGCACATTATTTTATCTTTAGGGGCCCATAGGCAAATTCGAACTCCTTAGGAGGCTATATATTGATATTAGATACATTCATTTGTATCATCACTTGACTTGGGATCTCTCTAGCCTTAGAGAATTTTCGCATATTTTCCTTGGAGAATATTTTTTGGAGATGGATGAATTTTGATGCATGGATTTGGGCTATTTCTCTTATCTTGGAGCTTTGTTATGCAAATGAATAGCTGGTTGGATATACTCTATAATGTTAAGTGTTTTTTATCATTGTTATTCTTGTTGTTGCATATTGCTAAAATTAGGGCTAGTTGTTGCATTATTGTAATGTGGAATTGAGCTTTGTTTTAGTTATTAAATGTATGGCCAATGTTATATGAATGAAATGTCCCAGAGATTATTTATCTTGAAAAGCTTGCACCACTTTAAAGCAAAAATGCTTGAAAGTCGTTTTTCTTTTCTTACTATCTACATTGGATGAAGTTGACTTTTTGGGCCTCCTTGACCAAGAATCCAAGTTCTTACTCATTACCATCCTTGGCTCCACATCCCTAAGGGAATTAGACACTTGTTCCATAAAAGGGTGATCATCTCAACCTTCTTTTACCTTTTTTCGCCTTTTTCCCAAGTCCGCCCCATTAGATCACCTAGGGTATCAATTTCCCAGCAATTGGACCAAGGAAAAATTTCGATCTCCTTTAGGCTACTGCGCTGGTGGGTCCCCTTCCTCTCCAAATTTAAGGCCATTTTGATGGTGGAATTCCAGAGAATCCCAAGCCCTAGCTATAGGACAGAATTTTGCTTAGGTATCCCCAAGGCTAGACCTTAATAGGATCAATTCAACCTTTTGAAGTGAATATTCTTGTTTGGTCCTTTCCCTTCACTTTGTCTAGGATAGGAACGTCATTGGTTGCTATATTCCATCCCCGAACCTGGGCTAGGGCCACTTGGCCCTGTGTGGCCCCACTTCTCATTAAAGACTATTTGTCAAAGACCACTTGGGAATTCAAGTTTCCAAGGATTATAGGGATTGAGAGACTCCTTTATAAGCCTATTCTTTCTCCCTCCACTCTCCAATCCTCACCCCTTACCCCTGGTGGACCAAGTCCCTTGCTTAAAGAGCAAGGAAGTTCCATTTTTCATTCTATCCTTGGGAAAGGGTTTTCAGGGTCACTCCTCACCTATCCATTGACATCTACTTTACAAAGTGATCCCTACACTAACGAGACTTCTCCCATCGCCGAAAGTCCGTAAAGAGCAGGGAGACTTAGCTGTGGTGATAGTGGATGAAGCCTCCACCGTTGCCCTTGACTTAGCAGTTTCCCTCTTAAGAACCCCTTTTAGGTTCCTTGCTGGTTTGAGTGGTAACAATGCCCTAGCTAGGCCGTCTAAGGTTAGGCCCAAAAATTTGTGAAGAAGTTAAAGATGAAGTTTTAGGGTGATCACTAGGGACAAGGATTAGTGCCTAGCCCATTGGGATGAATGGAGTCACGATAAATTTGATTTTGAGATTTTTGCTATATCAAGGAGTCCTTCTTCTAGCTTCGCTAGCCTAGAGAGGCACTAGTTAGGTTGTTAGTTTTTGTAGCATTGAATGTGTTCTAGTCAGGAAACTTGGTGGAGAGGCTAGAATACATGAGATCTCCAAAACCCATAAATCGTTTCTGAAAATTTCACCTAGCTATGACTTAATTAGATTATTAACCTATTTTTTAATGTTTCTTAAATTTAAACTTAGGAAAACTAGTTAATTAATCAAAATTAATTAAGCCATGGTGAGAATAATCTAGAAACTCACACAGATTGACTGGGAAATAATCCTAGCCCTTGATTAAGTTTTAATCTTGGCTGTTGGTGTTGATTTTTGGTAGCATCGGATGTGCTCTAGCCTTGAAATTTGGAGGAGAGGCTAAGGCACATGAGATCTCAAAGATCCATAAATCGTTTTGGAAATTCCATCTGGATGAGGAGATATTAAAATAATTAATATTTTTAATGGGGTTCCTAAGTCTAAACTTAGGAAAATTAAAATATTAATGGGTATTAATATAAAACTGGGTGAGAAGCTTCTAAGAGACAAGGATCAAGTTTGTTTTCATTTTAGCCGTTGATTAGGGACTTAATCTCGGCCGTTGAATCATCAACAAGAAAAGTATAAGAGAAGACTTGAGGGTCCTTTGGAGATACATCGACAGATACTCAAATCTCAAGGAAATTCGATTCTCAAGGAAGAGGAGATTGATTTTAGAGGGAGTTGCAGGGTGGAGGAAGAGGAAGGCTTCAAAAATAGGCAGTGATTGAGGAGGAGGTGATGCAGGGGCAGTGGAAGACAGCGTAGAATGAGAGACGCAGTCTAGAGGAGAGACGCAGGGCCTACGTAGACTGACACAAAGGGACACAGAGCCACTTAGAGCCATGTTGGGTAAATCTGAGTGACGTAGGGGTGACGCAGAAGTGGGAGCAGGGTCTCCAAAGTGTTAGATCGTCTCAAAGGGAAAGTTTCTTTGTAAAATCATTCCTTGTAAAAGCAATTGCTGCTGAAGATTAATAAAGCCCTCATCTGCTGCACCAGTTTTCCCGCATTAGGTTTTTCTAGGGACAATTGTCCAAAAATAACTGTGTCAATGTGATTGATTCTTGTGCATGTATTTTTCTCTGGGTAATTGTGTGATAACTGAAGTAGAATTTATTTTAATATTTGCTGAAGGAATTCGTAAATAACTTATTGAGAATAATAAGTAGATGAAATAAATCAGTTGCTGCAGTGATAGAATTTCAGTTTAGAAATTTTCACATGGTATCAGAAAAGGAAAATCGATTATGGGTCTAGAGCATGATGCAGAGGCATCCACTCAAGGGGACTCGTGCAGATTTCCAGAAGAATGCACAAGGGACGAATATTTGATGTTAGCTTCTAGATTGGAAGAAGAAGCCGCTTGCCCTGCAAGCTTTGCCTCCTCAGAGGTTTGATATATAGACAGTGGAGCTTCCTGGCATATGATAGGAATCCGAGAATGTTTTTTAGATTATTAGGAAGAAAGAATGAATTCTCAAATCACCATAGGGAATAAGGCAAAGTGTACTCCAGTAGGAAAAGGTACCAAACTTTTTCAAACTGAAGCAGGAGAGTGACTTCGGGAAACCAATGTGTTGCATGTGCCGGGATTGGGGATGAACTTAGTTTCCATATCTCAACTTCAAAACAAGGGCTATGACATTTTTTTCATTAAGGAGAAAGTATATGCCAAACACCCAAGTTGGAAAAAGAAGGCTCAGACTGGAATCAGAAGTAACAGGTTGTATAGGTTACAACTAGAATCACAAATGGCATTGATAGGCAATAATCGAGACAAAGACTTGAATGAGTTATGGCACAAGAGGATGGGACACTTACACCATGGGGCTCTGATAATTTGTATAAGGAGTTCCCGAACTAAGTACCGAACGAGATGGTGTATGCAGAGGGTACGCTCTGGGCAAGTATGAAAACGCTGTGTTTTCTAGAAGTAACAATAGGGCGAAGAGTGTGCTAGGATTGATACACTTAGGCATTTGCGGACCGATGTCCACAAAAGCTCTTAGTGGTGCCGAGTACTTCGCCACCTTCATTGATGATCATTCCAGGAAGACTTGGATCTACTTTTTGAAAACCAAGTATGAGGTTTTCGGTCAATTCAAAGAGTTCAAGGATCTAGTGGAGAATCTGATAGGAAAGAAGATAAAAGTGTTGCGCTCGGACAATGGTGGAGAGTACGTTGACAAGGACTTCACCGATTTTTGCGCCAAAGAAGGCATTAGAAGAGAGTGGACACAACTCCCTACAATCCGGAGCAGAATGGAGTAGCAGAAAGGAAAAACAAGACTATTGTGGAAGCAGAAAGGAAAAACAGGACTATTGTGGAAGCAGCTAAGGCAATGCTGTATGATTAGGATATGCCTAAATACCTGTGGGCAGAAGCATGCAACATTGCAGTCTATGTCCAAAACAAGACTCCTCACAAGGCATTGGGTGAATTCTCTTCGGAAAAGGTCTTCACTGGGAAGACACCTGAAGTCAGTCATTTCAGGATATTTGGGAGTTTAGTGTTGATTTGGGGTAGCATCGGATGTTCTCTAGCCGTGAAAATTGGTGGAAAGGCTATAGCACATGAGATCTCCAAGACCCATAAATGGTTATATTTTTAATGGAGGTCTTAAGTCTAAACTGGGTTAGAAGGTTCCAAAAGTCATGGATCAAGCCAAATCTAATCTTAGCTGTTGATTAGAGATTTAATCTTGGTCGTTGATAGACCAATGAGAAAAGTATAAGAAGAGGCTTGAGGGTCAGTTGGAGAACACACTAAGGGAGACTAGTTAGTTCGATTTCTGGAATGGGGTTAGCTGAGAAATTCGAACTAGTGGTCTGGAGAGCAACATGAGGCGGCAAGTACGGAACAAAGACTTGAGAACAACACCAGAAGACCAGTGCAGAGGTTGGAGAGGCAAACGCAGAGGCAGCAGACTGCGCAGTCACTGGAGGGCCTGCGTGGGTGACGCAGAGAGGCAGGGTCTGACGCAGAGGGTCTGGGAGCTACGCAGAGGTCAGCCAGGCTGACGCTGAGACTAGGAGAAGTGCTGGAGAATTTTCTCTCTGTTGGGTAAGCCAGTTTGACACCCAGTTGTGTTTAAGAATGGCTGAATAATAAAATCCTCCCTTGCTGCATTGGTTTTCCCACATTGGGTTTTTCCGGGGACTGTTGTCCAAAATATCTGTGTCGATGTGTTGATTCTTGTGCATGTGTTTGTTTCTGTATTATGGTGTGATATCTGCAGTAAAATTTATTTTAATGTTTACTCGAGGATTTTCATAAATAACTTATTGGGAAATAAGTAGGTAAAATAAATCAGTTGTTGCAGTGATAGAATCTTCACATTTAGTATATTGCCGTATACCCGAAGAGAAGAGAAAGAAATTGGATCAAACAGCTGACAAAGGATATCTTGTGGGATATAGCGAGAATGTTAAGGCATATAGAGTCTATCTTCCAGGGTGTAGGAAGATAGTAGTTCGGTGGGATGTAAAGTTCATGGAGGATAGAGCTTTCATAAAATCCCAAGAAATGCCTTGTGAGGAGCAGTCGAAAGACGAGTCGTTGGTCAGACCACTTCAACCAGCGGAAACTGGTACCAGAAATCTTCTTGAAGACAAGGCTTCAAAACAGAAGGAATCTCAGAAAGAAGAGGAGTTTATAGATGTACCTACTACTAGTGGAAGAACGAGCCGGGAACTCCGACAAATTCTACGGGATGCAGAAGACTTCATTGGTGCACCCAGGAATAGTAAAAGGGAGCGAAGACAGCCAGACAGATACCAGGCCTTAGTAGCTTAGGTTGGGGAACCTTCTAGTTTTTAGGAGGTCGTTCAACATCAAGTATGGGTAGATGCTATGGTGGAGGAATACAACTCTATAATGGTCAATGATGTTTGGGAAGTGGTACCTAGGCCTCAGGACAGATCAATGGTAGGTTCGAGATGGATCTACAAGGTCAAATATGCTGCAGACGACAGTGTAGAGAAATACAAAGCCAGGTTTGTGGCTAAGGGGTATGCTCAGAAGGAAGGGATAGACTACGAAGAAACCTTCGCTCGAGTAGCCAGGTATACTTCTATTAGGACCGTGATATGTCTTGCAGGGCAGATGGGGTGGGAGATTCATCAGATGGATGTCAAGACGACATTTTTGTACGGGGTAATAGAAGAGGATACATCGAACAACCATAAGGTTTTGAGACACATTAGAAGAAATCTCATGTATGCAGATTAAAGAAAGCCTTGTATGGGTTGAAACAGGCACCTAGGGCATGGCACGGTCGAAATGATGGCTACTTGCAGAAGATGGGGTTTGTCAAGAGTGATGTAGACCTTAATCTCTACTATCTGGTTGTAGAGAATGAGCCTCTAATCCTAGTGTTATATGTGGATGATCTCTTCCTGACTAGATCATCTAGGCTCATCAAAGACTGCAAGAAGAACCTCGCCACATAATTCGACATGAAGAATTTGGGACAGATGCATTACTTTATGGGGTTGGAAGTTTGGTAGCACAAGGGAGAGACCTTCTTAGGACAAGGTAGATATGCCACAGAAATCTTGAAGAGATTCAGGATGCAGGACTGTAGGCATATGGCTACTCCAATGGTCATCAACTGGAAGAAGATTGATGCATTAGAAGATAAAGATGTTGATCCCACCTTGTACAAGCAGCTCATAGGGTCCCTGATGTATCTACTCAATATCAGGCCAAACATTTGTTACGCAGTCAACACCCTCAGTGAGTTCATGGTAGAACCTAAGAGGGTGCACTGGGTAGCAGCCAAACATGTTCTCATGTACATACAAGGAACAGTCGAGCATGGACTATTGTACACCAGAGGCAATGACATCAGGCTAAGTGGGTTCATTGACACAGATTGGGTTGGAAGTTCAGTAGATCGAAAAATTACAACTGAGTACTGTTTCAACATTGGATCAGGAATGACCTCCTGGTGCAGTAGGAAACAAAAATCCGTGGCTCTGAGCTCAGCTGAAGCATAATATATGGCAACTAGCACAACTTTTTGCGAAGCCATATGGCTTAGGAAATTGCTTGTGAATCTATTCAGGAGAAGGATGGAAGCGACTAGGATCATGTGTGATAGTCAGAGTTGCATGAAGCTCTATGCGAATCCAATATTTCATGATTGGTCGAAGCACATTGATATCATGTGTCACTTTGTCAGAGACTGTGTCCAACGAGGGGCAGTACAGTTGAGATACACTCTTACTGGAGAACAACTGGCAGACATCCTCTCCAAGGCTCTAGGAAAGAATAAAGTTTGTTCATTTCATGGAGAAGATGTGGATGGTAAAGAATCCATTTCAATAATGGATAAGTATTAGAAGTTGCAATGCAGCAGTTAGTAGTGGCAGTGCTATGGGTAGCATGATGCAGTAGGTTGAGAGAGAGCTGCAGTATAGGAGCAACAGTGGCAGTGTCATGGACAGCAGTACAGGAAGCAACAATGCAGGGGATGTGAGGCAGCAAACCAGACATCAACACAGGTACCGATAGTGTGATGTTTCTATAGTGAAACATTGCTAGAGAACATTCCTCGCTAAGAGAGAGTGTTGAATTTTGGTAGCATCAGATGTGATCTAGCCTTGAAATTTGGAGGAGAGGCTAAGGCACATGAGATCTCCAAGGCCCATAAATAGTTTTGAGAAATTCCATCAAGATGAGGAAATATTAAAATAATTCATATTTTTAATGGGGTTCCCAAGTCTAAACTTAGGAAAATTAAAATATTAATGGGTATTAATATAAAACTGGGTGAGAAACTTCTAAGAGACGAGGATCAAGTTTGTTTTAATCTTAGCTGTTGATTAGGGACTTAATCTCGGCTGTTGAATTATCAATAGGAAAAGTATAAGAGAAGACTTGAGGGTCATTTGGAGATACACTGGCAGATACTCAGTATTTCAAAGAAATTCGATTATCAAGGAAGAGGAGATCGATTTTAGAGGGAGTTGCAGGGTGGAGGAAGAGGAGGGATTCATCACCAGGCAGTGATCGAGGAGGAGGTGATGCAGGGGCAGTGGAAGACAGCGTAGAAAGAGAGACACAGTCCAGAGGAGAGATGCAGGGCCTACGCAGGCTGACGTAGAGGGATGCAGAGCCACTTAGAGCTACGATGGGTCAATCAGAGTGACGTAGGGGTGACGTAGAAGTGGGAGTAGGGTCTCCAAAGTGTTAGATGGTCTCAGTGGGAAAGTCTTAGGTGTTTTCTTTCAGTTTATCTATAAAATCATTCCTTGTAAAAGCAATTGTTGCTGAAGATTAATAAAGTCCTCATTTGCTGCACTGGTTTTCTCACATTGGGTTTTTTCAAGGACAATTGTCCAAAAATAGTTGTGTCGATGTGATTGATTCTTGTGCATGTATTTTTCTCAGGGTAATTATGTGATAACTACAATAGAATTTATTTTAATATTTGCTCAAGGAATTTCGTAAATAACTTATTGAGAATAACAAGTAGGTGAAATAAATCAGTTGCTGCAGTGATATAATTTCAGTTTAGAAATTTTCACAATTGGAGCCCCGTTAAAGGATTATAAGAAGTTGATGGGCACTTGGAGAAGACACTTCAACAGTTCAATTTCCTTGGCAGATCTATTTCCAGAGAGCAGCAACAATTGCCAGAGAGCAAGAGATCAAAGCAGAGGAAGTGAGGGTCAGAAACAGTGATTCGGAGGAAGTTTTCCAGATCCGGAGAGGCAATAACAAGAGTTCGAATTATTCCCAGTGAGGTAGCACAAAGGATAGCGCGGTTGCTTCAGAGGAGAAATTCAATTTAGCTACAGGAAAAATGTTTTTCAGTTCTAGAGGCTGGGTAGAGGTTCCAGACTATCGAAGAAGCAATTTCCTCAACAAAGACAGGCAGAACGACTTGATCAGATGCAGCTCCAGGCTAGACATCATAGGGTTTGCGCAAGCAGTACGTAGAAGCCTACGTAAAGGGTCTGGGATGATGAGTTTTCTGAGGTAGAGTTGTGTCCAGATTGCTTGTGGAGGAAGGGAAATTCCCTTAGAAAATTTTGGCCAGATTTTCATGTTGTTTGGATTGCCAGTTGGGCATCCAAAGATTGTACTCAGATTTCACTGTTGCTTAATAATAAAAACCCTCAATTGCTGCATTGGTTTTTCAAGGTTGGGTTTTTCCGGGGACACTTGTCCAAAAATAACTATGTAAATTTTATGTGTGCGCTAGATTTACTCAGTTTCTAGAGCTATTTTATTTCGCAGTTTATTTATGAAAATCATAGTGTGAATTATTTGGTATTTGTCATAGCAGATAACAAATAAATTTTTAAATAAATTAACAATTAGAAAAACAATTTCCAGTTGCTGGGTATATGAAATTTTCACATGGTACCAGAGCGTGAGTGATTAGTCGGGAAGCTTAGAAATGGAGAGAATTTCGTTGTTCAGAGGGAGCAACAGGTTGAAATTTTCGGATGCTTCGCAATACCCAGATAGGCAGGCCAAATTATTGAGGCAAGGAGTTGATTTTCAATTGCAGGTTGGCAAAAAAAATTTATTTGCCCAGAACAATGATTCCAGCGGTCAGAGGGAGCAACAACAACTCAGATTTTCATTGAGCAGATTTCTGGTTGGACGGAGAGGGTTTTGCAGAAGAAGAAATCACGTCGAGTGTGTTACCCACCACTTCGTGGGTGATATGCCTAGGGGAAATTTTTCTCCATGATGGACTTCAGCAGGCAGCCAACAACCCCTTGCAGCCTCCTGCTAGCTCGTTGTGCCATTTCTCTGCCACCTAAGCTGTAGTATACCTAGGGGGTATAGTATGGGGTACAAAGGGAGGTGTTCAAGGGAATAATGTAATAATGGGATGGGCCATAGTAATAAATAAATTGGTTAACCCTAGTATACCTAGGGGGGATAGTATGGGGTACAGAGGGAGGTACCCAAGGGAATAATGTAATAATAAGATGGGCCATAGTAATAAATAAAGTGGTTAACTTGTATTATGTAAGGGACCATAAGTAGTTATCAATAATGTAATAAGTCCATTGTATTAGACAGATGGCATTGAGGGAACCATGGTAATGACCCATGGTATTGTATGTATGAGGCCTATATAGAGGCTAGAGACTCCCCATTGAGGGATGTCAAAGGTTATTGTATGAACATGCGTATGGCTTGTGGAGTGTTCTCCTTAAGGAGTGAATGCATAGTGTTGCCCTACCTTAAGGATTTGATCAATAAAGAAGCATTTCATATTATTTCTATTGTCATATATTTTCATATCAGATTTATAACAAGTGTTATCAGAGCACTTTCTTGGGCAAAACAAATAATTTTTATTTTTATTTTTCGCAGGAACTTTTTGGGCGGCAAGTTTGCAGATCAGATCTGTACTTTTTGGTGCAAAATTTGCAGAATCTAATTGCAGATCTATGCTGTTTGCAAAAAAATACCCAATTTGGAAAAAAAATTGGCCGAATCGGAGTCCGGATGAGGGATATATTGTTGATTTAATCATACCTCGCCCAATAGAACACCCTAATTTTGATTTTCTGGGAGAATTGAAAAATTTATGTATAAAAATACCACTCCTCCAAGCTATTCAAGACATCCCAATTTACGCAAAAACTATTAAAGATTATGTATGAAAAAGCAAAAGAGGAAAATAACAACAAATCCAATCGTCCATGTAGTCGGTACCTTATCCGATTTACTATTAGGAAGAGAATCACCTGTAAAATATGAGGACCCAGGCAATCCAATAGTTACTGTGCAAATAAATGGCTACTCCTTTCCTAATGTATTAGTCGACTTAGGAGCAACAATCAATATTCTTACCACAACAACTTGCCAAAAGCTCGACATTACATCCCTAGACCCAAGTTTACAACATACGCGATAAAGAGTAAGGTTACCCATTGTTACTACCTCGAGAGATAGGAGATTTCCCCCCATGTGCCATACGAATGAGAGAATGGCTAGACGTGTTGTTAGAGTGAGTTACCTAGAAGGTTGGTGGGGCAAGGGGTGAATAACATGGATGGAGTGCTGTTTTCATCTATGTGCCCGGCCGGGTCGAGGCTATGTGCGGTGAATGGCTGGCTTAGTGCAGTCTGTGAGTGGCTTCTCTGATTAGCTGTGTTGCAGACATTTTTTGGGGCGGCGAGTTTGCAGATCAGATCTATACGTTCCGGGGCAACATGTGCAGAATCTAATCGCTGATCTGGGTTGTTTGTGAAAAAATACCCAATTTGAAAGAAAAAATCGGTTGAATCGGAGTCTGGATGAGGGAGATATTGCTGATTTAAAAATCAGTTGTGTTGCAGACATTTTTCAGAGCGGCGACTTTGCAGATCAGTTTTGTACATTCTGGGGCAACATTTTCAGAACCTAATTGCAGATCTAGGTTCTTTGCAAAACCATACCCAATTTGAAAAAAAAATCGGCTGAATCGAAGTCCAAATGAGGGAGATATCGCTGATTTAAAAATTAGCTGTGTTGCAGCCATTTTTCGGGGCGACGATTTTTCAGATTAGATCTATACGTTCTGGGGCAATATTTGCAGAATCTAATTGCATCTCTGGGTTGCTTGTGAAAAAATACCCAATTTGAAATAGATAATCGGCCGAATCGGAGTTCGAATGAGGGAGATATCGTTGATTTAAAATTTCTTTTTTCAGAAATTTTTGTGACGGCGGAACAGTTGCAGCGCGAATATGAAATTCCAGTGCCTAGATCAGGATTTCTATCACATGGGAAGATGCAGAATGGTTGTTCCATTTCCTAAAATAGGTCATAATAGAGATTATGAGCCATATTGACTGAATTGTAGCCATTTCAAATTTTCGCCAAGTAAGCGATTTGTTTTCAAAACTCTCTTCATGGCTTATAACAATCAGTTTTTTACAGGAAAAAATTTATACAAAATCAGAAGTGTGACAATTTATTTTTTTGAAAGGACACCATCGGGTATTATTTGAAAGATGAGGCTGCTATATGGTGGAAATCACTTGGCAACGAGTTTCTAAAGTTATGTAGTGTTTTTTTCTTTTTTTAATGAATATGGCTACTTCTATATTAATACAAAAATAATTTACACCGAGGCCATGGCCTCGTAGAGCTAGCCCAAAGATGCGGCATGATTACAAGCATAGCATATCAGTATGCAAAAATCCAGTTGAGTATTGCCCTCAAGAACTGTAGAGAGCCTGATCATGACTAAAGCAAAAATCCAGAAAACCCCATAGTTGTACATGGAACTGAGAATTAAACCGGAGCTATGCGACAACCAAAACAGTAAAACTAGACTAGGTAGCTGTGACCAGCTACGTGACAACCCATTACTGAATACAGAGGTAACTGTGACTGCGACCGAAACTGAAAACTGAAGGCTAGCAGAATGCCCCTTTCGTATGAAAAACTAGCAATATGAGCTAATGCATATATCATAATATCTAGGACGGTGATGAGTGAACCTTCTCGAGCTTGCTGAATTCCAAGAAAACCAGAAAGAACCAACCTGTTTAAACATCAGGAGAGGGATCAGGCGGCTCCTCGGTGATGCGGCATCCATACTTGTAATCATCGTCGTCATCAGAGGAGCCCGCCTGATTCTTCATGCTTTGAGAAGCTTTGCTTTTGCCAGAGCCTGAAGCTTTGCTCTGTTCGAGGTTTGTCTGGATGGAGCCTGGTCTGTCTTCCGCCGGCCTGTCCGTAGTCGCCCTGAGGGAACCAGCCTCTTGACCTGAATTGAGCTCGCTAAGCTCAATGGTGACCGTGGCCATAAAGGAAAAAGTGCCATGACTACAGGGGAATTGTAACCGAGCGGCGTTAGTCATGGATTGGAAGGAGCTCGGTGCTACAATTTGCAATCCTCTGCCCCTACCCCGTCCACTCCGAGTAGCTGGGTACCTGTTTGAGCGGAAGTCCGAGCAGGAGGTTGAGGAGTCCGTCATGGAGGAGACAGCCTGGCGTCCAATTTGCCCTCGAGAGCTGCCTCTTCTGCAGCTCATCCGCTGTCGCAGTTTCGGCATAGCTGGAGGAGCAGGGTGATCCGGGCTACTTGGTAAACGATGGAAGCAGTAAAGGATGAAAACAAACTTGGCTTCAGCGCTCAGAATGCTGAAAGGGAGAGCAGCAAGCGGGTGGCAAGCGAAAGAGCAGGGGAAACAGAGGGTAGCTTGAGGGCATAGCCAGAAGTTCCTCCAACGAACCAAAGCCCAGTTTACTCCTGAGAGAGGTCGAGAGCAAACTGCTGCAACTGCAAAGGAGGAGGAGCCAAAGCGAAAGGGAGAAACGCGATTATGGCAAGTTGATAGCGCCATGATCAAGAAATTAACTGGCAAAAGAGGATGTACTGGCATCATTAAAGTCTCATTAATCTGGAGCACAGGGGGAGTTATGACCGGAGCTGTGAGAGGTTGTGTGGCGGTGAAGATCAACCACGCGCCCATCCAAACAACAAGCCACGTACCTGTACTGCCGTCAGACACCCGGATCCGGGAAAGTTATGTAGTGTTGATGAAATGGAAAAACTACTTTTGGAGAAATGGTCTCATATTAGAAAGGAGGAAACCAAAAAACATAACAAAGATTTTATTTTTACAGGAAAGAAGGAAACCAAGAAACCTAAAGAGTTATTTTCTGCTGGTATCTCCTTATTACAGGTTCATGAATTGATTCATAAGGAGAAGATCATTGTGTTTATAAATCCTAGTTGCAAGCATAATTTTATCAATATTAATTTGGCAAAAAATTGCAAGTTCCAACAAAACACATTGAAAACACACAGGTTGATAATGAGGATATTCAAAGTTATAAAGATTTGAAGTTTTCTATGAATAAGTATGTGTTGCATGGTGATTTTTATACTTCATATATGGATAACATGGATGTTATTATGGGATACCCTTGGATGGAATCTATGGGTATTATCAATATTAATGTGCAGAAAAAATTCCTGAAGCTCTGGTATAAAAAGAAGAAAATTAAATTACAGGATATTTCCATCAATAAACAGGTAAAGTCCAAGGAGGCTGAAGCAGAATATGGTCCAGGGACTGACACATCAGATGATGAGCCTTTGATGGTCGACAACCAAACACAAACATCAAACCAGGTACAAGAAAAACAGGTAGAGTCCAAGGAGGCTGAAGCAAAAAATGTTACATGTACGGAATCCGTGGTTGAAGTAATATTGGAAGATAAGCAACCATAACAGATGCCACAACATGTACCAGATACCAATCAGGCTCCATTAGGTGGTGAATTAAAGAAAGATACACTGTTGGTTAAAAATTCAGCATATCGCCACTCACATCACCCTGCAAGAAAAAAATCTACATGATGACAACGAATTAGCCACAAGGACGGCAACCCCCGCATGATAGATAGAGAGGGTAGACGTTCCACGGTCCACCTACTACACATCAACATAGAAGAGCCGCCAGGGTCAACTTCCATCTCAAGCGAGTGAGGCATCGGCTAGATCGAGGGTTCACTTTTTTCTCAGATGGCTAAATGCACGTGTATGGTACCAGTGGACTACTCTTTTGAGTAGATCTTATTATGTGTGTTCTTCTTATGTTTCAGGGACGAAACATGTTTAAGGGGGGTGGAATGTAGTATACCTAGGGGGGGTAGTATGGGGTACAGGGGGAGGTACCCAAGGGAATAATATAATAATGGGATGGGCCATAGTAATAAATAAAGTGGTTAACCTGTATCATGTAAGGGACCACAAGTAGTTAGCAATAATGTAATAGGCCCATTGTATTAGATAAATGGTATTGAGGGAACTATGGTAATGACCCATGGTATTGTATGTATGAGGCCTATATAGAGGCTAGAGACTCCCCATTGAGGGATGTCAAGGATTATTGTATGAACAGACATATGGCTTGTGGAGTGTTCTTCTTCCTTAAGGAGTGAATGTATGGTGTTGCCCTACTTTAAGGGTTTTATTAATAAAGAAACATTTCTATCTGTATTTAGATCTTGTTATTTTTGGTGATTATTTACAGTTATTGGGTATATTGGTATCATTTCATATATTTTCATGTCAGATCTATAACATAAGTCACCCACGTGGTCCCTCACCCACCTGTATTGATCGTATGTTTGAAGGTGGGCCTCCCGAATCTAAAAGTATGTCTTGTCATTTGGTAATTGAATATTTAGTTGACTTCTCATGGATACTTCTGAGTGTGGATTGATGGGGGGATTTGGCAAAAAGGGTGGGCTTAGTTTGTGCTCTTGTCCCCTTGATCCCTTTTGGAGGTTACCCTTGGATCTTAGTCCTGTGGGATCTCCTTTATTGACCATTTGATTCTAGGGTGGTACTACTTGGGAAAACTCGACTTTGGGTGCATTGTCCCGCTCCTTTATTTGCATATATTACTCCCTTTCCTCTCACTATAGTCCCATTCATCATTTCTCCCTCTTGGGTCCACGTTTCCATTCTGGGTCCACGTTGGGCCAACCTCCCTATCCCCTTTCTCCACCTTGGGTTAGGCCTAAAATGATGCCCCAGAGGTCGAAGCAGCTAAAAGAAATATATATATATATATATATATATATATATATATAATTTGCCACATTTAACAAGAAATTGTACCACAAAATGCAAAAGATAGTTGGGGCAAAAATAGTTAGCACGTGGGCAAAAACCAATACATGAGCTCTACCCCAATCCATGGTCATCACCCTGGTTTCACAGGCCCTAGATGAACTTAATTTATCATCATTAACCCATGATTATCCCAACCCTTGGAGGACAATGAACCGTCCTACCTAAAAGGGTGTAGTTGCTGCTATATCTTACACATCATGCTCTCATCCTTTGAGCCCCGAGCATTTAATGAAAGAAAATTCATGAAAGGTAAAAGGCATATAAAAAAGGGTGGAAAAATCAAGGCCGGGGCACCTCGTGTACCATGATTGTTCCCTCCTACACATTACATACCCAGGTGTGGCTCAGGGTTGCCCCTCTCATTCCCTATTCCATTCCACTTATTTATCACTTGTCACCCCCATTAAATGGATGTACCTTGGACATACTATCCCCTTTAAGGGCTAAAACCACCTAATAAGGTACTTGGTTAACCCCCTTTGGAGCTTGGAGACACTAGCACATGCCAAAGCCCACTACGGAAGGGCATGCCATTATGAAGTGCCCACTTTGTTATCCATGATTTGTAAACTCTTTTACCCGATTATTTTAATGGCTGGTTGTACTGGAAGCCTAGGGGACACATTGGATGTTATGCAGGATTATAGGTGGTTTCCATTTGGGTTTGGTCTCCCTATACGGGACTCTAACCCCCATAGGTCGACATTGGCACATATAAGGTGTATATAGAGAGCCATTAGCCTCCACAGCAGCAGACAACACTCCACGGATCTTCATAGATGCTTAGAGAACTAGTGATCCACTTTTGGGATGATGGTGATATACTTGGTACATTATGTCGAGCAGGCCCCCACAGGAGCCCCACTCTGGGCAGGTGTCCTAGGACTTGTATGATGCCATGGCGGCATTCATTCGACCACTCGGACCCTTGCAGAGGATCTACAGGCATCTCTTATTCATATGGAGACCAATGGGGTCGTTTATGTGCCCCCAGACCCACTAGGAGCACCACAGGTCTACTACTTGGAGAACAAGGGGCCACCCACTTGTCCATCGTATTCTGAGGACTTTATTTGTCAGTATGGCACTTCAGGACATTATTAGGCCTTTGGAGGGCTCCACGACATGTACATATTATTATTTGGCCCCTTGTGAGGCTTATTTTTACACTTGTGAGCTAATTTGGTGGGCTTGTCACCAATAGGGGTTTTATTTGCACATTATTTTATCATTAGGGGCTAATGTAAGCCCATGTGCTAATTCTAACTCCTTAGGAGGCTATATATTGATGTTAGATACATTCATTTCAATCATCACTTGACTTGGGATCTCTCTAATCGTCGAGAACTTTAAATGTTTTCCTTGGAGGATATTTTTGGAGATGGATGAATTTTGACGTATGGATTGGGCTATTTTTTGTCTTGGAGCTTTGTCTTGCAAACAAAATGCTGGTTGGATATATTCTATAACGTTGTAAGTAAATTTTGACGTTGTTATTCTTGTTGCTGCATACTGCTAAAATTAGGGCTAGTTGTTGGATAATTGAAATATGGAAGTAGGCATGTTTTAACTAATTTAATGTATGGGTTGTTGAAGGAAGTGTAACTAGGTTCGGTCTTCATAAATGTAGTTTTGATATTTGTATTTATTCAAGAAAAGAAATATTATTTTTATAATATATGTCAATGAGTTTTTTGCTCATTGAAATAGGTCTAACACAAGTTAAAGTGCTATAGTTGAGTCAAATAGTCAAAAGAAAAGGTTGAAGACCTTAAGGGCATGTTAGACCTGGTATGTTTATGTATTACAACCAAGAGAATACCTCCAAGCAAAGTCAACAAGCCTCCTTCAAAGCAAAGAGACCTTCGAAGCAACAATCTGAGCTATATATGTCAAGTCGGCCTAAGGACAACATGTCAGCCTCAAGTCAGCCTAAAGGAGGGACAATCCTCTATATATAGAGGTTGTCCACTCCCTCTCAACGTCAAGCTATCATCTCTGAAATTAGTGAAGGTAGGAAGCCAAGTAAGGGGTAATAAGAAGACAAGAAAAGGGTCTCCAAGGCAGCGAAGAAAGAAGGAAGCAAACCGAAGTGTTAAAGGGCCAGTTACAGCCACATGTGCGAAGAAAGAAGAGTTGTCTCTATGGCTATAACAACAGTAACCTACAGTCAACCATATCTCATTGATTAGGGTTGAAACTAGGCCTACAAGGCCTCTCACTCAAGCATGGAAGAAGGCTATACAAGCAAAGGGAGAAGGAGAAGTTTGACATAGTTTTTGTGAGGAGATTCCCTCACACATGCGAGGAACTAGGGCTGCATTACTGTTGCTCCAAGTATGTAATATTTGTGAAAGAGAAGAAGACTCGGTTGGGAGACAACAAGGTCATCTCCCTAAGTTAGAAAGGCTCCATCACAAGCAAAAGAAGAAAAGGTCAAGGAACATTTTAGAGTGTACAATAGAAGGTCTCTACAGTTGCCGGAAGAAGTGTCGAAGGAAGAAAGACAGTGCTGGAAGAAGGAGAACAAAGTGTTGCAAGAAGAAGTAATCTTGAAAGGGCTTGACTTATGCTTGAAGGATATTCTTGTCAAGGATCTAGGGTTTGGTATTGATCAATAAGAAACTTCAATAAGAGAAACTTACTAAAGGGTTTTCCTCTCAAGAGAAGAGAGGTTTTGGCCCTGGTAGAGAGTCAACATCTTGTGTTCTTGTCCTTATGTTTTTAGTAGCAGTTTGATGAACTACACACACATGCATTAATAATAAGAAGAAGAAGATTAAGCTAACAAGAAAAAGTAAAAAGACTCCACAAATTGTTATCAAGGAACAAAGAATCACACTACACCTAATTGCCCTAGATCCTTCAACATGGGCTAATGTGATATGAATGAAATGTCCTAGAGATTATTTGTCTCGATAAGCTTGCATCATTTGCTTTGAAGCATAAATGCTTGAAGGTCACTTTTTTTTTCCTTCTCTCAATATTGGATGAAGCTAACTTTTAGGGCCTCTTTGATCAAGAAACCAAGTTCGTACTCATCATCATCCTTGACGCCATACCCCCAAGTGAATTAGGCACTGATCCCTCAAAAAGGGTGATCATTTTAACCCTCTTTTTACCCTTTTCCCCTAGGTCTAGCCCCATTAGGTCACATAGGGCATCAATTTCTCGGGAATTGACCCAAGGGAAAATTTCGATCTCCTATAGGCTACTGCACTGGTGGGTCCCCTCCCTCTCTTCCAAATTTAAGGCAATTCTAATGGTGGAATCTTTGGAAATCCAAAGCCCTAGATCTAGGATCGAATTTTGCCTAGGCATCCCCAAGGATAGACCTCAACATGATCAACTCAACCTTTTGAAGTAAATATTCTTGTTTGGTCCTTTCCTTTCACCCTGTCTAGGATAGGAACATCATTGGTTGCTACATTGCATCCCCAAACCTGGACTGGGCCCTCTTGGCCCCATGTGGTCCTACTTCTCAATAAAGATTATTTGTGAAGGACCATTTGGGAATCCAAGATTCCCAAGGATTATAGGGATTGAGAACCTCGTCTATAAGCCTATTCCTTCTCCCTCAACCCTCCAATCCTTACCCCTTACCCTTGGAGGACCAAGTCCCTTACTTAAAGCACAAGCAAGTTCCATTCTTCACTCCATCCTTGGGAAAGGGTTTCTAGTGTCACTTTCCACCGACCCATTGACATATACTTTACAAGTGATCCCTACACTACCGAGACTACTCCCATCAGTGAAAGTCCGTAAAGGGCAGGGAGGCTTAGCTGTGGTGACAATGGGCTAAGCCTCCATCGTTGCCCTTAACCTAACAGTTGTCCTCTTAGGAACCCCTTTTAGGTCCCCTGTTGGTTTGAGTGGTAACATTTCTGGTGCTGTTGCCGGGGACACGAGACGTGTGTTTTGTTCCCTGTACGACATATTGACATATCATTATTGGCAACTCCACTAGAAGAATGAAGCCCTAGTTCTTCATTGAGCTTTGAAGTTAATGCTTGTAGGGTGAAGCAAGCATCTATCAAGGCACCTCAATTCACCCTGGCAACTCCATTATAATCTTAATATGAAAAATCATAGAGGATGGAGATTTCTGTTGGTCCTATATTTGAAAAACTCAATAACCAAGAGATTCAAGAGCTACAAAAGAAAGTTGTCAAACATGCAAACTTTTCAAAATATGTTGGAGAGCATGGATATGGAATTCATGCTCAGGTTTTATAGGTCACAAGAAGTACAACTCGACATAGTAAGGTGTGCTTACGAAGAGGATCCTAGTTGTCTCCTTGACCTTGCTCACATAACTTGTGCCGTTAATATTTTGGATAACCTAATTAATATGAAAAGGACTACCTCCTCTGGGGATGACGAAGAGGTGGATGCCAAGAGCCTCCAAGTCACGCAAGAAAGAATGGATGAATATAGTAGGTCATGCAGGGAGGTAGTAAGGGAATATAATTCTAATGAAGTTTTATCTTGCTTATATGATGAATAAGTGAAGCTTCATAAGGTGAAATGTGAATATAAGGAGAACCCTACTAACACTCTCCTCCTGGAAGCATACTACCAAAGTCATGTAACAAATACCTTTGCCATTGTTCTTCAAGAGAAGAGAGAAGAAGAGAGGTCGTGCTTATCGACCAACCAAGATGAATATGACCTTGAGGATCTCGGTGATGAGCAGGAAGATGAGTCCTCGCTGGGGCTGTAGGATGGACATGATGATTTTGAGAGTGCATTTATTGAAGAGAATGAAGCTATGGAAAGTAGGGCCGAGACTGACTTTACCTTTCTCAAAGATATCACTCCTAATGAATCCCCTTTTGAAAACCTTGAGGAAGGTGATCCCGTAAGCTCCTTGGAAAGTGACATTGGAGTTTATTTCCTCATTAAAAAGGAGAAGGAAATTGTTGGGCCCCAATTTGATTGTGCTCCAATTTATGATACTGAAAGGAAAGATGAGATTGAGATTGGTTTTTCCTTTATCCCGAACCTTACTTGTGATGAGCTATCCATCGATACCTTTAGGAAAGAGCATTAATATTTTCCCTTGCATGAAGAAGGACAATTGGAAATGATTGATTCTCCTTTTAAGGAAAGCCCAATCTTTGATGCTTATAATGAGGAAAGTAATGAGGCTCCCACCTACCCACCTCACGGCTATGTGTTCAAATCACTTGAGCCTCTAAATTGTGGAGAAGGAAATCCCATCGAATATGACACTTCGCCCTCCCCTTTGCCTTCCGCTCTTGTTCATCACCTTGAGTTTCCCTCAAGTAATTTCTTTGTCTCTTTTGATATGACCTCCAGTAACAATTCCCCATTTCTCCTTTCTGAATATGGTGTCAAGGAGGAACCCTTCATTGAATATACTTTATCCCCTTTGACCCATCATCAGGATACCTCCCCTCCCCGCTGTGACCATCACATTCAGAGACCTATTTGTTGCACTCCTTTCTTTCACCCTTCGTTCCCCTCTCATCACAACCATGTGACATCCTCAAAGCATGATATTACAAGCAGTGATTGTGATGAGGAGTTCTCGAGAGTGACCTGGACGTCTAGAATGACTAGTTTTATTTCTCCTAGGACCTCCCTCTACCTCGAATGGAGATCATCTTTTCCCGCCTCCCACCCGCCTCATCCGCCATGTGATTATGTCCTCGTTTGATTTGGGGGTTGCTACATGAGTAATCATACTGGCAGGCATATGTGTAATACCCATATATTGGAAAACAGGAAACATGTAAATACTCATAAACTGGAAAACAGGAAGCTTAAAAACTTAATTTGCACTTACCTGAACTGCTAGCTGATCCCGTGCAGTTGACGATACTGTTCCCGTGCAGTTGACGATACTGTTGATGTTGAGCTCCAATTACCCAGGGAGACCAATTCCGCCCAGCCTGATTGAGCAGAGGCTGGCTACTCAATCCAGCAAGCTTCTCATAGAAGCCCACTGTCCCCCGTGCCCAGAACCTCAGACAGATTAAAGCTCTTCCAATAGCAAATCTCTCTCACTGCTGAATTCCTCCTCTGGTTTCACTGCTGAATTTCCCCCCCCGTTCTCGGCTCATAATCCCGGTTTTAACCACGGGCCTGGCGGTGGCCGCCCTCCCGCATGCAACCACCGCCTTCCCCTGTCCCGACACGCCTTCTACGCATACGGCTCTCTCCCTGCTGTCATATGTGCTCTGATATATATCTTATGGGAATTAAACGTCCCCCTTGTATAAGGGTCCTTGTTTTGTATAATTTAGTTTTATAAGTTAACTTATATTTTACAAAGTTTAATTTATAATTATATTTTATAAAGTTAATTTATATATTTTGTAACGTTTAATATATATATATATTTTATAAAGTTTAGAATTATATTTTATAAAGTTTAATAAATTTATATTTATAAAACTTAAATAAATTTATTATTTAAAATTCATCACATTTGTTTTATTATAAAGTTTGAAACTTTATATAGTGGATTAGTTTAGATGGGCCGTTACATACACTCCCTCTTCTGTAAACTTCGTCCCGAAGTTAGAGTTTTAGGTTTAAGGTTTTAATGGATATGACTTTTTCTATCCAGGTCCCCAAGCTATCCTCAAATCATCCTATCCTTCCTAATCTCTTCTGCTCCCATCCTATCCGTCCTCTACTGGAGTATGCCATGGCGCCAGTTTTACTGACCCGACCATTCATAAACTCTAAGGTGACAGCGTCGGTTATACCGACCTGATCCCTAGTAGGCATCCGGCAGTCATCATCACACGTCTAGGGGAGCGTGACTCGCACAGTCCTCCCATGACTCCAGGGTTCGAAGGATAAACGGTGGGCAACACCTCCACCCCTCCTAGTAGAATTTAGGATTAATACCCTTTCATAGAATCACTTGGAGCTTTAATTGTTCTGAGGTTCTGTCATCACGTGGTCATCCCGGTAACTGTCTATTACCTGCAATCAGACGCTTATCCATGCATTCGTAAAATGTGCATCAGCATATTCAAGGTAGCTCACTTATTATCCCCTTATGAGTTAATCTATGATACTATAGTACAACATATTTTGCTATATTCCACGCATGTCTTTGGACGTTTATCTAGAGTGTATTCACTTCCTGATTTCTATCCCATTGATCATATTGACATAAATAAATAAATCAGATCTATAATATCTTAATTTCTATCAGAAGAAAACTTATTCAACTGTCTTAACTTTACTTCAACAATTATAATTTAGTAAAATAAACCACATATATTGTTTTGGTATCCATGTACCAGCAGGAATTAAACATATATTATGCCACAAAATTTCATGTTTATCCATAATCATTCAAAATGTTTTTGAGTCTCTGATTGTAGTGAAGTAAATATATACTAAACATAGTGTAAGGTTCTTCAAAATGGACATAAATTAGGGTATCTCTGGCATATGTCCTCCGTATCTTCCCAAGTCGCTGATCCAGGGCTATACTTGTCCCATTGGACCTTAACTTGGTCCACCAGGCGGTTCCTCAGCTGTCGAACTCTACGTTCCAGTATACGTAACGGTTCGACCGTTATGACTCCCTCGTCCGATACCTGCAATTCCTTCCATTGAAGGTTATGAGATAGATCAGCTATATAATGCCTTAATACAGAAACATGAAATACATTATGAATTTTATGCAGGTGAGGTGGCAGGGCAAGACGATAGGCAACAGGTCCAACTCTTTCCACGACTTTAAACGGTCCAATAAATCGGGGTGACAATTTTGTCCCTTTTCCGAATCGAATAGTACTTTTATTTGGTTTGATGCGGACGAAGACCTGATCCCCTACTTCATACTTCCTATCAGTTCGGTGAGCATCAACATAACTCTTTTGTCTATCCTGTGCTTCCTTTAATCGTTGTCTAATCTGTCTGACCTGTGCTTCCATTTCATGGATTAATTCTGGTCCTATTATCACTCGATCTTCTAACCTGTCCCAACTTAACGAAGTTCTGCAAGGTCTGCCATATAAAGCTTCAAATGGAGGCATCCCAATCGAACTGTGGTAACTGTTGTTGTATGCGAATTCGACTAAGGGTAAATACTTTTCCCAGTGTGATTGCTGATCCATTACATACATTCGCAACATGTCTTCAAGTACTTGATTTACTCTTTCAGTTTGCTCGTCAGTCTCAGGATGGTAAGCAGTGCTTAAATTTAGCTGAGTACCTAAGGCTGTCTGCATGCAAGTCTAGAATTTGGAAGTGAATCGCGAATCTCTATCGGATATAATCTTCTTAGGCACTCCATGAAATCTGATAATTTCATTTATGAATACTCGAGCAATGTCAGCAACATCATAAGTATCTCTTAATGTGTAATACCCATAAATTGGAAAACAGGAAACATGTAAATACTCATAAACTGGAAAACATGAAGCTTAAAAACTTAATTTTCACTTACCTGAACTGTTAGCTGATCCCGTGCAGTTGACGATACTGTTCCTGTGCAGTTGACGATACTGTTGATGTTGAGCTCCAATTACCCAGGGAGACCAATTCCGCCCAGCCTGATTGAGCAGAGGCTGGCTACTCAATCCAGCAAGCTTCTCACAGAAGCCCACTGTCCCCCGTGCCCAGAACCTCAGACGGATTAAAGCTCTTCCAATAGCAAATCTCTCTCACTGCTGAATTCCTCCTCTGGTTTCACTGCTGAATTTCTCCCCCCCCGTTCTCGGCTCATAATCCCGGTTTTAACCACGGGCCTGGCGGTGGCCGCCCTCCCGCATGCAACCACCGCCTTCCCCTGTCCCGACACGCCTTCTACGCATACGGCTCTCTCCCTGCTGTCATATGCGCTCTGATATATATCTTATGGGAATTAAACGTCCCCCTTGTATAAGGGTCCTTGTTTTATATAATTTAGTTTTATAAAGTTAACTTATATTTTACAAAGTTTAATTTATAATTATATTTTATAAAGTTAATTTATATATTTTGTAAAGTTTAATATATATATATTTTATAAAGTTTAGAATTATATTTTATAAAGGTTAATAAATTTATATTTATAAAACTTAAATAAATTTATTATTTAAAATTCATCACATTTGTTTTATTATAAAGTTTGAAACTTTATATAGTGGATTAGTTTAGATGGGCCGTTACAATATGTATATTGATGTGATGATATGTTGGATGCAATGGCTTTATGATTACACTTAGTATTAACATTACTATATGCATGTTAGGGTAGGATGCATTGCATGCTGATTTTCCTCATTAGAACTAACCACATATGATGTTTCTCATGATAGATTAGATTTAGGTTATTAATTTTTTTTTTTTGCAAATTTTATTTCTTGTTGGTTTATGGACTAACATTAAACATGGGTGATCATAAGACACTGTGAAAAACATGCTGCCCCGCGGCTTTGATCTTTGACATGTGCAAATAACAGGTCTACGGTGACCAAGAGATTGCTGGAGTTCTCATGACCGCTTGTTCGAGCAACCTCATCCACTTCTTCGAGAGATCACGTCCCAATTGGAGCGAGATGTTACCCACCACTTCGTGGGTGATATCACGAGGAGAAATTTTTCTCCATGATGGACATCAGCTGGCAGTCAGCAGTCTCCTGCTATCTCGTTGTGCCATTTCTCAGCCACTTAAGCTATCCATGTGGTCCCTCACCCACCTGTATTGATCATATGTTTGAAGGTGGGCCTCCCGAATCTAAAGGTATGTATTGACATTTGGTAATTGAGTATTGGGTGTTGATTTTTGGTAGCATCAAATGTTCACTAAGTCTTAAATTTTGCAGGGAGGCTTGGGCACATGTATTCTAAAGAACCCAGAAAGCGTTTTGGGAAATTCCACCCAGAAACAATTTTATTAGAATAATTAATTATTTTTAATGGGACCCTAAGTTTAAACTTAGGAAAATAAAATAATTAATGGGTATTAATCTAACCATGGGTGTAACTTCTAGAAGAAGACGAGGATCAAGCATAAATGATCTTAGCCATTGATTAATTTCTAATCTGGGCTGTTGAATGTCAACGAGGAGATTATTTAAGGAAGCTTGAGGGTCATTTGGAAAATACATAGAGAGTTCAAAAGTTCGATTTTCTGAAGCAGAGCAGCTGTCGGAAGAATTTCGATAGTGAGTTGTTGAAGTGAGGGGCAGGGATAGTTTGGTTGGAGAGTCTTCTTCTGAGCCAGGATACGTAGCAGAGAGGCAGAGAAACACCAGAAGGAGGTAGCGCAGTACCTAGGAGGGGTTGACACTGAGACAGAAGGGCACACACAGAGGCAACACAATCCTCCAAGCAGAAGTCCGAAAATTTATTGGGGTTTGAAGTTCTGAGCCGGGAGAGTTGACGTCAGAGCTCTGGGAGAGAAAATCGATTCCCAGTTGAGCTGACGTAAGGCCTTAGAGGCTGACGCAGGGCCCACATAAGGGCAATGAAGTAGCTGAGGAACTCGCAGTTCAGATGCTGGATCAGCCAGGACTTGTTGGGTAGAGTGAGGTAATCTCACAAATTTCTTCTGCCAGTCATATTTCTTTGTGACAAGATTGCCGGCTGGACACTTAAAAGTTGTATTCATAAAACTATTGCATAATAATAAAAACCGTCAGATCTGCTGCACCGGTTTTCCTGCATTGGGTTTTTCCAGGGACGTTTGTCCAAAAACAATTGTCATTTGTTTATGTCTTTCTCTAATGTTCAGTTTCTTGTTTCGACATATAATTTAATTGGTGTAGGCTGCAGTGTATGTATTTTGATGTTTGCTGTAGGAAACTGCAAATAACTTGTTTATGTAAATCTAACAAGTAGGAGAAATATCATCAGTGTTGCAGTAGGAATTCCCTGGTTTGAGGAATTTTCACATTGGGTTTACTTCTCATGGATACTTCTGGGTATGGATTGATGGGGGGATTTGTTAGAAAGGGTTGGCTTAGTTTTGTTGATTTTGGGTAGCATCAGATGTGCTCTAGCCCTCAAATTTTGCAGGGAGGCTTGGACACATGCATTCCAAAGAACCCAAAAAGCGTTTTGGGAAATTCCACCAAGAAGTTATTTTATTAAAATAATTAATATTTTTAATGGGGTTCCTAAGTCTAAACTTAAGAAAATTAAAATATTAATGGGTATTAATCTAATCAAGGGTGAAACTTCTAGAAAAAGCCACAGATCAAGCCAAAATGATTTGAGCCTTTGATTAAGATTTAATCGAGATCGTTGGTTGTCCAACAGGAAGATATAAGAAGGGGCTTGAGGGTTATTTGGAAAGCACAAGAGAGATTCAGAAAAGCGATTTTCTGAAGTGAGAAGTTCTTAGGAGGAAAAATCGATTGAAGAGATCTCTTGCAGTTGAGGGGTAGGGATAGAAGCTTCCAGAGAGAGAGATTCTCAGTCGGAGATACATCAATAGAGAGAGGTAGTGAGTGATCCAGAAGCCTTGACGCAGAGGTTGACGTAGGGCTAGAAGGGTCACGCAGAAGCAGCGCAGAGGGAGAGAGAGAAAGTCGAAAATCAATGCAGTGAGTAAGTTTCAACAGTCGGAAGCCAGGGGGTGAGATCAGGAGGCTAAGAGCAGTGACTCTATGCTATTGATTGATTCCCAGTTGGGTGACGCTGTGCCTGAGAGCGTTGACGCTGGGACAGCATAGAGGCAACGCAGAGCTAGCGCAAGGCCTGCTAGGGGTACCTCATCTAACAGTTGGAACAACCGTGACTTTTTCTCAGTGATTGTGTGAGGTAAAACTCACAGAGATTCTGCCAATATTTCTCTCTCTGTAACTGAATAAACCTGTGAGGTATTCATGATGTATTCAAAATTTACAACTGCTTAATAATAATAAATCCTCAGAGTTGCTGCACCAGTTTCCCGCATTGGATTTTTCCAGGGACTTTTGTCCCAAAATAACGGTGTCTATGTGTTTCTATTTTCCTTGCTCAGTTTCTATGTTTCAGAATCATATTTAATTGTGTAGGCTGCTTCAGTAATTTACTTCAATGTTTCAAAAAGAAATTTGAAATAAACTTGTAATGTAATATACAATCTAGGTGAAGTAGATTCAGTTGGTTGCAGTAGGATTCCTGAGATTTTTAGATCTAAGAATTTTCACATGGTATCAGAGTTGTTGATGTGAAACAGAGAAGAGAAGATCTAGCACTGAAGCAAGGGTCAACTTCTTGTAGCAAGCAACGGTTTGAATCCTCTAAGGGATTGCTAGTTCTAGTTGGGAGGGCTATATTTTTGTGGGTGTCTCTCTCTGAGTGAGCCAACAGAGAGGTAAGACTGCCAGATCGAAAACTTTCCAAGGTAGAGGGAGCTACGCAGAGCCACGCAGAGCTAGAGGGACGCAATTTTTTTGCAAGATAAGTGTTGGGCAGAAAAGCCGTCAGAAGGAAGAAGTTGATCGCATAGTGAGGCAATTCTTCCTCATTGATTTCTTGCCGAGGAAATCAATATTTCTCATTTGCTAAGAAACAGAAGGGCAACAACTTACCATCTCCATCAGGGAGTGCATAAGGCAGCCAGGAGCTATGCAGTAGGGAGAAAGAGGGAGTTGTTCGACATTTTTTGGAGGATATGGAAACCAGTGGCTTGAGGGACCAGGACTAAATGGACAGAGCTTCCAACTATGCCATCTGGAAGGCTAGAATGACTTTCCTTCTGGATGAGCATGCCCTTAAGACGTATGTTGATAATGTGGTAGCTAAACCTGCAAATGCAGATCCGCTAAAGAAGTACAAGGCTGAGATGTCAAAGGTCAAGAGGATGATTTTGGATGGAGTCAAGGATCACGTGGTGTGCCATGTTGCTAGCAAAGGAACTGCTAAGGAGATGTGGGATGCCTTGGCCACATTGTATCAGGGATCTTCCGAGCAGTGAAAGAGGCACTTAGAACAAAAGTTGAGGTTTGCGCAGATGGAGAAGGGAGAACGTGTGGATCCATTCCTCACAAAGTTGAAGGAGACCCGTGATGAACTGTCAGCTGCGAGGCAGACACCTCAGGATTCAGAGTTAGTGAGACTGGCTCTAAATTTTGTCTCGGATGATTGGAAAGTCTTTGTCTAGAGTATCCTACGCAGATCAACATTGCCAAATTGGGACGAGATGTGGGCAGCTCTGAAACAAGAAGAGCGAGGAGAGACCTGTTCAAGGTCAAACTTAACGGAAGCAACAACAACAGTGGGTCAAAGTCCAAAGTAGAGGAGGAGGATAACACAGACCTTGCATCGAAGGGATAGCAGGGGCAACAAAGACGAAGCAAGGGCATCTCCAAGACGAAATGTTTCAAATGTGGCGGGATGGGCCACTGTGCATCCCAGTGTCCTTTGAAGAAAAAGGGCAAGGATGAGAAGCATGGTCTTAAGGTTGCGACTGCAAAGATTGAATAGGAGGAGGAGTTTGCCATGACAACCAAGATACCTCCAGGAGGGAGGTGGGATGATATAGAACTGTAGTTCGATAGAGCTACAAATGGGCAGGATCCTTGAAGAGCCCACCTCTTGGATATTTACCTTGCTATGGGAGCCCATATTCAGTGGTAGCAGGATGGAGGAGTTTTCAGTTGGTGCCATGGAGTGTTGATTTGACAGATGCAGTGGTTAGTAGCGCCAGAATGTGAGCAGTGTAGAGTAGAGAGGCAACAATGCAAGGAGGCACAGTGGAGAGCTTTAACAGTGCATAGTAGGGAGGCAGCAATGCGACAAGGCACAGTGCAGAGCTTCAACAGTGTAGTGGCTTCAGAAGAGAGCGTGGAACTAGCGGTTGTCAGGATTTTAGCACCGAGGTGTATCCACTGGATACTTGTTCAGTTCTGAGTGTTTTTAGTTGCTTCTCTCAGCAACTGAGTTGCAGTACGGATGCAGTGTTAGAAGTGGCAGTGCTAGCAGCATAGCAGATGCAACATTTGAGAGGGAGCTGCAATACAAATGTAGCATTGGTAGTGGCTATGTCAAAGTCAACAATACAATAGCAGCATCAACGCAGTGGTTGGTGGATAACATGTCAGACATCAACAACATAGAGGACAATGTTTAAGAGTCAGAGCAGTATGCAGTAGCAGTGTATTACTAGAGCACATTCCTCTCTAAGAGGGAGTGTTGCTTTGGGGTAGCAGCGGATGTGCTCTAGGCCTCAAATTTTGCAGGGAGGCTTGGGCACATGCATTCCAAAGAACCCAGAAAGCGTTTTCGGAAATTCCACCCAGAAGTGATTTTATTAAAATAATTAATATTTTTAATGGGGTTCCTAAGTCTAAACTTAGGAAAATTAAAATATTAATGGGTATTAATCTAATCCGGGGTGAAATTTCTAGAAAAAGCCATGGATCAAGCCAAAACGTTCTAAGCCTTTGATTAAGATTTAATCTAGGTTGTTGGTTGTCCAACAGGAAGATATAAGAAGGGGCTTGAGGGTCATTTGGGAAACACACAAAGAGATTGAGAAAATCGATTTTTTGAAGTGAGATGTTCTCAAGAGGAAAAACCGATTGAGGAGATCTCTTGCAGTTGAGGGGCAGGGATAACAACTTCCATAGAGAGAGATTCACAACCGCAGGTACATCAGCAGAGAGGCAGTGAGTGATCCAGAAGGCTTGACACAGAGACTGACGCAGGGTTAGAAGGGCCACGCAAAAGTAGCGCAGAGGGAAAGAGAGAAAGTTGAAAATCGGTGCAATGAGTTAGTTTCAGTGGCTGAAAGTTGGGGTGTGAGATCGAGAGGCTGAGAGCAGTGACTCATAGCTATTGATCAATTCCCTAGTGGGGTGACGTTGTGCCTGAGCAGGTTGATGCTGGGACAAAGTAGAGGCAGCGCAGAGCTAGCGCAAGGCTGATTTGGGGCACCTCATCTAGCAGCCGAAATAGCCGAGACTTTTTCTTAGTGTTGTGTGAGGTAAAACTTACAAAGCTTCTGCCAGTATTTCTCTATCTGTAAATGAATAACCCTGTGAGGCATTCAGTGATGTATTCGGAATTTGCTATTGCATAATAATAATAAACCCTCAGAGTTGTTGCACCGGTTTTCTCGCATTGGGTTTTTCCTGGGACTTTTGTCCAAAAATAATGTTATCCAGTGTTTCTATTTTCCTTGCTCAGTTTTTATATTTCAGAATCATATTTAATTGGTGTAGGCTGCTTCAGTAATTTACTTCAATGTTTCAAGAAAAAATCTAAAATAAGCTTGTAATGTAATTTACAATCTATGCGAAGTAGACTCTGTTGGTTGCAGTAGGATTCCCGAGATTATTAGATCTCGGAATTTTCACAAGTTTGTGCTCTTGTCCCCTTGATTTATTTTGGATGTTATCCTTGGATCTTAGTCCCGTGGGATCTCCTTTATCGACCATTTGGTTCTAGGGTGGTACTACTTGGAAAAAGCTGACTTTGGGTGCATGGTCCTGCTCCTTTATCTGCATATATTACTCCCTTTCCACTCACTATACCCCCATTCATCATTTCTCCCACATGGGTCCACATTTCCATTCCGGTCCACATTGGGCCAGCCTCCCTATCCCCTTGCCCCCACCTTGGGTCAGGCCTAGAATGATGCCCCAAAAGTTGAAGCAGCTAAAAGAAAAAGAAAAAAGCATAATTGGCCACAATGTAACAGGAAATTGCACCACAAAATACAAAAGATGGTCGGGGCAAAAATGATTAGCACATGGGCAAAAGCCAATACATGAGCTCTACACCAATCCATGGTCCTCGCCCTGGTTCCATAGGCCCTAGATGAACCTCTTTTATCATTCAGGAACCCATGATTGTCCCAACCCCTGGAGGGCAATGAACTGCCCTACGTAAAAGGGGGTAATCACTGTTATATCTTACACATCTTGCTCTTGTTCTTTGAGCCCCGTGTAGTTAATGAAAGAAAATTCATAAAAGGCAAAATACATATAAAGAAGGGTGGAAAAATCAAGTCCGGGGCACCTCATGTACCATGATTGCTCCCTCCTAAACATTACATACCCAGGTGCAGGCTTCCTCTTATCCAACTACCCCTATGCCCTAATATGTGGCCCAGGGTTGCCCCTCTCATTCCCTATTCCATTCCACTTATTTATCACTTGCCACCCCCTTTAAAGGGATGTACCTTGGTCATACTATCTCCTTTAAGGGATGAAACCACCTAATAAGGTACTTGGTTAACCCCCTTTGGAGCTTGGAGACACTAGCACATGCCAAAGTCCACTACGGAAGGGCATGCCATTATGAAGTGCCCACTTTCTTATCCATGATTTGTAAACTCTTTTACCCGATTCTTCTAATGACTGGTTGTACTGGAAGCCTAGGGGGCGCATTGGATCTTATGTAGGATTATAGGTGGCTTCCATTTGGGTTTGGTCTACTTATACGAGATCCTAACCCATAGAGGTCTACATTGGCACATATAGGGTGTACATAGAGAGCCATTGGCGTCCACAACAATAGAAAACACTCCACGGATCTTTATCGATGCTCAAAGACTACTAGCGATCCACTTTTGGGATGATGGTGATATGCTTGGTACATTATGCCGAGCAGGCCCCCACAGGAGCACCAAACTCTTGGCAGGTGTCACAAGACTTGTACGATGCCATGGCAACATTCATTCCACCACTTGGACCCTTGCAAAGGATCTACAGGCATCTCCGATTCATATGGAGACCCATGGGTTCATTTATGTGCCCTCAGACCCACTGGGAGCACCACAGGTCTACTACTTGGAGAACAAGAGGCCACCCCCTTGTCCATCATATTCCGAGGAATTTATTCCTCAGTATGGCACTTCAGGACATTATTAGGCCTTTGGAGGGCCCCATGACATATACATATTATTATTTGGCCCCTTGTGAGGCTTATTTTGACACTTGTGGGCTAGTTTCGTGGGCTTGTCACCAATAGGGGTTTTATTTGCACATTATTTTGTCTTTAGGGGCTAATGTAGGCCCATAGGCTAATTCGAACTCCTTAGGAGGCTATATATATATGTTAGATACATTCATTTGGATCATCACTTGACTTGGGATCTCTCTAATCATAGAGAACTTAACATTTTTTTTCTTGGAGGATATTTTTTGGAGATGGATGAATTTTGATGTATGGATTTGGGCTATTTTTTGTCTTGGTGCTTTGTCTTGCAAACGAAATGTTGGTTAGATATATTCTATAACGTTGTAAGTAAATTTTGATGTTGTTATTCTTGTTGCTGCATGCTGCTAAAATTAGAGCTAATTGCTGCATAACTGAAATGTGGAATTAAGCATGTTTTAGCTAATTTAATGTATGGGCCAATGTTATATGAATGAAATGTCCTAGAGATTATTTTTCTCGATAAGCTTGCGTCATTTGCTTTGAAGTATAAATGCTTGAAGGTCACTTTTTTTTTTTTTTTTTTCTCTCATCATTGGATGAAGCTGACTTTCCGGGCCTCTTTGATCAAGAAACCAAGTTCTTACTCATCATCATCTTTGACTCCAAATATCCAAGTGATTTAGGCACTGATCCCTCGAAAAGGGTGATCATTTTAACCCTATTTTAACCCTTTTCCCCTTTTTCACTAGGTCTGGCCCCATTAGGTCACCTAGGGGATCAATTTCCCGAGAATTGACCGAAGGGAAAATTTCGATCTCCTATAGGCTACTGCGCTGGTGGGTCCCCTCCCTCTCCTCCAAATTTGAGGCAATTCTAACAGTGGAATCTTTGGTAATCCCAAGCCCTAGCTGTAGGGTCGAATTTTGCCTAGGCATCCCCAAGGCTAGACTTCAATAGGATCACTTCAACCTTTTGAAGTAAATATTCTTGTTTGGTCCTTTCCTTTCACCTTGTCCAGGATAGGAACATCATTGGTTGCTACATTCCAGCCCTGAACCTGGACTGGGTCCACTTGGCCCCGTGTGGTCCCACTTCTCAATAAAGATTATTTGTCAAGGATCATTTGGGAATTCAAGTTTCCCAAGGATTACAAGGATTCAAAACCTCTTCTATAAGCCTATTCCTTCTCCCTCAACCCTCCAATCCTCACCCCTTACTCGTGGAGGACCAAGTCCCTTGCTTAAAGAGAAAGAAAGTTCCATTCCTCACTCCATCCTTGGGAAAGGGTTTTCAGGGTCCCTTTCCACCTATCCATTGACATATACTTTGCAAGTGATCCCTACACTACCGGGACTCCTCCCATCGGTGAAATTATGTAAAGAGCAGGGAGACTTAGCTGTGGTGATAGTGGGCTAAGCCTCCACAGTTGCCCTTAACCTAAAAGTTGCCCTCTTAGGAACCCCTTTTAGGTCCCATGCTGGTTTGAGTAGTAACAAAGTGGAAGAGAAAAGCACACACAACAAAGGGAAAATTTCTCTCAGGGGATTTTGAGTTCCAGTAATCCGAGATTCCAGCAACAGATTGGCAGTAGCTGAGTGCAAATTTCCTCACTCTAAGAGGGAGTGTGTATAGTAGAGCTAGCAACCAAGCAGAGGGAAAGAGGGAGTTTTCAACATATTTGGAGATGGCCACAACAGGGCTGAAAGACCAAGATAGATTGGAGGGAGCCTCCAACTATGTCATTTGGAATGCTAGGATGTCCTTCCTTCTGGATGAACATGGCTTGAAGACCTATGCAGAAAATGTTGTAGCAGTTCCCCAGGACTTCGATTAGCAAAAGGATTACAGAAGGGAAATGGAAAAGGCCAAGTGGATGATTTTGGATGGTGTCCAGGATCATCTAATATCTCACGTGGCATATAAAGGGACAACAAAGGAGATGTAGGATGCCTTGTCTGAGATTTTCCAGAGTTCTTCCGAGTAGCAGAAGATGTTTCTCCTAGAGAAGCCGAGGAACACCAGGATGCAAAAGGGGGAGAGCATAAATGCCTTTCTCACTCGGATTCAGGAAGTTCGAGATCAACGGGAGGTGCCCCAACCCACAGAGCTTGTACGATTGACATTGAATAGTGTCTCAAAGGACTGACAGGGATTTTTCCAGAGTATCTTCAATAGAGATACCTTGCATAAGTGGGACAGGATGTGGTCCGATTTGTAACAAAAGTTGAGGCGGGCTCTGTTAAAGAGTACCATCAACGACAACGCTAGTAAATGACCGAAGAGTGAGGAGGAGAATATGGCCCTAACATCTAATTGTCCCAGTGAGGGGCAGGAGGAGCAAAAGAAGAAGAATAAGGACCTATCTAAGGTCAAGTGCTTCAGGTGTGGTGAGTGTGGGAGTAAATACATTAGACAACATCAAACCTACTTTGGAAGCTATGATCTGGCCCTGCCAGCTTCAGAGAGGGCTCTCTCTTTATGATTTAACTTGGTTTTTAGGTTGATTTTAGGCTAGTTATGATTGTGCTTGGGTTGTTTGTTTGAATTTGATTGGTTGGTTGGTTGATCTGAAACAAATTACTTTCTTTCCATTGGGCTATGGAGTCAAATAAAACTGGATGCTGCACCAAAAGTTCAAAGGAGTAGCCACAGGGCAAGCTAGTTAGATTTACTGGGTTTTTTTAGATTAAATTATGGGATGGAGAAAAGGTGTGATTCAGTAGGAATTGAGAAGCATTTAAGAATTTCTCAGTCAGACTTTCAGAAGAAAAGATACGGATTTTAAACGTAGTCCAAATAGGGTGCTCAAAAACATATCCTATTTTTCACATCTCCTGTTTTACAATTAGATTTCAGATGCATAACATAAAGAGAATAACAATGAAAACACAATTACAGTAGGAAAAACATCACGAGTATTTCATAACACAAGTATTCTCTGAAGAGTCTTTTCATTAATGGTGCTCCAGCAACATGGAAAAGTACAATGCTTGATAGAAAAATGTTACAATGTTTAGGAACCAACCCTGAATACTTCGAATGAATGAAGTATTTAAACTAATAATTTACAAAAAGGATTACAATTAATGCCTCATTGACATGGCATTCTATTATTAAATTAAACTAACAGAAATGAAATAATGCGACCAAAAGAGGTGAATCTGGTGAAGTGATCTGGACATCTAGCACTGTTTTGATGGAGGACAGTTGCTGAGTGGCCACTATTCGGGTGCTGCGCTGGTGAAGCTGACCTGTCTTTTAATCCTGGAATTCACACAACTTATCCCACCGCTCTTCATTTGGAATGGAAATCTTTGTTACCTTGCGGTAGATCTCATCTACCTGAGTATACCGAGCGAAAGTGGGTTTCACTACAAAAATGTGTTTAATCTCATGTTGGATATAACTCATGTTGCTCATAGCTTCATAAAAAGCTCCTATGATGTGTGAAGACTTCGCTGTATCCTTGGCAATGTCTTGAAGCTTCTTCATGTAGTCTTCCCTGGTCATCAATTTGTCATTTATCACATGTAAAGAAGGCAAACCTTTCTTGTTTAATGCTTCTATCCTAGTGAAAAACCCGTTGACTACTACCTCCAAAGTGTGACACTTCTCTGTCAGTTGTACAACTAAGTTCTTCTTTGCTAGAACCTTCTTTACTTCCAGGATAGTTTTTGTTCTGTCATCCACTCCCAAATCATCCAGCTCATATATGTTTTTGGAATTGAGAAATTTTATGATGTTGTTGGCCGTGGCAGGTGTTGACCTCTACTGGTCAACTACCCATGCAGTACATCCCCCTTTTCTTGGCAAAAAGGGGCAGCACCTGATCAGCATGTCCGTGCCATCCTGCCATCATCAGCAACTTGATCTTTTTGATTGTAAACCCAGTCTGCATGTATTGATTGTAAATAATCTTAGCAGACATGAGTCATGTATGTAATTTGCCTAGGTGGACCTAACTTTCTGATGATAATCTACGTCCCGGAAGGTTTTTCGTCTCACCGATCCACGGATCGGGAGAGTTTTCCTTCAAACCTGACCCCAAAGCCGGGATTGATTTTGTCATTAGAACTTTAGGAGAATCCTAGTGTGTTGATCTGCTAGATTATAGTTGTGTCGCAGAACTGGGTGATTTGTGAGGGTCTGTATTAAGTAAGTTTGTCCCCTTAAGATGTAAATTTGTAAAAGTCATCATGAAATGTGTCTTGAGGGTTGAAAATGTTTTAAATTCCCTCATGAGTCCTAAGTCCTAGGTCCTAGGTGATGTTTCCGAAGGCTTAGTTCGGTGATCCATAATAAAATGAATTAAAATTTTTTAAAAATGAATAAAAATAATAATAAAAAATTAAAAAAAAAAATTTGAGCAAAAAAAAACCTAACTAATAAAATAATAATTTTTTAAGTGAATGCATTTTTTAATAATAAATCGACGGATGAGATCAAGAGATGTCTTGATCCTCATCAACGGTCGAGATCATTTCAGCATGGATCACTCGAACTAGCCGTTGGAGACATTTCCTTTAAGTAGGGTGCTAGGGGTCATTTTCAACACCTGATCTGTGAGTCCGTACTGAAAAAGCTCTCTCGTAATCTGATTTTCTGGTTAATAAAGAAGACTTTGGGGTCCAAATTTGGCTGGTGTTACTCTCTGGAATTGCTGTGAGATGTTTATTTTTCTGCATATTTCAGTTTTCAGCCGTTAATAATAGCTTGTTTTCAGAGTATTGTGAGTACAGGTATCTTGCTCACTTGCTAGGGTTTGAATGTTGTAGGGTTTCTGGAATAATGGCAGGTATCTCCATTATTTCCTGAGATCTAGCAGCATTCTCTCTCTCTTTGCTGATGGTTGCTTGAGATGTGCAGGAAATCTTTAGGTGAAGGATATTGGTGGGCGTTTGGGGAAGTTCTAGGCTGAACCAACCGACTCCCACAGGCTTTTCTTTGCAGAGCTCAGCTGATTTTGGGCCTTGGGTTAATCATTTAAAGTTTATTTCCTATTTTGCATGAGAGACTTTCTTTCTGTTCACAGCAAAGTTCAAATTTTTGTTCTTTGAAATATTTTCCTGTGCTCATGGCTAAATCTGGCTGTTAAGGGGCCAAATCTGTACATTTATAAACTGTTCTAGGGTTTCAAATTTTCTGATCTAGGGTTTCATATTTCGAGAGTTTGCTTTGTACAGTTTTCATTAGGGTTTTGTCTTTTTTGCAATTGCAGGATCACCGTCAAGGTTGACACGCCGACACACTGTGCATAACCAGCAGATTCCAACGTGATGCATTCTTTGGTTGCTGGGTCTTGAGGTTCTTCGCCAGCTAAAGGAATGATTATTTTTTACGCTGGCCTTTCTCTTCATTACGCAGACGTTGGATATCAGACGCAAGCTTGCAGAAAATCATATAATGGGTATCATTACGGCTGTATAAAAGGTTATTCCAACATCGATTTCAAGCCGCCAGCAGTGATTAACGAGTTCTGGTGAGGTGATTCACGAAATATTTGTTGAAGTTTCTCTCGTCAAGCGCCAGGAGCGTGCCAAGACCTCCCTCAATCCAGACGAGGATACCCTTCGGCTTGCTGGACATTCAAACAAATCAACGTGGGCTTCAGCAATACGCATTTCTGACTCACGCCAAGGAGGTTTCACGTTTCATCATCACAGCTAGCCATTGATGGTTTGCAGACTCGGTATTCACCCTCGGCCCAGGTAAGAGTCTCTCATAAAATTGATTGCCGTCTGTTATCGTAGAAGTTATAATCGTGCTCCAATCCTCGCCGGCAGCAGGGTTCCTCGTCTGCGTTTGCCCAGGTAAACGTATGTATCCGCAGGCAAATCGATTTCATTAGTCATACAACATTTTTTATAGTTTGCGTAGGATTTTTTAATGTTCATGAGGTTACGTTAGATTAGGGTTCCGATTTATATCATTTTAGTTTCGTTTCATTAGTTTTAGATTTAATAATTTTAGATCATATGAAGATAAAAAATGCGATTGGCCTTTTAATGTAGATTTTAATATTCGTATGGTGTGTTTTATATAGATTTTAATTAATGATCAAACTTAGCTTTTGTTAGACTTTATCCTTACTAGATTTTATTTCTTTTTAATATAGTGACGTATTTCATTTCTTTTTAGATTTTAATTCTTTTCTTTTAGGTTTAGTTTCGTTTTTGATAAATTTAAATTTAAAAAATCAAATCAAAAAAAAAAAAAGAAAAAAGAAAAAACGTTTTTGTTAGATTTTTAAATTTTAATTTAATTTATAGTTTAGTTTTAAAAATTTTCATTAATTAGTTTAAAAAAAAAAAAATTTTGGAATTTTTTTTTTTTGTGGGAAATTATTTTTGCCAGTCTCAGGAGCTTTCACGTTATATGTTTTATGTTGAGATGCTAAATTTTCAAGTTTGAGATACGAAATATGATATCTGGTTAATAATTTACAATTTTCGTGGTGGTTTTAAGCATTCATCTTTTCGAAGTTTTCAATTGCTGGATATCGTTTTCGTCATGTGATTTAGCTGATGATAGATGGTTGCTGTTCATGGTCCATGTTTCTATATCATTTTACAAGTAATCGTTTCTACATCAATCTCTTAAGGCACTGGTCTGCTCAATTAATCAAATCCATCGAGTCCTTTTTATATCGTATCTCGTGTCTCCCAACCAATTGGTCGACAGTTGTTCTCATCATCTCACAGGGACTACCCCCCTTAGCCGCGGGAGACAGGCTTAAACGGAGGGATCGGGGATCAGAGTGACAGCCCCCGGCCCGAGCGTTGTCGTGTCAATCTGCGCGACAACATTTTTTGGCGCCGTTGCCGGGGATACTTTGTTTTCGGTGTTTCAAACAACAATCATTCATCTTCTCATCTTTCTCATCTCTCAGTTGAGCTGGCAGATTCAATATTTTGGCATCTTTTCATCACATATCAGCAGCGCCTCTTGGGTTTGTTTCCTGTTTGGGTGGCGACTCCACTTTCTCATTTTCCCCAGACAAGACGCTTTCCTCATATCTGTTTGTGGTTACTTTTTGGATCCTAGAATCAGATTCATTGTTCAAGTGGCGACTCCACTTCTCTCATCTCTTAATTCTCTTGAGCAGAAATCTCTTTCTATCATCCATTTGATCCCTTGTTGTTCATCATGGATCATTCATGTAAACCATGTCATTTTACTAATAATCTCCATGATCTTCCGAAAGAGGCCATTTCTAAATTATTTAAGTTCTCGGGTGATGATCCGGTCGCTGTTAGACATCATTTAAACATGTTTACTTGTGTAATGACCATATATTGTAGACTTCCTCAATATAATCATGAAGATTTCAAAATGCGTCTATTTGTCCATTCTTTAGAGGGTGATGCCTTGAATTGGTTTAATAACTTTCCTAATGATTTTTTCACTTCTTTACAAGACATTCTCAATGCTTTTAAAGATAGATATGATAGTCCAAACAGCTTGCCTTCTGCCCTAAAATTGTGCAACAGAAAGAAAGAGTTCAAGATCAAAATGTGTCATCAACCGGAACTATTGCAGATCAAGTTCATGATAGTAAAAAATCAGGGATAAATGACAATGAAAAGGAAGAGCAAAAGCAAATAATACAAGATTTAATGATGCTGGTGAAAAATATGGAAAGCAACCAAACTAATCTTATCAATGATGTTAAAACTTTACGCACCCATCTGGAAAAACGTAATAAGGAGATTGAGGACACGCAAAGTCAGCATGCTAAGGAAATTGAGGCCATGAAAACTAAACATGAAACAGAAATTGGAAACATGCAAGCGAATCATGAAGAAGAAATAAATTCCATGCAGCATTGCTTGATGAACATAAAGGAAGAAAATGTTAAAGTAATGAAAGACATGGAAGAACATCATGCCAGACAAATTAGTGCTATAAAGGTTGAACACTCTAGACAGATGGATGCCATTAGAATACAGGTTCAAAAGTTTCAGCAATTGGAAAATGAAAGAAACCAGATAACATCAATAGATCAGGAGCCTTCTCATTTGTTGCAACAAGCTCCATCTTATTATGAGGAGGTTATTAGTTTAGTTGAAAGATGGTTGATTGAAGATGGACTTAAGAGTGATAAAGATCAGATACGGGCTGAAGAAAGACATATCACGCATACTTCATCTGATAGTTTTGAGACAGAAAGTTCCAGATCATCAGTAATTCATCCTGCCAGAAAGAAAAAGCGCAAGAGGAAGAAAATGAGAAGAAGATTTGACGCATCAGACGGCCGCGCGCTGGTTGATTTTTGGATAGGAAAAAGTCCTACCATATGCAAAATTGGACATGGCACATCCGACAAGCAGCCGACAGATTTGCCTGAAAGCAGGCAAATGCTCAGTATGCACTATATTGAACACATCTGATGCCGTGGGGCATTTTTTGTCTTGTATTTCTAACTCTACTCGTCTTTTCAGCGTTTCATTTATGTTTTAGGATTAGATTTACTTTTCATGTTATTAGATAGTTAATAAATGAAGAGCTTTTATGTGCTTAATGTATATGCTGATTTTTTGGATGGACGCTACTTATTTCTTGTGTTGTATGGATGCAGATTCTGGATTCTCACATTCCTGCAAGCAGCAACGTGTCCCCAAGTAGAGCCAGATGTTGACCTCTACTGGTCAACTACCCATGCAGTACATCCCCCTTTTCTTGGCAAAAAGGGGCAGCACCTAATCAGCGTGTCCGTGCCATCCTGCCATCATCAGCAACTTGATCTTTTTGATTGTAAACCCAGTCTGCATGTATTGATTGTAAATAATCTTAGCAGACATGAGTCATGTATGTAATTTGCCTAGGTGGACCTAACTTTCTGATGATAATCTACGTCCCGGAAGGTTTTTCGTCTCACCGATCCACGGATCGGCAGAGTTTTCCTTCAAACCTGACCCCAAAGCCGGGATTGATTTTGTCATTAGAACTTTAGGAGAATCCTAGTGTGTTGATCTGCTAGATTATAGTTGTGTCGCAGAACTGGGTGATTTGTGAGGGTCTGTATTAAGTGAGTTTGTCCCCTTAAGATGTAAATTTGTAAAAGTCATCATGAAATGTGTCTTGAGGGTTGAAAATGTTTTAAATCCCCTCATGAGTCCTAAGTCCTAGGTCCTAGGTGATGTTTCCGAAGGCTTAGTTCGGTGATCCATAATAAAATGAATTAAAAATTTTTAAAAATTTTTAAAAATAATAAAATAATAATAAAAAATTAAAAAAAAAAATTTGAGCAAAAAAAAACCTAACTAATAAAATAATAATTTTTTAAGTGAATGCATTTTTTAATAATAAATCGACGGATGAGATCAAGAGATGTCTTGATCCTCATCAACGGTCGAGATCATTTCAGCATGGATCACTCGAACTAGCCGTTGGAGACATTTCCTTTAAGTAGGGTGCTAGGGGTCATTTTCAGCCCTTGATCTGTGAGTCCGTACTGAAAAAGCTCTCTTGTAATCTGATTTTCTGGTTAATAAAGAAGACTTTGGGGTCCAAATTTGGCTGGTGTTACTCTCTGGAATTGCTGTGAGATGTTTATTTTTTTGCATATTTCAGTTTTCAGCCGTTAATAATAGCTTGTTTTCAGAGTATTGTGAGTACAGGTATCTTGCTCACTTGCTAGGGTTTGAATGTTGTAGGGTTTCTGGAATAATGGCAGGTATCTCCATTATTTCCTGAGATCTAGCAGCATTCTCTCTCTCTTTGCTGATGGTTGCTTGAGATGTGCAGGAAATCTTTAGGTGAAGGATATTGGTGGGCGTTTGGGGAAGTTCTAGGCTGAACCAGCCGACTTCCACATGCTTTTCTTTGCAGAGCCCAGCTGATTTTGGGCCCTGGGTTAATCATTTAAAGTTTATTTTCTATTTTGCATGAGAGACTTTCTTTCTGTTTACAGCAAATTTCAAATTTTTGTTCTTTGAAATATTTTCCTGTGCTCATGGCTAAATCTGGCTGTTAAGGGGCCAAATCTGTACATTTATAAACTGTTCTAGGGTTTCAAATTTTCTGATCTAGGGTTTCATATTTCGAGAGTTTGCTTTGTACAGTTTTCATTAGGGTTTTGTCTTTTTTGCAATTGCAGGATCACCGTCAAGGTTGACACGCCGACACACTGTGCATAACCAGCAGATTCCAACGTGATGCATTCTTTGGTTGCTGGGTCTTGAGGTTCTCCACCAGCTAAAGGAATGATTATTTTTTACGCTGGCCTTTCTCTTCATTACGCAGACGTTGGATATCAGACGCAAGCTTGCAGAAAATCATATGCTGGGTATCATTACGGCTGTATAAAAGGTTATTCCAACATCGATTTCAAGCCGCCAGCAGTGATTAACGAGTTCTGGTGAGGTGATTCACGAAATATTTGTTGAAGTTTCTCTCGTCAAGCGCCAGGAGCGTGCCAATACCTCCCTCAATCCCGACGAGGATACCCTTCGGCTTGCTGGACATTCAAACAAATCAACGTGGGCTTCAACAATTCGCATTTCTGACTCACGCCAAGGAGGTTTCACGTTTCATCATCACAGCTAGCCATTGATGGTTTGTAGACTCGGTATTCACCCTCGGCCCAGGTAAGAGTCTCTCATAAAATTAATTGCCGTCTGTCATCGTAGAAGTTATACTCGTGCTCCAATCCTCGCCGGCAGCAGGGTTCCTCGTCTGCGTTTCCTCAGGTAAACGTATGTATCCGCAGGCAAATCGTTTTCATTAGTCATACAGCATTTTTATAGTTTGCCTAGGATTTTTTAATGTTCATGAGGTTACGTTAGATTAGGGTTCCGATTTATATCATTTTAGTTTCGTTTCATTAGTTTTAGATTTAATAATTTTTGATCATATGAAAATAAAAAATGCGATTGGACTTTTAATGTAGATTTTTTAATATTCGTATGGTGTGTTTTATATAGATTTTAATTAACGTTCAAACTTAGCTTTTGTTAGACTTTACCCTTATTAGATTTTATTTCTTTTTAATATAGTTACGTATTTCATTTCTTTTTAGATTTTAATTCTTTTCTTTTAGGTTTAGTTTCGTTTTTGATAAATTTAAGTTTAAAAAATCAAATAAAAAAAAAAATGTTTTTGTTAGATTTTTAAATTTTAATTTAATTTATAGTTTAGTTTTAAAAATTTTCATTAATTAGTTAAAAAAAAAAAAAAATTGAAATTTTTTTTTTTTGTGGGAAATTATTTTTGCCAGTCTCAGGAGCTTTCACGTTATATGTTTTATGCTGAGATGCTAAATTTTCAAGTTTGAGATACGAAATATGATATCTGGTTAATAATTTACAATTTTCGTGGTGGTTTTAAGCATTCATCTTTTCGAAGTTTTCAATTGCTGGATATCGTTTTGGTCATGTGATTTAGCTGATGATAGATGGTTGCTGTTCATGGTCCATGTTTCTATATCATTTAACAAGTAATCGTTTCTACATCAATCTCTTAAGGCACTGGTCTGCTCAATTAATCAAATCCATCGAGTCCTTTTTATATCGTATCTCGTGTCTCCTAACCAACTGGTCGACAGTTGGTCTCATCATCTCACAGGGACTACCCCCCTTAGCCGCGGGAGACAGGCTTAAACGGAGGGATCGGGGATCAGAGTGACAGCCCCCGGTCCGAGCGTTGTCGTGTCAATCTGCGCGACAACAGCAGGCATTTCTCCCAATTCAGAATTGATAGTGGAAATGGTCTGCTTGGCTTTCTCCATGAGTTCCTTCTGCTCAAATATAATCTGGATACTTGGCCAGATTTTATTTATTTCTTCAATGATATTATTCCATATAATTTCTTTAACCTAGGCTAGTGTGTGGCCAATAGAGAACTCAGTTGTTGACTTCTTCCATACCTCTATCTGATTTGAGCTCTCTGTAGCTCTACTGCATGAAAAATCCCAGTCTTTGTCTGATGATCTTGTAGAAGTCTGACTTGGGCCTGCAATCTGTTGATCTCTTCAGTCTGGAGAGACATGTTTTGTACTGCATTTGCCAACTGATCTGCAACAACCCTTGTACTTGTTGTAGAAGTTGTGGCTTTCGGAATGGCTATGATAGGGAGTGCTTCCAAAGGGACAACAACCATTTTGGCAGTTTTCTCCTTTTCTTTAATCATATTTTCCATCTTTGTTTCCATTTGCTTCAGCGGTGCACTTTGTTCCATGATGGGCTTCATCATGTTTGCCTTTTGTGCCTCTGTTTCTTCAATATCCTTGGCCAGAGGATCTTCTATAGCTGGTAATTTCAACTACTTCCTTAAAGCTACTATATCTGTATTCTTTTTCCTCACTAGCTCTTCTGCAACATTGGTGTTTGCAGGGTCATAACTCACTTTGATCACCAAATCCTCGAGAGCTTTAATCTTGGTATCTTTGGCAAGTGCAGAGACCTTCTCCGGCTTGAGCTGTGATTGAACATTGGCTAAGGTAACCTGCAATTTAGACAAACTCATAGCAGTGTTAGTGACAGTGGAAAAAATCATTTGCCCAGTTTGCTTGTGCATCTCCATTTTGTCAATGGGATGTATGTCCTTTACATCAAACTCAAACGTTGTCTTCTTATAGTCTGACGCTGCCTTAGGGTGGGGAACTTGTGCTTGGAGGAATGCCATTTGCATTTTTCCTTTCTCTGAATGAAAGACTGACATCAACCTGCTTTGAGAACTAGAAGTCTGCTTGCAAAACTGATTATAGGTGTTAATCTTCAAGGCCTCATTCCTCATTTTAATTTCCTTAAAAATGTCAAATACACTTTTCTCTGTCTTCTCTGTAGTAGATGTGCTGGTCTGCATAATCCGCTGTTGATCCTATGAAGTTGTAGAGGTAGTGGGAGGGAGTGTATTTAGATCACCCATTAACGAGGAAAGGAGTGGCTCTTTGGAGGTGATGATGTTTTCCTGTTCTGGATCCTTGCTAAGGCTTAGTTTGGAACTAAGCTTGGCCTTCTTCCTATACATAATTTTGAATCCTTCACTGAAAATTTCAGTCCCTGAAGGGGCTCTTCTTCTCTAATTCTCTTTGTTGTTCTCCTGCATGGTAGGAGTCTGTACTGTAGAGGATGATACTAGCTGCTCCTCTGCCTCTTGTAGGGTGTTCTCAACCCATTCTAGCTGGTTTTTGTACTTCTCTATCTCTGGTCTGGCTATGTGAAAATAAGCAGTAGATTTGGTTTCTACTCTTAATTTAGAAATGACCCCTAATGGATCATATGACCAGGTAAAACTAAGGTTGAACTGCATTTCTTTTAGTAGCTTATTTGCTTCTTCCCCTGCTGCCCTGATGTTGCAAATGAAAGGCCTAATCTGTGTTTTAATTTTGAATTGGGACTTCTTCTTGGCAGCCACAAAGTGGATCTCATCCATATTGAGCATCTACCTTATGTACTCCAGAGAAAAAAATCCTCATTGGGAGGAATTTTGGCAATTTGTAAGGTGTAAGCTCACACCCAAATATTCTCAATTCTGTATAGTTTTGATAGAGGTACCAATCCCCTGTCTGGACTTGGTTTGATAGCTACAAAATCTTCTTAATTTCTTCACTGATCCTCGGTTCTGTTCTGCTGCCTAAGAGACTGATGGTTGGATGTACAAACATCTCTATGAACTGTTTGTATGTGAACTCCTTTTGTTCCTTCATCACCAGAGTAGTCCAAAAGATGACTGACTGCTGGTTCCCTTCTTCATCCAGCTTTTGTAAAGCAAGCTTGATGTTGTCTCCCTAAAAATATAAGAACATATAAACTAACACAGAAGCATACTTGAAAACCTCCTCAGTTGTGAATTTGGTAAACTGCTCATGAATAACATATGCAAGAAATTGGCTGAAGTTAAACAAGATGGAGGGCTTGGAATCAACAGAGAAAATGGAAAGAAACCCTATGATGGCCTCATCTACCCGCTGATCTGAGTAATAGTCAATGAAGTAGGAGACAATTGTAATGATTTGTTTGGCTCTCTCAGGGAAAATAGAGGAGGGATAGGGAGGATTTTTCTTTGGCAATGGGGCATCTTTTGTCAAGAATAACTCAAGGGTTTTGGTTCTCTTGGCAAAGTCCAGTTTCTGGTACACTTCAACAAGTGCTACATAGGAAAAAGGGGTGGCATTCTCTACTGTAGGGGCTTGCATCATCTGGTCTGTGGCTTGAGGAGTGATAGTAAACAAAATTTCTCCATTGGGGGCAATGATGGCTCTTTGGCTTGGCAAATAACATGCATGACACTTTCTAACAAATTCTGGGGTATCGTTAAAATTGGCAATTAGGGCAAAACTTCATGTGGGTCATCTTATTCATGGCTAATAATGTTTTTATTAGATTCTTCTTGTCGAGAGGTGTAGGATTGATATAAAGATCATCCGATTTCGATAAGTATTCATGGAGATATGAATTTATTTTGATTATGGAATTATTATCAAGCCGACCTACAACTCATGTAGGCTCAGAAGCCCAACAGTCGCATCTATTCAAACACCAACGTTGTGTATAAATACAGGAGGACTTTTCCTCATTTGGAATCACTCATCTCATCACATCTCTCTCTCTACTACGCATACAAGAGTCTCTTCTCTACTGCACAGAAAAGGGTCTCTCCCTCACACATGTGAAACTGGAAGCTGCTGAAACTGAAGCTGCAACTGCAGAAGTAAAGATTGACTTGCGTGGACTAGAAGATCTCCTCATCTGAACTACGCTGTAGGTTCATCTGAACCTCTTTTGAAAGCTGCAACTTTTGGTGGTGGAATCAAGTCAATCCAACGGACAGTTTGCAAGATATCCACTACCCTAGTTTGAAGTCGGACGCTGCCAAAACTGAAGCTGCAACTGCAGAAGCAAAGTATGACCTGCGTGGACTAGAAGATCTCCTCTTCTGAACTGCGTTGTAGGTTCATCTGAACCTCCTCCGAAAGCCGCAACTTTTGGTGGTGGAATCAAGTCGATCCGATGGTCGGTTTGTGAGATATCCTCTGCCCTAGTTTGATGATGAAGTCGCTAATACTGATGCTGCTAATCTAGGGTTTGCTACTGCTGATATGAATCAGATTTATTGTACTATTTCTCTTTGCTGAATTATTGAAGATAAAAAAAGATTTGATCAAAGGGTTTCCCCACACATTGTGGGGTTTGTCCCTGGCTAGCTGCCACATCTTGTGTCTCTTGTCTTGGCTCGTTTTTTGTTGATCGTTTAATGTTCTATCTACACTTTACTTTATGTACATGTGATTGCTAATCTGTGGAATATAATAAGAAAAAGAAGTAAACTGTTATAAGCATAGAACATAACATAACTTAACATGGTATCAGAGCTGAGGTGAAGACAAAGCCCGAGCAAGAGCAAGAGCAATCATCGAAGAGAAGATTGGCAAGGCTATCCTAAAAGAACGATGGGGTCCTCAACACTCTTTCCTGCCGAAGACAAGCTCCGTGAGAAAGCTGACTATCACGGATGGAAGATGTCTATCGATCTAACCCTTGAGGATCAAGGAGTGTTGGATCATGTAAGAGGCAATATTGTTGAGCCTCCTTCCAATGCACCTCCTGTTGCCAGGAACAAATGGAAGAACGGAGAAATTAAAGCTAAGAAGATCATCTGGGACTTTATCGACAAGCACTTGGTGACCTACATCTCTGCACTAGACACCTCCAAGGAAATCTACGATAGACTGGTGAGTTTATTTAAAGTTAATGATGCAAATCAAGTTTTGTTTCTTAGAAATAAGTTGAGGGAAATCAAGAAGGGTAAAGATAAGAGTATGCAAGAATACTTCTTAAGAATCACCGAGATCAAGAACGATCTCCTATCTATTGGGGAGACTATTACTGACAGAGAAATGGCACTCACAACTCTTGGAGGATTACCATTCGAATGGTATGTGTTCAAGACTACTCTTCTGAACAATAATGTAATTCCTGGTTTCGAGGAATTAATGGCTAGATGCATTCAAGAAGAAACAAGGCTAGAAGAGCAAGAAATGCCCTTGCCTAAAGGTCCTCATGTTTCTTTTTCTTCTCATTCTAAGAAAAGAAATAATTCTGGGTCTAAATCGAAAAGAAAGGCTGGACCTAAGGGTGGAAGAAAAGGACGATGTTACATTTGCAATAAAGCAGGTCACTATGCAAGGGAATGTCCTGATAGAAAGGACTCTCACTGTGACGATGATCAAAATCCCTCTCATGGTAATTGAAGGAATGGAAAATTCAATAGCAAAGGTAAAAGGAATGCTGGAAATCAAGGAAGAGGGCAACCATTCAAGAAGGCTAGAAATTCCAGGTATGAATCTAACACTGTTGACAATAAGCAGGCTGAATATTATCTACTAGCTGCTCTATCTACCTCCGCTCCTTCGGACTCAACGGGAATTTGGCTCATTGATAGTGGTGTCTCAAGACACTTCACTGGTTACAAAGAAGTACTCCATAATCTGGTAGAGAAAGAAACTAACCTGGAAATTGTCCTTGGAGATGACATGAAATACCTCGTGAAAGGTGTAGGCAATGTTTCTCTCAAATTGAATCAAGGTAATACGATTCACTTACAAGATGTATTATATGTACCTGATCTAAAAAAGAACCTGGTATCCATCTCGACAATGGAAGACAAAGGCTACAAGGTAACCTTCAGCGATGGCAAGGTACGTATATGGAAAAATAATGTTAAAGATGCTTTCACTCTTGGGTTTCGAGTTGATTCTTTATATCAGGTCGGTGGAAGTCCGCTAGGTGTCATGTCTTGTGACACAACTCTTCAGTCCAAACTTTGGCAGCGGAGGTTTGCCCACCTTCATTACAAAGCTCTACACGATGTAAGACAGATGGTAACAGGGATGCGTGGATTCCAAGTAGAGAAAGAAGGTGTATGTTCGGGATGTGCCGAAGGAAAGCTCAAAAGGGGACCATTTCCGTCTAGTCAAAGCAAGACCTCTGATATATTACAACTAGTTCACTCAGACATATCTGGTATGATGCCTGTGAACTCCTTGGGAGGATATTCATATTATCTTACTTTTACAGATGACTATTCTCGAAAGACCTGGATATACTTCTTGAAAAAGAAGGATGAAGTGTTCTCTTGGTTTCGACACTTCAAAGCCCTGATCGAGAATCAAACTGAAAAGAAGATCAAGATCTTAAGAACTGATAATGGGACTGAATATGAATCTAATGAGTTCCATGATTTTTGTAAAGAGGCTGGCATCAAGAGGGAGACTACTACACCATATACTCCTGAACAGAATGGTGTGGCGGAAAGGAAAAACCGCACGATTATGGAAGTTGCCTGGGCCATGGTACATGATCAAAGACTTCCGAAGTTTCTATGGGTTGAAGCTGCAAACACTGCCGTATATGTACAAAATCGATGCCCTCATCAAGCATTGGGTTCCAAGACTCCCGAAGAAAAGTTCACCGGTAAGAAACCTTATGTTTCTCATTTTACAATTTTTGGAAGCCCTGTATATTTTCATGTGCCGAAAGAGAAAAGAAATAAGTTGGGTGCATCTGGAAAGAAGGGAATTTTCGTGGGCTATGGCAAAAATACTAAGGGCTATAGAATCTATGTAGCCGGTCAAAGGGAAGTCGTAATTAGTCATGATGTCACATTTGACGAAGACATGGCTCTTAGCAAGGTGAACAATCTTCCGACTTTGAGGAGCTCTCAAGAAGCCGACACCAGGGAACCGAAAGAAAAGGATGATGAATCAATGCCTGATGTAGAAGAACCCATGGATCCGATTGATCCTCCTCCAAATGAGCCTTCCTCTTCTAGGAAGAGGCCTTCATGGCTTAGGGGGCTACTTGATGATGCTGAAGGACATGCTACACCCCGAGGAACCTTTCGTGAAAGTAAGAAACCTAATAGGTATCAGGGATACCTAACCATCATGAGCACGGTCATACAAAATGAGCCTTCATCATTCTCAGATGCTGTCAAACATCTAGTATGGAAGGATGCTATGATCGAAGAATATGAGTCTATTATGAAGAATGATGTTTGGGAAGTAGTTCCCAGACCCTAGGACAAGACAGTTGTTACTTCCAAATGGCTTTACAAGATAAAGCATGCAGCAGATGGAAGTACGGAAAAGTATAAGGCTCGTTTTGTTGCTTGTGGTTTCTCCCAGAAGGAAGGTATAGACTATGATGAGATATTTGCACCTATTGCCAGATATACGACCATCCGCTCGATCATAGCCCTTGCTGCTTCACAAGGATGGAACCTACATCAGATGGATGTCAAGACCGCGTTCTTGCACGACTCGATCAAAGAAGAGGTCTATGTGGAGCAACCCGAAGGATTTGAGATTTATGATAAAAAATCTCATGTATGCAGGTTGAAGAAGGTTCTCTATGGGCTGAAGCAAGCACCCCGAGCATGGTATGAGAGGATCGACAACTACTTGATGAAGCTGGGATTCACTAGGAGTGAAGCCGATCCTAACCTTTACTTTAAGGTTGAAGATGATAAACCTCTCATACTGGTGTTGTATGTGGATGACCTCTTTCTAACAGGTGCAGGCGCTCTCATTCACAAATGTAAGAGGGAGTTGGCTTCTGAATTTGAAATGAAGGACCTAGGACTGATGCACTATTTCCTAGGACTTGAAGTGTGGCAGAAGCCAGGGGAAACTTTCCTATCTCAAGGAAAATATGTGGTGAAGATATTGGAAAGATTTGGTATGGTGGACTGCAAGCCTGTAACTACCCCGATGGAGCTTGACTTCAAGAAGTTAAGCAGTAGTGCTGCTGGACCTGTTTTACGAAATGCTACCGAGTATCGACAACTCGTCGGAGCATTAATGTTCTTAGTGAACTCCCGTCCAGGTATATGCTTCACAGTCAACACGTTCAGTCAACATATGGTTGAACCCCACCACATACATTGGATTGGTGCCAAGAATCTGTTGAGATATCTTCGTGGCACTATCACTTATGGGTTAAGATACACTGTCGGAGATGTGAGACTATTTGGATACACAGATGCTGATTGGGCAGGCAATGTGGAGGACCGTAAGAGCACTTCTGAGTGTTGTTTCTCCTTGGGATCTGCTTCGATATCCTGGATGAGCAGGAAGCAGAAGTTGGTGGCCTTGAGCACCGCCGAAGCAGAGTATATTGCTGCCAGCATGGCCTCCTGTGAGGCAGTTTGGTTGCAAAAGCTCTTCAGTGAGCTGTTTGGATTTACATTGGATACCACCGTGATCCTTTGTGACAACCAAAGTGGGATTCGTTTGTCAGAGAATCCCGTATTTCATGATCGCTCCAAGCATATCGATATCAGATGCCACTATATTCGAGATATGGTGCAGCGGGGAGCTATAAGGCTCCAACATATCGGTACAGATGAACAGGTCGTTGACATTTTGAGAAAACCCCTTGGGAAAGTAAAATTTTTGACTTTCCGAGAACAACTTGGAGTTGTTCAAAGACCCTCTGATGAGGGTCATGTATGATGCATTGAGCTTTGGGAGATCCAGGGGGGTGTGGGGTGCTTCTTGGAGCAGCATATGACCACAGGATGATTCACTATCCCCTGGTGGTATACATGTACACCCCGTGGCGACATTGTAGCAGGATTGATGTGTTCTCCGTGGCGATTGTAGCAGGATTGATGTGTTCTCCTATGAGGCCTGGATTGATGTGTTCTCCATGGCGATTGTAGCAGGATTGATGTGTTCTCCTGTGAGGCCTGGATTGATGTGTTCTCCATGGCGGCGTGGATTGATGTGTTCTCCATGGCGATTGTAGCAGGATTGATGTGTTTTCCTGTGAGGACAAGATTGGTTAGTTCTCCTGTCGAGGCATCCTACACATGCAGTTTGGGACTCATGGGAAGTACCTCTCATCTGATCAATGAGCAGGGAAATGAAGTTAGGGACCATAGTAGTACCGATGGACGCATCGTTGTATCTACCGTACTCCTTACGCTAGGATGACCTCCATTGATCTAGGATCAATGATACTAGTCTGGGACCAGTGGTAGGAGTTGTACCATACTATGACACTGACTTCGGGTCGGTTGAGACTGGTCTGGGACCAGTGGTACATACTCTGAGACTGACTTCGTGTCAGTGCAGTACTGGTCTGGGACCAGTGAGAGTGGTACATACTATGACGCTGACTTTGGGTCGGTTGAGACTGGTCTGGGACCAGTGGTACACTCTCTGAGACTGCAATACTGGTCTGGGACCAGTGGTAGGAGTGGTACTTACTATGAAGCTGACTTCGGGTTGGTTGAGACTAGTCTGGGACCAGTAGTACGCACTCTAAGACTGACTTTGAGTCAGTGGAGGATGATATTGGTCTGGGACCAATGGAGTTGTATTCACTATGACGTTGACTTCGGGTTGGTTGAGACTAGTCTGGGACCAGTGGTACATACTCTGAGATTGACTTTGAGTCAGTATGATACATCCTCGATCATTTTTTCTTCATAATTTGGACAAAAGCAGGGCAGAACATAACAAAGCAGAGCAGCGCATAACAGAGCAGAGCCGTACAGATCAGTACAGGGCAGAACAAGACAAGCAGAACAGGCAGATTAGAGCAGACCAGGGTAAGGGTCAAGCTGTACAGGGCAATGTATTTGATGGATGAACAGTAACGATCGATAGACAGATTGCAGATGAAGTTCTCCCTAGTTGAGAGGGAGTGTTAAAATTGGCAACCAGGGCAAAACTTCATGTGGGTCATCTTATTCATGGCTGATAATATTTTTATTAGATTCCTCTCGTCGAGAGGTGTAGGATTGATATAAAGATCATCCGATTCCGATAAGTGTTCATGGACATATGAATTTATTTTGATTATGGAATTATTATCAAGCCGACCTATAACTCATGTAGGCTCAGAAGCCCAACAGTCGCATCTATTCAAACACTCAACGTTGTGTATAAATATAGGACGAATTTTCCTCATTTGTAATCACTCATCTCATCACATCTCTCTCTCTCTACTACGCAGAAAAGAGTCTCTTCTCTACTAAGCAGAAAAGGGTCTCTCCCTCACACATGTGAATCCGGAAGCTACTAAAACTGAAGCTGCAACTACAGAAGTAAAGATTGACCTGCGTGGACTAGAAGATCTCCTCATCTGAATTGCGCTGTAGGTTCATCCGAACCTCCTCTGAAAGCTGCAACTTTTGGTGGTGGAATCAAGTCAACCCGACGGACGGTTTGCAAGATATCGACTGCCCTAGTTTGAAGCCGGAAGCTGCCGAAACTAAAGCTGCAACTGCAGAAGTAAAGTTTGACCTGCGTGGACTAGAAGATCTCCTCATCTGAACTGCGCTATAGGTTCATCTGAACCTCCTTTCAAAGTAGCAACTCTTGGTGGTGGAATCAAACTGATCCGACGGTCGATTTGTGAGATAACGTCTGCCCTAGTATGATGATGAAGCCGCTAATGCTGATGCTGTTGATCTAGGGTTTGCTACTGCTGATATGAATAAGATTTATTGTACTATTTCTCTCTGCTGAATTATTGAAGATAAAAGAAGATTTGATCAAAGGGTTTCCCCACACAATGTGGGGTTTGTCCTTGGCTAGCCGCCACATCTTGTGTCTTTTGTCTTGGCTTGTTTTCTGTCAATCGTTTAATGTTCTATCTGCACTCTAATTTATGTACATGTAATTGCTAATCTGTGGAATATAATAAGAAAAAGAAGTAAATTGTTATAAGCATAGAACATACCATAACTTAACAGGTACTGTGGATACGGGGAAAAATATAGTGGGGTAAATCGGATTCCCACAATTGAATGTCATCGGATTTATCTATGTATTTGTCCTCAAGCCAATAATACATCTCAAAAAGGTCAAATTCACAGAGAGTTTCATGGATTTTATGGTCTTTGTCTTCCAAAGGGATGTGGTGAAAATCAATGGGAGGATAGATTAGAGGATTGACAGGTTCCTCTGGTCCCTTGTCTTTTAGAGGCATGATTGGATAAGCTGAGGACAGGGATGAAAATTGGATTACAGGCTTAATTCCACAGGGAGGATCTAGGATTTGTGGACAAAACATAGGTAATGGCCTGTAATTGAGTGAGCAACAATGTTCCCGTCTTGGTGAATTGTCTGTAGTTTGCAGTCGTGCACTTGTAACAGAGAGATATCATTGGCAATATAAAAACAGTAACTGGTTGATGAGCAAAAGGGGAGGATTATATAACGCCCTGGTTTTCTCGTTGATGGTGGCACGGGTCTGTTGAATTAACGCTTAGGCAAATTGATTACTTAATGGCTTAATTTTGGAGGGAGCGGATGTGATTGGCGGAATTAATAGGCAAATGACGTGGCATAAGGTGAGTGGTGGGAGCGCAACAAATAGAAGAGTGGTATCGGGAGGCAGAGAAACAACTTTTCGGGGGGGGGAGGCGGTTAATGGTTTCGCCTAAGGGGGGTCCCAAATGCTGCAGAGCTGACACGTAGGGGTGGTGCGGTTTCAAATACCGCCCATTTCCGACCCCCTTGATGGCAATGTTTGGATGGTGACGGGGGGGCGAAATACAATGTGAGTCGTCAGATCTTGGGAGGTGGGCGCAGATGAGGATAGATGTGGCGGGAAGTTAATGTGACGTGACGGGGAACTTGGTGGGGTCGTTGGGAAATAATTTAATGCATAGTGGGGGATATTTGTAATGTATGGGGGGGGTAATAAAAATTAGGAATAGGTGGGTGGACGAAAATATGGGCGGAGGGGTGATACAACTTAGGAATAAGTGGGTGGAGGAAAATATGGGCGGAGGGTTGATTTTGGGGTTTAAAACTTAGGAATAGGGGATTGATACACCAAAACTAATTGATATATTAAACCTTAGAGTAAAACTTTAATCCGTTGGCCTTGTCTTCTGCACATGAAGATAACATTTGACATTTGAGATTAGAATAAAATCTTCATGTTTCTCTTTCAACCACCATAGTGCTTCTACCTACCCTTTATCATTTCAATTCTTTTCCTAAGCTAACATTTTCTCTTCTTGCTTTGCAGGGTGCACTTAAGCTAGCAGACCCAAATCATTTTTCTTTTATGCACATCTACCTTATCCTATCACTTATTTCACCATTGACTCAGATTAAACTGTTGAGTCAATTTTATTTCTACCTAGCTACTGTTTTACCAAGATTAGACTCTTTGGTATTGTTGTGTGTGGAGCATGATTGTTCAGAGGTCTTTGTTTCAGCTGGATGTATACCCCAGGAAGTTTGTACACCCGTCCATGCGGCGGGGTGCGGGGGGGGCTTGTCCCCCCCACGGGGGTCCGGCGGGGCCGATCCCCCCCTGTTGGGGGATCCGGGGGCCAGCGGTCCCCCGGGTGTGGGCTCGGGGGCAGCGCCCCCGAAGCTAAAAACAGATGTAAAACTGCCTTGTAAAAGTATAGTAATTTCTAGTTAATCTGGGCCGTTCATTAGGTGGATGATCTGACGGTAGAAATTATGTTTAGTTTAGGGTTTTTTACCCTAGAAGGCAACCCCTCTCTTTGTATGAGGGTATTGTATTTGAGGCTGTGTAATAGATGTGTATTCTGTGAGTGAGAAACAAAGAGGTGAGACTGTGAGAGAAAACAGAGGATATTATAGCGGATCTGCTGTAGGTTGTGTCTCTTCATTTTGTTGGATAATAGAAAGGAAGGACTGGCTATTCGGGGTGGACGTAGCCCAAACTGGGTGAACCATGTATATCTGTGTCTCTCTTGTTTTATGCGTTTTCTATGTTTATATTTTTGCAATATTTTATGTGTTCCATTGCTCCATAATATATAATTTTCTTAACAATTGGTATCAGAGCCGAAGGTCTATTTGGCTGATAAACTCGCGGGAAAGAAGGGTTCCTTGTTCGAGTGGGGGCAATGGCGGAAGATGGTATGTTTAGGGTCGAGAAATTTAAGGGCCAAAATTTCTCACTGTGGAAGATGCAGATGGAAGATTATCTGTATCAGAAAGATCTATACCAACCATTGAGCGGAAAAGCAAAGATGCCGACGGGTATGAAAGATGAAGAATGGAACCTTCTCGATAGAAAGGCACTCGGAACAATACGGTTGTGCCTTGCAGCGTCTGTCGCCTTCAACATTTCGAAGGAAACAACGACAGAGGGTTTGATTGAGGCGTTGGAGAAACTATATGAAAAAACCTCGGCCTCAAACAAGGTATTTCTTATGAAATAGTTATTTAATATGAAGATGTCAGAAGGTGGATCTGTTGCAGATCATTTAAATGATTTTAATACTGTTACAAATCAGTTATGTTCTGTAGGGGTAAACTTTGATGATGAAGTTAGAGCTCTGTTATTTTTGTGCTCATTGCCAGAAAGTTGGAATGGTTTAGTAATGGCCATTAGTAACTCTGTGTCTGGATCTAGTACTTTAAAGTTTGATGATGTTGTCGGTGCTATCCTTAGCGAGGAAATGCGACGGAAAAGCTCTGGTGAGACATCGGGAAATGCTTTGAGTGCAGAGTCTAGGGGAAGAAAAATGGAAAGAGGAAAGAGCTCAGGATATCGCAGTAAATCAAGGAAAGGCAGATCTAAGTCCAGATCGGGGATAGTGTGCTGGAAATGCAGAAAGAAAGGACACCTAAAGAAAGACTGTAGATCTCGGAAGGGAAAAGAAGGAGATTCACAGCAAGAAAACAATCATGAAGCAAATGTGACAGGTGAGGTGTTACAAGATGCTTTGATTATTTCTTTCGAAAATATTACTGATTCGTGGGTGGTAGATTCAGGGGCCTCATTCCATGCCACACCTGATAAGAAATACTTTCATGACTATGTTCAAGGAGATTTTGGACAAGTTCGTTTGGGTGATGATAAACCCTATAAAATTGTTGGAATGGGTAAGGTTCTTGTAAAACAGCAGAATGGAAACCAATGGTTACTAAAGGAGGTAAGGCATGTTCCAGATCTAAAGAAAAAATCTGATTTCAACAGTGCAGTTAGGCGGTGAAGGTTGTGTGACAACTTTCACAGATAAAGCTTGGAAGGTCACCAAAGGAGCCTTGGTAATAGCAAAAGGCGAAAAGGTTGGTACATTGTATTTATGCAATGGTATTTCTAACTCTGTTAATGCTTTAGCTTCCAAAGGAGCAGATGCAGCATTATGGCATCATAGGCTCGGACACATGAGTGAAAAGGGGATGAAGATTCTTCACTCAAGGAATTCGTTGCCGGGTTTGAAGAATGTTGATTTGGACTTCTGCGAGAATTGTTGGAAATAATACTGAGAGGGGGGGTGAATCAGTATTATCAAGCAATTTACCAAATCTTCCTTATTTGATCTTTTGAATTATTCTTGCATATCAGTACCATAAAACAATGAGCATGAATAAAGAAAATAGACAGTCACACCAAAGAACACAAGATGTAAGGTGGAAACCCAATGCGGGAGAAAACCACCTGCTGCAATATGTCTCTATCTTCTTTCAAGAAATTCTTTTTACAATGATTTTGTACTGGTGCAGTCCTTTACCAGCACGCAGGCTGCAACCTGCAGAGAGCTACAACTCTCTCTCGTTTTCCAATTTCTCCTGGAAGGGAGCTACAACCCCCTACTTATTTTCATGAAGAATCAAATGATCAACAAGTATATAACAGATACAGTCCACTACAGATATCAGATCAGTAATTACAGAAATAACCCAGAACACCTTATGAACAGAAATATACAGTCAACAGATCATCTTAAGACAGGGACGCATATTTTCTTTCTGTGACCTGCGACTGGACGCAGTCTACCTTCCACTGTTCTGCGTGCCGACGCACTGTTCCTCTATGCTTTGCTGCGACCGGCGCACCCAGAAATACTATCGCGCCGCGTCTTTTACTTCAGAGACGCACCCAATAACACAGTCGCTCCGCGTCCTTTGCCTCAGAGACGCACCTGAGCCTTTACTGTACTGCGTCCCGGCGCACTTTCCCTTCACTGAACCTGCGTCCCTTCAGATATAAAAGATATGAGGACTTCAGAACCAACCCAATCACTCAGATCCACAGATCTGATCATACGCCATAGAGATCACAGTCCATTAGAAGATTCGCCTTCATAGATCTGGACTAGATCTCACCAAAAGATATTCAACCAAGATGATGCTTAATCCAAATGAACTCCTTTGCTTTATATAGGCAAGCTTCTCCCCAAAACATGGAACAAAACCACGAGCCGACACCATAGAAACACAAAACCGTCGGCTAGATACCACACAAGAAACCCCCACATGCTTTTCTCTGCCTTGAAATGTGTGCACTGGGCGGACGCACCTCCTGAACGGCTGGCCTGCGTCCCTGGACGCGGGTTCTGTATGGTATACCTGCGGGGACGCACTTGCTGAACATATTTCCTGCGTCCTTCTTGATTTATCACCTGAATGGGTTTGCCATCAAGGACAACACCTGAATCATAATGCCAACAAGAATTGCATTTATGGAAAACAGAAGAGATTCAGATTTCTCAGAGTTGGGAAAGAAAAGAAGAATGAAAAATTAGAGCTTGCGCATACAGATGTATGGGGACCTGCTCAGGTATCATCTCTCGGTGGCTCTCGTTATTATGTTATTTTTATTGATGACGCAACTAGAAAAACTTGGATTTATTGTATTAAGAATAAATCAGATGTATTTGATACTTTCAAGAAATGGAAAGCTTTGGTTGAGATTGAGACAGGAAATAAATTGAAGTGTCTTAGATCAGACAATGGAAGTGAATATTGCAGCAAAGAGTTTGATAGGTACTGTTTAGAGCATGGAATTCGCAGAGAGAAGATAGTTCCAAGAACACCACAAGAAAATGGTGTGTCAGAAAGGATGAACAGAACAATCATGGAGCGTGCAAGGTGCATGAGATTGCATGCAGGATTGCCTTTACAATTTTGGATGCTGTAGATACTGCTGTTTATCTAATAAACAGAGGGCCTTCAAGTTCCTTGGATGGTGGTGTTCCGGAGGAAGCATGGAAAGGTAAAAAGGTAAACTACTATTTTTTAAAGCCTTTTGGTTGTGAGGCCTTTGTCCATATTGATAAAGAAAACAGAACAAAGCTTGAGGCAAAGTCAAAGAAATGTACCTTTATTGGATATGGTGTTAATGATTTTGGTTATCGCTTATATGATTATGAAAATCACAAAATCATTAGGAGCAGAGATGTAATATTCAATGAAAAGGTCTTGTATAAGAATCAATGGTAGGAAAAGAAACAGGAAAAAGAAAACAAGGAATACACAGTTCTTGATGAAAACACTGAAAAAGTAAAGGTGCCTGAAAATAATAATAATCAACAACCACAACAGCAGCAACCACCACAATAGCAACAGGCACCCCAAACGCCTGAAAGTGGTGTTAGAAGATCTACCAGGATAAGTAGACCCCCTGAACGATACTCTCCTTCATTATATTATTTATTGTTGACTGATTCCGGTGAACCCGAATGTTATGAAGAAGCAATGCAGGTTGAAAGCAGGAAGAAGTGGGAGGTAACCATGGAAGAAGAGATGGACTCCTTAATGCATAACCAGACTTGGGACTTAGTCAGGTTGCCTGCAGGTAAAACTACATTGCAGAATAAATGGGTTTACAGGTTGAAGGAAGAAGATGGAGGAAAACAGAGGTACAAAGCTAGACTTGTGGTGAAGGGGTTTTCACAGAAGAAAGGTATTGATTTTGATGAAATATTTTCTTCTGTTGTTAAAATGACTTCAATCAGAACTATTTTAAGTCTAGTGGCAGTTGAAGATTTGCATCTTGAGCAGTTAGATGTAAAGACAACCTTTTTCCATGGGGATTTGGGGGAAGAGATATATATGCAACAGCCACAAGGATATGAAGTGAAAGGGAAGGAGAAACTAGTGTGCAGGTTGAAGAAGAGCTTGTATGGCTTAAAACAGGCTCCAAGGCAGTGGTATCTAAAATTTGACAAGTTTATGTCTGAACAAGGTTATACTATATGTCACTTTGATCATTGTGTTTATCTGAAAAAGCAAAAGGATGGAAGCTATATTATATTGTTATTGTATGTAGATGACATGCTTGTTTCAGGATCTAACATGCAGGAAATAAATGTGCTCAAAAGAAAATTGGCAAATTCATTTGCAATGAAGGATTTGGGAGCTGCAAAACAAATCTTTGGTATGAGAATAACTAGAGACAGGAAAAATCGCAAATTAACATTGTCTTAGAATGAGTACATACAAAAGGTGTTGAAAAGATTTAACATGCACAATGCAAAACCAGTTAGTACACCTTTTGCTAGCCATTTCAAACTTAGTAAGGAAATGTGCCCAAAGACCCAAGAAGACATGGATTATATGTCTAAAGTTCCATATGCATCAGCAGTTGGAAGCTTAATGTATGCAATGGTCTGCACAAGGCCTGATATTGCACATGCAGTGGGAGTTGTAAGCAGGTACATGAACAATCCAGCAAAGGAACATTGGATGGTAGTGAAATGGATTCTCAGATATTTGAAAGGTATCACAAATCAAGCATTATGCTTTGGTGGTTCAAACATTTCTCTACAGGGATATGTTGATGCAGATATGGCAGGTGACAGAGATAACAGGAGGAGCACTACAGGATATGTATTTACTGTTGGTGGAACAGCTGTCAGTTGGGTTTCAAAAATCCAAAGTGTTGTTGCACTTTCAACAACAGAAGCAGAGTATGTCGCTGCTACAGAGGCTAGTAAAGAAATGATTTAGTTACAAAGGTTTATCGGTGAAGTGGGTAAGGAGCATGATATGGGCACGTTATATAGTGATAGCCAAAGTGCCATTCATCTTGCAAAGAACTCAACATTTCATTCCAGGACTAAACACATACAGCTCAAGTACCATTTCATACGATCAGTGTTGGAAGATGGAGAGTTGAAGCTGGAAAAGATACACACTAGCCAGAATCCTGCAGATATGCTAACAAAAGTTGTAACCAGGGAGAAACTGATAACATGCTCAGTTTCAATTGGTCTTCAAGGATGACGACGAAGATTAGAAATAGCGAGGTCCAAAGAGGAGTCATTGTCCTGCAAATGAAGCAGCGGTGGAGTTGTTACAATCATTCTCCAAGTGGGAGATTGTTGTGTGTGGAGCATGATTGTTCAGAGGTCTTTGTTTCAGCCGGATGTATACTCCAGGAAGTTTGTTCACCCCTCCACGCGGGGGGGTGCGGGGGGGACTTGTCCCTCTCACGGGGGTCCGGGGGCCAGCGGTCTCCCGGCGGGGGCTTGGGGGCAGCGCTCCCGAAGCTAAAAACAGATGTAAAATTGCCTTGTAAAAGTATAGTAATTTCTAGTCAATCTGGACCGTTCATTAGGCAGATGATCTGACGGTAGAACTTATGTTTAGTTTAGGGTTTTTTGCCCTAGAAGGCAACCCCTCTTTTTGTATGAGAGTATTGTATTTGAGGCTGTGTAATAGATGTGTATTCTGTGAGTGAGAAGTAGAGAGGTGAGACTGTGAGAGAAAACAGAGGATATTACAGCGGATCTGCTGTAGGTTGTGTCTCTTCATTTTGCTGGATAATAGAAAGGAAGGGTTGGATGTTCGGGGTGGACGTAGCCCAAACTGGGTGAACCACGTATATCTGTGTCTCTCTTGTTTTATGCGTTTTCTGTGTTTATATTTCTGCAATATTTAATGTGTTCCATTGCTCCGTAATATATAATTTTCTAACAGGGAAACCTTCATTCACTAATCTATTTAACAGAAATTTAAATGTGTTCAGTCATGATTAAACTGTATGACCTGAACAAAATCTTAATCATTGTGGCATTCAAGATTAATTTGCACACAATCCTTATTTAAAAATGGAACAAAAGATCTAACTTATCAGTAGGGGCACTTGGATTTGCAACACTTTCATTTTGATTTTCTATTTTTTCTTTTGTGGGGTTCATATTTCCTTTTTCTTTATTTTTATTTTTTTAACATACCTTCTTTTCATTTTCTATTTTTCTATTTTCTTTTTGGAAATCATTTGAATATTAAAATTTATGTATTATATGGAATCGCAAATAAAGAATACTCAATCACCTTGAGATCCTATAATTTACAGGACTCTAAAGACGTCATAGGATCTGCGCAAGCACTGTGCAGAAGTCTGCGCAGAGGGTCCAAGAGGGTGAGTTTTACGAGGTAGAGTTGTGTAGGGATTGCTCGTGGAGGAAGGGAAATTCCCTTAGATAATTTTGGCCAGATTTTCTTGTTTTTTGGATTGCTAGTTGGGCATCCATAGATTGCATTAAGATTTCATTGTTGCTTAATAATAAAAATCGTCAGTTGCTGCACCAATTTTCCCAAGTCGGGGTTTTCTGGGGACATTTGTCCAAAAATAACTGTGTAAATTTTGTGTATGTGTGCTAGATTTTCTTAGTTTCTAGTGCTATTTTCTTCTGCAGTTTATTTGTGAAAATGACAGTGTAAATTATTTGGTATTTGCCGTAGCAAACTATTGTTTTGGGGTAGCATCGGATGTGCCCTAGCCATGAAACTTGGTGGAGAGGTTGGGGCACATGAGATCTCCAATATTCAGAAAGGGTTTGGGCAGATTCTAAACAGTTTAGGAGATATTAAAATAATTAATATTTTTAATGGAGTTCCTAAGTCTAAACGTAGGGAAAATAAAATATTAATGTGTATTAATATAAAACTGTGTTAAAATGGTCCAAAAAAGACATAGATCAAGCCAGCTCTAATCTTAGCTGTCGATTAGGGACTTAATCTCGACCGTCGATATGTCAACGAGAAAGGTATAAGAGGAGGCTTGAGGGTCACTTGGAGAACACACTGAGGGAGACCAATGAGTTCAATTTCTGGAGCGGGGTTAGTTGAGAAATTGAACCAGTGGTCTGGTGAGCAGTTAGGAGGCAGCAAGTACGGAATAGACAGACGAGAGATTAGTGCGGAGGCAAAAAGGGCAGACGCAGGGCCAGAGGGAGCCACACAGAGGCAGTAGAGACTGCATAGAGCCAGCAGGGCCTGCGTCATCCACGCAGAGGCTGCAAGAGTGATGCAGAAGGCCAGAGTGGCTGCACAGAGTCTCAACAGGCTGACGCAGAGGGTTTCAGGTCACGTAGAAGTCAGGAGGGCTGATGTTGGGTTCAAAAGAAGTGCTGGAGAATTTGTCTATCTGTGGGTAAGCCAATTTGGCACCCTGTTGTACTAGAAAATTGTTGAATAATAAAATCCTCCCTTGCTACACTGGTTTTCCCACATTGGGTTTTCCGGGGACATTAGTCCAAAATATCTGTGTCAATGTGTTGATTCTTGTGCATATGTTTGTTTTTGTATTACGGTGTGACATCTGCAACAATATTTATTTTAATGTTTATTGAAGTGATTTCATGAATAACTTATGGTGAAATAAGTAGGAAAAGTAAATCAGTTACTGCAGTGATAGAATTTTCACACAGACAACAAACAAGTTATTAAATAAATTAACAATTTGAAAAATAATTTCCAGTTATTGTGATAGATGAAATTTTCACATAAGTCACAAAGAGGAATTTACACTTCGTTTTGCAAAATTTGATGAAGTTTCAAGTTAAAGGTGTCCAAGCCAACTCCTAGGAACATTCGTTATTCTTGTCAAGATGAATAACATATGCAATGAATCAATATTCCAAGTGTTTCATGAATTCACATTAATATTTAGGGCACAAGTAAATCATGACATAACATTCCAAACATTAGACATGTATTAGTAAGAAAATTTACATGAAAGAGGATGTACATGATAAAAAGGGTATATCTATCATCACATTTGCAAACATGAAACTCCAAGCTAAGATAACAATAACCCAAACATCAAAATGCATCAAGAATACTCCAATTCATCCATCAATTCCAAATTCTTTTAAAGAGAAGAAATCCAATCCAAGTGATGATGATCAATACAATGAGGCTCTATTGTATTTATATGAACCTTTGAGGCATTCGAATGGCCTAAATTAGCCTAATGATGCCCCTATAATAAAATAATGTGCAAAATAACACCACTTTGGTGACAAGCCCACCAAATAGCTCCAAAAGATGAATAATAAGCCTCTCAAGAGGGCCAATATGGTAGAGTAATAGCTAATGGGTTCGTTATAAGGCCAAATCAACTCCCTCATGTGTCTTAATGAATAGGAGGGCTCCAACAACGATGATGAAAGGGGTGGCCCCTTAATCTCCAAACAAATAACCTGTGGTGCTCCCAAATGGCTGTGGTGGCACAAATAATGGCCTCATGGGTCTCCAATTGAATCAAGCCAGCTATGCTCCATCTATAAAATACATAATGATGATGCAAGCCCTCCTTTGTCTCCCTAGGTGAGACAAAACCTAATCTGGGCCCTGTATCAACTGCCAAGTGTGATGCAAGTATGTATCCGACTGGGAAATGTGTTCCAAGTGCTTCATCATCATTGAAAAACTTTGACATGAATGTGAGAATTCCACAACTGGAATCCTATTGCAGCAACTGGAATTTATTTTTCTAGTTGGTAATTATTTTAACAATTTATCTGCTATGACAAATATCAAATAAATCACATTGCAACTTTCACAAATAAAGTTCTACGGAAATAATAGCGTTGGAAACTGAGAAAATTTTAGCACACACACACAATAAAAATGACACCGTTATTTTTGGACAAATGTCCCTAGAAAAACTTAACTTGGGAAAACCGGTGCAGTAGTGAGGGTTTTTATTATTATTTAGCAGAGAAAATCTGAGTACAATCTGGATGCCCAAACTGGAAATACACCACAAGAGAAATTGGCCACAAAAAATAGTGAGACAAATTTTGTCTCACTTGACACGGATCTGACTCCAAAATTGGCTCTGAATGGGCTCCATGAAACCCCTACATCAAGCCTCTGCAACCACTGGTACGCTCTGCTGGAATTACAACTGATCAAGCTGTCTGCCCAATCTAGCCTCTGAGAATGACTCACTGGTCCCTTCCAGAAATCTTCTCGGCCTCTAGCAACTGAATCAATCCTTTGTCTGGCCAAATCGAACTGTTGCCTCTGCGCAGCCTCATTGAGGAAACTCGACCCTCTTGTAGCTGACTCTCCAGATCTAGAAAATCTCCTCTGGACTCATTGTCCCTGCCCCTCACTCACTGCTTCGATCTCTGGCTCTTCGACAACTGACTATTACTACTCTGGAAATTGATCTGCCAAGGAAATCAAACTTCTGGTGTTCTTGTGTATGCTCTCCAAGCACCCATCGACTTCCTCTTATAATCCACTGTTGGAGCACCAACGACCAAGATTAAATCTTAATCAATGACTAGGATCATCTTGGAGTCGATCTATGTGAGTTTCTAGATGATTCACACCTTCACTTAATTAATTCTGCTTAATTAACCATATTCCCTAATTTTGGACTTAGGAAATATTTAAAAACTGGTTAATAATCTAATTAAGCCATCTCTAGGTGGAATTTCCAAAAATGATTTCTGGGTTTTGAAGATCTCATGTATTCTAGCCTCTCCACTAAATTTTATGGCTAGAACACTTCCAATGCTACAGAAACTAACGCTTCCTCTTTGCGAGGTCTGTGTTCTCTCTCTAGTACTGCACATCCTGCCACAACACCCTATCTCTGTATCACCTCCTTTTATGTTGATGTTGCCTGGTTGTATTGCCCACCAACCACTGTGCAACTCTGATGCTACATCTATACTGCTGCTCACACTGTTGAACTGTTGCCAACATTGCATCTGCACTGCAACTCCCTATCATTTGTTGTTGCTACAACTGCAACATAGAAGCATCCAAAATATTGAATCAACTGTGTTCAGTATGATGCATTTGTCGCCCGACTCTTTGATTGCTACTAGCATTTGCATTGTTATTGAAGAATCTGCGTTGCTGTTGACTCTACTACTGAGCCACCTATTATGCTGTCAACACTGCACTGCGCTCCTCAGTATCTCACTGCTAATACTCTGCAACTGTCATTCTGATACTGACTGCATCAACTATCACTGATCCATCCTGCTACTAAATATTATGGGCCCCCTTAGCAAGGTAATGATCCATGAGGTGGACTCCTCAAGGACCCTACCCAAACTTTGTATCTCTCTGGGGCTACAACTCCAAGTCACCCAACTCACTCCTAGAGGTATGCCTGCCATCATCGCGAAGTTTTCCTCAAACCTGGAGGACAACCCATCTATCTCAACATGTGCTGCTGCTTCTCTGACTTGTCCTTCTTCCTGAGTAGACACTACGTGTTGTAGTGGTCGATCTCACCACATCTGAAGCACTTGACCTTTGACAGGTCCTTCTTATTCCTTCTTTGTTCCCGCTGCCGCTAACTGGCACCCTTTGATGCGAGGGCCACATTCTCCTCCTCCTTCACCACCTTCGGTCCGTTGCTACTGCTACCATTGATGGAACTCTTTAACGGAGCTTGCCTTAACTCCTCTCGCTGCAAATCGGTTCACATCCTGTCCCAATTTGGTAGCTTGTCTTTGCCCAATATACTTTGGACAAAAAATTGCCGCTCCTCAGAGACATTGCTTAGTGCCAATCTCCCTAGCTCTATTGGTTGAGGCGTTGCCCTAGTAGCTGCAAGCTGGTCTCGGACCTCCTAAATCCTGGAGAGGAAGGGATCTATGCCTTTCCCCTTCTGCATCTTGATGCATCTCAGCTTTTCCTCTAGGAAAATCTTCCGCTGCTTGGAGGTTCCCTGTGTTGAAATTTGGTACCGGAGGACAGGTGGTTCTCTTAGGCTTTGATCTTTGGCCTAGGGAAAAGTGTCCAAAAGAATTTAATTTTTCTCCTAAAGTGACTTTATAATTTTATAAAGTTAAATCTAATTTAAAAGTGACTTTAAGTGATAAAGTTATTAAGTCTAATTTTAAAGTAACTTTTATAAAGTAAATGAAAAATTAGAAAGGAAAAGTGACTTTGGAAATAAATGACTAAGTGGGTCTTTATTAAAGTGGGGTGAATTAAAAAATAGAAAGTGAGATTTAAATGAGCATTTAATCTCAACCATTGATCTAAATCTATTTCAGCCATTGGATTTAGAGATCACCCAAAAGTCACTTGGATCACCCAAAAGTCACTTGGAGTTATATTAAAGGAGGAAAATGAGGAAAAGGTCATTCATTCTTTCATGAGCAGATTGAGAGAAGGAGAGCAAGAGAGCAAGAGAGATTTCTGAGCAGGAAGGAGAAAGAGACAGCAGCTTGGCACACATTCCAAGGCAGCAGTTGAGCAGATTTGTACAGCTGATTCAGCACATAGTGAAAGGCAGATTTTTGCACAAGAATCGAGGAGCAGTTTGCTGATTTTTCTGCACACAAAACAGAGGCCGTACAGCATTTATTGCTGTCCTGTTTGCTGTAATTTCCAGATTGCTGTGAGGCACGGGAAAGGAGATAAGTTGTAAATTTGCTTGCTGATTTTTGCTGAATAATTCTCACTGTAAAAAGACAATTTTCAGAAATAAAGAAGAGCTCTCAAACTGGTTTTCCCCAAGAGTTGTAGGGGGTTTTTCCAGGGTCAAGTTGACCAAAAATATCAGTGTTTTAATGGCTGTTTTTTATTGCTGATTTTTAATTCTGCAATTTCCAGCATTCTGAAAATTTTCCAGAATTTGTGTTTTCAGCAATATTTATTTTTTCAGTCTGTTAAATGTATGGTTATGGGAATGGGCATTTAACTACATGGGAGAAATAAGGAGAAACTGAAAACCGGGGTGGGAAAACAGAAATTTCTTCATGGTATCAGAGCTTGAGTGCTGAAGGGTAGTTTGGGACAGCAAAAGGAAAAATTACAGTTGCTGATTTTTCACTTAGAAAATTCCAGCAAGCTGATTTTTTCATAAACAACAGTTTTATCTTTACTACAGCAGTGCTATTTTTCAGTTTTAGGACAGTAGGATGTCATTGGGATTGAGGGTGGAGGATAGGTTGGATGGGCATACAAATTACAGTGTTTGGAAGGAGAGAATGCAGAGTATCTTTGAGGAGGCAGAAGTCTGGGATATCATGGTGCATACCGCACAGAACCCTGTTGTTGTGCTCACTGATGTTACTCAGTTGACTAAGTATAAAAAGAAGAACAATAAGGGTAAGAGGCTGATTCTAGACGGAATCAAAGACCATTGCATTCCTCATGTGAGAGGAAAGAGCAATGCCCATGAGATGTGGACAACATCGTCCAATCTCTACCAGAGTACCAATGAGAACCGGAAGATGGTCCTGAAGGAGAAGCTGAAGAACATTAAGATGGGTAATGATAGTGCAGCTGGATATCTCACAAAGATTACTAATGTGAGAGATGAGTTGGCAGCGATTGGAAAGGCCATTCCATCCACTGAGTTGGTGCGTATTGCAGTGAATGGCCTCCCCCGTTCATGGTTGAACTTTGCTGATGGGGTTTGTGCACGTGAGACCCTTCCCACATGGGAGAGGTTTTGGGATGATTTCATTTAGACAGAGATCAGGAAAGGACAGCTTGGGGCAGCCAAGCCAGTTGAGCAGGATGAGGATGTAGCACTGGTGGCAGGAGGCAAGAAAGGCAAAGGGAAGAAGCAGGCTTCCACAAGCAGTGGTGGGGGCAAAGGCAAAGGTAAAGGTAAACAGGGGAACACACAGAAGGACTATTCCAAGGTGAAGTGTTGGAATTGTCAGAAGATGGGACACTATGCAGTTGTGTGTCCGGAGAAGAAGAAGAAGAAGGGGAAGAACCAGGATGTGGCAGCTTCAGCTGAGATTGAGGACTTTGCGGGTCGTTTTGACCGGGAGTTTGCGTTCACTACATGTGAGTCCTCTAGTGCAGGATCACCTGCCACACAGGTTCAGAGGGAGCATGCTTTTCCCTCGATTAGCGGAGCATCTACAGGTATTTGGTATGTGGACAGTGGGGCTTCACGTCACATGACAAGAGTCCGTGAGTACTTCTCAGAGCTTTCAGAGAGTGGCACTGATATTGAGGTAGTACTCGGTGATGACAGAGTTGTTAGAGCAGTCGGGGTGGGGACAGTGACATTTCAGAGGGAGTCCAAACCTCCCTTGAAGGTGTCAGAGGTTCTTTATGTGCCAGGGATGAGGAAGAACCTCATATCCGTCTCAGCTTTGGAGGACAGAGGATATGAGGTACTGTTCAGGGGAGGACAGGTGTTGATGTATCCCAGGGAGACTCCAGCTGATTCAGCTAGAGTGATAGGTGTACGCCATGCAAAGGTGTACAAGTTTGCATTCCAACCCCTTTTGGCATTGAGCAGTAGTACCGACAGCAGAGCTAGCAGTTCTGAGCTGTGTGAGATTTGGCACCGCAGGATGGGACATATGTATCATGGAGCCTTGAGTACATTGCGGGAGATCACTACAGGTGTGCCAGATTTCAGTACTGATCACTTTGATACTTGCAGAGGTTGTGCGATGGGCAAGTTTGCCAAATCCCCTTTTCCCAGCAGTGACAGCAGAGCAACGAGGATACTTGATTTGATTCATTCCGATGTGAGCGGTCGGATGTCTCATGTTTCCTTGAGTGGATATGAGTACTATGTGTTATTCATTGATGATCACTCCAGGAGGACCTGGATTTATTTTTTGAAGACCAAGAGTGAGGTCTTCAAGTGGTTTCAGGAGTTCAGAGCTCTTGTGGAGACTCAGACAGGTCGAAAGATCAAGTCCTTGAGGTCGGACAATGGAGGAGAGTACACCCTTGGAGAGTTTGTTGACTATTGTGCGGAGGCAGGCATTAGGAGGGAGTTCACTGTTCCTTACAACCCCCAGCAGAACGGGGTTGCAGAGAGGAAGAACAGATCCATCATAGGGGCTGCCAAATCCATGTTACATGATCAGGGGTTGCCATTGTTCTTGTGGGCAGAGGCCTGCAACACAGCTGTTTACTTGCAGAACAGGAGTCCGCATCATGCCTTGGGGCACATGACTCCTGAGGAGGCTTTCTCTGGGAAGAAACCTGATCTTGGTCATCTTCATATCTTTGGATGCATTACATACTCCTATATACCCAAGGAGGAGAGGACCAAACTAGAGCCCACCGCAGAGAAGGGTATCTTTGTGGGCTACAGTGAGACCTCAAAGGCCTTTCGGATTTACATTCCTGCACAGAGGAGAGTTGTTGTCAGACGGGATGTGAAGTTCGAGGAGGACAGGGCCTTTAGGAGGTCACGGGAGTTAGAGTATCTGGATCAGCCAGACCCTCAGCAGCAGTTGTGTCAGTCGCAAGGATCCAGTGGGCAGGGATCAGGAGGATCCGGAGGTACATCTATGAGGATGTCAGGTCCATCAGTGAGCAGTGGCTCGCCGAGCCAGAGGGGTGGTGCTCGGGGCAGCATGCAGAGCAGTTCACAGAGCAGTTCACTAGGGAGTCCACTGATGGACAGTTCACACGGTACCTCAGCTTCTACAGGTTCAGGTGCAGGCAGGAGGACAGCAGACAGACAGTCAGGAGTTCAGGCTACTGATGGTGATGAGGAGGAGGAGTTTCATTCTCCTATGGGAGAAGCATGCTCAGGGAAGAGGAAGCCCAAGTGGCTTCAGGACACCTTGAGAGATGCCACATCTGTTGCTGAGCCGAAGAGGCCGGTCAGAGAGAGTAGACCACCTGAGAGGTTTTGTAGTTATATGGCGATGGTTACCAGCATCCTTGACTCTGAGCCTTCTAGCTATGAGGAGGCAGCTAGCCAGCAGGTCTGGAGAGAGGCCATGCAGGAGGAGTATTCTTCTATCATGAAGAATGATGTTTGGGAGGTGGTGCTGAGGCCCGAGGGCAAATCCGTGGTTACTTCCAGATGGCTTTACAAGGTAAAGCATGCTGCAGATGGCAGCATTGAGAAATTCAAAGCGAGGTTTGTGGCTAGAGGGTTCTCCCAGGTAGAGGGAGTTGATTATGAGGAGACCTTCGCTCCCGTGGCTCGATATACTTCGATCCGCTCCATTATATCGATAGCAACAGAGATGGGTTGGAAGATCCACCAGATGGATGTGAAGACCGCATTTCTCAATGTCTTCATACAGGAGGAGGTGTACATTGAGCAGCCACAGGGCTTTGAGGTGCATGGGAAGGAGTCCCATGTGTGCAGACTGAAGAAGGCCCTTTATGGCCTGAAGCAAGCTCCCAGAGCTTGGTACTCCAGGATAGATGCATACTTGCAGGGGATGGGTTTCACAAAGAGTGAGGCAGATCCGAACCTTTACTTTATTGTGATTGGTGAGGAGCCTCTCATTTTGGTGCTGTATGTGGATGACTTGATCATTACAGGTGCAGAGAGACTCATAGAGCACTGCAAGAGAGATCTTGCGGCGGAGTTTGAGATGAAGGACATCGGCTTGATGCATTACTTTTTGGGTTTGGAGGTGTGGCAGGAGGAGGGGCATTTCTTCCTGGGGCAGGGGAAGTATATTGTGGACATCCTTAGCAGATTCCACATGGAGGATTGTAGACCCATGTCGACACCGATGATCACCAACTGGAAGAAGCTTCATGCTTCGGATTCCGAGTTGGTGGATCCCACATTGTACAGGCAGCTGATTGGTTCCTTGATGTATTTGGTCAACACTAGACCAGATATCTGTTTTGCAGTCAACATGATGAGTCAGTTTATGTGTGAGCCTAGGAAGGTTCATTGGGTGGCTGCAAAACACATTTTGCGGTACTTGCAGGGGACAGTGGATTATGGTCTGGACTACAGGCAGGGAGATGGAGTGAGATTGGCAGGATACACTGATTCTGATTGGGCAGGTTGTGCTTCTGATAGGAAGAGCACTTCAGGGTGTTGTTTTGGGTTGGGTTCAGCAGTAGTGTCATGGTTCAGCTGGAAGCAGCAGTCAGTAGCACTGAGTTCAGCGGAAGCAGAGTATATGGCAGTCAGTCTAGCTAATTGTGAGGCCATCTGGCTTCGCAAGATGTTGTTTGGCTTATTTGGTCAGCCGTTGAGACCTTCAGTGATTTACTGTGATAATCAGAGTTGCATTAAACTCACGGAGAATCCAGTATTTCATGACAGGTCAAAGCATATCGGGATCAAATATCATTTCATCAGAGACTATGTTCAGAAGGGAGCTGTGAAGCTTGAGTATATTTCCACTGATGAGCAGGTTGCAGATATCCTTACCAAAGCCTTACCACGGGGCAAGCATGTCTACTTCAGAGACAAGATGGGTGTGGTGAGGAACACCTTCCTCTGTAAGAGGGAGTGTTGAAATTTGGTACCGGAGGACAGGTGGTTCCCTTAGGCTTTGATCTTTGGCCTAGGGAAAAGTTTCCAAAAGAATTTAATTTTTCTCCTAAAGTGACTTTATAATTTTATAAAGTTAAATCTAATTTAAAAGTGACTTTAAGTGATAAAGTTATTAAGTCGAATTTTAAAGTAACTTTTATAAAGTAAATGAAAAATTAGAAAGGAAAAGTGACTTTGGAAATAAATGACTAAGTGGGTCTTTATTAAAGTGGGGTGAATTAAAAAATAGAAAGTGAGATTTAAATGAGCATTTAATCTCAACCATTGATCTAATCTATTTCAGCCATTGGATTTAGAGATCACCCAAAAGTCACTTGGATCACCCAAAAGTCACTTGGAGTTATATTAAAGGAGGAAAATGAGGAAAAGGTCATTCATTCTTTCATGAGCAGATTGGGAGAAGGAGAGCAAGAGAGCAAGAGAGATTTCTGAGCAGGAAGGAGAAAGAGACAGCAGCTTGGCACACATTCCAAGGCAGCAGTTGAGCAGATTTGTACAACTGATTCAGCACATAGTGAAAGACAGATTTTTGCACAAAAATCGAGGAGCAGTTTGCTGATTTTTCTGCACACAAAACAGAGGCCGTACAACATTTATTGCTGTCCTGTTTGCTGTAATTTCCAGATTGCTGTGAGGCACGGGAAAGGAGATAAGTTGTAAATTTGCTTGCTGATTTTTGCTGAATAATTCTCACTGTAAAAAGACAATTTTCAGAAATAAAGAAGAGCTCTCAAACTGGTTTTCCCCAAGAGTTGTAGGGGGTTTTTCCAGGGTCAAGTTGACCAAAAATATCAGTGTTTTAATGTGTTTTAATGGCTGTTTTTTATCGCTGATTTTTAATTCTGCAATTTCCAGCATTCTGAAAATTTTCCAGAATTTGTGTTTTCAGCAATATTTATTTTTTCAGTCTGTTAAATGTATGGTTATGGGAATGGGCATTTAACTACATGGGAGAAATAAGGAGAAACTGAATACCGGGGTGGGAAAACAGAAATTTCTTCACCCTGATATAGCATGGAGAGAGCATCCCACATCTTTTTGGCAATATCCTTGCCAGCTATGCATGAGATAATATGGTCCCGGACTCCATCTAGTATCAACTGCTTCGCCCGCGCCATCTCCTTCTTGTATTCCTTTAGCTGATCCACATCCTAGGGAACTACCACAACACTGTCTATGTAGAGGTTCAGGCCATATTCATCCAACATGAAGGACATCTTGGTCTTCCAAATGACATAGTTGGAGGAGTCCTCCAAAATATCCTGATCTTTAAGTCCGGATGTGGCCATCTCAAAAACTGTCGAAAACTCCCTTTCCCTCTGCTTGGCTGCTTCCCAACTACTCGCACTCCCTTCTGGAATGCATAGATCTGATAGTTGCTATTGCTAATTTGCCTAGAAAAATCGAACTTCTGAGACTCGAAGTTCCCTGCGAGAAATTTTCCCTATACTCTGTGTGCTTTTCTCTTCCACCTAACGCTGATTTTGCTGCTGCAAAACCCTCTGTGTCCAACCAAGGAATCTGCTCAGTGAAAATCTAAGCTGCAGTAGCTCCCTCTAACCATTGGAATCACTAACCCGGACAATTCGACTTTTTTGCAACACTATAACTAAAAATTGTTTTTTTTGCCCGACAATTCAACCTTCCTGTCTAAGCATTGTGTTGCCTTTAGGAATTTCAGCCTGCTCTTCCTTTTGAACAACGAAATTCCCTTTTTCGCTTTTGAAGTTCCCAGTTGATCACTTACGCTCTGATACCATGTGAAAATTCCACATTTGGAATTCTATTGCAACTACTGGAGTTTATTTTTCTAATTGTTAATTGTTTTAATAATTTATCTGCTACGAGAAATATCAAATAAATCACACTGCAACCTTCACAAATAAAATTCTGCAGAAATAATAACGCTGGAAACTTAGAAAATTCTAGCACACACAATAAAAATGACACCGTTCTTTTTGGACAAATGTCCCCAGAAAAACCCAACTAGGAAAAATCAGTGCAACACTGAGGGTTTTTATTATTATGTAGCAGTGAAAATTTGAGTACAATATGGATGCACAAACTAGAAATCCACTACAGGAGAAACTGACGACAAAATTAGTGAGACAAATTTTGTCTCACTCGACATTGATCCAACTCCAAAATTGGCTTTGAATGGGCTCCATGAAACCCTTGCATTAGCCTCTGCATCAAGCTTGCGCAGTCACTGGTATGCTCTGCATGGAACTGCAACTGATCAAGTCGTCTTCCCAATCCAGCCTTTGAGAATGAATCGTTGGTCCTTTCCGGAAATCTTCCTGGTCTTCAGCAACTGAATCGATCCTCTGTCTGGCCAAATCAAATTGTTGCCTCTGAAGCTTCTGTGCTTCCTTTGCACAGCCTCACTGAGGAAACTCGACCCTCCTGTAGCTGACTCTCCGGATATGGAAAATCTCCTCTGAACTCACTGTCCCTACCCCTCACTCACTGCTTCGATCTTTGGCTCTCCACAACTGACCGTTGCTTCTCTCGAAATCGATCTGCCAAGGAAATCAAACTTCTGGTGTTTTGGTGTATGCTCTCCAAATGCCCATTGACTTCCTCTTATAATCCATTGTTGGAGCACTAATGACCAAGATTAAATCTTAATCAATGGCTAGGATCATCTTAGAGTCGATCCATGTGAGTTTCTAGATGATTCACAGCTTGACTAAATTAGTTATGATTAATTAACCATATTCCCTAAGTTTAGACTTAGGAAATATTTAATAATTGGTTAATAATCTAATTAAGCCATATTTAGGTGGAATTTCTAGAAACGATCTGGGTTTTTGAGATCTCATGTATTCTAAGCTCTCCACTAAATTTTATGGCTAGAACACATCCGATGCTACATAAACTAACAGTGAACAAGCAGTAGATGTTGCCAAAGGGTCTTGTTACCCACCACCTGTGGATAGTATGCATAGGAGAAATTTTTTCTCCTAGATGGTCCTCAGCTAGCTGCCAGCATCCCTTTACAACCCCCACATAGCTCGATGTGCCATTTCTCCGCCACCTGAGCCCGCCGTGTGGTCCCTTGCCCATTTGTTATAAATGTATGTTTGAAGGTGGGCCTCCCGACCCCAAAGATATGGCTTTTCATTAGAATATTTGAGTAATTGTTTTTACTTTTCATGGGCACTTTTGGGCATGGATTGGTGGGAGGATTCAGAGGAAAGAGTGGGTTAGGTCCGTTTCTTGTCTCCATTGCCCGATTTCATTGTTACCCTTGTATCCTTGTCCCGTGGGATCTCTTTTACTGGCCATTAGCTTTAGGGATATCACTACATGGGAAATCCCAATTTTGGTTGCATGGTTCCACTTCGCGATACCACCTACATTACTCCCCTACCACTCATTTTAGCCGTATTCATCTTTCTTCCCATCCGGGTCCGCATTTTTCCACTGGGTCCACATAGGGTTAGCCTCCCCCTCCCCTTGTCCACACCTTGGGTCGGGCCTGGAACGATGCCCCGAAGGTTGATGTAGCTAAAAAGAAAATAAAAAGCATAATTTGGCCACTCTCAACAGGAAATGTACCACAAAATGAAAAGATGGTCGGGACACACAAATTTAGCAAAAGGGAAAAAGCCAAACATGAGCCCTACCCCTTATCCATGGCCATCACCTGGGTTCCTATGGGCCCTAGATGAGTCTCCTTCATCATTAAGGAAACCATGATTGTCCCAACCCTTGGTGGGCGATTAACTACCCACCTCAAGGGGGTATCCATTGCTACATATTACACATCATGCTCTCCATCCCCTAGGGCCCCGAGCAGTTATGCAGAAAAGTCAAACAAAGGTCGGGGTAACTCATGTACCACGATTTTCTCCCCCCTACACTAACATACCTAGGTGTGGCCTTCTTTTATTATAGCTACCCTTGCACCTTGACATGTGGTTTGGATGATTCCCCTAATCCCCACTCCATTCCATTATTATATCATTTGCCACCTGCCACTTAAGGGATGTACCATGGACATGTCACCCCCTTTAGAGGTCAAAACCACCTAATAGGGTCCTTGGTTAACCCCTTATTGAGCTTGGAGACACTTGTACATACCAAAGCCCACTATGGAAGGTTATGCCACCATGAAGTGCCCCATTGATCCCATGACTTGTAAGCTTTATTACTTGAATATTCTAATGATTTGTTGTATTAGAGGGCAAGGGGACGCATTGGATCTAATGTAAGATCGCAGGTGGGTCTTCATTTGGGGCTTGGTCTCAATATACGGGGTCCTAGTCCTTTAGAGGGCCACATGGGGACTTGTAGAGTGAGCGTTGAGAGCCATGGGCCTCCACCATAATAGAGATTACTTCATGGATTGTTGAGAGATTAATTTGTCAGATTTAATCCCTTAATATTTATTATCAACCAGGGGTTTGTAAACATGAGTTGCCTTGCGCTTTCTTTGTTCAGGTTTAAATTAGAGTTTTAACACTTCTTGATAATGATTTGTGGAGTAATAACACACTAACACTTACAAACAATTAGCTGTCAAAAGCAGACCCAACAATCAAATTCAATCTAGAGATTTCAAAAGTCTTTACAAACCTTAGTATTCAAATCTGAACTCAACAAACAACTGAGCTATGAGTCTCAACTGATAAAATGGAATTCTTTGCACACAAAACCTTACTCAATCAAACCCCTAAATGTTGGTACCAGATTTCCTATTTGTGATAACAATTTATTCATCGCTCAACAAGCAATCTATAATGATAGTGATTCAATCTTCAAGCAAACAAAGCCTGTACTAATAACCATTCAATCTTTTAACAAACCACAGTTCCTTCCTGAAGCAACTAAGCAGTCTATGACAATTCAATTCTTAAGCAAACAAGCAATCTATGTTGATAGAAACTTAATCAAACAATCAATCTGTACCTAATGGGTGGTTATCTTCTTAACAAAGATTTGAAAGTTTAAGTACTAATCTGAAGTAATTACTCTATCCCTTACTAATTTGTCATTACACTTGCAATTAAGTAATCTACAGGTCTCAATCTGATGAAAACAACTCAAACCCTTAGCTGATCTAATATCTAACAATTTAACTAAACAACCCTTAGAAAACTGTACTCTAGACTCTGTTGTAACCACACCAACCCTTACTGGTACATAACCTTATTTGGAGCCAATGTTCTACCGCCTGAAATCTTAATTGATGCCTGACTCCTGAAAACTGGAATCAATCTCCTCACAAAGCAAAAGGAATTGTTTATCTGGACGAATAATAACATTAACCTTCACACAAAACAAGGGAAAATCCTTGTCTACTAAACTCAATGCAATCAATCAACACTCAAAACAGAGAAATTATCTATCCATTAAACTTAATGCACTCACAGTAAACATCGAAACACTCACGGGTGTGCTATGTGCAATCCACTCGACCCACTCTATACTCCTAGAGTCTATTCATCAAACAAAGCTAATTGATAAAGAGCCACCCACCATTTTATGAAAGTGATCTTCAATCAACTCGAAACTAGACCAAAAATTCTGTTATGATTGCTTGTAAGATAATTTAAATAGAAAGTCAATCCGTTCCAGTTCTTTGAGGGAATGCAGAGTAGTTTGATAGCCAGACAAATCTCGTTCCTAATTGGTTCGAATTCACCGAATAGAGTTAACTGATCAAATAAATCCCAGTAGTCTTTAATGCATAGGTCATCCGTTTCACTCATTAGGTGATTGTATAGCATGTCTCGGCTGATTACAACTCAATACGATAGCAAGCATGCTCTGTTCTGAAATCAAAGCAAGGTTCACACAAGGTTCAACTATGAATTATGGAAACGAGTGAATGAAAGAACATTAATGCATCTACACTCTTTTAAACAACCAAATGAATGCAATTCACATACAATCAAGCCAAACTAATTCAAAATGCAAGTAAAACGAACCGTAACTAATCACACAGTGATTCTATCTGCAATATACAAAGCAACCCAGATGGGTGGGCCCTAGCCACACCTGGGAGCTAGATAAACTTACAGTAAAAAGGAAATCTCAAACGCAATCAATCGACTGCCTTCAACAATCCATCAATGCTTACTTACTCTCAAATTCAGAACGAAACCATTTCGATATTATCAAAGACGAGTTATATCATTCACGACAAAGTATTTCACAGTTTCTAACACTAACTTGACATATTACATCCCCTACCTTTATAGGTATTTAATTACAGTTAAACATTGAACTAAAAATAGTAATTTATAACAGCCTTAACAAGTTGACTTCTCTAGAGCAAATAGGTTCGAACGACTGCGTGAATTGGTCCAACAACTTGTAACCAATTCCCAAACTTGGTGTATACCGTAACCAGAGAAAAGAGAATGAAGATCTTGGGATCAAATGCGTTCCTTGCAAGGCTGGCGACATCCCATCATCCAGAAGCGCACGACTACTTATCCATTGCACAGTTTGAGTACCGAATCCAAATATATGTTTGAGTACAGTAGTAAGGAGCCAAGGTATATCAGCTGCTTCTTTCCATTAGCTTCCTGCACATCTTTGCTGAGAAATCTACACTTGATCATAATAATTAGTTAGTTTTAGGAATCAGCTACCTATATCTGCTTAAATCCACTAACAAATAGCCAAATGCAACCATAAAAAGATTTACCTCGAATAGGGATTGGGATCATGAGAGGATAGCAAAATAGCAAAGAAATAGGTTCCATAGTGTCAAAAAGAGGTCAAAATGGGGATTGAAGATGGTATAAATAAGAACAAAACAGAGGATCAACATGGATTCCCAACACTGATCATTGATTGCTCGTGTTCTACCTTTTGGATGAAGATGATGCACTTGGTTCACCATGCCCAACTGACTCCACACTTGCACCATACACTTGGCAGATGTTCCAGGGTCTAGAGGATGTCTCCCGCTATAGAGGGAGGACTTACATACAATGTTTTAAAAATCGGCCGGTTTGAACCAGTAAACGGTCAAACCGACAAAAAAACCCAGTTTGACCCCTTGCTTTGCCAAAAAATTAGAAAAACCGGTCCGAACGGCCGGTTTAGGATGGACCGACTGGTTTATGGTCAAACCGGTCGGTTCCATCATAAACCGGCTGGTTTATTGCCAGGGCAACCATAAACCCCACATAATGCATTTTTTTTGAGTTTTGAAGTTGTTTGGAGGGAAATTTGGGGTTGTTTTCCTCCAAATATAGTCCCTCCAAGAAAAACATGTCTATCCTCTCATTTTCTTGACACATCTCAACCCTAACAATGGCAATTAATGATAATGTTAAATTCTTAAAGTAAAAGTGGCATTTCCTTTTATTTTCATTTTCATCATTTTACTTAAATTTTTAACATTACCATGAAATGACTCAGGATGTTTGAGAGTGGTTTACCTTTTTGAATTTCATATGGAGAAACTAGAATTTTAGATTTCACTCAAAATTTAGCATACTTAATTTTTTTTGGGGGTGTTGTCGCATAGAATGTATAGGCACCACGACAACGACTCAGATCAGGGGCTGTCACCATGATCCCCAATCTCTCCGTTTAAGCTGTCTCCCTACAACAGGTTAAGGGGGGTAGACTCTATGGAAAAGTGGAATGAAGAAGAATTAGTTGGGAATGAGATAGTTCGGGAGACACAGTGAAGCGATCAAGTACTTGATTAAGATTTAGCAAGACTTATAGGATTTGATTAGATTTTAAACGATTGATACCAGTGCCTTATGGAGTCAACGATCTTGCTAGGGAAATTAAGACCAAGTAATCGCTTAGCAACTGCTGCTTAGATGAATGACTATTTTATATGAAATGTGAATCTTAAAACTAATGTAAGATGCAAGAATCTTGGTTAATTTTAGTTAAATGCCTGTTTAAATGTGAACCCTTCAATTCTTTCCATGTTGAGCTTGATTTCATAGTAATTGGTAGAGAGAAGATCAGGAGAAGCACACTAAGGTGTGATTAACGACTGCAAGGTCACCGTTTTAAGTACTATTAAAATAGGCTTCTCAAGAAAAGACGGATGGAGATCTATCTGTCTATCGACCAAGATTATGCTTGGAAGTAAATTTTATCTATGCAAAGTTAACTTATATGCAAATGCACCGGAAGATGAGATGAAGTTAGAATCGAGAATGGGAAAACAATTATGCCACAAAAGCCCTCAATTACCCAAATGAAATGCTCACCTTTTTTTAGATGAAGACTTCGAAAATAAACTCTTGAAGATATTATAGTTAAAACACTAGCTTATTTCAAATCTTCTTGATACAATTTAGCTCAAAGAGAACAAAAACAACTTTGCAATTCGATATCAATGTCAACAGATGCTCAAAAAAATACTCAGTTTATGAAACAAAGAATATGCATTTAATCGCAATTCCATGACAGAGTACTTTCAAAAATTAATTTTTAGGACAGCAGCAAGAAAAACTTTATGACAACAGCAATATGGCAATGAAAACAGTAAGCTATCAATGATATATTTATGGGAAAAATTTACCAAATTTTTTCCAAACTTGCCCTCATGAATTATAAAAATATTTCAGCCTATTGTGATGTCTGGAATTATATCAGATCTGATATACTTATTGTAGCCAACAATTAAAACATGAAATAAGCTTAATGATGAATGCCCAACTGAAAAAATTAATTCCTTAATGTATTAGACAACTTAGGAACTGATTTTAGGTTAACCAACATGAAATTTGTCCACTGTTATATTTCAGAGTTTAGAAACAGAATTATTCAGAGATAACCATGACCCAAAATGTAAATTTAGGCCAAATTCTTGATACACATCAAACATAAATGACTTATTAACGTATTTATCAGTTTTTTAGTTAATTTCAAACCACTTAGATGTGTTTTTCACCACTATTAGAAAAGTATATGATTGTTGTAGCAAACAGTGAGGAAAAAGATGGTTTAGATATCAAACCCTTAGGCCCCAGGGCTTGAAGATCACTTGCCCAAGTTGCCAAAAAAATTTTCAATATCTGAAACACAAATTTTTATCAAATTTTCTACAAAAACCCACCAATGGTTAGCTTCAAAAAATTAAATATTCAGATCAGGAATGGAACAAAGGGAATCTAGGGCCAATGAGAGCTAGCACTTGGGCTAGGAGAAGGTAGATTTGGGCTTAGGAGCCCCAAAACTTGAAACCCTTGCTCTGAAAAAATTATTTTGCTTCAGATCTTCAGATTTGTTGCAAAATCTTTAATGGTTGGCCTTGTAAAATGATTTGGGATAAGATATTGTCCTTCAGGGCCTAGATCTGTCTCAAAACCCCAGATCTGCTTGAAAAAATCTCAGATCTGAAGATTTACTTGGTTGATTTCTCAGATCTATTCCTGCAAACAATCTTTGAGCCCAGATCTTGCCCTTCGGGGTCTAGATCTAGCTCAGATTTGAAGATTTACTTGGTTGATTTCTTAGATATATTCCTGCAAACAATCTTTGAGCCCAGATCTTGCCTTTCAGGGTCTAGATCTAACTCAGATTTGAAGATTTTATTGGCTTATTTCTCAGATTTATTTTTGCACAAGTGAAAAGAGAAAAACCCAATACCCAGTATGTACAAAAATAGAGAAAATCCCAAAAGCCCAAGTGTTAAAATTCAAAGTTATGTTACAAAATTTCAGATCTACACAAGTAAATAACAGATCTATACAAATAATTTACAGATCTATACAAATAATTTACAGATCTATTAGATCTGGGGAGTATGAGTCCAACTCCGCTCCCAGATCTGAGGAGTATGAGTCCAACTCCGCTCCCAGATCTGATAATCTAAGGCTCTTAATAGCCAGATCTATCAAAATCTCCACAAAATATTTAAAAGATTTTGAAATTTTAGAGAGTTACTAGGCCCAAAAACACACTGCATAAAAAAGATCATCGTTAGATAAATCCTGAGGCTTATATGAAATAGGCTCTTCAAAAAAAATATGTGTTGAGAGTTGGCTGGTCCAACCCAAGACTATCCCCAAATGCTTAATGAGAACTTGAGAGATCTTCTGCAAACACTAGATCAACCATCAAATCAAATAGAGAAATAGAACAACAATAAAATTCTAAAGAAATAGGGATACTTGCTACTTCAATCAAAATTAAAAATATTACCCTAGATCCAACAAACTGAATAAGATACATGTATTCAGATTATTCTAAGAGAGCTATTGATTGATAGTTTTCACATAATATTAAGCAGAAATTAAAACAATGTTACCATAAATTCATGAAGAGGAACACTACAACACATTGAAACCCCAAAGACTTTTGCATTAATTCAAAGAGTATACAAGAGAGCTTGAGAGCTTAGTACACAATCTAGAGATCGAATGATCTCAAATGACAATTGACCTTCTATTTAAAGATAAATCTTCCAACGGCTAGTTCAAGTGATCATTGTCAAAGTAATCTTGACCGTTGATGAGGATCAAAATCTCTTTTAATTCCATCTGTCGATTTTTTTTTTTTTTGTAAGCTTAGGTGGGACCTTCTCATTTTCGAGTTTTTTTTTTACATGTCCGTTATTCACCCCATTTCCAGGGAGGGTAGCACAAGAATCGAACCCAAGATCTCCGGTTCGGTGAGACTTCATTTCCACGGCCATTGCCACTTGAGCTACCCCATGCGGGACCCATCTGTCGAAATTTTAATTATTGAGGAAATTTTGAATTTTTCAATTAAATGTATTTTAATTAATTAAAAAATTAAATTTTTGAATTAATTTCCTCAAAATTTTGACTTTGACTTAACCCCAGGGACCAAAGGCCTAAAACTTAGCAAAATAATCAATTTACCTTAGTCCCTGGGCCTTTTAAAATTTGAATTTTAAGGACCCACGAATTTTGCCTTTGGAAAATTTAAAAATTACTTAGGACCTATAATCAATTAAATTTCTAGCTTAGGATTTTAATTAATTTTGGCCAGAAAATTTAATTAATTAACCTATGAGGGGATAAATTATTTTTCTAACCCTCAAGACACTTTACATCATGATTTTTACATTTTTTACATCTCAAGGGGAAAAACCCATTTACAAAAGACCCTCACAGACTACCCAGTTCTGCGACACAAATATAATCTAGCAGATCAAGCAATTTGTAATAAAATAACCTAACCAAATAGTTAGGATTATTCCCAAATCACTTTTACATAGACTCGATCTAGAACACTAGGACTCCCCTAAGATCCCAATGACAAAATCCATTCTGGCTTTGGGGTAAGGCTGAAGGAAAACTCTGCCGACCATCCGAGAATGGATCGGTGAGACAAAAAACCTCCTGGAATGTAGATCGTCACCAGAAAAATAGGTTTACCTAGGTGATTACATACACGACACGGATCTGCTGAGATTATTTACATTACACATATGCAGACTGGGTTTACATTATAAGATGATCATCACGTTGATGATGATAGTTGGATGGCAGGAACACATCGATCAGGCACTATCCCTTTTGCGAAAAAGGGGGTGTACTGCTATGGGTCATTGACACGTAGCGGTCAACATGGTGTTTGCAGTGTTTCCATTTGATTCTATCATGCGTGAGTGTATGAGATTGGCATTTGATCAAGAGCATGAAGCCCTTTAAGAACCTTGATGTTGGTGGCATTGATTGTTGAACTTTGTTGATGTTGGTGGTATTGATTGTTGAGCTCCTCTACCATGTCCTTAACAAGAATGCACCCTTCACTCAAAAGAAAACAACTGGTTAGGCATGCTAATCTTTTTCCACCACATTATAAGGTTGAGGAGATGAACCCTTCACTCAAACCAAAATCATTTGTTAGGCATGTTAAACCTTTTCAATTTCTATCATGTTATAAGGTTGAGCAATCCAAGTCTAAAGACTTTGAGCTAGATGATATTTATGTATCTCTTATTGAAGATGTTTATGTATTTCAAGTAGCATTGAATCAATGATGAGTTTCATGAGTGACCATGTTGATCAGTGATTTGTAGTTTTGATGTCTATTTTTGCTACTACTACTAAAGTTGTAGAGGAGTTTTAGGAGTCCCCAAACTCTGAGCCATATTATATATGTAGCTCATGTTGATGATCTCTTGTCTAGTAGTAGTGATGAGTTTGATCATGATGAGGAGTGATCATCTTGTTGATCACTGATATGTAAACTTGTAATAGGTCAGTGACCCATAGCTTAGAGCATTGTTTTCGGACTCTAGAGGCAATTTAGAGCCTCATTGATTATGTATTTTGTTGCAGATGTGTATTGCACTCGATGCCAGTTTGATATATTCGACTTTACATGGTATATAGATGAGAAAACCTTGCATATTTTGTTTCTATTGGCTTGGAATCATGGTTTTAAATCTTAAAAAGAGTTTTTTCATTAAAAAATAATTATTTAATGTATTTTTTAAAACCGGTTCGTTTAGACTTGACCAGTCCCGGTTCGAAACCCGATTCATTAGGTGGACCAGTCTGGTCACCGGTTCCAGTTTTTAAAACATTGCTTACATCACCATCCTAACCCTTACAGATGGTCTACAGACAATTTCAATCCACTTGGAGACCCATGAGGACGTCCTTGTTCCCCTACACCCACTTGGGAGCACCACAGGTTCTTGCTTGGAAAACAAAGGGCCAACCCCTTGTCCATTATGTTTGGAGTCCATTTCTACATCATGGCAGCCCTTGGACTTCATTACACTCCTCAAAAGCCGAGCAACTCACTCTATTGATCATTAGACCATCTTGAGACCATCTTGAGCTATTTGGTAGGCTTGTCACCATAAATATTGTTATTATGCACATTATTTTATTTTAGGGGCTCAATTAAGCCAATTTAGCTAAATCAAATTCATTAGAGAGAGTATAAATAGAAGTGAGATGATTCATTTTGATCATCATTTCTTGGATTGGGTTATCTTCTCTTGTGAGATTTTCGCTATCCTTCTTGGAGGATGAGTTCAAATGAATGGATGAATTTCGCTGTTTGGATCTCTTTCATTTTGTCTTGTAGCTTCACCATTAGCATATGTTGATAATTGTATATCCTCTTTCTTACATGCAAGTGCTCTTTTAATGCTATTCTTGTTATTTACTTTTGTCACATGCATGTTCTGGGATTTTTGCTATACTAGGTTGAAATTTATTGCTTTTCTTATGCGAAATTGTGGAATTTTGATCTTTTATAGCATTGCATCATGTCATGAGCCATGTATGAATGGGTGAATGTTGCTAGAGATAATTTATGTTAAATACATCTCGATAAGTCATCATTTATTGAAAACTGAAGTATAAAGTCCTTGCATAAGATGTTCTTATGCTTTAAATGCCATGCGAGGTTGTTGAAGGCCTCCTTGATTGGGTGAATTCTTCCCAAAACATAAATTCGCGTTGACTCCATCTCTCCCAAAGCACAAGGCACTAATCCTCCATTGGTGATCATTTTCAACAGTTATTCTTTTCACCTCCCTCTTTTTCTAGGCCTAGCCTACATAAGCAACCTAGGGCATCAATTATGTCACAATCTAGCCATCCACACACTTTGATTTTTGGTCCACGACTGCACTGAGGTTTTCTCTAGAGGCTTTCCAAATTTGAAACAAATCCCATGGTGGACTCTTGAGATATAGCAAGCCCTAGCTCAAGGACCAGTTCTTGCCCTAAGTTTCCCTTGGCTAGTGTTCTCATTAGGATCATTGAATTCAAACCTCAAATAAAATTTGTCCTTTGATCCTCTTATCCTTCCTAATTAGGTCAAGCCCCTCATTGGGTGATCAACTCCATACCCTTGACCTAATTCTGGGTCCACTTGATCCTTTGTGGTCTCGCAACTTGTTGACTCCAATTCCACAAAGATCACTTAGAAGCTAAGCATTCATAGGGCCTTTTGAGTCTAGGGGCTTCCTTGATAAGATATACTCTCTGTTGGGTTGTGTTATATTCTTTCCACGACTACCCCACGTGCGGGGGTAAGTTGCGTTGGGCACTGCTGGGGGTTCACAGGGGGTGGCAACCCGCCCTGTACGTTGCGCTGGGCACCGTTGGGAATTTTTTTTTGACCCTATAGTAGGTGGGCGAACCCACCTATGGTTTTGTGCATGGATTTCGCACATGGTTTTGGGCATGATGGTTTTCTGTCCATGGTATTTTGTAGATTCGGTCAAGGGAACTACGATTATGTTCTAATCTAGGGTTAATGGATTGGGGTTTATGGATGCTTCGGCATGTATATATATATGTATTGTAACATTGAAAGGAACATAATGAAAAATCAATCTGGTAGTCCCAGTTTTGGGATCCAGGGAAAAATCTCTGTGTATATTTGTTTTATGTTTTATGCTCTCGCCATTGTTTATTTTTTTGTTTTTAGAATTCGTATGCAGGTAATTTCTGTACGGGGTTAAAACCTACATTCTCAAACCCTAAACTCAAAGACCCTCTTAGCCCTTCCTAGAGAGCCTATCACCTTGCTTCCCGAGTAAGCAAACCATACAATTGATTCTCTCTTGCGAATATGCCTTAGGAATCACACTCCTTATCCTTTCATTGATTTACTTATCTAGTGATTACCTTGATACTGGGTCTCCTCTCATCAGTGAAAGTCTGTAAAGAGCAGGGAGCCTTAGCTGAGGTGACAGTGGGCTATCGCTCCATTGTTTCCCTCAACCTAGTAGTTTCTCTATAGGATCCCCTCCTAGGACCCCTAACAGTTTGAGCGGTAACATTTTGGCTCCGTTTCCGAGGACACGAAACATGTGTTTTGTTCCCGTTACGACATTATTTATATATCATTTGGTGACTCCATTGAGAGAACGAATCCCTAGTTCATTGTACTTTAAGGTCGAAGCTTGTAGGGTGAAGCAAGCATTTTTCTAGGCCTCTTTTAATTCACCTTGGCGACTCCTACATAATTCACATGTATATCTCAATAAGATGTATCTCTTTTATGATTTTTTTGCTTTCGACATCACTAGCATCCCTGGGCACCCTAATCATGTCACAGGAATGATGGTACGTGGGGTGCCCATATTTGATGGTGATCCACTCTTCGCAATTGATCATGAGGAAATATTTATGGTCCACCAAGATGTCCTTACACTATTGTTCACGAGCTCTCTCCATTGTCATAACTTATGGTCGCATAACAACAAACCTAGGAGCATCTCATCTATTGAGGAGTTCGTTGATGGCTTTCTTAGTCATTTTCATGTATGCCTCACATTAAGCATTCAAGAGGAAGCCTTCATCAAGCATCATCAAAACCTTGAAAATCTAAGTGATGAATGGGAGGAACATGAGTCCTCCTTAGGTCCACGTGATGAAAAAGATGATTTTGAGAACACAAGTGTTGGGGAGGATGAGTCTATGGAAAGCGAAGTTGAGGCTAGCCCTACCTTTCTCAAGGATATTACTCCTGAGGACTCTCCTTTAGAGAACCTTGGGAAAGGTGGTCCCATTAGCCCCTTGGAAGTTGACATTGCAAATTACATCCGTATTGAAAAAGGGAAATGGGAAATTGTTGCTCCTCAATTTGATTGTGCTCCCATTTATGACACTGACAAGGAGGATGAGGTTGAGATTGGTCCTCCCTTTCTCTCGGGCATTGTTTATGATGACATATCCATCGATACCCTTGGGAAGGAGAATTATCATTTTCCCTTGCATGAAAAGGGGCAGTTGGAGATGATTGATTCTCCTTTTAGGGGAGACCCTATCTCTGATACTAATGATGATGAAATCGATAAGGCCTTTGCTCCTACCTGTCCTCCTTATGATCCCATGTTCAAATCACTTGAGCATTTAGATTATGATTTTGAGGAAGAAAAACCTGTTGAATATAGCACTTCACCCTCCCCTTTGCCTTTTTCTCTTATTCATCATTATGAGTCTTCCTCAAGTGATTCCCTCACCCCTTTTCATATGATCTCCAATGACCATGGGCCCTTTTACCTTCCTAGGTATGATGTTGAGGAAGAACCATCCACTAGATGCATCCCTCCTTCCCCCTCATACCCTCGGGTTTGTGAATACAATCACTCCATTGAGAAATTGATTTGTTGTCCCCTTCCGTGTTTCAAGTCTCCTTTCTCCTCCCATCACGACCTTGTGGCACTTGCAAAACATAATATTATAAGCAATGGTTGTGATTGAGAGATCTTGAGAGTGATCATTCATTCCACCATTATGTACAATGAGGAAAAAACTTGCACTTCTAGATTGAATTATTTTCTTTCTCCTAGGGCTTATTTTTATCTCGAATGGAGATTATATTTTCCCACCTCTTGCATTCGCTTTTGGATATGTATATTGATATGTTGGTTGCATTTCCTTTATGATTACACTTAGTATTAGCCTTACTATATGCATGTTAGTGTGGAATGCATTGCATGTTGATTTTTCGCATTAGAAATAACATCATATGATATTATCATGGTAGATTAGCTGCATTTAGATTAAACTTGCATTGAAAACGATTTTTCTTTCTTGTTGATTTATATGGCCTAATAGTAAGCATGGGTGACCATAAGACACCACAAAAACATGCTGCTTCGTGTACTTGGTCTTTGATATGTGCAGGGAACAGGTCTCCAGTATCAAGAGATTGCTGGTGTTCTCATGCCCTCCCGTTCGAGTGCCTTTGCGCACTTTCCCGAGAGCTCATATGCCAGTTGGAGCCAAATGTTACCCACCACCTGTGGGTAGTATGCATAGGAGATTTTTTTTCTCCAAGATGGTCCTCAGCTGACAACCAACAGCCCCTAGATAGCTCAATGTGCCATTTTCTCCGCCACCTGAGCCAACCATGTGGTCCCTCGCCCATCTGTTATGAATGTATGTTTGAAAGTGGGCCTCTCGACCCCAAAGGTATGGCTTTTCATTGGTATAATCGAGTATTTTTTTTACTTGTCATGAACACTTTTGGGCATGGATTGGTGGGGGGGTTCAGAGGAAAGAGTGGGTTAGCTCTGTATTCTTGTCTCCATTGCCTGATTTCGTGGTTACCCTTGAATCCCAGTCCCATGGGATGTCCTTAACTGGCCATAGCTTTAGGGATGACACTACATAGGAAATCCCGATTTTGTTTGTATGGTCTTGCTTCCCGATACCACCTACATTACTCCCCTACCACTCATTTTAGCGCTATTCATCTTTCTTCCCATTTGGGTCCACATGTGTCCACCTTATTTTTTAGAGAAATAAAGTCATATGTCCTTGTCTCTTAGACCTGATAAGCCCAATGTTATTTAAGCACTGATGTTGCTTTCCAACCACTCAAAATTCTTCAAATTTTATATGAAATTTGCATTGAAAATATTACAATCCAGACTTTATATAGGTCTAAAAATTTTCTTGTATGCACGATTTTCCTTAGATTTATCCATTTCATTTAAATCTTAAATCCCTTATTAAATTTATGAATATAAAATAAAATATCACTTGAGTCTAAGTAACCAATCTTTTGCCGACCTTAGACTACTTTAGGGATTCTTCCCTTGGGTTGGAGAATAGCCAACCTAAAGAGTGGGAGTGGGTTTTGGTGACATCGGATAACCCATCCAAGTTGCCCTTAGGTCTTGACCTTGTGAGTTAGGACTTTGAATACCTTGGGTGGGGGTTTGAATGGTAACGCTAATAATTTTTTATTAGAAAAACAATAATTTTTTTTTTCAGCAAGAAGAGGCTATATTTTTCTATTTTTGTGTGCGAAAGGTTCTTTTGAATTTTGTCTCAATCAGAATTATGTTTCTTATGCTTCCATAGTAAGATGCATCACTAGAAGAATCATGCAGACAAAATGTTCATGTCATTTTGTTTTGCTAGTGAAAAATATATTCATGTTTACGGCCATTGGTGTTTATAAAATCAAGATATACTGTAAAATATTATGATAGATAATAGCAAAAATGAATGTGGCTATAGATAGCTATCTATTAGATGGCGTTCTTGAAAGAGTGTGATTATAGATGATTAATTAAGTAATTGATATTTTGAATATATATTTATTATTTTATAATTTTAACCATGAACAATTTTTGAATTTGTTCTCAGGGAAAGAAACCTTTCTTGTCCATAGAAGCAATGCATGAGTTGCATATCTTCATATTTGTTCTGGCTGTCGTCTATGTGCTATTTTCTGTTATGACCACACTTCTGGGAATTGCAAAGGTGAGCTGCAGATTTACTGGCAAGGTGGACTCTCGTGAAAAATAGGAGAGTATTATGTTTACATGGCCATCGATAGAAATGCAATGACATTATAATAACGTCCGATTGACAAAAATAAGTCAATGGGACTTGTGGTGCCATCCTTGATAATATCATTAAGGAGTGCCTATAGCATCTCCTAACTAGTTTTAATATATAGTTAAGGATAGAGCTATGGCATAGATATATGCTGAAATAGTTAGCATGATTTAGTGCGAGTATCTTGCATACATTTGTGTCAGTTTCCCTTTCTAGCTTTTTCACAAAATCCTTTTTTCCTTAGGTCCGCACATGGAGGTCCTGGGAGAAAGGCAGTCGACCAAATAGATTCAATCCAAAAAACGGCAAGTCATAAATTCTGTTCTTTGATATTCCATTGAATTAGAAGAAATCAAAGGTTTGCTTATATCAGGGAGATAACATTTGATTACTCAATGAAATTCAACTCATTGATCTGGCTAATGTTAGTCTTCATTAAACACCGTTGCTTCTGATCGATGGAATAATCTTCATACATAGGTGCGACAGATGATATAGTGAAATTCATCACTGTTATCTGTGGATGCAGCTATGAAGAAACATGTCATCTCTGTTGCACATCATGATTTTGTCAAGAACCATGCTATGGGGATATGGGGAAAGTCAGCTTTACTAAGTTGGATGGTATGCCTGTTACCATCTTATCCATAACCTTCTTATTTATGCAAGGTTTTGAATAGGTAGCTAGTTTTATAATCTATAATAATTTCTGTAATTAAAAAAATTTGGCTTCTTGTTTTAGAATTGTATGTGTATAATCTAAAACTATATTTTGTTAATTCAACCATGGATACTACATATTCTTAGGCCTGCTAATAAACTCCTGACACAATAGTTTTCTCAGTTTCTGTCTGTAGGTTTTGTGATAAAGCAATATGCTGTCCAGAAAGAGGAAATGGTAGAACATGTGATCTGATTATCTTGTTTGAAATTCTGAAAAAACTTTGGCTTAACCAATGCAATATAAAATGATTAATGGCTCCTTGCTAAGTGCAATTTATGCGGGAATCACTTTCCAAGTTTGGGTGTTCTTAGAAGGAGCTCCTTGGCTATAGACCACTCTTAAGATAAGATAATTTTATTAATGTCCAATGACTGACCACAAAAGTAGGACAATGGTACTAAAGAATATATCCAATATGAATACAATGTGGGAGTGCAAGCGTCGTAGAGAATGGCGAAAATAACATAAAGAAAGAAAGAAAGAAACCTATTGTTGTAAATCCTCAAAGATGAAACACTTATTTATAATTGTGACAAAGGATTTGATGGGGAACAAGTCCAAGAGCAATTCAATTGCAAGAAAGATTGCTCTGTTTCAGAGGGAGAATGGCAAGCCAATTCCTATTCATGATGTGTTGCATGTGGGCATGAACCTGATTTTCGTATCTATCATTCAGGATAAAGGGTACGGTTTACTTTTCAGAGGGGCTTTAGGTGCTAATTAGGCACAAGGATTGGAGATCACCCATAGCGAATGGAGTCAAGAGTGGCCGGTTGTACAAGTTGTAGATGGATACTCCTAAGGCATTGGTTAGCAGCGGTAATCCTAGAGATCAAGGGGAGCTATAACATAGGAGGGTGGGCCATATACATCATGGAGCACTTAGATTGCTTTGTGAGACAATGAAAAGTGTTCTGGAGGTGAGCATAGAGCATGATGATGTATTCAGGGGATGTGTGTTGGGGAAGTTTACAAAAACAACTTTTCCAAGGAGTGACACTAGATCCAAGGGTGTTCTTGATCTAGTGCATTCAAATATATGTGGAGTCAGACCAGGGGATGCGAGTTCAGGATGTATTGCTTGTGCCAAAACTCAAATATAATGCGATGTCTGTCTTAGCGATCGCGCAGAAGGGGTTTGAGGTGATGTTCCAGGATGGGAAAGCGAGACTTTGGCCTAGAGGCTCTAACTCCACAGGTTTCGTGATTGGAGTTAGAGAGTATGGTCTATACACGTTGATAGGAAAGCCTATAGATCATGGAAAGAAGTAGAACCAGGTACAAGTTCTAGAGAAGCAAGTGCAGGTTTTATAGGAGTAGGTACAAGTTCTAGAGGCTCATAGGGAGTCAAGTTTTAGAGGGAGTTTGCAAGTTCATTGGGAGACTTTGCAGCCCAAGAGGTGCGTGTGGTTAGTGGGGAGCAAGGGTGGTGCTACATCTGCCAAGAAGGAATGATGGAGAGAGTAGAAAACATTTCAACAGAAGAAGAAGAAGTAGGAGGCTTCCAGTGACGGTGACACTTCCGAGAGAGGTGTAGTCCATGCTACAGGGATTGTTGTAGTTATGGGTGTCAGGAGTTGGGCGAGTGTTGTGAGCAGTGACAATGATGATGATGAGTTACTTCTTAATCTTGGAAGTGTCTCCCTCACTAAGAGGGAGTGTTGAGATTTGGTAGCTTGGGAGGTACTCCAAGCCCTAGGGTTCGAGGTTTGGAGGTTGGAGCACCACAAAAGTGATTTGTGGGATTGGAACCCAAGGTGTGGGCTTTGCACCCAAGCTTGTGGGTGTGAGACCATGAGGCATTTAAGTGATTTGACACATTAAGGTGTTAGAGGACCCTTAAAGGAGAAAGGGGCAGCGAAAATCACTCAAATCTGAAGTGTGTATCATGATATATTAATTTTTATATGTGGTTGTTGGGTTTGCACATGTATTGTTCAGGTCGGCTAGCCTATTTACAAGCCTTTTGTCAAGTTGTCAAGCCCACAAGGGTAGTTTGATGAAGCCCTTGAAAATGATATAAATACAAGTGAATTGTGGGGGCATATGTTGATTTGGGGTAGCATTAGATGTGCTCTAGCCATGAAATTTGGTGGAGAGGTTGGGGCACATAAGATCTCCAATACCCAGAAAGGGTTTGGGCACATTCTAAACAGATCAGGAGATATTAAAATAATTAATATTTTTAATGGAGTCCCTAAGTCTAAACTTAAGGAAGATAAAATATTAATGTGTATTAATATGAATTTGTGTTAGAATGGTCCAAAAGATATGGATCAAGCCAGATCTAATTTTAGTTATTGATTAGGGACTTAATGTCGGCCGTTGAGATGTCAACAGAAAAGATATAAGAGGAGGTTTGAGGGGCACTTGGAGAATACACTGAGGGAGACTAGTCAGTTCAATTTCTGGAGCGGGGTTTGCTGAAAAATTAAACCAATGGTCTGGAGAGCAGTCAAGAGGCAGCAAGTATGGAACAGAGAGACGGGAGATCAGCGCAGAAGAGGCAGACACAAAGCTAGAGGAAGCCATGCAGAGGTAGCAAAGACTGCGCAGAGCTAGAAGGGCCTGCGTCATCCACGCAGAGGCTGCAGGAGTGACGCAAAAGACGAGAGAGGCTGCGTAGAGCCTTAGTAAGCTGACACAGAGGGTTCAGGCTATAGCAGAGGTCATTAGGGCCTACGCTGGGTTTAGAAAAGTGCTAGAAGTTTGTCTATCTGTGGGTAAGCCAGTTTGGTACCCTGTTGTACAAGAAAATTGCTGAATAATAAAATCCTCCCTTGCTGCACCGGTTTTCCCACATTGGGTTTTTTCGAGGACATTAGTCCAAAATAACTATGTCAATGTGTGCATATGTTTGTTTTTGTATTACGGTGTGATATCTGCAGCAGTATTTATTTTAATGTTTGTTGAAGTAATTTCATGAATAACTTATGATGAAATAAGTAGGAAAAATAAATCAGTTGCTGCAGTGATAGAATTTTCACATGATATCAGAGCAAGTAATCAGAGACAGAAAGGGAAAATCAGTTATGGGTCGAGACCATGATGCGGAGGCATCCTCCTCAGGAGACTCACGAAGATTTTCAGAAGATTTCACAAGAGAGAGATTTCAATTTCTCTATGTTGGCTTCCAGGTTGGAAGAAGAAGTGGCATGCATGACTAGTGTTGCATCATCAGAGGTATGGTATATAGACAATGGAGCCTCGTGGCATATGACGGGAATCAGAGAGTGTTTCTCAGAATATCGAGTAGAGAAGTTGAACTTTCAGATCACCATGGGGAACAAGGTGAAGTGTACTCCAGTAGGAAAGGGTACCATAGTTTTTCAGACAGAATCGGGAGAGCGGTTCCGTGCCATAAATGTGCTGCATGTGCCGGGATTGGGGATGAACTTACTTTTCGTGTCACAACTTCAAGGCAAGGGCTATGACGTCTACTTCATCAAGGAAAAAGTATACATCAAACACCCGAGCTGGAAAAAGAAAGTGCAGATTAGGATCAAAAGTAATCGGTTGTACAGATTACAACTAGAATCTCCAATGGCACTAATAGGCAGTCATGGGGACAAAGACTTGAACGAACTATTGCATAGAAGGATGGGTCACTTGCAGCATGGAGCTCTGAGAATTCTCAGGCTGAGGAAGAGGAGCGAACAAAAGCACCTATTGGCAGAGGAAGAACTAGCAGGGAACTTCGTCAGATTCTGCGTGATGCAGAGAACTTTATCGGAGAGCCAAGGAATAATAAAAGGGAGCGAAAACAACCAGACAGGTATCAGGCATTAGTAGCTCAGGATGGAGAGCCTGCCAGTTTCATGGAGGCAGCGGAGCATCAGGTTTGGCTAGATGCGATGGTGGAGGAGTATAACTCCATAATGGTAAACAATGTTTGGGAGGTGGTGTCAAGGCCTCAAGACATATCTGTGGTAGGTTCAAGATGGATCTACAAGATCAAATATGCTGCGGACGACAGTATTGAAAAATACAAGGCTAGGTTTGTGGCTAAGGGGTATGCTGAAAAGGAAGGGATTGACTATGAAGAAACCTTTGCCTCGGTAGCCAGGTATACATCTATTAGGACCGTGATATCTCTTGCAGCCCAAATGGGATGGGAGATCCATCAGATGGATGTCAAGACGACATTTTTGAATGGGGTAATAGAAGAAGAAGTATACATTAAACAACTAGAGGGCTTTGAAACTCATGAGAAGAAGTCTCATGTATGCAGACTGAAGAAAGCCTTGTGTGGGCTGAAACAGGCACCAAGAGTGTGGTATGGTCGAATAGATGGCTACTTGAAGAAGATGGGGTTTGTCAAGAGTGACGCGGATAATCTCTTCCTGACAGGATCATCCAGACTCATTGAAGACTGCAAGAAGAATCTAGCCATAGAGTTAGATATGAAGGATCTGGGATGAATGCATTATTTCCTAGGGGTGGAAGTTTGGTAGCAGAAAGGAGAAATCTTCATTGGGCAAGGAAGGTATGCTACAGAAATCCTGAAAAGGTTCGGGATGGGAGACTGTAGACCTATGGCTACGCCAATGATCACTAACTCTAAGAAGATTGATACATCAGAAGACAAGGAAGTTGATCCCACCCTATATAGATAGCTCATAGGGTCCCTGATGTATCTAGTCAATACCAGGCCAGATATTTGCTACGCTGTCAACACCCTCAGTCAGTTCATGGTGGAACCAAAGAGGGCTCACTGGGCAGCAGCCAAGCACGTTCTCAGGTATTTACAGGGAACAATTGATTATGGGCTCTTGTACAACAAGGGGAAGGATATCAGGTTGAGTGGATTTACTGATGCAGATTGGGCAAGAAGTTCAGTGGATCGGAAAAGTACCTCTGGGTACTGTTTCAACATTGGATTAGGAATAACCTCCTGGTGCAGTAGGAAACAGAAGTCCGTGGCTCTGAGCTCGTCTGAGGCAAAATATATGGCAGCAAGCACAACTTCGTGTGAGGCCATATGGCTTAGAAAACTACTGGTAAACCTATTCAGAAGAAATATGGAGGCGACCAGGATCATGTGTGATAATCAGAGTTGCATCAAAATCTGAGAATCCAATATTTCATGATAGGTCAAAGCATATTGATATCCGGTGTCACTTTGTCAGAGATTGTATCCAACGAGGAGCTGTACAGTTGAGCTACACTCCTACAGGGAACAAGTCGCAGATATTCTCACCAAGGCCCTTGGAAAGTCAAAATTTGACTACTTCAAGGAAAAGATGGGGATGATAAAGAACCCCTTTCAGAAGTAGTGTGTTAGCAGCACGAATGAAGAGGGAGTTGCAGTGTTGGGAGAAAGGACCAACAATAACACAAATGTAGAGGGAGTTGCAGTGCAGATGCAGTGTTGGGAGAAAAGACCAACAACAACACAAATGCAGAGGAAGTTGCAGTGCGGATGCAGTGTTGGGAGAAAGGACTAGCAACAGCGCGGATGTAGAGGGCGCTGTCGTACAGATGCAACAATGGCAGTAGCAGGGTCATGGGCAACAGTACAGGAGGCAACAATGCAGAGGATGTTGGGCAGGAAGGCCTAGCATCAGCACAGGAACCGATGTCGGATGATCAGAGTAATACTCAGTGAGGAGTATTGCTAGAGCACAGTCCTCGCTAAGAGGGAGTGTTGATTTGGGGTAGCATCGGATGTGCTATAGCCACAGAATTTGGTGGAGAGGTTGGGGCACATAAGATCTTCAATACCTAGAAAGGTTTTGGGCAGATTCTAAACAGATCAAGAGATATTAAAATAAGTAATATTTTTAATGGAGTCCCTAAGTCTAAACTTAGGGAAGATAAAATATTAATGTGTATTAATATGAATCTATGTTAGAATGGTCCAAAAGACATGGATCGAGCCAGATCTAATCTTAGCCATTGATTAGGGACTTAATCTCGACCATTGAGATGTCAACATAAAAGGTATAAGAGGAGGCTTGAGGGGCACTTGGAGAATACACTGAGGGAGACCAGTTAGTTCAATTTTTGGACTGGGGTTTACTAAGAAATTGAACCAGTGTTTCGGAGAGCAGTCAGGAGGCAGCAAGTACGGAACAAAGAGACGGGAGATCAATGCAGAAGAGGCAAACACAGAGCCAGAGGAAGCCACGCAGAGGCAGTAGAGACTATGCAGAGCCAGAAGGGCCTGTGTCATCCACACAAAGACTGCAGGAGTGATGCAGAAGCCCAGAGAGGCTGCGCAGAGCCTCAGTAGGCTGACACAACGAGTTTCAGGCTGACACAGAGGGCTTCATGCTATAGCAGAGCCTAGTAAGGCCTACGCTAGGTTTAGAAAAGTGCTGGAAGTTTGTCTCTCTGTGGGTAAGCCAGTTTGGCACCCTGTTGTACAAGAAAATTGCTGAATAATAAAATCCTCCCTTGCTGCACCAGTTTTCCCACATTGGGTTTTTCCGGGGGACATTAGTCCAAAATAACTATGTCGATGCGGGCATATGTTTGTTTCTGTATTACGGTGTGATATTTGCAACAATATTTATTTTAATGTTTGTTGAAGTAATTTCATGAATAACTTATGATGAAATAAGTAGGAAAAGTAAATAAGTTGCTGCAGTGATAGAATTTTCACGGCATAAACACACATCCAAGTGCATCATTAATAGATTACACATCAACTGTGGTAATCGTAGCTCAAACAGGGAGGTCGAGGTTGGAAAATAAGACTTTTGAGGTATGGTTTTGTCCCTTGATGGACTAAGATGGCTGCTAGGAGTGGTAGATTGAAGGAGCTCGAGGTTTGGCCAACCAAGAGCAGTTTGGTATAACTCGTGTTCATTGTTGGATAAGCGACTTTTGATGATGATAGGTGGAAACCCTCTTGCCCTAGGTTAGTCTTCATTGGAGCAACACAGGGAGACTATAGTGGGAAGAAAAGCCAAAAGAGCTAAGGAGCAGCAGTGGGCATAAGTTTCAAAGTGTTGTGGCCTTAAAGGATGAAGGAGCGACTAGTGAGCGTGAAGACACTATGTGTTGGTTGTAGATGGTCTTATGATCAACTAGAGGGCAAATCGGAGAGCCAAGTTCAATGGCCTAAAGGAGTTGGTGCATTAATTGAGGCAAATGTTGCAGAACGAAAGCAAAGGACCTGCAGTGCACAGGATATGACAAAGCAACTTTGATTGCATGCTACATCAGCTACTTTGTGAGTGTATCTTGTATTTTGTATTCTTGTACTAGTGGATGTATGAAGGCCATTATCCCTTGCACGAGAGCCCTAGACTGTTGTATTACCAATTTGATTAATATAACGAAGTTGGGTTTTATACATTTTTAAAAAGTTGCGTATATTTTGTGCACTATTAGATTTACTGTTGTATAATATTCCGCTGTGTAATGTAGTACTAGACATGTTGTGATACTTGGGTTTGGTAGTGTCAGTGATTTAAGATTCTATCCTAGACTCCAGTATCGTGGAAAAACAATAGAAGAAAGCTTTGTATGGGCTCAAGTAGGCTCCCAGGGTGTGGTATGAGTGCATTGATAAATACTTGCAGGGAATGGGCTTCGTGAAGAGTGAGGTAAATGCTAACCTCTACTACTTGGTAGTTGGGGGTGAGGTTCTCATTTTGATTTTATACGTGGACGACTTGTTGCTAACAAGTTCACTGGGGTTCATAAAGGAATACATGAGAGACCTTGCAGTTGAGTTTGAGAAAAATACCCTTTAGCTCCTATTATGTGACATGATGCTCCATTGTCTATATAACAAACACCCTATGAAGTCGATCTAGATAGGCATGAAATAAGTGTGAATTCATGTTCCATCTTGCTAGAGATCTCATCTGCACTTGCTGAAGCTATCGTTTGCTTCTTTCCCTTCTTCTCATTCTTCTTTCTCTGCAGACAATTGTTGACATAATGGCCAAACTCATGACAACCTTAGCATTTGACCTTGGAAAGGTCCTTCTTCTTCTCACATTTTGGATTCGGTCCTCTACTACACCCCTACTTCGCTTTACCTTTTCTTGCTAGGGCCATGTTTTCTTGTTATTACTCACGTTTCCGATCCCTATTGTTGCTGCCACTAACAAGATTTAATCTAAGCTCCTTCTAAGTGAAATCACTCCATAGCCTCTACCAACTCGGTAAGGTGTCTTGTCCATTGATGACTTGAACAAAAATATCCCACTGCTTAGTAAACCCATTTAGGGCATTCACACCATCTTTTCATTATCAGACTTATCTCCAACTGCAGCTAACTCATCCTTTACCAATGTAAATTTGGTGAGGTAGCTAACAACATATTCACCCTTGTTCATCTTGGTATTTCTCAACTTTTCTCTGAGAATCAACTTGCCATTCGTAGTAGCATCTTGGAAAAATTCCAAAATAATATTCCACATTTTCTAAACTATATCTAACTCAACAATATGCCTAACAATATGGTTGTTGAATCCATCAAGGATTATCCTTTGTGCTTTGTCATCTTCCTTGTTGTATGTTGCAAGTTGTGTTGGATATGCTGGTATGACAATCACACTCGTCGGATACTCCTCGAGAACATTTCTTCAAACAACAAGCTAATTATAGCCTTCTAGGCACCAAATTTTGAGGTTCATCTAATTTGTCCCGATCTCTCTACCTTGTTGGGGCCATCTTCTCAGAAATATAGCAGAACCAAAATAAACTTAAGAAATCAAACTAGATATTAAACCCTTGGGTTTTATCTTCTTGTGCTCATGCAGACCCTATTCTACCCTTATATATGCTTTGATACCATGTGAAATTTTAATATTGTTGCAGTTGATAGTTATTCTTCACATATGGGTGAATGCATGAAGAGGCGTTACACTTTTGGGCTCAATGTGGCAATGAAATTTCAATTTTTTTTTCTTTTTTTATCGAATTGAAACCCTCAAAATTCATATAATAATTATGAATTTTGATTCGAAGTAAAAGATCAATATGTGAAGAATTATGTTGTTGTCCAAATGATATTTTTTGCAAAATTTTTAATGTCTTATAATTTCTCAATTTTCCATTAAATGTAGTACTTGTCCTTGCAAATTTTCACATATCTTAAGAGGCATCTGTGTTCACGTAGCATAACTTAGTCTAAAATGCGTGATTTAAAAAAATATTTATCAACATCATTTACACACAGAGAACTAAGTTTTTCATATATATATATATATATTTTATACAAAATTATATTTTTTTATTATTCTTCAATGTTGGTGAAGTAATATTTCATTTGCATTTGGTAGACGTGTTTGCGTAAGATTTTTTTCAACTGTTTAAAGAAATTGAAAAACCAAGAGTACCCTTTTGAAGAGGATTGGTAAATGATATTTGTATTTTTTATATTTTTTTTCATTTGTATATTTTATGTTATTGATTTTTTATTCAACCCCTTTGAAACTGTAAAAAAAAATTCAAACATTATGTTTAAAATAAATTAGATAAGAAATATCATATGCATTCAAAAATGTCAAACACATGCCACTGGATAGAGGATTCCTTCCTGAATCCAACAGGATGCCACTAAGGACAAATTCTGCCTAGAGTCCGCTAGTGTACAAAATGGTGTTACAAGGAAATTTGCAGAAGAGGAGATAAAACTTTGTTTCTTAGGCCCTCAACAGCTCGATCGAGTGTTTGAGATAAAATTTCAAATAGATTGATCGAGGGTTTTAAGAAACTCTTGATCGAGCTCTTAACTTGGTTAAATAGAGATCGAGCTATCATAATTATCTAAAAAAGAGGAAAATAAAATGAAGCCCCTTAATACTTGTCTTTAAGCGAATTATAAAATTTATTTATTCCATGGAAATAATTGTTATAAATAATCAAATATATTTCAAACTTTAATTTTCTTTAATCATATAACCAAAATTTATTTTATTTTACCAAGAAAATAATTATAATAATGTATAGATACCTTTCTATAAAAGATTTTAACTTTGCTTTTTCAATTTTTAAATTCTTAAAAATGATAATTTGTTTATTATTTTGATTTTAAATATAACTTATTTTTATACTTAATCATTTTATAATTTTTTTTTTAACTTTTCAATAAAAATAAATCAAATTATAATATTAAAAAAATATAAAACTAAACTAAACTATTTTTTGTAGGAATTTACAGGGTAAGTTCCTCAGATATAACACCAAAGGACACCGCTCACAAACAGATCAGAGATCAGTACACTAGTATTCTTTACGTGGTTAAAATCCTCAAAAAGGGAGGCCACTTCAGGCAATTTATTAATGTAAAAGAAGGAAAATTTACATAAGCTTCTCTCATGAATGGTCACTTTAAAAATGACCTTGCATGCTTTTTAAATAGAGATCATGGACCATTCGGGTGTTAAGCCACGGATCAAGTGTCGGTAATATTGAGGAGAGAACGAACAGTCAGATCACTTCATGTCTATAACATATCGTGACTGTCGGAATATCCTAACATCCCCCCTTAAGAACAACTTGGGATAGGATTGAAGGATGTACAAATATAACACATTAGGAGAAGGAAGGAGGCATCAGAGCCTATCCCCAGTTAGTGACAACTTCTTGAACTCCAACCATAAATTGAAGTTTACTAAACTTCGCCTCTGTGAGAGCCTTTGTAAATATGTCTGCAACTTGATCATTGGTTGAACAATATTGCACTTCAAGAACATGGTCATGAATGAACTTTATGATGAAGTGCATGTGTAGTTCAATGTGTTTGTTGTGCCGATGTTGGATTGGATCTTTGCATAGTTGAATGTCGCTTTGATTATCACACCAAAGTGTAGTCGGATGCTGCTGCTGAAAGCCAAACTCTAACAGGATCTGACGAAGCCACAGGGCTTCCTTACTAGCTTCTACGACGCCACGATACTCTACTTCTGCTGAAGAAAGAGAAATGGCAATTTGTTTCTTGCAAGCCCATGTAATAGGTCTAGAACTAAGAGTGAATACATAACCTGCAGTAGATTTCCGGTCTTCAGTGTTACCAGCCCAATCGGAATAAGTGAAACCAACCAATAGAGGAGATGCTTCTTCACTATAATGAATCCCAAACTGAATTGTATCTCGAACATAACGAAGTATTCTTTTAGTTGCTTTCTAATGACTTTCATGTGGGTTTTGCATAAACCGAGCAATAAGGCCAACAACAAAGGAGAGGTCAAGACGGGTATGGGTCAGATACAAAAGTTTTCCTACAAGTTGACGGTATAAGGTAGCATCAACTTCAGGGGAAGTACAAGTGACTGAAAGTTTGTCTCCAGACTGAAAGGGAGAAGGGGTTGGCTTACAATCTTCCATGTAAAAGTGGCGTAGAAGATCACAAACATACTTGGATTGCGAAAGAGAAATACCTTCCTTGGATTGCAAGACTTGATGACCAAGAAAATAATGCAGGTGTCCTAAGTCTGTCATTTCAAACTGCTTTTTAAGGCTGGTGTTGGGTAAAACTATGTTCGTTTAATCTTGTTGTAGTACTTACCCAACTATTTAATTTGTCAATCCGAGGTCCGTAGACTTATGAGACACATGCACTATATATGCAGGACTGAAGTGGAACTAATCTAATCTAATCTAATCTAAATTACTGAAATCAAATTAATCTAAGAAGGCATTGAAACATTAACTATGAAAGCAGGAAGTTGCATAAAAGAAAAGCAATACAGCATGTGAAGAAGTGAATGACAAACAAAATATGTGAGCTCACTACAATAAAACTATGTTAAATTATATTACAATAACTAAATTACAAATCATAACAATAAAAGAATCAAAGTTAATCTCCATTCTCTATTATTCCTTCCTTCCAATGAAGAGAGAGCACTCTCTTATATACATGAGGAAGATAACCTTTCCATAATTACATATCAAATATTCTCTCAAGCACTCTCAATTAGTTTCCCATTATTACAAGATATCATCGCACAAATCTCTCAAACATGATCCCATAAATCTCTCACATATCTTGGATAAGATATGTCTCCATGATTTTCTCCTTAGGATAAGATATGCCTCCATGATTTTCTCCATAGAAAAGATATGCCTCCATGATTTTCTCCATAGAAAAAGGCTTGCATAATTATCTCCTTGATATGGTGGAGGAGATATTAATTCTTCACATATTTCCTACACATCACAAAACTCACATATTCTTGAGATATATAAAAATATGTACATTTTCTAATAATTAATCATAAATTCACTTATAATACAAAAATGAATAAAATGGAAAATAAGAAGGTGAAACCCAAGTGTATGTAGGAAAGTGATATGATAACAGGTTAATGGGATGATGAAATGTAAGGAAAAAGGTGGATGAAAATATGACATTTCTGAGTCCCAACATCCTCCCCAACTGAACTTGTTGCATGTCCTCATGCAACCATGCATGGGTATCTTTTAAGAACATTTGGCATATTGAACTTTGGCTTTACATGATGATGTCTTAAATGTTTCCAGGATATGTGAGAGACATTGGTAACAATTTACATTTTCTTATGGTTGGTTCTTGTGTGACAACCATGAATATGGTTGGTTCTTGTGTGACAACCATGAATACAAAGAATGTTGGTTCTTGTGTTAACAACATTCATTTCATTTTCTGTTCTCTTTTCTTCAATAATGTAAACATTCACTAGAAATCATAATGTGCATAAGAAAGCCCTTTTTGTAATATTAATAAAGCATGCCAATATTGCGTATGAAACAAAGTGCAACAAAGTATCATTGGAAAATAAATGTTGGTGAATGGTAAATGGAGTGATAGTGGTGAAGAAATGGAATCATGGAAGTGAATATGTAGTGAATGTAGTTCTCCCCCCTTCAACTGAATTGGTTGCATGTCCGCATGCAACTTAACATGGCGCATGAAAGGAAATGTAGCATGGTGAGGGAATTTTCCAAAATATTCAAGTTAGCATATAAGGAATTGCATGATTAAAGATTAGAAAACAACATACCTCTATTTACCCAAGAATGATGAAGTATGCAATAGGAATGTAGCTGCTGGATCAGGAAAATGTGACTGATGTAACCGGATCCTGGAGAATGAAGGAATCTGAACTGCTGATGCTGAATCATGGAAAAGATAAAAGCTGAAAGTGGTGCTGTGGTACTCTCATAGATCAGAATGCATGCTGCTGTAACTGCTGAGGGAGTCATGAAAAAGTGTAGTCTTCACCCGCTACAAACCCGATGGTACAATTCTAAACATGCGAATGAATGTGTCGATGTCGAGCATGAATAGAAATCATTGGATTACCGGCCATTGATGTATGTCGTTAACCAATGCGAGGCAACTCACCATTGATGTCAATGAGTGCCAAGGTACCGGAGTACATCTTGCAAAGTGCGAATGGATGTGTCGAGGTCGAGCCACTTGCAAGATCTGAAGATCAAGGGACATTGATGTATTCCCATGATCTCCAGCGAGAGAACTTGCCATTAAGGCATGCAAGTCTCTAGGTACTCAAAATGAACTCTAGTCTATTTCCCAGATAAGGTGCTGATGTCGATGGGGCAAGACTTGTTGAAAGGTGGGCCTTAAGGAATCCCACATCAGTCAACGCGAGTTTGTACAAAAAGATTTGATAGGACTATAAATGGAAAGAACTCACGGACAAGCAGTGTGGATCAGCATGGCTAGGAAATCAAGGTAATGTGATCATGGAAAGGGAATGAGTTTTATTCAAAAGGCAAACTAGAAGGCAAAACGAAACTGAAAAGGATAAATGGATGTATGCGATTCAGAAAAATAGGCGTGCATGAAGTCGTGAAAGATAAGGAAATGGAAGATGGGTTGCAACACAAGGAAGGTCTAGGCGTTTGGAAGGAAAAAGGGAAGTAATCATGACGCAAAAGGTGTGTAGTGGAAAATGTCATGATATGTGCAGTGAAGAATTAGTTCCTTCAAGCGTCCAATGATGCATGTTTCATTGTGATTTCGAAAAATCACTTTGCATACTCTGATAAACTTAGCACCATTCCTGCATAAAAATTGTCATCTTTGTGTGCCATCTCCATCGATCATTCCTGTATGAAGTGACTCAAAAACAAATTAGCTCATTTTCAAGAATTTATGAAATGTCCATTTTTTTAATTATTTTTCGAAGTTACACTAATTGTGGATGAAAAGGGTGTTGTATTGGAATGTTGAGCTTTCTGCATAATCTTCTCGTTGACCTACACATAACACCAATCTCATTTCACTTGTTAGTATGTGCATCCTAACTCTTGCCCACAAATTCACAAAAATATCCAACATACTTTTATTTCCCCCCAACTTAGAAATATTGCATGTCCCCATGCAATGTACTTATTGATGGTGCAATACTTTTTCAAAATGTTTTTAGTGGCTTGCAGAAAAATTCATTTAAAACATTTGAAAAAGCATTGTATTTGTTAGGGAACAAGTAGTGAGTGTATGAATGAATGAGGGCAATTATTTTTTATTTATTTATTTTTTCTTTTTATTTTATGTTTTGTGTTTTTTTTTTAATTATATATATATATATATATATATATATATATATATTTTTTTTTTTTTTTTTTGCACACAAAAGATTCAATTCAAAGATCAATGTGCCTACATTATTCTTCATCAAAGACAACAGAAAAGAACAGAGACTGGCCACTCTGCAGGGAGTGGTTTCCGATTTCTGTAATTACGCTATGGTTCCCTCCACTAACAGCGAAGTTTCAGGGTCTCCTCGAGCAGTGATTCAAAGTTCACAGAAGGGTCTTCCCTCCACCAAGAACGAAGTTTCGAGGTCTCCTGGAGTAGTCCTTCAAAGTTCACATGAGGGTCTTCTTGTCGCTGTTCAACATGCAATGCTATACAGCCCGCTTCATCAAAGGTTGATGGCTCCAGTATGCGAACAATCGGTCGTAACTGTTGGTTCAGTCCCATTATGAACCTGTTGAGCAATATCTGGATGACATTTCTGAGTCCCAACAGCTGGACTTCGCATGCTTTATTGGGTTTGGATCACTACCAGTAAGAATAAGATCAACATAAAGAACAAGAATGATAAGAGACTTACCCACTTTCTTTGTTTAGACAATATTGTCCGAATGACACCTAGAAAAGCCAATATCTAAAAAAAAGCTATCCATTTTGGCATACCAAGCCCGAGGGGCTTGCTTGTGACCATAGAGGGATTTCTTGAGCCGACATACAAGGCTGGAGTATGTTTGTATAAAGCCAGGAGCTTGTTCCATATAGATTTCTTCATGCAAGTCCCCATGCAAGAAGGCATATTTAACATCCATCTAATGGACTTCCCATTTGAAAGAGGCAACAAGGGAAATAACAAGGCAGATAGAGTTCATTTTGGCAACAGGGAAGAAGGTTTTAGTATAGTCAATGTCTTCAACTTGTGAAAACCCTTAGCAACAAGACGAGCTTTATGTTTATCAACTTTTCCATCTGGTCCAAAATTGGTTTTGTAAACCCATTTACATCTAACAAGTTTTCTTCCCTTTGGAAGAGGAACAAGATCCCATGTATTATTTGCCAATAATGAACGATATTCTTTATTCATAGCTGCGTCCCAATTTGGATGGTCTGAAGCTTTTGCAAAGGTGTCAGTATCATAATTCGCTGAAGCTTGAACCAGTAAGGAAGAGGTTCTAACGAACTTAGAATGTGTACATCGCTGATCTGTAGGATCACCTGTAAGAGAACCTGCTGCATCTCGAGTAGCACAGACCCATTTTGGAAGCTGAGGAGTTGAAGGAGGATCTTGAGAAGGTGGGGGAGGATTGTCATCCTCGCCGTCATCACTTGAAGAAGAAATATTTTCAGAAGTAGAAGGGATAGAGAGAGGTGGTACATCCACTGAACTAGGCTCGTAGGATGATATATTTTCAACAAACTTTACATCTCTTCTAATGATATCATTTTTGGATTTAGGTGAAAGAAGTCTATATCCTTTGACATCTTTAGAATATCCAACAAAAGTACATTTTTCACTCTTAGGTTCTAAGGCTTTATGTTTCTCACTGGGAATATTGTCTCATGCTTCACTTCCAAAAACACTAAAGTGACTTACATCTGGTTTAATTAAGCTCCATGCTTCTTCTGGAGTGATATTATTTAAAACCTTAGTAGGAGTGCGATTTACTATGTAATTTGCACAGTCAATTGCTTCTGCCCAAAAATTAAGACTAAGTCCTTTAGATTGAAGCATACAATTGGCCATTTCCTTTAAGGTATGATTCTTCGTTTCAACTACACCATTTTGTCATGGAGATATGGAACAGTGTGTTGCATTTGAATTCCATACTTAGTGCAAAAGTTAATGAATTTGTTGTTAACATATTCTCTGCTATTATTAGATCTTAGCTTAAGAATTTGATGTCTAGATTGTTTCTCAAAAAAGGTCTTAAAGGCCAAGAACAAGTTAAATACTCCACTCTTGAGTTTTAAGAAGTATACCAAAGTGTGTCTAGAGAAATCCTCAATGAAAGTTAAGAAATACTTGTAGCCAGAGAATGAAACAATTGGAAGTGGACCACATAAATCACTATGCACACGCTGTAAAGGGGCTAAGGCGTGCCAAGAGGCATGTTTTTCAAAACTGTCCCGATGATGTTTTCCGAGTACACATCCGGAACAAACATTATCTCTGCAAGATACCATAGGAAGACCTATCACCATATTTTCATTACATAGATTTTGAAGGGAGTGATAGTTTAATCGACCAAATTGCTAATGCCAAAGTTTGTTCACTTCATCATTATGAGCAAAAAACACCGAGGGAATAGTTGATGACCTAAAGTTGTTAAACTTATACAACCTTGTAGAATCATCAGCAATGCCAATAGCTAAAATATGTCTAGGATCTCTTAGGTCCTTAATTACAACATTATGAGGTGAAAATTCAACGATTTTACCTTCACCTGAATGAGTTATTTGATATACAGATAGAAGGTTGCAGGGTAAAGTTGGAACACATAATACATCATTAAATTGACCATTGTCTAGATGAATAGTTCCTGTCCCTACAACACTTCGAGATCTATCATCACCAACATATATATTTTTTGTGTTACAATCATTTAAAGAAGAAAACATGGTTTTGTTTTTGGCCATGTGATAAGAAACTCCAGAATTAATGAACCACTCATGAGAATGAGAAGAAGAAGATACATTTAGTGCATAACCAGACCGAGATGTTTGACAACCACATGTAGAAAGTGCTATTCCTGAAGATGAAGTTGAAGTTGAAGAGTGCTCCAAATGGATGTTATGTTTCTTCATTGCTTCTTCTAAGGCTTCCATCCTCTTAAAGCATTTGGATTCTAAGTGGCCATCTCGATTACAAAAGTTGCAATGTCTATTAGTCTTCTTCGTTTTGTTTTTATTTGTCTTATCATTTTGTTGTATTGATTTTTCATTTTGAGACTGAAAGTGCTTAGGACCCTTGGTTGGTTTAGGACCATTCTTTTTAGGATGTTGCTTCTTAGGATTCTTTAAACTTGGTTGCTGCTGGACGGCTAAGGCTTTCTTAGAAGAGTTTCCAAGATTAAGAAGACCAATATGTAAGAGTTTTTCTTGTTCTCTTATTAAATAATCACAAAAGGCATCAAAAGAGGGGGACTTGTAGGCTTGTCCTTAAGAAATAAAGGCTTCTCTACTAGAATGGAAGGTGGAAACAAACATAGAGTAGGCTGGTCCTAACTTAGTAAGAATGGAATAGATAAGGTTACCATCTTTTTTCTTAACCTTAACACCTTCCAAGAGAAGTCTAAGGGTCTTGAACTTGAACAAAAAATCTTCAATGGAAGAAAAATTATAGAGGTCCAACGTAAGCAAATCATTTTCGAGTTCATGGGCTCTAATTTCAGTTTTAATTCCTAAAACTTTATTGAGCTATTTCATTGTTTCATCAGGGGTATCAAGTTCTGCGATATGGAATCTAAGGTGTGGAGACATAGACATCCCTATCAACTCACATGCTTGATCTTGCTTATTTTCCCCATTTGACTACATTATCTTCATTTTTAGGTTTAGACTCTTGGCCTGAGACTATTCTATAAAGACTTTTACTTCTAAGTAAATCTTCCATGTAGGACACCCATTGGAAGTAATTGGTGCTGTCAAGAATAACTTGGCATGGACTTTCCATTTTAACAGAAACTAAAATTGTAGATGCTGAAACTAAGTGTTCCAATGGAAAGATCTCGAAAAATTAGACCGATTAAAAAAAATAGCTCTGAAAACGGCTTTTGGATGAAGAAGTTATGGCTTTTTGAAGAAAAGTTGTTGAAGATGCCGACGAAGTGCGTGAATGTGCGGAAGTGAATGATAATGTTATATTTTAAAAAAATCCCCCCTTCCAAACTTAATCTAATTAGCTATTTTTTTTATGTGACCCACTTTTATAAATAAGTGAAAGTCACTTTTACAATGGTACTTTATGAACTACCTACTAAATTGTAACTTAAATAAAAGATAAAGAGGTTTTAGAATTATAAGTGACTCACTTTTTATAATGGGTGAGAACACTTTTACATAAAGTAACTTTAAAACATAAGTTATATGTGCTTTTTGAAAAAGTAACTCAATAAAAAGAAAGACTTGAACCCACGACCTCTATTCTCATAAAGTAACTTTGGACCAAGTGAGTTAGTTTAAAAGGTTAGTAATTTTTGTAAAAGAGGAAGGAGTTTTTATTTTTTATTTTTATTTTTTTATTTTTTAGTCACTGAAGCTTTGGGGTGCATGCTTACTTGAGAAAGCCTTTTTTGCCTACAAAACAAAAAACCACACAACTCAATACAGACATGCCAAAAAAAACCAAACCTTATGGCTTGAGGTTAGCTTTCGTTGGAAACTAAATATTTTCCTCAATGTTTCTGATTTTCCGAGATCACACTAAGGCACGGCGGAAAAGAGCATACACATGAGAAACAACTTTCCTTTATGTTTTTGATTTGCCCAAATTGCACAAAGTCGCGGGGCAAAGAGCATACACAGAAATGAAAAGTATAGACCCAGTAATAAACAGAAAATAAATGAAAATAAACAGAAAAATGAATAATTAAAACTGCAAATAAAAATTTGTATACCTCCAGATCTTAAAAATGACCTAGCTAGGGCTACCAGGAACCTTTTTGTGTGAAACGAAAGGGTTTCCTCACTGGAGCATATGCTCCTAACACAATAGAGCAGTCCTCTTGGCCCGAAAGCAGACAGCGGATCTACGAAACAACAATTGGATGCAGTTGTACCGGCTTCGGATTTGAATCACCAACAGATGTGACCCTCAAATAGCTCTGATACCATGTAGGAATTTATGGGGTAAGCTCCTCGGATAGAACACCAAAGGACACCGCTCACAAATAGATCACATATCAATACACCAGTATTCTTGACGTGGTTAAAGCCCTTAAAGAGGGAAACAATCCACAGCCTGAGTCAACGTGACCACTTCAGGGAATTTATTAATAAAAGAAACACACTTTACCTATCTACACTAGGCAAAGTTATACTTAACTATTTCCTATGTGTCAGAATATCCTAACATCCTCCCTTAAGAACAACTTGGGATAGGATTGAAGGATGTAAAAATATGACACAATAGGAGAAGGAAGGAGACATTTATGAATATGTCACTATTCAGTCAGCTTGAAATATGTTCACAATATAATACAAAACTAAACTCTAATTTAACGATTCTATAGAAGATTACTCATTAATCATTAAAAAAAATCATTACTTTAAATTTATTTAAATTTTATAATATTATTATTTTAAAAATAATTTCTTACGCACATTTAAATCTAGATTACTCAAATTAAAATTAGTCAAATAATGTAAAATTTATGATTTTGTTATGTTTTTATTATTTAAAAATATATATTGCAAACCTAAGTGAGAAGTGAAAATTTTTATATATATATGTTACTCTTATGCAAGAGTGACAAAATTGAGTGCAATCACATTTTACAGATTCAAAGAGATTTATAATAGTAGATACCGTTGCATCCATTACAACTATATTAAAATATAAGTTTGATTTTAATAGATATGATTGTGATGGGGGAATCACGACCCATCGTTTATTAACTCTTCAATGAATGTTATAAACTATACATTTCCAGTAGCGTCAATTTCAGTTTTGAGTTATACTTATTCATATAAAAAATTATAGTATTTATTAAAATCAAATTGATCATTTTTCTTATGTTTGATCAATTTATTATTATATTATATTTATAATAAATTTATTATTTAAATTATAACATTCAAATTTTAAATCATATTAAAAACTAATTTTTAAGATACCAAATTATAAATATAAGAATATTACAATTTCAATTGCAAGTGAGATAGAATAATTTTTCAAATTTGTACACCAAAACACTAGAAATGTAATTTCAAATTAATTCACATATATCCATATATCTATATATAAATCAAATATATTATAGGGTTTAGAGCTTTAAGGCTTGATCGAGCTCTTAACCTAGGGTTACACAGGAGCTCGATCAAGTGTTTGTTTTAATGCTTGATCTAACAATCTTTAAGCCCTCAAACAACTCGAGCGAAAGCTCAAAGATTGCTCGATCGAGTGCATAAAAAGGCTTGATCGAGTTGTTTTTTTTTCAACCACAACACACCCTCTCTTGCCAAGAAGTGTAACACAACTTTCTGAATAGACCCCTATCTGAGAAGATTATTTGTCTTTTACAATTTATGTGATAAATATTGAATAAAACAATATTGCAACTTCACAAAAAATAAATCACAGTAACTAACTGAGAAAATATATAGCACACACAAAAGAATGAAAATTGATATTTTTGGACAAATATACTTGGAAAAACTAGTTCTTCAAATGAGTATTTTTATTTGTTTCAACAATTTTGTAATTTAGAATATTACAACTATTTGTCATAAATTAGCAAATCTCCTAAAATTATTTTCCTCTTCTACAAGTCGATCTGACTTCTTGGAAGGAACTCGGCCTCTCTGATTCAATTCAACCCTCCTCTAGAACCTTGAACCGATCCACCCGTGCAACCTTAGTAGAATAATTCAATCTCTTTGGCAACTCGCACTTGCTGGGAAATTAACTCGGCCTCCTTTGGAAAATCAAATTCGATTGGCAAAATTGGCTTTTCCTGTGCAAATTGATCTCTTTAGAAAATATTCTCTTGCTCTTGCAAGTCGGCCTCATTGAACCAAATCACACTACTTGGTACACTTGGCCTTTGCATATAAAATTGATATCTCTCTGTCACTGAGAATCTGGAAATCACTCTGAAGAAATCTCTCGGGAAACTAGATCTTCAATCATTGCAGATCTCAACTACTGGTGTGCTCCATGCTATCAATGTGCATTTGCTATCATTGCAAATCTGTCTCTCAAATGTGTTATGCAAATTCCCATTGATTTCCCTTTATTATCTCTCGTTGACGAATCAATGACCACGATGTAATCTCAATCGATGGCTAAGATCATCTTGACTCCATCAAATCACTTTTCTCGAAGTCACTAAAGGAAAATCTATTTGTCTCAATTAATTAATCACTTCTCCTAAGTTAGACGTAAGAAAATAATTAAAATGATTAATTAATTCTAATTAAGACAAAAGAATTGGAAAATTTTTCTGGGTATTAGAGAAAATTTATCCATCGTATTTTTTTACTTCATAGACATCATTTGAGACTAGAACACTTGTTCGAGCTACACACACATATAATTCTAGAAAGGAACACAGTGCTTCCTTTTACCAAAGTTTTTGTACTATGAATTCTCTTATATATAGAGAATGTGTGTGTTTTGAAAACTCAATCCATCTCGATATGATTTTGCTATGATTGCTACAAACTAGTGGATTGTACACAAAAAAATAAAATAATATAATATTTTTTCTAGTTAAATATATAAATTAAAAAAATAACAATATATTTTTCAGATTTTTTTTTTTTTCCTCAAAATATTAATGATTAATTTTTAATGATTTTCAATTTTATTTTTTCTCTACCTAATAAAAATTGGTTCTATACATATACTCCAATTCTCCAACTAGTTGAGCGTTTTGCGTCTACTATTTTATACTCAACTAATTGAGCTTTTACTGCTATTGTTTTATACTTACCTATAAGAGAAGAATCACACTCCAAAACAACCTATCATTTACGATATGCAACAAATCAATAAGTGAAACACAATAGATTGAATTAGTTGTTGCGTACATTACAGGGTGGCTAAGGATGGTTAATGTTTATAGATTTTCCTGCATATAATAAAAGAAAATTAGCCGAGCACTCTAATCAATTTTGTATGTGGCACATAAATGAGTGAAACAAAACATATTGAATTAATGGGCATGTACATTGCGTCGTGGCTGCGTAGAGCTAATGCTTATTTAAGAAAAAATGAGAACAACATTATCATTGCTAAATATTTGAAGATGGATTCACTTGGTGATTCAAGCTAGGTATCATAACCATATTAGACACCCATAGAAAACTATGTGTCAAATATGCTTATGTTGAGTTAAGAAAAAATTTATATATTTTACTCTAAAGACATTGTGGAGGTTGTTTTATTGGTTTAGTCCTCGCTTGTGATGCAGGAGGCTTCGACAAGCTCTTTGTGTTTTACATAAACAAACAGTGGCTCAAATTTTGTCAATGGAAACCATCTAAGATTACACTATATTCTTGTAATAATTAAAATTTGTAGAATCTAATTTCAAAAAGGATAATGATAGAAATTGCTGTAAATTTTAAAAATTCAAAATCTAAAATTTAAAAAAGAAAATGGCAAAAATCATTATCATTAAAAAAAATGAAACAATTATAATTTTACTTTCAAAAGAGAGGGTTGTTTTCAAAGGCAAAATATTTTACATCTTTTAGTGTTTTTATAGGTTTCACAATTCCAATACATCCACGAGTTTCTTATGGCCTTTGTAAGATCTTTTAACTACAATTCTACACTAATGTGTAAACTAAGGATGAAATATAACCAATTTATGCAAATGACCAGATTATAGACACTACATTAATCAAAATTTTTAGAATCTAAATTAAAAATAAATAAATATAGAAATCAGTGAATTTTAAAAATTAAAATTTAAAATTTAAAAAAGATAATGGTAGAAATTAATGCTAATTTTGAACTTAAAGAAATAATTAGATATAAACTATTTATGCAAATGACCAAATTCTAAAGACTTGAATGGGTGCATTTTCAACATCTTCCCAATATCTATGATGAAGCCCTCTATGATGAAGCTCTCTATGGTGAGGGCACCAAAAAACTCTCCATGGCATGGGCACCAAGAATGTTGAGCATGGCTCAATGCCATAAATAAGTTCACATTCTTCTAACCCCTGAACTCCAAAGACTTCGTTGTAGGATTAAATGGTGGGCTTGATATAGGGGTCTTCCGCAGGATCAAATCGAACCTTGATTAAAATTTTGGGTGAAACCACGATCATTGAAGTTTGAATCCATGAAATTTGGGCAAATTTGAGGCGTAATTGGGTGGATATATATATAATGGAGCAAAACACTAGAAAATGTGTAATATTAAAAAATTCACTTATCGAATTTTTAAATCATTGAAATTTCACCCATAAGCAAAATTTCGCCCTTAAATTTTCTTATGGCTAGAATCTCAAAATGTTTTATTTCCAAGCTAGAATGAAATTAATTGTTCTGCTAATAACATCTCATATTTATTCTAGGGTTAATTTTAGTATTTCAATTGCAATGATACTATTTTTCAAGGCCATAATTTCAAAAAAATTGTAATTTTATCCTCAAAATAGGGGGTCGGGGTGTGCTATTGGGAGTAGCACTTTTCAGTTTTGGGGTTGATTTTAATATTTTCGTTGCAATGGTACTGCTACAACAAAATGTAGCATTCCACTGCAAAGCCTTACTAGGTAACCTTGACAATGTGCAATGGTTTGTGTGTCATTGTTGTCACCTCAATAACTACTCCCCTATCTTTAGTGAAGGACACAATACAATAAAAGACAACGAACTTACCTGGTAGCATTTAGGGATCAAATAACACAATGATTCTAAACTAAGTGCCTCCTCATGATCCTACAATGTAAATCCACTAGATGAAGGTATAACAAATTAGGTTTTGAAGTGGATGAAGGAGTAATTTCTAGATTCAGTTTCAAGGGAGCTATGGGTCAATCTAAAGGCTATGGTTGGCCTAAACAATCTTAGATAGATTTTTTGAACACGCCAAGTCAAGAAAATACTCAAGGTTGCTACAAAATAGGGTTCTAAATCACCAAATTGTACCAATACAATAGTTTATAATAACAACAAATAGATGTTGTGAAAATAACAAATAAGCTATGTGAAATGAAGGTTAGATTTGAAAGTAAACAAGGTACATAGTCACAATTTTTTTTAATAGTTAATAAGGCACAAAAAAAAACAAATAAAACTTAGTTGTTAAAGCTAGAAAACAATGTTGATAAAATTGTCGATTTGTCGGTGATGTATTGAAAAATCACAATTTAATTTTTTTAATAGTTAATAAGGCACAAAAAAAAACAAATAAAACTTAGTTGTTAAAGCTAGAAAACAATGTTGATAAAATTGTCGATTTGTCGGTGATGTATTGAAAAATCACAATTTTTTCGGTCAGCTGATTTTTCTGCCTATAGAAATTGCCATTTTTTCCTTTGGCAATTTTTTTTTAATTTTTAATTATTATTATTTTAATTTTTTAATTTTAATTTTAATTTTTAATTATTTAATTTATTTTCCGAATTTTTGCCCATTTTGCTTGATTTTGTAAAATTGAATATATTTTGTATTTTTTGATGTTTTCCATGGTCTACCATTTTTTGCTGTTTTTTGGTTGATGTTTCCGAAAAGATGTTTTCTGGACCCTTGTCGATTTTTTTCGATCTCGATTTTTTCACCACTACTAGAAAATGTTTGAAAAATACATGAAAAACTTCAATTTTTCTTCTCTAATGGTCTTGTACACAATGTCTAACCCTATAACATATATCAATAATTCATTAAATGTTGAAAATATAATATTTTGTTGTAATTTAGCCCTAATTTACCATGAAATAAGAAGAAAAATGATTTTTATACATTTTTAGACTTTAAATGAGTGCCCCAAGAGAGATGAACTAGTGTTTTCTCAGTTGAGGGCATATGGAGTCTAGGATACACAAAATTCTAGGGTTTCCTTGGAGTGATAACCAAATCCAAACAAACTAGGGAAAATAAATGAACTTACCCTAGGGTTTAAGATTTAGGTTCTTAATTTTCCAGATGCTCAAGGAAAAGAAAAACCTATCTCTATTTTTTACATACTTGGAGGAAGAGATTAGCTTAACAATGGATAATGAAGAAAATGACAAATAAACTAACTTAGTACATGAACACACATCCCATGAAACATAATACCATGTAAGGCAAATAAACCGAGTTACTTCACCATGCATATAAATTATCTAATGCATCAAATATCACCATAAGGTCATGATAGGCACTGCAAGCACTAGGGAACTCTCATCATGAGGTACAATATCATCATCCATCATCCATAGGCCAAAACCACTTAAACCATATGCAAAATATCCATTGACATGCTAATATCCATCATGAAACCATCAAAATTGGCACATGTCCACTATGTAAAGAGGAATCATTATGCAACAAAACCTATGAAAAATCTCCTCCACTGTGTGCTCTAAAGGATAAGTTTGATGCCCATGCCAAGTTCCAACTGGAACATTTTGCCACTGGACTATTGTTGGTTACACTGGAATATGATCTCAATCACCTCATGCAATATGAGAGGTAACACACCTGAGAAGCATGCATTTGCTAACATTGCAACATTACCATAACTGATATCTATGCCAAAAAACTCAATCAAGACGCTGATTGAATTGTCAACAATACCACCATCATAGTCATTCTAATGTATGGAGTCATCTAATAATGTTAGTTATATTTCTCAAGAGCTTGTAAACGATTTAAAGTGGTGGGGCTCAAGGTTGATCTCGGTTGGAATGATATAATGACATAATTGTCAGCAATACCACCATAATTAGTCATACCAATGTATGATGTTATTTTATTTTATAATGTAATTATATTTCTCAAGAGCTTGTAAACGATTTAAAGTGATTGGGCTCAAGGTTGATCTGGGTTGGAATGATATAATGATTACCTTGATTTGGGTTGGAATGGTATAATGACGTAATCATCAGTGAGACAATGGTAAATAAATGGCCTTAGATTTAGGCATATGCACATCGACAAGTAGATTGTAGGATAATTTTTAAATTAGCCTTGTAAAATGGTAGCACTTTACAATCAATTTCGTTGACCTAAAATATCGTCAACACAGATGTATGGATAAATCAATAGATAGGTAAATGTTTTATTCTGAAGTATCTTTCTTTGTTATCCAAAATTGAAACATGGTTGTTGACATGTTTATTTAATTTCTTACAAGATCTATAATTATCATATAGGTATTATGTGATTAAATGAATGCTTAGAATGTATGACATGAGCGTTGTTAAGATAATGTGACTTATGTAATTGCTAACAATTTTCTCTGGTTAGGTTTCATTTTTTAAGCAATTTTATGGCTCAGTAACAAAGACAGATTACAATACTCTACGATTGGGCTTCATTCAGGTAAAAATAAGATATTATATGTTTTTTCAATGTGGTTTTCTTTTAATAAGAAAACTTTATTGGTCTCATTTGCATGTATATGTGGTGTGTTCATGAAATTTGTGTGTACTATTTTTTATTGATTTATATCTTTCTTCTTTTACTCTCTCATGTAAATTGTTGAACTCGAGTGTAATAAATAGTAAGCATCCTTTGTTGTTATGGATTATTTTCAATAGAAAGCCTTTTTTGTATGTAGAAACATTGCAGCTCAAACCCAAATTTTGATTTTCACAAGTACATGTTGAGAACACTTGAAGCTGACTTCAAGAAGGTTGTTAATCTAAGGTCTGTAATAAATGAACTTACTATATTCGTTGAGGGGAAAAATCATTGCAATGTTTAATCAAAGTTGGTTTTTTTCAAATACTATGACTTATTTTGTGTTTATCTAACTTTTTGGTACTGTAAAATGACTGTAGTGGATACCTTTGGTCTTTGGTGGTGATTTACTTGCTCCTCAATATTCATGGTGAGTCAATTTCTATATATCAAAATTTACTGTTTAAAATGTTTTTCTTAGGTGCAACATTTTGTGACAATATGTAACTTAAATGAAAATATTTTGTATATAAAATATGTAGTCATTCAATTGAAGGGTGATGTATATCCATTAATCTCAGACAATGTTTAAAAGTTCTATCAATGATGTATATCAATGTTCTAAAAGTTAGAATTGAAAGGATTGAGGGTTATATAAGATGAGAACCTAAACCAACAACATACTTGTTTACCAAAAATTACATAAAATATTAAATTAAAAGTAAATAATATACTTCAATTCGTATCCAAAACATACGACACCAAATATGCATGTTTGCTCATTCATGTATATTATTATTTAAAATGTAAGGGTGAGTATTGTTACTGCCCGGATTAGCAACTTCGACAAGGTCTGGTCAAGATGCTACGTGGTAAGTACACAAGAGATGTGTCCACTTTCATCTTAGCACAATCTCCTTTCACTTTAGGCCAATATAACTATTTCCACAAAATCTAGCAGGTCTAGTGCAAAGCCTCACTAGAGTCAGCCAAAATTTTTCGCAACAAGAGAAAGGGTTGCCACTGTTGTCTCAACAACCTTTCTCCGACTTTTCAGTGCTATTTGACCACAAGGGAGGGTTCCCTAGATCACCTAAAGGAAATGCTATGGCTCAAGGTAATGGACAATAGGTCTATAATATCGCACAGAGTATTGCCAAAGCTTAGAGTGGCCTAAATATTCTATTCCACGACGTAAGTACTCTATTCCTAGACCAAAGATAGGGCTATTGTAAGTTAAGGTTTGATTGATATGCAATGATAAGGTACATAATGTCATAAAACAACCAAAGAAAAGGCCTTCCAATCATAATCAACAAAAAGGAGCAAAGGCCTTCTAATAGACACTAGGATTAGGATTAGGAAATTTGTTTTTATGGTTGAAAGGTATGCATAACCATAAAATAGGTGCGGTGTCAGCCCTATATAGGAGGGATTAACCATGCGCTATGCTAGATTTTGCTTTTATTTATTTTATAGATGCAAATCCTAAATTATGGGCCATAAACATCCAACACAAACTCACTTTATATGCATAAATCTGCCCTAAAATCCTAGTGGATAACCTTAAACGTCTAAAAGCAATGAAAATAGAAGGAAATTTAATAAAGTGTATGGAAAGAAATCATAAAATCACTTACTCCACCAATTAAGCACTTAAAGGGGCAATCAAATATCTTTTACATGACATGCTAAGACACCAAGCCAATGTAGAAGCCCTTCTGAGGCTACAAAAAATAAAAAAAAATACCTCACACAATGCTCACTTTCAAATGTCTAAATAGATCAAGTCCTGTAAACAAATTACCTACTTATGTTAGGGATGGTTAGATAAATAACTGTAACACTACCTATGACTTCCTAGCCATAATATAGGTCGTGAAAGGTGTTGCTGACGTTTCTAATCCGATTCATTAATTATCAAAAAAATAAAATCATTAAAATATCTTTAGAAAATCAACTTTATAGAATTGAACATATAAATATAACTCAATAATAAACATTCAGACCCTGCTAAATAGTAAAGATATCTGAACATCTTTTATACCCTAATAAAATAATTAAAATTAAATAAATAAAAAAATGCAATTACATAACAATCAACTTGAATTAATCTTATAATAAAGTGCACATCATACTTACTCTTAGATACCTATTATATCTAATAGAAAACCCGATTATATAGTGGGAGAGGTATATTTGGAATGCACCTCACATGTTTCCACATAAATTACTTAAAAATGATTATTTCAAATTATTTAGCTTCGTTTTATGTAGGATAAATTATATTAAGAGTTATATTAATATAAAATGATAGGTGTAATTTCTTTGTTTAATAAAAATTACACGAATCTCGAAGTCACTTCCTGATGAGACCAAATTAGGGAATCGAAATCTCTTCTTTTATAATTTTAAATATCAGGAATAAAAAAAAGCACTTTGACCTGAGCACCCAATTAATATACAATTGTTTCAGTATGGAATAAAAGTTAATATACCTTTCCTAGTTAAACTTGATGAGACCAATTTAGACTAAAAATGTTGCATTGATGGAAATCAAGTTAACATACTTTCCCTGGGGAAACTTTAATAGATAGTTAACATATTCTTAGATTGGCGTGCATAGCAATTGAAATCCCTACAACATAAAAATGAAAGATCGGTTGAGGGTCGTAGACTTTGTGTACGAGTAGTGACTTGCTATAACAGTAACATTTAACGACTAATGTATGGTTTAAACCAAGGAACTAACCTTCAGACCTACTGCAGAGGTGAATTTATGTGTGTATATATTTTTATACTGTGACAGTGGAAATAATCAATTTGCACTCAACAGAAAGAAATATATATATATATACTTTTTATTTTCAGTAGTGCAGTTTCAAGAGATACGTTGGTTTTCATATATATACTTTTTACATCTATTAATGCAGTTCCCAAAATTTCTAAGTCTAACATATTAGAAATCCCTACTGCATTATCTGGTTTATTATCTCTTATTTGTTCTTTCCATTAACAAGTTATTTATTAATATAAATATCGAAATAAACACAAATGCAACATTCACACATATACAGATCAACAATTGAAATAACTGAGACAACACAAGGGACACTATTATTTTTGGACAATCGTCCCCAGAAAATCCCAATGCGGGAAAACCGGTGAGATGAGGGTTTATTATTATGCAGTTTTTTGAATATAGCTAGGGTGCTAGAAATGGCTCACTCTTCAGAGATTTTCCTTGGCAGAAGTACCTTGCTCTGGAGACAGATATTCCGACTGATCAACAACTGGATGATGATTCACATAGTGACTTTGACTGTTACTCAGCTGGACAATCAAAGCTGCTCCAAGCTTCACTCTGGAACTGAGTCACCCTCCAGGGACTGTGTCACTCTTTATGGCTTTGCATTTGCCTCTCATCTCTTAGTCTGCCCCACGAAAACACCACATCGCAGCTCTTTCTGTCCAGCATTAGCTTTGCCAGCCTTTGCGTCTCCCTGCATCAGTTTCTCAGCCTCCTGCGTCACAAGCGATGGCCGTCCAAACCTTTGCGTCATCTCTGGCTGTCTCTGTGTCAGCCCAAGTTGCCTCTGCGCTGTCTCCATGTCAGCCCAAGCTGCCTCTGCGCTGTCTCTCTGACATTATCTCTGCCTCTCTGCTATGTATTCTCGGCCTTCTGTCGAATTGCCCCTCCCTGCAACAGATCACTAACTCGATTTCTCAACAAACCCTACCCCAAAAAATCGAATTGACTGATCAACTTGGTGTGTCTCCAACTGACCCTCAAGCCTCCTCTTATACTTTTCTTGTTGACGATTCAACGATCGAGATTAAGTCCTTAATCAACAACTAAGTTTAGATTTGGCTTGATCCTTGTTATTTAAAACTTTCTCACCCATATTATATTAATACACATTAATATTTTAATTTTCTTAAGTTTAGAATTAGGGTCTCATTACAAATATTAATTATTTTAATATCTCTCCATCCGGGTGGAATTTCCCCGAACGATTTTTGGGTTTTGGAGACTCATGTGCCTTAGCCTCTCCACCAATTTTCATGGCTAGAGCACATCCGATGCTACCAAAAATCAACACTCCCTCTTAGCGAGGAATGTGCTCTAGTAATCCTTCACCATAGAAACATCAAACTGAACCTCTACATTGGTACCTGTTCTGATGCTTGGCCTGCTGCCTCACATCCTCTGCACTGCTCCTTCCTGTACTGTTGCCCATGAGACTGCCACTGCCACTGCTACATCTGTACTGCAACTCCTTCTCAACATGCTGCATCATGCTGCCCATAGCACTGCCACTGGTAACTACTGCACTGCAACTCAATTACCGAGAGGTAAGTAACTGACTTCTCCCAACCACTGACATCCCGGTCAGTCTAGAGGCCTCGTAATGCTGAAACTGCCTCTGCTGCTAACCCGTGCTCCCTTTGCTGCCACTGCGCTGCTGCAACCTCTTCTGTGCCTCTCGCACTATTGTAACCTCTATTGCGCTGCTACAGAATTCTGCACTCTAGCCCTGCCTTGCTGCTCCACCACACTTTGCTCCACCCGACATCTGTCATCATGCTATTGTCGTTAAGGGCTCCTGTAGCCGGATGTGATCCAAGAGTTTGGGCACCTCAAGGATCTTGCCCCTGTGTAGTCCTCGTGACTACAACTTGATATCACCCCACCTCTTTTCTAGAGGTGCATGAGCACTCATGGCACAATTGTCATCAGTCTTGACATCCTTCTTCGCCTTTGCTGGATCTACTTTAGAGTTGGAAGCTTCTCCCTTGCCTTTCTTCTTGGGGCACCGAGTTGAATAATGTCCCAGTTCCCCACAATTGAAGCACTTGAATTTGGAGATGTCCTTCTTCTTCCTTTTCTGAACCCCCTGCTGTCCCGCAGATGCTAGAGTTGCATCCTCCTCCTCCTCTTTCTTGACTCGAATTCCCTTACTGCTACTCCTCGCCCTAGTCAACCTCCTGATCTCTTTTTGTCTAAGAGTTGCCCACATCTCCTCCCAACTGGGGAGAGTCGCTTTGCCCAAAATGCTTTGGACAAATGTCTCCTAGTCCTCGGAGATTGCATTCAGAGCAGTCCTGACCATTAAATCTAGATCCGGTGTAGACCCCACGAAAGTAAGTTGGTTGCGAATTCCTTGCAACCTGAAGAGGAAGTGATCTATCTCCTGTCCTTTCTGCATCTGATATGACCTCAGCTGATTTTCCAATAGCATCTGCTGTTGCATGGAAGAGCCCTGGTATAAGGTGGTCAGTGCCTCCACCTCTCCCTTGTTGTGTTCTTCTCAACAATATGTGGTATGACATGATCTTTGAGCTCGTCTAGGATTTGTAGAAAATTCTCTACAAATCTCACTTTGAGACCTATGTAGAAAATCTGCCTGTAGGTTAACCCGATAATGCAAGATAACTCGAAGCATAATACTATAACCTATTTCTACTATCAATTTGCGGAAGCTTAAAGATCGAGTTGAACAATATAACCAAAAGTAGAAGAATCGATGCACAATACACATGGAAATACTCTGGGGAAAACCTCAGCTAAAATCCCCACTATCTGTATTATCATACAAGGTGGAAATATATAGAGATTATACAAAGCCTTAGCTCTCACAGCTAGCTAGCTCTCAGTACAATCCTCACAGATGCTCATAGGCAATCCTGGCTTCTCACAAGTCTTCTCCTCTGCCCTCCAAGCTCCTATTTCATTGCGCTGTTCCTCCGGGATGATCTCTTTCAACCAAGTGGAAAAAATCGATTTAGCAAGTGGATGATCTCTTGATCTCACACACTGTCAGAATTGTGCAATCCTCAAGGAATGATTCCTTCTGCATGCATGGGTTTTCTTATAAGAAAACACATGCAACTGATTGTACACTGTCCTTGACCTTAATCTCAACTGGGTCTTTCTCAAAATAGACATGCATGAGTTTCTGATGAGGGAATCTTCAGTTAATTGGAGTACACTAGTTGAGTGCATGCATGCATCAACTGATTGCTAACTCTCTATTAGTTCCTTCAACATTCTGGAACTAATTTAATTGGACTTAACTCAATAAACTGAGTTAACTAATTACAACTCAAATATAACTCAACCTTATCTCCTTAATTTAAGGGATAACTCTTGCATGACTTCAAAAAGACTTCTAACTTGAATTTCTCCAACTAATTAAGTCAAAATAACTTAATTAATTATTTCCAAGTAGCTGTTAAGACTAAATTTGATTTTAATTCACAATTTAATTCAAAGACAAATTAAATTGGAATATTCTTGTTGCCTCATTTCAACACTCCCTCTCAACAAGAAAGGGATTATCTGCCACCCCGATCCTGTCTCCATGAAACTCGAATTTATACTTTGACAATGCCTTTGTTAAAATGTCAGCATCTTGTTCCTTTGTCGAAATATATTGCAACAACATGATCCTCCTCGCTTGTAAAAAGCCAATGGGAACTCACAACTGACTTGTTCTCCGGTCTCGGAACCACGTCCCAAACACTGTTACGAACTATGGAGTCATACTCCTCCACCATAGCATCAACCCAAATTGGTTGCTGCACTGCTTCCTCAAAGGAAGATGGCTCGGTCTCAACACATTCCCCAGCAAGGGCCATGTATCCAGTGTACCTCTCAGGTGACCTCCTCTGTCTGCGCTAAGAAAATGGTGCTCCCACATTCTCTCTCACATCCTCCAACAATCTCTCAGCTTCTCTTGTGCGCTTCCGTCCATCTCTAGAACACTCTGCTTGAGTGGATGTCTCCACTCTTGGAACCTCTTCTTGCGGTTGCTCCGCATCAGTCTGAGGCTCCTCCTCCTTAGGAACCAACAGTTCCTCCACAACCTGTAGATGGATCTCCTTCTAAAGGGAAACTCGCATGGCCTTCTTCCCATCAAACTTGAGATCTCTGCGAACCATTGTCCTCCGACTGGTAGGAAAGTACACCTGATAGTTGTGAGGTGTATCAGTGTACCCCACAAATATCCCCAACTCTGTTGTCGGCTCAAGCTTCTTCTGTGCATCCTTTGTCCCACGGCAATATGCCGATGAGCCAAAGATCCGGAAGTGACCCACATCTGGTCTCTTACCGCAGAAAGCTTCCTATGGTGTCTTCATCCCAAGTATGCGATGCGGGATTCTATTATGCAAATAGACCACTGTGTTGCATGCCTCAACCCACAAGTGAAGTGGTAGGCCTTGGTCATGCAACATTGCCTGTGTTGCCCCTACAATAGTTATGTTCTTCCTCTCGGCCACCCCATTCTGTTGTGGGTTATGAGGTGTCGTCAACTCTCATTAATTCCTTCCGCTGCAAGGATTCTCAAGAGACTGGCCAACTAACCTAGCAAATACCTTTTTCAAAAGTGAAAACTTTAATAATTTTTTCAACTATTGAACCTTTATGATCCATCCTTTGTTTGCAAAGCTTTTTTGTAGCATGGTAGAAAATAGAATCAGTAAGTGGGCAAAAGTAAAAGAAAAGAGGGCACAAGGGCAAGTGGGTTTTAAGCTGAAGCATTCTATAGTGGATCATGGTACCACGTTGAGACATATTATTGAAAAGGTTTGGGGGGACAAAAAAGAAGTATTTTGTAACTTGTTTTGTTGATTTCAAAAAGACATTTGACACGGTCCCTAGAGTACGTTGTGACGTAAAATGGAAGAACTTGAAATTCCTTTGCATTATAGAGCTATTGTCCATAGGATCTATGAAGAGGTGAAAGTCAAAATTAGGACTTCAACGGACATTTCAGAAAGCTTTAGAAGTGACATTAGAGTCAAGCAAGGTTGCCCTTTATCCCTACTCTTTTTGGTTTATACATTGATAAACTGGAAGAGTGGCTAAATTTGTAAGGTGGAGATGGTGTTTGGTTGGGGGAGTTTGTGATAAAGCTTCTTTTATATGTTGATGACCTTGTATTGATTGCTAAGTCGGCCCATGGATTGCAGATGCATCTATATGCCTTTGAGCATTTTTGTAAAGTAGTGGGGATGTAAATCAATACCAACAAGACCAAAATAATGATTTTCTCTAATAAAAAGAACCGGAGCCAACATACGTTCTTCTTTGAAAGGAACATTCTTGAAGAAGTAAACAAGTACAAGTATCTCAGGATTGATTTCAACAACAACTTAATTGGGAGGACTGTAAAAAGAAGAGAATTTTAGGAGGGCGGAAGACCTTATATGCTCTTCAAAACAGATGTAGAGAGGCGAAGTTATGGGATTGGAAAATGATTAAGGTGTTTTTTGAAATCCTAGTTTGTTTGATGATGTTGCATGGGTGTGAATTGTGGGCTAGCAACACCTTTGTCTCAAAATGGAAGCAAATTAAGAAAATCCAAATATGCTTGATCAGGAGCAAGTTCAAAATAAAATGTTTGGTTCCTTGTGACAATTTTGAGTGAAATAGGAGCAACTCCCATCAAAACAATTTCCATGGTGCGTCTCTTAAAATATTTAAAAATAATTGAGCAAATGGGAGTAGGTAGATGGCCTAAGGTTATCTTCAATGAAGACATGAGTGAAAGAAAGAAAATGGGTAATACAAAACGAAAAATGGATGTAAAGATGGAATATCTACCTTAATGTTTGTCTCATAAATAGCAAGGAGTTAAAGAATTTGGTTATGGAGAAGTTACGTAAGTGTATATGGGGAAAAGAGTTGGGTAAAAAGGAAGAAGTATTATGTTGAGGAATTTAACTCCACTTGTGATCTCCAACAAAAAGAATATATTGGAGCTAGCATTCCGTTGGGAACAAAGATTTTTATTGCTCAATTAAGAACTAAGTAGCATCAACTTCTATGTGAAATAAGACATTGGAAAATACCTAAAGAAGCTTGGGAAGAACATGTGTGTACTTTTTTCATTTTTGGGGCAGTGGAATTAAGAAACATTTCATTTTGGAATGTGATGCTTTCAGAGACACCAGGGATAGTTATGGCAATATGCTCGCATCAGGCACTTGGCAATGTCTTTTTAGTGAGGGCATTGTTAAAATGATGGACCAACTCATCATCAATTTGAATAAAAAAGGATTGAATTGCAAAAAGTGAAAGGTAGGGAGCTAGTGGTCCTTTAGACTATTTTTAGTCTTGTGGACATTAAAATATTATTCATTCATTCACCCATGACATTCATATTCACAATTAAATCTTATTCAACCCTGACCTGATTTTAATATTAAACAAGTGCTACGTAGTAGCTAGTACCTGCTGCTTAGTTTAAATATAGCTAATTGGAGTATGAACTGATGACATGGTGTGAGATGATCAATCAAAGTCTTCATAAAAAAAATAGAAATGAAAGTGAAAATGTTGTTTTTAGGTGAGCGCTCTACCTCATTGGTCGTAATGAATTTTATAACTTTATCTTTTTGGCATTGTTTGGTTCAAATTGATATGGAGAAACTCAGTTTCAACTCAATGAGATGTCAATTTCAAAAAGCTTGTTTTGCACAACCAATTGTCTCCTACAAAGTTCACGGGAATTGAACATGATTGATATAAAGTTGAATGCAATTATGTTTGTGGTAGTGAAGGCATGAGAATATGAAACAAAACTTTTATTCTTATCATTCAAATGACATCTCTTTCTTTTGCAGAGAAAAATTGAGTTGAGATGATCTATAATTTGTGATTTAGTATTAAATTAATTTTTAAATTAAATTGTAAAGACATGTTAATTAATATTTATGAATAATTTGTAATAACAATTGTTTAAATAAAATATATTATTAGCCCTTTTCAATTTTTTTTCTAAATATTATATGTTTGTCTATGATTTGTGATTTAGTACTAAATTGATTGAATTTGATAGTCACTTTGAATAAAACAAAGAATACAATGGCAGTAGATTAAACCGCTTTAACAAAATTCACACATTAACTTTTTCCATGGTAATTGAGATCAATCTTTTGTGTTTGATTCGAAAGAAAGAAGATAAAACAACTTTAACAAACCAATTGAAACAAATGAGAAATTGAACACTAACTTCCCAATAAATGTCGAACAATCTCCAACGACTTGAAACCGAATATGGAACTTCAAAGTGGGATCCTGATAATATCATAGCAAGAGCTTCAAATCCTTTGACCCGAGAATAATAGACATTAATCATAGACACACTAAAAAAAACTTCTTGAATACAAGAAGATTAATTTCTTGCTATAAAATTAATTTTTTGAATTTTTGATATACTTGACGCAAAAATTATAAAAACTATATTTAAATAAAACAAATTCAACAAAATTAGGAAAAAAATGCTCACAAGTCTTAAAAATCATAACTATACGTCAATAAAACTTTATGAAGAAGAAGAAAGAAAGAAATTATTTTGATGTCCACGAGGCTAAAGATAGCCCATGGGATAGATTGCTTCTTCATCTTCTTGATGTATTCGACCCTTTTTTGTGAAGCTTCAAAATAAATACTCCCAGCTTCTCGACAAACCCTTCGCTAAATAGATTATCCCAAGAGCTAGCTGCCAGCATATCTGCATAACTTTCCCTGTTGTCTTTGAAGGCCTCACATTCTAAAATGAAATGTTTTTTTGTTTCCACTTTTCTTGAAGAACAAAAAATGCATACTCTTTCCTCCCACACTTATTTTGGCCTTTTCCAGCGCCCTGTTTCACAACGGAGTTGATACGAATTAGTCCTTAACTGAGCAATAAGAATTTTGGCTCTCCAAGAGATATTGAGCTCTATGTATGCTTTTGGTTGATGACTATGAGTGGGATTAAACACTTCAATATAGTACTTTTTCTTTCTTCCTAGCTCCTTATCCCAAGTATGCTTGTGGAACTTTTTTATAACAAAAAACTCTTTGCTGTTTATGGGACACTCGTTCAAGCAAATACCCCATTTACTAAACCATTCTTTATTTTGTTGCATCCAAGTTTTTTGCTCTTGCTCAATCTATCATTAAAGACAACCTTAGGCCATCTACCATCTTCCATTTGCTCAATTTTTTTTAAATACCTTATGACTCGCACCATAACAATTGCTTCAATAGGAGTAGTCCCTGTTTCACTTAACAAGATAGCATAAAGAACAACACTTTTAATTTTGAATTTGTTTGTAATCAAACGCTTCTGAATTTTCTCAATTTGTCTCCACTGCATGTCAGATGTACAGCTGGCCCATAGTTCACAACCATAGAGAATCACCGGAATCACTAGAAGCCCAAAAAGTGTTTGAGTGGGTTTCCAGTTCCATAACTCTGTCTCTCTTCCACTATTTTGAAAAGCATAAAATGCTTTCCAACCCCCCAAAGTTCTTTTCTTTCTACAACCATTCCAGCTTAGAATTTTATTGAAGAAAATTCCGAGGTATTTGTAATCCACACCACCTTCTAGAATGATGCCTTCAAAGTAGAACTTGCGCTGGTTATGTTTTCTTTTCTTAGAGAAAACCACTACTTTCGTTTTGCTCATATTGACTTGCATCCCCACACTTCTACAAAAATTCTCAAGGGATAGTAAGTGCTCTTGCAAACCAAGAATTGATTTAGCAATCAGAATGTGGTTATCTGCATTAAAAAGAAGTCTTATCACAAACTTGCCCAAATAGATACCATCACCCCCTTGTGAATTTAACCACTCCTCAAGCTTGTTGATATATAAACCAAAAAGGGTAGGAGACAGTGGGCAACCTTGCTTGATCTCGATATCGCTTCTAAAACTTTTAGAAATGCCGGCTGAAGTTCTAATTTTGACTTTCACCTTTTCATACAGCCTATGCACAACTGCTCCCAAATGTTTAGGAACCCCAAGTTCCTCCATTTTGTGCCAAAGATTATCCCTAACCGAGTCAAACGCTTTTATGAAATCAACAAAGCAACAAAAGACTTCTTCCTTTTTCTCTCAAACTTTTTTAATGATGTGCCTTAAAGTTATACAATGATCAACTGTGGAATGTTGAGATCTAAAACCTGCTTTCCCTTTAGCACACTTATCTCTTTTTTCTGCCCACTTGCTAATTTTGTTTTCTAGCATGCTTCCAAATAGCTTTGCAAACAAAGGGTTTATCATGATGGTCCTATAATTGGAGGGATTATTGACGTCGCCGCTTTTGAAAAGAGGTATTGCCAGACTAGTTGTCCAATATGTGGGGAGCCCCTGTTGTATGATGTTGTTGAAAATTTTTGTAATGTGAGGTGCAAGAATCTTTGATCCCCACTTTAGATATTCTGCTTGGAGTTCAGCTAAGTCTTTTGCTTTTCCAACACCTAATTTCTTGATACCCATCTCTACCTCTTCTACTGTGAAGAGTTCAGTATCAGTGTTGACCAAGGGGGGAGGGTCAACCTTGGGATCCTGCTCATAGAGTTGTCTTGCATAGTCAAACCATTTAGAAGCTGTAATACTATTTCCAGTTTGTATCTTTTTTGGTTGGAGCTCCTTCCAAATTAATTTGGGATTATTTTTCCTAAGGAAGATTAGTTTTACCCTCCTTGAAACCATGAAATCGACTTTTTTCTTGCTTAATAATTGCTTGTAAGCTTTTACCTTTATGTTATCATTGTTTGACTCTTTCCACATTCTCCTTGCCTTTTTACATTCCTTGTCAAACCAAGCATTAACCGGAAAGCAATTTGTTTCAGACTTCTTAATCTTTTCTCTTTTTCACTTTGCAAGTGCACATTGAATTAAATGTGTTAATTGATGACTATGAAGGCTATGAATTGTGATTTTCTCCTTCTCGAAGAGCCTCTCTAGTGTCATTTTGAAGGTATTACAATTTTCTGGGGTCAAAATAATTCTGCCCTATGGGAGATTTTGTTGGACATGCTGAATTTTTTACTCTAATTGTTTCTTTTCAATCCAAGAGAAACATAAATAAATTGACTTGTAATCTGATTTTAAGTCCCACAACTGATCTCCAATCAAAACTTCCTCCATTTTCTCACACAAACCATGCGAGCAAATGACATAATCTACTACACTTGCTCCATTGTAAGTATTGCAAGTGAAATCACCAGAATTTGCCCATCTAGTCAAGCCATTACAAATGATTAAATCAAATGCCCCACAGAGAGTAAGCAATTGTTCACCAAAGGGATTTATACCCGTGTCCTTTGAAATTCTTTCTCACTGATGATTACTCTTTTTTGTAATCTAAATAGGGTCACAATCATTTTTACAATAAAGAATGCTAGCTTGCTCACTTGCAGTCCTAGCATTTAAATCACCCACTATAAGGACTTCACCTAGTTGCGAATATGTTACAATATCCGCTTTTAAGGCTGAAAATGGATCTTTGTGGTCAATCCCTCTACCTTTGTAGATTTTTGAAACCTGCGGCGCAAAATAGCATGCTGCAATTATGATGTGGTTTCCATTTTTTGATATTTTAAACTAAATGATTTGCTTATTTGAGTCTTCTTTTTGTAACTGAATGAGACAACCTTCTTTCTCCCATACTAAAACCATGATAACCCCGTGCCCTTTGCCATTCCCTGCTGCCTTGTTCCACACTGCCATCTTCCAGTATCCTTCAAACAGAGGTGTCTTGCACCCTTCATGCTCACGTGTTTCTATGAGGCAAATTATGTCTCTATCTTCCGCAATAGACCCTAACCCAGGTCCTCGTCTCCATGGGTAACCTCTGCAGTTCCAACAAACTAATCTTAAGGAAACCTCAGTATGAATTGATTGCTATTTATTTTGACATGCAAGATTCACATTTGAGTCTTTGTCCCTACTTTCCCATACTGACCTTGCTCTTTGATTCCCTGTTGAAGAGTTTTTTGCCTCTTCTTTATTACTATCTTGTTGCTTTGTTTTGGAAAGAGGTCCGATTCACGTTATCACAACTTTGCCTTTATAAATCCATGCTCTCTTGCCTTCATTTTTTGCTGCCCTAACCTTTAAAATTTCCTCTGTTCTTTCCTCCTGTTGTTTTACAGTTAAATCTTCTTCTAGGAAAAAATGAGAACCCCTGAAGAGACGTTTCTTGCTTAGAATGATATATTTATCACACAAGCTAGGCATGATAACTTTAATGGGTCTAGCTCTGTCCCCGTTAAACTTACCCAGCCTCCATGCTTGGCATATTTGTCCTTGCCATAGCAACTTGTCTTTCAATAAGTCTCTTGCAAAGTCAAGAGTACTTTCATTTTTCCCATAGTCTTTCACCCCTTTAATAATTATGTTTGTTGCCCTATTTTGTCTTTCCTTGCCTTCACCATCTTGCATGTTGTCAACTTGAATATTTGTTTCTCCTTCCTTATTAGCAGAATTGCTAATAACTTGAGCCCAAGTTTTGGAAACTTTGGTGAAATCTCCTTTTGTTTCTTCTCTTGCTTTCTCTTCATGGTTGTTTATTTGGGCAATCATTTTCCTTTTATCCTGGGATGATTTCACATTCACCACTTTTGTATTTTCCACTACAGGTTTCTTTATGTCTTGCACATCTGCCTTGATGCGTTGCCATTCTGTCTTCTCTATCAGGAGAGCTTCCTGTAGCAATGCCACTTGTTCTTTTAAAACTTTATTACTTTATGGTAAAGCCTTGTTGTCCGCTGTTATTATATGAATTTTGTGATCTCTTTCTTGCTCTTTAGCTTCTAAAACCTCCAACTTTTGTTTTGCTTTTAACAATTCTTTCATATAAAGATCAAATGACCAGGCGAGAGGTGTGGGTGTGGGACTATATAAGGCAGAATCATAAATGACTTTTCCTATGGACTTCTTGTTGCCACATGCTTGTAGAGGGGACTTGTTTGAGTGCTTTTTGCAAAGGGCTCGAGTACTTTCATTTTTAGACTGTTTTTGCCTTGGAAACTCCCATTTTAGACGGGCTAGTTTTCGTTTTAAAATGCCCGATATTGTTTGGCATTGACCCAAAACCACTTCTCAACTTTTGCAGATGAGAGAATTTTCATTTGTTGGAAATTTTCGCGGATGAGACAATTTTCGAGAAATATGTAGGTCTATAAAATGCCAAGATTACTTCGCACTGCTCTCTGTTGTTCAGGTTATCATTGCTCCTTGCTCATTGCTCGATACTTTTGCTGCATAAAAGCTCCTTGCTCTCAAAGAAATGCTCACAACATTCTAAAAATTAATAACTAATAATCATAATAGCTATTATTTATAAAAATTATGTGTAAACAAGAAAATAAATTAAGATTAATGTAATTGGTATTGAAATAGAAAAAGAAAAAAAAAATATAAGTCAACTTAAAAAGTAATAAAATCTAATTTTTATTTTTAATTTACCATCTTAAATTGAAAATATAAAAAAAAAGAACTATAATTCATAGAGAAAAAAAATAATAACTAATAGAAATAAAAATGATTAAATATCTTCTAAATCAATTTATAAATAATAAATTTAAATAAAAAAAATTATGAATAGTTCAAAACAAAAACTGAATAACTAACCAATAATAATATATTATTATCCGATGATGTGAACAATGCAACTTGTCGTGTCAGATTCATTCCAAAATTATCTCATCTAATAACAAATAATCACGAATGCATTATATTTGTCCATTACATTAATAGACATTTAGGTTGGGACGTGTCCACCTTAAGGGGATAAGGGGACCATGCTGCAGAAGTCAACCGGGCTCCACATATTGCCATCTCCATCTGGACCACAACAATGGCGGCAACAATGCGGTTCACCATCACAAACAAAGCTTGTATCCAACCACTACCAAGCTAAAATCCATCCGTCCGATTCCTGGCAAGCAGCCCGCTGATTCCCCATTTGATGAAATGTGTCAGCCCCATCATATTCAAACAATCTATGGCTTATTCACACATAAGATGTTGGTTTTAACCCAATTACACCTCAATTAACACTCCTGGAGCTCAAGAAAGGTCGACATCTACAACTATGTCAAACACTATCAAATGGGCGAGGAACCACCAAAGGCAAAGGAGCTTTATAGGCTTTGTGGGTTTAGGTCATTTCTCTAGAGAGGAAAAACAAAATAATCTGGAACCTATAAGGATATACGCATAGAGACCAGGGCAGAGAAATGCTTAGCATAAATAATCCTCTATTATCTGGAAGAATAATAGAAGAATTATTGAACAGCTGGGTTTGAATTGGCTAGAGGTTTTTGTCCAACCATTGAGCAATGTGGTGAGCAGTGTGAGCAGTGTGGTCAGCAGTATGAGCAGAGCAGAGCAGTGTGGGCAACAACGAGAGCAACGAGCAGTGAATAGTGAACAGTGAGGAACCACCAAAGGCAAAGGTGCTTTACAGGCTTTGTGGGTTTAAGACATTTCTCTAGAGAGGAAAAACAAAATAATCTCGAACCTATAAGCATATATGCACAGAGACCGGGGCAGAGAAATGCTTAGCATAAATAGTCCTCTATAATCTGGAAGAATAATAGAAGAATTATTGAGTAGCTGGGTTTGAATTGGCTGGAGGTTTTTGTCCAACCATTGAGCAGCGTGGTGAGCAGTGTGGTCAGTAGTATGAGAAGAGCGGAGCAGAGCAGTGTGAGAAGTGTGGGCAGCAGTGAGAGCAGCGAGTAGTGAACAGTGAGCAGTGTGAGAGCAGGGAGTTTTTTATGTAGCAAAAGTATCGAGCAGCGAGCAAGCAACAACAAATGCATTCAAACATGACAAAGGAACTAGAAATTTCAGATCATGTGGAGACAAATGATTTAGGACAAGTGAAAATTGCCTCATCTACCAAAGTTGGGAAGTGGGTTTGGGTCAATGCCAAACAATATCGGGGCATTTTAAAATGAAGAATAGCCCGTCTAAAATGGGAGCAAGCAATGAAGAAACGGTATCAGAAGAAAGCTAATCGATCCCTTCGCAAAAAGCACTCAAACAAGTCTCCTCCACAAGCACGTGGCAACAAGAAGTCCAAAGGAAAAGTCATTAATGATTTTGTCTTATATAGTCCCACATCCACACCTCTCACCTGGTCATTTGATCTTTATGTGAAAGAATTGTTAAATGCAAAATAAAGGTTGGGGTTTTAGAACCTAAAGGGCAGGAAAGAGATCGTAAGATTGATATAATAATGGCTGAGAACAATGCATTAGCAGAAAGCAATAAAATTTTAAAAGAACAAGTGGCATTGCTACAGGAAGCTCTCTTGATAGGGAAGATAGAATGGCAATGCATGAAGGCGGATGTGCAAAACATAAAGAAATCTGTAATAGAAAGTACAGAGGTGGTGAATGTGAAATCATCCCAGGATAAAGGGAAAATGATTGCCCAAATAAACAACTACGAAGAGAACGCAAGAGAAGAAACGAAAGGAGATTCCACCAAAGTTTCCAAAACTTGGGCTCAAGTTATTAGCAATTATGCTAATAAGGAAGGAGAAACAAATATTCAGGTTGACAACATGCAAAATAGTGAAGGCAAGGAAAGACAAATAGGGCAGCAAACATAATTATTAAAGGGGTGAAAGACTATGGGAAAAATGGATGTACTTTTGACCTTGCAAGAGACTTCATGAAAGACAAGTTGCTATGGCAAGGACAAATATGTCAAGCATGGAGGCTGGGTAAGTTTAACGGGGAGAGAGCCAGGCCCTTAAAAGTCATTATGCCTAGCTTGCGTGATAAATATATTATTCTAAGTAAGAAACATCTCTTGAGGGGTTCTCGTTTTTTCCTAGAAGAAGATTTAACTGTAAAACAACAGGAGGAAAGAAGGGAGGAAATTTTAAAGGTTAGGGCAGCAAGAGATGAAAGAAAAAGAGCATGGATTTATAAAGGCAAAGCTATGATAGCGCAATTTGGACCTCTTTCCAGAACAGAGCAGCAAGATGGTAATAAAGAAGAGACAACAAACTCTTCAACAGGAAATCAGAAAGCAAGATCGGTATGGGAAAACAGGGACAAAGACTCAAATGTGAGTCTTGCGTGTCAAAATAAATAGCAATCAAGTCATACCCAGGTTTCCTTAAGATTAGTTTGTTGGAACTGCAGAGATTACCCATGGAGACGAGGACCTGGGTTAGGGCCTATTGCGGAAGATAGAGACATGATTTGCCTCATAGAAACACATGAGCATGAAGGGTGCAAGACACCTTTGTTTGAAGGATACTGGAAGATGGTAGTGTGGAACAAGGCAGTAGGGAATGGAAAAGGGCATGGGGGTATTATGGTTTTAGTAAGGGAGAAAGAAGGTCGTCTTATTCAGTTAGAAAAAGAAGACTCAAATAAGCAATTCATTTGGTTTAAAATATCAAAAAATGGAAACCACATCAAAATAACAACATGCTATTTTGCGCCACAGGTTTCAAAAATCTACAAAGGTAGAGGGCTTGACCACAAAGATCCATTTGCAGCTTTAAAAGCGGATATTGAAACATATTCGCAGCTAGGTGAAATCCTTATAGTGGGTGATTTTATTGCTAGGACTGCAAGTGAGCAAGCTAGCATTCTTTGTTGTAAAGATGATTGTGACCCTATTTGGCTTACAGAAGAAAGTAATCATCAGTGAGAAAGAATTTCAGAGGAAAAGGGTTGCAATCTCTTTGTGAACAATTTCTTACTCTATGTGGGGCCTTTGATTTAGTCATTTCTAATGGCTTGACTAGATGGGAAAAGTCCGGTAATTTTACTTGCAATACTTACTGTTATCACGAAATCCAAACCCTGATAGGCTGCTGACCAGGAAGACCTTGTGTAACTCTTTCAAACCAACTTTTGGCTGAGGCTTAGCCTCCTCAACCTGAGAGGGCTCTCTCACTAGGTTAAAGATTTTGATAAAGATTAGATGGCTAACTCTATGAAACAAGTGAAAAAATATGAATGGTTGAACACGATCAGTAAATGTCCATTGAGCTTATGGAGTCAATAAATGCTTCAGTATGACAATAATATTAACTTTACATGGAAGTTAGGGCATCTGGAGTTCAACATATCAGTAACACATCAGAAATATGTAGGAAAACACAGTCTACAAATACATGAAGGAAGTTAGAGCATAGCCAATGAGTTCTAAGTAATCATGCATTCATACTACTGCAAGCAATGAAATGAAGACAACCATAGGAAAATTTAAACATTGAACTCTTTCTGAATCTCGAGGAGCAAAGCCAAATCACTGTGTTACATTAAAACATAGTCTTACACAAAAGCACAATATGAGTGTTCTTTGAAAAATTTCCAACCCTTTGTGCATTACATCTCTTGTCATATATAGAGTTTCATTACAAGCTTGGATTCCTTCCTCCAGCATGAGGGGAATTCGAATATCTCTAGCCTTGACACCTACTGATCTTTAAACAAACTATTATTTACAACTAGTTGTTAACTAATAGTCCTAGAGACCTATTACAACTAGGAGTGCAACTTCTTATTATGATTAAAACAACCTTATCTAGGAATTAAACATTCCTTTTGACACCTATAACTCCATGAATTCGAATTTGATGATGCCCATAACCCTCCAGCTGGCCTTTAATAACTTCTCCTTCATCTGTCCTGAAAACTAGGAGATTGTTCCCTGCTCTGTTCTGGCTGAAAAATAGGTGTTGGGACATAGCTCATATCTCCTCATCAAAAATGTATTTTGAAAAACTGAAGGAGGCTTTCGTAGACCACTCGGTGCTGAACAAAAACCTCCCTTGGTCTTTCGCAATACCTTTCCTACTACCCAGAAATTGTCTTTGAATATCAGGTGTAAATTGGAAAATTCTGATTTGTGAAAAACTGCACCTATAACAGTTTCCTAGTGCAAGTTGGGTCATCCATTTCTCCCAGATCATAATGAATTTGAAGAAATTGAAAGAAGTTTTTGTACTTCAGTATGTTAGGAATAATAAACTCTTTCAGTTTTCCAAAATATTCTTTCAGTTGCTCAAAAAACCTCCTGGAAGTTGACTACTTAAAACAATTTTTTCTGCTAAAAAAGGCTGCTTCAGTGATTTCGTAGCGCAAAACAGGGTTTTTACATTGTCTGCGCTATGAAAACGTGGATTTGTAGCTAATTTCAGAATTTCTTCAAAATGACTTGAGATATGACTTCTAAACACAAGGTGAGACTTCTAAGACATGGAATAAGGTTGTCAAACTTTGCTTGGAAATGAAATATGACCTTAAAGACTTGTAACCCTATGACCTAACCCTTTAAGCATGAAATGACCTAGAGACTCTTTAACACCATGACTAGAAGAGGAGTTTGGAAATGAGAATGACACTACTAGGACTGTAATCCTATCACTTATCCCTTTAAGCATGCGATGACTCAAGACTTGTTATAAGACCATGACTAGAAATCAGGCAAACTTTCCAAAGTTTTGAATTTTTTTTTTAGGGTGATAACACTTACAATGGAGCAAGTGTGGTAGATTATGTAATTTGCTCGCATGGTTTGTGTGAGAAAATGGAATAATTTTTGGTTGGAGATCAGCTGTGGGATTTGAAATTAGATCACAAGCCAATTTATTTGTGTTTCTCTTGGATTGGAAAAAAACAATTAGAGTAAAAAATTCAGCATGTCCAACAAAATCTCCCACAGGGCAAAATTCTTTTGATGCCAGAAAATTGTAATACCTTCAAAATGACGCTAGAGAGGCTCTTTGAGAATGAGAAAATTACAATTCACAGCCTTCATATTCATGAATTAACACATTTAATTCAATGCGCACTTGCAAAGTGCAAAAGAACAAAAATTAAGAAGTTTGAAACAAATTGATTTCCGGTTAATGCTTGGTTTGACGAGGAATGCAAAAAGGCAAGGAGAATGTGGAAAGAGTCAAACAAGGATAACATAAAGCTCAAATCGTACAAGCAATCATTAAGCAAGAAAAAGTTTGATTTCATGGTTTCAAGGAGGGAAGAACTAATCTTCCTTGGGAAAAATAATCCCAAATTGTTTTGGAATGAGCTCCAACCGAAAAAGATACAAATTGGAAATAATATTACAACTTCTAAATGGTTTGACTATGCAAGACAACTCTATGAGCAGGTTCCCAAGGTTGATCCTCCCCCCTTGGTCAACACTGATACTAAACTCTTCAAGGTACAAGAGGTAGAGATGGGTATCAAGAAGTTGGGCGTTGGAAAAGCAAAAGACTTAGTTGAACTCCAAGCAAAATATCTAAAGTGGGGCTCAAAGGTTCTTGCACCTCACATTACAAAAATCTTCAACAACATCATACAACAAGGGCTCCCCACAGATTGGTCAACTAGTCTGGCAATACTTCTTTTTAAGAGTAGTGATGTCAATAATCCCTCCAATTATAGAACCATCATGATAAAACCTTTGTTTGCAAAGCTATTTGGAAGCATTCTAGAAAAAAAAAATTAGCAAGTGGGCAGAAGAAAGAGATAAGCGTGCTAAAGGGCAAGCAGGTTTTAGACCTAAACATTCCATAGTTCATCATTGCATAAATTTAAGGCACATCATTAAAAAGTTTGGGAGAAAAAGGAAGAAGTCTTTTGTTGCTTTGTTGATTTCAAAAAAGCATTTGACTCGGTTCCTAGGGATAAACTTTGGTAGAGAATTTGAGAGTAGCTGTGCATAGGTTGTATGAAGATGTAAAAGTCAAAATTAGAACTTCAGCAAGCATTTCTGAAAGTTTTAGAAGCGATATCAGGGTCAAGCAAGGTTGCCCACTATCTCCTACCCTTTTTGGTTTATATATCGACAAGCTTGAGGAGTGGTTAAATTCACAAGGGCGTGATGGTATCTGTTTGTGCAAGTTTGTTATAAGGCTTCTTTTGTATGCAGATGACCTTATTCTGATTGCTAAATCAGCTCTTGGTTTGCAAGAGCACTTACTATCCCTTGACCCTTTTTGTAGAAGTGTGGGGATGCAAGTCAATATCAACAAAACGAAAGTAGTGGTCTTCTCTAAGAAAAGAAAACATAAGCAACATCAATTCTACTTTGAATGCAACATTCTGGAAGAAGTTGCAGATTACAAATACCTTGGTATTGACTTCAACAAAAATCTAAGCTGGAATGGTTGTAGAAAGAAAATAACTTTGGGGGGTTGGAAAGCATTTTATGCTTTTCAAAATAGGCGTAGAGAGGCAGAGTTATGGGACTGGAAGACCACTCAAACTCTTTTTTGGGCTTCTAGTGATTTCGGTTATTCTCTATGGTTGTGAACTGTTGGCTAGCAGTACCTCCGACATGCAGTGGAGACAAATTGAGAAAATTCAGAAGCATTTGATTACAAATTAAGATGAAAAGTGCAGTTCCTTATGATATATTGTTAAGTGAAACAGGGACTGCTCCTATTGAAGCAATCGCTATGGTGCGAGTCATATGGTATTTAAACAAAATTGAGCAAATGGAAGATGGTAGATGGCCTAAGGTTGTCTTTAACAATAGATTGTGCAAGAGCAAAAAAACTTGGATGCAACAAAATAACAAATGGTTTAGTAAATGGGGTATTTGCTTGAATGCGTGTCCCATAAAAAACAAAGAGATAAAAGCTTTTGTTATGGAAAAGTTCCACAAACGCACTTGGGATAAGGAGCTAGGAAGAAAGAAAAATTACTATATTGAAGTGTTTAATCCCACTCATAATCATCAACCAAAAGCATACATAGAGGCCAATATCTCTTGGAGAGCCAAAATTCTTATTGCTCAGTTAAGGACTAATTCTCATCAACTCCGTTGTGAAACAGGGCACTGGAAAAGGCCAAAGGAAGTGTGGGAGGAAAGGGTATGCATTTTTTGTTCTGTCGGAAAAGTGGAAACAAAAAAACATTTCATTTTAGAATGGGAGGCCTTCAAAGACAACAGGGAAAGTTTTGCAGATATGCTGGCAGCGAGCTCTTGGGATAATTTATTTAGCGAGGGGTTTGTCGAGAAGCTGGGAGCATTTATTGTGAAGCTTCACAGAAAAAGGGCCGAATACATCAAGCAGATGAAGAAGCAATCTGTCCCATAGGCTATCTTTAGCCTCGTGGACGTTAAAATACTTTCTTTCTATAAATGTTTACATAAGAACAAACTTTAGCAGGAACGTACAAGACAATAAAAATTTAGAATTAATTACCAAGATAAATCTCCCTATCTACGAATTACCAAGAGTGATGAATTGCTTTCACCTACATTCTACGAAAGGTTCCAGTTCTTTGAAAGTCGATTCTCTGCAAAAATGCGGCATTCGATCATGGCAAGAATGTTCACGAGACGCTTTATTATAGCTTGTGTTTGAAGGCACTAAGCCTGGACGGACCAATTCAGCACTTTGGGCTCACCAACGGACAACAGGACTTGACCGCAACTTCTCACCCAGTATACATGTACAGTGATGAGTGTCCAGTGCTGATGAGAAAATATGGTAATTTGTCCATTCCAATCAATTCGATGACGGAGTCTTTGTATTCTTCTGAATCGTTTTGCATCGACCTTTATTCTCTCAATCGACAAAAGGGTTTTATAAGGTTGGTTCACCGGCAAATGAATTCTAATTATGTTGCGTTGAAGATTGAGAGTACTCGTTCCAGGTGTAGTCGTAGTCGAGAGTAGTTGTAGAGTGCAAGAGTGTGTCTCTAGGGTGTTGTGTAGTCACAACAGTGTTTTAGCGGATAGCAACAACAGCAGTGGATAGCATAGCAGACAGGGGATAACGAATAGCAGACAGGGGCAGCCGGGTTCAGACAGCAGCAGCAAGGAGCATGGCGGAGACCGATTTCTACATGCACACAATGAAGAATAGGTTGGACCTACATATTTCTCAGAATAGGTTGGATGGAAAATGCATACAAACATGACAATGGGACAAGAAATTTCAGAACCTGTGCCTCATCCGCCAAAGCTGGGAAGTAGGTTTGGGTCAATGCCAAACAATATTGGGGCATTTTAAAACGAAGACTAGCCTGTCTAAAAGGGGAGCAGACAAGGAAAAAATCGGTCTCAAAGGGAAAGTACTCGAGCCCTTTGTAATAAGCACTCAAACAAATCCCCTCTACAAGCATGTGGAAACAAAAAGTCTAGAGGAAAAGTCATTGATGATTTTCCCTTCTATAGTCCCACATCCACACCTCTCACTTGGTCATCTGATCTTTATGTGAAAGAATTGTTAAATGAAAAACAAAGGTTGGAGGTTTTAGAAGCTAAAGAGCAAGAAGGAGATCATAAATTCATATAATAACAATTGAGAACAAGGCTTTAGCAGAAAGCAATAAAGTTTTGAAAGAACAAGTTGCATTGCTACAGGAAGCTCTCCTGATAGGGAAGACAAAATGGCAATGAATGAAGATGGATGTGCAAAACATAAAGAAATCTGTAGTGGAAAGTACAGAGGTGGTGAATGTGAAATCATCCCAGGATAAAGGGAAAACGATTGCCCAAATAGACAACCATGAAGAGAAAGCAAGAGAAGAAAGGAAAGGAGATTCCATAAAAGTTTTCAAAACTTGGGCTCAAGTTATTAGCAATTCTGCTAATAAGGAAGGAGAAACAAACATTCGGGTTGACAACATGCAAGATAGAGAAGACAAGGAAAGACAAAATAGAGCAGCAAACATAATTATTAAAGGGGTGAAAGACTATGGGAAAAATGAATGTACTCTTGACCTTGCAAGAGACTTCTTGAAAGACAATTTGCTATGGCAAGGGAAATTACGCCAAGCATGGAAGGTGGGTAAGTTTAACTGTGAGAGAGCCAGGCCCATAAAAGTCATCATGCCTAGCTTGCATGATAAATATATCATTCTAAGTAAGAAGCATCTCTTGAGGGGTTCTCGCTTTTCTCTAGAAGAAGATTTCACTGTAAAACAACAAGAGGAAAGGAGGGAGGAAATGTTAAAGGTTAGGGCATCAAGAGATGAAGCTAAGAGAACATGGATTTATAAAGATAAAGCTGTGATAGCAAGATTTGGGCCTCCTTCCAAAACAAAGCAGCAATATGTTAATAAATAAGAGACAACAAACTCTTCAACATGGAATCAAGCAAGGTTAGTATGGGAAAGTAGGGACAAAAGCTCAAATGTGAGCCTTGCATGTCAAAACAAATATCAATCAAGTCATACCTCTTTCCTTAAGATTAGTTTGTTGGAAATGCAGAGGTTACTGATGGAGACAAGGACCTGGGTTAGGGCCTATGCGGAAGATAGAGACATAATTTGCCTCATAGAAACACATGAGCATGAAGGGTGCAAGACACCTTTGTTTGAAGGATACTGGAAGATGGCAATGTGGAACAAGGAAACAAAGAATGGCAAAGGGCACGTGGGTATCATGGTTTTAGTGAGGGAGAAAGAAGGTCATCTCATTCAGTTAGAAAAATAAGACTCAAATAAACAATTCATTTGGTTTAAAATATCAGAAAATGGAAACCACATCAGAATTGCAGCTTGCTATTTTGCGCCGCAAGTTTCAAAAATCTACAAAGGTAGAGGGTTTGATCACAAAGATCCATTTGCAGAATTAAAAGCAAATATTGCAGCATATTCTCAACTAGGTGAAGTTTTTATAGTGGGTGATTTCAATGCTAGGACTGCAAGTGAGCAAGCTAGCATTCTTTGCTGTAAAGAAGATTGTGACCCTATTTGGCTTACAGAAGAGAGTAATCATCAGCAGGAAAGAATTTCAGAGGACAAGGGCTGCAATCTCTTTGGTGAACAATTGCTTACTCTTTGTGGGGCCTTTGATTTAGTCATTTGTAATGGCTTGACTAGATGGGCAAAGTCCGGTAATTTCACTTGCAATACTTACAATGGAGCAAGTGTAGTAGATTATGTAATTTGCTCGCATGGTTTGTGTGAGAAAATGGAGGAAGTTTTGATTGGAGATCAGCTTTGGGACTTAAAATCAAATCACAAGCCAATTTATTTAAGTTTTCCTTGGACTGGAAAGAAACAATTAGAGTAAAAAATTCAGCATGTCCAACAAAATCTCCCAAAGGGCAGAATTCTTTTGACTCCAGAAAATTGTAATACCTTCAAAATGACGCTAGAGAGGCTCTTCGAGAAGGAGAAAATCACAATTCACAACCTTCATAGTCATGAATTAATACATTTAATTCAATGCACACTTGTAGAGTGCAAAATAACAAAAATTAAGAAGTCTAAAACAAATTGCTTCCGGTTAATGCTTGGTTTGACGAGGAATGTAAAAAGGCAAGGAGAATGTGGAAAGAGTCAAGCAAAGATAACATAAAGTTCAAAGCTTACAAGCAGTTATTTAGCAAGAAAAATGCTGATTTCATGGTTTCAAGGAGGGAAAAACTAATCTTCCTTGGGAAAAATAATCCCAAATTATTTTGGAAGGAACTCCAACCAAGAAAGATACAAACTGGAAATAGTATTACGACTTCTAAATGGTTTGACTATGCAAGACAACTCTATGAGCAGGATACCAAGGTTGATCCTCCCCCCTTGGTCAACACTATTACTAAACTTTTCACGATACAAGAGGTAGAGATGGGTATCAAGAAGTTGGGTGTTGGAAAAGCAAAAGACTTAGCTAAACTCCAATCAAAATATCTAAAATGGGGCTCAAAGATTCTTGCACCTCACATTACAAAATTTTTCAACAACATCATACAATAGGGGTTCCCCACAGATTTGGACAACTAGTCTGGAAATACCTGTTTCCAAGAGTGGTGACATCAATAATCCCTCCAATTATAGGACCATCATGATAGATGCTCAGAGAGATAGATGCAATAGACACAAATGATCAGTATTTTGGATGCTTCTCAGTTGTAGTAGTCATAGTAGCAACAACAACAAATGAGAGGAATTTGCAGTGTAGATGTAGGATTGGCAGTAGTATAGTAGTGTCAACAGTAGCACATATGCAACGTTAGAGTTGCGTAGTATTTGGTGGGCAGTACAACCAGACATTAGTGGCGTGACAAGAGGTGGTATAGAGACAGGGTTTTGTAGCATTACAACACTAAAACACCTCCCTCACTAATAGGGAGTGTTACTTTTTGTAGCATTGGAGGTGTTCTAGTCTCAAAATTTTGTGGAGAGGCTAGTATACATGAGTTCTCCATAACCCCAAAAACGCTTCTGGAAATTCCACCTAGAAGTGTCTTAACTAGCTTATTAGCCCATTTTTTTATTATTTCCTAAGTTTAAAGTTAGGGAAAGAGGTTAATTAATCATAATTAATTAAGATAAGGTAAGAATTCTCTAGAAACTCACACGGATGACTCCAATATGATCTTAGCCCTTGATTAAGTTTTAATCTTGGCCATTGGAGGCCCAACAGAGGATTATAAGAAGAAGTCGATGGGTAGATGGAGAACACACTTGAGACACTCGATTTCCTTGAGGCAATTTGATTTCTAGAGAGTAGCAGTAGTTCCTGGAGAGCCAAAGAAGGAAGCAGAGACAGTGATGGTCAGAGACAGTGAGGCTGGAGGAAGATTTTCAGATCCAGCGAGTGCATTTGCAGAGAGGCAGAGATTTCTTTAGGAGGCTGCTCAAAGGCAACTTAGAGCCTCAAAAATGCAGTTTTATTTGCTGAGAGAGGAAGACTTTTTTAGTTCCAAAGGCCGGGTAGAGGTTCTAAAGTGCCGGTGAAGCGTTTTTCCACTCAACAACAAGTTGGATAACTTGATTAGTAGACGATTCGGGCAACACGTGTGGCAGGCAGCTTCAGGTTGACGCAGAGCCTGCGCAGACCCAGTTGGACAACTTGCTTTTTAGTGGCAATCAAGAGCTGGGATTGCTCAGAGTGAGGGTAATTTCCCTCAATATATTTTTGCCAGTAATTTCTCTGTAGGAGCTAGTATTCAACATCCAGATTAGGATTTTTCACTGTTGCATAATAATAAAAATCCTCAATTACTGCACTGGTTTTCCTAAGTTGGGTTTTTCCGAGGACATTTGTCCAAAAATAACTGTGTTATATTTTTTTGTGTGTGCTAGTACATTTCTTAGATTTCGACGCTATTATTTTCTGCAGTTTTATTTGTGAAGGTTGTTGTGTGAATTATTTGGTATTTTATGTAGTAGATAAATTGTTAAATTAATTAGCAATTAGAAAAATAATTTCCAGTTGCTGCAATAGGATTTCAGACATGAAATTTTCACAAAGACCATTTTCTTCCAACATGGTAATTATGGCTTTCCAGACTGCAAAATTTGAGGCTTCATCCAATCTATCATGATCCCTCAAGTCAGTTGAGGCCATTTTATAAACCCTCAAAAATAAGGAAAATCCCAAATAAATTGAAAAAGTCCAATTGGGTTTTAAACCCTTGGATTTTCTCTTCCTATGCTTGTGCAAACTCTCTTATGCACTCAGATTTGCTCTGATCCCATGTGATTTTTTTTAATATTGTTGCAAGTACTGGCTATTATTCGCCTATCTAAAATATATTATTTGTATTTTGCAATTTATATGCAGAAATAACACTGAATAAAACACTACTACAATTTCACGAAATTAAATCATTGAACTTAGAAAATATAACGCACAAACAAAATATTAGACAATGATATGTTTGGACAAATGTCCCTAGAAAAACCACAGTGTGGGGAAAACCAATTCTGTAGATGAGTATTTTTATTATGCTTCAACAATTTTGTAATTGAAAATAATTACAATTGTTTGTCGTAAATTAGCAAGCCTCCAGAAAATTATTTTCTTCACTTCTGCTAGATGATCTGACCTCTATGAAAATTCACTTGAAATGAAACCACTGGAATTAATTCTTCTAACTGATTAAATTATGCAGCTTATTTTGTTATGACAAAATAACAAATTAATCACATTGCAATTTCTTCACAATAAAAATGCTACAGAAAATGAAATGTTAGAAACTGAGAAATATAGAGCGCACACACACAAATATGACACCATTATTTTTGGACATTTGTCCTCGGAAAAACCCATTACGGGAAAACTGATGTTGTAGATGAGGATTTTATTATTACGCAGCAACAGAAATTCTGAGTACAATTTGGATGCTTAATCTAGTAGTCCAATCTGAGAGAAATACTAGAAAAATATCTAAGGGAAATTTACCCTCTCCACAAGTAATCCAACAACAATCTGCTCGTTGAAACTGGCCCCTGGAATACCTTTGCACAGGCCTTCGAGCAGTGCTTGCGCAAACCCACACTTGGACGTAAAGACAACATTCCTCAAGGGGGTTGTTGAGGAGGATATTTATATTGAGTAACCGGAGACATGCCACAAGGATACTCACGTTTGCAGACTCAAGCTATCCTTGTATGGGCTCAAACAGGCTCCATAGGCATGGTATGCTCAGATAGAAAATTATCTTTATGGATTAGGTTTCACAAAGAGTGAAGCAAACCTCAACCTCTACTACCTTGTTGTTGAAAATGAGCTGTTTATTCTGGTGTTATATGTGGACAATCTGATTTTGACGAGCACAAATAAGCTGATCCGGAAGTGCAAGACAGATCTTGCGAGTGAGTTTGAGATGAAGGATATGGGACTGATGCACTATTTCCTTGGGCTCGAGGTTTGGTAGGGTGATGGCGAGGTCTTCTTGGGGCATAGAAAGTACACCTTGAAGATTCTAAGAAGGTTTCACATGCAGGATTGTAGGTCCATGACCATGCCTCTAGTCACAAACTGGAGGAAGGTAGATACATCCAAATTAGAACGAGTATATCCTTCACTTTATCAGCAGTTAATAGGGTTGTTGATGTATTTGGCAAACATGCGTCCTGACATATGCGTTGTAGTTAATTGTCTAAGCCAATTGATGGTCAAGCCTGCCAGAGCACATTGGGTTATTATGAAGCACATGTTGAGATATCTCAAGGGAACAATAGAGTTTAGATTGTGGTATAGACAAGTTGATGAGATGAGGCTTGAGGGCTTCACTGATGTAGATTGAGTAGGGAGCTCCACATATAGGAAGAGCACATCGGGATGCGCATTTAGTGTTGGATTAGTAGCTATTTCTTGGTTTAGTCGGAAGCAAAGATCAGTTGCCTTGAGTTCAGCTGAGGCCGATTACATGGCTGCTAGTTTGGTAGGGTGCGGAGCTATTTCATTGAGAAAGCTTCTCGTGGGCTTGTTTGGATAGGAGTTGGAGCATATTGTGATCCATGTGACAATCAAAGCTACATCAAGATCTCTAAGAATCAAGTGTTTCAGGATCACATTGACATACGTTATCATAACATTAGGGATATTGTTCATAGAGGTATATTCACACTCTAGTACATACCAATAGAGGAGCAGATAGCAAACATTCTGACTAGGGCTTTGCCAGGGACCAAATTTGTTTACCTCAGAGAGAATTTAGGTGTAGTGTAGAACACCTTACTTTCCAAGAGGGAGTGTTGATTGGAGTAGAGAAGTAAAGGAATTTCTTTCCTAAATGCTAAGGATAGCAGAGGAATCCACAAGACAACCACTTTAGCAGATTATTAATTTAATTAACTATTTCCTAAAGTTAAAGTTAGGAAAAATAAAAATTCCTAAGTTAACTTATGATTTAATCTTATCCCTTCATCACAATTTAATCTCAGTGATTGAGAGTGATGTTATGGTTGAGGTTGAAATTATAAGAGATAGAGCGAGTTATTGGCTAGTTCGAAGAGCAAAAAGTGTGTGAATTTTCAGTAGTTAATGAACTGATCAGGGATCGAGAGACAGGGAGCATATAGTGCGCACTTGTGTGCAAAAGAGGAAATTTGTGCAAGCATTGCGTAGGGGGTGTCTTGCTTTTGGTTCAAATCAGTTATTGAGTGGAGTTTGCTATAGAAGGGAAGCATTCCCTTGCTGTATAAATCTTTGGAAAATTTATTATTTGCTGAGCTAATAGAAAACACACACAGTTGCATGTTTTCCCTAGAGTTGGGTTTCGAGGGTATATCTTGTGTTCTATGTGTTGAATGTGCTTGTATTTAGATTTATTTATTTCTCTGCTATGCTGCTATGCATGGTTAGTTAGAAAACCCAGTGTATTTTGCAATTTAAGTATACAGTGCAACAATTGTTTGCATTTCTGGTTTTATACTTAGAAAATTGCGAATTAGTTATTAGGTTTTAAGGAAATCTAACATTTCCTTGGAGAAAATTGCCTTATTAGGGTTGATGCATCGACTCTAGGAAATTTAGGGCCTCATAAAATCCTAGTTCTAGAAAAGGATTCAACTTAGGGATTTTTGAAGGTTTACCATTCCCTGTTGTTAGCCATATCTTTGAAGTAAACGCTTTTCGTGTGCATGTATGCCCAAATGCACTATTATTGAATCATATCTTGAAACCCTAGGCCTCAAGTACCTTTCTCAAGGCTTATTTTATGGTACATTGTTCTTTAACATAAAGAATTGTGCCCTAATCCAAGTAAGAAGTACCTTGATTAAGCCTTTCTCTTACATCGCCTTGGACCCATTAACTTAGAACACCTTTTAGGTGATATATAACCGGAAGCCTCCCATGTGGTGAAATTCTTGTAAAGAGTAGGAGGTCTAATGCTAAGGTGATAGTGGCAAACATCTCATTGTTGTATGTTAGTCTAATTCTTTCCTCACCTTGCTAGTTTTTGTAGCATCAGATGGTGTTCTGGTGTCAAACTTTGTGGATAGGCTAAAACACATGAGTTATCCAAGACCTAGAAATCGTTTCTAGAAATTCCACCTAAAGGTAGCTCAATTAAATTAATTGACCATCATTTAAATTTTTCCTAACTTAAGAAAATTGGTTAATTAATAGTAATTCATTGAGAAAGGTGAGAATTCTCTAGAAAATCACACGGATCGACTTGGAGATGATCTCAAACATAGATTAAATATTAATCATGGTCATTGAAGTCTCAACTGGAGATTATAAGAAGAGGTCAATGGGTAGATGGAGAACACATCAGTGCTAGATACTTAGTGATCTAGACAGTTCGGTTTTCCAGCGAAGGTGATTCAACAGGAGAGATAGAGTTAGAGATCAAGTAGTAGGTGACAGAGGGGTAAAGTAGCAGATTTCTGGAGGAGTTTCAAGCTGCGGAAGGGTCAGGAGAGGAGGCCGTATTATTTCTCTAGGAGGCTGCGCAGAGCCTCAAAGAGCCAGTTCGATTTAGCTGAGCTGGAGGTGGATTTAGTCACCAGAGGCCGGGAATATTTCCAGAAGGCCAAGAGGATTGTTTCCAGAGCAACAATATGCAGAACGACTTGAGTAGTAGTAGTTTCGGGCTAAGCGAGTTATAGGCTGCGCAAAGGTGACACATAAGCCTACACAGGGGGCATGGATGGCTGACTTGGAGTTGTCAGATTGGGCCGGGATTGCTTGAGGAGGGTAAATTTCCTCAGATATTTTTGCCAGTATTTCTCTCAGATAGAAATGTAAGTTTGGCGTCATTTTATTGTACTAAAAAATTCTGCTGTTGCATAATAATAAAACCCTCACTACTGCACTGGTTTTTCCACATTAGGTTTTTTACGGGGACAATTGTCCAAAAATAATTGTCATTTTTATGTGTGTTCTATCATTTCTCAATTCCAATTTTTGCTTCTGCAGTATTTTATTTTTGGTGAAGAAATTGTAGTGTGTGCTGAGACCTAATCCTTGTGATTGGGTGAATATTTGTAAATAGATAAATAGGAAATATGAATAGTCATCAGGAGACGAACTAAACAGTCTCCCCCTCATGTATATAATGAAGACCTACTTGATGGAATAGAATAGTCGAATCATTTTTGCTTTATGGAGTTACTGCCTGGACTAACATTTTATCAGAGCGAGCTCCTTTTTTTAGCTCTTATGTCCCTTGTAACTCCCTAGTCTACTCTCCATATAGTTGAGCTGCTCCTCCATATAATTAGCTGCTCTTGACATGGTAGCTGGCCCCTCCACTGTCGCTGCCAGGTCTAAACGTTGCTTTAAACGTTTCATAAAAGGCGCTGTCCATACTGTCCATACTGCCCCACTGTCCAGCGCTGTCCATACTGTCCATACTGCCCCACTGTCCAGTGCTGTCCATGCTGTCCATACTGTCCATGTGCATTAATTTTTTTTTGAAGAACTTGCGATTCTACTCTCCGACGATTTTGTTTCTCCATTTGCCTTGGTTTTCACACATCTTTGCTTCGCCAACCCTCATTCTTTGCTTGCAGCCACAATTTTTTCTCAGGAAGCGTCCTCTCCACGGTTATTCTCACTATGGTTTTCACACAGTCAGCGTACACCGAAACAAGCACTCCCTGTGTGCTTCGAACCGACGATTTCGCAAACTCGAAGTTCGTTGCAGCGCACAACATTCGGCGATTCTCCACAGCAGACCACCAATGGCGTTCGAACGCAAGTCTCCACAGATGTCGATGGATGGTAACCTAGCTGCGGCTTTCGGGTTTTCTAAAACTCCACCATATGCTCCTCCGTCCTCGAAGGTTAACGCAGTGCTGGCTATTGAAACGCCATGATCGACACGATCGGGGAGAATGGAAACTCTTCAGCTCTGGTTCTGTATTAAGTAATGCGCCTGACAACATTATACATTCGAAGCCCATATTGTTGTGCACCTAAGGAGCATGAGAAGTTTGAAAAAAAAACGTTAATAGACTAGTTTTAGCACAGTCAACAATTGAAAGTCGACTAGTAAAGTCTTATTTGAAAACCAACATTATTTTGGTTAATTTTAAGTATAACCGCATGGATATGGACAGAGGGATGACTTCATATATTTCTAAGAGGGTTTGTAACTTGTGATATTGAGAGTCCAAATACGTCTGGACTACGTTCTTCGCCCTTTTAGTGGATGCAGTGCTTTATGCTGTTGAGGGTATTTTTTTTTGGACTTAGTATTTTGCCATATTCTATACTTTAACGTTGTGTAGATGAATGTGAATTGACATTTGAGTTTGCTGTCTAGTCACATCGGAACTATATTTTTTTCCATTAAGAGTAAAAGTTTTGCATCAGAAGTTTTTTGCTACAGTATGCATTCAATCATATCCATGGTGGGAATAGTTCTCACTGGCAAGGAGAACTATCCTAAATGGTCTCGAATGATAAAACACACCCTCATTTTCAATGAGTTGTGGAAAGGAGTGTGTGTCGGAGACGGAGACAATGAACTAGTACAACCTACCTCAGACAAAGAGCTCGTCATTTGGGAAAACAAGAACAGCAAAGCTTATGCATTAATCACAACATCTGTAAATGAAGAGGTGAGTCGCCATATTTCGTCATATTCAATTGCCTTTGAAGCCTTACAAAAGCTGAAAGAACTTTATGACTCACATTCTGCACTTGAAGTTGTTCAACTCATGATTAAACTCTTCACTCTTGAACTGCAAAATAATGATCCTCTTGCTCTTGCATCTGAAGTAAAGTCTATAATGCATGATATCAAATCCACTAAGGTTGAATTGGATATTCCTCTTATTGCTTTTCTCAAGGCACTTTATCCTACTTACTCCAATTATCTTGAGTCATTACAAGCAAATGGAAATCTCAAAGATATAACCTTTGACTCTTGTGAAAAAGTTTGTTGAAAGAGAGAAAGCTTTTGGAAAGAAGACAACGCCTGAATCTTCTGAAGAGGCTGTGTGCCTTGCTCATAAAGAAAAGCATCCTACTCAAGATTCTACAAGAGGAAGAGGTGGTCGAAGAGGAAGAGGAAAATATTTTAGAGGCAGGGGGGGCAGACATTCTCAAGGAGGAAAGGCAGATTTGCACTGCATTCGCTGCAAAAGAAATGGATCACATGATGCCTCTACATGCAAGCTACCATGGGACAAAATTGAGCAGAAAAGAAACCAACAGAAAGGTAAAACTGATGATATAGACAAAGGTAAAGCACCTGAATCTGCTCACTATGTTGTGGCACAATGTAACATTGGAGTAAATGAAGATTTATTTAATGCTTCACTTGCTTGGAAAAATGATTGGTTGCTTGATTCAGGAGCAACCTGCCACATGACTCATAGAAAAGATTTTTTTGAAGGTCTCACTAACAATGTTGATGGAGCAGTATACTTTGCAGATCGATAAAAAATCAAGCCATCAGGGCTTGGCACAATCAGGCTTAAACTGCTTGGTCTTCCAGACTTTCTTCTGCATCATGTTCTATATCTCCCACAGGTCAAGAGAAACTCGCTGTCCTTGGTCCACATCCGCCAGCAAGGTCACTCCATTCATATGTTTGATGGCAAGCTTGAGGTAAGAAAAGCATCTGACCACTCACTTGTCATGAAGGAAATAGAAGAAGAAAGGCTTCTCAAACTGCAAGGAACCTCTGCTCATGCACAACATTTCTCATACAACTCTCATCATGAAGAAAGTACACTTCCATCACGTTTATTATGGCATGCTAGATTTGGACATTTGAACTATGACAGTCTCCGCTTGTTGAAGAAAAATGGTGCTGCTGGTTTGCCTACAATTCCTAGGAAACTTAAGCAATGTGATGCTTGCATTCTAGGAAAGCATAGCAAACAGTCATTTCATGATTCACGTTCAAGAGCACATAGAAAACTTGAACTCATTCATTCAGATTTATGTGGTCCCTGTTCCTTCTGCAAATGGAAATAAATATATCATGACATTTATTGATGACTACACCAGAATGTGTTGGGTTTATTTATTGAAGAACAAATCTGATGCTTTTCAAACATTCAAGAATTTTCATAAATGGATTGAAAATGATGCACAATCTCATATTGGGTCTATTCGCACTGATAATGGAAAAGAATACACATCAAATGAATTTGAAAACTATCTTTGCCAACATGGGATCAAACATCAAACTACTGTGCCTTATAATCCCCAACAGAATGGTGTAGCTGAAAGAATGAATAGGACAATCTTAAATATGTTACGATCCATGCTCTTCTTCAAAAATATAAAGATAATGTTTTGGGCTGATGCTGTTCTATGCGCTGCATATATAAAGAATAGATGTCCATCTAATGCTATAAGAAACAAGACTCCATATGAAATGTGGTATGGACATGTTCCTTCGGTAAAACATCTCAAGGTCTTTGGTTCCCCCTATTATGCCTTGATACCAAAGGTACATAGAAACAAACTTGGTGCTAGAAATCGTAAGTGTATCTTTCTGGGATATTCAAACACCTCCAAAGCGTACCGTCTTTATGATGAAGTAAATAAAAAATTTGTTCTATCTAGAGATGTAATTTTTCTTGAATCATCCAAAACTGACAATGTTGTTGAGCGGCAACTTGATCGCTTGGATAGATTCTCAAAAGCAAAATCATTTCAAGAATTTGATAATTAGATTCCACATCTTGAAGGGGGGATTCCTATATTAGATCAACATGTGGAATCTTCTTCTGAGAACACTCTCCCCCGCATGAAACTCCAACAACGGATGATGCTTTAAGTGACGTGATTGATAGAATTGGGAGACTCAATCTTGATTCAGTCCCAACTCAATCAACGGAGCAGCCTGGACCATCTGAAAATGGTCCCCCAAAGTGGCTGACGAAGACACTTGAAAGTGTTTATCCTGATGAAGTTGGAAAGACAGGAACCAGAAATTCAAACCGGCAAAATGGAGGTGATGTAGATGACTCTAATTCACCTGTTGATATGGATGTTTCTTATGATTGTGAATTGAACTTGTCTACAGATTTGAACCAACTTCCTTCAAAGAAGTTGCTTCTCATGATGAATGGAAAGAAGCGATGCAAAAGAAGTATGATGCCCTCATAAAGAACGACACTTGGAAGCTGGTTGATCCTCCATTAGGAACCAAACCAATTGGCTGCAAGTGGGTCTACAAGAACAAGTATAAAGCTGATGGCTCACTTGACAAGCACAAAGCTAGGATTGTGGCAAAAGGTTTTGCACAGAAGGAAGGGGTCAATTATGAGGAAAATTTTGCCCCCACAGCAAAATGATCTACCATTCGGACACTTTTTGCACTAGCAGCTCAGAACGGTTGGAAAGTCCATCAAATGGATGTAAAAACTGCTTTCTTGAATGGAGATCTAAAAGAGAATGTTTTTATGTCCCAGCTTGAAGGATTTGTTGTGAAAGGACATGAACATAAAGTATGCAAACTTGTGAAGTCCTTGTATGGCCTCAAACAAGCACCGCGAGCCTGGTATGAAAAACTAACTGAGCATCTTCTGAAACTCAATTTCAAACATTTTGATCTTGATGATGCAACTTTATTTGTCAAGAAAGTTGGCAAAACAGTTGTATATCTTGTGGTATATGTAGATGATCTTTTGATGACAGGGAACAATGAAAGCTACATTGCATCTGTTGACCACTACCGGTCAACTACCCATGCAGTACCCCCCCCCCTTTTTCTTCGCAAAAAGGGGTAGCACCTGATCGACGTGTCCGTGCCAGCCTGCAGTCATCAACAGCTTGATCATTTTAATCGTAAACTCAGTCTGCATGATGTATGAATTGTAAATAATCTTAGCAGATATGAGTCATTTATGTAAAATTGCCTAGGTGGACCTAACTTTCTAATGATAATCTACATCCCGGAAGGTTTTTCGTCTCACCGATCTATGATCGGCAGAGTTTTCCTTCAGCCTGACCCCAAAGCCGGGATGCATTTTGTTATTAGAACTTTAGGAGAATCCTAGTGTGTTAATCTGCTAGATTATAGTTGTGTCGCAGAAACTGGGTGTTTTATGAGGGTCTATGATAAAGGGGTTTTCCCCCTTAAGATGCAAATTGTAAAAGTCATGATGTAATGTGTCTTGAGGGTTGGAAAATGTTTTAAATCCCCTCATGAGTCCTAAGTCCTAGGTCCTAGGTGATGTTTCCAAAGGTTTAGTTTGATGATCCATTTAAGAAAATAAATAGAATAATAAAATAATAAAATAATAAAATAAATAAAAATTAAAAAATAAAAATAAAAATAAAAAATGAAATAAATAAAAAATTATAAAATAAAGCAAAAACCCTAAATAATAAAATAATAATATTTTGAGTGAATGCATGCAAAATATTATTTTTAATAATAAGTTAACAATTTCGACGGATGAGATTAAGAGATGTCTTGATCCTCATTGACGGTCGAGATCATTTCGACATGGATCACTCGAACTAGTTGTTGGGATCATTTCCTTTAAGTAGGGTGCTAGGGGTCATTTCAGATCATTAGATCTGTGAGTCTTGTGCTGAAGAAGCTCTCTTGTAGTTCATTTTTTGTGCAATAAAGAAGACTTTGGGGTTAAAAATCTTGCTGGTGTTACTCTTCTGAAAATGCTGTAAGATTGTTCTATTTGTTCTGCATAATTTTATTTTCAGCCATTAATGATAGCTTAATGAAGATTGATCTAGGCACAGGTATCTTGTCTGATCTTTGAGGTTTGAATGATAGTTCAGATTCTGAAATATAATGGCAGGTATCTCCATTTGATCGGGGTTTCACTATTGTTTTCTCCTTCTATGTTGATGGTTGATTTTAAGCTGTGCAGGAAAGCCCTTTTTCAGATTACCGGGCGTTAGGGGAAGTTCTCGGCTGAACCAACCAACTCCCGGGTTGTGTTTTCTGAATGAGCCCAGCCAGTTCTTGATCCCGGGCTTATCATTCGAAATATTTTTTTATGAATACATGCAGGGTCTTCTGAAGCGTTTTACATTAAAATAAATTTTCTGAAAATATTACTGCTCTTATTGCTAAATCTGGCATTTCAGGGGCCACAATCTGTAAATTAATCAGCTTTTTGGGGTTTCAACTTTTGCTCTATATACAGGTTTAATTAGGGTTTTTAGTTTTGGTTTTATGTATATATCATTTTTGGGTGATCTGGTCTATCTCAGGTTGCAGGATTGTTGAAGTTTTCCAAAGCCCCTCATCCATACCCTATTTCGCCAGTAACTACAGTCCTTCCACGCTCAGGGGATCAAGCTGCCTGCAAAACCCTTGCTGCTGCATATACGGGCCGGAATCATTGACAAGCCAATCAGGAAGGGGAAATACCAATGCGTTTTATAAATCGCCACTGGAGGACGCACGTTTCAAAACAAATGACGTAATGAAAAAACTTGAATATGTACGCAGACATACTGTATATCAGCCATAAATCTTCAATAACTGCAATACGTCCGTCGTCCTCACCATCGGGCCAGGTAGATCTGAATGAATATGCAATCATAATGTGTGAAAGCGTCAGGCAACCTTCGACGTGATTCACTTTCTCGTCAGGCAGCAGATTTGAGGACGGTCATTCCCATTTACAAACGCTCAGGCCTGCATGCGTTTAATGATCTTTTCTTGGCTCTGTCAAGGTGGTAGTCTCCTCCTGTTGCCGCCGTCATACCTGTATTTCTCCATCGAAATCCCGCGGATCTGCACACGTCCTGAGGTATGCCTGCGTGTGGAGCCAGATCGCTTGAAAACTCTCCTGCGTAAAACATTTTACTCCAGGTAAGTATCAAATCGATCTCATATCCACCGCCGTCAAATTCCTTTGCTATGAAACGTGCCCAGTCGTCCTTCACGCAGACAAACAGCGGCTTCAGCATGGGCGCCAACCCAAAATTCGTCGATGTATAATCCTCATTCACGCACGGCATCAAGTCTCATTCACGCGCGGTAGCAGGTAATCAATTTTTTGCGTAACAGGTAAATCAAATTTTCTATTGTTTTGGTTATATAATACATATTTGAGTTCTGCATGTGTGTAGATAGGGTTAGCATTTAAGTTTTGTTTTAATGCTAGATTTTAATATAAAGTTTCGTTTTTTTTTGAAAATATGAAAAAAAAAAAAGATTCATTTATAATTTTTATTTTTTTATTTTTAGGCTTTACGTTTAGTTTTAATATAGTTGGGTTTTAGATTAAATTTAAATTTAGATTTTTTTTTTAATTTTTTAGGCTTTGTTTAAAGTTTATAAATAAAAATTCATAAAAAAGGGATTTTAGGGTTTTAGCTTTAGTTTTAGATTTTAAAATTTTGAATTGTATTTTATTCAGATTTTATTTTAGTTTTAATTTTACCTTAAAAAAAAAAATTTGAAAAAGCATAAAAAATTTGTGGAAAATTTCCTTGTTTGCCAGATCCAGTTGTTCTCGGGAAATATCACGCTGAGATTCAAAATTATCTGATGTGGAATAAATGCTTATTTTAGACAGGTCTACACATGAATGATCATCTTAAAGATTAGCTGTATCTGGTTAATGATTCATGATTTTGCGTGGTTGTTAAAAGGCATTCATCTCTTCAAAATTTAAAATCACTCGGTATCATTATTGAAGCTTTGGTCATTATAAGAACTCTGTGTATTTATCGAATATCCTGCATCTGTTCTAGTCATTTGATGATAAATGATTGCTACACATGGTTTACATTTTTATTTACTAAGTGATCGTTTAAAATTCAAACCCATAAGGCACTGGTCTTTTAACTTCTAAATCCATTCAGCGCTTTTCATATCGTGTCTCCCAACCAACTGGTCGACAGTTGGTCATCGTCATATCATAGGGTCTACCCCCCTTAGCCGCGGGAGACAGGCTTAAACGGAGAGATCGGGGATCAGAGTGACAGCCCCCGGTCTGAGCGTTGTCGTGTCAATCTGCGCGACAACATTTTTTGGCGCCGTTGCCGGGGATACTTTATTCTCGGTGTTTCAACGACTTTTCATCATTCATCGTTCATCTTTCTATCATTCGTTTGAGCCGGCAACGCCAACATTTTTTGGCGCCGTTGCCGGGGACACTTTGTTCTCGGTGTTTCAACGACAATCATCCTTCTCATTTCTTATCTTTTCATCTGGCCCGGCAACGCCAACATTTTTTGGCGCCGTTGCCGGGGACAGAGTTTTTCTGTTCCTGGAGTTTCATCGACATTCATCTTCTCATCTTTCTCATCTCTCATTTGAGCTGGCAGATTCAACCTTTGGGGTTATCATTTGGATCTTTTATTGCCTTATTTTTCGCCATATCAGTAGCATCTCTTCGGTTTGTTTCTTGTTTGGGTGGCGACTCCATTTTCTCATTTTTCCCAGACAAGAAGCTTTCCTCATATCTGCTTGTGGTTACTTTTTGGATCCTAGAATCAGATTCATTGTTCAAGTGGCGACTCCACTTCTTTCATCTCTTGATTTTCTTGAGCAGAGATCTATTTCTATCATCCATCTGATCCCTTATTATTCATCATGGATTATTCATTTAAACCATGTCATTTTACTGACCGTCTCCATGATTTTCCGGAGGAGGCCATTTCTAAATTACCTATATTCTCGGGTGGTGATTCAATCGCTGTTAAAAGGCATCTAGGCTTGTTGGCTCGTATAGTGATCATATATTGTAGACCCCCTCAGTTTAATCATGAAGATATCAAAATGCGTCTTTTTGTCTTTTCTTTAGAGGGTGATGCCTTGAATTGGTTTAATAATTTTCCTAAGGATTCTTTCACTTCTTTACAAGACATTGTCAATGCTTTTAAAGATAGATATGATAATCCAAACAACTTGCCTTCTACCCCTAAAATTGTGCAACAGAATGAAGGTAATTTGATAAAAGGTCCAGCTGTCGGTGAAAGATTCCAAGACGATTCTTCATATCAGAATGTGTCATCCACCTGTACTATTGCAGATCAAATTCATGATAATGGAAAAGCAGGGATAAGTGACAACGAAAAGGAAGATCAGAAGCAAATTATACAAGAACTAATGATGCTGGTAAAAAATATGGAGATTAATCAAACTAATTACGTCAATGATGTGAGAACTTTATGCACCCACCTGGAAAAACGTAATAGGGAGATGGAGATTATGCAAAATCAGCATGCTAAAGAAATTGAGGCCATGAAGACTAATCATGACACAGAAATTAGATTTATGCAAAGCAAAATGTCAAGCTTAGAAGAAAATATGATGACCATGAAAGCCGATCATGATAGGGAAATTAATTCTATGCAAAACAAGTTATTAACTATGGATGAAGAAATGACTATCATGACGTTCGATCATAATAATCAGTTGGCCACCATGCAAGCAAATCATAAAGAAGAAATAAACTCTATGCAGTATTGCTTGATGAACATAAAGGAAAAGAACGATAAAGTAATAAAAGATATGGAAGAAGACCATGTTAGGCAAATCAGTGATATAAAGGTTGAACACTCTAGTCAGATGGATGCCATTAAAATACAGGTTCAAAAGTTTCAACAATGGTCAGAGGATAAGAGAAACCAGGGGACATCAACATATCAGGAGCCTTCTCATTTGTTGCAACAAGTTCCATCTTATTATGAGGAGGTCATTGGTTCGATTGAAAGATGGTTAATTGAAGGTGATCCAGATAGACTTAAAAATGATAAGGATCAAATGCAGGATAAAGAAAGACATGTCACGCATATCTCACATACTTCATCTGATAGCTTTGAAACAGAAAGTTACATGTCATCAGTGATACAACCTGCCACAAAGAAAAAGCGCAAGAGAAAGAGAAAGAGAATGAGAAGAAGATTTGATGCATCAGACGGCCGTGAGCAGCTTGATTTTCGGATAGGAAAAAGTCCTAGCATATGCAGAATTGGACATGGCACATCCGACAAGCAACCGACAGATTTGCCTGAAAGCAGGCAAATGCTCAGTATACACTATATTGAACATATCTGATGCCATGGGGCATCCTTTGTATTGTATTTCTAACCCTACTCCTTGTTTTTCCGCATTTTCATTTCTGTTTTAGGATTATATTTACTTTTCTAGATAGTTAATAAATGAAGAGCTTTATCTTTCCTGTGCTTAACGTTACATGATGATTTTTGGACGGATGCTACTTATATTTTGTTGTGTGTTGCATGGATGCAGATTCTGGATTCTCACATTCTTGCAGTGCAACAACGTGTCCCCAAGTAGAGCCAAATGTTGACCACTACCGGTCAACTACCCATGCAGTATCCCCTCCTTTTTCTTCGCAAAAAGGGGTAGCACCTGATCGACGTGTCCGTGCCAGCCTGCAGTCATCAGCAGCTTGATCATTTTAATCGTAAACCCAGTCTGCATGTATGAATTGTAAATAATCTTAGCATATATGAGTCGTTTATGTAAAATTGCTTAGGTGGACCTAACTTTCTAATGATAATCTACGTCCCGGAAGGTTTTTCGTCTCACCGATCTATGATCGACAGAGTTTTCCTTCAGCCTGACCCCAAAGCCGGGATGCATTTTATTATTAGAACTTTAGGAGAATCCTAGTGTGTTAATCTGCTAGATTATAGTTGTGTCGCAGAAACTGGGTGTTTTATGAGGGTCTATGATAAAGGGGTTTTCCCCCTTAAGATGTAAATTGTAAAAGTCATGATGTAATGTGTCTTGAGGGTTGGAAAATGTTTTAAATCTCCTCCTGAGTCCTAAGTCCTAGGTCCTAGGTGATGTTTCCAAAGGCTTAGTTCGATGGCCCATTTAAGAAAATAAATAAAATAATAAAATAATAAAATAAATAAAAACTAAAAACTAAAAAAAAATAAAAATGAAATAAATAAAAAATTATAAAATAAAGCAAAAACCCTAAATAATAAAATAATAATATTTTGAGTGAATGCATGCAAAATATTATTTTTAATAATAAGTTAACAATTTCGACAGATGAGATTAAGAGATGTCTTGATCCTCATCGACGGTCGAGATCATTTCGACATGGATCACTCGAACTAGCCGTTGGGATCATTTCCTTTAAGTAGGGTGCTAGGGGTCATTTCAGATCATTAGATCTGTGAGTCTTGTGCTGAAGAAGCTCTCTTGTAGTTCATTTTTTGTGCAATAAAGAAGACTTTGGGGTTAAAAATCTTGCTGGTGTTACTCTTCTGAAAATGCTGTAAGATTGTTCTATTTGTTCTGCATAATTTTATTTTCAGCCATTAATGATAGCTTAATGAAGATTGATCTAGGCACAGGTATCATGTCTGATCTTTGAGGTTTGAATAATAGTTCAGATTCTGAAATATAATGGCAGGGATCTCCATTTGATCGGGGTTTCACTATTGTTTTCTCCTTCTATGTTGATGGTTGATTTTAAGCTGTGCAGGAAAGCCCTTTTTCAGATTACCGGGCATTAGGGGAAGTTCTCGGCTGAACCAGCCAACTCCCAGGTTGTGTTTTCTGAATGAGCCCAACCAGTTCTTGATCCCGGGCTTATCATTCGAAATATTTTTTTTATGAATACATGTAGGGCCTTCTGAAGCGTTTTACATTAAAATAAATTTTCTGAAAATATTACTGCTCTTATTGCTAAATCTGGCATTTCAGGGGCCACAATCTGTAAAATTAATCAGCTTTTTGGGGTTTCAACTTTTGCTCTATATACAAGTTTAATTAGGGTTTTTAGTTTTGGTTTTATGTATATATCATTTTTGGGTGATCTGGTCTATCTCAGGTTGTAGGATTGTTGAAGTTTTCCAAAGCCCCTCATCCATACCCTATTTCGCCAGTAACTACAGTCCTTCCACGCTCAGGGGATCAAGCTGCCTGCAAAACCCTTGCTGCTGCATATACGGGCCGGAATCATTGACAAGCCAATCAGGAAAGGGAAATACCAATGCGTTTTATAAATCGCCACTGGAGGATGCACGTTTCAAAACAAATGACGTAATGAAAAAACCTGAATATGTACGCAGACATACTGTATATCAGCCAGAAATCTTCAATAACTGCAATACGTCCGTCGTCCTCACCATCGGGCCAGGTAGATCTGAATGAATATGCAGTCATAATGTGTGAAAGCGTCAGGATTCACTTCCTCGCCAGGCAGCAGATCTGAGGTCGGTCATTCCATTTACAAACGCTCAGGCCTGTATGCGTTTAAGGATCTTTTCTTGGCTTTGTCAAGGTGGTAGTCTCCTCCTGTTGCCGCTGTCATACCTGTATTTCTCCATCGAAATCCCGCGGATCTGCACACGTCCTGAGGTATGCCTGCGTGTAGAGCCAGATCGCTTGAGAACTCTCCTGCGTAAAACATTTTACTCCAGGTAAGTATCAAATCGATCTCATATCCACCGCCATCAAATTCCTTTGCTATGAAACATGCCCAGTCATCCTTCACGCAGACAAATAGTGGCTTCAGCATGGGCGTCAACCCAAAATTCGTCGATGTATAATCCTCATTCACACACGACATCAAGTCTCATTCATGCGCTGTAGCAGGTAATCAATTTTTTGCATAACAGGTAAATCGAATTTTCTATTGTTTTGGTTATATAATACATATTTGAGTTCTGCATGTGCGTAGATAGGGTTAGCATTTAGGTTTTGTTTTAATGCTAGATTTTAATATAAAGTTTCGTTTTTTTGAAAATATGAAAGATAAAAAAAAAATAAAAAGATTCATTTATAATTTTTTTTTTAATTTTTAGGCTTTACGTTTAGTTTTAATATAGTTGGGTTTTAGATTAAATTTAAATTTATTTTTTTTTTTTTTTTTTTTAATTTTTTTAGGTTTTGTTTAAAGTTTATAAATAAAAATTCATAAAAAGGGATTTTAGGGTTTTAGCTTTAGTTTTAGATTTTAAAATTTTGAATTGTATTTTATTCAGATTTTATTTTAGTTTTAATTTTACCTTAAAAAAAAAAAATTTGAAAAAGCATAAAAAATTTGTGGAAAATTTCCTTGTTTGCCAGATCCAGTTGTTCTCGGGAAATATCACGCTGAGATTCAAAATTATCTGATGTGGAATAAATGCTTATTTTAGACAGGTCTGCACATGAATGATCATCTTAAAGATTAGTTGTATCTGGTTAATGATTCATGATTTTGCGTGGTTGTTAAAAGGCATTCATCTCTTCAAAATTTAAAATCACTGGATATCGTTATTGAAGCTCTGGTCATTATAAGAACTCTGTGTATTTATCGAATATCCTGCATCTGTTCTAGTCATTTGATGATAAATGATTGCTACACATGGTTTACATTTTTATTTACTAAGTGATCGTTTAAAATTCAAACCCATAAGGCACTGGTCTTTTAACTTCTAAATCCATTCAACGCTTTTCATATCGTGTCTCCCATAAGGCACTAGTCGACAGTTGGTCATCGTCATATCATAGGGTCTACCCCCCTTAGCCGCGGGAGACAGGCTTAAACGGAGAGATCGGGGATCAGAGTGACAACCCCCGGTCTGAGCGTTGTCGTGTCAATCTGCGCGACAACAACATCCATAAAGAAGGAATTGGGGAAAAGTTTTGAAATGACTGATTTGGGCTATGTTCATTACTATCTTGGCATTGAAGTAACCCAACATCCAAAGTCCATATTTCTTTCTCAAAAGAAATACATTGGAGATCTGTTGAACAGGTTTGGCATGACAGAGTGCAATCCTCTTACTACTCCTATGGAACAAAATTTAAAGCTCACATCTATTGAAGGAAAAGAATTCGAGAATGCAACGAAGTATAGACAACTTATAGGAAGTCTCAAATACCTAACTACTACCAGACCAGACATTTCGTTTGCTGTTGGAATCCTTTGCAGGTTTATGCAAAAGCCTTGTGAGGGACATTGGTTTGCTGCAAAAAGAGTTCTAAGGTACTTGAAGGGAACTCAAGACTTTGGAATCAAGTATACACTGGTGGACGACTTCAGTTTGATTGGATACTCTGATTCAGACTTCGATGGAGACAAAAAAACTGGGGTATCAACTTCAAGATATGCTATGATTCTTGGATCAGGAGTTGTCTCCTGAAGATCACACAAACAATCAGTTCTAGCAGATTCCACAACAGAAGCATAATACGTGGCAGCAGCTGAAGCAACAAAAGAAATTGTGTGGCTCAGGAAAATTCTTGAAGATTTGCAGGTAAAACAAGTACAATCAACTCCACTCATGATTGACAATACCTCTGCAATAAAGTTGGCCAAGAACCCAAAGTTCCATGATCGAACGAAGCACATCAATACTAAATATCATCTGATTCGACATCATGTTGAGGCCAAAACAATCCATCTCCGTCATTGTTCCACAAATGAGCAAATTGCAGACATCTTCACCAAAGCGCTTGGAAGAGAAAAGCTTGAACGATTCAGAATGATGCTTGGACTCACCAACATCCCTTCAGATTAAGGGGGGAATGTTGACATCTAATCCTTGTGATTGGGTGAATATTTGTAAATAGATAAATAGGAAATATGAACAGTCATCGGGAGACGAACTGAACAGTTTCTCCCTCATTTATATAATGAAGACCTACCTAATGGAATAGAACAGTCGAATCATTTTTGCTTTATGGAGTTACTGCCTGGCCTGACAGTGTGAATTATTCGTTGTTTGCCATAGAAAATAAACTACATAATAATTAACTAGTTAAAATAATAATTTCCAGTTGTTGAATTTCAAGGAATTTACACATGGTATCAAAGCTTATTTGATAGATTAGAGGCTCAGAGTCAAAGAGGAAAAAATTGTTTGTTTAGAGGGAGCAACAGGATGATTTTTTCAGAGGTTGCGTAGTGTCTAGCTAGGCAGTGTGAATTGTTGGATAGGGTTCGTTTTTCTAGTTGCATGTGGTAGGAAAGGTTGATTTGTTCGGGAAGTGATTCCACTAAGCAGAGGTGAGAAAATAGTGTTTTCGAAGAGCAGATTTCTTGTCTGGGCGCAGTAGGGTTTTGTAGTAGTTTGCAGTAGCAGAATTCAACGCTGGGTGGAAGAGAAATAGTAACAAAATTATACTCAGGATGTCTCCAGTAGTTGTTCCAGAATCTTCCAAATTTGAGATTCAGGGGGCTACAAAATTATCTTCCAGGTTGAAAGATGAATTTTCTTGCATGACTAGCTCAGCCTCACATGGAGTTTGGTATATAGAAAATGGAGTGTTAACTCATATGACAGGAGTTAAAGAATATTTCTCCAGCTACAATGAGGAGAAAATGGTCTTCCAAATAATAATGGGAAACATGAATAAATGCACCCCAGTTGGGAGAGGTACCATTGACACAAAGAGGTTGTCAGGAGCAAGCACTAATATCACAGATGTATTGCATGTGTTAGGAATGGGTATGAACTTGATTTCAGTATCCTAGTTACAGGATAAGGGATATGATGTCCACTTTGTAGGGAATAAGGTGTACATAAAACACCCAAGTTAGAAGAAGGTTAAACAAATTGGGGTACGAAGCAACAAATTGCATAAATTGCAGTTCGAAACTCCAATGGCACTAGTCAGTAGTAGCTATGAAGGAGGGAATGACCTAAATGAATTATGACATAGGAGGATGGGACACTTATACAATGGAGCACTTAGGATGCTCAAGGATACATTGATGGGTGTTCCAGAATTAGGCACGGAACACGATGATGTGTGCAAAGGGTGTGTGCTTGGAAAATATACTAAGGCAACATTCCCAAGGAGCAACAACAAGGAAGATGGTGTGTTGCAGCCTATACACTCAGACATCTGTAGCCCTATGTCCACTGGATCCCTAGGAGGGTACGGATATTTGTTACCTTCATTGGTGATCATTCCAGGAAGATCTAAATTTATTTCTTGAAGACCAAGGATGAGGCCTTCGATCACTTCAAGGGTTTTAAGGCTTTGGTGGAGAATATGACAGGGAAAAAGATTAGGATAGTTCGCTTAGACAACGAAGGTGAGTACACAGATAGTGACTTCATAGGGTTTTTTGCGAAGGAAGGCATTAGAAGGGAGTGGACACCTCCATACAATCTACAGCATAATGCAGTAGTGGAGCAGAAAAATAGATCTATAGTAGGGGCTACGAAGGCGATGTTATATGACCAAAATTTTCCCAGGTTCTTGTGGGAAGAAGCATGTAACACGACAGTGTGTATTCAAAACAGGGTTCCTCACAAGGCGTTGGGGAAGATAAAACCGGAATAAGTCTTTTCAGGAAAGAAAGCAGGGGTCAAGCACTTTAGGATCTTTGGTAGCATATGTGAAAATTCCTTGAAATGCTGCAACTGGAATTAATTCTTGTAACTTATAAAATTGTGCTTTTTATTTTCTTATGGAAAAATATCGAATGTATCACACTGCAATTTCTTCACCATAATGCGGAAGAAAAAATAGGAACTAAGAAATGCTACCGCATACACATAAAAATGACACAATTATTTTTGGACAATTGTCCCTGGAAGAACCTAGTGTGGGAAAAACAATGCAACAATTGAGGGTTTTTATTATTATGCAGGAACATAAATTTTGAGTACAATAAAATGACGCCAAACTAGCGTTTCTATTGCGAGAAATACTAGCAAAAATATCTGAGGGAATTTACCCTCCTCCTAAAGAAATGCCCCTACAAACTGAGCCTGAGAAACTTGCTCTGAAACCCTTGCACAGGCCCCTCTATGCTAATGTTGTGCAACCTTACATTCACTAGCCAGAATTTGCCTTTGAAGATGACGTCTTGCCTATTTCTACCTCTAGAAGTGATTCTTCCGACCTCTTGGAAATTTTCTCGGCCACTGGAAGATGAATCGACCCCTCTTGGTTGAATCAAACTGCCTTTCTTGAGGCTCTGCGTAGCTTCTGGAAGAATAATTTTGACCTCCTCTTCTAACTCTTTCGGCACTGGAAACTCCGAAAAATATCTATGCTTCCCCTTTGCCACCTGCTACTCAATCTCACTGTTGAATCATTTTCCACTAGTAAATCGAATTGCCTTGATCACTGAATATCTGCAACAGGTGTGTTCTTCATCTACCAATCGTCCTCCTCTTATAATCTCCAGTTGGGACTCGAATGGCCAAGATTAAAACTTAATTGATGGCTGAGATCATCTCCAAGTCAATCCGTGTGAGTTTCTAGAGAATTCTCACCTTTCTCAACTAATTACTATTAATTAACTAGTTTTCCTAAGTTAGACTTAAGAATTTTTTTAATGATCGTCAATTAATTTAATTGAGCTATCTCTGGGTGGAATTTCCAGAAAATATTTATGGGTTTCTGAGATCTCCTTTGTTTTAGCCTATCCACAAAGTTTTGAGACTAGAACACCATCTGATGCTACAAAAACTAACATTCCCTCTTAGCGAGGAAGATGTTCTCCAACTGTCTCCATAACATCCTCCATAGATATTGTTGATGTTTGACAACTATAGCTGCCTGCCATTGTCCATCAACCACTGCGCTAACTTTGATTCAACTACTAGTGGCTGTAGCTGAACCATGCTGCATCTATGTTGATGTTGACATTGCATTGTACAACATGTACTGCTGCCAACTCTGCATTTGCACTGCAACCCAGCTGACATCCCTCTCATTGTTGTTGCTACTACTGCAACTGAGAAGCATCCAAAATACTGAATATTGAATCAACTATGTCTCTGTGCTGTAACTGTCTCTTGAGTCTCTGACTGCTACTAGCCTCTACACTGCCCACTGGGAAATCTACGTTGTTGTTGACTCTACATTGTGCCTCTTGCATTGCTATCAACATTGCTTTGTCGTCCTTAGCATATGACTGCAACTAATCTGCAGTTGTCACTCTGGTGACTGCACCAACTGACACTCATTGTCCTGCTACTGAATATTGTCGGCCCTTGTAGCAAGGGTAATGATATTAAGTAAACACGATCCGATGCTCACCTCAATGGACCCTACGCAAATCTCTACGCAACTCTGGGACTAAAGCTCCATATCACCCCACCTCTCTCCTAGAGGTATAAAGGCATACATGGAGAAATCGTCCTCTAGCCTAGAGGAAAGATTATTGATCTTTGTTGGAGTCGCCGCTTGATCCTGCTTCTCTTTCTTGTCCTTCTTCCTCTGAGGACACTGAGTGCTATAGTGGTCAAACTCGCCATACCTGATGTGCTTGATCCATTTTCTTCTTCTCTCCCTGCGAGTCTTGTCCCCGACTGGGACCTTCTGCTTTCCATTTTGATGCCAGGGCCACATTGTCTTCCTCCTCCACACCCTTTGATCCTTTGTTGCTACTTCCATTGATGGAACTGTTTACTAGAGCTCGCCTACTCTGTTCCTGTGGGAGATTTTCGCATGTCTGATCCCACCCAAGTAATGTATCTCATCCCAGAATGCCTTAGACGAAATTCTCCTAATTTTCGGTGAGACTATTAAGGGCCAACCTCACCATTTTTGTAGGTGGATGTGTCTCACCTACTGCTGCAAGCTCATCTCGGATATCCTGAAGTCTGGTGAGAAAGGGGTTGATTCCTTCACCCTTTTTCATCTGAGAATCCTCATCTTTTCCTCTAGGAACATCTTCCGCTGCTCGGAAAGATTTTGGTACAGTCCTACGAAAGCATCCCACATCTCCTTGGTTGTGTTCTTGGTTGCTATGTGTGAGAATATATGATCTCATACTCCATCGAGGATCAACCGCTTCGTCTTGGCCATCTCCTTCTTGAAAGTATCTAACTTCTGTTGGTCTGTAGGTTCTGCCGCAACTTTGTTTGCATAATCTTCAGACAGTAATCATCCAGCAGAAAGGACATCCTAATCTTCCAGATGATATAGTTGGATGTACCATCCAATCTATCCTGAACTCTAAGTCCTATAGAAGCCATTTTTGCAAAAACTCGTCTTCGGGTAGAAATCTCCCTCTTTCACCTACTCGACTGCTAGAACTGCTATTCACACTCCTTCATGGAGTGAGAAAATCTGCTTCCAACAACTGGAAACTATTGGATTTTTGAAGCTAGAAACCCTATGAGAGAATCTCCCTTTGTGTGTGCACTCTCTCTTCCACCTGACACTAAATTTGCACTAGCAAACTGTTACAAAGCCTATGTGCCCAGATAAGAAATATGCTATGTGAAAATATTGAGTTGCTTGTCACTCTGCCTGCTGGAATCGCTTCCCAGGAAAATTTAACTTTCATCCCACCTTGTAACTCGAAAATCAAACCCCTGTCTAGCAATTCGCATTGCATGGCTAGGCACTGGGCAACCCCTAAAAATTTTGTTCTATTGCTCCCTCTGAACAACAAAATTATCCTTGTCTTTGAGCCTCCTGTTTGTCAAATATGCTCTGATACCATGTGAAAATTCCTTGAAATGCAACAGCTGCAATCAATTCTTCTAACTGATAAAATTATGTAGTTTATTTTGTTACGACAAAATATCGAATTAATCATGCTGCAATTTCTTCACCATAAAAAAATACTGCAGAAGAAAAAATAGGAACTGACGAATGCTAGCACACACACGTAAAATGACAATTATTTTTGGATAATTGTCCCTAGAAAATCCTAGTGTGGGAAAATCAGTGCAACAGTTGAGGGTTTTTATTATTATGCAATAGTAGAAATTTTGAGTACAATAAAATGATGCCAAACTGACATTTCTATCTGAGAGAAATATTGGCAAAAATATCTAAGGGAATTTACCCTCCCCCTCAAGCAATCATGCAACAAACTGAGCCTTAGAAACTGGCACTCCAAGCCTTACACAATGTCCTCTGTGATGACTTTGTGCAGACCTACACGCACTAGCTGGAATCCTCCTCTCAAGATGACGTCTTGCTTGTCACTGGCTCTGGAAGTGATTCTCCCGACATCTTGAAAATTTTCCCGGCCATTGGAAGCTGAATTGACCCCTCTCCTGGCTGAATCGAATTGCCTTTCTCGAGGCTTTGCACAACCTCTGCACAACCTCCCAAAGAATAATTATTGCCTCCTGTTGTCGCGCAGATTAACACGACAACGCTCAGACCGGGGGCTGTCACTCTGATCCCCGATCCCTCCGTTTAAGCCTGTCTCCCGCGGCTAAGGGGGGTAGACCCTACGAGGTGAAGGAGACCAACTGTCGACCAGTTGGTTTGGGAGACACGAAATGTTGGAATGATTTTATTAATTTGATGGACCAGTGCCTTATGAGAGTGATGTTTAAAAGATTACTTGTTAGATGATATAGAAATATAGACCATGAACAACAATCATTTGTCATCAAAAGGTATCAGCTAAATCACAATGCTCTTAGAATGACCAAAACGATATCCAGCAACTGAGAATTTTGAAAAGATGAATGCTTTAAACCACCACGAGAATCGTAAATCATTAACCAGATATCATATTCGTATCTTGACTTGAAAATTTAGATCTCAGCATGAAAGATATAACATGATAATTCCCGAAAATAACTGAATCCGACAAAAGAGAGATTTTTTTTTTTCTTTTTTTTTTTTTAAATCTAAAGGAAAATGAAACTTAACCAAAAACTCTAAATTTTTATTTTTATTTTTTATTTTTTAAATGAACTAAATAAAAAATTTAAAATCCTAAACTAAATTTTTTTTTAATGAAACTATTTAAAATAAACTAAAACCTAAGCTTTAAAGAAAATATTATTACTATGAATTTTCAAAAGAAACTTTAAAATCTAGAATATATCAAAACCCTAAAAAAAGAATTTAAACTATAAAAATATAAATTCTAAATTAAAAAAAAATCTAAATCAAAACGAAAAAGAAAAACTTTTTCCCCTTTTTAAAATTTTTATTTTTTACATTAAAAAAACAAAATTTAAAACTACATGAAAATCTAAATAAAATAAAAACTAAACTAAAGAAAATAAATTAAAATCTAACTACAATCTATGTATATCCTAAAGCTAAAACTAAAACTAAAAAAAACAAAAATGCATACGTCAATAAAACTAAGGAAATCGATTAAATGCTGCCCACAAAAATCGAATGAAAACGCTTTACCTACGCATACAGCTTAGTCGCCATATCAAGAAAAATGGAAATCGTTCTGTTGCTATACGAATTTATCAGCTTGGAACCTGGCCTGTAGCAGCAAAACGATTTTTCTTACCCACACATATGCCTTTAGGAAAGTAGGAAAACGATTTAAGATATCACCTGCGTAACCTTTCCAGAGCTCTGACGGCGAACCAAATGGACATCCCGACCACGTAGAATGAAATCTCGAGAGCACGTTTCGACTGTCAGAACTTGAAATCGGTTTTGAGATCACCGTTGTTTCGTTGATACACAGATTTTGCTTCAATCGGACGGCAGCGTTTTGGCAACTTCAATTTCAGACGTATGATGGTCATCGAAATGCTGAATCAGGGCTTTGATCACTGCTGCGTGCTTATGTCCACAGGTCAACGGATTTGAGGCGATTTTCTGAAGCTATTACTCCCACGCGAAGTGCCCACACATGTGGATTTAACGTTTAACTCTTAAGACCAGTTTGCAGGTGTGCGAGCACCAGACGAAGGCGATTGGAGAAAACGCTGCGACTTTAACTGCGCATAAATTGGAAATCTCGAGGGTGCATAACACAGTTATCACAAATTGATCACGTAACAGGTGACGGCGGAAATATTACGCCAAAACTCGAGCTCAGGGGTCTATAATGGCGGATTTTTCTACGGTTTTGGAGAATGCTGAGGCTGTTTGCCCGCTGCCTGAGATGCGTTGTTTTCCCCGCACTATAAAACTTGCTCTCTGCGCTTGAAAACAAAGCCCGAAAACCTTTACTCGTCGGCTCTGAAGGAGAATTAAATGTTTTTCTATGCTGATCAAACTTAGGCTCACGGATTTCGAAAAATGCTTCTTCCGATGGTGGATGAATATCACTTTGCAGCCTTCAGCAACCATGTAAAACCATGTTGATCAGACCCACGATTTTAAACAGAGGATTGCTATGATCTTGGCAGCCCTGATGTCCTCCTGAAAATATAAAAAAAATTTACTCTTGATGAAAACCCTGTAGCTGCAAACACAAGAATATAAAACCCTAATGAAACCTGTGTATAAAGAAAATTTTTGAAACCCTAGATCAGCTTAATTAATTTACAGATTTTGGCCCCTTAACAGCCATATTCAGCAATGAGCACAGAAATAATTTAAAGAATAAAAATTTCAGGTTTTCGCTGTGAAGAACTTCAGAAAATCTCTCATGCAAATTAGAAAAATAAACTGAATGATAGACCCAAGATCAAATCCAACTGGGCTCAGCAAAAAATGCTCGCGGGAGTTGGCTGGTTCAGCCGAGAACTTCCTCTAACGCCTGGCAATCTTCTTCAGTGAGGGTTTTCCTACATAGCTCACTTCAATCATCAGTAAAGAGGACAAGAATGCTGCTAGATCTAAAAAAGTAATGGAGATACCTGCCATTACTCCATAAACCCTAACAACACTCAAACCCTAGCAAGTGAACAAGATACCTGTGCTCACAATACTCTACAATAAGCTATTATTAATGGCTGAAAAATAAAATATGCAGAAAATTAAACAATCTCACAGCATTTCTAGAGAGTAACACCAGCTAAATTTAGACCCCAAAGTCTTCTTTTATTAACCAGAAACAGTTTACAAGAGAGTTTCTTCAATACCAGACTCACAGATCTAATTATGATCTAAAAATGACCCCTAGCACCCTACTTAAAGGAAATGATCCCAACGGCTAGTTCGAGTGATCCATGTCAAAATGATCTCGACCGTCGATGGAGATCAAGACATCTCTTAATCTCATCCGTCGAATTAAAAAATAATATTTTGCATGCATTCATTTAAAATATTATTATTTTATTAGTTAGGGTTTTTGCTTTATTTTATAATTATTTATTTATTTTTTCAAATGGATCATCGAACTAAGCCTTCGGAAACATCACCTAGGACCTAGGACTTAGGACTTATGAGGGGATTTAAAACCTTTTTGAACCCTCAAGATACATTACATCATGACTTTTACAAGATACATCTTAAGGGGGAAAACCCACTTAATACAGACCGTCATAAACCACCCAGTTCTGCGACACAACTATAATTTAGTAGATTAACACACTAGGATTCTCCTAAAATTCTAATGACAAAATCCATCCCGGCTTTGGGGTCAGGTTGAAGGAAAACTCTGCCGATCATGGATCGGTGAGACGAAAAAGCTTCCGGGACGTAGATTACCACTAGAAAATTAGGTCCACCTAGGCAATTTACATACACGACTCATATCTGCTAAGATTATTTACAATTCATACATGTAGACTGGGTTTACAATTAAAATGATGAAACTGCTGATGACTGCAGGATGGCTCGGACACGTCGATCAGGTGCTGCCCCTTTTTGCCAAGAAAAGGGGGGTGTACTGCATGGGTAGTTGACCATTAGAGGTCAACATCTGGCTCTACTTGGGGACACGTTGCTGCTCCGTAGGAATGTGAGAATCCAGAATCTGCATCCATACAACACAAAAATAAGTAGCGTCCATCCAAAAATCATCATATAAGTTAAGCACAAGAAAGATAAAAGCTCTTCATTTATTAACTATCTAGAAAAAATCTAATCCTAAAACAGAAATGAAAACGCGGAAAAAACAAGGAGTAGGGTTAGAAATACGATACAAAAAATGCCCCACGGCATCAGATGTGTTCAATAAAGTGCATACTGAGCATTTGCCTGCTTTCAGGCAAATCTGTCGGCTGCTTGTCGGATGTGCCATGTCCAATTTTGCATATGGTAGGAGTTTTTCCTATCCGAAAATGAAGCTGCTCGCGGCCGTCTGATGTATCAAATCTTCGTCTCATTCTCTTTCTTTTGCGCTTTTTCTTTGTGGCAGGTTGAATTACTGATGACCTGGAACTTTCTGTTTCAAAACTATCAGATGAAGTATGCGTGATATGTCTTTCTTTATCCTGCATCTGATCTTTATCATTCTTAAGTCTATCTGGATCACCTTCAATTAACCATCTTTCAATTGAACCAATGACCTCCTCATAATAAGATGGAACTTGTTGCAACAAATGAGAAGGTTCCTGATCTGTTGATGTCTCCTGGTTTCTCTTATCCTCTGACCATTGTTGAAACTTTTGAACCTGTATTTTAATGGCATCCATCTGACTAGAGTGTTCAACCTTTATAGCACTGATTTGCCTGGCATGATGTTCTTCCATATCTTTTATTACTTTATCGTTCTTTTCCTTTATGTCCATCAAGCAATGCTGCATGGAATTTATTTCTTCTCTATGATTTGCTTGCATGTTAGCCAACTGATTATTATGATTGAACGTCATGATAGTCATTTCTTCATCCATAGTTAATAACTTGTTTTGCATGGAATCAATTTCCCTATCATGATCAGCTTTCATGGTCATCATATTTTCTTCTAAGCCTGACATTTTGCTGTGCATGAATCTAATTTCTGTTTCATGATTAGTCTTCATGGCCTCAATTTCTTTAGCATGCTGATTTTGCACAATCTCCATCTCCCTATTACGTTTTTCCAGGTGGGTGCATAAAGTTTTGACATCATTGACATAATTAGCTTGATTGCTTTCCATATTTTTTACCAGCATCATTAGGTCTCGTATAATTTGCTTTTGTTCTTCTTTTTCATTATCATTTGTCCCTGCTTTTTCACTATCATGGTCTTGATCTGCAATAGTACTGGTGGATGACACATTCTGATCTTGAAATCTTTCTTCAACAGCTGGTCCTTTTATAAGATTACTTTCTTTCTTTTGCACAATTTTAGGGGCAGAAGGCACGCTGTTTGGATAACCATATCTATCTTTAAAAGCATTGATAATGTCTTCTAAAGAAGTGAAAGAATCCTTAGGAAAATTGTTAAACCAATTCAAAGCATCATCTTCTAAAGAAAGGACAAATAGACGCATTTTGATATCTTCATGATTAAACTGAGGGGGTCTACAATATATGACCATTATGCGAGTAAACAAGCCTAGATGCCTTCTAACAGCGATTGAATCACCACCCGAGAAAATAGGTAATTTAGGAATGGCCTCTTCCGGAAAATCATGGAGACGTTCAGTAAAACGACATGGCTTAAATGAATAATCCATGATGAATGATAAGGGATTAAAAGGATGATAGAACTAGATATCTGCTCAAGAAAATCAATAGATGAAAACAGTGGAGTCGCCACTTGAACAATGAATCTGATTCTAAGATCCAAAAAGGAATCACAAGCAGATATGAGGAAGGCTTCTTGTCTGGGAAAAATGAGAAAATGGAGTCGCCACCCAAACAAGAAACCCACCGAAGAGATGCTGATGATATGACGAAAAATAAGGCAATGAAAGATCCAACTGATAACCTCAAAGGTTGAATCTGCCAGCTCAAAATGAGAGATGAGAAAGATGAGAAAATGAATGTCGATGAAACTCCAGGAACAGAAAAAACTCTGTCCCCGACAACGGTGCCAAAAAATGTTGGCGTTGTCGGGCCAGATGAGAAGATAAAAATGAGAAGGAAGATTGTCGTTGAAACGCCGAGAAAACAATTTCCCCGGCAACGGCGCCAAAAAATGTTGGCGTTGCCGGCTCAAACGAATGATAGATAGATGAACGATGAATGATGAAAAGTCGCTGAAACCAGTGTGGACAAAGTCTGCAAAAAATCCCGATTTAATCCTAAAAACACGATTTTTTGAACTAAACGATTTAATCCCCCGACTTTTTGGCGCCTTTTTCACAAAGGAAAAAATCGCGATTTTTTCCTTATACTCCCGATTTAATCGGGAGTCGGCCCAAAATGTCTTCCTCCCTTCCCAAGCCGCGGATAAAGAGGCCGCAACGGTGAAAAAACCATAAATTGAGGCTTCCATCCATGCATTTTCAAGTTATTGCATTGTATTGTTTGTCATACTTCTTGCGAGCATAGCAGTCTCATTTGTAATCAGTTAGTTTTGAGGTTAAGATATGTTTTTGTTTTCCAAGGAAAAACAAATCTTTATACTTCATATTTCTAGTTAGAAAGCAAAGTATACATTGGCTAAGCTACCAGGCTTTCAGTGATCCAGACTCTAACAGTGACTGCCCCTTCAAAAGATTACAAAAGTACCAAAAGGATAGGCATACAACAGTCTTCCGTAGAAAGAACTCCACACCATCAAAAACATTGTTACAGTTGTTGAATGCTTCCAGGAGAAACAACAAAGAGGAGGTCATGAAGATCAAATAGCAACAACCTGTCCAAAAAAAAACAAAACTAGTGCCTCAAAAAAGAACCCATTTTTAAGACAGGAACAAAGTACGTGTGAAATCTTGTGACAACAAAGATCCTTCCTGCAATGAGAGCACGTTTTGAAAGGGAATCTTCTTTAGTGGTGAATTCCCTGTAAATGTGGGGAAAGGTTATGTATCAGAAGTGGGTTTTACCTCCAAGACTTTTTGAATAATAGATGCCAAGGCTAGGTTAATAATCTGACATCTATTGTTTTCTCAGAAAATAAGCAGCTTGGATTCACCAAGCGTTAATTTTCACATCTACTGTGATACTGACTGTTAATTTTCATTGGACCTACCACCTGACACCTTATTACCCAAGCAGATTAAAATCTACTTAATAAATGCATGACTTATTTCTTAATACATTTAGTGGAAACAAAAATTAAAAGGGGAAGAGGATCTCAGTGACTGATTACTTGATGACTTTTAGATGACTCATGATATACATTTATTATATTTTTTGTTGATATTTTGACTCTTGAGAGTTGAGAGTCGGACAGGACTCAAAACTCAGGAGTTGATTCACTATTTTGATATGTGATGTAGCATTAGACTTCATATACATATTATATATTAGCTTTCTTTACATGTTTATGTGGAAATGCATTTATTTGATGTTGTGGATACTCTAGATGTTAAAAAAAATTAAAGAATGAATAATTTTGTGTTTTTTTAATTTTGCCGACTTTTTGCCGATTTTTTCAAAAAAATCCCGACTTTGACGAGTTTTTCAACTTTTGGACCCTTGTCGAATTAATCCCGACTTCGACTTTTTCCACATTGGCTGAAACACCAAGGACAGAAAAGCTCTATCCCCGACAACGGCGCCAAAAAATGTTGTCGCGCAGATTAACACGACAACGCTCAGACCGGGGGTTGTCACTCTGATCCCCGATCCCTCCGTTTATGCCTGTCTCCCGCGGCTAAGGGGGGTAGACCCTACGAGGTGAAGGAGACCAACTGTCGACCAGTTGGTTTGGGAGACACGAAAAGCTGAAATGATTTTATTAATTTGACGGACCAGTGCCTTATGAGAGTGATGTTTAAAAGATTACTTGTTAGATGATATAGAAATATAGACCATGAACAGTAATCATTTGTCATCAAAAGGCATCAGCTAAATCACAATGCTCTTAGAATGACCAAAACGATATCCAGCAACTGAGAATTTTGAAAAGATGAATGCTTTAAACCACCACGAGAATCGTAAATCATTAACCAGGCATCATATTCGTATCTTGACTTGAAAATTTAGATCTCAGCATGAAAGATATAACATGATAATTCCCGAAAATAACTGAATCCGACAAAAGAGAGAATTTTTTTTTTTTTTAATCTAAAGGAAAATGAAACTTAACCAAAAACTCTAAATTTTTATTTTTATTTTTATTTTATTTTTATATTTTTTTTTAAGTGAACTAAATAAAAAATTTAAAATCCTAATCTAATTTTTTTTTTAATGAAACTATTTAAAATAAACTAAAACCTAAGCTTTAAAGAAAATATTATTACTGTGAATTTTCAAAAGAAACTTTAAAATCTAGAATATATCAAAACCCTAAAAAAAGAATTTAAACTATAAAAATATAAATTCTAAATTAAAAAAAAAAAATCTAAATCAAAACGAAAAAGAAAAGCTTTTTCCCCTTTTTAAAATTTTTATTTTTTATATTAAAAAAACAAAATTTAAAACTACATGAAAATCTAAATAAAGTAAAAACTAAACTAAAGAAAATAAATTAAAATCTAACTACAATCTATGTATATCCTAAAGCTAAAGCTAAAACTAAAAAAAACAAAAATGCATACGTAAATAAAACTAAGGAAATCGATTAAATGCTGCCCACAAAAATCGAATGAAAACGCTTTACCTACGCATACAGCTTAGCCGCCATATCAAGAAAAATGGAAATCGTTCTGTTGCTATACGAATTTATCAGCTTGGAACCTGGCCTGTAGCAGCAAAACGATTTTTCTTACCCACGCATATGCCTTTAGGAAAGTAGGAAAACGATTTAAGGTATCACCTGCGTAACCTTTCCAGAACTCTGACGGCGAACCAAATGGACATCCCGACCACGTAGAATGAAATCTCGAGAGCACGTTTCGACTGTCAGAACTTGAAATCGGTTTTGAGATCACCGCTGTTTCGTTGATACACAGATTTTGCTTCAACCGGACGGCAGCGTTTTGGAAACTTCAATTTCAGACGTATGATGGTCATCGAAATGCTGAATCAGGGCTTTGATCACTGCTACGTGCTTATGTCCACAGGTCAACAGATTTGAGGCGATTTTTTGAAGCTGTTACTCCCACACGAAGTGCCCACACATGTGGATTTAACGTTTAACTCTTGAGACCAGTTTGCAGGTGTGCGAGCACCAGACGGAGGCGATTGGAGAAAACGCTGCGACTTTAACTGCGCATAAATTGGAAATCTTGAGGGTGCATAACACAGTTATCACAAATTGATCACGTAACAGGTGACGGCGGAAATATTACGCCAAAACTCGAGCTCAGGGGTCTATAATGGCGGATTTTTCTACGGTTTTGGAGAATGCTGAGGCTGTTTGTCGGCTGCCTGAGATACGTTGTTTTCCCCACACTATAAAACTTGCTCTCTGCGCGTGAAAACAAAGCCCGAAAACCTTTACTCGTCGGCTCTGAAGGAGAATTAAATGATTTTCTATCCTGATCAAACTTAGGCTCACAGATTTCGAAAAATGCCTCTTCCGATGGTGGATGAATATCACTTTGCAGCCTTCAGCAACCATGTAAAACCATGTTGATTAGACCCACGATTTTAAATAGAGGATTGCTATGATCTTGGTAGCCCTGATGTCCTCCTGAAAATATAAAAAAAATTTACTCTTGATGAAAACCCTGTAGCTGCAAACACAAGAATATAAAACCCTAATGAAACCTGTGTATAAAGCAAAATTTTGAAACCCTAGATTAGCTTAATTAATTTACAGATTTTGGCCCCTTAACAGCCAGATTCAGCAATGAGCACAAAAATAATTTAAAGAATACAAATTTCAGGTTTTCACTGTGAAGAACTTCAGAAAATCTCTCATGCAAATTAGAAAAATAAACTGAATGATAGACCCAGGATCAAATCCAACTGGGCTCAGCAAAAAATGCTCGCGGGAGTTGGCTGGTTCAGCCGAGAACTTCCCCTAACGCCCGACAATCTTCTTCAGTAAGGGTTTTCCTACACAGCTCACTTCAACCATCAGTAAAGAGGACAAGAATGCTGCTAGATCTCAAAAAGTAATGGAGATACCTGCCATTACTCCAGAAACCCTAACAACACTCAAACCCTAGCAAGTGAACAAGATACCTGTGCTCACAATACTCTACAATAAGCTATTATTAATGGCTGAAAAATAAAACATGCAGAAAATTAAACAATCTCACAACATTTCCAGAGAGTAACACCAGCTAAATTTGGACCCCAAAGTCTTCTTTTATTAACCAGAAACAGTTTACAAGAGAGCTTCTTCAGTACCAGACTCACAGATCTAATTATGATCTAAAAATGACCCCTAGCACCCTACTTAAAGGAAATGATCCCAACGGCTAGTTCGAGTGATCCATGTCAAAATGATCTCGACCGTCGATGGAGATCAAGACATCTCTTAATCTCATCCGTCGAATTAAAAAATAATATTTTGCATGCATTCATTTAAAATATTATTATTTTATTAGTTAGGGTTTTTGCTTTATTTTATAATTATTTATTTATTTTTTCAAATGGATCATCGAACTAAGCCTTTGGAAACATCACCTAGGACCTAGGACTTAGGACTTATGAGGGGATTTAAAACATTTTTCAACCCTCAAGATACATTACATCATGACTTTTACAAGATACATCTTAAGGGGGAAAACCCACTTAATACAGACCGTCATAAACCACCCAGTTCTGCAACACAACTATAATTTAGTAGATTAACACACTAGGATTCTCCTAAAATTCTAATGACAAAATCCATCCCGGCTTTGGGGTCAGGTTGAAGGAAAACTCTGCCGATCATGGATCAGTGAGACGAAAAACCTTCCGGGACATAGATTACCACTAGAAAGTTAGGTCCACCTAGGCAATTTACATACACGACTCATATCTGCTAAGATTATTTACAATTCATACATGTAGACTGGGTTTACAATTAAAATGATGAAACTGCTGATGACTGCAGGATGGCTCGGACACGTCGATCAAGTGCTGCCCCTTTTTGCCAAGAAAAGGGGGTGTACTGCATGGGTAGTTGACCAGTAGAGGTCAACACCTCTTGTTCTGACTCTTCCTTGACTGAAAACTCCTCTTAAAAATCTCTGTGCTGCCCCTCTGCCACCTACTACTCAATCAATGGCTCGATTTCACTATTGAATCACCTGCTACTGGGAAATCAAACTACCTTGATCACTGAGTATCTGCGACTGGTGTGTTCTCCATCTACCTATTGGCCTCCTCTTATAACCTTCAGTTGGGATTTCAACATCCAAGATTAAAACTTAATCGATGGTTGAGATCATCTTCAAGTCGATCTGTGTGAGTTTTCAAAGAATTATCACATTTTTCAATTAACTAACCAATTTTCCTAATTAGACTTTGGAAAAATTTAAATGATGGTCTATTAATTTAATTGACCTATCTCTAGGTGGAATTTCCAGAAACAAATTCTGCGTTTTGGATAACTTTTGTGTTTTAGCCTATCCACAAAGTTTTGAGAGTAGAACACCATCCGATGCTACAAAAACTAACATAGCTTATTTCCATGTACAAGATGAGAAGCACACCAAGTTGGATCAGACTAAAAAAGAGGCTATTTCATTGGGTATAGCGAAACCTCCAAGGCATACAGGATCTATGTTCCTAGCAACAGAAAGATCATAGTGAGATAAGACGTGAATTTTATGGAGGACAAATCCTTTAAGAAGTCTCGAGAAATGCCAGCAGGTGATCAAAGTGATCCAGCAAAAGCTTCATTGGACCAACAATAGGGGCTGTCGGTAGGACCGCCTATAGGATAGTCACATGGATCCAATACAGTTACCAGTACTAGCATATCCTTAGTTGCAGGAGATCTAGTACGTTCACAACAGATGGAGCAACAGAGGCAAGATGAGGAGCTGGTTGAACCTCCCACTACTAGTGGTCGAACCAATAGGGAAGTTCGTCAGACATTGAGAGATGCAGAGGAGTTCGTTGGAGCTCCTAGGATGAACAAGAGAGAGCGCAGACAACCTGACAGGTACCAAGCATTAGTGGCACAGGTTGCAGAACCTTCAAGCTATTAGGAGGCCGAACAACATCAGGTGTGGATAGATGCCATGGTAGAGAAGCATTGTTCTATCACAATGAACGATGTTTGGGAGGTGGTGTTGTGGCCTAAGGACAGGTTAGTTGTTGGTTCTTTATGGATCCACAAGATCAAGAACACTACAGTCGACAACGTGGAGAAGTATAAGGCTAGGTTCATGGAAAAGGGTATGCACAAAAGGAAGGTATAGATTACGAGGAGACCTTCGCTCGACTTTCCAAATACACTTCTATCTGGTCAGTTATATCCCTAGTAGCACGTATGGGATGGTAGATTCACCAGATGGACATCACGACAACCTTCTTAAACAGGGTGATAGAGGAGGTGTACATAGAACAACCAAAAGGATTCAAGACACATGAGAGGCGCACACATTTGTGCATGTTGAAGAAATCTCTATATGGGCTCAAGTAGGTTCCCAAGGCATGGTAGGTCGGATTGATAGTCACTTGCAACAAATGGGATTCATCAGGAGTGATGCAGATCCAAAACTTTACTACTTGATGGTAGAGGATGAGCAATTCATCCTAGTTTTGTATGTGGATGACCTTTTCTTGACAGGGTCATTAGGGCTCATAGAAGACTGCAAGAGGAACCTGGCAACAAATTTTGACATGAAGAACTTGGGGTTGATGCACTATTTCCTAGGGTTGGAAGTGTGGCAGAAGGACGGGGAGATCTTCCTTGGTCAAGGAAAATATGCTACAAAGATTTTGAAGAGATTCATAATGCAGGATTTTAGACCCATGTCTACTCCCGCGATCACCAACTAGAAGAAGATAGAAACATCATAGGACAAGGATGTTGACCCCACCTTGTATAGACAACTCATCGGTTCTCTCATGTATCTGGTCAACACTACTCTAGATATCTGCGCGGTCAATACTCTCAGTCAGTTTATGGTGGAGATGAAGAGAGTGCATTGGACAACAGTGAGGCACATTTTGAGGTATTTGCATGGCATAATAGAGTATGGGTTGAAATATACCCAAGGAGATGATGTCAGACTACGTGGATTCACAAATGCGAATTAGGCAGGCAGTTCAGTGGACAGGAAAAATACCTCTAGGTATTGCTTCAATGTTGGATTAGGGATGGTTTCTTGGTGCAACAGGAAGTAGAAGTCAGTAGCACTGAGCTTGGTAAAGGTAGAGTATATGGCAGCTAGCACAACCACATGCGAACCTATTTGGCTTCGAAAGATGCTGGTGAGCTTGTTCAGGCAGAGGATGGAGGTGACCAATGTCTAATGCAATAATCTGAGTTGCATCAAGCTCTCTGAAAATCCAGTGTTTCATGACAGGTCGAAACACATAGATATTCAGTGTCATTTCGTTAGAGATTGTGTGCAGCGCGGAGCAGTCCAGCTACAGTGTGTTCCCATAGAAGAGCAGGTTGCAGATATACCCTTGAAAACTCTAGGAAGAGCCAAGTTTGTCTATTTCAGAGAATATATGGGTATAAGTGAGAACTCGTTTTAGTAATAGGGACAACGGATTTTGGATGCTTCTTAGTTGCAGTAGTTGTAGTAGCAACACCAATAGTGAGAGGGAGTGTTGGGTTGTAGTGTAGATGCAGAGTTGACAACAGTTTAGGATGTACAGTGCAATGTCAGTTGCAACACAAATGCAGCATGGTTCAACTATAGTCAGTGGCAGTCTGGAAGTTGAACCAGAGTTAGCGTAGTGGTTGGTGAACAATGGTAGGTAGCTACAGTTGTCATATATCAGCAGTGTGTATAGAGGATGATGTAGAGACATGGTGTTATAGCAGTGCAACTCTAGAGAGAACACCTTCCTCACTAAGAGGAAGTGTTAGTTTTTGTAGCATGGTATGGTGTTCTAGTCTCAAACTTTGTGGAGAGGCTAAAACACATGAGTTCTCCTAAACTCAGAAATTGTTTCCAGAAATTCCACCTAGAGATATCTCAATTAAATTAATTGACCATCATTTAAATTTTTCCTAAGTCTAACTTAGGAAAATTGGTTAATTAATAGTAATTAATTGAGAAAGGTGAAAATTCTCTAGAAACACACACGGATCGACTTGGAGATGATATCAACTATCAATTAATATTTAATCATGACCATTGAAGTCTCAACTAGGGATTATAAAAATAGGTCAATGGGTAGATGGAAAACACACCAGTGGCAGATACTCAGTGATCTATGTTAGAAAATTATATATTACGGAGCAATAGAACACATAAAATATTGCAGAAATATAAACACAGAAAACGCATAAAACAAGAGAGACACAAATATACGTGGTTCACCCAGTTTGGGTTACGTTCACGGAGAAACAACCAGTCCTTCTTTTATTATATTATCCAGCAAACTGAAGAGATACAACCTACAACAGATCCGCTGTAACACCCTCTTCGCTCTCAATCTCCTCTCTCTTCCTCACTCAGAATACAGATCTACATAGACGCAATACAATTCCCTCATATATAGTGAGGGGTTGCCTTTTAGGGCAAAAAAAACTAAATTAAACATAACTTCTACCGTCAGATCATCCGCCTAATGAACGGTCCGAACCCCTGTGGGGGGGACAAGTCCCCCCCGCACCCCCCCGCGTGGAGGGGTGTACAGTCTTCCTGGGGTATACATCCGGCTGAGACCTTTGAATACAGAAGATAATCAGGCTCCATACCCAACAATCTCTCACTTGGAGACTGATTATAGAAACTCCACTGTTGCTTCATTTGCTAGACAATAACTCCATTTTGGACCCGACTGTTTCTCATCTTCTTCATCATACTTGAAGACCAATTGACACTGAGCAGATTCTCAGTTTCTCCCTGGTTACAACTTTTGTTAGCATATCTGCAGGATTCTGGCTAGTGGGTATCTTTTCCAGCTTCAACTGTCCATCTTCCAATGCTGATCGTATGAAATGGTACTTGAGCTGTATATGTTTAGTCTTGGAATGAAATGCAAAGTTTTTTGCAAGATGTATGGCACTCTGGCTGTCATTGTATAACCTGCCCAACTCCAAATTTTTACCCAATTCATCCAGAAACCTTTGTAACCAAATCATTTCTTTACTAGCCTTTGTAGCAGCGATATACTCTTCTTCTGTTGTTGAAAGTGCAACAACACTTTGGATTTTTGAAACCCAACTGATAGCTGTTCCACCTACAGTAAATACATATCCTGTAGTGTTCCTCCTGTTATCTCTGTCACCTGCCATATCTGCATCAACATATCCCTGTAGAACAATGTTTGAACCACCAAAGCATAATGCTTGATTTGTGGTACCTCTCAAATGCCTGAGAATCCACTTCACCGCCATCCAATGTTCTTTTCCTGGATTGTTCATGTACCTGCTTACAACTCCCACTGCATGTGCAATATCAGGGCTTGTGCAGACCATTGCATACATTAAGCTTCCAACTGCTGATGCATATGGAACTTTAGACATATGAGCCCTTTCTTCCCGAGTCTTGGGACACGCCTCCTTACTTAATTTGAAATGGCTAGCCAAAGGTATACCCACTGGTTTTGCATTCTGCATATTAAACCTTTTCAACACCTTTTCTATGTACTCACTTTGAGACAATGTTAATTTGCGATTCTTCCTGTCTCTAGTTATTCTCATACCAAGGATTTGTTTTGTAGCACCCAAATCCTTCATTGCAAATGAGTTTGCCAATTTCCTTTTGAGCACATTTATCCCCTGCATGTTAGAACCTGCAACAAGCATGTCATCTACATACAATAACAATATAATATAGCTGCCATCATTTTGCCTTTTGAGATAAACAAAATAGTTAGAGTGACATCTAGTATAACCTTGTTCAGACCTAAACCTGTCAAATTTTAGATACCACTGCTTTGGAGCCTGTTTTAAGCCACACAAGCTCTTCTTCAACTTGCACACTAGTTTCTCCTTCCGTTTTACCTCATATCCTTGTGGCTGCTACATATATATCTCTTCCTCCAAATCCCCATGGAGAAAGACTGTCTTCACATCTAACTGCTCAAGATGCAAATCTTCAGCTGCTACTAGACTTAGAATAGTTTTGATTGAAGTCATTTTCACAACAGGAGAAAATATTTCATCAAAGTCTATACCCTTTTTTTTACAAACCCTTTCACCACAAGTCTAGCTTTATACCTTTTTCTACCTCCATCTTCTTCCTTCAACTTGTAAACCCGTTTATTTTGCAATGTTGTTTTACTTGCAGACAACTTGACTAAGTCCCAAGTCTGGTTATGTGCTAAGGAGTCCATCTCTTCTTTCATGGCTTGCTCCCACTTCTTCCTGGTTTCTACCTGCATTGCTTCTTCATAACATTCTGGTTCACCAGAATCAGTCAACAATACATAATATAATGAAGGAGAGTATCGTTCAGGGTCTACTTATCCTGGTAGATCTTCTAACACCACTTTCGGGTGTTTGAGGTGCTTGTTGCTGTTGTTGTTGTTGTTCTAGCTGTTGATCGTTATGATTTTCAGGCACCATCACTTTTCCTGTGATATCGTCAAGCACTGTGTATTCTCTGTTTTCTTTTTCTTGCAACTGATTCTTATACAAGACCTTTTCATTGAATATTACATCTCTGCTCCTAATGATTTTGTGATTTTCATAATCATATAAGCGATAACCAAAATCATTAACACCATATCCAATAAAGGTACATTTTTTTGATTTTTCCTCAAGCTTTGTTTTATTTTCTTTATTAATGTGGACAAAGGTTTCACAACCAAATGTCTTTAAAAATGAGTAGTTTACCTTTTTACCTGTCCATGCCTCCTCTGGAATACCACCATCCAAGGAACTTGAAGGCCCTTTGTTTATTAGATAACCAACAGTGTCTACAACATCTGCCCAAAATTGTAAAGGGAATCCTGCATGCAATCTCATGCACCTTGCACGCTCCATGATTGTCCAGTTCATCCTTTCTGAAACACCATTTTCTTGTGGTGTTCCTGGAACTGTCTTCTCTCTGCGAATTCCATTCTCTATACAGTACCTATCAAACTCTTTGTTGCAATATTCACCTCCATTATTTGATCTGAGACACTTCAACCTTTTCCCTGTCTCATTTTCAACCAAAGCTTTCCATTTCTTGAAAGTATCAAATACGTCAGATTTATTTCGAATACAATAAATCGAAGTTTTTCTGGTTGTGTCATCAATAGAAGTAACATAATTACGAGAGCCACCAAGAGATGATACCTGAGCAGGTCCCCATACATCTGTATGCACAAGCTCTAATTTTTCGCTCTTCTTTTCTTTCCCAACTCTAAGGAATCTGACTCTCTTCTATTTTCCATAAACACAATTCTCACAGAATTTTAAATCAACTTGCTTCAAACCTTTCAACAAATTTCTTGAGTTTAGAATCTGCATCCCCTTCTCACTCATGTGCTCGAGCTGTGATGCCACAATGCTGTATCTTCTCTTGTAGAGGTTAAAGCATTAACAAAATTAGAAATACGATTTCATAAATACAGTGTCCCAACCTTTCCTCCTTTCGCTATTACCAAGGATCCTTTAGTGACCTTCCAGGTTTTATCTGTGAAAGTACTTACGCAACCTTCACCTCCCCACTGCCCTGTTGAAATCTGATTTTTTTTTTTTTTTTTTTTTTTTTTTTCAGATCTGGAACATGCCTTACCTCCTTCAATATCCATTGATTTCCATTATGTTGTTTTATTAAAATTGTGCACATTCCAATGATTTTACAGGGTTTATCATCACCCAATCGAACTTGTCCAAAGTCTCCTTGAACATAATCATGAAATTGTTTCTTATCAGGTGTGGCATGGAACGAGGCGCTTGAATCTACCACCCAGGCATCAATAATACTTTCTAATGAAAGAATCAAAGCATCTTGCAACACATCACCTGTTACATTCGCTTCATGAGTAGTTTCTTGCTGTGCTTCTCCTTCTTTTCCCTTCCGAGACTTGCAATTTTTCTTCAGGCGTCCTTTCTTCCCACATTTCCGGCACACTATCCCCGATCTGGACTTGGATCTGCCTTTTCTTGACTTACTGCGATATCTTGGGTTCTTTCCTCTTTCCATTTTTCTCCCCCTAGTCTCTGTAGTCAAAGCATTGCCTGATGTCTCACCAGAGCTTTTCCGTCGCATTTTCTCGCTAAGGATTGCACCAACAACATCATCAAACTTTAAAGTACTAGATCCAGAGATAGAGTTACTAATGGCCATAACTAAACCATTCCAACTTTCCAACAATGAACTCAGAAATAACAGAGCCCTAACTTCATCGTCAAAATTTACCCCTATAGAACTTAACTGACTTGTAACTGTATTAAAATCATTTAAATGATCTGCAACAGATCCACCTTCGGACATCTTCATATTAAATAAACGCTTCATAAGAAATACCTTATTTGAGGCTGAGGGTTTTTCATATAGTTTGGCCCAATGTTACTTGGGAGCGGGAGCGGAAGCGGGGAGCGGAGCGGAAGCGGGAGCGGGAGCGACCATGTTCAGAAGCTCCCGGTTTGGGAGCGAATCCCGGAGCGATTTTTAAAAATATATATATTTTTTTATATTTTTTAATTTTTGATACATATATGTCAACAAAAACATGTAGAATGATGAATTAGATATAAAAAACATAAAAAAGCATAGATTGAACCATATAACAACAATCATCTAGAAGTTATAATCTTCATCAACCACGTCCGCAAGTTAGTAACATAGTAACATACAACATATTGAGTCTCATGATTCATCAATCTTAAAGTTTCAAGCTTTCAAAATTCAATATATAACATTTATCATCATTGATCACCAAAGTTGTACTTGTAAGCTAAGTGTAACCATTACAACAAATAATATCTAACATGAAATGAAATGTTATAAAATGAAACGAAATGAAACAACTTTCAACTTTCATGAAGCATCATATTCATAATTCATTACTAATGAGTTATAATTGCCAACTTCAAACTTAAATTGTCATATATTGTTTAAAAAAATATCATAATAAATATGAAAGAGTCAATAGTTATAAAAGCTACTAGAAACTAGAGAAGAGAAGTAAATCTATTATCTATTTCTTATGCTTGGGCCTCTTGCCACCACGAGAAATGTCTAATTTTTTAGTCTTGTTGCAAAATCAGGATCTTTGTCATTAATATCACCCTCCAAGCATTAATATCCAGAGGTATCTTTGTCATTACCTTTGTATCTGTATAGGGATCTTTGTCATTAATATCACCCTCTAAGCATTAACATAAGATAGAAAAAGCATAGCATGTCAAGTCAAGATTTTGTTTGAGTGATGCGTACATTTTTAGAAGGGTCATGATAGAGGAGTTCGACAACCAATGTCACTAACATCAAGGTACATAGAGGGATTGGTACTCTTGATTAAATATGAGTTCCATACCCTAATACATGACAAAATTCAATGGAAACATTGCAATCCCCCAATCCTGAAATCTTGAAAAACTGATAAGTCTGCTGGATTTTGAATGAAATCTAAAATTCTACTTTCTCCATATGAAATCCAATGAGGACGAAACCACTCTCAAACATCCTGAGTCATTTCATGGTAATGTTAAAAATTTAAGTAAAAGGATGAAAATGAAAATTAAAGAAAATGTCACTTTTACTTTAAGAATTTAACATTACCATGAATAGCATATCAATACTAGGGCCTAGACTTGATCATTAAGTTGCCCCACTCAAAAACTATTTGTTTCTTTCAAAAAAAATTGCATTTCGAACATTACTACAAAAAAAAAAATGCAAAAAAGGCAAAACGCTCCCGAAAACGCTCCCGAAAAGGCAGGGAGCGAATTTTTTTTAGGGAGCGCGCTCCCGAAATCGGGAGCGATTTCGGGAGCGCGCTCCTGACCCGCTCCCGCCCGAGCGCGGATCGGGAGCGGGAGCGAGGGGGGGGGGGCGCTCCCCCGCAACACTGGTTTGGCCAATGTCGACATTAAACCTTCTGTTGTCGTTTCCTTTGAAATATTAAATGCTACTGACACCGCAAGGCACAACCGTAACTTTTGATTGTGGCAATCAAGTTGAACTCGATGTGCTTCCAACTAGTCTATACCAATGAGGACATCATAAGAACCAAGTGGTAAAATATTCAAGTTTGCTCATATGAAGATTACCTTCAACTCTAGTGGACATCTCTCCACCATTTCACTAACTTCTATCTTGGTTCCAATGGCTAATTGAACTAGCCATGACTTGCTATGCTTACACTTCTTAAGAGCACATTTTGAAACCACTTTAGGTGTAACATAACTGTGACTAGATCCTGGATCTATTAGAATGGAAAGGTATTGCTTAGCAATCTTACCTGAAACTTTCAGTACTGTTGATTGATTATCTGCTTGGTGGTCTTCCAGGGTAGCATAGATCCTAGGGATAGTCTTTGCTACATCGTTAACAGTTGTAGCCCCCCGAATGTTGTGAACATTCTTGGTGTTTCTCTCCTTGCCCTCGGAAGAGCAAGACCTCCGGACCTTCTTATGTGGACAATTTCTGAGTGAATGTTATTCTCCACATCCCCAGCATCGAATAGGCTCTCTTGTCCTTTTCCCCTTTGCTTCAGCTGGCTTGGTCTCACTTTGTGTTCCAAGTGCCTTTCTGTCGAGAATATCCCATTCTGTGTCTGTCATACTCGTCGGCTTCTTTGTCTTTCCGTTCAATGGTAGGTACAGATCTCTCTGATACAGATAATCTTCCATCTGCATCTTCCAGGACTGGCAGTTTTGGCCGTTGAATTTTTCGACCCTAAACCTACCATCTTCCGCCATAACTCCCACTTGAACCAAGAACCCTTCTCTCTCCTGCGAGCTTATTAGCCAAATAGACCTTTGGCTCTGATACCAGTTGTTAGAAAATTATATATGACAGAGCAATGGAACACATACAATATTGCAGAAATATAAACGCAGAAAATGCATAAAACAAGAGAGACACAGATATACATGGTTCACCCAGTTTGGGCTACGTCCACGGAGAAACAACCAGTGCTTTTATTATATTATCCAGCATACTGAAGAGATACAACCTACAACAGATTCGCTGTAAAACCCTCTTCGCTCTCAATCTCCTCTCTCTTCCTCACTTAGAATACAGATCTACATAGACGTAATACAATTCCCTCATATATAGTGAGGGGTTGCCTTCTAGGGCAAAAAAAACTAAATTAAACATAACTTCTACTGTCAGATCATCCGCCTAATGAATGGCTTATATTGACTAGAAATTACTAGACTTTTACAAGGCAATTTTACATCTATTTTTAGCTTCGGGGGCGCTGCCCCTGAACCCCCTCCAAGGGACCGCTGGCCCCTGAACCCCCCAGCCGGGGGGGATCGGCTCCCCCGAACCCCCACAGGAGTCGATCCCCCACGGGGGGGACAAGTCCCCCCTGCACCCACCTCGTGGAGGGGCGTACAGTTTTCTTGAGGTATACATCCGGCTGAGACCTTTGAATACAGAAGATTATGAGGCTCCACACCAAACAATCTAAACAATTAGATTTACCAGTGCAGGTGATTCAATAGGAGATATTGAGTAGTAGGTGGCAGAGGGGCAGAGTAGCAGATTTCCGAAGGAGTTTCCAGTTCTGGAAGAGTCAGGAGAGGAGGTCGTATTATTTCTCCAGGAGGTTGCGCAGGGCCTACCCACAGCCTCAAAGGGGTAGTTCGATTTAGCCTAGTTGGAGGTGGATTCAATTTCCAAAGGCTGGGAATATTTCTAGAAGGCCAGGAGGATCATTTCTAGAGAAGCAACAGGTAGAATGACTTGAGTAGTAGTAGTTCCGGGGCTAAGCGAGTTACAGGTTGCTTAGAGGTAACCCAGAAGACTGTGTAGGGGGCTTGGATGACTGACTTGGAGTTGTCAGATTGAGCAATGATTGCTTGATGAGTAGGGTAAATTCCCTTAGATATTTTTGCCAGTATTTCTCTCATATAGAAATGCCAGTTTGGTATCATTTTATTGTACTTAGAAATTATGCTACTGTATAATAATAAAACTGTCATTGCTGCACCAATTTTCCCATATTGGGTTTTTCCAGGGACAATTGTCCAAAAATAATTGCGTCATTTTTATGTGTGTGCAAGCATTTTTCAATTCCTATTTTTTGCTTCCACAATATTTTTTTTATGATGAAGAAATTGCAGTGTGAATTATTCTTTGTTTTCCGTAGCAAATAAACTGCATAATAATTAACCCGTTAGAAGAATAATTTCCGGTTGTTGCATTTCAAGGAATTTTCACACACGTCACAAGGCCTGCTAGATTTTGGGGCAAAAGTTCCATTAGAAGATTAATCTTCCACAAGGAAAAGGCCCCCATATGTGATGTCATGACAAAAATGTGAGGTCAAAATGGTGAATGTGTCCTATCTTATGAATAAAACAACCCGCCATATAATAATATAAAATAAGTCCATCAAAAATATGTTCTAAGGTGTATCATGATAATGTGGGTGGCCCCATTAAAATAATAATCAACTACCTCCACAGATGTTCTATCGAGGTATATAGTCCATAAAGGCTGTGTACCATGAAAATAGTAGCATATCTTAGTAAAACCCCTCCAAAATCCAAAGTCATAACAAAAGGGAACTGTGCGTTACTTCCTAGTCACAAAAACCATTATGAACTAGAATCACACCATGCCACTCTTAATCCATTAATAATTGTTAGGGTGTTTCACATGAGAGATATATGAGCGATGGGCTAGGCAAACCATGAACAACATAATTATGAATTCTCGATCAATGATATTCCATTGCACCAGAGAGAATCTAAAAAATGGTCAACCAAGGCATAAGTGAAACCATAAACCCTAGGTCATCCAAAACTCAATCAACTTGTAGAACATTCATTTGTGATAAAAATCACAAGAGTAGTGGAAAGCTCCACTAATATATATATATATATATATATAGAGATCAAAACTGGAAAACAGGAAAACAGAAACCGTAAAATTTTTGATTTTGTACTTACCTAGACTGCTATCTGATCCGGTGAAGTTGATGATGGTGCAATTACTCTGCTCCAATTACCCGGGAGACCAATTCCACCCAGCCAGACTGAGTAGAGACTGGCTGCTCAATCCAGTAAGCTTCTCACAGAAGTTCATTGTCCCCCGTGCCCAGAACCTCAGACGGATTAAAGCTCTTCCAATGGCAGACCTCTCTCACTGGCAGACCTCTCTCACTGCTGAATCCTTCCTCCTGGTTTCTAACTCTGTTCTTCCAGCCCCCTTTCTCGATTCAGACCTCCGGTTTTATCTGCGGGCCTGGCGGTGGCCGCCCTCCCACCTGCAGCCACTGCCTTTCCTCCCCCTGACACGCCTTCCATGCATTTTGCGGCTCTCAGATATTTTTCCCTCTTGTCTTATGACTTTGCTTACGTATCCCATTTGGTTTATGCGCCCCTTATATAAGGGTGTTTTCTTTTCTTTTTTTGATTTTATTTTTATCATAAGGTTTGATTTTATAAAGTTCAATATATATATTTTATAAAGTTTAAAATTTATATTTATAAAGTTAAATCATATTTATTTTAAACTTTGATTCATATTTGTTTTAAGGTTTATTATATCTGTTTTTAATATAAAGTTTAAAACTTTATATTAGAGGATTAGTTTAGGTGGGTTGTTACATACACTCCCCCTTCAGAAAACTTCGTCCCGAAGTTAGAGTTTTAGGTTTAAGATTTTAATGGTCACGTCTTTCCCTATCCAGGTCCCCAAGCTATTCTAAAATCCTCCTATCCTTCCTAATCTCTTCTGCTCCCATCCTATCCGTCCTCTACTGGAGTATGCCATGGCGTCAGTTTTACTGACCTAACCATTCATAAACTCTAAGGTGACAGCGTCGGTTATACCGACCTGATTCCCAGTAGGCATCCGGCAGTCATCATCACACGTCTAGGGGAGCGTGATTCACACAGTCCTCCCATGACTCCAGGATTCGGAGGATAAACGGTGGGCAACACCTCCACCCCTCCTAGTAGAATTAGGGCTAATACCCTATCATAGAATCACTTCGAGCTTTAATTGTTCTGAGGTTCTGTCATCACGTGGTCATCCCGGTAACTGTCTATTACCTGCAATCATACACTTATCTATGCATTCGTAAAATGTGTATCAGCATATTCAAAATAACTCACGTATTATTCACTTATGAATTCATCTATGATACTACAGTACAACATATTTTGCCATATTCCATGCATGTCTTTTGACCTTCATCTAGAATGTACTCACTTCCTGATTTCTATCCCATTGGTCGTATTGACATGTATAAATAAATCAGATCTATAATATCTTAATTTCTTTCAGAAGTAAAATCATTCAACGATTTCTATTCCATTGGTCATATTGACATGTATAAATAAATCAGATCTATAATATCTTAATTTCTTTCAGAAGTAAAATCATTCAACGGTTTTTTTTTTACTTTACCTTGACAACTATAATTTAGTAAAACGAACCACATATATCGTTTTGGTATCCATGTACCAGCAGAAATTAAACATATATTATGTCACAAAATGTCACGTTTATCTATAATCATTCAAAAATGTTTCTGAGTCTCTGATTGCAGTGAAGTAAATATATACTAAACATAGTTTAAAGTTCTTCAAAATTGACATAGATTAGGGTATCTTTGACATATGTCCTTTGTATTTTCCCAAGTTGTTGATCCGGGACTATACTTGTCCCATTGGACCTTAACTTGGTTCACCAGGCAGTTCCTCAGCTAACGAACTCTATGTTCCAGTATACGTAACGGTTCGACCGTTATGAATCCCTCGTCCGATACCTGCAATTCCTTCCACTGGAGGTTATGAGATAGATCAGCTATATAATGTCTTAATACAGAAACATGAAATACATTATGAATTCTATGCAGGTGAGGTGGCAGGGCAAGACGATAGGCAACAGGTCCCACTCTTTCCACGACTTTAAATGGCCCAATAAATCGGGGTGACAACTTTGTCCCTTTTCCGAATCGAATAGTACTTTTATTTGGTTTGATGCGGATGAAAACCTGATCCCCTACTTCATACTTCCTATCAATTCTGTGAGCATTAGCATAACTCTTTTGTCTATCCTGGGCTTCCTTTAATCGTTGTCTAATCTGTCTTACCTGTGCTTCCATTTCATGGATTAATTCAGGTCCTATAATCACTCGATCTTCTAACCTGTCCCAACTTAACGGTGTTCTGCAAGGTCGACCGTATAAAGCTTCAAATGGAGGCATTCCAATCGAGCTGTGGTAACTGTTGTTGTATGCGAATTCAACCAAGGGTAAGTACTTTTCCCAGTGTGACTGCTGATCCATCACATACATTCGCAACATGTCTTCAAGAACTTGATTTACTCTTTCAGTTTGCCCATCAGTCTCAGGATGGTAAGCAGTGCTTAAATTTAGCTGAGTACCTAAGGCTGTCTGCATGCACGTCCAGAATCTAGAAGTGAATCGCGAATCTCTATCGGATATAATCTTTTTAGGTACTCCATGAAATCTGATAATTTCATTTATGAATACTCGAGCTACGTCAGCAACATCGTAAGTATCTCTTACGGGAATGAAATGGGCGCTTTTTGTTAATTTATCCACCACTACTAAAATGGCATTGTGTCTTTGAGAAGTAAGAGGTAGTCCAGTGATAAAAGCCATAGAAATGGTCTTCCATTTAGACATAGGAATGTCGTGGGGTTGTAAGAGGCCTGCTGGGTGACAATGATCTGCCTTTACTTGTTGACATTCCAAACATTTTGCAACAAATTGAGTGATATAGCGCTTCATACCTGACCAAAAGAAGAGTTTCTTGGTGTCCGCATACATTTTCCCTACTCCAGGGTGAGCACAATATACTGCTCTGTGGGCTTCCCCAAGGATGGTATCTCGAAGATTTTTATCATCAGGAATATACATCCTTCCATGGAATCGTAAGATTCCATCGTTTTCTAATTCATAACCCTCAAATTTAGGTTCTTTTGCCCTTTTACCCTCAAGACTTGCTCTCACTTTTAAATACCAGTTGTCTTTTATAAGATGATCCAGTACTCGTTGTCTTAAGTCCACTTTAATGGGTATGAGAGAAAATACCCGAGGTCTCCTGCTTAAAGCATCGGCTACTACATTTTCTTTTCCCTTAATGTATGATATTCCGAAGTCATATTCACTTAGGAATTCACTCCATCGCCTTTGCCTGGCATTTAAGTCTCTTTGGGTGAACAAATATTGTAGACTTTGATGGTCGCTTTTAAGTGTAAAACTTCGTCCCACTAGATAGTGTCTCCAAATCTTTAAAGCTAGCACTACAGCGGCTAATTCTAAATCGTGAGTAGCATAGAGTTCTTCATGAGGTTTTAACTTTCTGGAAGCATATGCTATCACTCCCCTATCCTGCATCAACACTGCACCCAACCCTTGCTTGGATGCATCAGTACATACCGTAAAGTCTTTGCCCATATCAGGGACTCTTAGGATTGGTGCACTGGTGAGTAGTCTTTTGAGTTCAGAGAATGCTTTATTACATTCCTCGGTCCATTCATACTTAACACCTTTACGCTGAAGGGTTGTGATTGGCTTTGCGATTTTGGAGAATCCCTCCACAAATCTCCGGTAATAACTGGCTAAACCCATAAAGCTTCGTATTTCATGTGCATTTTTCGGTATTGGCCATTCCATGATCGCTTTTACCTTCTCAGGATCTACTGAAATCCCTTCACCTGATATGATGTGACCCAAATAATGAATCCTTTCCTGAAAGAAGGAACACTTGGATAGTTTTCCATATAACTGACGTTCTCTAAGGCAGGACAATACTATCCGCAAATGATCTTCATGCTCTTTCTCATTCTTGGAATAGATGAGAATATCATCTAAAAAGACTTGCACAAATTGATCAAGATATTCACGGAAAACACTGTTCATAAGATTCATGAACACGGCTGGCGCATTTGTTAATCCAAATGGTACCACAGTAAATTCATAATGTCCAAAACGTGTCCGGAATGCAATCTTAGAAATTTTTGAAAAGACAGCAACTCCTTTCATTTGATCAAAAAGATCATCGATTCGAGGCATAGGGTATTGATTCTTTATTGTAGCTCAATTCAAGTCTTGATAATCTATGCATAATCTTAAGGATCCATCTTTCTTCTTCACAAAAATTATAGGAGCGCCCCAAGGTGATGTACTGGGCCAAATATGCCCTATATCGAGTAGTTCCTTCAATTGGATTTGCAATTCCTGAAGTTCTGGAGCTGTCATTCTATAAGGCGTTTTAGAGATCGGTTGGGTACCTGGTTTTAATTCAATAGTGAGATCCAATTCTCTTACCGGGGGTAATCCAGGTAGTTCCTTTGGAAATACATCCGGGAATTCGGCTAACACCGGATATTGTTCTAAGGATGGCCCTTTTTCCTGGCTTACTTCTTGAATTGCATAAGCCTGACAACCTTTCCTTAAACAACGCTTCATCTGCATTGCTGAAATGTAGCGTAAAGAAACTTCCCTCTTGATTCCTTGAATTTGGATTACTTCTCCCTCATCATTTATGCCTAGAATCCTTTTCCCATAACAGTCTACCCAAGCTTGGTGAGCTTCTAGCCAATCCATACCTATGATAAGATCATACGTTCCTAAGGCTGTGACATAAACTTTCAGTTTAGTCGAACAGACCCCTAGGTCAATTTTGCATTGATCCACACTCAAGCCCACGGTTTGGAGTTCTCCTGAGGCCATTTCCACTTGGTGGAAATCATTTTGTCTACGAGCTGCCAACCCACATTTGTTTAATGCATATGACGAAATGAAACTATCTGTGGCACCTGTATCAAATAAAATTTTGAGTTTTATACCATTGATAATACCTGAAGATTCCACTACAGTGGATTGATGGGCTGCTTGGTCATGGTTGACTACTGCATGAATTCTATGATTACCTCGATTGGTTGATATCGGCTCCTTTCCAGTCCTATGCAATATATTCGATGAAGCTTCTGGGCAGTCACGCTGAAAATGCGGTCCCCCACATCCCCAACAATTGAGCTGCGTTGATCCTCTTGAATCAAGGTGTGAATTTCTAGAGAACGAGCTTCGTCCTCTCATGTTGATTCCTCTCGCACTTCTTCCTCTACCGGCAGTCCCTCGTGATGCCCATGGTCTGGTGTTTGATGATTCTGCGGCTATAGTGTTTACTGCCATGGGAGCTCTTGTCAAGTCAAGATTTTGTTTGAGTGATGCGTACATTTTTAGAAGGGTCATGATAGAGGAGTTCGACAACCAATGTCACTAACATCAAGGTACATAGAGGGATTGGTACTCTTGATTAAATATGAGTTCCATACCCTAATACATGACAAAATTCAATGGAAACATTGCAATCCCCCAATCCTGAAATCCTGAAAAACTGATAAGTCTGCTGGATTTTGAATGAAATCTAAAATTCTACTTTCTCCATATGAAATCCAATGAGGACGAAACCACTCTCAAACATCCTGAGTCATTTCATGGTAATGTTAAAAATTTAAGTAAAAGGATGAAAATGAAAATTAAAGAAAATGTCACTTTTACTTTAAGAATTTAACATTACCATGAATAGCATATCAATACTAGGGCCTAGACTTGATCATTAAGTTGCCCCACTCAAAAACTATTTGTTTCTTAAAAAAAAATTGCATTTCGAACATTACTACAAAAAAAAAAATGCAAAAAAGGCAAAACGCTCCCGAAAAGGCAGGGAGCGAAATTTTTTTTAGGGAGCGCGCTCCCGAAATATATATATATGTTTTATTTTTTACTGGATACCTAGCAGTGAGTACAACATGTGGGTAAAGTTTGTCAGCAACCAAACACCGTGGACATTATGTGGAAATTGAGGCTTGGCTTTTTCTAGATTTGACGATATTGTTAGGTATCCATTGTGGTGAGCAACATTGGTGTCAAGTCTAAAGTTATCTTGACAACCTTGATGCTCAAGTCAAAATAAGGTTTCTGTCACTCTTAGAAGCAACACTTAATCTAGGATACAATATGTCATATTTACATGTTGATGTTTCAACCTAGTTACTTGTGCATTCTGATTATCGGTTCCTGGTTATGTTGACCATATGAGTAGTTCTTGCAATTGAGGAGATCTCATTCCCCTGAGATTTGGACGCCACTTGTTAGCTGGAGCTACCTGAACTACTTGAAGAGGAGTTCAGTGTTTTGATACTCAAGTAAAACAATTTATCTTTAGTTTAGTTGACTTGTGTTCAACAATGTTACTAGAGCTGGACGTGACTAATCATGCTGACCCCAAAACTAGAACTAGGAAAATACAGGACACAAAAACCAGTCACCAAGAAATATATAAAGCCTTCAAGTTTTGATTAAAATTATGTATATTCAGGTACATCCATTCAAATCCAAACCATTAGATATAAACACAAAAGTTTTTATCATGTATATTCTATATAGCATTGTAAGGGTGAGTATGACAAAATGGCACTGATTGCAATACATTGCTAAACAAAATATAACTACATTGAGGCTCTAAATGGCTTGCAGAGTACAAAAATGGGGTGTGCACTGGTACAAACTGTTAAACATGGCTGGTTTCAATCCAGTTCCAATAACAATGGTCTTCAGTTGGAGTTCAGTTCAGTTGAGCAGTCAACAGTTCACTTTAAATCTATTCATGCACATGCTGTTACTACTTTGGAGAGGAGTGCACTACTTCTAGAAGCTTCATGCAAGTGAATCCTCACAAACACAATTGACTTCAGGCAAACCTTCACATGACTGCATCTCTTTTGGTAACGTGTTTATCAGCACAACAAAAGCAGCTATCTACACAGGACTATCACACTCAACAGTAAACTCTATGCACGCTAGAAACTAACAGAAAATTTCAACTTCACAAACATTCTACAATCTACACTACTCTCTCTCATCTACCCTATGTGTCGTACAGCTACAAGGATCAGTTCTCAAAAGCACTCATTTTCCTGCTTTGTACCACGATAAAATAAAAAATGCACATGAGATTGCAGTAAATACAAGATGTGTACATGAAACTCACACATGTTCTCTTTTCATAGATTCATATATTTATATACAATCAGAGTATAGAATCCTACTGAAGGACCCCCAATCTCAACACTAACGAACTGCCGTATTTTAACCCATTGACTTACAGCTAAACAACTTTCTAACAACCCATCTAATTTCTGCATTGGATCTGAGTAAAATAAGCGTCATATATTATTATTGCGTAATAGGAAGGGAAATTGCCCGGGTCGAATGGGACAGTGGACGGTTGCGTAATTATTTTCTCTATTACAAATAGTCCTATATATACGAGCGTGTTAACACTAGCGCGATAACCAACATACCAAGCGGCGGAACCTGGTGCGGTTTCAAATCGCGGAGGTGGTGCGGTTTCAAATCCCCACGGTGCACTATTTATAAGCGTTTTTATTATATTTTCACGCAATATCCAATTCGCAAATAGCAATGGCGGGATTCGGAGAGGGCGACAAGAGCTGGATAGTAGACGACCGAGCGGACGGGACCAACGCTCATAACTGGCATCGTAAGGACAGAACTAAAAAAGCATACTTGCATTCCATCTCTATCGTCAATTGCCAGGCTACGGAGAAGCCGAATATCGGTCAATTGCCAGGCTACGGAAAAGCCGAAGCATACTTTCATTCCACCAGATGAGCTCAGGTGTGCTGACTTTGTCGACAGAAGATCGGCTATATTGCAAGCTGTAGTCCGTAAAGCTGCTGGATTCAAGAAAAATGATGCTCAGTCTGGCTGGGGACAACTGAGCGTGTGTCAGAACCACTATACCCCTTCGCCATATTTGTTGCCCAAAACTTTTAGAGATGGCCTTTGTGACTTGCAAATCTAAGTCATCAACTCGCTAACCATCCAACCGGTCCACATAAAGCAAGATATCAACAGTCTTGTTTATGAGAAACCTTTTTATAAGATCAAGAGCATGATCGTTAACAAAACCACCTTCTATTAGCCCCGGGGTGTCAATTATATTTAGTGTAAAGCCTGCTCTTGACCTTGAACAAATTAAGGGTCGCATTGCCTCAGACAAGTAATCGATGCAGTGTTGTCTGAGTAGCAACAGGAAACTGTTGAATACCCATCCACTCACGGACAAGCTGGGATGCCATGCCACCTGCTTCTAAGAGACAAACCTCGTCGTCGCTTTTCTGAAGACCACCTCTCTGAGCGAAAGCTCTTACGGCCTGATTTCAGTCCTGTGGAAGCCCAACCCGGTGACAACAATTTCTACAAGGTTCATTCCCGACAGTGAATTTAAACTATATGTTTGCAACCCCTAAATGTTAAAACCTTGGTTCAAATATCTTTATAGAGTCTCCCTAGTGGATTGACTAGGAAAATTGATCAACACAAAAAAAATTCGAGCGTATCAGACTAAGCCAGTCACAGGAAAGTGGGTTAATAAGGAACGAAACTTGCAGAAACACAGAAATAACGAGAACCCTGGTTTTTTTCTTTTTTTTTCTTTTTTACTATGCTGCAGAATTTTAACAGAGCAAATATATATATATATTCGGCTGTGTAGGGCCTGTGAGGTCCCGAAGGGTTTGAACGACAGGCTCTGATACCATATGTAGAGATCAAAACTGGAAAACAGGAAAACAGAAACCGTAAAATTTTTGATTTTGTACTTACCTGGACTGCTATCTGATCCGGTGAAGTTGATGATGCTGCAACTGCTCTGCTCCAATTACCCGGGAGACCAATTCCACCCAGCCAGACTGAGCAGAGACTGGCTGCTCAATCCAGTAAGCTTCTCACAGAAGCTCACTGTCCCCCGTGCCCAGAACCTCAGACGGATTAAAGCTCTTCCAATGGCAGACCTCTCTCACTGGCAGACCTCTCTCACTGCTGAATCCTTCCTCCTGGTTTCTAACTCCGTTCTTCCAGCCCCCTTTCTCGGTTCAGACCTCCGGTTTTATCTGCGGGCCTGGCGGTGGCCGCCCTCCCACCTGCAGCCACCGCCTTTCCTCCTCCCGACACGCCTTCCATGCATTTTGCGGCTCTCAGATATTTTTCCCTTGCTGTCTTATGACTTTGCTTACGTATCCCATTTGGTTTATGCGCCCCTTATATAAGGGTGTTTTCTTTTCTTTTTTTGATTTTATTTTTATCATAAGGTTTGATTTTATAAAGTTCAATATATATATTTTATAAAGTTTAAAATTTATATTTATAAAGTTAAATCATATTTATTTTAAACTTTGATTCATATTTGTTTTAAGGTTTATTATATCTGTTTTTAATATAAAGTTTAAAACTTTATATTAGAGGATTAGTTTAGGTGGGTTGTTACAATATATATATATATATATATATATATATATGGGGAAATATTGTTGCTAGTAACTTCTAGCCATCTCTTTGACTACGTTCCATGCTATGGGGACTTGAACACAGTCACCACATGAATAAAATCCTGATCACCTCACTGCTTGCTGGTAGAGCACACACCCATGGGAAGTTACTTTATATCTACAGAGCACCACACTTTTGAAGGTAGTTAGTCCTTAACTCAGTTTCATGTTCTTAACTGGTCTCACCTAGTGCTATTAGTGATAATATTATGAGGTCCTCTCAGCTCCAGACACTCACTGGACTACATTATCAGGGGTTGCATTCGTACTTTCACATTGATTGATGATGATGAAGATAGCTCTTATCCCTCCTCTATGCCTACCTCTATATCTAGTTGAGTAGTGCTGTTCTCTTTTTTCGGGTTTACCTTCTAACATCACTCTTCGTTACTCTGTTGTGTTTTGATTTTCACTTGTATCTCTTTATATTTTGGCTTTTAGAAGTAACCATGGCCTCCCACATATATTTGTGACCTTGTTATGTTTTTTTGTCACATTTAGGTCTGCTGTGGACATTAACGAAATTATATTATTTCTTTGTTGTGACAATGTAGTGGCATAGCCTCTAAGAATGAACCCAATGTATGATAGTTGTCCACCAAAATAAATTTCCAGTGCTTTTCTATTTTCATCCAAGTTCCTTGAAATAGGAATTATGAAAAATCTAGTAACAAGTAACTTTGAGGGTGTCATCTCTCTCTTAAATATCCCTAGGTCCTGTAAATGGATATATAATGTTTTTATATGAAGTGGGCTTCAGATTGTACATTGTAGATCAATTATTCAGATATTAGTTTGATATGATACATGTTGTTGCCACAGTCACTATAAAATGCAGTCTCTCGTGTTTCAGCTTATTGTCGTACTTTACTACTTATGGTTGAAAGTGTTTTCCTTTCATAAATTATGTGAAAGGAACTGGGGCTTGATTCTGACTTTCTAAGGTTTAAAGATGGTTTTTTGTTTATTTATAAGCTCCACATGAAAAGAAATATGAAAAATTATTTAGAGAATCACTTCTCATTATTATTCATTATGCCTAACATTTTGGTCCCTTTCCTAAAAATGAATAAAAGTAAATTGCATGTTCTGCTACAATGTGCTTTCGTTGTTGATTGCAGGTTGGCATACCATTTTTTGGATTGCTTTCATCCCTTTGATTGTAAGTTTAATTGAATCCTTTGAAGGATATTGATAAGTCTGTAGTAAAGAAATATGTGTATTCAAGGATTATGATTATTATTATAAGTTTCTTTTCCCATTCTTTTTCTTTCCTTTTTTGTTCATTTGAAAAACATGTCGTAAAAGTATATACAATCAAATAGAAAAAACAGAAGGTTATAGACTTGTTGCAACTTTTACTTGTAAGGTTCTTGTTACCACTCAATTTAGTAGGGGTCATAGGAGGGGCTCCTAAGGGATTACTACTCGATCAAGTGGCAACAATGGGACAAGGACCTGTTGTCACCTGTTACCACTCAAACTAGCAGGGGTCCTAGAGGGGCACTTGCTAGGTCAAGAGCAACAATGGAGCAAAAGCCCACTGTCACCACAGCTGAAGCTCCGTACTCTTTACGGACTTTCACCAATGGGAGGAGACCCGCTATATAGGGAATCACTTACGAAGGGTAGATCAAATGAAATGGGTGTGAAGTGATTCCAACAACCTTTTCCTAGGAGAAACTCAAGATTGGGGCTTGCTTGCTTTTAAGAGAGGTGTAGGGTTCTCTAGGAGAGGTTGATGAGGATTTAAGGGCTAATTTTAAGGAATGTGACTTGCAAAGGAGCCTCCGAATCCCTAAAATCCATATGGAACTTGGTTGCCCAAGTGGTTTCTGAAGAGTCAACTTTGATAAGAAATGAGACCACACGGGACCAAGTGGACCCCTAAATAGGTCAAGGTAATGGGATTTAGCAACCAATGACGTATTTGACCCAACCAGGGAAGAGAAATGGATCAAAGATAGAATTCCTAACAAAGTAAATATAAAGATCCCAGTGAGGCTACTAGTTTAAGGAAGCCAAGGGCAAGATTCGATGACAAGGCTAGGGCTTGGGATATCTCACAATTGCTCGATCGGAATTTCCTCAAATTTGGAGGATGCATAGGAGACAGACTGACGTAGTAGGAACCAAGAGATCGAATTGTTTGAGTGAGTCATTTGCAAGAAACATGATGCCCTAGGATATCTAATGGGACTACGCCTAGATAAGAGAGGAAGGTGAGAGAAAAGATAAGTATCAAGGTGATCACGTTATGGTTGACCAGTGCCTAATCCTTTGGGGAGATTGGAGTCAAGAAGAATAATGAGAATGTACTTCGTTTTCTAGGCCAAGGAGGCCTCAAGGTCAACTTTGCTTAGCATTAGGGCAAAGGAGAGTGAGCTTAAAATCTTTATACTTTGTTTTGCAAGATTAGATGGCTTGTCAAGATAAATTCAACCATAGAATTATCCCTAGGAACATCCATTCATCATACATGGCCCATATAAGGAGAAACACTATCTAGAAACATAATTTCCACAATTTCGCAATAATGGATGCAACAAATTAGCCCTAGTATAGAGAAAATATCATCATCAATGCATGTGACAAGGTAAAAGAAAGAATAACATTAAATTGTACTTACATGTAAGAGAATATATCCAACCATCAATAATTTTGCCAATCAAGAAGCTCTAGGACAAGAGAAGATAATCCAAACATCAAAATTCATTCCATGCTCCAAAATTTCGTCCACAAAGAAGGATAGTGAAAATATCTAAAGAGATACAAGTCCAAACCAAGTGATGATGTCCAAATGAAATCACATCACTTGTATTTATACACTTCTAAGGAGTTTGATTTAGCTAATTAGGCCTAATTTAGACCCTAGAATAAAATAATGTATAAGATAACCAAGTTTTGGTGACAAGCCCACCAAACTAGCTCATAAGCGAAAGAATAAGCCTCTCAAGAGGTCGAATGATCAATAATGCATGTCCTTGGGCCTTAGTTGAGGCCTGATGAAGTCCATAGGTGCCAAAATTTGAAATAGGACTTCCAAAAGCAGTGGACAAAGGGTTGGCCCCTTGTTTTCCAAGTAGTAAACTTGTGGTGCTCCCAAGTGGGTGTGGGGGCACACAAGTGTCCTCATGGGTCTCCAAATAAGTTGAAGATGCCTGTAGACCATCTGCAAGGGCTCAGATGATGGTATAAGCGATGCCACATCGTCATACAAGTCCTGGGTCATTTGCCAAGTGCATAATGTAGCTGTGGGGCCGACTGGGCATGGTGAACCAGGTGCATCTTCCTCGTCCAATAGGTGAACCATAAGCGATCTCTAAATAACTCTAGGGATCCATGTACTAGTACCTGTTGTTGCGGAGACCCATGGCTCTCTACGCACATCCTCATGTGCCAATGTAGCCCTCTGGAGGGTTAGGACCTCATATAGGGAGACCAAACCCAAAATGGAGACCATCTGTAATCCTGCATAAGATCCAATGCGTCCCTGCACCTTCCAACATATCAAGTCATTAAAGCAATCAAGTAAAAGAATTTACAAACCATGGACAATGAGTGGGCACTTCATAATGGCATGCCCTTCCATAGTGGGCTTTGGCATGTGCCAATGTCTCCAAGCTCCAAGAGGGGTTAACCAATCATCCTATTAGGTGGTTTATACTTCTAAAGGGGGTGATATGTTCATGGTACATCCGTCAAATGGTGGTGGCATGTGATATAATGATGGAATAGGGTAGGGGACAAAGGGGAACAACCTGAGTCACACCCCATGTCACAAGAGTAGCTAATAAAGGGAAGCCCATACTTGGGTAAATAATGTATAGGAGGGAGTAATCGTGGTACATGAGTTACCATGAACTTGCTTTTTCCACCCTTCTTCAAATGCTTTTTGCCTTTTGTGATTTTCTTTGGTTAACTGCTCGTGGCTCAAAGGGATGAGAGCATGATGTGCAAAGCACAACAATGGGTACCCCCTTTTAAGGTGGGGTAGTTCGTCGCCCACTAGGTGTTGGGACAATCATGGGTTCCTGAATGATAAAGGCAGACTCTTCAAGGGCATCTACGAAACAGGGTGATGGCTATGAAAGGGGAAGAGCTCATGTAATGGCTTTTGCCCATGTGCTAAATGTGTTTGTCTTGGCCATCTTTTTCATTTTGTGGTACAATTTCCTGTTGAATGTGGCCAATTATGATTTTTCTTTTCTTTTCAGCTGCATCAAACTCCAGGGCATCGTTCCAAGCCTTATCCAAGATGTGGGCAAGGGGAGGGGGTGGTTGACCCTATGTGGACCCAGTGGAGGAATGTGGTCCCAGGTGGGAGAAGTGATGAAAGGGAGTATAATAAATGTAAGGGGGATGATATATATGAATCGGTGAGCAAGACCACACATCCAAAATCAGGGTTTTGTTAGCTTTTGGTAGCATTGGATGTGCTCTAGCCATGAAAATTGGTGGAGAGGCTAAGGCACATGAGTTCTAAAGAAACTAGAAATCGTTTCGTGAAATTCCACCCGGATTGTATTTTATTACAATAATTAATATTTTTAATGGGAGTCCTAAGTCTAAACTTAGGAAAATTAAAGTATTAATGGGTATTAATCAATATAAGGGTGAGAATGTTCTAGAAAGCAGATCAAGTCAATTTTTAATCTTAGCCATTTATTAGAGACTTAATCTCGGCCATTGAATTCTCAACGAGAAAAGTATAAGAAAGAGGCCTGGGGTTCATTTAGAAACACACATGGAGAGAACGGATTGATCTGGAGTTCGATTTATGGGGTTAGGAAGCTAAGAAATTCGAACTGAGTGATCATTCTACAGCAGAGGGGTAGGGATAGTTTAGGAATGCTGGGTAGAGAGGCGAAGATATGCTAGTGGAGGCAGCGCAACAGCTAGAAGGACTGACGCTGGGCCAATCTGGGCCCACGTAGGCCTGACGTAGTGCCAGAAGGGCGAGCGCAGAGCAGAAGTTGACCCCCATGCAGAAAGCTGGAATTGCGAGAACAACCGGGAGAGGTTGACGCAGAAGTTCCAGAGGCAGAAGAGACAACACAGAAGCTGACATAGAGCCTGTAAGGCTAACACATGGCCAGTGCAGAGATAACCAGGGTTAGCCAGTTCTGCTGCTGGATCAACCGGAATCTGCCAGGTGAAGTGAGGTAAAACTAACTCAGTTCTTTGCCATTATATTTTCTCTGGCACTGGATTACCGAGAGGGCATCCAACATTGTATTCAGAATTACTGCTTAGTAATAGAAAACCTTCAGAGCTGCTGCACCGGTTTTCCCGCGTTCGGTTTTTCTAGGGATTATTTTGTCAAAAAATAACTATATCCTATGTATCTTGTTCTTTGCTCAGTTTTCTGTTTGATGTAATCAAATTTAAAGTAGTGTAGGCTGAAAAAGTAATTTACTTCAGTATTCAGAACGTAACTTGATAATGTATATTGAAATCAAGTAGGAGAAGTAAATTCAATTTTGCTGCAGTAGCAGTTCCTTGGAGTAGGAATTTTCACATGTTTCCCATGAAATACCATCTGAGAAGCCCAAAGGTCAGTAAAAGAGTTCACACGGGACTAGGGTTCAAGGTTAACACCCCAAAATAGATCTAGGAGACAAGGGCACAGACCTAGTCCACTCTTTCTGCCAAACCCCCCATTAGTTCATGCCCAATAATTTCTATGATAAGTAAATTAAAGTACTTAGTTACCAAATGACAAGACATACCTTCCGATTTGAGAGGTCCACCTTCAAACATACGATCATGACAGATGAATGAGGGACCACATGGTTGGCTCAGGTGGCGGAGAAATGGCACAACGAGATAGTTGGCGCTGCAAGGGCTTGTCGGCTAAGGACCATCATGCAGAATTTTTTTTCTCGTAGGGATATCACCCACAAAGTGGTGGGGAACATCGCCCAAATTATACAAGTGAATGCGACAATGCTTTAGGAATGGGTTGTCACTTTGATCCCGGCCATCTCCATTTAAGTTGTCTCCCTATAATAGGCTAAGGGGGGTTGTCCCTATGGATGAAACAATGAGTTTGGGAAACACAACTGAATGGCCTAGCAACTTGGTTGAAAATGATTGGAAAGTTTAATTAGTTAGCACAACTTGATTAGATTTAAAGAATTTATCAGTTAGAGACTAGTGCCTTAGGAGTCAAATTACTTGCACAATGTAGATTAATTTCCAAGTAACCAGATGAATAGTTGCTGCTAGGATGAAAACTATCCTATATGAGATGCAACACCTCAAACTAACTGAGATGCAAACTCTTGGTTACTTTTAGATTAAATGCCTATTCTGCGTGAATTCTCTCTCTCAGTTGTTTTGGAATTAGTCTCAAATGTAGGTTGTAATATTCATACTAGGAAATAACAATGATAAAACAAACTCCACATGCAACACATAAATTTAACATGCAATTAGACAACCACAAATTAATCCAAAAATTGCGCCAAGCTGAGCCATTTTATTACCAAAGAGGAATGTACAATATATGTGTGGAATATGTGCACCTAGACTTGCTAAAGCAAACTAGACAAACACCAGGTGAGAAATTGTGTTGCTCGGATGCTAGGAAGTGATTCAAGCTCTGCGCTGCCTTGGAAATCTGCAACTGTTGGCTGGAAAGAGACTGTTGTATGACCCCTCTAGAGTGCTCAGAAAATTTTGCAAAATTAGCCTTGGGCTCTCCTTAATAAATCCACAAATACCCATAAAGGGTTGGCCCTAGTTCCAACATCTGAAATTACCCCCAATTATAGCATGCTCCTCTGTTAGAAAATCAAATAGGCAAAAATATTTTATTATATAGATAATTACTTGTGATTCTTTTGTCTTTATGTTCTTTTATCTTTTAGTTCATCAAGCAATTACTAAGAAAATAACACAAGGACAACAAATGTAGGCGGACAACCAGGGAAAAATCCCTATCTAGGGGAAAACCCAGTCAACAATTCTTCCTTGAATAGTTTCTCGAGATAATCCAAGACTTTAGACCCAAACAAAGATTCCCTCCACACCAAGTCAACCCTCAATCCTTCTTGTAGATGACACCCCTTCACAAGCAACTTCAACCTAGCAGTATCAGCAACAACTTCGACCCAACAACAGTGGTAGCAGCAGCTTCGACCAAACTTGGAGAACTTCGATCTCCCTTGATACACCTCAGAATGGAGTGAGATTTGTCCCAAAATTTCGATTTTGAGCCCCTCCATCTTCCTATAGAAACGCACACTTCTTTCCAACTTCTTTTCTAGCCCTTAAACAATTTCACACTATTCCAACTTCCATCTTCAAAGATCGAACTATGTGAGAGAGAATGCGATGCTCCAAATGAATTCGAACTCCTTATATTTATAGCCCTTTTGTGTGTGAAAAATCAGAACCTGGTGAGGAAGGGGTCTATGCTTTCCCCTTTCTGCATCCTGGTGCATCTCATCTTCTCCTCCAAGTACATCTTCCTTGAATAGTTTCCTCACTGGAAATAATTCTGGTAATTGCTAAATTAATTTTAACAATTTATTTACTGTGTGCTACAACAAATACTGAATCAATCACACTGCAACCTACACAAATAAACTATGGAAGAAATAAGCACTGGAAGAAATACTAGCACTCGCACATAACATAACCCAATTATTTTTGGACCAATATCCTTAGAAAAACCCAACTCGGGAAAACCGGTGCAGCAGTTGAGGGTTTTATTATTATGCAGCAGTCTAAGTCACCTGACACAGGGATTCAGGACACGTAGGATTCGGGATTCGTGGTGTCGGATTCGAGACACGCTGACCCCCGGAACAGGACACGTTATATATTATTTTATTAAAATATATATATATATATATATATATATATATATTAAAAATTAGTTATTAGCATATTTCTTACACAAATTTTAATTAATGATACAAATTTATTGATTTCAAACATAGATCTTCATCTATAGCTATTAGCATGCATAGTACATACAAAATTCAAATAAATGTCAGTGGTACTGGTCACATAAATGATAAATCTATTAAAAATTTAAATCATGATTCATAATTCATAACTGAAAGACAACTTACAACTACAAGATAGTAAGATAAACACACTGACAACTGTAGTTTTCTCATTAAGTCATCAAATCAAAATCTGTTACACAGGTAGTGTTGGTGCAATGCCAATGGCAAATAGAAATAGAAAATATAAAACAACTATAGGTATACAAGCCTCAAGGCATCAATCAGCATCAGAATCAGCATCACTGTCCCCATCATCATGGTCCCCACTGCTCTCCTCTGCATCCTCCTCCTCCCCTGTATCCATAGTCGCCTCTGCATCTGCTGGTATGGAGGTTGACCCCTCTAAGTCATCAAAACTAATAGGGTCTAGCACTGGATCACCGAGATCCATGTTGGCCAATGCCAACTCAACAGTGGTGTCCAGACCCATATCTTCAGGAAAGACATCCCACATCTTTGTCTTTCCCCTCAACCACTCTTCCCTCTGCCTGTAAATAAGACGAAGGTTGGTGTGCACATACACCATTGTCTCTGCCCTGGACTGCTCAAGCCTGCTCTTCTTCACAGTATGCAAATTCCCATATGTGCTCCAATTCCTCTCGCAACAAGAGGATGAAGTCACCCGAGAGAGGAGCCTCATGGCTAATTGCTGAAGAGGAGGGCTTGTTGCCCCATGATTTGCCCACCAAGAGTAGGGCTCCTTAAGCCCCCTGTCTCTAATCACATCATAACCTCCAAATCGACCAGTGCCAGTGGAAAACTCTGCAAAGGCATCCTCCACCTCAGCAAGCAATGCACTATCCTGATAAATCCGCCTCAATGCCTCTTTCCTCCCCTGTGAGATTTCACCATCCATGTGAGGAGGGAATCTACGGGAAGGTCCACCATTCAGCCACTCATGGCTGTAGTATTTGGGGTTCAATGAGTGAGCCAAACAATGTAAAGGTGTACAATTCTTGTCCCATCTGCAGACAAGAATATCATGTATGGTATCGCAGAAGGCCTCTGGTGATGTCTCATACTGGGGGCACTCACTCTGTAGAATAATGCTCCTCACAGACTCAATCATGGAATCCCATCCCTCATAAACCTCTCCTAGGATGGGTTTGTCTGTATCTGCAACTCGAAGCAAAGAGATGATAGGGTCCATGATCCGAATAATTAGATCTACCCTCTCCCACCAAGCATCATCTAGTACCGTGTCCTTCACTCTTTTAGAGGCTGCCTGATCTGTCTTTCTCCAAAAAGACCAAAACTCAGAAATAACCAGGGACCCAAGAGCAGTCTTGACCTCCCTCAACCTCTTCAACATCATGAATGAAGATGCAAACCGTGTATCAGCAATCTTCAACAATGATAGATTGCTGTACTCCTTGTAGATAGTGAGGGCATTTGTATGATTTTGCATAAAGTTACGGATATGTCTTGCATCCTCAATAATGCTTCCAATCCAAAGCACATCAGAAGCAATGGATTTCAGTGCTAAGTTCAATGAATGGACAATGCAAGGTGTCCAAAACACTTGTGGATATTTAGCTTCCACAATCATGCCAGCCGCCTTGCAAATAGGTGCATTATCTGTAATGATTTGCACACAAGAATCAACACCTACCTCTTCAACAACTCTAATAAATAACTCACCCATAAATTGTGCATCCTTGTATTCGCCAAGTGTATCCACTGCTTTCAGGAAAACTGGACCATTCAAGGAAGACACCATGAAGTTGATGATTGGGTGTCGTGCTGGATCTGTCCATCCATCAGAAACAATGCTAACCCCAGATGTTGGCCATGATGCCTTAATAGGCTCGAGCATTTTTTGCACCTCTTTTTTTGCCTTCGTCAACAATGTGGTTCTCAGCTTCTCTGACCCAGGAGGCACATACCCTGCCGAAGCCCCTTGAGTTAGAGCTCAGAACATCTCAACAAATAAAGGTGAACGTGCAACATTAAATGATATGAAGTTTTGATAGAAGAAGAAGGCAATGGTGAGATCAAGCTCTTCCCGTCTCCCCTTTTGGAAAATCCTGTCCATTGGACCAAGTGATCTTCTTTTTAATGCTTGTCCCCCAGTAGAAGTAGAACTCTCAAATGGAAATTTGGTGGTGGCTTTCCTCAAAAATGGAAGGGGGTCTTCATTCTTGCCCTTGGGTGCTTTTGATTTCGAAGCCAGTGCCACATGTTCCATACCAACATTGGCCTCCTTTTTCAATTCTTTTCTCTGTTGTGAAGTAATAACTTTACAAGATCCAATCCCACAACCAGGTATAGCCAACAAATGTGATTTCACACGGTAATATGTGCTTTTGAAAGAAATGTTACAAAAGTTACATTTCCATTGCACATTGCCTCCTCCCTTTCCCTTGTTGTTTGGCCCATCCTCTCTTGTGACATATTTCCACAATGGATATTTTTCATTGTCTTTAAGTCCTCTTCCCTCAACATTACTTGCAGCAGACTCTGATGATATTGGGGGAGGAAGAGCATCTCTACCCATGACATTCTTGCCCTTCCTTGCTGCCCCTGCCTTTGATTGAGCCATGTTACCTCAACCTGTAAAAAAAATGAACAAACTGCTGTAAAAATTTAAATGAACAAACTGCTGTAAAAATGAACAAACTGCTGTATTACGAAACTATTTACCTAAATTTATATACATATATATAACTTGTTATATTTGAGTGGACTCAGGACTGGGATTTGACTGAGTTATGGGCATGCTTAGCTTAGTTCATTGATGACAGCCTACAGCCACAGGTTATTTACTTATCTATATATGGACTAATACGTTCTTTGAATCTTTTCCTAATGTGCAGACATAATACTCATCACTACCTACAATTTTTTGAAGCTGTAAGACATGCCATTAAATGATTAATGTAAACAACTTCAATATGTTCAGTTCATGGTTTTTCAAACAGTGCGGCAGCACCTTATGACTATACTTCTTCATGATTAGGAGTTGTGCAAGGCTTGACCTTGGAATCACTATTGTATTGAAATTTAAACTGTTTAAATTTGTTCATTCACTAAGATAGAATGCCTTGTTCCATAGATATGGTGGTCTGCTTTCATTACACAGAGATGATATTCTTATTGTAGCTCGTATTATATAAAGATGACGATCTTTCTGAAGCTCGTTTCCACAAAAGTGTAATCTTATAGAAGGCTCAGATCACAGAATATGGGCATGCCGCATTGTTAAACCTTTGTACAAAAGTTTTCAGCCTTCCGTATCCACAGCAGATCCGGATTCATTTATATTTGTTTGGACACTATACATCTATAGTTGGTTTATCTCCAAAGTTATAATTTATGGTCATGACTGTTTACAACCACACGGGTTTAAAAAATCACGGGTTTACAACATAGCATTGCCACTGCTCGGGTTTTCTACCGGTGATTATAACGATGCCTGTGCGGCTGTGCCTGCTTACCTGCAGTTTAACGATGCGGCGATGCCTGACGCTGCACGCAGTGACGTTGGGTGGACTGTGGTCGTTCGGCGGTCTGCTCCAAACAACAACAAAGAATGAGTGAATGAGCAGCTCGACGCCCCTTTTTAACGTTGCAGAACCCTCAAAACGAATCGCAAACCCTCAAAACGAATCGAAAAACCAGGACTCGCTTTCCGGAATCGAGACACGATTTGTAAATTGGGGCACGTTACTGGACACGACGTGCCACAATAGGACACGACGTGCCCTCCAATCCTGACACGAATCGGCATAGAATCGTGTCCGATTCGACCGATTCGGGATTCGTCGATGGTTTTGAGCGAATCCGGTTTCTTAGGCAGCAGTGAAATAATCTGAGTACATCTAGATGCCGAAACTGGAAATCCTACATTGAAATAATGGAAAGATAATCTAGTGAGGAGAGATTCCTCACTCCACAGGCAAATCTCGACACTGACCTTAGCTCAAATTGAGTCATCTAAACTGCCTCTGCGCAGTCATTGCATCACCCTAGCGTAGTTGTTGCTGCTCTCAGCTTGGAGCAACCTCTCCTCAAGCCGTCTGAGCAACTGTTGTATGGGAAAACATCTCTTCTGGCCTCGGGAACCTCTGCCCAGCTTCTGGCACTGAAATTTTGCTCTCCCAGCAATTCGAATTTTCCTCTAGAGGCTACTGCACTGCTCTGCGTCAGCCTCTCTGTGGCTTCTCTGCCTCTCTGCAAATGCACTCACTGGATCAAGAAATCTTCCTCCGGCTTCACTGTCCCTGCCTCTCTCTCACTGATTCGATTTCTCTGGCTCTCTCTCCGAAAACTGACTGCTGCTACTTAGGAAATTGATCTGCCAGTGAAATCGAATTGCTCAAGTGCTTTCTCCAAGTCCCATCGACTTCTTATAATCCTATGTTGAGACTTCAATGACTAATATTAGATCTTAATCGATGGCTAGGATTAACTTGAAGTTGATCCGTGTGAGTTTCTAGAAGATTCAAACCATAACTTAATTAATTCTGATTAATTAGTCATATTCCCTAAGTTTAGACTTAAGAAATATTTAAAAATTGACTAATAATCTAATTAAGTCATTTCTAGGTGGAATTTCCAGAAATGATTTCCGGGTTTTGGAGATCTCATGTATTCTAGCCTCTCTACAAAATTTTGTGCCTAGAACACATCCTATGCTACAAAAACTAACACTCCCTCTTAGCGAGGAATTTGTTCTAGTGTTGTTGCCTCTTGTAGCACCATCCTATCTCTGCATCATCTCTTGTCACGCTACTGATATCTGGCTGCTGCTGCCCGCCAACTATTGCACAACTCTGATATGTGTTGCATCTGTGTTGCTGCTGACCCTGCAAAACTGCTGCCAACACTGCATCTGCACTGCTACTCCTCCATCTGTTGCTGCTGCAATTGCAACATCTGCAACTGAAAATCATCCTAAATACTAAATCAACTGTGATCAGTATGATACATCTGTCACTCGAGTCTCTAACTGCTGCTAGTATCTGCGTTGTCACTGAGGCATCTACACTGCTGCTGAATCTGCATTGTGCCACTCTGCACTACTGCCAACTTTGCAATGTGTTGTCCAGTATTTGATTGCAACTAGACTCTGCATCTGTCACTCTGGAATCTGACTGCATCTATTGCCACTGATCCATTCTACTACAAACTACTGTGGGCTCTGTAGCAAGGTATTGATTCAAGAGGTGGACCTCCCTAAGAATCCTGCCCATCTATAGCACTCTAAGGCTGCAACACAAAGTCACCCCACTTGACTCTTGGGGGTATGTCAACAAACATGGCGAAGTCTTCCTTCAGCCTGGAGGACAACCTATCGATCTCTGCTGATGCTGCTTGTTGGTATTGCTTCTCCTCCTTGTCTTTCTTCCTGAGAGGACACTGGGTGCTGTAGTGGCTAAGTTCACCACATCTGAAGCACTTGACCTTTGACAGGTCCTTCTTCTTCTTTCTCTGCTTCCCTTGTCCCTGATTAGGACCCTTTGATGTGAGGGCCATATTCTCCCCCTCCTTCATTCGCTTCGATCCACTGCTGCTGGCACCGATGGAGCTCTTCAATAGAGCTCGTCTCAACTCCTCTTGCTGCAAATCGGCCCACATCCTATCCCAACTTGGCAAGGTTCCTCTACCCAAGATACTTTGGACAAATACCTTCCACTCCTCTCAGACACTGTTGAGTGCCAATTGTACTAGCTCTATGGGCTGAGGCGTTGCGCCAACAGTTGACAACTGATCCCGGATCTCCTGAATCCTAGTGAGGAAGGGGTCTATGCTTTCCGCTTTCTGCATCCTGGTGCATCTCTGGTTCTCCTCCAAGTACATCTTCCACTGCTTGGAAGTGCCTTGGTACAGTGTGGAAAGTGTATCCCACATTTCTTTGGTCATTCCCTTGGCCACTATGTGTGATACAACATGACCCTGGACACCATCTAGGTTTAATATATTTTCCCTCGACATCTCCTTTCGGTATTCCTTCAGTTGAATTGCACCTGTGGGGGTAGCTACCACTGCATCATTATATGGCTTCAAGCCATATTCATCCAGAAGGAAGGACATCCTTGCCTTCCAAATGACATAGTTGAAAGCACCGTCCAACCTATCCTAATCTCGAAGTCCAGTAGTGGCCATCTCAAAATGATGTCAAAGGTCTCCTCTTCTCTTTTGCTCAACTATTGAAGTTTCTAAGTTTACTTAGTTAGAAACCTTCCATGCACTTTATTTGATTTATTTCTATTTATTTTCCTTAACAAGTTATTTACAATGTAAATACTTAAAATAAGCACTAGTGCATGTTCAACATATTACAGATCAGAAACTAAAAAGAAACAGAAACAAACACACCATATGACACCATTACCTATGGACTAATGTCCCCGGAAAAACCCAATGTGGGAAAATCGGTGCAGCTATTTGAGGGTTTTCTTATTAAGCAATATCAGAGTACAATCTGGGTGCCAAAACTGGCCTACCCAATAGAGATTTTCCTTGGCAGTAATACCTCTCAGTTTTTGACAAATTCCCTGGATGAAACCCGGATAATCATTTTGGTAGCTACTCAGCACAAAAATGCCCCAGAAACCCCAATGTCACCCTCTCTCTGGACTGCATAAGCCCCTCTCTGACTCACGCTGGCTCCGCTTCACCCCAGATGGGTCTGCGTTAGCCCTGGGAAGCCATGCGTCAACAACGCTGGCCTCTCTAAGGCTCTGCGCACCTCCCGACTGCCTCTGTGTGGCCCTGCGTGATCCCTGGTTGGCTTTGCGTACTCTCCTTGGCTACTGCACTGCTCTCCTGACATTATCTCTGCCTCTCTGTTTCTTTATACTCAATGCCTCTCAGTCGCAACTCCCGATCACTAATTCTATCTCTCTTAGCAAACCCCGCTCTAGAGAATAGAATGACTGATCGCTCTGGTGTGCTCTCCAAGTGACCCTCAAGCCTCCTCTTATACTTCTCCTGTTGACATCTCAACGACCGAGATTAAGTCCCTAATCAACGGCTAAGATTAGATTTGGCTTAATGCATGTCTTTTGGACCACTCTAACACAGATTCATATTAATACACATTAATATTTTATTTTCCCTAAGTTTAGACTTAGGGACTCCATTAAAAATATTAATTAATTTAATATCTCCTGATCTGTTTAGAATCTGTCCAAACCCTTTTTAGGTATTGGAGATCTCATGTGCCCCAAACTATCCACCAAATTTCGTGGCTAGAGCACATCCGATGCTATCCCAAATTAACACTCCCTCTTAGCAAGGACTGTGCTCTAGCAATACTCCGCACTGAGTATTACTGTGATCATCCAGCATCAGTATCTGTGCTGATGCTAGGCCTTCCTGCACACCATCCTCTGCAGTGCTGCCTCCTGTACTCTTGCCCATGGTTTTTCCACTGCCATTGCTGCATCTGTACGATAGCTCCCTTTGGATTCGTGCTGCTGCTGGTCCTTTCTGCCAACACTGCATCTGCACTGCATCTCCTCTCATCATGTTGAATCGTGCTGCCCATCGCTGCACTGCAACTCAGTTACTGAGAAGTAAGTAACTGATTCTCCAACTGACCTCCCTGTTGGGCTAGAAACACCCACTGATGCTGAAGCTCCCTCTGCCGCTGACAAGTGCTCCCTCTCTTTGACCTCTGCGCTGCTGCAACAACTCCCTGCATCTCACACCGTTGCACACCTCTCTGTGCCTTCCTGCACTGGTACAACACTCTTGTGCCTCTCGCACTCCTGTAGCGTGCTAGCTCTGCGCTGTCTCAGGATTCCTGCATTGTAGCTCTCTCTGCCGCTCCATCTACATCCATCTCTACCCACTCAGCCAGTCCTGCTACTCCTCGTCGGGGCTCCCATAGCAAGGTCTAATCCAGGAGGCTGGGTACCTGAAGGATCCTGCTCCTCATCGCTTGTAGTTCGCCCGACTACAGCTCAATGTCTCCCCACTCCCGATTAAGTTGCGCGTGTGCACTCATGGAACAGTCATTGTCTGTCAAAACTTCCTTCTTTGCTCGTGCTGGTGCTACCTTAGTCTCGGAAGACTCTCCCTTACTCTTCTTCCTTGTGCACTGGGTTGCATAATGACCCATCTCCCCACAACGGAAGCACTCGATCTTGGAGAGTTCTTTCTTCTTCCGCATCTCCTTCTTTCCCTCACATGCTAGGGCCACATCTTCCTCCTCCTGCTGAAATTTGATCCCTTTGCTGTTGCTACCTGTCTTTGACTGCCGTCTGATCTCTTCCTAGCAAAGAGTTGCCCACATCTCGTCCCAAGGTAGGAGAGTTCCTCTGCCTAGGATACTCTGGACAAACACTTCCCAATCTTCTGAGACAATGTTCAGGGCTGTCGTCACCATAAGCTCCTGATCTCGTGTCGCTCCTATAGCAGGCAATTGGTCTCGGATCTCATTCAGTCCTTTGAGGAAGGTGTCAATCGATTGACCCTTCTTCATCTGATACGACCTCATCTGGTTCTCGAGCAACATTCTTCTCTGCACAGAAGTATGTTGGTACAGGTTCTTGAGAGCCTCCCACATCTCAATTGCCGTTTCCTTCTCGGCTATATGTGGTACCACATGATCCTTGATCTCGTCAAGGATAATGCATTTGGCCCTCTCCATCGCCTCTTCGTACTTATCGTTATCATTGGGGTCGACAAGGATAGCTATAACCTTCAAGGCAAAGTTCTTGACACAATTCCTGTCAAGCACTGATAAGATTCTGGCCTTCCAGACTGCGAAGTTCGATGCTCCGTTCAGTCTATCCTAGTCTCTTACCCTGTGTAGTGCCATGATGCTCCTCTACTTCCCTCTTGGAAGTTCTCGGTTCAACTCCTCTGAGTCTCTACTTCCCGTCTGGAATTTCTCTTTTGGACTCCCTCTGAGTCCTGATTTCCCTCCTGGAAATCCTTCTGCCGCTTGTTGAGATGTCCCCTACTTTGATAGTCTTGTGCAACTGCACTGCTGATCCAGGATCCTTGGCTATAAACTGTTGGTAACAACTCCTCTGGCCCTACTTTGTCAGGTACTGTTCTGACAACAGTACCTCATCGGCTCTACTCTGCAATATTTCTGCAGCCTTCTAGACTCTAGCAACTGCCTCTCTGTGAACTACGTCAGCTCGTCTCTACTCCACGTTGGCTCCGCGTCACCCCAGTTGGGTCTGCGTCAGCCCTTTGGCCTTCTGCGTCAGCAACACTGGCCTCTCTGAGGCTGCCCAGTTCTCGGCTTCCTCTGCGTGGCTTTGGCTGGATCTGTGTTACACTTCCTTGGCTTCTACGCTGCTAGAAACAACTTCTGTCACCTCGGGACAGCTATTTTCTGTGCTATTGCTCCGCTCGGTTGATGTCTTTTAGTCGTCCTGCGATCTGCAATCACCCTCTGATATCTTGTTGAAGTTTCGAAGTTAGTTAGAAATCCTCCATGCACTTTATCTGATTTATTTCTACCTACTTGTTATTTTCCTTAACAAGATATTTACAATGTAAATACTGAAAATAAACACTAGTGCATGCTCAACATATTACAGATCAGCAATTAAAAAGAAACAGAAACAAATGCACCATATGACACCATTATTTTTGGACTAATGTCCTTGGGAAAACCCAATGTGAGAAAATCGGTGCGGATGTGAGAAAATCGGTGCGGCTATTTGAGGGTTTTCTTATTAAGCAATATTAGAGTACAATCTGGGTGCCGAAACTGGCCTACCCAACAGAGAATTTCCTTGGCAGTAATACCTCTTAGTTTTTGACAAATCTCCTGGATGAAACCCTGGATAATCCTTTCGGCAGTTACTCAGCAAAAAAATGTCCCTGAAACCCCAGCGTCAGCCTCTCTTTGGACTGCGTCAACCCTTCTCTGCCTCACGCTGGCTCTGCTTCAGCCCTGGGAGGCCATGCGTCAGCAACGCTGGCCTCTCTGAGGCTTTGTGCAACTCTCGGCTGCCTTTGCTTGGCCCTGCGTGATCCTTGGCTAGCTCTACGTACTCTCCTTGGCTACTGCGCTTCTCTCTTGGCACTATCTCTGCCTCTCTATTTTTCTTTACTCAATGCCCCTCAGCTCCAACTCCCGATCACTAATTCTATCTCTCTTAGCAAACCCCACTCTAGAGAATAGAATGACTGATCACTCTGGTGTGCCCTCCAAGTGACTCTTAAACCTCCTCTTATACTTTTCCTGTTGACATTTCAACGGACGAGATTAAGTCCCTATTCAACGTCTAAGATTATTTGCGGCTTGATCTATGTCTTTTGGACCGCTCTAACATAGATTCATATTAATACACATTAATGTTTTATTTTCCCTAAGTTTAGACTTAGGGACTCCATTAAAATTATTAATTATTTTAATATCTCCTGATCTGTTTAGAATCTGTCCAAACCCTTTCTGGGTATTGGAGATATCATGTGCCCCAACCTATCCACCAAATTTCATGGCTAGAGCACATTCAATGCTACCCCAAATCAACATCAACTAATGCTAAGGTATTCACACTATTGATTTGGGGTAGCATCAAATGTGCTCTAGCGACGAAATTTGGTGGAGAGTTTGGGGCACATGAGATCTCCAATACCCTGAAAGGGTTTGGGTAGATTCTAACAGTTCGAAAGATATTAAAGTAATTAATATTTTTAATGGAGTCCCTAAGTCTAAGCTCAGGGAAAATAAAATATTAATATGTATTAATATAAACTTTGTTAGAATGGTCCAAAAGACATGGATCAAGCCAAATCTAATCTTAGCCGTTGATTAAGGACTTAATCTCGACCGTTGATATGTCAACAGGAAAAGTATAAGAGGAGGCTTGAGGGTCACTTGGAGAACACACCAAAGTGATCATCAGTCATTCTATTCTCTAGAGCGGGGTTTGCTAAGAGAGATAGAATTGGTGATTGAGAGATGTAGCTAAGGGGCATTTGAGTACAGAGAGACAGAGAGATAGAGATAGTGCTGGGAGAGCAACGCAGTAGTCGGGGAGAGTGACGCAGAGCCAGCCAGGGCTCACGTAGGGCCATGCATAGGCAGCCGGGAGTTGTGCAGAGCCTTAGAGAGGCTAGCGTTGCTGATGCAAAGGGCTAGAGGGCTGACACAGGGCCTCCTAACATTGAGGCAGACCCATCCGGGGTGACGCAGGGCCAACGCTAGGCAGAGAGGGGCTGACGCAGTCAAGAGAGAGGCTGACGCTGGGGTTTTTGGGGCAGATTTGTGCTGAGTAGCTGCCAGAAGGTTTATTCGGGGTTTCAGCCAGGAGATTTGTCAGAAACTGAGAGGTATTACTGCCAAGGAAATTCTCTATTAGGTAGGCCAGTTTCAGCACCTAGATTGTACTCTGATATTGCTTAATAAGAAAACCCTTAGATAGCTGCATCGGTTTTCCCACATTGGGTTTTTCTGGGGATATTAGTCCAAAAATAATGGTGTCATATGGTGTGATTGTTTCTGTTTCCTTTAATTTTTAATCTGTAATATGTTGAGCATGCACTAGTGTTTATTTTTAGTATTTATATTGTAAATAACTTGTTAAGTAAAATAGCAAGTAGGTAGGAATAAATCAGATAAAGTGCATGGAGGGTTTCCAACTAAGTAAACTTAGAAAGTTCAACACACACTCCCTTGTGGAGTGAGAAAAGCTTCTCACAACGATTGTCGATCTGCAAGGGAAACTTTTCCCTCAGTGTGTGCTCTTCTTCCTCTCGACGCTAGTTCTGCACTAGCAAACTGTTGCAAAATTGCTGCGTCCAACTAGAAATATGCTCCACGAGAAAATACTAGTTGCTCCCTCTGCCTCTACAAACCCTCGATCTGGAGAGATCGAATTTTTCTGTCTTGCTCTTAGAAAAAATGATTCCTCCTCAAGAATTCGGCCTCTTGGCCAAGGTGACTGCGCTTCCTCTGGGGATTCTAACTGCTGCTCCTCAATGAACAATGAAACTCCCTCTTCCTTAACTACTAAGTTCTCCGGCTAATCATCTCTGCTTCAATACTATGTGAAAAATCGGAAACCTGATTCCTATTGCAGTAACTGGAAATAATTCTCCTAATTGTTAAATTAATTTTAACATTTATTTACTGTGTGCTACAACAAATATGTTAGGATATTCCGACACATAGGAAATAGTCAAGTACAACTTGGTCTAGTGTAGAGTTAGGTATAGAGTTAGGTAAAGTGTGTTTCTTTACCGTTGTACATTTTGTAACTTACAATCCGACGGTCACGATATGTAGTGATCCGACGTTTCATTCTCTCCTCGGTATTACCGACACTTGATCCGTGGCTTGACACCCGATTGGTCCATGAATTCTATTTAAAGCGCATGGAGGGTCATTTGTAGGGTAATCCGTGCATGAGAGAAGCTTATGTAAATTTTCATTCTTTGATTAATAAATTGCTTGAAGTGGCCGCGTTGGCTCAGGCCGTGGACTGTTTCCCTCTTTGAGGGTTTTAACCACGTCAAAAATACTGGTGTATTGATCTGTGATCTGGTTGTGAGCGGTGTCCTTTTGGTGTTCTTTCTGAGGAACTTACCCTGTAAATTCCTACATGGTATCGGAGCTATTTGAGGGCCGCGTCTGTTGGTGATCCAAATCTGAAGCCGGTAGAACTGCATCCGACTGCCTAGATCTGCTGTTTCTGACTGCTTTCGGGCCGAGAGGACTGCTCTGTTGTGTTCGGAGCATCTGTTCCAGTGAGGAACCCCTTTCGTTTCACGCGAAAAGGTTTCCGGTAGCCCTAGCTGCGTCATTTTTAAGATTTGGAGGTATACAGTGTTTATTTGCAGTTTATTGTTATTTTCTCTCTGCTTATTTCGGTTTCGGTTTATTTAGCTTTTTTTTAACCGGATCTATACCTTTCATTTCTGTGTATGCTCTTTGCCCTTCGACTCTGTGCGATCTGGGCAAATCAGAAACAAAAAGGAAGGATTTTTCTCATGCGTATTCTCTTTTCCCTGCACCTTAGTGTGATCTCGGAAAATCAGAAACATTGAGAAAATATTTAGTTTTTCGGCTAAAGCTAACTTTGAGCCGCAAGGTTCAATTTTTAAAAATATTTAGTTTTTTGGGTAAAGCTAACTTCGAGCCGTAAGTTTCGTTTTCTTTGCATGTCTGTGTTGGGTTTTGTGTTTTTTGTTTTGTAGGGAAAAAGAGCTTTCTCAAAGCAAGCACGCAACCCAAAGCCCCCACCCTCTCTCTCTCTCTCTCAAATTTTTTGTATAGATCAATTGGTTCAAAGCTATTTTAAGAGAGTAGAGGTCTTGGGTTCAAGTCTCCATTTTGTGGGGGCGGACTTTTTCATTTCCGCACATTCCCGCACTTCGTCGGCAACTTCAACAACTTTTTTTCAAAAAGCCATAACTTCTTCATCCGGAAGCCTTTTTCAGAGCCGTTTTTTTTAAACCAGCCTAATTTTTCGAGATCTATCCATTGGAACACTTACTTTCAGCATCTTCAGCTTCAGTTTCTGTTGAAATGGAAAGTCAATACCAAGTTACCCTTGACAGCACCAATTACTTCCAATGGTTGTCCTACATGGAGGATTTACTTAGAAGTAAAGGTCTCTACCGAATAGCCACAGGCCAAGAAAAGAAACCGAAAGATGAAGACAAGGCTGCTAAATGGGAAAATAGACAAGATCAAGCACATGGTTTGATAGGGATGTCTATTTCTCCAGATCTTAGATTCCATATTGCAGAACTTGAAACTCCTCATTAAGCAATGGAACAAATCAACAAAGTTTTTGGGATTAAAAATGAAATTAGAGCCCATCAACTTGAAAATGAGTTGCTTACATTGGACCCTAATAATTTTTCTTGCATTGAAGATTTCTTGTCTAAGTTCAAAACCCTTAGATATCTTTTGGAAGGTGTTAAGGTTAAGAAAGAAGATAGTAACCTTATTTATTCCATCCTTACTAAGTTGGGACCAGCCTACTCTGTATTTGTTTCCACCTTCATTTCTACAAGAGAAGCCTTCATTTCTCAAGGAAAAGACTACAAGCCCCCTTCCTTTGACTCCTTTTGTGATTCTTTAATAAGAGAACAAGAAAAACTCTTACACCTTGGTCTTCTTAATCTTGGAAACTCTTCCAAGAAAGCGTTAGCCGCCCAGCAACAACCAAATTCAAAGAATCCTAAGAAGTCATATCCTAAAAAGAATGGTCCTAAACCAAACAAGGGTCCTAAGCAAACTCAGCCTCAAAATGAAAGATCATTTCAGCAAAATGATAAGACCAATAAAAACAAATGGAAGAAGACTGACAGACATTGCAACTTTTGTAATCGAGATGGCCACTTAGAATCAAAATGCTTTAAAAAGATGGAAACCTTGGAAGCAGCAATGAAGAAGCATAACATCCATTTGGGGCAATCTTCAACTTCAACTTCATCTTCAGGAATGGCACTTTCTGCATGTGGTTGTCAAGCATCTCGGTCTGGTTATGCATTAAATGTATCTTCTTCTTCTCATTCTCATGAGTGGCTCATTGATTCTGGAGCTTCTTATCACATGGCCAAAAACAAAGCCATGTTTTCTTCTTTAAATGATTGTAACACCAAAAATATATATGTTGGTGATGATAGATCTCTTAATGTTGTAGGGACTGGAACTGTTCATCTAGACAATGGTCAGTTTAATGATGTATTATGTGTTCCAACCTTATCCTGCAACCTTCTATCTGTATATCAGATAACTCATTCAGGTGAAGGTAAAATCGTTGAATTTTCACCTCATGATGTTGTAATCAAGGACTTAAAAGATCCTAAACAGATTTTGGCTACTGGCATTGCTGATGATTCTGCAAGGTTTTATAAGTTTCACAACTTTGGGTCATCAAATCTTCCCTCAGTATTTGTTGCTCATAACGATGAAGTGAGCAAACTTTGGCATGAGCGATTTGGTCACTTAAACTATCGTTCCCTTCAGCATCTATGTAAAGAAAATATGGTGACAGGCCTTCCTATGGTATCTTGCAGAGATGGTGTTTGTTCCGGATGTGTACTCGGAAAACATCATCGGGACAGTTTTGGAAAACGTGCCTCTTGGCACGCCTCCGCCCCTTTACAGCTTGTGCATAGTGATTTATGTGGTCCACTTCCAGTTGTGTCATTCTCTGGTTGCAAGTATTTCTTAACTTTCATTGATGATTTCTCCAGACGGACTTGGGTATACTTCTTAAAACTCAAGAGTGAAGTATTTAACACTTTTTTGGCCTTCAAGGCCTTTGTTGAAAAACAATTTGGACATCAAATTCTTAAGTTAAGATCTGATAATGGCGGAGAATATGTTAAAAACACATTCATCAACTATTGCACTGAGAATGGAATTCAAATGCAACATACCGTTCCATATACTCCACAACAAAATGGTGTAGCTGAAAGGAAGAATCACACCTTAAAGGAAATGGCTAATTGTATGCTACAATCTAAAGGACTTGGTCTTAGTTTTTGGGCAGAAGCAATTAACTGTGCAAATTACATAATAAATCGCACTCCTACTAAGGCTTTAAAGAATATCACTCCAGAAGAAGCATGGAGCTCAATCAAACCAGATGTAAGTCATCTTCGTGTTTTTGGAAGTGAAGCGTGGGCCCATATTCCAGATGAAAAGCATAAAGCTTTAGAACCTAAGAGTGAAAAATGTACTTTTGTTGGATATTCTGAAGATGTCAAAGGCTATAGACTTATTCCATTTAAGTCCAAAAATGTTATCATTAGAAGAGATGTAAAATTTGATGAAAATATATCGGCCTGTGAGCCTAGTTCGGCGGATGTGCCACCTCTCCCTATCTCTTCTACCTTTGAAAACATTTCTTCTTCAGATGATGAAAGTGAGGATGACAATCCTCCCCCACCAGCTCAGGATCCTCCTTCAGCTCCTGAGCTTCCAAAATGGGTTCGTGCTACTCGAGATGCAACAGGTGATCTTGCTGGTGATCCTACAGATCAGTGACACACACGTTCTTAGTTCGAGAGAGCCTCTTCTTTACTGGCTCAAGCTCCAGTAAATTATGATCCTGACACCTTTGCAGAAGCTTCAGGCCATCCAGATTGGGAAGCAACTATGAATGAAGAATATCATTCATTATTGACAAATGATACATGGGATCTTGTTCCTTTACCAAAGGGACGAAAACTTGTTAGATGCAAATGGGTTTACAGAACCAAGTATGGACCAGATGGGAAAGTTGATAAACATAAAGCTCATCTTGTTGCTAAGGGCTTTTCACAGGTTGAAGGCATTGACTACACTGGAACCTTCTCCCCTGTTGCCAAAACGAACTCTATCCACCTTGTTCTTTCCCTTGTTGCCTCTTTCAAATGGGAAGTCCATCAGATGGATGTTAAATCTGCCTTCTTGCATGGGGACTTGCATGAAGAAATTTATATGGAACAACCCATTGGCTTCATACAAACAGACTCCAGCCTTGTTTGTCGACTTAAGAAATCCCTTTATGGTCTCAAGCAAGCTCCTCGGGCTTGGTATGCCAAAATGGATAGCTTTCTTTTAGAATCTGGCTTTTCTAGGTGTCGTTCTGACAATACTGTCTACACCAAGAAAGTGGGCAACTCTCTTATCATCCTTGTTCTTTATGTTGATGATCTTATCCTTACTGGTAGTGATCCCAACCTTATAAACCATGTGAAGTCTAGCCTCAAAAGGAAATTTGAAATGACAGACTTAGGGCACTTACACTATTTTCTCGGTCTTCAAGTCTTGCAATCCAAGGAGGGTATTTCCCTTTCCCAGTCCAAGTATGCTTGTGATATTCTACGTCATTTTCAAATGGAAGACTGTAAGCTAGCCCCTTCTCCCCTTCAGTCTGGAGTCAAACTCTCAGTCACTTGTACTTCTCCTGAAGTTGATGCTACCTTATACCGTCAACTTGTAGGAAAACTTTTGTATCTAACCCATACTCGTCTTGACCTTTCCTTTGCTGTTGGCCTTGTTGCTCGGTTCATGCAAAACCCCCGTGAAAGTCATTGGAAAGCAACTAAAAGAATACTTCGTTATGTTTGAGGTACAGTTCAGTTTGGGATTCATTACAGTGCCAAAGCATCTCCTCTATTGGTTGGTTTCACTGATTCCGATTGGGCTGGTGACCCTGATGATCGGAAGTCTACTGCCGGTTATGTGTTCACTCTTGGTTCAGGATCTATTACATGGGCTTGCAAGAAACAGGTGCCATTTCTCTTTCATCAGCAGAAGCAGAGTATCGTGGTGCCGTAGAAGCTAGTAAGGAAGCCTTGTGGCTTCGTCAGATCTTGTCAGAGTTTGGCTTTGAGCAGCATCATCCGACTACACTTTGGTGTGATAATCAAAGTGCCATTCAGCTATGCAAAGATCCAGTCCAACATCAGCGCAGCAAACACATTGAACTGCACATGCACTTCATCAGAAAGCTCATTCACGACCATGTTCTTGAAGTGCAATATTGTTCAACAGATGATCAAGTTGCAGACATCTTCACAAAGGCTCTCACAGAGGCGAAGTTCACTAAACTTCGATTTATGGTTGGAGTTCAGGAAGTTGTCACTAAGGGGGGATAGGCTCTAGTGCCTCCTTCCTTCTCCTATTGTGTCATATTTGTAAATCCTTCAATCCTATCCCAAGTTGTTCTTAAGGGGGGATGTTAGGATATTCCGACACATAGGAAATAGTCAAGTACAACTTGGTCTAGTGTAGAGTTCGGTAAAGTGTGTTTCTTTACCGTTGTACATTTTGTAACTTACAATCCGACGGTCACGATATGTAGTGATCCGACGGTTCATTCTCTCATCGGTATTACCGACATTTGATCCGTGGCTTGACACCCGATTGGTCCATGAATTCTATTTAAAGCACATGGAGGGTCATTTGTAGGGTAATCCGTGCACGAGAGAAGCTTATGTAAATTTTCATTCTTTGATTAATAAATTGCCTGAAGTGGCCGCGTTGGCTCAAGCCGTGGACTGTTTCCCTCTTTGAGGGTTTTAACCACGTCAAAAATACTGGTGTATTGATCTGTGATCTGGTTGTGAGCGGTGTCCTTTTGGTGTTCTTTCTGAGGAACTTACCCTGTAAATTCCTACAAAATAATGAATCAATTACACTACAACCTACACAAATAAATTGCGGAAGGAATAAGCACTGAAAGAAATACTAGCACACACATAAAATAACATAGTTATTTTGGGACCAATGTCCCTAGAAAAACCCAACTCGGGAATCCGGTGCAGCAGCTGAGGGTTTTATTATTATGTAGCTGTGAAAGAGTACATCTAGATGCTGAAACTGGAAATCCTTCATAGAAATATTGGCAAGAAAATCTAGTGAGGAGAGATTCCTCACTCCACAAGGAAATCCTAACACTGACCTCAGCTCAAATTAAGCTGTCTAAACTACCTTTGCGCAGTCACTGCGTCACCCTAGCACAGTTGCTACTGTTCTTAGCTTGGAACAACCTTTCCTCAAGCCATTTGACCAACTGCTATATGGGAAAATGTCTCTCCTGGCCTCTGGAACCATTGCCTAGCTTCTGGCACTGAAATTCGGCTTCTCCCCAGCAATTTGACTTTGCCTCTAGAGGCTGCTACGCTGATCTGCGTTATCCTCTATGTGGCTTCGCTGCCTCTCTGCAAATGTACTCACCAGATCAGGAAACCTTCGTTCGAATTCATTGTCCCTGCCCCTCTCTCATTGATTCGATTTCTCTGGCTCTCTCTCCGGCAATTGACTGTTGCTACTCAGGAAATTGATCTGCCAATGAAATCGAATTGCTCAAGTGCTTTCTCCAAGCCCCATTGGCTTCTTTTTATAATCCTTTGTTGAGACTTCAATGGCCAAGATTAGATCTTAATCGATGGCTGGGATTAATTTGAAGTCGATCCGTGTGAGTTTCTAGAAGATTCACACCATAACTTAATTAATTATGATTAATTAGTCATATTCCCTAAGTTCAGACTTAGGAAATATTTAAAATAATGACTAATAATATAATTAAGTCATTTCTAGGTGGAATTTCCAAAAATGATTTATGGGTTTTGGAGATCTCATGTATTCTAGCCTCTCCACAATATTTTGTGCCTAGAACACATCTGATGCTACAAAAACTAACACTGTGAGGTCGAATTACTTGACTTGAGGCCGACTTGATCTTTTTGAGGCTGACTTGGTGTGGAGGAGACTAAATTCATTTTAGACTAAAAAATAATTCTTTTTACATGATCTGAAATCCCAAGAAGGGTCTCTTTAAATGTGGAATGACTCTAATGACTTAGAATAAATGCTAGAAGTCCTCAATGGGGACTTTGACCTAAAACATGATGAGCCAAGCATGAAGCCCATGCTTTAATAAGTCATAGAAATAATAATAAAAATATTTTCTTCATTCTAATGACAAATACTTTTCAAATGCATTTATGAAGACCAAACCTAGTTACAAATTTCAACATCCTCTTCCAGCTAGGTAATTCGTACAATGAACAAATGTTGTTTCCAAAGCCCTCCAAAATACTGAGCAAACTCCCCAACAATTCCCCATATGTCCCCTAGCAAAACTCAGTTGCAAACTCCCGGCCAAGCCCCGTCAACGAGTGGCCTCCAAAAATGACTGCACAGGCCCTAGTTCAACCACCTCTGCGCTTGCCTAGGAATGATAAATTCAGCCTAAAGAATTGCCACTCAATCCTCCTGTCAATCCCCTACAAAAATGTTGCTAAACACCAAGAGAATGTGCCCCTAAATTCCCAAAATCAACTCTGTTTTGTAGCTCACTCCCCACAAGAGTGCATGGCCCCTTTCTATGCCCAGTCTGCTCCAAAATGAATCGAATATCCTTGTAGAATCTCCCCCGGAACAAATCCACAATGTAGTGAAGGCTCCCCTAGGGTGGCAGTCGAAGTCCATCGAAGGAGTTGAGATTTTCCCTCACAAATCTGGTGTGCTGAACAACACTCGTAGACCTTGCTCAACAACTCCAGTGTACAAGATGAGTTTGTTTGTCAAAGGTTTAAAATCCCTAAATGGAGTCTTCTCCTCCTTTTCATCATTGATCTTCCACTCTCCAAGTGGGCCCCACACATCGACCCCCCTTTCCCCCTTTCTCTCTCCACATATTTGCTTTTCTCCAAGGGGTGTGTATTCCTCTTGGGGTGTTCCCCACTTCCCACTAAGAAATCGATTTGCCTTTCTTTCTCCTATGTTGGGGCCTCCTTAAGTGAAAAATGCTAAGTGGGGTCCTCGTAACCCACTGTTCCTAAGTCTATGATAGAAAAATTGCAAAATTGGCAACACTGGTAATTACCTAGCAAAATTGCTAAGAACATCCTAGAGGTTGCGGAGAGAAACCTAGGGGAAGAAAACTACGACTTTATTAACGATACCTCCCCTGGAGTTCTAACCACCTGAATCCTTCCAGTGCTGCAAGGACTATGGCCCTGTGGCCTTCACGACTGCAAGGTCACTGTGTTAACCACAAGTGAGGGTATAAACTCTGCAAGCTGGGTGGGAAAGGTGGTTATATATTTCTATCAACCAAGCTTATGTTTGGAGGTAAATTGATTAATGCATGACTAATCCTAGGATGAAGTGCAAGTTATGAGTGAATGTCTTAAATGAGATTATTAGATGAAACTCTTAAGTACTTTCAAGTTAAATTAGATACTTATGATGTTCAATTCAAAGGCACAAATAAGTACTTAAAGAGAGCAATTATAGAAACAATCTCAACTAAGACAATGTGCTAATGGAACAAGATCAACAAAATGCCCAAATACAAATCTCTTCAAGATCTATTCAGTGATTAGCAATCTTAAAATTTGACAAATGCTCTAAATAGATAGCCAATGAGAAGCAAGGAGCACCAAATTAATGAATCCTTAAAAAAAATAGGAAATAGGATTATTCAATTGAAATCACAATATTACTCAAAGAAGATGATATCACAAGATTAACTTTAGATTACAATGTTCTTAAACCTTGAAGAAAAATAATGCTCTTAACCTAAGTCACAGGACACGTCCTCCAAGGTCCCGTGTCTCGTATTTTACGTGTCGGACACGAAAATGACCCTAAAATGTGTCAAAAACGTTTTTCATCGTGTCCTGTAAAATGTAAAACGTATTCGCCGGTTTTCATCGTGTCCTGCATCTGGAAAACGCGTATTCCGTTGATAGAAAATGTTGTTTGCGTAAGCTGCAATTCTTTTTGAAAGAAACAAATAATTTTTGAGTGGGACAGCTTAATCATCAAGTCTAGGCCCTAGTATTGATATGCTATTCATGGTAATGTTAAATTCTTAAAGTAAAAGTGACATTCTCTTTAATCTTCATTTTCATCCTTTCACTTAAATTTTTAACATTACCATGAAATGACTCAAGATGTTTGAGAGTGGTTCCGACCTCATTGGATTTCATATGGAGAAAATAGAATTTTAGATTTCATTCAAAATGCAGCAGACTTATCAGTTTTTCAGGATTTTAGGATTGAGAGATTGTAATGTTTCCAGGTGACACCACCTGCCCGGGCTACCCTTGCCACTAGTAGAGGACGTGGTCTACCTCCTATAGCTCCTACTTCTAGTTCTTCAGCTTCTAGAGCATAGCAAACTCCACTACCAACTCCACCGGCACCAGCATCTACATTTAGAGGGAAAGGGTAAGCTGTGGCATTTTCTCGCGAGAGGGGTAGAGGAAATCAATAGGATTAGACTTTAGTTATTTTCTTCATTTTATTGTATATGACATTATGACATGATGAGAAACATTATTATATTTTTTGTTGATATTTTGAGGCTGAGTTGGGACTCAGGAGTCAGGACTTACTATTCAGGACATGATTCAATGTTATGTGTGATTTTAGCACTAGAAATGATATTAAACATCTTATATATTAGTTCTTTTATCATATTTATGTGTCAATGGATTTATTTTATGTTGTAGATGGTTTAGATATTAAAAAAAATTGAAAAAAATGAAAAAAAAAAGAATATTTTTGTACCAAACGATTTTTTCCCGATTACTTCCAATTATTTCCTGATAATTACTATTTTTTCCGATTTTTTCCTAGCGCCGATATTATCCCGATAATGATTAATGCAACATTGTTGTAAACACTGAACAATGATACGTTTTGATTTTGATGACTTAATGGAAAATCTGCATTTTATCGTTTTAATATTTAAGTTCTAAATTTATAGTTAGTAGTAAGTACTTAGTAGTTTCTTATGTGCTTGTAAGTTGTACATGAACAATGAACATTGAATATTCAAGAATCAAGACGAAGCATATCACATTCTAATTTCTAAATAGTAAATTTTGATTCTATTTATTTTTTTAAAGTGAACTATGAAACTTGAGAAGTAATTATATTTTAATTTGATTAGATAAGCTGCAACTTGCAATTTAATATGGATAAAAAACTATATTTCGGTATATATATTTTATTAAATATATATAAAACGTGTCCCCCGTGTCCTGTTTCCAGGTCGCTGCGTTTCGTATTGAATACTCGTATTTACGTGTCCTCCGTGTCTCGTGTCCTCATGTCATGTGACTTAGCTCTTAACTAATTAGCAACCAATTCCTTATGTCACTTATCAATTAGAAGCAATAGGTTACTTGCAAGAGTAAGATGCAACAAAGTGATATCAATAGAATGCCAATGTCAAGTTAATCTTCTTGAGATGAGATTACTAACAGTGACTTGTAGAAGTGTAATGTACTATGCAAATGCAGCAAATGCAAGATGAACAATGATCCATTATTCAAGCTTCACAATGAGATGTGCAATTAGATTCTCTTCACAAATGAGGTTGATTTTTATTAGAGCACACTTAGATGTAAATCTTGAGATGCAAAATTATGCCAATGATGCAAAATGCAAAGAGTGACCAGCAAGACAACAATGATTAGTTCAACCACTTAGAGCAAAACCACTTATGTTACTTTGCCAAACCAAGCTTATTATGACTTCTTAAATGTATTAGGACTGCTTGGATCGAAACTTTAGCACCAAAGCTTATGAACTTCACTGTTGTAGCATTTATATCAGATTCATAAAATTGTATATCAGACCTCAAAAACACTATAGCAATCAATAACCCAAGAGCACAAAAATTGATTTATCAATTTAGATTATGAGCTTATATGAATGTGTTTTTAGGGCTTTTTAGAGTGTTACTTCAGAAATTATGCCACTGTAAGATGCTTCAAATCTGATACAGGAAACAATAAGGAGAATATGAGGAAAGCAAACCCTTAAGCCTAGAGGCCTAGTTTGATGGCTAGCTGACCTTCCAATGGACTATAACTTCTTCAAACACCTGCAACACAATTGTTAGTTTGATTAACTCAAAATTTATGATCCAAAGCAATAAATATCAGTCACAAATAATTTTCAATGATGCCCTAGGCCTGCAATCACAAGAAATTAGTCCAAATTTTGATGCCAAACCCCACAATTTGCCCAAAAATGGTGAACGATGGAAGATAAATGCCCAATAGGGCTAGTGGCTAAGGGAAAATGGCCTCCTAGGCCTGCAGCCTAGGGCTGCAAGGCCTCTAAGGCCTGTGACCACCCCGGGCTGCGGCTTGATGGGGCAAGGCCCTAAGGCCTGCGGCTAGGTGAAAAGGCCCTTGAAGGGTTGCCGCAAGGGAAAGAAGGCCCCTAGGGTCTATAACCTAGGAAAAAAGTGCCCTAGAGGGCTGCGGCTAGCCTCTAGGGGGCTCAAAATACACTCAGACCCCTGCAATCAAGAAGAATATGCCCAAAAAATGATGAAACCATCCTTCTAAAGGGCTAGACGACCTCTTTCTTCAGCTGGACATTGAGTTGCTGGAAGATGGAAGTCTAGATCTTACCCTCTAGAGCCAAGATCAACCTTCTGCTCTTGAATGAATATCCCATAAATCAATTGCTGCTTCAAAACCCTTGATCTATCGCCTGCACAAATGAAAAAATGGAGAGCCCAAGCACCCAATTTATACAAAAAATATAAAACCCCACACCCCAAATACTATACAAAATTTAAAATTAAAATAAAAGGGTTAGAAAAAACTATTTACAAAAATAAATTAGATCTTAATAGCATGTAAATTTCATTATAGCACGAGAGAGAGATTAAATTTTTTGAGAATTTTTTTATGAATGATGTATGTAAATGAATCACAGGCCAAAACCTCTCTGCAAAGTACCCTTCAAAATGAAAGCTTAGAATCCAAACACAGTGGATTCTTCTCCACAGCGTTTGAACTTGGAAACCAAGGGCTAGCATACCTGTAGATCTCTATTTCAAACTTAAAAAAAAATTTGTTAGATAATAAGAGATTTAGACTTGTAGATCTAAACCCAACACCTAAGGCAAGATATTTGTACCAATAGATGTTCCATCATGCAACAAATGAAATAACAATTTTGAAGCACATATGATATAGAGCATAAAAATCACTTACATACCACAAATAAACAGATAGAAGAACACCATGAAATTGAAACCCCAAAATTTTTCTATTATGAGAAATACATTCTTGCAGAGCAAGGCTCAGTATATGCTTTATAGATTACATCATCCAAAGATGAAATGAGGAGCTCAATAGCTTCCTTGTAGAAAATGAGAGAATAGAACCCCTCCGAGTGGAAATAACAACTAGTTGGATTGATCCTCGTCAAAATACTCTCATTTGTTGATTTTCCTTTGAAAATAGCTTGATCTTTGCCGTTGATTTTTATTTTTTGAGGAAAAAGTCGAATTTATCTTAGAACCCTTTTTTTATTAATCCAAAAAATAATATTTTGGACTAATATCCTAAAAAAATTCACTTTGACTCAACCACCAAGGTCCAAGGTGTCAAAGTTTCTTAAAAAATCCATTTTTCCTTTTGGTGGGGTTCCTTCAAAAATTAATTCTTCTTTGACCCACAAATTTTTGATTATTTTCCACTTGGAGAGAATTTAATTTCTCTCAAATTATTTTTTGACTCAAAATTAATTAATTTTCTAGCTTAGGATTTTTATTTAATTTTGGCAAAAAATTAATTAAATGACTAGAGGGGATTAATTATTTTTTCCACCCTCAAATATTTTAGCCATGGTGTCTAACTATGAGTAACCATGCACTAAAATATTTTTACATGAAGATATTACAAATTAATTCAACCCTTAGAAGGGGAAATACACATTTACACATAAACCCTCAAGACACTACCCAATTTGCGACACAACATGATCTAGTTTGAAACCAAGTGTGTCTATAATAAAATAAGTTAGCCATGGAGTCTAATTATGAGTAACTATGCAATAAAGTATTCCTAAACACACTTTTACATAGACTTGATAAACACTGGAACTCACTTAAGATCTTGTCAATGAATTCCACCCTAGTGTTGGGGTTATAATTGGAAGAAAAACTGTGCCGATTATCTGTGTTTATAAACAAACATAATTTGAGGAGGTTAAAAAACGTCATAGGATGAAATCCTTTGACAAGAATCATAGGCGTACCTAGGTGTTATGACATGGAGAAATGGTTATACTCTGAAAATTTCAAGTCTGAAATCCTATTGCAACAACTGGTATTATTTCTTCTAACTTTTAATTAAATTAGCAGTTTATTGCTATGGCAACAACGAAATAAACACACTGCAATATTCACAAATATATTGCGGAAAATAAAATGCCGCAAAACTGAGAAATATGCTAGCACATATAAAATTAACATAATTATTTTTGGACAAATGTCCTTGGAATAACGCAATGTGGGAAAATTGATGCAATAGTGAGGGTTTTTATTATTATGCAGTAGCAGAATTTCTCAGTACAATAATATGTCGCTAAACCAGTGTGGGCTTCCCTTATTATAGCTACACTTGCACCTCGAAATGTGGTTTAGATGATTACTTTGATCCCCACTCCATTCCATTATTATATCATTTGCCACCTACCACTTAAGGGATGTACCATGGGCATGTCACCCCCTTTAGAGGTCGAAACCACCTAATAGGGTCTTTGGTTAACCCCTTAGCTTGGAAACACTTGTACATGCCTTTGTTTTAAAAAACGTTCGAGCCAGCTCCGATTCGGCCAAGCCAACTGAGCTAGACCCCCCGCCCATTCAGCTTGGTAGAGGAAATAGACCGACGGCCAGTTTGTTACCGAACCGTCCGAGCTAGTCATCGATTGGGTTGGTTTGGTAACAAGCCGGCTGGCTCGACCGAGCCCGATATAACCCGGCCGGTTCGGCCACTCACACCCATGCATGCCCAACTTGACTTTTTGGGGGGCGGAATGGACCCCTCATTGCATTCTAATTGCATTTTAGGTTTCTTTGAGGTCCATTTACCTCTCCCAAGCCTATAAAAGCTACCCAACCCCCTCACATTTCCTCATGGCTATCTCATTGCATTTGTGTGAGAATTTGTGAGGAGTTTGTGAAGAGTTGTAGAGTTTGTTTTTGGAGCAACAGTGAAGAGTCTTGGGCAATCATTGGAGCAGCAGTGAGGAGCTTCTTGGGCAGCAATTGGAGCAACATTGAGGAGGTAGTTTGTGGCAACTTTGTTCCTAGAGATTTTTTTTTTTTTTGCACTTTTAAACTTTGTTTTTGCTTTTTTTTTGTTTGTGCAAATTTGGAAATTGAAGAGTCTTTTTTGTAAAAGAAATGAACATTGAAGCAATGCTATTCTTTTTGTTTTCATTTTTAGATTTTTTTCCTTTAATTTCGAAATCCAAAAATGGCTCCTAGAGAGAAATATGCTGCTTGGGCATATGCTGAAATGATTGATAATCAAATGCATTGCAATTTTGTCATAGAAAACTTAAGGAGGGTGAAGGGGGCATTCGTAGGCTGAAACAACACTTGGCTGGTATTAGAGGCCAAATTACTCCATGTGAAGCGCCATCGAACAAATTGGGGAGATTAGGAAGTAGTTGCTAAATAACTTTAAGAAGTTTGAGCAAGAAAAATCTAGGAATAAAGAAATAGAGGTTGAAATTGGGAGGAAGACTAGTATACAACAAATGATGGCTGCCAACCCCAATTTTGATTATGAGGGCTCTTCATCTATCCCTTGCACTAATGCATCCAACCCCTTTTGCTATGTTCCTCCGTCTTTGGAGTCTATGCAAGAAAAGGGTAAGGGTAAAATGAAAAAGAGGGGTGATATCAAAAGTTATTTCACACCCTCCTCTCCATCAGATGCACATGGTCCTCAAGCTAGTAGATGTCATATGCAGCCCACTTTAGATGACCATTGGAAGAAATAATTGAGAGAGACTACCTATGATTACATAGCTAGATGGTGGTATGATTCTAATATCCCCTTCAATGCTTCTCGTTCACCATATTATGAACCTATGTTTGATGCCATATTTGCTGTTGGAAAGAGCTTCAAAGGCCCTACTTTACATGAGTTAAGGGGATCTCTTTTGCGAAAAGAAGTTTCCTCCATTGATGAATATTTGAAAGATTTCAAAATCTCATGAGAAAAAACAAGATGTACCATCATGTCAAATGGATGGATGGATCAAAAGAACCGTACCATCATAAACTTCTTATCTTTTGCCCACAGAGAACCATGTTTCTAAAATCAGTTGATGCATCTGACAGGGTGAAAGATGCACACTTGTTGTTTAAACTTTTGGATGAAGTTGTTGAAGAGGTGGGGGTGGCTAATGTTGTTCAAACCATCACAGATAATGCCTCCATCTATGTTCTTGTTGGTAAAATGTTAGAGGAAAAACACAAAACCATATTTTCGACCCCATGTGCTGCACATTGCATAGACCTCATGCTTGAGGATATTGGCAAAATAGATTGGGTCAAGAACATTGTAGAGCATGGCAAAAGCGTAACAAAATATATCTACTATCACTCTTGGATTTTGAGCCTGACGAGGAAACACATAGGGGGCAAGGATATTATTAGGCCTGCCATCACTAGATTTGCAACTCATTTTTTGACATTGCAATCTATGCTCTCCCAACATAGAAACTTGCAAAGGGTGTTTTCTAGTGATGAATGGAATGAATGCCAATGGTCTCGCAAACAAGATGGAAAGATGTGAGAAAGAAAGTTAATGAAGAAATATTTTGGAAAAGGGTAGTAGAGATTGTGAAGGTTGCTGAGCCATTGGTTAAGATGTTGCGGTTGGTGGATGGGGAAAGATTGGCTATGGGCTTCATTTATGAGGCTATGGATCAAGCAAAGGAAAAAATAAAGGCTATATACAAGGATAGACTGGTTAAGTATGGGCCCATTTGGGCAATCATTCATGAAAGATGGGACAATCAATTCCATCGCCCTATACATGCAGTTGGGTTTTTTCTGAACCCAAGGTATTATTATAAAGCTTTGGAGGCAGACGCTTTAACTGGGGAGGTTAGAGATGGATTATTGACTGCATTGACGACATGATTCCTAAAGAGAGTGATCAACTGGAGATACACTGACATATCACTTATTTCAACAGAGCCACAGGTACCTTTGGCAAGAACCTAGCAAGGATTGCAAGGGAAGTAGATGAGCCAGGTAAACAAAAAATTCAATTTTCAAATTCTTATTTTGTTAAATTGTTTTTAATTTGAAAGTTGGATATAATTTGTTGAGCTAACTCATTACACCACTATGATTTTTGCAGCACAATGGTGGGAGGCTTTTGGTAGCCATTGTCCTTAATTGCAAAAGTTTGCAATCCGTATTTTGAGTCAAAATTGTAGTGCTACTGGGTGTGAGTGCAATTGGTCTGTCTTTGAGAGGATTCACATGAAGACGAGGAACTATTTGGAACAAAAACGATTAAATTATCTAGTCTATGTCCAATACAACCTCCGACTAAGACGCAACCAATTGCTGAACAAAAGACCTGATACAGATCCCATTGTGTTGGAAGATATTGATCCAACATTAGATTGGGTAGTGGAGAGTCATCCAGCAGAGTTTGATTCTGATGAGGATATTGGTCGTGATTTGTATTTACATATGGAGGCATTAGTTGAGCATAATGTTTAGTTGAATGCAGATCAACTTGTACCAGGCCTAGCCCCAAGTCCTCCAGTTGCAAGAACTTCCTCTACTAAGCCACGATGGAAGCACATATCTCGTATATCTCAGTGTGCATTTGCTGTGTCTTCTAGTGCTACTACTTCTACAGTGGTTGTTGGAGATGGTGATGAGGACGAGGAGCCATGGGTTTCCCTGTCTGACTCTGATTCAGAGTCTGAGCCAGATGATGTTGGATTCTCTAGTAGTAGCCAGTAGTACTGGTGACTAGTGATATTTTACAATTTACTTTTGTTGTAGAAGCCATTTAGAGCCTCCTTAGTTATCTATTTTTGTTTTGATCTCTATATCATGTATGTATTGGGTGGTGCACTGGGTGCCATTTTGATATAATGGATATATACATGAGCCTAATTTGATCATATGTTGTCTTCTCTCTTTATTCTAATGCTTTGTGTTTGGAAACATGGATGAAAATCTTTAAAATTATGTCTTTCATTAAAAAAAAAAATTAATGTATCTTTTACAATGACCGAGTCATTGAAATCAAACCGTCCGAGTCGATATCGAGTCGGAGTTGGAGTCGGAGCCGACTCTAGGTCGTTTCCGAACCTGATTCCATTTTTTAAAACATAGGTACATGCCAAAGCCCACTATGGAAAGACATGCCACCATGAAGTGCCCCATTGATCCCATTACTTGTAAGCTTTATTACTTGATTATTCTAATGACTTGTTGTATTAGAGGGTGAGGGGACACATTGGATCTTATGCAGAATTGCAGGTGAGTCTTCATTTGGGGCTTGGTCTCCCTATACAGAGTCCTAGCCCTCCATAGGGCCACATTGGCACTTGCAGGGTGAGCGTTGAGGGTCACAGGCCTCCACCATAGTAGAGATTGTTTCATGGATCCCCAACACCGATCATTGATTGCTCGTGTTCCACTTTTTGGATGAGGATGATGCACCAAGTTCAGCATGCCCAATCGGTGTTAGTTTTTGGCATCATTGGAAGTGATCTAGCCTGGAACATTGGTGGAGAGGCTAAGGCGCATGAGTTCTAAAGAACCCAAAAACCGTTTGGTGAAATTCCACTCCGATTGTTAAAATAATTAATATTTTTAATGGGCCTCCTAAGTCTAAACATAGGAAAGTTAAAATATTTATGGGTATTAATCAAATATGGGTGAGAATGATCTAGAAAGTGGATCAAGTCATGTTTTAATCTTAGCGGTTGATTAGAGACTTAATCTCTTCCGTTGAAGTCTCAACGAGAAAGGTATAAGAAGGAGGATTGGGGTTCATTTAGAAACACATAGAGAGATTGAGGAAATCGATTTTCTAAGGTGAGAAGTTCTCAAGAGGAAAATCGATTGGGGAGATCTTGTAGTAGAGGGGAAGTGAGAATCCAGGAGAAGGAATTTCCGGAGAGTACAAGGCAGAGAGAGGACATAAAGACGTCGAGAGGAGGGTTAATGCTGGCCTATGCAGTGTTGACACAAAGGCAACGCAGTCAGTGAGTAGAAGTCGAGTTTCTGCTAAGGGAATTCGAAGTTCAGTTGCCGGATCCCACGGTGTGAGTATGGGAGGCAGGAAAGTCGATTTCTCAGCCAGCAGAAGATCCAAAGCAGAGAGGCAGCATAATACCCAAGAGTGGTGATGCAGAAGCTGCCTAGGGTGATGCAGATTGACATAGAGGCCATTAGATGGTGACGTAGAGCCTTTAGAGCTGAGGATCAGTCACTGATTCTCCAGTGGTAGGGTGAGATCATTTCACCAGTATTTTGTCCAATATTTTATCTGTAAAGTTGCTAGTTGAGCATCCTAGATTTGTACTAAGAATTTTCTCCTGGATAATAATAAGCCCTCAGAGCTGTTGCACCGGTTTTCCCGCATTGGGTTTTTTCGGGGATTATTTTGTCCAAAAATAACTATGTCTTATGTATGTTGTTCTTTCCTTAGTTTTTTGTTTCATGTAATCAAATATTAAAGTAGTGTAGGCTACAAAAGTAATTTTCTTCAGTATTCAGCAATGTTGCAGTAATCGTTATCGGGATATTATCGGCGAGGGGAAAAAAATCGGAAAAAATCATAAAAATCGGGGAAAAATCAGTAAAAATCGGGAAAAAATCGTAACATACAATTTTTTTTTTTTTTTTTAGTTTTTTTAATATCTAAAGCATCTACAACATAAAATAAATACATTGACACATAAATATGATAAAAGAACTAATATAGAAGATGTTTAATATGATTTCTAGTGCTACATTACACATAACAGTGAATCATGTCCTGAATAGTAAGTCCTGACTCATGACTCCCAACTTAGCCTCAAAATATCAACAAAAAATATAATAACTTATCTCATGAGTGATAATGTCATATACAATGAAATGAACCAAATCACTAAAGTCTAATACCACTGATTTCCTCTGCCCCTCTTGCGAGAAAATGCAATGGCTTTCCCTTTCCCTCCAGATGAACTTTGCTGTGCTCTAGAAGCTGAAGAACTAGGAGCTATAGGAGGTAGACCACGTTCTCTACTGGTGGTAGGGGTAGCCCGGGTAAGTGGTGTTACCTCCTCCTCCTCCTCCCCCTCCACTACCTCTTGCTCTAACCAATCATCGATAGATTCCATGAGAGGCCTCTTGGCCTCAACCCTCCATGTAGTAGTGGTGTTAATACCATCCAATGAGATGGCCTCCATATCAGGTATCCTCTCAAGTTGCCTCACCCACAATCGAAGATTGTAGTAGACGTAGACCATGTCATTAAGTCGCTGAGACCCCAACCTGTACAAAGATCATGAAATAATAATTATAAAAAAATAGTGTTTAATGAATTCAAAAATTTATTTGGAAATTTGCAATATTTTAAGTGTTAACCTGTTGCGCTTCTTGTTGTGTATTTTTTCAAATACACTCCAGTTGTGCTCGCATCTTGAGGAGCTACATGTTTGGCTGAGGATTCGAATGGCAAGATTTTGCAGAAGGGGTACCCTGGCACCATACATTCTCCACCATGTATCTACAACAAAATTACAAATAAAATTTTAAACAAATATAAGAAAAAAATGAAATTTGAAAGTTGAAGCAAAGTATGAAGTTATGAACTTGAAGAGAATGAAATTTGAAACAAACTAAAAAATACCTGGCATTTTAGTCGTCTTATCAGCCACAACCATGTCAAAGCCAAATGTGCCACCTTCCATCCTGTATGTCTCAATTTCTTTGGAGATTTCTGTATATTCTGCTGGAGATCGCACCATCCTCTGAACACAGGTTAAGAATCCATCCATGATCTCAGCATCAAATACGAACTCACATGGGTAAGAAAATGCGGAGTTCAGGTAGATCCCTACAGCATGAATGAGACGATGGAGTTTGTTGTTCCATCGTTTATCAATCACTTCCCATAGGAGTTGTCTCTGAAACCCCTCATCTCCCTTATCATCATAGTAGGCCCGAATGGATTCTTTCACCCTGTCCATGGCCTCATACAAATAGCCCATTGCGGGCTTCTCACCATCAACTAATCGAAGAACCTTTACAAAAGGTTCAGTAACGGTGCACATCTCCTGCACTCCCACCCAGAAGTTTTCCTGGTATGAAACTAATCTGCATATGGTCTCTCCCTCTAGTTTGCGGCTCATTGTCAAAGTACGCCACTCATCTAAAAGAAACATTCTCTTCACATCCCACATAGAATTCAAGAGGGATTGACGAGATATGAAATTGGTGGCAAACCGTGTAATGGTGGGGCGCACCAACTCTTTGTTGTTGGTGAATTTTCTCATCAAGCTAAGCATAGATGTATGATTATATATAAATTTTGTAATGCTTTTTGATGACTCAACAATATCTTTGACAAAGGAAATTTTCCCTATGTCCTCCAACATCAAATCAATACAATGTGCAGCACAAGGTGTCCAAAATAAAGTATGATGCCTTTCCATAAGCATCCTGCCAGCAGCAACATAATTTGCAGCATTGTCCGTTATGACTTGGACAACATGTTTTGCACCCACCTCCAAAATAAACACATCCAACAAATCACGTAAAGTTTTTGCATCTTTGATATGTGAAGATGCATCAATAGATTTCATAAACATTGTCCCATTGGGACAACTAACCAAGAAGTATATAAGGGTTTCCCCCTTTTGGTCGGTCCAACCTGTTAGAAAATTATATATTACGGAGCAATGGAACACATAAAATGTTGCAGAAATATAAACACAGAAAACGCACAAAACAAGAGAGACACAAATATACGTGGTTCACCCAGTTTGGGCTACGTCCACCCCGAACAGCGAGTCCTTCGTTTCTATTATCCAGCAAAATGAAGAGACACAACCTACAACAAATCCGCTGTAATATCCTTTGTTTTCTCTCACAGTCTCACCTCTCCGTTTCTCGCACACACAATACACATCTATCGCACAACGTCAAATACAATACCCTCATACAAAGAGAGGGGTTGCCTTCTAGGGCAAAAAACCCTAAACTAAACATAAGTTCTACCGTCAGATCATCTGCCTAATGAACGGCCCAGATCTGCCTAATGAACGGATCTGGACCCCCCCTGCAGCGAACATTTTATGGGAGGCGTTGCCGCCCCCATTTCAAACTGGGGTCCTATGTGGCGATACCTTTGAATATAGAAGATAATCAGGCTCCACACCCAACACAACCATCTGACATCACAATGCATCTTGTTTGTGCCCATGATGCCCTATCTCCTCCAATTTTTTGGTGCAGTCAACCTTTTCATTTTGAAGAATCCAGCTTATAAAGTCATCATAAGAAGAGATTTTGTACCCTCGGCCAATAGTTGCAATAACATCAACAGCAGGATGGAAAAATGGATTATTCCTTGCAACGCTGAAAGGAATATCACTCTAAAGGAAAAATTTGGCCAACAACTTGTCAGCTTGTTCTTTCTCAGTTTTTTTAAGCATTGAAGTGATAGATGGTTGTGAACCAGGCGTGGTTCTAGAAACGAAAAATGATGAGGCAACTACCGGGTTGCTTGTAGATATTGATGCTGAAGTAGAACCAGTGCCATTTTCTTGTTCACTTGAGCCTAACACAACCTTTGTTAGTTGCTTCTTCATTTCCGCTTTGGCCTTTCTATTGTGCTCTAAATTTTCTAATCATGGCGTTTTGGATGATTTCAGGATTTGTATTTTTGCAAGGCCCTACATCAAATTCAAAGATTTGTGCAAGGTGATACTTCAATCTATAAATCTCCCCTGACATATGTTGCCCACATAACTTGCAAGACAAATTTATTCTATCAAACCCTCCATCCGGTTCACCAAATTCCCACAGAGGGTCCAATTTCCTTGGCATGCTTGTAACTTGGTTGAACTCTGGACTCTTGAGTTTTAAATTTGTAAGATGAAGTTTGAAGTTTGACTTTGAACTTTGAACTTTGAAGTTGAATGGTGAACCTATGGCAAAATAAGGATTACAATTTACAAGTTACAAACTTACAATTTACAAAAACTAAAAAAAATTACATACATGAGTAACATGACAAAACACATGGAATTTTTGACAATTTAAGTTTTTAACAAACAAAATGAAAAACCCCATCAAATCAATTAAAAAATATTTGATAACCCATTGAATTCTTTTGATAAACAATGGATTATCCAGATTCCAAACCCAACCAAAAACATTAAAAAAAACCAAAACAAAGTTACAAAACACAAAATTTTGGTGCCGATATTAGTTTGATGGAGAAAATTCGTCTCCTCCTTAGCTCTCAATCCATTTTTCTCCTCCAATCAGCTGATTCAGCTCCCAAACGGCCAAGCTTTCTTTGCTAGGTCACTCCAAAACCTCATCGCTGCCGCTGTCTATCCAAATGATTTTCAAAAAATCATTTTTTTGTTCTTATAAAAGCGTTGTCCGCTGGCCTCGCGATAATTACACATCGAATTGCGATTTTTTCGAAATTGTCGCGGTTATTTCAAAAAATCGTGATTTTTTTGGTAAAAATCATCGAAAAAAACCGTTTAATAATGATTTTATCGTTGAAATCTGGAAATCACGATTTTATTTGGAAATCTGGAAATAATTGTCTTATGTATGTTGTTCTTTCCTCAATTTTTTGTTTCATGTAATCAAATATTAAAGTAGTGTAGGCTACAAAAGTTATTTGCTTCAGTATTCAGATAATAACTTGATGAGTATATAAAAAATCAAGTGGGTGAAGTAGATTCAGATTTGTTGCAATAGGGGTTCCTTGAGGATTAGGAATTTTCACATGGTATCAGAGCATTGATTTTGAAACAGGCAGAGAAGATCCAACGCTGAGTAGAGAGGGCAATAGTTGCATTTGGCAGCAATTCGAATCCCCTTGAAGGGATTGTGCAATCCTTGTTGGAAAAGCAGATATTCCGGGGAAGTCTCTCTCCAAGAGAGTCAACAGAGGTATGATTTCCAGTTCGTGAGCTTGCATAGGCAGAGGGAGTGACACAGAGCCTCAGTGCACTGCTTGAAGGGCACAGTTCCTGCCGGGGCAGAAATCCGTCGAAAAAGAGCGAAGACACATAGAAGGGGAATTTTCTCCTCATAACTTTTTGCCAAAAAGTTCGAATTTCTCACTTGCTGGGTAGCTGAGCAGTGCTGAGCAATGACTAGAGGAGTCATTTCGATAGTTGGGTGAGATGGCATCACATGGGATTCGAGATCGGGATAGGTTGGAAGGAGCTTCTAACTATGTCATATGGAAGACTAGAATCTTAGTTATTCTAGAGGATTACGATGTCGAAGCCTATGTCAAGAGTGCTGTAGTTGTTTCTGTTGACAATGATCAAAGAAAGAAGTAAAAGGCCGAGCAGGGGAAGATGAAGGGGCTCATTCTCAATGGAGTTTGAGATCATGTGGTCTCACACTTGTAGGGCAAAGATACAACCCAAGAGATGTGGGAAGCTTTGTCTTCATTGTATGAAGGCTCTTCCGAACAACAAAAGGTGTACCTAGAACAAAAGTTGCAAAGGACATTGATGCAGAAGGGAGGAGTTAACTCCTATCTTCAATGTCTTCAGGACACTAGACACCAGCTTGATGCAGTGGAGTCTTGGATGAATAGCAAGTCTTTGTCCAAAGGATATTGGGCAGGGAAAGAATACCTTCATGAGAGGAGATGTGGGAAGCTCTTCAACAAGAGGAATTAAAGAGGGACCTAGTCAAGGTCAACCTCAATGGCAGTAGTGGGAGTAGCACAAAGACCAAGGAGGAGGAGGAGAACGCAACTATAACATCAAAGGGACATGAAAAGCAAAAGCAAAAGGACATTTCGAAGGTGAAATGTTTAAGATTTGGCGAGATGGGCCACTTTGCATCCCAGTGTCCTTTGAAGAAAAAGGATAAGGATGAGAAACATGATGCTAAGGCTGCGCCAACAAAGTTTGACAAAGATAACATTTCCATGAGTACCCATGCATCTCCACGAGGGAAATGGGGTGATATTGGGTTGTAGTCGGGAGGACTACATGTGGGCAGGATCCTTGAGGAGTCCACCTCTTGGATCAATTCCTTGCTACAAGAGCCTGAGATTCCGCAGTAGCGAGATGGACTTAGTGTCAGATGATGCAGTGGATTGTTTAGAAGACAGATGCAGTAGCCGATACCAGAGACTGATTGCAGAGCAAGGTTGGCAGCAGTGCAGATCAATGTTGCAGTAAACATCCCCCACCCGCCTTGCCCTTGGATTTAACCCCCGAAATGCAGTCCATACAGATGCGTGGGGTAAGTGCCTCCCGAAACGCGTTTTGGAAAAACCGAAACACGTTTCGGACGACACTTCGGTTGTACGAAGCGTCAAGCTTCCCAAAAAAATGATAAAAAATTGCAAATATATATATATATATATATCAAAAAATATAAATATAGCAGATGCTCCCTCATGGTAATGTTAAATTCTTAAAGTAAAAGTGACATTCTCCTTTATTTTTCATTTTCATCATTTTACTTAAATTTTTAACATTACCATGAAATTACTCAGGATGTTTGAGAGTGGTTCCAGCCTCATTGGACTTCATATAGAGAAAATATAATGTCATATCCTATTCAAAATTCAACAGACTTAACAGTTTTTAGGAATTTAGGATCAATGGGATTGTGGAATTTCATTAGATTATATCAATTATGAAGGTATGCGATTAGCATTTAATCAAGAGCACCAAGCCTATATGTACCTTAGTGTTGGTGGTGTTAATTGTTGAACTCCTTTGTCACGCCCTTAGCAAAAAATTACCTTTCAATCAAGTCAAAATCATCGATCAAGCATGTTACGCTTTTTTTACCATATTTTAAGTCTTGGATTAGGTAGTTTGATCAAAATTGGGCAATGTTGACTAATATCCCTAGACAATTGAGGTAGAGGCAAAGGTTAGACAAAGGGAGAAGAATCTAAATTCTAGATGGTTGATGCTTCTAAATGGTTGATGCTCGAATAATTAATCATTAATGTACAATGGATGCTATATCTATCTTGATTTATGCAAAAATATGCATGTTTTCATGCCTTCTACAACTAATTTGGTATTTGGGATGTTTGTTTTGAGTATAAATGCAATATATATATATATATATATATAGCAGACGCTTTGCTTCCTAGATTTTTGGAAAATGACGCTTCCAAAAAACGTCCCCGTTTCGTCCCTGCTTCGTGCAACATTGGTGCAGAGGGCACAGTGCAGAAGTGAGCAACAACGTAGAAGATTCAAAGGATTAGAGACTAGAGCAGTTAGATTCCAACATTCATGGTATTATGCTAACACAGTTAAGTTCAGTTAATTTTGGATGTTTTTCAGTTGCTTGTTTCTACAATTGAGTTGCAGTATGAATGCAGTGTTAGCAGTGGCAATGCTAGCAGCATAGCAGATGCAACGTTTGAGAGGGAGCTGTAGTACAGATGTAGCAGTGGCAGTGGCAGTGTCATGGGCAACAGTACAGTAGCAGCAACAACACAATGTTGGTGGCAGCAACAGTGCGGAAAGGAGATGCTTCATAGATAGAGCAACATGCAGGTGGACATTGTTGCTAGAGCATTTTCCTCGCTAAGAGGGAGTGTTAGTTTTTGGTAGCATTAGAAGTGCTCTAGCATTGAAAATTGGTGGAGAGGCTAAGGCACGAGTTCTAAAGAACCAAAAAACCGTTTGGTGAAATTCCACTCAGATTGTATTTTATTAAAATAATTAATATTTTTAATGGGGTTCCTAAGTCCAAACTTAGGAAAATTAAAATATTAATGTGTATTAATCAAAATATGGGTGAGAATGATCTAGAAGGCGGATCAAGTGATGTTTTAATCTTAACCGCTGATTAGAGACTTAATCTCGACCCTTGAAGTCTCAACGAGAAAAGTATAAGGAGGCTTGGGGTTCATTTAGAAACACATAGAGAGATTGAGGAAATCAATTTTCTGAGGTGAGAAGTTCTCAAGAGGAAAAGCGATTGGGGAGATCTTGCAGCAGAGGGGCAGTGAGAATCTGAGAGAAGGAATTTCCAGAGAGTACAAGGTAGAGAGAGGATAGAAAGACACCCTAAGGAAGGTTGTGTTGGCTTATGCAGTACTGACCCAGAGGCAGCGCAGTCAGTTAGGAGAAGCCGAGTTTCTGCTGATGGAATTCGAAGTTCAGTTGCGGGAATCTAGGGTGTGAGTCTGAGAGGCAAGAAAGTCTATTTCTCAGCCAACAGAAGATCCAGAGCAGAGAGGCAGCGTAATACCCAGGAAGGGTGACACAGAAGCTGCCCAGATGTTGTGGCCACAACCACCACCCTATAAAACCTGCTCTAGTGGAAAATTTAAATGGGTCCCCTAGATGTTTGATGTTCCGTTTCTTACTGGAGTTGTCACATGGAAATATGACTTCAAAGCTGAATGGTTAAGTTCCCCTTAATAAATCTCTTTGGAATGTTTTATTTATAACTCAGTCTAGCCCTTCATTCATATCCTTTCATCAAGACTTATTCAATCCAACAATGTAAACTTTGAAACGGGAACTATAAACTCAAAACAGGAACTCTGGCCAAAAAACCCCGAAAAAACATAAAAAATAGTGCTAAAAATGAAAAGTGTTGATGCTGGAATTACACCTTTTTTTTTCCAAGCTAAATTTTCAACATGCTTTAAAAATGACGGTGAAAACCAATTTTTGGTGAAAAAATTGTCCAAAAACGCCCTCAAAACGAAGTGTTGATGTTCGAATAACAAATTTTTTTTTCTCAATGGTAAATTTTGTGCAAAAAACACCCTCAAAACGAAAAGTGTTGATGCTGGGATAACAATTTTTTTTCAAGGGTGAAATTTCAACATTTCAAAATAATAGTATAAAATATTTTATCATGACCCCAAAAAACATTAAAATTTCAAAAAATTAAAATTAAAATTAAAACAATGGAAAAACACAAAACAAAAAAGTAAAAAAATAAAATAACAAAACATAAATAAAAATATATACTAAAAACAAAACATAAAATAAAAAACACAACAAAAAAAATCAAACATCAAAAATAAAATGAATCTCATGTGATCTTCGCCGAAAAATCCTTTATAAACTTGATATGGATCACAGAAGCCTAAACTCTACTAATAAAATGAATCATAAAAATGTAAAATGTAAAAAAAAAAAAAAAACAAAACAAAATTAACCTATAACAAATAAGAATTAAATAACTAGAAAAAAATTACAAATTATAAACAAATAAATAGTAAAAAAAACATATTTCAAAAAAATTGGGGAAAAAAAACAAATATGTAAACCATAAAAAAATTTGGGAAAAGAAGAAAAAACACATTTAAAAAACTATAAAATTAAGTAGGTAACAATAAAAAAAAAAAAAAAAAAAAACATTAACAAAAAACAAAAAAAAAAATTAAAATTAAAAACAAACTAGGTTTAAAAAAAAATAAATGGAAAATTAACAAAAAATAAAATATAAAAATTAGTGAAATTAAGATTAAAATGATGATTACTTAAAAAATAAATGTAAAAATACATATATATGAGACAAAATATAAATAAAAAATATTAAAAAAAAAATTGTTTAATCATAAAAGAATTTGGAAAAATAAAAATAAAAAATTTATATATATAAATTTAAGGAAGTAAAAATATAAAGATTAAAAAAATCATCAAAAAAAAGAAAAAAAAAAAAAACAAAACAAAAAAAAACTAGATTAAACAAAAATAGAAAATTAACAAAAAAATAAAATTAAAAACTAGTAAGATTAATATTAAAAACTTTTAGAAAAAATTAAAAAGACAAAAATAAGTTCAAATTATTAAAAAAACTAAAAAAAATATCGAAATTTTAAAAATATAGATATTTTCCAATAAAAAAAATTAAAAAATATTTTCAACTTACAAAAAAAAGTCTTTTTGATTTAAGAATAAATAAATAAATAATTTTTTTTATTACTTTTTCATTATTTATTTAAAAACCAACAAAAAAAAATTAAAGATAATTTTTTTTTAAACTCAATTTTTTTTTTTTAAAATTTGAAAGAAAAAAATTCATTAAACAGTAGTAATAAAAATTATTAAATTTTAATTTATTAAAAAAATTAATAAAAAAATCTATTAAAATATTTTAATAAAAATTAAATTTTAATTTTTTTATAACTTTTGTTTTTAAACAATTAGTTATTTATTTTGAAATATAAATCATAAAAAAAAATATAATTTTCTCAAAACAAATTTTAATTTTTTAGTTTAAAATTTAAAAAATTATTAATTTTTTTTCTTCAAATTAATATATCAAAAAAAATAATTATAAATTACGTTTATTAAAAAAATTTAAAAAATATTATTAAACATTTTTTATTTTTTATTTTTTAAAAACATATTAAATTTTTTGAATGCATATAATATTGTTTTAATTAAAAAATAATTAAAAAAAATAACGGCCCCCGGCCGCGCCACCACCGGGCGGCGGGAGGGTCGTGGGTCGATTCCCGGGAATCGACCCACGACCCTCCCGCCGCCCGGTGGTGGTGCGGCCGGGGGCCCAGGGCCTGCACGCAGCCCCTTAGTAACGAACTTAGCAACGAACTTAGTAACGCTTGCTTGGGACCAAAAGAAACTTTCAAGGGGGAGCAGAGGCCATCCTCTTCTTCGGTAAAAATTGAGTCTGAGAGGAACTCTGCCAGTGATGTATTTGAAACAAGAGGTAGTCAATTACAAGAGTCTGCAAGCAGCAGCAAAACAGATAAAGATCTTCGGAATTCCCCTAAACTTGAAAGGCCTGCTCCTAAGAAAAACCCCAATTGTTGCAGATAGAATGCTCCCACAGACAAAAGATGGTGCCTTCTCTCCAACTACAAATTTCTTAATGGGGAAACAAGTAAATCTGTGATGTTTTACTCCAGAGAGTCATTTAAGTGTTACTGAAAGTCAAACACAATCTGTAGTGTTGAAGTATGAGTCATATAATTAGACTTGAACAGCTCTATGCTGTCCTGACAACTTTGTATATAAGTCAATAATCTATCCAAAATATATTGAGATTGTTTCAGACTCTGAAGTTGTAACGTTAACTCCTCTTTTCTTTCTTGTCTGAGAGCATTGGATATCATGCAAATAACAACGGTATGCAATTGCAGAAAGGCGGTTGTTTCATAATTTGTCTCATGAAGTTTAAAATTAATGGTATTGTGTTTTCCGTCTTGCTTATCAACCTTGAATACTAATCGTCTGTCTTTATTTTCTAGCCCGGAAAGTGAGACTTTGATTTTCTTTTGACTTGCTTGAATTTCCATTTTGAGAGGAGAACTTGGAACAATCGGCCTCATTGCCATAGCGCAATCTCTGGCGCTGGGGTTCATATTTTTCATTTTTCTGTCATTTTCATATAACGCAAGAACATATTGATCAATATGGGCATTGATGATCATCTTGAAATTTGACATAAAATGCAAATATGAATGTCAGGATCTTTATCATCTTCGGGTTCGTAAATTCTTGTTGGCTGGTGTTATGATCCTCAGAAACACGTATCTCCCTGGAATCCTTTACACGCTGGAGAGCATGTTTATGCTAGATTTGCATGGGCGGTTCATTATAGCTATTGATAAATTGATTATAAATACGGTCCAAGAATAGGACAACAGTAGTACTAACACCATTTATTTCCTTTTAGGCCTCAAGGATTCTTTTATAATTGTGTTATTCAATAGATTTGCATGGGTGGTTCATTATTGCTACTGATAAATTTATTATAAATGCGGTCCAAGAACAGGACCTTCCACCATTTATTTCCTGTTAGGCCTTAAGGATCCTTTTATAATTGTCTTATTCAATTACTGGAATGCTGAAGATGGTTATTCTCACAACACATTAGAGTGAGGCCAGGAATGGCAATATGATGTCCTGGGCTAATTATTTGAAAACAGGTCTGTCCAGCTTACAGGCCACCAGAAACAGACTCCAAAAATGAAGGAAAGCAAATGAAACCAGGAATAACACTATAACATCTGTCTGACGCTATAACATCGGCCTGCCATGCACTTAGCCAATATGGAGATCAGTGCTTCCAACTATGCAAAAAGTCCTACAACTATACAAAATTCTAAAACTACTCAATCTGGACTGAAACTTAATGCAATTTTACTTGTAATTGGCCAATTATTGTGAAGGATATTAAAAACAATGTCATGCCTATGTGAAATTACTTTTCCTAAGGAACGAGTAAGCTGTAGAGTTTTCCGTAACATGCCTGTCATTCTGGGTTAAGAAAGAAAAGATGGCTGAATATAGCATCCATGGAGTTGGCATGTGAAGCTGTTTTCTTAAGGATATTCGGAAAAATGGAAAAAATTACTTGGATTACTGTGAAGCTGTTTTCTTAAGGATATTCGGAAAAATGAACAAAATTACTCGGATTACTGTAGTTTTGGGTTGCTCGAAAGTCAGCCCCAACCCAAGCCATGACTGTCAAATATGCTCAATCACATGATATGCCAAATTTACAATCATTGACTCTATATTCAGTGTCTGAACCTAATGACCCAGGCTTAAGAAAACATGGGCTAATGCCAAGACTTAACAGTTTAAAGCAGTGTGGAAAAAGTCCCGATAAAATCGGGATTTATTCCCCAAAACGCGATTTTTTCAAGAAAAGGATTAAATCGGCCGATTTTTTGCCGACTTTTTAAGAAACGAAAAAATCGGGATTAAATCGAAAAAGTCGGGATTAAATCGGGACTTTTTCCAAAAAATCGTGGTAGTTTCTTTAATGATTTTTTTTTCTTTGAAAAAATCGGGATTTTATTGAAAAAATCGGGATTTTATTGAAAAAGTCGGGATTTTATTGAAAAAGTCCGGATTTTTTTAAAAATGAATATTTTTGTATTTTTTTAATTTTGCCGACTTTTTGCCGACTTTTTCGAAAAACTCCCGACTTTGCCGAGTTTTTCAACTTTTGGACCCTTGCCGAATTAATCCCGACTTCGACTTTTTCCACATTGGTTTAAAGCACGATTCTTGACGAGCTGTTAAATGTTACTTGGTCAATGTACTACTTTATTTGTTTTTATTTAGGTCATTCATTTTCATGCTTTCATAACCTTATCCTTGATATGGAAAGCTCCAATCATAAAAGTAACGTTTGCTTGTTTCGTTTCTTACTTTTCATTTCGTGTTTTTTTTTTTTTCTTAAATTAAACTGGAAAAAATTATATTATATAAAAGTTATATTTAGGCCCTTGGGCCCCCGGCCGCGCCACCACCGGGCGGCGGGAGGGCCGTGGGTCGATTCCGGGAATCGATCCATGGCCCTCCCGCTGCCCGGTGGTGGCGCGGCTGGGGGCCCAGGGCCTGCACGGAATCGACCCACGGCCCTCCCGCCGCCCGGTGGTGGTGCGGCCGGGGGCCGTTATTTTTTTGTAATTATTTTTTAAATAAAACAATATTATATGCATTGAAAAAATTTAATATGTTTTTAAAAAATAATTTTAATAAATAAAAAATAAAAAATGTTTAATAATATTTTTTAATTTTTTTTAATAAACGTAATTTATAATTATTTTTTTTGATATATTAATTTGAAAAAAAAAATTAATAATTTTTTAAATTTTAAACTAAAAAATTAAAATTTGTTTTGAGAAAATTAATTTTTTTTTTTTATGATTTATATTTCGAAATAAATAACTAATTGTTTAAAAAAAAACATTATAATTTTTTTTTTAATTAAAAAAAGATGGTTTAAAAAAAATGTAAATTTAATTTTTTTTTTAAAACATAAAATGTAGGTTTAATTTTTTTTTTTTTTTTTGAAAATATAAAATGAAGTTTTAATAATTTGAATTTTTAAATTAAAAAATAATAATAATAAAAATTGTTAAATTTTTTTTTATTTTTTTTTAATAAAAGACAAATTTGTTTAAAAAAAAAATTATTTATTTATTTTTAATAAAATAGGTATATCTAATGTCCACATAGGGTAGCTCAAGCGGCAAGGGCCGTGGAAATGAAGTTTCACCGAACCGGAAGTCTTGGGTTCAAATCTTGGGCTACCCCTCCCCCTTAGAGGGGTACATAATGGACATGTAAATCAGAGAGTCCCATCCCAGCTTACAAAAAAAAAAAATAGGTATATTTAATAAAAATAATTGCATTTTTGTTTTTTTAATAAAAAATAACCATTTTTTTGGGTTTTTTATTTTATAATTTAAATTTATTTTTGTTTTTTTAATATTAATTTTAATAGTTTTTTTTATTTTTTTAACTAGTTTGTTTTTATTTTTATTTTTTTATTTTTTTCCTAGTTTTTTCTAATGTTTTTTTTAATTTCTCTATTTCTACTTATATATATATATATATATATATATATATATATATATATTAATGTTGTTTCTTTTTTCCAAATTCTTTATGGTTTGTGAGATTTTTTTTTTTAACATTTTTTATTTTTTTTTTTAATATTAATTTCACTAGTTTTTAAATTTTTTTCCGTTATTTTTCTATTTTTTTCTTTAAACTAGTTTGTTTCTATTTTTTTTTTTCCTAGTTTTTGTTAATATATATATTTTTTTATTTCTCAATATTTACTTACTTAATTTTATATATATATATATATATTTTTATAATTTTGTTTTTTTTTTTCCAAATTCTTTTATGGTTTATGATATAATTATTTTTCCGAAGGAAAAAAGCGGTAACCTTTTATTAAAGAATTAATGAAAAGTTACACAAGCAGATGCATTGAAGCATTCCGAAAGCTGCCACATGGGCTCGAGTGCTTTCGCACCCCACGCTACGTTAGAGGACTAACGTGCACAAAGAATAAGAAAAAGAGAAAGAGAGGAGAGAGAGGAAAGGGCAAGAAAAAACTGAAATCCGGCAGTGAGTGAAACTCACGCTTCAAGTTTTTCTCCCCTTTTTCTTTTCAACCTTGCGCCACTCTCCTTGAGTGGGCTCGATCGAAGCAATGACTAACTGTGTTTCTGCATTCTGTGGGCCTGTTTCTTTGTCTGAGTCTGAAGTATCTGAGTGGTGGTGACGTTTGATGCCTCCCATGTTTGGATCCACGCTTGTCATCTCTGCCTGATTTTGCTGAATCTTTGTGTTCTTGTTTGCTGATGAAGTAAATTTTCCTGAATCTGAGGACAGATGTTCCTGATTGTTTGCCGTGGGGGTGGCAGCCGCGGCATTCTCCCCAATAGGATCATCATGTTGTTCAGGTGGGGAGTTAAGCTCCCCTTCATCCTCTATTTCTTCTTCTGGATTCACTGTGCATTGCCAGCCTCTTGGTTTGTGAACTTGTTTCTTGTTCCTTCTGTTTTCTCTTTTGTTTTGCGGACAGTTATTATGTAGATGTCCTGTTTGTTGACAGCCTCGACATCTGAAGGCCGTGTTTTCATAATCAAGAGGCTGTTTCCACTGAGAGTTGTTATGGATCAGAATTATATTGTCAGGAAGCCCTTGACTAAGATCAACCTCCACGCAGATTCTGGCGAAGGTATGAATGCCTCTTTCTATTCTTTCCACATCTTGCTTGATGAATGAACCTATGGCATTCCCTATTGCTGCAAAAACATTAGGAAACCAGAAATGTAATGGTAGGTTGTGGAGCCTGACCCAAACCGGCATTTTGGAAACCACCATAGTGGAGGGGTCAAAACCCGGGAACCAGGGGGTCATGAAGAGACCAGCATTGCCCCAGAACCATGGCCCCTCATGGAGGGCGAAATCTTTTTCCTTAACCGAGTCGAATTTTACAATAAAAAAACCCTTGGCGCACAAATGGATGTCACAGTTTGGGGTCCATGTGGAGAAGATCCATTGTCTTAAAGCATCTGTTTTAGGCCAAAACCCGTTGAATCTGCATATGACAGCCATTGAAGAAAGATCTGAATGAAATTTTTTTACCTCAGGCAAGTCGATTTGCAGAACAGGATTCTGTGATCTTTGCTCCACAATGTAGGGACCAGGAAGATCTGGAGTTGGTGATGGCTTGTTTTTGACGTCCCCCTTCCCTTTGACAGCATCTTTAAAAGAACCTATGCCCTTAGGGCCTGGACCAGAGCTTCCTCCTCTCAGCCTTGTGCTTACAATGATAGTTGAGTCTCGACCAATGCCATAGTGCTGTACTGTAGAATTTTCCTGCAGGATTTTACCTGCATGTATCAAGCTTAGCAGGTTTGATGGGATGCCTATATCTGCGTGTATTTCATCCTTTATATTTTTTATCAATGATCCTGTCCAGATTTGCTTGCAGATAGTTTTCCCTGACAGGGTTCTGATGAAAATTTGAGTTCGATCCTGTTCTGGATCCTTGAGGTCTAGCTTAGATTTTTTACCCCCTGAACCTACTGCTATTTGGGTCACAGAGGCGTAAAGGGGGGCAGGTTCTCCAAGGCTGTTTCTCCTATGCTCAAGAAAAATATCCACAGGTCCTGTGCGTAACAGGGGAATCCTGTCCTCTGGACTCGTGTCGATTTTGGAGGGAATGACCCATAGCCTTGAAGTCTTCTCCGCCTGGGGATCTTGCTCTCGCATTTGTTTGGATGAGAACAGGGGGGCAACAGAACACAAGATTTCCCACCCAGAAAAAATCTTGAAACGACATTCATGTGAGAAAAATTCCCATCACGGATATGCTGCAGAAAGAAATCGTATTTCCCCACTGCTAAGAGCAGACACAATCGGGGAAACCTAAATAATAGACATTGGCAAAGGGAAAAACGTGTAGAGAAGGTTACCCACGCACCAACGTCTTCAACATTCGTCGCCCCCAACAACAGATGGAAAACGCCCTTCTCAGCGATGGGCTCGTATCTTTGAGCAACAACAAGAATGCCCTTCTCGGTTTTTTGACTGGCCACAGGGCAAGGTTCATCCATATGCTCCCCTGCTTCATGAGAAAAGCTCGAACCCGTATGCCATATTTCCGAAGATGTTTCCGTCAGAGAGTTCGTTCTGAGACCGCTTAGGCAGAAGATCTTTTCAGAGATTTCGGAGCCCCGGCATCCCCGGCCGCCATAGGCCGCGACAGAGGATGGATCCCAGGTGCTGGAGCCGAACTGCCAGATGAAAGAGCGTGAAACCCTAGCAGGAGCGAGCGCCATTCTTCCCTTCATTTCCGTTTATGATATAATTATTTTTTAACATTTTTTATTTTTTGTTTTTGTCCCTTTTATATATATTTTTATATTTGTTTTTTAGAGACAATTATTTCATGTGGATTGAAAATTTAGTTAATGATGTATAAATATGTAGAATATCGAAAATGTAAAATATCGACCTTCTTCTTTAAATATGCAAATCAATAAAAGCCCCACTACAAAAAAAATAAAAAAAATAAAAACTAGAAAATATGAAGAAGAAGATCACTTCCAAAATTATTAAATTTACGAAATAATTATTTACATTTCATACATTAGAAAATTTAAAGTCAAAAAATAGGTCTTTTAAAAAAAGGGTTACGAAATAATTATTTACATTTCATACATTAGAAAATTTAAAGTCAAAAAATAGGTCTTTTAAAAAAAGGGTCTGATGCAGAATAACCATTTTTTTAAATTAGCATGAAAATCACTACCATTCTAAAATGCAATGTACATAAGAAAAATAAAAGTGCAAAAATCTATGCTCTAAAAAAAACGTGTGTTCAGCGTCACCCCTTTTCAAAATCGGGTCACTTTTTTGCTATCTCTACAAAACGGGTAACATTATCAGTTCCCGTTTCAAAGTTTACATTGTTAATTCTCATAAACCTTCACGGTACTCTATTCCCGCACAAATAACCAACCCCCACTCTCTACTATGGTTGTATTTGGACTCAACCCACAAACCTTCTATCGCATCTCTATTTCTATTATATATAATAGAAATACTCTGCAAGCATACATAACTTACCTTTGCTGCGTTTCCTCGGTCTTTACACATTTCTTGACACATGCCTTTAGCGTTGTCGCAATCTCGCAATTTCCGCGGTCTCTCTACACATTGCTCTTTTGAATCCGATATGCGATGACCTTCCGTACTTCAAATATAATTAACTGCGTCTATATTTTTCGGGTCCGTTGTTACATCGCATATCACATTTTGCATTGGGTAAGGGCTAAGGTCTATCTCCCATGAATAATTGTGATGCGATCAGGCCTTTGATCACATCAGACCTCGCAATTGGCACTTTCAACCAGTGTATCGGCCCAAGATTCAACATTCCGTGATATGGCGGACCCGTAGGGATTATTAAACGCAACACATATTTTTTCCGGTCCGAATCCCATCGCAAATCGCAATTGGCGGAACCCAGCGCTTATACATGAGGTGCTTTGCGATACAGTGGACCCGCCCGGGTTATTAAACACAACACATATTTTTCAGGTCCGGCCCATCACAAATCGCAATCGGTGGAACTAGGGGTGATGTTGCATGTAACTGCCCGCTGCAATGTGCAATTGCGACTTGATCACATCACAACCTTGGTTGAACCAGGGGTCGATTCTTTCTGTTATGTACCTAGGGGGGATAATATGGGGTACCAAGGGAGGTACCCAAGGTAATAATGTAATAATGGGATGGGCCATAGTAATAAATAAGGTGGTTAACCCATGTCATGTAAGGGACCACAAGTAGTTAATAATAATGTAATGGGCCCATGGTATTAGTTGATGGTATGAGGAAACCATGGTAATGATGCATGGTATTGTATGTATGAAGCCTATATAAGGGCTAGAGACTCCACATGAAGATGAAGAGAAGTATTCTTGTATGAACAGGCATATGGCTTGTGGAGTGTTCTCCTTCCTTAAGGAGTGAATGTATGGTGTTGCCCTACCTTAAGGGTTTGATATCAATAAAGAGAATCATTTCTATCTATTTCAATCTTATTGTTCTTGGGTTATTTATGTTCTCGTATATTTTTGGATCAGATCTACAACAAGTGGTATCCAAGAATATTATATAATAGAAATAACCCAAGAATAACGAGATAGAAATAGATAGAAATTCTTCTTTATTGATATCAAGACCCTTAAGGTAGGGCAACACCATATATTGACTCCTTAAGGAAGGAGAACACTCCACAAGCCATATGCCTGTCCATACAATAATACTTCTCTTCATCTCTCCACATGGAGTCTCTAGCCTCCATATAGGCCTCTTACATATAATACCATGGGTCATTACCATGGTTCCCTCATACCATCAACTAATACCATGGGCCCATTACATTATTATTAACTACTTGTGGTCCCTTACATGACATGGGTTAACCACCTTATTTATTACTATGGCCCATCCCATTATTACATTATTACCTTGGGTACCTCCCTTGGTACCTCATATTATCCCCCCTAGGTATATAACACTTTCACACTTGCTCCTGATTTCGATATGCCTTTATCGTATCTCCCTTTTGCTTCTATCTCTTTTTATACTATCAAGTGATTCTTAAATAAAGATTGAATATTATAGACAACGAAAATGCTTGATACTATACACAAAGCTCCCAGTTACATAGTCCATCTCTTTATAAAAGTTTTAATGAGGGCAAGATTTGTTTTTTGGGCATTTCTTTCATATTTTTCATAATCATAGCTAATGTTAATTATTTCTGCAGGCGAGGATCAAGAGAAGAAAAGCGAGATCGAAGAGCAGACGCATAAGCATCAGGAATGGCTGTGGGTAAAGGATGCATGAGCGGATTTGAAAAGTTTATATATGTGGGTGTATTCTATTTAAGATTTGGCCTTAGGCGTTCACGGTCGGGTTTCCATGTGTCGCCTGTGTATTCCGAAAGTTATGTTGTCCCGAATTTATCATGAAGTGATGACACGCAGTGATTCTCCTTTCCATTGACATCCATTCATTTCCCCAAGAAATAAAACGCTCCAACAAATGTGGCCTCGATGTGTCAGCAGTTTCACCGATTGTTCTACGTTTGTATATTGAAAAGAGAGGAAGGTGAAAAGTCAGGGGAAGACGAAGGGTCAGTTTCTTTCTGCATAAGTATTATCTCCTAAGACGGAAGGGGGGATTTTTGAGGGGCAGAATAGGGTGTGATTTATTTTGCTAATAAAGAAGACTGTTTGGGTCAAGAATAAGCCCTTTTTTTAGATTCATTTTCCTTTTTTTTTAATGTTTGGAATCAGGGTTTTGTGACTGGCATGAGGATATATCTGTTTTGTTTTTGTGCACAGTGCTTATGACTAGTCTTGGTTATTTGAATATAATTCGTTATCATGGTTAACTCATGAGCGGTCTCCGATTCGAAGCTACATTAAACATCAGTTACAAGTTTTATTTGTAGAAACAGGAATCTGTATTCTTGTATGAATAATTAGATTGCAATTAAGCTTAAGTACAACCTTGTTCATTGGTGAACTCAATAATTGATTCATTTGGACTTGGAACCTATATATGATGTTTAATCTCTTTTATTATGCTCATGCAGGATAGATTAGAATAGTTAGGACTAGCATAAGTAGGTAGAATTAGTATAGATAGGACCTGATACATATAGGTTAGCTGTTTCTTTTGTTGATTTAATGGAAGTCTTCCTCTGGGGAGCAATCTTTCAACACACCTACAACCATTTACGAGATCCTTTAAAACGCGTCGGAACTAGCCATTCCAAATGAATGCAAATCTAATCAGGGTCTGCGATCGGGTTGGTTCCCCTTTGTTGGCACATGAAAATTCGTCGTGTCAACAAATTTGGCGCTAGAAGGAGGGCCTGAACCGCCATCCACAGCTTTCAGGATTTCATCTATAAATGTCGCGCATGGATTCGAAAAGATTAATGTATGGATCGTAAAGGTCGAAAAGATCCTTCTGCCCATTTGGAAGAGCCTCATTTCAAAGAAGCAGAGGTCCCTCTAAGTCCCGTGTTTGGGTCACCCAAGGAAGAGAGACTGTGGGAGTATCCTGTCACTTAGGAAAAACCAATTAGAGTACTTACTCGTGCTTATGCTCGTTCCTTATCTCAGCTCCCCATATTTCATTCTTTACCTCTGACAACTAAAAGAAAGCTAAGGATCTGTCCCATAAACGAAGAGACATTTGCAGCCCCTTCTCTTGAAGATATTGTGCTAGAGTCCTTGCAAAGTATCGACACTCCTTGGGAAGAAATTCCTGAGGATCCCCTCTCTAAAGGTAATTCCTGGCTCGATTTGGGAAATCCTAACAAAGAACACCCGGGGGAAACCTTCAACCAGAACCTCCCTAACCATAATATGGCTAACGTTCCTCCTCCAGGTGGGAATCAACCTCCACCACCTCCTCCAGGTGGGAATCAACCCCCACCTCCTCCGGGAGCACTCCCTCCCTGGCTTGCACAGGATGTCGTAGTGGTGCCTGGGTAGCAGCATGCCTTACCCAAGAACGCAGAGAGAGTATTGCCTAAATTCGACCCTGAGCCAGGCGACACTACTGATAACCATATTCACTCTTTCTTCCTAGCCGTGCGCATGTTGGGGGTAGCCAATGAAGATGTGGTATGTCGTTTATTCCCTTTTACTCTGATTGGTACGACTTCCACAAGGTATTTTAGCTTGAGAATAGGATCGATCACCTGATGGGGTGCCTTTCAGTAGGCCTTCTTAGACAAGTTTAGTGATGACAAAACACCTGCGGCCTTAGTTTTAGAACTATCCTGTTTAAAAATAGAAAGCAAAGAAAAGGTCAAGGATTTTAACCTCCGGTTCAACACTTTGTTCAACAGAATCCCAACTAACGCTAGACTTGCTGATGAGGTGCTCATGGAATTCTATATTACTACTCTCCATGTCCCTACCACGATGTGGGTTAAAAGGAGTAACGCACAAACTTTACAAGGTGCTATCGATGAAGCAATAGAAGTCGAGAACGAAATGATCAGTCTCACAACATGTCATCATACGACCGGAGGAAAGAAAGCTTCTTAGTCATCCAAGAAGAATAATGGGAGCGATAACAAAGTGGTTGAGAACAAAGAAAAGGACACCACAGATGTGGAAGGTTTGCATCAGATCATTAAGAAATTGATGAACACAGTCATCGATATGAAAAGGAATTCTAGAGAGAGTACAAGTGGGAATGTAGGAGATTATAACAATAGAAAATCCTTCAAACCTTTCTATCGTAAGAAGACAGAAGGTGGTCATGGTCAACTTGTGTTGCCTGCTCCACCCAACGAAGGAAATTTATATGAAAGAATTTCTCATTTCCCACCCCGGTTTTCAGTTTCATCTTATTTCTCCAAAATAGTTAAATGCCCTTTTCCATATCCATACATTTAACAACTGAAAAACAAATTTTGCTGAAAACACAAATTTTGGAAATTTTACAGAATGCTGGAAAATGCAGAAATATAAAAATCAGCACATATAAACAACCATTCAACACATTTAAACACAGTAATTTTTGGTCAAGGTGACCCTGAAAAAACCCCCTACAACTCTTAGGGAAAACCAATTCGAGAGCTCCTTATTTCTGAAAAATGTTTTTTTTTTTACAGTGAGAAATATTCAGCAAAAAATCAGCAAGTAAACTTTTACAACTTATCTCGTTTTCTGTGCCTCACAGCCAACTGGAAAAACTTGCAAACAACAAAACAGAACAACAATAAATGTTGTACGGCCTCCTAGAAAAGCGTGCAAGCTGCCATAAATACGCTGTACAGATATCCTCAATTTACGTGCAGAAAAAACCAGCAGTACAACTGTACAGATTTGCCTCGATTTGCGTGCCAAGGTACAACCACTTGCTGTACGGATTTCTGCACCTCGATTTCTGTGCACTTGCTGTACGGATTCTAGAAATCGTGCCCAATATTTGCCTTTCACTGTGTGCTAACTCAGCTGTACAGATTTGCTAAAATGCTCCCTTGGAATGTGTGCCAAGTTGTTGCCTCCTTCTCCTCCCTGTCCAGAAATCTCCCTTGCTCTCTTGCTCTCTTACTCTCTTTCTCTCAATCTGCTCATGAAAGAAAATGAATGACCTTTTACTCCTTTCCCTCCTTTAATCTAACCCTAAGTGACTTTTGGGGGAATCCCTAAATCTGATGGCTGAAATAGATTGAGATTTAGGGCTGAGATTAAATGCTCATTTAAATTTCACTTTCTATTTTTTAATTCACCCCACTTTAATAAATACCCACTTAGTCATTTATTTTCAAAGTCACTTTTCTTTTTTAATTTTACATTGACTTTATTAAAGTCACTTTAAAATTAGACTTTAGTAACTTTATCTCTTAAAGTCACTTTTAAATTAGATTTGACTTTATAAAAATTATAAAGTCACTTTAGGAGAAAAATTAAATTCTTTTGGAAACTTTTCCTTAGGCCAAAGATCAAAGCCTTAGGGAACCACCTGTCCTCCGGTACCAAATTTCAACACTTCCTCTTACCGAGGAAGGTGTTCCTCGCCACACCCATCTTGTCTCTGAAGTAGTCATGCTTGCCCCGTGGTAAGGCTTTGGTAAGAATATCTGCAACCTGCTCATCAGTGGGAATATACTCAAGCTTCACAGCGCCCTTCTGAACACAGTCTCTGATGAAATGATATTTGATCTTGATATGCTTTGACCTGTCATGAAATACTGGATTCTCTGTGAGTTTAATGCAAGTCTGATTATCACAGTAAATCACTGAAGGTCTCAACGGTTGACCAAATAAGCCAAACAACATCTTGCGAAGCCAGATGGCCTCACAACTAGCTAGACTGGCTGCCATATACTTTGCTTTCGCTGAACTCAATGCTACTGACTACTGCTTCCGGTTGAACCATGACACTACTGCCGAACCCAACCCAAAACATCACCCTGAAGTGCTCTTCTTATCAGAAGCACAACCTGCCCAATCAGAATCAGTATAACCTGCCAATCTCACTCCATCCCCCTGCCTGTAGTCCAGACCATAATCCATTGTCCCCTGCAAGTACCGCAAAATGTGTTTTGCAGCCACCCAGTGAACCTTCCTAGGCTCACACATAAACTGATTCATCGTGTTGACTGCAAAACAAATATCTGGTCTAGTGTTGACCAAATACATCAAGGAACCAATCAGCTGCCTGTACAATGTGGGATCCACCAAATCGGAATCCGAAGCATGAAGCTTCTTCCAGTTGGTGATCGTCGGTGTCGACATGGGTTTACAATCCTCCATGTGGAATCTGCCAGGGATGTCCACAATACACTTCCTCTGCCCCATGAAGAAATGCCCCTCCTCCTGCCACACCTCCAAACCCAAAAAGTAATGCATCAAGCCAATATCCTTCATCTCAAACTCCGCCGCAAGATCTCACTTGCAGTGCTCTATGGGTCTCTCTGCACCTGTAATGACCAAATCATCCACATACAGCACCAGAATGAGAGGCTCCTCACCTATCACAATATAGTAAGGTTCGGATCTACCTCACTCTTTGTGAAACCCATCCCCTGCAAGTACGTATCTATCCTGGAGTACCAAGCTCTGGGAGCTTGCTTCAGGCCATAAAGGGCCTTCTTCAGTCTGCACACATGGGACTCCTTCCCATGCACCTCAAAGCCTTGTGGCTGCTTAATGTACACCTCCTCCTGTATGAAGACATTGAGAAATGCAGTCTTCACATCCATCTGTTGGATCTTCCAACCCATCTCTGTTGCTATCGATATAATGGAGCGGACGAAGTATATCGAGCCACAGGAGCGAAGGTCTCCTGATAATCAACTCCCTCTACCTGGGAGAACCCTCTAGCCACAAACCTCGCTTTGAATTTCTCAATGCTGCCATCTGCAGCATGCTTTACCTTGTAAAGCTATCTGAAAGTAACCATGGATTTGCCCTCAGGCCTCAGCACCACCTCTCAAACATCATTCTTCATAATAGAAGAATACTCCTTCTGCATGGCCTCTCTCCAGACTTGCTGGCTAGCTGCTTCCTCATAGCTAGAAGGCTCAGAGTCAAGGATGCTGGTAGCCATTGCCATATAGCTACAAAACCTCTCAGGTGGTCTACTCTCTCTGACCGACCTCTTAGGCTCAGCAACAGATGTGGCATCTCTCAAGGTGTCCTGAAGCCACTTGGGCTTCCTCTTCCCTGAGCATACTTCTCCCATTGGAGAATGAAACTCCTCCTCCTCATCGCCATTAGGAGCCTGAACTCCTGACTGTCTGTCAGCTGTCCTCCTGCCTGCACCTGAACCTGTAGAAGTTGAGGTACTGTGTGAACTGTCCATCAGTGGACTCCCTAGTGAACTGCTCTGCATGCTGCTCGAAGCAACACCCCTCTGGCTCGGCGAGCCACTGCTCATTGACGGACCTGACATCCTCATAGATGTACCTCCGAATCCTCCTGATCCCTGCCCACTGGATCCCTGTGACTGACTCAACTGCTGCTGAGGGTCTGGCTGATCCAGATACTCTAACTCCCGTGATCTCCTAAAGGCCCTGTCCTCCTCGAACTTCACATCCCGCCTGACAACAACTTTCCTCTGTGAAGGAATGTAAATCCCAAAGGCCTTTGAGGTCTCACTGTAGCCCACAAAGATACCCTTCTCTGCGGTGGGTTCTAGTTTGGTCCTCTTCTCCTTGGGTATGTAGGAATATGTAATGCACCCAAAAGTACGAAGATGACCAATATCAGGCTTCTTCCCAGAAAAAGCCTCCTCCGGAGTCATGTGCCCCAAGGCACGATGCGGACTCCTGTTCTGCAAATAAACAGCTGTGTTGCGGGCCTCTGCCCACAAGAACAATGGCAACTCCTGATCATGTAACATGGCTTTGGCAGCCCCTTCGATGGATCTGTTCTTCCTCTCCGCAACCTCGTTCTGCTGGGGGTTGTAAGGAACAGTGAACTCCCTCCTAATGCCTGCCTCCGCACAATAGTCAACAAACTCTCCAAGCGTGTACTCTCCCCCTTTGTCCGACCTCAGGGACTTGATATTTCGACCTGTCTGTGTCTCCACAAGAGCTCTGAACTCCTGAAACCGGTTGAAGACCTCACTCTTGGTCTTCAAGAAATAAATCCAGGTCCTCTTGGAGTGATCATCAATGAATAAAACATAGTACTCATATCCACTCAAGGAAACATGAGACATCCGACTGCTCACATCGGAATGAATCAAATCAAGAATCCCAGTCGCTCTGCTGTCACTACTGGGAAAAGGGGATTTGGCAAACTTTCCCATCGCACATGCTTTGCAAGTATCAAAGTGATCAGTACTAAAATCTGGCACACCTGTAGTGATCTCCCGCAAGGTCCTCAAGGCTCCATGATACATATGCCCCATCCTGCGGTGCCAAATCTCACACCGCCCAGAACTTCTAGCTCTGCTGTCGGTACTACTGCTCAATGCCAAAAGGGGCTGGAATGCAAACTTGTACACCTTTGTATGGCGCACACCTATCACTCTAGATGAATCAGCTGGAGTGCCCCTGGGATACATCAACACTTGTCCTCCCCTGAACAGTACCTCATATCCTCTGTCCTCCAAAGCTGAGACAGATATGAGGTTCTTCCTCATCCCTGGCACATAAAGAACATTTGACACCTTCAAGGGAGGTTTGGAATCCCTCTGAAATGTCAGTGTCCCCACACCGACTGCTCTAACAACTCTGTCATCACCGAGTACTACCTCTATATCAGTGCCACTCTCTGAAAGCTCTGAGAAGTACACACGGACTCCTGTCATGTGACGTGAAGCCCCAGTGTCCACATACCAGATACCCGAAGATGCTCCGCTAATCGAGGGAAAAGCATGCTCCCTCTGAACCTGTGTGGTAGGTGATCCTGCACTAGATGACTCATACGCAGTGAACCCAAACTCCCAGTCAAAACGAACTGCAAAGTCCTCAATCTCTGTTGAAGCTGCCACGCTCTGATTCTTCCCCTTCTTCTTCTTGTTCTCCGGACACACAACTGCATAGTGTCCCATCTTTTGACAATTCCAACACTTCACCTTGGAATAGTCCTTCTATGTGTTACCCTGTTTACCTTTACCTTTGCCTTTGCCTCCACCATTGCTTGTGGAAGCCTGCTTCTTCCCTTTGCCTTTCTTGCCTTCTGCCGACAGTGCTACATCCTCATCCTGCTCAACTGGCTTGGCTGCCCCAAGCTGACCTTTCCTCATCTCTATCTGAATGCAATCATCCCAAAACCTCTCCCATGTGGGAAGGGTCTCACGTGCACAAACCCCATCAGCAAAGTTCATCCATGAACGAGGGAGGCCATTCACTGCAATCTGCACCAACTCAGTGAGTGGAATGTCCTTTCCAACTGCTGCCAACTCGTCTCTCACATTAGTAATCTTTGTGAGATATCCAGCTGCATTGTCATTACCCATCTTAATGGTCTTCAGCTTCTCCTTTAAGACCATTTTCCGGTTCTCATTGGTACTTTGGTAGAGATTGGACAATGCTGTCCACATTTCATGGGCATTTCTCTTTTCTCTCACATGAGGAATGCAATAGTCTTTGACTTCGTCTAGAATCAGTCTCTTATCCTTGTTGTTCTTTTTATTATACTTAGCCAATTGAGTAGCATGAGTAGGCACAACAACAGGGTTCTGTGTGGTATGCACCATGATGTCCCAAACTTCTGCCTCCTCAAAGATACTCTGCATTCTCTCCTTCCAAACGCTGTAATTTGTATTCCCATCCAGCCTATCCTCCACCCTCAATCCCAATGACATCCTGCTATCCTAAAACTGAAAAATAGCACTGCTGTAGTAAGGATAAAACTGCTGTTTGTGAAAAATCAGCTTGCTGGAATTTTCTGAGTGAAAAATCAGCAGGCTGTAATTTTCCTCCTTGCTGTCCCAAACTGCACTTTAGCACTCAAGCTTTGATACCATGAAAGAATTTCTCATTTCCCACCCCGGTTTTCAGTTTCACCTTATTTCTCCAAAATAGTTAAATGTCCTTTCCCATATCCATGCATTTAACAACTGAAAAATAAATTTTGCTGAAAACACAAATTCTGGAAATTTTATAGAATGCTGGAAAATGCAGAAATATAAAAATCAGCACATATAAACAGCCATTCAACACATTTAAACACAGTAATTTTTGGTCAAGGTGACCCTGGAAAAACCCCCTACAACTCTTGGGGAAAACCAGTTCGAGAGCTCCTTATTTCTGAAAAATGTTTTTTTTTTGTTACAGTGAGAAATATTCAGCAAAAAATCAGCGAGTAAACTTTTACAACTTATCTCGTTTTCCGTGCCTCACAGCGAACTGGAAAAACTTGCAAACAACAAAATAGAACAACAATAAATGTTGTACGACCTCCTAGAAAAGCGTGCAAGCTGCCATAAATACGTTGTACGGATTTCCTCGATTTGCGTGCAGAAAAAACTAGCAGTACAACTGTACGGATTTGCCTCGATTTGTGTGCCAAGGTACAACCACTTGCTGTATGGATTTCTGCTCCTCGATTTCTGTGCACTTGCTGTATGGATTTCTAGAAAATCGTGCCCAATATCTGCCTTTCACTATGTGCTAACTCAGCTGTACGGATTTGCTAAAATGCTACCTTGGAATGTGTGCCAAGCTGCTGCCTCCTTCTCCCTGTCCAGAAATCTTCCTTGCTCTCTTGCTCTCTTGCTCTCTTTCTCTCAATTTGCTCATGAAAGAAAATGAATGACCTTTTACTCCTTTCCCTCCTTTAATCTAACCCTAAGTGACTTTTGGGGAATCCCTAAATCCAATGGCTGAAATAGATTGAGATCTAGGGCTGAGATTAAATGTTCATTTAAATCTCACTTTCTATTTTTTAATTCACCCCACTTTAATAAAGACCCACTTAGTTATTTATTTCCAAAGTCACTTTTCTTTTCTAATTTTACATTGACTTTATTAAAGTCACTTTAAAATTAGACTTTAGTAACTTTTTCACTTAAAGTCACTTTTAAATTAGATTTGACTTTATAAAAATTATAAAGTCACTTTAAGAGAAAAATTAAATTCTTTTGGACACTTTTCCCTAGGCCAAAGATCAAAGCCTTAGGGAACCACCTGTCCTCCGGTACCAAATTTCAACATTATATATGGAAGAGCTGGTTCTTATCGGATCGTTTCTTACCAAAGAAGAACCTATAGTAGAGCTGGAGCCAGAACAAGAAGATGAGGAAGAGTACCAAGTAGAAGAGCCCTTGGACGAGGCATCTCAAGTCAATGTACTATGGGATTTCTATACAAATGGGAACGATGATGACGAAGAAGATAGTACAGCAAAAATCCACACTAATGAAATCCACACACGAAGTAAAGGGCCACTTGCGGGCGTGATGAAGCTTGTAGACCAGACAAAGAAAGATGTTTGCCCTTCAAAGGCATCCGCTCCCAAGTTGTCTGTTGAGAAGAATAAACCTAGTGGTGATTCCAAGAGCATTCCAGTCGTGAACTATCCAGAGAAAGATAATACATCTCCAAATGCAACAAAGGCGACTCAAAATGGTAAAATCCCACCTAAGAATGACAAAACCGGTATTTTTACTCTGCCCTATCCTATTTATAACATTGATTACAATATTGTAGATGATCTTAAGAAATCTCGAGCTAATATCACATACTTCGATTTGTTAAAGTCAACGCAACAAAGAGATCTGCTTTTGAAAGCTATGGATGAATGGAATTGCAAATCTCTCACCAATCCGAGTAGCCAAGCTAAGAAGTTGGTGTCTAGACCTATTAGAACCCCCAATACAGCCCAAACGCCATCAACCATGGAAGCCACTCTGTCAAAAATGAATCGAACACCTCAAGATGTCAATGCAACCGTGATAGGAAAGAAATCAAAATCCATGACTCCACCTTTCCTTATCACATTTGAAATCTTCAACATGAACATATAGAATTGTCTGGTAGATTTCAGTGCCTCATCCACTGCTATGCCTTATGTTGTTGCTAAAAGACTTCATGCAATGCCCAAGAAAACTAGAACTCGAATTATGCAACTGGACAGAACGAATGTGAAAGTAATTGGAGAATTGAAAGATGTGCTGATTCGGATGGCTGCCAAACCACAGTACACACAAGTCATTGACATAGTGGTAGTTGACATACCCGAGGCATATGGAATGCTTCTTAGTAGGGATTGGTCAACAAATCTGAATGGGTATTTCTCAACTAATTGGTCCCATCTCTTGTTGCCTCAGAAGGGAAAAGGTGATATGCTGAGAGTTGATCGAGAAAGATACATGAAGTATGTAGTGACAAAACTAAACGACCCCAATGAACCTATAATGTTTACCAACTCTATCCTTGGGAATTATAGTTTCGACGTTTGTGCCACAAAAACTTGTTTTGGAGAATTCCATGCAGAGACAGTTGAAGAAACTGCAATAAACACACAGTTGGAAGCTCTCCCCCGTAGTCTGACTGATGAGCTACCCTGTAATATGGTAGATGATAGGGCCAATTTCGTAGAAGGCAGTTCATTTGATATAACATCAGATTCTATGTTTTGGACACTCTATTTTGATGGCTCTAACTGCCTAGAAGGTGCAGGTGCTGGGAGCATTCTCATTGACCTGCAAGGGAACCAACATTTGATGGCCAACCGGTTGGAGTTTGCGTGCACCAACAACATGACAAAATATGAAGGCTTGCTACAGGGCTTGAAGAAAGCCATTGATATGAAGGTGAGAAATCTTAAAGTTTTTGGTGACTCACAGATAATTGTGGACCAGGTAAGGAAAAGGATACATTGCAATTCACCACACCTGGTAAGATACCAACATGAGGTATGGAGCTTAATTGATAGTTTTGATTCTTTTAATATCACACACATACCTTGATGGCAAAACCAAGATGCTGATCTGATGGCTGGTATGGCTGCAAAACTTTTGCCTGATCTTAGATTAAACAAGAATAAATATTATGTTGAATTGATTTTCAGACCATCTGTACCTGATAACATCTCAAATTCGCAGGTGGTTAAAGGTGATGAGCAAATCCTTGAGTTCCTGCATTGCGAAAAGACATTCAAAAATGCATTCATTGATGAAAAAGAGCATGACAAGCTTATGAATGGGAGCGAGGATGAGGAAAAAGATCAGCCCAATATAATTCCCAAGTCAGTTGTCAAGATGGAGCACTTTTATGACCTGCATGATAAATTTAAGAAGCCGACTAACTGCAAAACGCATAGCTCGTCCATGAAGTATGAGTCGGTCAACCTTGGAACCGAAGAAGACCCAAAAAATGTTAATTTGGGCTTGGGATGCTCTCCACAAGAAAAGGCTGCATTTGTCAAGCTGTTTAAAGAGTACAAGGATGTCTTTGCATGGACATATAGTGACTTAAAAACCTTCGATACTGGCGTTATGCAGCATGTAATTCCTTTGGAAAAGGATGTCAAGCCCTACCAAAAATTGCTTCGTAAGATGCATCCAAGCCTGGAACCATTGGTGAAGAAAGAATTAAACAAAACGCTGAATGGTAAAATCATTTTCCTGTCAGGCACACCTGCTGGGTAGCCAATCTCGTGCCAGTAAGAAAGAAAAATGGAGACATCAGGTTATGTATCGATTTTAGAAACCTGAATAGAGCATCCCAGAAAGATAACTATCCTGTCCCTTCTATGGAGCACATTCTTCAATGCGTTTCTTGGTCTGAAATGTTGTCCCTATTGGATGGGTTTTCAGGATATAATGAAGTGCTGGTGTCGAATGGAGATCAACTTAAGACAACCTTCAACACTAAATCGGGCACTTACGCATATCGTAAAATGCCGTTTGGACTTATTAATGCGGGCGCCACATTTTAGAGAGCTATGGACATAGCTTTCGGAGGATTGATTAACAAATCAGTAGTGGTTTACATGGATGACACTACTGTGTATTTGTATCACAAAAGGGATCATATTTATCACCTGAAACAGATCTTCGAAAGATGCCGAAATGACGGAATATCCTTGAATCCCATGAAGAGCATTTTAGCAGTTACAGAAGGGAAACTACTGGGTCATATCCTCTCTAAAGAAGGGATTATTATTGATCCAGACAGAATAGAGACCATCATGAGAATACAACCCCCTGCGAATAAAAGGGCAATGCAATTTTTTTTCGGGAAAATTAATTTCGTTAGGAAATTTGTTTCAGGTTTCGCAGAAATAGTGCGTCCCATTCAGCTAATGATGAAGAAAGATGCTGTGTATAGGTGGAGTGATGAAGCTAAGAAATCGTTTCAGTGAATTAAGGAGGCCATCGCAGAAGCTCCTGCGTTGGTCAGCCCCAATTTTGACAAGGAATTCCTTTTGTACACTTTCGCTTTTGATGTTTCATATGCCGCAATCCTCACCTAGAAAAATGATGACGACAACGAAGTCCCTATTTCTTATATGAGCTCTAATCTTCAAGGAGCAGAACTGAACTACCCAGACATGGAGAAACAAGGTTTTGCGTTTTTAAAGCCGTGAAACATTTCCACCCTTATTTATTAAAGGCCAGGACTAAAGTAATCGTTCCCCACCCTGCTGTAAGAACTCTCTTCGTGTAAAAGGAAATGGGGGAACAGAGAGGGAATTGGATAACCGCTCTCCAAGAATCTGACCTTGAGATTAAGCCAACAAAGATAGTTCAAGGGTAGGGATTATGTAAGCTTGTGGCAGAAGCTTTGGCAGATAAAGAAGGGGCGTCGAAAGAACCAAAAGCGCAGAGCACGTGGGATGCGCAAGTAGAATTCAGGGAGGAACTTGGATGGATTAACGAAATGCTGATGTGTGAGTGCGAAACGTTGGAAGTCCCTTTGGACCCTGAGTCGTGGTATTGTGACATACGCTTTTATCTAACACAGGGATCATGTCCTGAGCACATGGATGCATCACGAAGGAGAGCGCTCAGATTAAAATCTAATCAGTATCACTTGGCCAATGACACATTATATAGAAAAATTTATGATGGAGTTTGGCTAAGGTGTTTGGAAAAGTATGACGCTTATCATGTGTTGAAAGAAATGCATGACGGCCCAGCAGTGGGTCACTATGGCAGAGAGACCACTTCTCACAAAATATTAAGAGCTGGGTATTATTGGCCTACAGTGTTCAGAGACTCGCATGCTTACGCTTGAAAGTGAAAGGTGTGTCAAACTGCCACAGGGCGAGAAAGAAAGCCAGTCGTTCCCCGCAGGCCCGTTATGATTTATCGCCTGTTCTAGTAATGGCGCCTAGTTGTCATAGGTGAGATCACTCCGAACTCTTCACAGCTGCATAAGTATATACTCATGACAACCGACTACTTCACCAGATGTACCGAAGCCATATCGCTTCGGAAGGTTAACGAAGACGAGGTAATATCTTTTATTGAGAAATTTATTATCAATAGGTTTGGCATCCCTGACGCTCTCATATTTGATAATGATTCATATTTTCATCACTAAAATTGATTGAATTTGCTATCGATAAGTCAATTCGCATAAGGTATGCATCAAACTATTACCCCCAGGGAAATGGAGTTGCAGAGTCCTCAAACAAAAACCTCATCTGCATAATCCGTAAATCTGTCGCCGACAACCAAAGGAATTGGCACAACGCTCTAACAAACGCCCTTTGGGCCGATAAGGTCACCCCAAAAGTAGCATTAGGAAACTCCCCATACTTCCTCGTCTATGGATAGGAAGCCATCTTGCCTCCCAACGTTACCCTTCCCTCTTTACAGCTCTCCCAAGCCTCAAGAGGGACCCCTTCAACCTTACTTCAAAAAAGGATCAACCAACTGGTGAGGTTGGAGGAATTGAGAGATAATGCCAGAAACAAGTTCAGGAATCACCAAATGATTGTGAAGAGATGGTTTGATTGCCATCTGGCAGGAGATAAAGATTACCAAGTCAGTGAGCTTGTCCTGAAATGGGACAAGTTGAGTGAGCCAAAAGGTAAGCACACGAAATTCCAACACTTATGGCTGGGCCCATTCCAAGTTGAGGAAAAAATTGGTCAGGGAACCTATAGATTGAAAACTTTACAGGGAGAAACTGAAAAACTCCCTGTTAATGGCCAACATCTTAAGAGATACTTCTAATAGCCACCACATGGTGGTTACCTCCTGAGTAGGTTAGGATTCATTTTATTTTGCTGTTAGCTTAGTTATATTTTCATCTTGTCCGTTCTTGTCTTGTGCAAAGTTTATCTTCCTTCTGTTTTGAATTTCAGTGTTTTTCAGTCAATTGATTTCTATTTTTTAGTCTCGTTTTCACCTTTTATATCTCTCTTCCGATTGCCCTCATTCGCTACCTTCAGCCTTTCGCTTCCCTCATTAACCTGCTGGTGAGTCTGCAGATCCTAAATTCATTATTACCTTGAAAATTAAGCGAACCTTCGATGAGCCTATGAAAACTGGAAAATCAGCGGTAAACTTCAAATCGAAGCCACTCATTGGCATCTGTTGGGAACTAGGTAGGCTTTGTTGATAACCTGGACACCCGATGCATGTAGGGACTTCTTTATAAAACGAAAAAATGTGTAACCATGGTTGGACTGGCATGGCGGAACGCTACATTTTTAAAATCCAACCAAGACCTAGCTTATACTTGCCTATAAGGTTTGCAGTTATTCTCCATTGGTTCCGCCCACCACACTAAAGTTTCCAATATCTGTCATCTACAAGTAAACCTCCTTTCATGGGCTAAGCTCGCTGTCGTGTATCCTGTGGAAAATTTAATTGTGCTCTAGTCCTTTATCCGAAATTGGAAGGACTTATTTAAAAAAAAAATGAAATGTCGAGTCCTTGTGCCAATCTAGAAGGACAGGTTGTTTGGGAAGTTGGTTGGAGTAGGGACTGTTGCTGGACTCAGAGTATCGGTTGACACAACATGCCCAACCTTGCTTAAGAGATTTAAAAATATGGCATGATCCATGACTGTGCCCCATTCAATCATACGAAAGTATAGCACTAATTTTTTTACATAAAGTGCAGATAAACATATCTACACATATTCATCAAGCTTGATGCGCAATAAAGAGCTGAGGTACACACCTAACCAGGTATTGACAAACCGGTGATGGCCCCGAAAGGATTTTGAAAGTAGAAAACAGGTAAAGGAGGGTCAATAAATCCCATAATATGACCATTGGAGAATGCCTGTCAAAACCCTATCAGTAAGTAAAAGCTATTTGTCTTTATCCCGCCTAAAGCGATTAATGCTGAAGTGGAACCCATGCTTGTCCGTCTATACAGTTTGCATTTCAAGTTTATCTTAACACCCTAATGTTCTACGGATCAAAGTTTATTTGGTAACAGAGATAACTGGTTCGCCCAGCGGTTTGCCATTTTGTTGTGGCCACAACCACCACCCTATTAAAACCTGCTCTGGTGGCAAATTTGAATGGGTCCCCTAGACATTTGATCTTCCATTTCTTACTGGAGTTGTCACATGGAATTATGTCTTCAAAGCTGAATGGTTAAGGCCCCCTTAATAAATCTCTGCGGAATGATTTATTTATAACTCAGTCTAGCCCTTCATTCATATCCTTTCATCAGGACTTATTCAATCCTCATAAACCTTCATGGTACTCTATACCTGCACATATAACCAACCCCCACTCTCTACTATGGTTGTATTTGGACTCAACCCACAAAACCTTCTATCGCGTCTTTATTTCTATTATAACGCTTTTATAATAGAAATACTCTGCAAGCATACATAACTTACCTTTTCCGCGTTTCCTCGGTCTTTACACATTTCTCGATGCATGCCTTTATCGCTATCGCAATCTCGCAATTTCCATGGTCGCACTACACATTCCTCTTTTGCATCCGATATGCGATGACCTCCCAGACTTCAAATGCAATTAACCACGTCTATATTTTTCGGGTCCATCGTTACATCGCATATCGCATTTTGCATTGGGTAAGGGCTAAGGTCTATCTCCCATGAATAATTGCGATGCGATCAGGCCTCCGATCACATCGAACCTCGCAATCGGCACTTTCAACTAGTGTATCGGCCCAAGCTTCAACATTCTGCGATATGGCGGACCCGCAGGGATTATTAAACGCAACACATATGTTTTCGGGTCCAAATCCCATCGCAAATTGCAATCGGTGGAACCCAGCGCTTATACATGAGGTGCTCTGCGATACAGTGGACCTGCCGGGATTATTAAACATAACGCATATATTTTAAAGGTCTGGCCCATCGCAAATCGCAATTGGCAGAACCAGGGGTGATGTTGCATGTGACTGCTCGCTGCGATGTGCGATTATGACTTGATGGCATCGTAACCTTCGCTGAACCAGGGGTCGATTCTTTCACACTTGCTCCTTTTTGATTTCAATATGCCTTTATCATATCTCCCTCTTGCTTTTATCTCTTTTTATATCATCAAGCGATTCTTAAATAAAAATTGAATATTATAGACAACGAAAATGCTTGATACTATACACAGAGCTCCCAGTTACATAGTCCATCTCTTTATAAAAGTTTTAATGAGGGCAAGATTTGTTTTTTGGGCATTTCTTTCATATCTTTCATAATCATAGCTAATGTTAATTATCTCTGCAGGCGAGGATCAAGAGAAGAAAAGCGAGATGTAAGAGCAGAAATGTAAGCATTTGGAAGGGCTGCGGGTAAAGGATGCATGAGCGGATCTGAAAAGTTTATATATGTGGGTGTATTCTATTTAAGATCCGGCCTTAGGCGTTCACGGTCGGGTTTCCATGTGTCGCCTGTGTATTCCGAAAGTTATGTTGTCCTGGGGTTTATCATGAAGAGATGACACGCAGTCATTCTCCTTTCCATCGGCATCCATTCATTTCCCCAGGAAATAAAACGCTCCAGCAAATGTGGCCTCGACGTGTCAGCGGTTTCATTGATCATTCTACGTCTGTATATTTTAATTTGTATATTGAAAAGAGAGGAAGGTGAAAAGTCAGGGGAAGACGAAGGGTCAGTTTCTTTCTACATAAGTATTACCTCCGGAGACGGAAGGGGGGCTTTTTGAGGGGCAGAACAGGGTGTGATTTCTTTTGCTAATAAAGAAGACTGTTTGGGTCAAGAAGAAGCCTTTTTTTTAAGATTCATTTTCCTTTTTCTTTAATGTTTGGAATCAGGGTGTTGTGACTGGCATGAGGATATATATGTTTGTTTTTGTGCACAGTGCTTATGACTAGTCGTGGTTATTTGAATATAATTCGTTATCATGGTTAACTCATGAGCGGTCTCCGATTTGAAGCTACATTAAACATCAGTTGCAAGTTTTATTTGTAGAAACAGGAATGTGTATTCTTGTATGAATAATTAGATTGCAATTAAGCTTAAGTACAACCTTGTTCATCGGCGAACTCAGTAATTGATTCATTTGGACTTGGAACCTATATAGGATGTTTAATCTCTTTTATTATGCTCCTGTAGGATAGATTAGAATAGTTAGGACTAGCATAAGTAGGTAGAATCAGTATAGATAGGACCTGATACATATAGGTTAGCCGTTTCTTTTGTTGATTGAATGGCAGTCTTCCTCTGGGGAGCAATCTTTCAACACCTACAACAGTTTACGGGATCCTTTAAAACGCGTCGGAACTAGCCATTCCAAACGAAAACAAATCTAATCGGGGTCTGCGATCGGGTTGGTTCCCCTTTGTTAGCACACGAAAATTTGCCGTGTCAACTCCAGGGTGACGTAGTTTGATGCAGAGGCCATCAGAAGGTGACGCAAAGCCTACAAAGCTGAGGATCAGTCACTGATTCTCCAGTGACAGGGTGAGATCATTTCACTAGTCTTTTGTCCAGTATTTTCTCTATAAAGGATTGCTAGTTGAGCATCCTAGATTTGTACTCAGAATTTTCTCCTGCATAATAATAAACCCTCAGAGCTGCTGCACCGGTTTTCCCGCATTGGGTTTTTCGAGGGACTATTTTGTCCAAAAATAACTGTGTCCTATATATCTTGTTCTTTGCTCAGTTTTCTATTTCATGTAATCAAATTAAAGTAGTTTAGGTTGCAGAAGTAATTTGATTCAGTATTCAGAGAATAAATTGATGAGTATATTAAAAATCAAGTAGGTGAAGTAGATTCAGATTTGTTGTAGTAGGGGTTCCTTGAGGATTAAGAATTTTCACAGTTGGCTCCACACTTGCACCATACACTTGGAAGATGTTCCAGGGTCTAGAGGATGTTTCCCTCTGTTGAGGGAGGGATTACATCACCATCCTAGCCCTTACAAATTGGCTACAGGCATTTTCGATCCACTTGGAGACCCATCAGGATGTCCTTGTGTCCCCACACCCACTTGGGAGCACCACAAGTTCTTGCTGGGAAAACAAGGGGCCAAACCCTAGTCCACTATGTTTGGAGTCCATTTCTACATCACGACACCCTTTGAACTTCATTAGGCCTCCTCAAAGGCCCAACGACTCACCTATTGATCATTAGGCCTTCTTGAGAGGCTTATTCTTTTGTTATCGAGCTATTTGGTGGGCTTGTCACCAAAAGTATTGTTATTATGCACATTATTTTATTTTAGGGCCCCAATTAGGCCAATTTAGCTAAATCAAATTCATTAGAGTGTATAAATAGAAGTGAGATTATTCATTTTCATCATCATCACTTGGATTGGGTTATTTGCTCTTGTGAAATTTTCGCTATCCCTTTGGAGGACGAGTTTGGATGTCATGGATGAATTTTTATGTTTGGATATCTCTCCCTTGTCTTGGAGCTTCATTATTGCATTAATTTGATAATTTGATATACTATTTTATACATGTAAGTACTCTTTTAATGCTTATTCTCGTCATTTACTTTTGTCACATGAATGTTGCTAGGATTTCCACTATACAAGTCTGAAATTTACTGCTACTCAATATGAAATTGTCGGAATTTTTGTTCTTTATAGTGTTTTATCAAGTCATGGGTCATGTATGAATGGGTGAATGTTCCTACAGATAATTTATGTTAAGTAAATCTCAATAAGACATCATTTATTGGAAACCGAAGTATAAAGTCCTTGCAATAGTTCTCATGCTCTAAATGCCATGGGAAGTTGTTGAAGGCCTCCTTGATTGGGTGAATTCTTCCCAAACCATAAATTCTCCTTGACTCCATCTCTCCCAAAGGAAAAGGTACTAATCCTCCATTGGTGATCATTTTCAATGTTTATTCTTTTATCTCCCTCTTTTTCTATGCCTAGCCTACGTAGGTCACCTAGGGCATCAATTATCACACAATATAGCCACCCAAACACTTCGATTTTTGGTCCATAACTGCGTTGAGGTTTTCTCTAGAGGCCCTCCAAATGTGAAGCAAATCCAATGGCAGGATCTTGAGATATAGCAAGCCCTAGCTCAAGGACCATTTTTTGCCCTAGTTTTCCCTTGGCTAGTGTCCTCACTAGGATCATTGAATTCCAACCTCAAAGAAAATTTGTCCTTTCATCCTCTTCTCCTCCCTAATTAGGTCAAGCCTGTCATTGGGTGATCAATTCCATACCCTTGACCTAATTTTGGGTCCGCTTGGTCTCGTGTGGTCCCTCAACCTATTGACGCCAATTCCACAAAGATCACACAAAAACCAATTCTCCATAAGGATTTCCAGGCCTAGGAATCATACTTGCTAGATATATTCCCAAACCCTTGCCTCGAGAATCCTCTTAGCCCTTCCTAGAGAGCATATCACCTTGCTTCCTGAGCAAGAAAGCCATATAATTGAGTCTCTCTTGTGAATAGGCCTTAGGAATCACTCCTTGCCCTCTCATTGTTCCATTCATCTAGTGATTCCCCTTTATACTGGGTCTCCTCCCATCAGTGAAAGTTGTAAAGAACAGGGAGTTGTAGCTGAGGTGATAGTGGGCTATTACTCCATTGTCGCCCCTGACCTAGTAGTTGCTCTATAGGATCCCTCTTAGGACCCCTGCTAGTTTGAGCGGTAACAGCCTTGCAACGCTAAGTCCACAAAGATCACACGAAGGCCAATTCTCCACAAGGATTCTAGGGCCTAGGAAACCTCTTGACAAGATATACTCCCAAACCCTAGCCTCAAGAATCCTCCTAGCCTTTCTTAGAGAGCCTATCACCTTTCTTTCCAAGAAAGAAAACCACATTATTGAGTCCCTCCTGTGAATGGGCCTTGGGAATCACCCTTCATCCTTTCATTGACATATTCATTCTCGTGATTCTTCATACAGGGTCTCCTCCCATTGATAAAAGTACGTAAAGAGGAGGGATCCTTAGTTGAGGTGACAGTGGGCTATCACTCCATTGTTTCCCTTTGACCTAGTAGTTTCTCTATAGGATCCCCTCCTAGGACCCCTACTAGTTTGAGCAGTAACATTTTTGGCACCGTTGTTAGGGATACAAGACGTGCGCCTTTTCCCCATACGACATTATTGATATATCCTTTCGCGAATCCATTGGAAGAACGAAGCCCTAGTCTTGCATTGAACTTCAAACTTAAATCCCTGGAGGGTGAAACAAGCATCTATCAAGGCATTTTAAATTCACCCTGGAACTCCATTTTGGCATTATATGAAAAATCATGAAAAATGGCTAGTCTCGAAAGAAAGAATGTTCTTCGACCTCCTTTCAATAAGCTTAATGATCAAGACCTTCAAAAATTACAAAAGGTTGGAGACCAATATGTTGAGATTTGTAAAGTTTTACTGGAAAACATGGGTAAAGAATTCATGCTCAAATTTCATAGAACAACACAAAAACAATTGTACCTAGTAATGTGTGTGAAAATTCCGAAACTCGGAATTCTACCGCAGCAACTGATAATATATCTTCTATTTGTTAAATTAATTATACAAACTATTTGCAGTTTCCTATGGCAAATATTGAAACATTTACACTGTAGCCTTCAGAAAAAAATACTGCGAAGAAAAATAAATGCTGGAAAATTAGAGAAATTATAGCACATACATAAAGATATTGCCATAGTCATTTTTGGACAATCGTCCCTGGAAAAACCTAGTGTGGGAATACCGGTGCAACAAATGAGGGTTTCTTTATTAATTCTTCAGTAGCAATTCAGACAACAGAACAAAGGAAATATTTGAGAAAAATTTAGTAACAAATTTCTCACTCTCCACAACGACTCCCTAACCCCGAGATGGACCCTCTGCCCATACACTGGTATCTTTGCGTCACACTCTACGTAGTGATCTAGTGCACTATGTCTCTCGTCACGTTGTCTCTTCCTAAATTCGTCCTGCACTTCTCGGACCACTGTTGATACCCTCTCTCTCTCCTGCAACTCACCCTTTGGCTCTATCTCCTATGCTAAACTTCAGCCACTGAGAAAATCGATTTTCCTGGGCAACTGAGTAACTGTATTGGTGTGTTCTCCATCTACCCATTGACTTCTTCTTATAATCTTCTGTTGGAGCACTGATGGCCAAGATTAAAACATAATCGACAACCCAGATTATTTCCCTGTCATTCCGTGTGAGTTTCTAGAACATTCACACCATGAATCAATTAATTCCCTTTAATTAATCATATTTCCTAAGTTTAGACTTAGAAAACGTTAAAAAAAGATTAATTGTTTTAAGTAAGTCATTTCTAGGTTGAATTTCCAAAAACCATTTCTCGGTTTTGGAGATCTCATGTATTCTAGCCTCTCCACAAAATTTCATGGCTAGAATACATTCGATGCTACGAAATCTAACACTCCCTCGTAGTGAGGAATGTGTTAAAGCGCCGCAACCCACTAAAGAAACCCCCTGTCTCTGCATCATCTCCTGTCATGTCGCTGATGTATGGCTGCTTTGCCCATCAACAATTGCGCCGTTGATTTTTGGGTAGCATCGGATGTGCTCTAGCTTTGAAATTTTGTGGAGGGGCTAGAACACATGAGATCTCCAAGGCCCAGAAATCGTTTGGAGAAAATCCACCCGGAGTGCATGCTATTCAAATAATTAATTATTTTTAATGGTGCTTAAGTTAAAACTTAGGAAATTAAAATAATTAAAGTGAATTAATGTAAATTTGGGTGAGAAGCTTCTAAGTGACGAGGATCAAGTCTAATTTAATCTTAGTTGTTGATTAGAGATTAGATCACGGTCGTTGATTTATCAACAGGAAAAGTATAAAGGAAGGCTTGGGGTCAGTTGGAGCACACACAAGGAGAGCAACACTTGAGCTAGATCGAAATTCTGGGGCGTGGTTCCCTGAGAATTTTAGAATAACCTTATAGTGCAGAGAGGGGCTGTTTAAAACCTTCATATTTGGTGCACCAATATTCCCACACTGGGTTTTTCCGGGGACATTTAGTCTAAAAATAAGTTTGTCCTTTGTGTGGTTGTCTCATTTATTTTTTAGTACTTGATCTGTATATTGGTGTAGGTTGCATTGTATTTGCATTAATATTTTATGAATAATTCTGAAAATAACTTGTTAAAATGAAGAACACAAGTAGGTAACGCAAATCAATTTACTGCAGTAACATTTCGATTTGTTAGATTCAGAAATTTTCACATGCGCAACTTTGATAATTGTTGCATCTGTGCTGGCGCTAACGTTGCCATACTGCTGCCAACACAGCATCTGCACTGCTACTCCCTCTCATTTTCTGCTGCTGCAACTGAGAATCCATTTGTTTCTACTACTGAAACAGGTTCTCCACCATACCTATCTGTTCGCTAAACTGGATGAACTTAGCTCTCCCGAAAGATTTCTTGAGTATGTCTGCTACCTAATCTCCTATGGGAACATACTGCAGGTGGAATGCCCCACGCTGAACGTAGTCTGTGATGAAATGACATCTGATATCAATGTGCTTCGACCTATCATGAAATACTGGATTTTCAGAGAGTTTTATGCAACTCTGATTATCACAGTAAATACTGGTCGCTCCCATCTTTTTCCTGAATAAACTCATGAGAAGCTTCCTAAGTCATATAGCTTCGCATGTAGCTGGGTTCTCTCCCATATATTCAGCTTCTGCTGAGCTCAGTGCTACTGACTTCTTCTTCATGCTGCACCAAGAGACCATCCCTGATCCAACATTGAAGAAATAACCAGAGGTACTTTTCTTGTCAACTGAACTACCTGCCCAATCTGCATCTGTGAATCCGTATAATCTGACGTCATCCCCTTGAGTATTTTTCAACCATATCTGACAGTTCCAAGTGTGAAAATTTCTAACCCGAAATTCTACTGCAACAACTCATTTATTTCACCTACTTATTCTTCACAATAAGTTATTTACGAAATCCCTTCAGCAAACATTAAAATAAATTCTACTGCAGCTATCACATAATTACAGAGAAGAATACATGCACAAGAACCAATCACATCAACACAACTGTTTTTGGACAATTGTCCTCGGAAAAAACCCAATGTGGGAAAACCAGTGTAGCAGATGAGGGTTTTATTAATCTTCAACAACAATCGCTTTACAAGGAATGATTTTACAGAGAAACTGAGAGAAAACACTCGAGACTTTCCCCTGGAAACTTTCTGACACCCTGGAGACCCTTCTCCCACTTCAGCGTCACCTCTGCATCAGCTTACATGGTTCTACGGCCCTCTATGTCAGCCTGCGTGGGAGTTGCGTCTCCCTCTGCATTGTCTCTCAATACCTCTGCGTCACCTCCTCGTCTGTCACTGATTGTTGCTGATGCCCTCCTCTTCCTCCACCCTACAACTCTCCCTCTGAAATTGATCTCCTTCGCTTTGAGAATCGATTTTCCTTGGAATACTGAGTATCTGCCGGTGTGTCTCCAAATGATCCTCAAGTCTTTTCTTATAATTTTCCTATTGATGAATCAACGACCGAGATTAAGTCTCTAATCAACGGCTACAATTAAAATAGACTTGATCCTCATCTCTTAGAAGCTTCTCACCCTAATCTTTATTAATACCTATTAATATTTTTATTTTCCTAAGTTTAGAATTAGGAACCTATTAAAAATATTAATTATTTTAATAACTCCTCATCCAGGTGGAATTTCTCCAAACTATTTCTAGGTCTTGGAGATCTCATGTGCCTTAGCCTCTCCACCAAATCTCAAGGCTAGAGCACATCCGATGCTACCCAAAATCAACACTCCCTCTGCGAGGAATGTACTCTAGCAATGCTTCACCATAGAAGCATCACACTGATCCTCCGCATCGGTCCGCTGTGCTGATGCTTGGCCTGCTGCTCCACATCCACTCCACTGCTGCTTCCTATACTGCTTCCCATGACACTGCCACTGCCATTGCTACATTTGTATTGCAACGCTCTCTCAACATGCTGCATTGTGCTTCCCATAGCATTGTCACTGCTAACTGTTGCACTGCAACTCCTGATACTTATCCATTTTTGCTACTGAAATGGATTCTTAACCATCCCCATCTTCTCCCTAAAATAAACAAACTTTGTCCTTCCTAGAGCCTTGGTGAGGATGTTTTCTATCTGTTCTTCTGTAGGAGTGTACCTCAACTATACAGCCCCTCGTTGGACACAGTCTTTGACAAAGTGACACCTGATATCAATGCGCTTCCTACCCCCTGAATAGATTCATGAGCAATTTCGTAAGCCATATGGCTTCGCATGAAGCTGTGCTAGCTGCCATATATTCTGCTTCAGCTGAGCTCAGAGCCACGGATTTTTATTTCCTACTACACCAAGTGGTCATTCCTCATCCAATGTTGAAACAATACCTAGTTGTACTTTTCCGATCTGCTGAACTTCCAATCCAATTTTCTTCAGTGAACCCACTCAGCCTGATGTCATTGCCTTGTGTGTACAATAGTCCATGCTCAACTGTTTCTTGTATATACCTGAGAACATGTTTGGTTGCTGCCTAGTGCGCCATCTTGGGTTCAACCATGAACTGACTGAGGGTGTTGACAGTGTAACAAATGTCTGGCCTGGTATTGACCAGATACATCAGGGACCCTATAAGCTGCCTGTACAAGGTGGGATCAATGCCTTTATCTTCTTATGCATCAATCTTCTTCCAGTTGGTGATTATTGGAGTAGCCATAGGTCTACAATCCTGCATCCTGAATCTCTTCGAGATCTTTGTAGCATATCTCCCTTGTCCAAGGAAGATCTCACCCATCTATTGCCAAACTTCCAACCCCAGGAAATAATGCATCTGCCCCAAATCCTTCATGTCGAATTCTATGACTAGGTTCTTCTTACAGTGTTTGATGAGCCTGGATGATCATGTCAGGGAAAAATCATCCACATATAACACCAAGATTAGAGGCTTATTCTCTAAGATAGTAGAGATTAGGATCTGTGTCACTCTTGACGAACCCCATCTTCTGCAAGTAGCCATCAATTCGACCGTACCATGCTCTAGGTGCTTGTTTAAGCCCATAAAAGGATTTCTTTAATTTTCACACATGAGATTTCTTCTCATGTGTATGAAAACCCTCTGGTTGTTCAATGTATACTTCTTCTATCACCCCATTCAAGAATGTCGTATTGACATCCATCTGGTGAATCTCCCACCCCATCTATGTTGCAAGGGATATCACGGTTCTAATAGAAGTATACCTAGCTATTGGGGCGAAGGTTTCTTCGTAGTCTATCCCTACCTTCTAAGTATACCCCTTAGCCACAAACCTGGCTTTGTATTTCTCCACATTATCGTCTGCAACATATTTGACTTTGTAGATCCATCTCGAACCTACCACTGACCTGTCCTGAGGTCTAGCCACTTCCCAGACATCATTGACCATTATAGAATTTTATTCGTCCACCATAACATCTACCCATACTTGATGCTGAACTACCTCCTGAAAACTAGAGTGTTCCCCAACCTGAGCTACTAGGGCCTAGTATCTGTCTAGATGTCTTCGTTCCATTTTATCATTCCTGGGTGCACCCATGAAGTCCTCTGCATCCCGTAGAATGTGTCGGAGTTCCCGGCTCGTTCTTCCACTGGTAATGGGTATATCTATTAGCTCTTCCTCTTCTTGAGATTCCTCCTGTTTTGAATTTTTGCCTTTAGGAGAATTGCTGGTACTAGTTTCTGCTGGTTGAAGTGGTTGGACCAATGGATCATCTTTTGACTGCTCCTTGGAAGGCATTTCTTGGGATTTCCTAAAAGCTCTATCCTCCATGAAATTTACATCCCGCCAAACTACTACCTTCCTACTCCTTGGAAGATAGACTCTATATGCCTTAGCATTCTCACTATATCCCACAAGATATCCTTTCTTAGCAATTTGATCTAATTTCTTTCTCTTTTTTTCGAGAATACAGAAATACGCCAAATTCCCAAATATCCTGAAATGACTGACTTCAGGTATCTTCTCTGTGAAGACCCTTTCCGGAGTGATTTTGCCCAATGCCTTGTGTAGAGTCCTGTTTTGGACATAAATTTTCCATGCTGCATGCTTCTGTCCACAGGAATTTGGGAATATCCTGATCATACAACATTGCCCTAGCTACTTCCACAATAGTCCTGTTTTTCCTTCTACTCCATTCTGCTCCAGATTGTAGGGAGCTGTCCACTCTCTTCTAATGCCTTCCCTAGCACAAAATCGGTGAAGTCCTTGTCAACGTACTCTCCACCATTGTCCGAGTGCAACGCTTTTATCTTCTTTCATGTCAGATTCTCTATTAGAGTGTTGACGGTGCTGGACCCTCCAACATTCAGGGGATCACCCCGGTATGAAGTCCCAACTAGACCTCACATTGTTTGGTGTGGGAGTCCCATTCGGTATGATGGCCCGGTTGGTATTATCTTAAAGATTTTCCTCAGCTCTTGCCTGTCAGAACAAGAGAGTGGTATGTTTTGTCTTCGAGTAGTGAGATTCCCATGCCAGGTGATTGGTAGTGTTACTTGTGTCAATGGTTCTTTCACTATAGAGGGAGAGGGTGGGAGTGAGTCCCAAGTCAGATGGGAGGAAGCCCCAACTCTGTTAGGAACACACAACACAATAGGACATGCATAGCTTCCGGAGGAGCAGTCCACACGGATGTGGTAGTCACAACACATAAGGAAAGATAACACGTACAACACATAGCGGAGGAGTCTGCGCGAGTGCGACGGTCGTTATAGCAAGTTTACGTGAAAGGTCTGTCTGATGTCCGGGGAGGTAACCAACACGGGCAGGACAACGTTAACAACTCATACAACACATTTTCATTAATATATATGTATTACAACAATTGAATGAGTTCAAGTTTTAAACACAGGTTAAAGCAACATGCATTACAAGTGTTCAAGATTAGTGTTAGAGCAGTTACAACACGTGTGAAAACGTGCTGGCATGTTAGCAGGCTTCTGAATTAAGCGAAAGTTCCAAGACACATCGTTACACCATACATCACTAACCCTGTGGGCGGGGCGTTGGAGCCACTACTTACTCCTCAAATAAAATATTACAGACTCTCAAGGCTATGTGGGAGGAGCTGAGGTGAAAAGTCCATTGCATGTACAAATGAGGGGGTAATTATAACCAAGGGTGAAACAGACCTTTGTGGTTGTTTGACTTCCCTCATGACTGTTTGAGTTCCATGACCTTTCGACTTTACATGACTCTTCGTATGACAAGTGGATCTCTTGGACTTCCACATTACATTACATTGATTGACAATATGGCCCACAGTAGAGATGTGGACGACATGACTCGACATGATAGCGCTGGTACGTTTGTGCTACTGCTGGTGTGCGTGTCGAGCTGCGGTGTTGCTGGGTGATGGATGTCCTCATGGTGTGTCACAGCTTCACTTCCACATGGCAAAGTGCGCAGAGTCTTCGATGGTTGTTGGGTTCGCTTGATGTTGCATTTGCACGTTGCTCCTTGCTTGTATGTTGGCATGCTTGACAGGTTCGTCCATTCGCGAAAAGTGCATGTTCGTCTGTCCATCCGTGCACGAACACATCCTCACATGTTCGCTCATTCGTCCGTTCGTGAACACATTTTTACATGATCGTCTGTTCGCGAGCACATCTCTTTGCATGCATCGTTTGTTCGTCCACTGGCGAACATGTCCTTCTGCATCTACTCCCTTTGTTCATCCCATCTGTCGTCGCACCATGTTTGTTGTGTACCTGTATCTGCAGTCACTCATGACGGGACGACATCAAATCCATAAATTTCATAGTCTACCATGATGCATGATCGTTTCGGATGCATTTGACTGGGAGAGAAGACAAGGCTGCGAGCTTCGCGCCGGGATAAAGGCTCTGGGCACTGCTGTTGAAAACTGTGCAGAAGTCACTGGGGGATGGTGACAGGTAATCTAGATCGACAATGACTCTCCGCGGGGTCTAACTCAGTTGGAGAACAAAACTGCGCAATTTTTGGGAGGATCAGTCTGGGCTGCGGGAAGGCTTGGCAGACAATCTGCACAATTTTTGGAAGGAGCGAGTAGCGGGAGCCTGGCAGCAAAAGCTGCGCAATTCCTGGTGGGAACTGGCAGCTGGCTACTGCGACCTTGGCAACAAAAACTACATCCTAGAGGGAACCGACAGTCAGCTGTTGGAGCTTGGCAGCAAAAATTGCGCAATTTGTGGAGGGAACTGGCAGTCAGCTACTGGTGGCAAAAACGTCACTGATGTTGAGGGCTGGCCTGCTGATCACCTCTGCGCAGTTTTTGGGCTGAGCGGATTGCTGGGCAATAGAGGGCTTGCTCATGAAATCTGCGTAGTTTTCCAGGTGAGCAGCTGACCGACTAACTGGTGGGCCGGCTGGAAAAACTGCGCAATTTCCTGAGGGAGACAGGGATGGGCATTGGGTGTATGTCCGACCTGTCTATGCAATTTTCGCAGTCAGTGGTGCGGGAAAGGTCTGTAGCCTCTGCACAATTTTTTCGGGGAATCAGTCCTGGGGTGACTGCAGGGTCAAATTCTCCGGCTGACCAGCATGAAGGTTGATTGATCAGCTTGCGGGCAACACAACTTGAAATTGCTTGCTTGGTGCTTTTGCGTTGTTTTGGTGACAGTTGATCAAGTCGATGGCGGGGTGAAGGACTGATTGTCCAAGGGGAATGCAGTCGTCAGAACTTCATAAAACGACTAAGTGTGTGAGCGAGTGAAAAGATGCATACGTGAACTTGCAAACACACACTTACATGTTTTGACGACGAGATGACTCAAACCATCCAGACACACATGCTCAACATGATTGACCGATGGTGCGACCGACAAGCGCGATGATTGTGATAGATTATTGGATGACTGCGACGACGCTTGTGCGACAGTGTATATGACTCTGTGTGTGAGTGCGGCGAATGTTTACATAGCGAACACAACATGTACAGACGAAGCGAAGACGTTATGTATGACTAGAACATGGTTGCAAGTATAACATTGACATCAACATGCAAAAGTTGTTTGTCGAATGAACAAGAAAGGTTGGTGCGAAGACTCACACGAGCTCATGGAGTGAACCCGAGTGTGTGTAGACATCAAGTAAAACTCTCAAAGGAGGCTCCGAAATTGGACGTGGGCCAAAATTTTGGAGGGTGTTGCAGCCGCTACAATATAGAGCCTTGAACTCTTTGAATCGACCAAAAACCTCATCCTTGGTTTTTAGAAAGTAGATCCAAGTATTCTTGGAATGGTCATCGATGAAGGTGACGAAGTATTCAGCACCACTAAGAGATTTTGTGGACATAGGTTTGCAGATGTCTGAGTGTATCAATCTTAGAACACTCTAAGCTCTATTGTTACTTTTGGAAAACGTTGCTTTGGCATACTTTCCTAGAGCGCACCCTCTGCATACATCATCTCGTTCGGTACTTAATTCTGGAACTCCTGATACTGTTTTCCTGAGAATTCTCAGAGCCCCATGGTGTAAGTGTCCCATCCTCCTGTGCCATAGTTCATTCAAATCTTTATCCCCATTGCTGCCTATCAGTGCCATTGGAGATTCTAGTTGTAATCTATACAACCTGTTACTTCTGATTCCAATCTGGGCCTTCTTTTTCCAACTCGGGTGTTTGACATATACTTTCTCCTTAATGAAGAAAACGTCATAGCCCTTGTTTTGAAGTTGAGATACAGAGAGTAAGTTCATCCCCAATCCTGGCACATGCAACACATTAGTTGCTCGAAGCCGCTCTCCTGCTTCGGTTTGAAAGACTATAGTACCTCTTCCTACGGGGGTACACTTTGCCTTATTTCCCATGGTGATCTGAAAATTCATCCTTTCTTCTTGATAATTTGAAAAAAATTCTCGAATTCCTGTCATATGCCAGGAAGCTCCACTATCTATATACCAAACCTCAAAGGAGGTAGATCTTGCTAGGCAAGTGACTTCTTCTTCTGGTCTGGAAGGTAACATAGAATAATCGTGATCCATGTTCCTCGTGTTTTCTTCTATAAATCTGCGTGATTCCCTTTTATTTAATGCCTTTGCATCATGCTCCTGACCCATAGCCGATTCTTCTCTCTTGTTGTCGGATCTCTCCTCTGATACCATGTGAAAATTTCTAACTCGAAATTCTACTGCAACAACTGATTTATTTCAACTACTTATTCTTTACAATAAGTTATTTAGGAAATCCCTTCAGCAAACATTAAAATAAATTGTACTGCAGTTATCACATAATTACATAGATAAAAATACATGCACAAGAACCAATCACATCAAGACAATTGTTTTTTGGACAATTGTCTGTGGAAAAACCCAATGTGGGAAACCTGATGCAACAGATGAGGGTTTTATTAATCTTCATCAACAATCACTTTATAGGGAGCGATGTTACAAAAAAACTGAGAGAAAACACCTGAGACTTTCCCTTGGAAACTTTCTGACACCCTAGAGGTCCTTCTCCCACTTCAGTGTCATCTCTGCGTCACTCTACGTGGTTCTGCATCCCTCTGCGTTAGCCTGCATGAGAGTTGCATCTCCCTTGGACTGCGTCTCCCTCTGCGCTGTCTCTTAATACCCTTGCGTCACCTTCTCCTCTGTCACTGATTGCCACTGATGCCCTCCTCTTCCTCCACCCTGCAACACCCTGCAACTCTCCCATTGAAATCGATCTCCTTCTCTTTGAGAATCGATTTTCCTTAGGATACTGAGTATCTACCGGTGTGTCTCCAAATGATCCTCAAGTCTTCTCTTATACTTTTCCTGTTGATGAATCAATGACTGAGATTAAGTCTCTAATCAACGACTAAGATTAAAACAAACTTAATCCTCGTCTCTTAGAAGCTTATCACTCTTATTTTTATTAATATCCATTAATATTTTTATTTTCCCAAGTTTAGACAACCTATTAAAAATATTAATTATTTTAATAACTCCTCATCCGGGTGGAATTTCTCCAAACGATTTCTGGGTCTTGAAGCTCTCATGTGCCTTAGCCTCTCCACCAAATTTCAGGGCTAGATCACATCTGATGCTACCCAAAATAACACCACACACATATATAAGAATGTGCCTAGCTCCTGCCCAATGTACCCTTTTCGGTTCTACCATGAACTGACTAAGGGTATTGACAGGGAAACAAATGTTTGGCCTAGTGTTAACCAGATACATGAGTGACCCAATGAGTTGTTTGTATAAGGTGGGGTCGACTTCCTTGCCCCCTGATGCATCTATCTTCTTCCAATTGGTGATCATGGGCATCATCAGGGGTCGACAATCCTGTATTCTAAATCTCTTCAGAATATTTGTAGCATGTCCCTTGCCCAAGGAAGATGTCCCCATTCTTCTGCCATGCCTCGAATCCTAGAAAATAGTGCATCAACCCCATATCCTTCATGTTGAATTTTGCTTCAAGGTTCCTTTTGCAGTCCTTTATGAGCCCCAATGATCCTATCAAAGACAAGTCATCTACATAAAAAACCAGAATGAGAGACTCATTCTCCACCATCAAGTAGTAGAGATTGGGATCTGCATCACTCTTGATGAATCCCAACTACTGCAAATAATGGTCAATTCAACCATACCATGCCTTGGGTGCCTGTTTGAGCCCGTATAGGGCTTTCTTCAACATGCATACAGGAGTGTGCTTCTCATGAGTTTTAAAGCCTTCAAGATGCTCTATATACACCTGTTTTTATATCACCCTATTCAAGAATGTTGTCTTGACGTCCATCTGGTGAATCTCCCATCCCATCTGCATTGCTAGGGATATAACGGATCTGATAGAGGTATATCTGGAAATTGGGGTGAAGGTTTCCTCATAGTCTATCCCTTCCTTTTGTGCATACCCCTTTGCAACCCCAACTATGGTTCTGTTCTTTCCCTCCGCTACTCCATTCTACTGAGGATTATATGGAGTTGTCCATTCTCTTTTGATGCCTTCCTTTGTGCAGAAGTCTGTGAAGTGTTTATCTGTGTATTCTCGACCATTATCTAAACGTAGTACCTTGATGTTTTTCCTTGTCGCGTTCTCTCCGAGAGCCTTGAACTCTTTGCACCAATCAAAAACCTCATCTTTGGTCTTTAAGAAATAGATCCAAGTATTCCTGGAATGATCATCAATAAAGGTGACAAAATATTCGCCACCGCTAAGAGCTCTAGTGGACATAGGGCCACAAATATCTGAGTGTATTAATCCCAACACGCCATTTGGTCTGCTGTCACTTTTAGGAAATGTTTCCTTTGCGTACTTCCTAAGTATGCATCCTCTACACACATCATCGTGCTCTGTGTTAAGAACTGGGACTCTCGTTACAGTTTCTCTAAGCATCCTAAATGATCCATTGTGTAAATTCCCCATCTTCCTGTGCCATAGTTCATTCAATTCCTTCCCACTGCTATTATCACTGCCTATCAGTGCCACTGGAGAATCAAGCTGCAACCTGTATAACCTGTTGCTCCGAGCTCCAATCTGTCTCACCTTTTTCCAGCTAGAGTGTTTGACATACACTTTCTTCCCTACTAAGTGTACATCGTACCCCTTGTCCTATAACTGGGACACTTAAATTAGGTTCATACCCAGTCCTAGTACATGTAGTACATTAGTAGCACTAGTGTTGGTTCCTGTTTCTGTCTGAAATTATATGGTGCCTCGCGCTACCAGAGTACATTTAGTTCTGTTGCCCATAGTGATTTGGAAGTCCATCTGCTCCTCCTGATAGCTAGAGAAATATTTTCTAACTCCTGTCATATGAGCTGAAGCTCCACTATCAATATACCAGACACTAGATGATGCCGAACTTGACAAGCATGCAAACTCATTCTCTAACCGAGAAGATAATTCTGAGGTTTTTTGACTGTTGATTCTATCCATGATTTTTTGTGTTATTTCTCCTTTCCTTCCTAACGCTGATTTTGTTGCTGCAAAATACTGCGTCCCAGCTGGAGATCTACTGTGCAAAAAAATACTACTGCTCCCTTTGTCGTTGGTAATCCTTGATCTGGAAAATCTAATTTCTCTGTCGACTCTCTCAGAGAAATAGAATATTCCTGAAAAAATGACCCTCCTGGCCTCTAGGGACTGCGTAGCCTCTGGGGCTTCTAGCAGCCGCTTACGCAGTGCTACAAAGCTCCTTCTCCTTCTCTGCAACTGATCTCTCCAACTTCTGTCTGTGCTCTGATACCATGTGAAAATTCCGAAACCCGGAATTCTACTGCAGCAACTGATAATATTTCTTCTATTTGTTAAATTAATTAAACAAACTATTTGCAGTTTCCTATGACAAATATTGAAACATATACATTGCAGCCTTCACAAAACAAATACTATGGAAGAAAAATAAATGCTGGAAAATTAGAGAAATTATAGCACACACATAAATATATTGACACAATTATTTTTGGACAATTGTCCCTGGGAAAACCAAATGCGGTAAAATCGGTGCAATAGATGAGGGTTTCTTTATTAATTTTTCAACAGTGATTCAAGTACAAGAATTCGGAGAATAGAATAGAGGAAAAATATTGAGAGAAATTTAGTAACGAATTCGTCACTCTCCACAGTGACTCCCTAACCCCGAGATGCACCCTCTGCCCATACGCTGGTGTCTCTACGTCACCTTTTGCGCGGTGCTCTGGTGGATTGTGTATGTCATCACGCTGCTTCTTCTTGAGATTGTCCTACACTTCTTGGACCATTGTTGATACTGTCTCTCTCTCCCCTGCAACGCACCCTCTAGCTCTATCTCCTCTACTGAACTTCAGCCACTGAGAAAATTGATCTGCCTGGGCAACGAAGTAACTGCACTGGTGTGTTCTCCATATACCCATCGACTTCTTATAATCTTTTGTTGGAGCACCAACGACCAAGGTTAAAACATAATTGATGGCCCAGATTATTTCCTTGTCGATCCATGTGAGTTTCTAGAACATTCACACCATGACTTAATTAATTCCCTTTAATTAATCATATTTCCTAAGTTTAGACTTAGGAAACATTAAAAAAACGATTAATTATTTTAATTAAGTAGTGTCTAGGTGGAATTTACAGAAATGATTTCTGAGTTTGGAGATCTCATGTATTCTATCCTCTCCACAAAATTGCGTGGCTAGAACACATCCGATGCTACAAAAACTAACATTGTGTGCCTATGAGAAGGATCCTAGTCGTCTCTTTGACTTTGCTTGCCAGACCTATGCTCTTAGTATTTTCACTGACCTTATCAATGAAAAATATTATAATCATTCACAAAGTCCCATGGAATGTAATCAGTTGGATGATCAAGGTGATCCTTAAGAAAATTTAGATGTGGAAGATGATCATGAAAATGAGGAATGTATGGAAGAATGGGATCCATCTAAGGAAGATTGTGATGACCATGAGACCATAGAAGGCCTCCAGGATGCAAATTTAAGGATTGAGAATGTCCACCACATGAGTGAAAGCCCTATTAATGTCCATGAGGACGAACACGATGAAGTAGGGAGCTTTATTCAAGAAAGAGAGTTTCAAGATATGAATATTATAATTCCCTATGAAGATGGCATTTCTAATTTCTTATGCATTAATGAGGGAAAGTGGGGTATTGGTAACCATCATTTTGATAGTGAACCTATTTATGATACCGACATGGAAAATGAGGTCAAAATTGACTCTCCTTTTGTCGAAGACATCAGTCATAATGATATGACTACTCACACCATTGAAAGGGAGGTTTATTGGAAATAGTGGGCCCCATTTATGATATCGATGATGACACTGACAAAGGCCTTGTTTTCCCATGCCTTCTGCAGGATCTCGATAGCATAGCCACATTATCGACAAATGCTCACCTTGGCTATTCTCACATTGTCACAACCATTGATTATCCCCTTACCTCTCCTAGGCACGATGCTAAGTAGGAGCTATTTGTCATATGTACTCCTCCTTCCCCCTCATACCTTCAAAATTGTGAATATGATCATCATGAGCAACTTGTCTCTTGTGTCATCCCATGTCATCAGTCTCCCTTTCCTCCCAATCATGACCTTACGGTGGCCATGAAGCATGATATTAATGATAAGGACCATGATGGCGATGATATGCCTGAGGTTTCCATCCATCGGAAGTTTATGAGCTTGATTGTTGATATCTCTATCTTTTGGTTGGAAGAAAGGATCCTATGTAATAGATTACATCCCTTTGCTCTCTCTTCCCCCATGATACTCCATGAGTGGTTACTTCATTTTCCCGCCTCCCGCCCTTGTGACCTTCCATGTTGTCATTCCTGCCCTTGCCTATGGATCTGTTGCATGAGTAAGAAAAAGGGTAGTTGTTTTCATATTCACTGGATGATATGTTGGTTGCATTGGGTCTATGATTATACTTAGTATTTCAGTGATGTAACATGCATGTTAGGGTAGGATGCATTGCATGCTGATTTTTCTCATTAGAACTAACATCATATGATATTATCATGATAGATTAGTTGCATTTAGGTTAGATTTGCATGGAAAATGATTTTACTTTTTTGTTGATTTTATGGCCTAATACTAAGCATGGGTGATCATAAGACACCACAAAAACATGCTTCCCCATGTGCTTGGTCTTTGATATGTGCAAATAATAGGTCTGCAGTACCAAGAGATTGTTGGTGTTCTCATGACCTCCCGTTCGAGTAGCTTTGTGCACCATTCTGAGAGCTCATGTCCTAGTTCGAGCTAGATGTTACCCACCACCCGTGGGTAGTATGCATAGGAGAATTTCTTTTCTCCTAGATGGTCTTCACCCGGCAGCAAGCAGCCCCTTGCAACCACCAGATAGTTGGATGTGCCATTATCTCCGCTACCTGAGCCAGCCATGTGGTCCCTCGCCCATTTGTTATGATCGCATGTTTGATGGTGGGCCTCCAGACCCTAAAGGTGTGGCTTTTCATTGATATAGTTGAGTAATTTTCGTTATTTATCATGGACATTTTTGGGCATGGATTGGTGGGGGGATTCGGTGGAAAGAGTGGGCTAGGTCTGTACTCTTCTCTCCTTTGCGCAATTTGATGGTTAGTCTTATATCCTAGTTCCGTGGGATCTCCTCTATTGGTTATTGGCTCTAGGGCTGGCACTACATGGGAAATCCCAATTTTGGTTGTGTGGTCCCATTTCCTGATACCATATACATCACTCCCTTCTGCTCATTCTAGCCCCATTCATCATTTTTCTCATCTGAGTCCACATGTGCCCATTGGGTCCACATAGGATTAGACTCCCCCTCCCCTTCTCCAAACCTTGGGTTGGACCTAGAATGATGCCCCAGAGGTTGATGTAGATAAAAAGAAAAGAAAAGCATAATTTGGCCACTCTCAACAGGAAATGTACCACAAAATGCAAAAGATGACTGGGACATACAAATTTAGCACGTGGGCAAAAGCCAAACATAAGCTCTACCCCTTATATATGGCCATCACCCTGGTTCCTATGGGCCCTTGATGAGCCCCCTCCATGTTAAGGAACCCATGATTTTCCCAATCCCTGGTGGGCAATGAAATGCCCCACCTTAAAAGGGGATACCTACTGCTATATACCACACATCATGCTCTCATTCCCTGGAGCCCCAAGCAGTTATGAAGAAGGGTGGGAAAACAAAGGCCAAGGTAACTTATGTACCATGATTGCTCTCTCTTACATTCACATACCCAGGTGTGGGCTTCCCCTATTATGGCTACCCTTGTTCCCTAACATGTGGCTTGGAGTTCTTCCCTTGATCCCCACTCTATCTCATCATTATATCACATGCCACCTACCACTTGATGGAATACCATGGACTTGTCTCCCCTTTTAAGGGATGAAACCACCTAATAGGGTCCTTGGTTAACCCTCTTATTAAGCTTGGAAACACTTGTACATGGCAAATTCCACCATAGAAGGGCATACCACCATGAAGTGCCCCATTGATTCCATGATTTTCAAGCTCTTTTACTTGACTATTCTAATGATTTGTTGTATTGGAGGGCAAGGGGATGCATTGGATCTTATGTAGGATTGTAGGTGGGTTTCCATTTGGGGCTTGGTCTCCCTATATGGGGTCTTAGCCCTCGAGAGGGCCACATTGGTACTTGTAGGGTGAGTGTTGAGAGCCATGGGCCTCTGCCATAGCAAAGATTACTTCATGGATCCCCAACACAACTTATTGATTGCTCGTGTTCCACCTTTTGGATGAGGATGATGCACCTGGTTTACCATGCCCAACCGACTCCACACTTACACCATACACTTGGCAGACGTTCTAGGGTCCAATGAGGATGTGTCTCACCGCAAGAGACAAGGGAAGTCTTATGTCATCATCCTAGCCCTTTCAGATGGTTTACAGGCATTTCCGATGCGCTTGGAGACCCATGAGGATGTCCTTGTGCCCCCACAGCCACTTGGGAGCTCCACAGGGATTTGTTTGGAAAACAAAGGGCCAACCCTTTGTCCACTATGTTTGGAGTCCATTTTCTCACCATGGCACCATTTGGACTTCATTAGGTCTTCTCAATGGCCCATCGAATCTTTGTATTGATTATTCTGCCCGCTTGAGAGGTTTATTTTTCATGTTATGGAGCTATTTGGTGGGCTTGTCACTAATTAGGATGTTATTTTGCACATTAGAGACACTTTTAGGGGTTTGTTAGGCTAATTAAACCTATTGAACTAATATAGGCTCATATAAATACAAGTGAGGCTTCATTTGTAACTCATCATCACTTGGATTGGGTTTAGGAGCTACTTGAAAATTTCACATTCCCTTTTGGAGGACGAATTTGCATTTCATCGATGAATTCTGATGTTTGGATCTATTTCTCTTGTCTTGGAGCTTCATTATTGGCATAATTTGATGATTGGGTATACTCATTGGTACATGTAAGTGATCCTTTTCATGCTTATTCTTGTATTTACTTTGTCACATGAAATGTTGTTGGTATTTCCACTATACAAGTCTGAAATTTACTGCTTTTCTATGCCAATTTATGGAAATTTTGATATTTTTTAGCATTGCATCATTCCATGGGCCATGTATGAATGGGTGAATGTTCCTAGAGATTATTATTGTTAAATATATCTTGATAAGTTGTCAATTATTACATATCAATATATATAGACCTTAAGTAGTTGCTCTCATGCCCTAATGCCATGCGAAGTTGCTTGAAGGCCTCCTTGATTGTGTAAATCTTTTCCAACCTCCAAGTTCTCTTTGAATGCATCTCTCCCAAACGATAAGGCACTAATACTTCCATAGGTGATCACTTTTAAAGAATATCAACTCCACATCCTTGACTAGGAGCAGGCAACAACTTCAGTAGAGATCGATAATTTGTCGAACAAGTTGGAGGACGAATTCGCTTTGTATGCAACTATACGTCTAGGAGAGAACTGGGAAGATCTTGAGCTATAATCCCCATATTTGCAGATATTTGGGCATGATCCATGGAGGTTAGCATCATACAGATGTTTCCTCACGGATCATTACCTTAGCTACAAGGGCCCACAACATTTCAGGAGCAGTTGGATCAAATGTTCAACACGGTGTCAGATTTTGAGGGACAGTTGCAGAGCTAGTAGTAGTCAGTTATTAAGGGGCGCAAAACCAGTCAGGGCATAGAAAGTTACTCGGTAGACAATGCAGAGACTAGTTGTAGTCAGAGACTGAGGAGACAGTTGCAGAGCCAGTACAGGGAAAGTTGATTTAGAGATTGGTTCTCAGTTGCAATAGTTGCAGCAACAACAACATGAGATTAGTCGCAGTGCAGAGCAAAGTTGGCAATAGTGCAGGATGGCACAATGTAGTGTTAGCAGAAGCGCAGATGCAATATGGTTCATCTACAGAGTTGGAAACTGAATAAGAGTATGCGCAACAACTTGGTGGCCAGTGACAGATTGTCACAGATGTCAGACATTAGCAGCATGAGGGAAGATGTTATGGGAGAGAACACCTTCCTCGCTAAGAGGGAGTGTTGGTTTTTGTAGCATAAGACAAGTGTTCTAGTCTCGAATTGTGTCAGAGAGGCTAAGAACACAAAATCTTAAAAACCCAGAAAAGCTTTCGCAAGAAAAGCTTGCGAAATGCCTTAATTAAATTAATTAACCATCATTTAAAAATTTTCTAAGTCTAACTTAGGAAAATTGGTTAATTAATACAAATTAATTAAGAAAATGTTAGAATTCTCTAGAAACACATATGGATTGAGTTTGAGATGATCTTAGCTGTTGATGGAGATCTAATCATGGTTGTTCGTTCACCAACGAGAAATCATAAGAGTAGGACAATGGGGATGAAGAAGATACATCAAACACATCAAGTGAGGGTGAGATCTAGGCAGATTGAATTTTCCAGAGAGCAGAGATTTTGTGCCGGGAAGAATTTGAGGCAAAGATCAAGCAACAAAGATTGAGGAGCAGCAACAAAGTGATTTTGGAGGACTTTCCAGTGCTGGAAGAGTCAGCTAGAGGAGGGCGAGTTATTCCACAGAGAGGCTATGTAGGGGCTTGCGGAAAGCCTCAAGGAGGCAGTTTGATTCAGCTGAGCAGAGATCGATTCAAGTGCTAGCGGTCGGTATTTTCATCAGGAGGCCAAGTGAATCATTTCCAGATGTAACAACAGGCAAGACCTCTGATTCAGACGCAGATCCGGGGAGTGTGTGTGAGATATTGTGTAAAGCCTATGTAGGGGTGACATAGAGGTTTCTAGGAGCCAGTTTCTGAGGCCATGTTGAGGCCGGATTGCTTATGGAGAACAAACCCCATTAATGTGAGAGAACAAAACTACTGTCAAAGCCCTTCTTTCTTCCAAGTCACCCAATAATCTATACTCAAAATTCCCAAGAAAAACAAGCATAAGCACTTGATTGCACAATGAAAAACATACCTTTTGGGTTGGATTGCCCACCTTCCAACATATACTCTTGATAGATTGGTGAGGAGACATATGACTGATGCAAGAAGCGGAGATCAAATGGCACAATGTTTCAACTACATTGGTGGCTGTCAGGGTTTGCTAGCTGCCGAATTAAGAGATATCTAGGAGAAAAATTCTCCTATGGTGTCACCCACTTTTGGTGGGTAACAAGTCTCATGTAATTGCATTAGGTTTTTCTAGGATTTTTTTATAATAAAAGTTTTCCCACGGAACAGGGATTTTTAATTAAAATTTATGTAATAAATAAAAAAGTGGTGCTAGGAGGACTCATATGGCATGTAGGTACTGTTATCACTCAGGTTGTCCCTTGTGACTCCTAAAGGGATACGGCCGAAGTAACCACAAACCAACTTTGGACTGCAGGTCCTAGCCTACCTGCAGTCAGAGAGTGCTCTCTCTTTATGATTTAGCTTTGTTGAAAAGGGATGATTTTAGGCTAGATATGATGCACATGGGTTTTGATTGAGTTTTGGTGGGAAAACTGACACTTTCAAGTAGAGAGGCAGAGTATAGTCTGAATCTTTCAAGCCATTGGGCGTGGAGTCGAGGAGGGGAACTACTGGTGCGTTTTCTTAATAACAGTGAGGGAACATGGAGCAAGATAGCTGAGGTTGAAGCAAATTTCAGGTTTAAGGGATGAATTGAATGCTAAAGAAAGAGAGGCAGTTAAGAATCTCTCCAACAGATTAGTAGAGAAAATAACAGGGCGCTACCTAGGGGCAGTTAAGAATCCCTAGATAATTGGCCAACACAGGTGAATTGGGGTAAACATGAGCCGGAAGGAATTCAATGTTCATAACCAATTTTTTAGAGGAAAACATCAAGAAACAGCAGAAATTAAGCATAGAGAGTATTTAAACTAATTCTAAGCTATTCCTTTTTTCTGCTGTTTAGATAATGGCAAACACATAAACAGAGATAAGAGGCACTTATTGCTTCAGACCGTAGCGCAGGAATTCCATCTTCAACTCTTCAAAACATTCATCAACAACAGACAGTTCGCTCTCCAAGCTTTAAGCAATCTTTGATTACAGAAAAGTTCAGGTATACACAGCGAGTCTCTAGTGAAAATTCTCAATTAACCAACCCTTAAAACTATACAGAGGGTGGTATATATAGGGCAAAAACTCTCTGGAGAGTTCCTTTATTACATCTTGACCTAATTAGGTCATAAAAAATGACTACTTGACCTAATCCTATCCTGAAATAAATACAAAAATATCTCGGGCCGTGCTCAGGGCCGATGTATCAAAACTGAATAAATGATGCTGTCCTTGGTGGCTTGCTGCAGTGTTTTCTGCAATAAATGAGTATGGGTTTCTGCTTCCTTGCTGTCCTGGTGCTTTGAATGCCTTGATGGTGATTTGAAGGCAAGGATGGGCTGATGCTTATTGATTTGACTTTCTGGGGGCTTCATCAATGTTCAGGTGCCTCGAGCCCCTAAAAAATCATGACTGATTCTCTCTGGCGTCTTTTCTTCCACTGATACTCTCTGACAAAATCTGGACTGCTGATCTGATGTGCTGCGGGTCTATTCACCAGTAAATGGCCGCTATTCGGCCTCTGTATCATCTGGAATTGTCTTCTGATCCTTTTGGTATGTTCTGTGAAGAAAACGGATCATTTTTGCGCCTTTTCGGGCTTCCTGGGGCCGCATGGTGAGAAGATTCCTTAAAGATTCCCTGAAGATTCTCCATTTCGGCCTAAAAAATCCTGCGATGAGTGAAGGCGCAAATCGCTCATCAAAAACTGCTTGAGAATTCGATTCCGGGGCTCCAAAGTGCGACTTTTGCGCCTTTGCGTCCAAAAAAGGGTTGATGACGTTAGCATTGTACGGCGGGTGACGTCAGCATGACGTCAACAGAGCGACGTGGCGGGATGACATCATCATGACGTCATCACGTACGAACGATGATGTGGCAGGTACGGTGGCGGGGACACGTGGCAGTGACGTGGCAGGAGGCCACGCAGGCAGGTGACTCATCGGGTGACTGGGCAGGGGGTGACATGGGCGGTGATGTCACCTAGGCAGGGGGCGGTAAGTGGTATGTGGCGCACCGCTTTTCGGGGAGAGCGGTTTCGGAGGGAGGGGCTCCGCCACAGCCCAACGCCTGACGCGTGGCGGGAGTACGGCGGCAAAACCGCCCATCTCCCGGACGTTAAAGGCTGGGCGGTTCGGGGATGGGGCGGCCCGCCCACCGTCGATCTGCGGGGCTGTGGATCGGACGGCTGGCGGCGGACGCGAAGGGGCGGCGGGTTAGCGGGTGGGAATATTCGCAGGAATATTCCAAACTTGATACGCGCGGCGGATGGGTTTTAGACTTAGGTTTAGGTTTATGTGGGTTTTACAGGCGCGGGCTTAATACTTATGCACAGAAACTTTAGGTTAGGGGCGGAATATGGGTTTTTTACAGCGTTAGGGTGAAATTTTACAAGGAGAAAGGTGAAATCATGGGTTTTTTGGGGGTTTTTGGTTTAGGGAAGAGGTTATTATTCTGACCAGATGTCAGAATAATCCCTGGACACGGATGGGCTAAAAACAACCCCAGATGGACTGTAATTTCCCTGACTTAGTAAAAATATGGCTATATTTCCAGGGGGGAATATTTACATAAGGGGATTTGTATACATGTTTTAAATAGGGGAAAGGGGAAAATTGTCAGGGAGTTATATAATAAGGGTGATGAGAAAAAGGGAGAGGTTAGTGAATTCCAGCTTGAGTACCTCCAACTGAAAAACTGCCTTAAACCGAAAAATGGATTGCTTGTCAAAATTGGAACACAGCAGTGGCACTTAGACTAGCACACTCTTATGGACACTTCTTTGGCCATCTGTAGCAAATATGGAGCATTGCAGCATGCACAGTACGACATATTTGGCATGTAAAAATGTCGATCATGAAAGATGATTTACCTGCTGCAGTAGGAGGCTAATAGATACTCATTTTCATGCTCAAAGTAGCAAAATTACCATAGTACCCACAGTGGGGTGGAAAGTTATTTTTTTTCCTCATGAAAAATCATTTTCACTCAAAATGTGAAGAAAAAGACCTAAAAATCGGGATATTAAATAATTGGAAACAGGGCTCGAGTCAAACTGAGGGTATCATCACTTAAAGGAGTTGAGCAACCACTTGTGAGTGAGTTATATGATGATTCACAGGATGAGTGAAGAGCACGAGTTAAGGGCCCAAATTGGAGGTCGAGTTTGCTACCAACAAGTGCGAGTTAGGGGGGTTGAGTCCACTCATGAGTTGAATCACAGGTTGCCAAATCGATAAGGCCGAGTTGAAGGGTAAGCTAAGAGGGATAGGTGGCAAGGTCACTTGCACTCCTCTCTTGAACTCCCACACTTGGAGCCTTCACACTCCACTTGGATCTACACATCCCTCTCCTTTAGCCTACACATGCCCTCTTGGAGTGTGCATGCTCTCTTTGGGAACTCGTGCCGCTCTTGGGATCTTTGCCTTGCATTGGGATACGCATTTATTTCCTCCCTTTCTTGGGATCTCCTCCCTCATTTTCTATAAATTGGAGCTTCTTCCGCCATTATAAGCTAGTATTGAAGCTTGGAAGAGCTTGAGGAATTGTTGCTATTGTATTGGATTCTCTAGGCTACACGTGCGGGTCGATTTTGGGTTGTAGAAGAGGGCTGAATTGATTCAAAAGTTCCAAATAGCTTCTAGGAGTTCAAAGTTGCTTGCAGAAGTGAAGGAAATAATTTTCCGGTGCTTTGTTGATTTACAACAATCAATTTATGCAAAATTTTAACTACAGATTTGTTGAAGATTAATAAAACCCTCATCTGTAGAACTAGCTTTCCCCAGCTTGAGGATTTTCCAGGTACAATTTGTCCAAAAATATTGGTTTCCATTTTATGCATGTTATTTTCTTAGTTCTTATGGTTTATTTAGTTGGTGAAATTTTCAATTGTGTTTTTATTTGTAATTTGCAGTAAATTAATTTGTTGGGACAAATAATCTAAACGATAGGAGAATAATAACTAGATTAAATGCAATAGAATTTTAACACCTAATAAAGGAAAACATTGGCATGGTAGTCATAAAGAGAAAAACAAGAAGAGAAATAAATTTGATGGCCACATTCAAGTTAGCATTGGTACAGATCAGGATCCCAAATTGGTTAAGATAGGAAAAGGAACATTAGAAAAAGAACCAATGGATTTGCCTGTGACCAGGGGGGTACTCAAGTTGTGCTTCACTGAGAACATTTGATGTCCTAGGGGCATCTTCTGTAATGTATTTCTTCCCTTGCTTTTCATTACTTTCTTTTAGCTTCAGCATTTCATTTCATTATTTTCTTTTCAACATTTTTATTTCTATTTAGCTAGTATGATAATATTAATCTTATATGATGCATGGCTTCTAATATTCTTTGTTGTGATATTTTGTGATTATTGCAGATTTTGGAGTTCTCACATGCTTTCTTGAATATAAAGCACACGTCCCCATGTAAAGCCAAATGTTACCTTCTCATATGTACCTAGCAGGGAATGAAGATCCCGTTGCCCAATGGACAAGGCGCCAAACAATTTTTTCTCAATTTCAAAAGTCCAGCGAAACAAATCTTGACCCTTTCTCTCTCTCTCTTTATTTCTTCTTCTCTCTCTTCCTCTATGCAAATTTCATGCCCTCGTGCAGGAACTGTATAAAATGACACTAACTTGATGAGCTTATGTGATAGAGTTAGACCCTTGGGACTTGGTTAGTAAGAACACCACTCTAGAGTGTTTTTTTTTTTTTTTTTCACTTAGTCTATTATTTTCACTTTTTAGCGAAAAGAATTTGAATTTTTCCACTCACATCCTCCAAGGCTAGAGTGCGATTACTAACTAGGCTTTGAGTGTGTTTTGTAAGTCTAGGGTCAATCTATATTACCATGCTAGGCATTATCTAGAGTCTCATGGAATTGCATTAAGTTTTTCTAGGATTTTTTAAGAATTGAAATTTTTCCATAGAATGGGAATTATTAATAAAATTGTATGTAACAAATAAAAAAATGGTGCTAGGAAATGTTATTGGGCATGTAAATACTCAATTTTCATCCTTAGAGTACCAAAATTATACTAGTAACCTCCTTCAGTTGCAAAATATTGATTATTCCTCACAAAAAATCACTTTTACTCAAAAGGTGAGGAAAAAGACAAGGAAAATCAGAAATTAAATAACTATGAACATATTAAAAACATGTTTCCAATCAGCTGAGGGTCACAATCAGTTGAGTGAAGTGACAAGGCAACAAAGAGTCATTTGTGTGATGATTTGGAGGCCAAGTAAGGCCCATGAGTCGAGGAGACAAGTGGCTACCATAAACATGAGTTAGCTGCCAGCTTGAGAGGGCCGAGTTGCTTCATTTGGTGGGCACAAGTTGGTTCATTATTGTAGGCTGAATTACACAAGGAGATGACACGAGTTAAGAGGAAGCATGTGGCAAGGCCACACACAGCCTTCCCTTGGACTCCTCCTTCTCATACCTACTTATTCTACACTTGGTTGTATGCTGCCCTTTCTCTGGCACACACAGCCATCTTTGGAAGATATGCACAACCATTTAGAGGGAGCTCGAGCTGCCTTGAGATACTTGGCCACTTGTAGCTCATTCAATCTCATTTGGATCATCATTCCTGATTGGGATCTTCACCCATTTTGCTATATAGTGAAGAGCTCCCCTCTCTTCTATTGAATTTTCTAAGTCTATCCGTTAGAAAATTAATCTGTATTCTACTGATTTATTTCTTCTACTTGTAAATTCTGAACAAGTTATTTAAAACATTTAAATACCGAAATAAGCACAATACAGTCACAACATCTACAGATCATCAGCTGAAAGAAAACAAACAGACGAGTGACACTGTTATTTTTGGACAAATGTCCCCGGAAAAATCCAATGCGGGAAACCTGGTGCAACTATTATAAGGTATATTATTATGCAGTATTTCCTTGAGTACAATTGGGTGCCTAACCGGCTCATCCGACAGAGAAAAGTACATGGCAGCAATACCTCTATATTTGGAAATAGGTATTTAGAAAACCTGTCCCACAAAACCCTCTTCGGCACAACTGAAGCTCAGCGCTGGCCCTTCTGGCCTCTGCGTCATCCTCCTGCTGACTTGCGTCAACCCGAAGATCCTCTGCGTCACTCTAGTAGCCTCTGTGTCACTCCAATAGCCTCCGCGTGGATGACACAGTCCCTCTGGCCTCTACGCTATCTTTGTTGGGCTCTGCGTGGCCTGAATTGGTTGCTGCTCTCGCTCTCCCTGCTTCTGCGCTGGTCTCTCAGTACTGTCTTTGCTTCTCTGTCTAGTACTCACTGCCCCTCGATGCTGATCATTGATTTAACTTTGCTTAGCAACCCCGCTCTAGTAAAATGAATGATTGATCACTCTGGTGTATTCTCCAACTGACCCTCAAGCCTCCTCTTATAATTTTCTGTAATATTCCTAACTAGCCATGGCTAATTGGAATAATCGATTTTGCTCAATTTTGCCTTCTATAGTTATTTATAAATAAAAAGGGAAGGAAAGGGGGGAGATAACTCACTTTTAGAATAAAGTCACTCCCTAGTAGCACAACGTTGTAACTTAAAAGGGGAGCCAAGGGGGCCAATGGACCACGTAGAGAAGGGGGCCCACGTAGACACTTGGAGGAACTGCGCAGATGGAGAGGAGCACGTGCCAAGAGAGGGGCTACATTGGAGGAGGTGGGCCTTAGGGTTTGAGAGAGGCCAACACTATATAGGAGAGAGGAGCCTCCTCATTTTGGCATTGGATTATGTTGCATTTGAGCTAGTCACTTCGACTTAGAGCACGTTGGCTGTTTAACCTGTCTGTAGCACTATTTAGTGCATTGAGTGTCTCCGTTCGGAGATCTTACCCTTAGCCCTGGGGACTTCGAGTGCCTGCTCGGGCAAGGTAGTTTTTAGCAGTATTTTGCAGGAGGATCAATCTTTGGAGTTGAGGAGGAGCTGAGCATTTTGATGATTGCACAGTCTTGAGAGAGGGGGACGCAGTTTCTTTTGGTGGGAGTTACGGATTGGGGTTTTGTGGAGGATTCGAGCTGGGAGATTGAGCAAGGGATCAACCCTTGCATATTGGAGGATTTTGGCGAAGTTTCAGGCAGAGTTTTGGAGGGTTCTATTCAGTGGCAGCGCAGAGCCTTGAGGGACAGTGTAGATCCTCAAGGGGATGATTTTCGGGGGTCGACTATTTCAGAAAAGCTTTCTGGGTTTTTCTAGGTTTATTGAGCAGAGGATGATTCCAGAATTTTAGCATTTTCTGAGGAGGGGAACAACCCCAAATCCTCACTTGACTCCATGTAGTAGCAGTAGCACAACAGTTCTCCGGTAGCTGGGACATAGTTCAGAGAGAGGCCATTCCTTTACCATTCTGGGTGTATTTCTTCACTTGCCTTGTGCAAGTCGAGGTGCTACCTTTCTGATCACCTCTTGTACTCATTCCATTACTCAGTATAATAAAAAGGCTTAGCATTTCTCTCTGCATTTCTCGAGTATCTGCTTATATTCCATGTATACATTATTGTATGTTGCACGACTGTTATTTTTGTCTCTCTGAGCTTCCCGGCTACTATATCACTTGTGTGTTATTTGGTTGGAGTTGCTGGGGTTTGAGGGATATCCCTGAAAAGGGATATTACATTTTCTCGTTCGTCCTTCAACGGCCAAGATTAAATCTCTAATCAATGGCTAAGATTAGATTTGGCTTGATCCATGACTTTTGGAACCTTCTAACCCAGTTTTATATTAATACCCATTAATATTATATTTAAGTTTAGACTTAGGAACTCCATTAAAAATATTAATTATTTTAATATCTCCTAAACTGGGTACAATCTGTCCAAACCATTTTTGGGTCTTGGAGATCTCATGTGCTTTAGCCTCTCCAACAATTTTCATGGCTAGAGCACATCCGATGCTACCCCAAATCAACATATTCAAGGGTAGTGGAGCTTGAGAGCATGGGGAAGTGTTGATAGTTTGTAATTGTTCCATCATTTTGATAATAAAGAAAAGGATTTGGAGACTCATGGTTTCTTGAATGGTGTGGTTTGCTTGCAGCTATCTTTGAGGTAACACTGTTGTGGTTCAAATTTCGCTTACTTTTGTTTGCAGCTTAGGCCTTCATAGGGCCATTGTTTCCCAAAGGAGAACATGCAATTGTTTGCTATATTCTTGCTAGTTTGCATATCTTGATTTGAATAGTACATGTAGTTCTCAATTGAATAACATGTTCATTCTTTTCATTTGTGCAAGCTACACCTATGTCTACTAATCCTTTGGCAATATCATAAGCTTGTTTATAGGTTCCTCTAGCTTGGAGTTGCGGGCGTTCTTGGTTGAACCATCTCCCTTCAAGCACCAAAGAAGCATTAGTCCCACTTTTATCAAGTGCCTCCAAGTGCCTTGAAAAGGCCCCAAACTTTCCCCTTTCCTCTCAAAAATTCAAAAAAGTCCTCTTAAGTTCTTTGGTTTTAATTCATGAACTAATATTGTTTAATCTAGTACTTGAATGCTTCTTGTTTGCTGTTTTCCTAACAGCAGTAAGATCAGCAAAGAAAAAGGCAAGTTACCTTGGATTTTCCTTAGTTGTTTAGTGTAGATACTTATACTTTAAATCTGGATTTTATTTAGATATTTTTTGGGTTTTTGTACTAAGGAATTCTAAGAATGTGATTTTGGACACTTTTCACTTGCATTGGCTTGTTGGTTTTTTAGCAGTCCTGCGATTTTACAAGGGGAGATGCTAGTGAAATTTGATCAAAATTGAGGACCTAAAGCACCTAAAGGAGACCAACAACCATTTACCTTGAAAAACAAACAAACTTTCACCTTTGTAACTGCACAAAGAGCCATTACTCTCCCTATATTCATAAGGGGTTCCATCTTTTTTCTCCCTTTATTCATAAGGGACTCCACCATCTCGTCCAAATCATTGTAATATTTCGAGACATAGGAAATGTAGGAATTTACAGGGTAAGTTCCACAGAAGAATACCAAAAGGACACCGCTCACAACCAGATCTCAAATCAATACACCAGTATTTTTTGACGTGGTTAAAACCCTCAGAGTGCAAGGAGGGAAACAGTCCACGGCCTGTCCCAACGTGGGTACAGACAATTTATTAATCAAAGAATGAAAATTTACATAAGCTTCTCTCATGCACGGATTACCCGAACAATGACCCTCCATGCGCTTTAAATAGAACTCATGGACCAATCGGGTGTCAAGCCACGGATCAAGTGTCGGTAATACCGAGGTGAGAGTGAACCGTCGGATCACTACATATCGTGACCGTCGGATTGTAAGTTACAAAAAGTACAACGGTAAAGAAACACACTTTACCTAACTCTAACCTAACTCTATACTAGACCAAGTTGAACTTAACTATATCCTATGTGTCGGAATATCCTAACATCCCCCCTTAAGAACAACTTGGGATAGGATTGAAGGATTTACAAATATGACACAATAGGAGAAGGAAGGAGGCACTAGAGCCTATCCCCCCTTAGTGACAACTTCCTGAACTCCAAGCATATATCGAAGTTTAGTGAACTTCGCCTCTGTGAGAGCCTTTGTGAAGATGTCTGCAACCTGATCATCCGTTGGACAATATTGCACTTCAAGAACATGGTCAAGAATGAGCTTTCTGATGAAGTGCATGTGTAGTTCAATGTGTTTGCTGCGCTGATGCTGGACTGGATCTTTGCATAGCTGAATGGCACTTTGATTATCACACCAAAGTGTGGTTGGATGCTGCTGCTCAAAGCCAAACTCTGATAGGATCTGACGAAGCCACAAGGCTTCCTTACTAGCTTCCACGGCACCACGATACTCTGCTTCTGCTGACGAAAGAGAAATGGCAGCCTGTTTCTTACAAGCCCATGTAATAGGTCCTGAACCAAGAGTGAAGACATAACCGGCAGTAGACTTCCGATCATCAAGGTCACCAGCCCAATCAGAATCAGTGAAACCAACTAACAGAGGAGCTGCTTTGGCACTGTAATGAATCCCAAACTGTATTGTACCTCGAACATAACGAAGTATTCTTTTAGCTGCTTTCCAATGACTTTCACGGGGGTTTTGCATAAAACGAGCAACAAGGCCAACAACAAAGGAAAGATCAGGACGAGTATGGGTTAAATACAAGAGTTTTCCGACAAGTTGACGGTATAAGGTAGCATCAACTTCAGGAGAAGTACAAGAGACTGAAAGTTTGACTCCAGACTGAAAGGGAGAAGGGGCTGGCTTACAGTCTTCCATGTGAAAATGACGAAGAATATCACAAGCATACTTGGACTGGGAAAGGAAAATACCCTCTTGGGATTGCAAGACTTGAAGACCGAGAAAATAGTGTAAGTGTCCTAAGTCTGTCATTTCAAATTTCTTTTTAAGGCTGGACTTCACATGGTTTATAAGGTTGGGATCACTACCAGTAAGAATAAGATCATCAACATAAAGAACAAGGATGATGAGAGAGTTGCCCACTTTCTTGGTGTAGACAGTATTGTCAGAATGACACCTAGAAAAGCCAGATTCTAAAAGAAAGCTATCCATTTTGGCATACCAAGCTCGAGGAGCTTGCTTGAGGCCATAAAGGGATTTCTTAAGGCGACAAACGAGGCTGGAGTCTGTTTGTATGAAGCCAATGGGTTGTTCCATATAGATTTCTTCCTGCAAGTCCCCATGCAAGAAGGCAGATTTAACATCCATTTGATGTACTTCCCATTTTAAAGAGGCAGCAAGGGAAAGAACAAGGCGGATAGAGTTCATTTTGGCAACTGGAGAGAAGGTTTCAGTGTAGTCAATGCCTTCAACCTGTGAAAAGCCCTTAGCAACTAGACGAGCTTTATGTTTGTTAACTTTCCCATCTGGTCCATACTTGGTTCTGTAAACCCATTTGCATCTAACAAGTTTGCGTCCCTTTGGTAGAGGAACAAGATCCCATGTATCATTTGTCATCAATGAATGATATTCTTCATTCATAGCTGTTTCCCAATGTGGATGGCCTGAAGCTTCTGCAAAAGTGTCAGGATCATGATTCACTGGAGCTTGAGCCAGTAAAGAAGAGGCTCTTTCAAACTGAGAACGTGTACGTCGCTGATCTGTAGGATCACCGGCAAGATCACCTGCTGCATCCCGAGTAGCACGGACCCATCTTGGAAGTTGAGGATCCTGAGAAGGTGGGGAAGGATTATCATCCTCGCTTTCATCATCAGAAGAAGAAATGTTCTCAAAGATAGAAGAGATGGGAAGAGGTGGCACATCCGCCGGACTAGGCTCGCAGGCCGATTTATTTTCATCAAATTTTACATCTCTTCTAATGATAACATTTTTGGACTTAAATGGAATAAGTCTATAGCCTTTTACATCTTCAGAATATCCAACAAAAGTACATTTCTCACTCTTAGGTTCTAAGGCTTTATGCTTTTCATCTGGAATATGGGCCCATGCTTCACTTCCAAACACACGAAAGTGACTTACATCTGGTTTAATGGAACTCCAAGCTTCTTCTGGAGTGATATTCTCTAGAACCTTAGTAGGAGTGCGATTGATTATATAATTTGCACAATTAATTGCTTCGGCCCAAAAACTAAGACTGAGTCCTTTAGATTGCAGCATACAATTAGCCATTTCCTTTAAAGTGCGATTTTTCCTTTCAGCTACACCATTTTGTTGTGGAGTGTATGGAACAGTATGTTGCATTTGAATGCCATTTTCGGTGCAAAAGGTGATGAATGCATTTTTAACATATTCTCCACCATTATCAGTTCTTAGCTTAAGAATTTGATGTCCAGATTGTTTTTCAACGAATGCTTTGAAGGCCAAAAAGGTGGTAAATACTTCGCTCTTGAGTTTTAAGAAGTATACCCAAGTGCGTCTAGAGAAATCATCAATGAAAGTTAAGAAGTACTTGCAGCCAGAGAATGAAGCAACAGGAAGAGGACCACATAAATCACTGTGCACAAGCTGTAAAGGGGCTGAGGCGTGCCAAGAGGCACGTTTGTCAAAACTGTCCCGATGATGTTTTCCGAGTACACATCCGGAACAAACACCATCTTTGCAAGATACCATAGGAAGACCTGTCACCATGTTTTCTTTACATAGATGCTGAAGGGAGCGATAGTTTAAGTGACCATACCGCTCATGCCAAAGTTTGCTCACTTCATCATTATGAGCAACAAATACTGAGGGAAGATGGGATGACCCAAAGTTGTGAAACTTATACAACCTTTTGGAATCATCAGCAAGACCAGTAGCTAGAATCTGTTTAGGATCTTTTAGATCCTTGATTACAACATCATGAGGTGAAAATTCAACGATTTTACCTTCACCTGAATGAGTTATCTGATAGACAGATAGAAGGTTGCAGGATAAGTTTGGAACACATAATACATCATTGAACTGACCATTGTCTAGATGAACAGTTCCAGTCCCTACAACATTAAGAGATCTATCATCACCAACATATATATTTTTGGTGTTACAATCATTTAAAGAAGAAAACATGGCTTGGTTTTTGGCCATGTGACAAGAGGCTCCAGAATCAATGAGCCACTCATGAGAATGAGAAGAAGAAGAAGATACATTTAATGCATAACCAGACTGAGATGATTGACGATGACATGCAGAAAATGCCGTTCCGGAAGTTGAAGTTGAAGTAGGCTCCAGATGGATGTTATGTTTCTTCATTGCGGCTTCCAAGGCTTCCATCTTCTTAAAGCATTTAGATTCTAAGTGGCCATCTCGATTACAAAAGTTACAATGTCTTTCAGTCTTCTTCCATTTGTTTTTATTGGCTTATCATATTGCTGAAATGATCTTTCATCTTGAGGCTGAGTTGGTTTAGGACCATTCCTTTGAGGATAAGACTTCTTAGGATTCTTTGAATTTGGATACTGCTGGGCGGCTAACGCTTTTGTGGAAGAGTTTCCAAGATTAAGAAGACCAAGGTGTAAGAGTTTTTCTTGTTCTCTTATTAAGGAATCACAAAAGGAGTCAAAGGAAGGGGGCTTGTAGTCTTTGCCTTGACAAATGAAAGCTTCCCTGGTAGAATGGAAAGTGGAAACAAATACAGAGTAGGCTGGCCCTAACTTAGTGAGGATGGAATAAATAAGGTTACCATCATCTTTCTTAACTTTAACACCTTCCAAGAGATATCTAAGGTTCTTGAATTTTGACAAGAAATCTTCAATGCAAGAAAAATTATTAGGATCCAAAGTAAGCAGCTCATTTTCAAGTTGATGGGATCTAATTTCATTTTTAATCCCAAAAACTTTAGCAAGTTTTTCTAATGCTTCATGAGGAGTTTCAATTTCTGCAATGTGGAATCTAAGATCAGGAGAAACAGACATTCCTATCAAGCCACGTGCTTGATCTTGTCGATTTTCCCATTTTTCGGCCTTGTCTTCATCTTTGGGTTTCTTCTCTTGGTCTGTGGCTATTCTGAAGAGACCTTTACTTCTAAGTAAATCTCCCATGTAGGCGACCCATTGGAAGTAGTTAGTGCTGTCAAGAATGACTTGGCATGGACTTTCCATTTTTGAAAAACAACTGAAGCTGAAGATGCTGAAAGTGAGTGGTCCAATGGATAGATCTCGAAAAAATAGGCGGTTTTAAAAAAAACGGCTCTGAAAAAGGCTTCCGGATGAAGAAGTTATGGCTTTTTAAAAAAAATTGTTGACGTTGCCGGCAAAGTGCGCGAATGTGCGGGAATGAAAAAATCCGCCCCCACAAAATGGAGACTTGAACCCAAGACCTCTACTCTCTTAAAAGGTCTTTGAACCAATTGATCTATACAAAAGATTTGAGAGAGAGAGAGAGAGAGAGAGAGGGGGGGGGGGGGGGGGGGGCCTCGATTTGCGTGCTTGCCTTGGGAAGACTCTTTTCCCTACAAAACACAAAAACACAAAACCCAACACGAATATCCAAAGAAAAACGAACCTTACGGCTCGAAGTTAGCTTTAGCCAAAAAACTAGAAATTTTTAAAAAAAATCTCAAAGTTAGCTTTTAGCCGAAAAACTAAATATTTTCCTCAATGTTTCTGATTTTCCGAGATCACACTAAGGTGCAGGGAAAAGAGCATACGCATGAGAAAAATCCTTTCTTTCTGTTTCTGATTTGCCCAGATCGCACAGAGTCGCAGGGCAAAGAGCATACGCAGAAATGAAAGGTATAGATCCGGGAAAAAAAAAAAGGCTAAATAAACCGAAACCGAAATAAGCAGAGAGAAAATGACAGTAAACTGCAAAAAAAAACTGTATACCTCCCGATCTGAAAAATGACGCAGCTAGGGCTACCGGAAACCTTTTCGCGTGAAACGAAAGGGGTTCCTCACTGAAACAGATGCTCCGAATGCAACAGAGCAGTCCTCTCGGCCCGAAAGCAGTCAGAAACAGCAGATCTAGGAAACGACAACCGCATGCAGTTCTACCGGCTTCAGATTTGGATCACCAACGGACGCGGCCCTCAAATAGCTCTGATACCATGTAGGAATTTACAGGGTAAGTTCCACAGAAGAATACCAAAAGGACACCGCTCACAACCAGATCTCAAATCAATACACCAGTATTTTTTGACGTGGTTAAAACCCTCAGAGTGCAAGGAGGGAAACAGTCCACGGCCTGTCCCAACGTGGGTACAGACAATTTATTAATCAAAGAATGAAAATTTACATAAGCTTCTCTCATGCACGGATTACCCGAACAATGACCCTCCATGCGCTTTAAATAGAACTCATGGACCAATCGGGTGTCAAGCCACGGATCAAGTGTCGGTAATACCGAGGTGAGAGTGAACCGTCGGATCACTACATATCGTGACCGTCGGATTGTAAGTTACAAAAAGTACAACGGTAAAGAAACACACTTTACCTAACTCTAACCTAACTCTATACTAGACCAAGTTGAACTTAACTATATCCTATGTGTCGGAATATCCTAACAGGAAAGTCTCCTAGGCATCCTCCCCACACAATGGGGATCTCTTGTTTGATTGTGTCTAGACTCTATTTCATGGTTTTCTTTTCTTTTGGGATTAAAATTATCCATTACAGTAGTTTAACAACATAACATTAGATTAGTTTCATTTCAAGTTCATAGATTACATTTCAATTATTGTTCAAAGATTAGTCTTTTCAATTCGTGCAAGTAATGAACCCCATCAAGCTTTAATCATGCTCTCCGCCATTGTAGGCCTAGCCTTATCCTTGCACGTGATCACGAGAGAGCTTGTTGGTTGTCTTAGTCTAATAGGGAAAACCACTTTTATTCTCCTATTGTGAGATTGGGGGAACTAGTAAACGTGTTAGTTTTTGAGTAGCTCGGACATGTGTTCTAGTCTCTATTAGTGTGTATGAGGCTATGGAACATGAGAAAATAATTATCTCCAGGCCCTAGAAAAAAATTCTAAGGACAATGCCTTAATTAGATTAATTATCCAATTACTAATTATTTTCCTAAGTCAAACTTACAAAAACTGGTTAATTAAATTAGATTAATTGATCTAAATTGATTTTACTCTAGTGACTTTTAGAAAAGTTGTGAGAAGGGGTCAATATTATCTTAGCAATCGATTGAGATTAGATCATGGTCGCTGATTCGTCAATGAGAGATTATAAAGAGAAAATCGATGATGCTTAGGTGATCATTGAGAGACAACGAATTGTAGTGAGGTCAAGGGCATAGTTGACCAAGGGAGACACCAACAACGAGGTTTTAGCAAAGAAGATTGAGGAGAAAATTTTCGGAGAAAATTTCTCTGTTGATCTCTAGTTTCGAGTGAGAGGAAGGAGGTTGAATTCATTGATAGAAGAAGAGGTTGAATTTGGTAGTGTGATTATCCAGCTTTCTAGTGCGTGTGATAGAGGGACTCGATTTAGCTTCCATTTGTCGGAGCATTTTCCCGAAGGGAGTGCAAGTTAGCTAGACAAGTTGTTGGAGGCAGATTTGCCTGTGGGATCACTTTCCCAGAGGCAGTGCAAGTCATTGGAGAATCCAATGCGAGTTGTAGTCACCCAATGCGAGTTACTGGGAAGGAGTGAAAATAGCACAGAGAGACCAAGAGTTTTTGCGGAGGGAGATTTTGTGATACCTAGGTCGATTTGGCCAAGAGAAAAATATTAGCCAGAATTTTTCTAGTGAGAGGCACACAGATTATAATTCTTTAATTTTTCTGAAGATTAATAATAAAACCCTTATCTGCAAAACTAGTTTTCCCCACACGGGTTTTTCCAGAGATGATTGTCCAAAAATATCGGTGTCTAAATTTTTGTGTGTGAATTATTTTCTCAATTCCTGTTATTAGTTGTGAAAATTGCAGTAGTGATTTATTTTTTATTTTTCATGATTACTTTCTGAAGACAAATAATCTGCGTAAGGTAGAAGAATAAATTCTGATAACTGCAATTAAGGAAATTTCAAAAAACGTTGACTTGTGAAATCAAGTTAGGGGCTAGTTTCCCCTAGTGTTGGGTCTCCTTGCGATAGGTTGACTTGTGGGCTCTTGGGAGTACTCATTAAAGCGAAACTTCCTCCTGTAGGATCCCTTTGCAACTTTCCTTAACCAAACTATGAAATTTCCACAAATGCACCAACTGGAAATTATTCTCCTAAATGATTATTAGTTTATTTGTTTATGAAAAATACCAAATAACTCATTGATGTATTTTTCACAAATAAAATATGTTGTAGAAGAAAAATCAGGAACTGAGAAATAGATGCACACACATAAAAATAGAGACCATATTTTGGACTAAACAATGCCCAAAAAACCCCAAAGGTAAAACCAGTGCTGCTAATGATGGTTTATTTTATTATTATGCAATAAAATATTGAGAATTACAATTGGATTCCCAACTGGAAATCCTCCAACAATATATCTCAACTGGAAAACAACCTAGGAAAGACTTTTCCCTACAACAACTAGATCTAGCCCTCTCTGGAAAATTCACACTGCCTAGCTTATTCACACAACTGGACTGGAAATGCATGCGATTTGTTGGAGAAAAAAATTGATTTGCTTCTAGATCACTTCTAGATGATGCATCTTGCCCTTCTTTGCTCCTAGATCCAACTTGCTCTGCCTTCAGGATGTAGATCTGGGACCTTGCACTTTGCTCTAGATCCTGCACATGCACTTTTTGGGCAACTAAAAAACTCGCACTACAGATTTTTAGCCTCCCTGTTGGATAATTCGACTTCCCTTCTTGGATCTAGAAACTGGAAAACCCCTTGATAATTTATCCGGAAATTGTCATGTTGCAAACCCTTACTGCAATTTAGCTCGAATTCTACCCTCGTTGAATACTGCACACTGGGTAATTTGCACTGCCTTGCTCCCCAAGTGTATCTCTCTCCATCCCATTGACTTTCTCATATAATCTCTCGCTGGAGCATCAACAACCAAGATCTAATCATGATCAATGGCTAAGATCATCTTAGACTTGATATAGTCACTTTCTGGAAGTCTCTAGAGCATAAGTCGATCTCCTCAATTAATTCTCATTAATTAATCAATTTTCCTAAGTTAGACTTAGGAATTTTTAATTATTCATCAATTAATTTAATTGAGTGGTCTCTAGGCATTTTCTCTCGAAACCTTTTATGGGTTTTGGAGATCTCCTGTTACTTAGCCTCTTAGGCACAAATCAAAACTAGAAAGCTTGTCTGATGCTACCAAATAATCCATAAACTAACACCAATGAGGATAAGGGTAGAAGAGGAAACACACCTTAGATTTATTTATTTGCAATGACACAGGTCATATACCTCATTGGGCACACACCCACCCAACTAATCTAAATCTAAGTGAAATCTAACTTAACTAAAATTAACCAAGAACATTCCACAACATTTGTACAACATTTGGATTACAATCACACTCTTGGGATTTACTTTACAACATTCATCTTGATTATTGTTTCATTGCCATTTACTTTAAAGCACATTTAATTTCTGCACTTTCATTTCCAAGTATAAGCATTCTATTTCCAAGCAATTATGTCTTACGTTGAGCATCTACTTTCACAAGTATTCTTTATTTTGGTGTTGGTCTCCATTTCCCTTATCATTTTCCCACGAGTGTTCCATTCATTTGATTATTATTGTTACATTTCTTGCTCATGGATGGTTATATGCACTTATGATTATTGTCATTTACTAGTGAAGTTATTTACATGCTTTAAAGTGACATATGTTATAATTTATCTTGTTCATGGTAAATTTGTTAATTGATTCATTAACTCCTAGAACCTTATTTTCGTTTAACTTAGGTTAATAGGGTCTTAGTTTTCTTGTCTCATAGGGTCCACCTACCTTGGTTTTGCTAGGAGTTAACCTAGACAAAGGAGTTGAGAATTGATTGACATCTGCTTAACTCGAGACTTGCCCCTCGTTGTCACTCAGATTGTACAGGCATTGTGACAATTGCTCAGGGTGGGGGATGTCACTTTGATCGATCCCTGCCCACTCCGTTCTAGTTGTCTCCCAACAACATGATATGGGGGTAGTCCCTATGGAATGAGGTAAAGGAGATCGACTTGTTTGGTGTTGATTTGGGGTAGCATCGGATGTGCTCTAGCCACGAAATTTGGTGGAGAGGTTGGGGCACATGAGATCTCCAATACCCAGAAAGGGTTTGGGTAGATTCTAAACAGATCAGGAGATATTAAAATAATTAATATTTTTATTGGTGTCCCTAAATCTAAACTTAGGGAAAATAAAATATTAATGGGTATTAATATGAATCTGTGTTAGAATGGTCCAAAAGACATGGATCAAGCCAGATCTAATCTTAGCCATTGATTAGGGACTTAATCTCGGCCATTGAGATGTCAACATAAAAGGTATAAGAGGAGGCTTGAGGGGCACTTGGAGAATACACCAGAGTGATAAGTCATTCTATTCTCTAGAGTAGGGTTTGCTAAGAGAGATAGAATCAATGATCGGGAGAGCAGCTGAGGGGCATTGATTACAAGGAAACAAAGAAAGTAGATATTGTGCCGGGAGAGCAACGCAACAGCCAAGGAGAGTGACACAGAGCCAGCAATGGCTCACGCAGGGCCACGCAGAGGCAGCCAAGTGCTGCGCAGAGCACCAGAGAGGCTACTGTGTCTGACGCAGAGGCCCAGGAAGCTGACGCATGGCCTCTTGGGGCTGACACAGGCCTAGCGTGAGACAAAGAGGGGCTGACGCAGTCCAGATTTCGTAGACACTGGGGTTGCATAACAGTTTTGTGCTAAGGAGTTGCCGAAAGGATTTTCCCGGGTTTCAGCCAGGGGATTTCTCTCAAACTGTGAAGTATAGCTGCTAAGGAAATTCTTTGTTGGGTAGGCCAGTTTCAGCACCCAGATTGTACTTTGATATTGCTTAATAAGAAAACCCTCAAATAGCTGCACCGGTTTTCTCGCATTGGGTTTTTCCGGGGACATTGGTCCAAAAAGAATGGTGTCATGTGGTGTGTTTGTTCTTGTTTCTTTTAGTTGCTGATCTGTAATATGTTGAGCATGCACTAGTGTTTATTTTTAGTACTTACTTTGTAAATAACTTGTTAAAGAAAAATAACAAGTAGGTAGGAATAAATCAGAAAAAGTGCATGAAGGGTTTCTAAACTAAGTAAACTTAGAAACCTCAATATTTGGGAGACACGGATGAGTGGCCTAACTGCTTGGTTAAATTTAGCAAGATTAACGATTAGATTAGATTTTAAGTATGAGACCAGTGCCTTATGGAGTCACAATTATTGTTTAATGTAAATCAATGCCAAGTAACTGGATGGACACTTGCTGCTTAAGATGATAGACTAACCTATATGAGATTCAAGTGAAGAACTAGGCGTGATGCAAGGATGTTGGTAAATTTTAGATTAAATGCCTATTCTAAGTTGAACCTCTCCATTAACTGTTTTGAGAAATAGCCTTCAAAGTAGGTTGTGGGATGGAACCCAACGGGAAGCAGGAAAAGGCCTAATTAACGATACCTCCCCCTGTGTTCCAACTATCCAGTGTCTCTAGCATTGCAGATACTGTGGCTCTAACGACTGCAAAGTCACTGTGTTAACCACTAAGAAGGCATGAGTCCCTCAAGCTAATCGGAAAAGGGTTGCCCTAGGAGTCTATCAACCTAGCTTATGCCAGGAGTAGGTTTTTAGTGCAAACTAGATCCTAGAATGCTTGTGCAATGATGAGTGAAATTTCTTGAGTTAAGATTGTTTAAGTGCTTAAGTACTTAAGTTATGGTTGCTCTTTATGACAACAATACTTAACAACAATTAGAGGACAATCTTAAAACAAGACAAGTGCTTAAGGATACAAGTGCTAATGAATCAATCCACAAGATACTCAGAGTAAATTATCCAACTTGTCAATTAGCCAATGATGCCAACAAAATTTACTCAAGGTTTTCTTATCACAATGCGAATTATATTCTAAATGTCAAAGCAACTTAACCAACGATAAGATCATAAATTTAGAGCTCAAATGTATGAGTGCTTTAAGTGTAAAATTCAAAATTCCTTGCTTCAGAAATATTTTTCTCTCCCAGATCTGAATTTTGCTGCAAATTTTACAATGGATGGCCCTACAAAAAAATTCTAGAGACTAGATCTTACCTTCAAAGGCCTAGATCTAGCTCTACTTCAGCCTTTTCTCTTGATTTGACCTACAAAAATGAAAATAAAACACCCAAACCCCAAATATATACAAAATTTTAAAACCCCAAAACCCAAGTTAGAAAAATAATTTACAAATTAAATTTACAAAATTATTTACAAATATACAAGTGTTTTGATTTTTTTTTTTTTTTTGAGAAATTATTTTTTATGGAGTTTTTTCTTTGATGAATGGCTAAAAAAACTTTAGAAACCCAATGCTTAATATAGCCTTACCAAAGATTAAATCCACTACACAAATATTTGGGATCCAAGCAAAATGGTTCCTTCCCACAGTTTGTGAATTTGGAGACCAAGGACTGAAGTACTTGCAAACACTATGTATTTATCTCAAGACAATCTATTAGTGATATGGCGAATCAAATCACCTAAGATTAGCCCAAAACTGTCAATAGAATGATTTTATCTCCATCTAATGAAAAACAGATCTTACCATTTATCAGTACAACACGGGAAAACCCATAGTTAATACATACCACAAATCAATGAACATGAAACACCTTGAATTGCACCCAAAGTCTTTATTATGATAGAAAAAGTAGTTCTCAACGGGACAATAGTTTACATGAAAGCTTCAGCAACAATTTCTCAACCAGACATTAGATATCCTAGAGTCTCAGATGACTCTCTAATTTATAGATAAATCCTCAAAGTGGAAAATAATGGCTAGTTGACTTGATCTTTGTCAAAATAATCTCGGTCGTTGATAAATCCTTGATGTTATGTTAATCTTAACTGTTAATTTTTATTTTTGAGGAAATTTCGAATTTTTTTATTTAACTCCATTTTTATTAGCTCAAAATTAATTATTTTAAGCTATTTTCTTCAAAACTTTGACTTTGACTTAACCCAAGGTCCAAGGGTCCAATTTTTCTTGAAATATTCAATCTTTTCTTGATGGAGGACCTCCAAAACTTAATTCTTTTGATACCCACGAATTTTTCCACTTGGAGAATTTAATTTCCCTAAGACATTTTAATGTGACTCTAATTAATTAATTTTTTGGCTTAGGATTTAATTTTTATTTTTCCAGAATTTTTTTATTAATTGACTAGAAAAATTAATTAATTGACTTAAGAGGGGATTAATTATTTTTTCCACCCTCAAATACTTTAGCCATGGTTTCTAATTGCAAGGGACCATGTACTAAAATATTTTTACATAAGATTATTACAATTCAACCTTGAAAGGGGGAACACTCGTTCGACTTAGATCCTCATAATACATACCCAATTCTGCGACACAATATGATCTAGTAGATTAAGTGATTTGTAACAAAATAATTTAGCCAATTAGCTTAAATTATTCCCAAATCACTTTTAAATAAAGCTCGACTAAAACACTAGGACTCACCTAAGATTTTGATGATAAATTCCACCTTAGGTTTGGGGTGAGGTTGGAGGGAAAAACTCTATTGACCATCTGTGTTTAGAAACACAAATGAGTTAGTGAGACGAAAAACCTCTTAGGATGAAATTATCGCCAAAATAATAGGCTTACCTAGGTTGCTACATACATTCATGGTCTTCTTAGCATCATCTACATTACAAAACTCGTAAAATGGGTTTACAATGACACATATAACTACTGAAAGATGATTCGATCACTTGAAATATCTTTGGCATATCTGCTTCCTTGAACTTTGACAAAAAGTGTGCAACGTCTGGGTCTATATGGTGACACATTGTTTCCATGAAGTAACATGAGAATCCCAGAATCCTGCATCCAAGTAAATAGAGGTCCATCAAATAGATATCCATCCAACATCGAAATCATCATTCATATATAATCAACCCTGCTTGAATAGAAAAATCTACTTTAACAAGCTGAAATGTGAAAGACATAACCATAAATACGTGAAATAAAACTATCTAATGACATGAAATAAAAAGGATTAGGGTTAAAAATACTATACAAAAGATGCCCCATGGCATCATATATCTTCAACATAGTGCATATTGAGCATCTGCCGACTTTTCAACAAGTCTGTGGGTTGTTTCTCGGATGTGCCATGCTCGATCCCGCATACTGAAGGACTCTATCTTATCCGAATATCGTGCTACCCTCGAGCATCGGATGTATCCAACTTCTTGATTCTACTCTTTTGCTTTTTACGCTTATTTTTTGTAGGATGCGATGTTGATGTTGATGCGATCGGCGTGCAACTTTCTATCTAATTTGGATAGCGCTTATCTGGGAAATTTGGAATGCCCACGATTTTTGTGACCTGTTATTTCTTATTTTCATGACCCTGTTCTGTCAAAGCCGCTAGATTGGTGTGTCAATCATTGATCATCTTCTGTTTCCTTCCTGCCTGGATCATCTTCGCTTAACCATTTCTCAATGGAATCAATGACTTCTTGATAATAAGATGAAGGTTGCTTCGGCGGGCTCAGAGGTTCATGAATTGGATCCTTTGTTCTTGGCTGGAGTTGTGATTTTTCCATCATTTGTAGCTTACTCTGAAGAGTGACTTGTTCAGTTCTTATGGCATTCATTTCTTCAGCATGTATCGGTTCCATTATTTTCATTTGTTGTATGCGATCAACCTCCATGGTCTTAATCAAGTTCTGCAGCCTATCCTCTATGTCATTCATTTGATTGGAATGTTCATCCTTAATAGAATTGATTTCCTTGGCATGATTTTCTTCTTTAGCTAATAACTTGTTTTGAAGAGAGCCCTGATTCTATTATGATTCTCTTGAATAGAACTTTCTTATTTCTTATGATTTGCTTTTATGGGGCTTAGCTCCTTAACATTCTCCTCCTCTAGGTCATCCATCTTGTTCTGAAAACTGATCCTTTGATTATACTGAGTAACTTCCATTGCCTGTAACCTGCTCCCCATGGAATTCATTTCTCTGGCATGATCTACTATTAATCTTTCTTGAATAGATTGCATGTCTTTGATCATTTGAGTTAATTCCTTAACAAGATGCTTATCATCTTCCTTTTAATCATCAAAATGATTAACCTGGTTACTAGTCCCTACCTTTCTACTATCGAGGACTCTTCTTGCAATGGCGCAAGTGGATTCATCATGAAAGTGATGACAAGATCTACAATATGGTACTTCTTGATCACTATAGTGTTGTGATTCATTCTCTTTCAACTTCTTTATGCGATTTTGCATATCATTGAATTGATTTATTTGCTCAATTAGCATACTTTTAACGATTTCTATTGTTCCTTTAACCCCATATTCCTTTTCTAGAAGGTCATGAGGATAGCCTCGAGTGCTGGTAAAACGATAAGGGGTGGACAAGTCATCCATGATGACTTTCTTAAGGGGAAAAGGAAACTAATGGGTGTTAAAGAGAGAGGTCCCTATTCAAGAAAACCAAGAGATCCACAAGAATTTGTTAGTTTTTGTAGCATCAGATGTGTTCTAACATTGAAATTTTTGTTGATTTTTGGGTAGCATTGGATGTTCTCAAGCTCCAAGATTTTGTGGAGGGGCTATAACACATGAGATCTCAAAGACACAGAAATCGTTTCGTGAAATTCCACTCGGATTGTATTTTATTAAAATAATTAATATTTTTAATGGGGTTCCTAAGTCTAAACTTAGGAAAATTAAAATATTAATGGGTATTAATAAAAATATGGGTGCGAAGCTCCTAAGAGATGAGGATCAAGTCTAATTTAATCTTAGACGTTGATTATAGATTAGATCATGGTCGTTGATTTCTCAACAGGAAAAGTATAAAGGAAGGCTTGGGGTCAGTTGGAGAACACACACAGGGAGAGCAGAACTTGAGCTAGATCGAAATTCTGGGGCATGGTTTGCTGAGAATTTCAGAGTGAGCTTCTAGTGCAGAGAGGGGCAGTTCGGCAGCGGGACTTTTGTCCAAGGCTGAGAATACATAGCAGAGAGGCAGTGCAACACCAAAGAGAGACAATGTAGCTCCAGAAGGGTGATGCAGAGGCTGGAGGGCTGACGCAGTCACTTAGAGGCAGCACTGGGGTTTCTGTGAGACAGATTGGGCATCAATTTAGCAGATTGATTTCTAAGCCGGGAAGGCTCACTGGGAGGGTGACGCAGCTCCTAGAGGAGGTGACACAGTTCTAACGCAGAGCTGGGAGAAACCATCACTGCATAGCATTGGGGATAGCGCAGTCACCTGTGGGGTTTGTTTATCTAGTTGCTAGATTTGCCAAAATATTTGTCTCTGGATAGAGGTACTTTTGTTGGGTTTATTCTCTGTTTGGTGAGTCGGATTTGGCACCCTAGTTGTATTCAGAAATATGCATAATAATAAAACCCTCATATATGCTGCTCCAGTTTTCCCACACTTGGTTTTATGGTTGTTGTTGATTTGTGCTATCATCTGATGTGCTCTAGCCATGAAAATTGGTGGAGAGGCTAAGGCACATAAGATCTCCAAGAACCATAAATGGTTTGGGGAAATTCCACCCGGTTGGAGAGATATTAAAATAATTAATATTTTTAATGGAGTTCTTAAGTCTAAACTTAGGAAAATTAAAATATTAATGGGTATTAATATAAAACTAGGTGAGAATGTTCTAAATGACATGGATCAAGCCAAATCTAATCTTAGCTATTGATGAAGGGCTCAATCTCGGCCGTTGAAGACTCAATAGGAAAAGTATAAAAGGAGGCTTGAGGGTCAGTTGGAGATACAACGAGATTGATTAGTCAGTTCGTTTTGGTGGAGCGGGGCATGCTGAGAAAATTCGAACAAGTGATTTGTTGTAGTGAGGGGCACTGATTACATAGCAGAGAGGTATGGATAGTGCCAAAGGGTCAGCGTAGAGTCCGAAGAGGCTGAGGCTGAGGCAGCTAGAGCTACTAAGAGGCAACAAAAGCTACCCAGAGGCAGCTGTGGACTGCACAGTGGGTGACGTAGAGGGGCCAAGAGCTGACGCAGGGAGCCAGGAGGCTGACACAGAGGCTTCAGGAGCTACATTGAGGCTAGCAGGGCTGATGCAGAGCCAAGAGGAAGCGCCAAAAGGATTTTTGTGGGGCAGATTAGAACTGAGAAGCTGAATATCTATCTCTGAGAAGAGGCATTACTGTTGTGTAACAATCTCTATTGGGTTATTCAAGAATCTGCATAATAATCGAACCCAGAACTGTTGCACCAGTTTTCCCGCATTGGGTTTCTCCGCGGACGATTGTCCAAAAATAATGGTGTCCCTTGTGTGTTTGTCTCAGTATTTCAGTTGTTGATCTGTATATGAGTTAAGGCTGCATTTGTGTTTATTTCAGTATTTATATTTATAAATAACTTGTTAATGGAATAAACAAGTAGGAGAAATAAACCAGATAATGCAGTAGGGATTTCTAATGTGTCAGACTTAGAAATTTCAATAGTTGTCTCATTTTTTTTTCAGTACTTGATTTGTATATTGGTGTAGGCTGCAGTGTATTTGCATTAATATTTTCTGAATAATTCTGAAAATAACTTGTTAAAATGAAGAACACAAGTAGGTAATGCAAATCAGTTTACTGCAGTAGGATTTTTGATTTGTTAGATTCAAAAATTTTCACATGGTATCAGAGTGATTGCAGATCAAGGAGGACTGAAGCCATTAGCGAAAGCACAGAGGAAAAATCTATGCATGAAGACAATTGTCCTGAGAGACAGTGCAGTTTTAGGCCAAGAGAGTAGAGGAGGGGTGACGCAGTCACCAAGGGAGGCTCACGCAGAGCCTGCATTAGCCTGATTGGGTGACATTGTTGCTGCAGAGGGCAGCGCAGTGGTTACTGGGCCAACGCAGAGACTATTGAGTCTCGGTTTTCTAGTTGCTGTGGCTGGGGGTGCAAAGCAGATCTTATCTCGAGTTGCTGGAGGGGTGCTGACTCTATTGGTACAAAACAATACCTAGTGGGGCAAAATAAAAGTAGAGGGAATCAATTCCTTAGAAGATTTCTTGCCAAGAAATCTAGATCTAGTGTTGAGCAGTAGCAAGGAGAGATCAAAGAGGGGTGGTTTGACAGTGGTTGGCAGAAGGATCTCTGTGTAGGAAATCGAAAGTCAGAGGGAGCTTGTTCTTTAGAGGATTTCCAGCGCCAAAGAAATCCAGACCCGAGTTTTTTCTTGGGTAGCAACAAAAGAGGGAGAAGAGAACCAGTTCGACATTTGGCATAGATGGCAGTCGCATCTCCAGGAGGGAGGTAGGGTGATATAGAACTGTAGTTGGAGCTATAGTGAAGTAAAAGGGAAGGATCCTTGAGGTGCCCGAACTCTTGGATCACATACGAATATGTGAGCCCTTAATGACAGTAGAAGAATGACGGGAGTCAGTTGGTGCCAAGGATGATGGAGCAACAGTGGCTGAGCTAGTGTGCCAAAGTCTGAAGCAACGTAGTGGAGTGTTACAACAGTGCAGAAGGCACAAAGCAGATACAACAACAATGCAGTAGCATCAAAAGGTCAACACAAATTGGCAGCAGAGGTAGTTTCAACATCGAGGGGCATTCAAATTGAGCAGCATGTCAGCTTTTGGGTGGCTTTTCAGTTGCTTACTTCTCAGCAACTGAGTTTCAGTGCAGTAGTTAACCGTGGCAGTGTTATGGGTAGCATGATGCAACATATTGAGAGGGAGTTGCAGTACGGATGCAACAGTGACAGTGATAGTGTCATGGGGGCAACAATACAGATTGCAGCAACACAGTGAATGAAGGGTAGCAGGTTGAGCATCAACAACGCAGAGGACCGATGCCGTGGTTCAGTGTGATACTTCTGCTGGGAAGTATTGCGAGAGCACATTCCTCGCTATGAGGGAGTGTTGATTCTTGGGTAGCATCGGATGTGCTCTAGCTCCAAAATTTTGTGGAGGGGCTAGAATACATGAGATCTCCAAGACCTAGAAATCGTTTGGTGAAATTCCACCCAGATTGTATTTTATTAAAATAATTAATATTTTTAATGGGGTTCCTAAGTCTAAACTTAGGAAAATTAAAATATTAATGGGTATTAATAAAAATATGGGTGAGAAGCTTCTAAGAGACAAGGATCAAGTCTAATTTAATCTTAGCCGTTGATTAGAGATTAGATCACGACCGTTGATTTCTCAACAGGAAAAGTATAAAGGAAGGCTTGGGGTCAATTGGAGAACACACACAGGGAGAGCAACACTTGAGCTAGATCGCAATTTTGGGGCATGGTTTGCTGAGAATTTCAGAATGAGCTTCTAGTACAAAGGGGCAGCTTGGCATTGGGACTTTCGTCCAAGGTCGGGAATACATAGCAAAGAGGCAGTGCAACACCAGAGAGAGACAATGCAGCTCCAGGAGGGTGACACAGAAGCTGGAGGGCTGACGCAGTCACCTAGAGGCAACGCTAGGGTTTCTGTGAGGCAGATTGGACATCAGTTCAACAGATCGATTTCTGAGCTAGGAGGGCTCACTTGGAGGGTGACACAGCTCCTAGATGAGGAGACAGTTCCAACACAAAGCTGGAAGCAGCCATCGTTGCACAACACTAGGGACAACGCAATCACTTGTGCGGTTTGTTCATCTAGTTGTTGGATCTACCAAAATATCTGTCTTCGGATAGAGGTAGTTTTGTTGGTATTATTCTTTGTTGAGTGCGCCGGATTTGGCACCCTAGTTGTATTAAAAAATCTGCATAATAATAAAACCCTCATATCTACTGCACCGGTTTTCCCACAGTGGGTTTTTCCAGGGACGTTTAATCCAAAAATAAGTGTCTCCTTTGTGTGGTTGTCTCATTTAATTTTCAGTACTTGATCTGTATATTGGTGTAGGTTGTAGTGTATTTGAATTAATATTTTCTGAATAATTCTGAAAGTAACTTGTTAAAATGAATAACGCAAGTAGTTAATGAAAATCAATTTACTGCAGTAGGATTTCTGATTTTTTAGATTCAAAAATTTTTACGATTTTGTGGAGAGGCTAGAATACATGAGATCTCCAAAACCTAGAAATCGTTTTTGGAAATTCCGCCTAGAAATGACTTAATTAGATTATTAGTTAGTTTTTAAATATTTCCTATTATAAACTTAGGGAATATTACTAATTAAACAGAATTAATTAAGTCAAGGTGTGAATGTTCTAGAAACTCACATGGATCGACTTCAAGTTAATCCTAGCCATCAATTAAGATCTAATCTTGGCCGTTGAAGTCTCAACAGAGGATTATAAGAAGTCGATGGGGCTTGGAGAAGACACTTTAGAGGTTCGATTTCATGAGCAAATCGATTTATAGAGTAGCAACAATCAGTTGCCCGAGGGAGAGCTAGTGAGATCGAAGCAGTGGTTGAGGGGCAAAGACAATGATCTGAAGGAAAGATTTTCCAGATCTAGGGAGGCAGTAAAAAATGAGTCAAATTATGACAGAGAGTCGGCGCTGAGGTGTTGATTAGGGTAGCATTGGATGTGCTCTAGGCCTCAAAATTTGCAGGAAGGCTTAGACACATGCATTTTCCAATACTCAGAAATCGTTTTGGGAAATTCCACCTAGAGACAGTTTTATTAAAATAATTATTTATTCTAATGGGACCCTAAGTCTAAAATTAGGAAATTAAAATAATTAATGGGTATTAATCTAAACTGTGGGTGAAACTTCTAGAAGAAGGCAGAGATCAAGTAAAATGATCCTAACCATTGATTAGAATCTAATCTGAGCCGTTGGTTTGTTGACACCTAATCTTCATGATTGGGGGAATTTGTAAATAAATAAATTAGGAATGTGAACAGTCATCGGGAGATGAACTGAACAATCTCTCCTAAGGTATATAACAATAACCTACCTATGGAATAATCAGACGAATCAGTTTTACCGCCTTTGGAGAGTTACTACCTGGCTTGACATGGTATCAGAGCCAGTTCTAAAAATAGTTGTAACTCCCTTCTTTTTTGCTACTGTGGGCTGTACGCTGGCCTGAGCTCTGTCCTCAAACTGCCTCTGCCCTGAGCGCTGCTCTGCCTCTGTCCTGAAATAGTTTGCCACTGCCTCTGTCCTGAGCGCTGCTCTGCCTCTGTCCTGAAATAGTTTGCCACTGCCTCTGTCCTGAGCGTTGCTCTGCCTCTATCCATTGCCTGACCAGATATAGCGTTGCTCTGCCTCCGTCCATTGCCTGACCAGATATAGCGTTGCTTTGCCTCTGTCCATTGCCTGCCCAGATATGCGTTGGTGCCTGTAACGGTAAGAGGGCCGTGAGCTTTGATCACATCGAAAACAGCAGTGCTGATCGCTATGGCTTGCTCGGGCGGGAGTCTTATATCAGTCGGCTTCATCTTCGGCTTCAGTTTCTTTGCAAAATACCTCACTGCTGTGGCAAACATTTTTTCGCCACTCTGAATGAGGATTTTTAATTGAGAAGAGCATGATTGTGGAAGATTGTCATCTGCTATCCATTCCCTGTATGAAGGCCATGGAATATTGCCAACAAAGACGGTGGTGAATCGTGATTTATGTAACGAGTTGCAGCTGCTTGAAGATTTGAAGTGGATGAGGAAGAAGGCAATGATATCGTATGGTATCGTATGATATCTCACTGCCTTGTGTATGGTATATCATTTTGATCAGCATCTGGAACCTGAAGCGTATGTGAACTGAAGTGTAGCATCATATGGATTGCTCGCACTGATAACTAGATTGCTGTGACACTAGTAGATTCGGGTCTACGTCGACGGAGTTTGCTGCAAACCTTGTAGATTTTGGATATGAGAAAATTTCAGTGATAGGCTGCAACGATGGTTTCGACAACAATATCAAGTAGAGCTGTCTCAGAGCTGTAAGATAAATAAGCTAAGCATCTCCAACATGGAAGATCGATGTTTTAACTGACAGTGGTTGGAGCTAAATTTGAATTTGCACTGATTTGGTATGCGAACCTGACATTCTTTCACTCCCTCCCTCTTCTCAATAAAACCCTAAATCTCTGCACTCGCCAGCTATGATTTATTCTGCCTCCAGCATTTTGGTCCTTACCAGTTTGGGCCTCCTTTTGCGGTTTCGGCACATAGCCGCTGCGATTCTGGGGAGTTTCTCTGGCTTAGATTTTTGGGGTAAAATTCTGGGTATTGTGATTTGCTCACACTAATTATTCTGACATGGTATTATTCTGGATGCTTTTATCTAACATTAGAGGGATTTGAAGAAAATATAGTGCATAAAGTTGTAGCGTAAGGAAGAGATTTGAAATCCTTTGAGAATGCCTTTTTGAGTGCAATTTCACTGTATATCAGCAGGATTTTTTTTTTTTTTTTATCAGCAGAAGTATTTTTTGCAGAATGCATTCAATCATCGTTATGGTAGGAATAGTTCTCACTGGCAAGGAGAACTATCCTGACTGGTCTCGGATGATAAAACACACCCTCATCTTCAATGAGTTGTGGAAAGGAGTGTGTGTCGGAGAAGGAGACAATGACCCAGTGCATCCTACATCAGACAAAGAGCTCGTCATTTGGGAAAACAAGAACAGCAAAGCCTATGCATTAATCGCAGCATCTGTAAATGAAGAGGTGAGTCGCCATATTTCATCATATTCAATTGCCTTTGAAGCTTTACAAAAGCTGAAAGAACTCTATGACTCACATTCTGCACTTGAAGTTGTTCAGCTCATGATTAAAATCTTCACTCTTGAACTGAAAAATAATGATCCTCTTGCTCTTGCATCTCAAGTAAAGTCTATAATGCATGATATCAAATCCACTAAGGTTGAGCTGGATATCCCTCTTATTGTTTTTCTCAAGGCACTCTATCCTACCTACTCCAATTATCTTGAGTCTTTACAAGCAAATGAAAATCTTAAAGATATAACCTTTGACTCTCTTGTGAAAAAGTTTGCTGAAAGAGAGAAAGCCTTTGGAAAGAAGACAACCCCTGAATCTTCTGAAGAGACTGTGTGCCTTGCTCATAAAGAAAAGCATCCTGCTCAAGATTCTACAAGAGGAAGAGGTGGACGAAGAGGAAGAGGAAGATACTTCAGAGGCAGGGGGGGCAGACATTCTCAAGAAGAAAAGGCAGACTTACACTGCATTCGCTGCAAAAGAAATGGATCACATGATGCCTCTACATGCAAGCTACCATGGGACAAAATTGAGCAGAAAAGAAACCAACAGAAAGGTAAAACTGATGATACATACAAAGGTAAAGCACCTGAATCCGCTCACTATATTGAGGCACAATGTAACATTGGAGTAAATGAAGATTTGTTTAATGCTTCACTTGCTTCTTCGAAAAATGGTTGGTTGCTTGATTCAGGAGCAACCTGTCATATGCTCATAGAAAAGTTTTTTTTGAAGATTTCACTGACAATGTTGATGGAGCAGTATACTTTGGAGATCATTCAAAAATCAAGCCATCAGGGCTTGGCACAATCAGGCTTAAACTGCCTGGTCTTCTAGACTTTCTTCTGGATCATGTTCTATATCTCCCACAGCTCAAGAGAAGCTTGCTGTCCTTGGTCCACATCCGCCAACAAGGTCACTCCATTCATATGTTTGATGGCAAGCTTGAGGTAAGAAAAGCATCTGACCACTCACTTGTCATGAGGGGAATAGAAGAAGAAAGGCTTCTCAAACTGCAAGGAACCTCTGCTCATGCATAACATTTCTCATATATTTCTCATCATGAAGAGGGTACACTTCCATCAAGTTTATTATGGCATGCTAGATTTGGACATTTAAACTATGACAGTCTCCGCTTATTGAAGAAAAATGGTGTTGTTGGTTTGCCTACAATTCCTAGGAAACATAAGCAATGTGATGCTTGCATTCTAGGAAAGCATAGCAAAAGTCTTTTCATGATTCACATTCAAGAGCACATAGGAAGCTTGAACTCATTCATTCAGATTTATGTGGTCCAATGCTTGTTCCTTCTGCAAATGGAAATAAATATATCATGACATTTATTGATGATTACATCAGAATGTGTTGGGTTTATTTATTGAACAAATCTGATGCCTTTCAAACATTCATGAATTTTCATAAATGGATTGAAAATGATGCACAATCTCATATTGGGTCTATTCGCACTGATAATGGAAAAGAATATACATCAAATGAATTTGAAAACTATCTTCGCCAACATGGGATCAAACATCAAACAACCGTGCCTTATAATCCCCAACAAAATGGTGTAGCTGAAAGAATGAATAGAACAATCTTGAATATGGTACGATCCATGCTTTTCTTCAAAAATGTAAAGATAAAGTTTTGGGTTGATTCTGTTCTATGTGCTGCATATATAAATAATAGATGTCCATCTAATGCTATAAGAAATAAGACTCCTTATGAATTGTGGTATGGACATGTTCCTTCGGTAAAACATCTCAAGATCTTTGGTTCCACCTGTTATGCTTTGATACCAAAGGTACATAGAAAGAAACTTGGTGCTAGAAGTCGTAAGTGTATCTTCCTGGGGTATTCAAACACCTCCAAAGCATACCGCCTCTATGATGAAGTAAATAAAAAGTTTGTTGTATCTAGAGATGTAATTTTTCTTGAATCATCCAAATCTGACAATGTTGTTGAACGACAACTTGATCGCTTGGATAGATTCGCAAAAACGAAATCATTTCGGGAATTTGATAATCAGATTCCACATCTTGATGGGGGGATTCCTATACTAGATCAACATGTGGAATCTTCTTCTGAAGAAAAATCTCCTCTGCATGAAACTCCAACAACGGATGATGCTTTAAGTGATGTAATTGATAGAATCGGGAGACTCAATCTTGATTCAATCCTAACTCAATCAACACAGCAGCTTGGACCATCTCAGAAAGGTCCCCCAAAGTTGCTGACAAAGACACTTGAAAGTGTTCATCCTGATGAAATTGGAAAAACAGGAACCAGAAATTCAAACCGACAAAATGGAGGTGATGTATATGACTCTAATTCACCTGTTGATATGGATGTTACTTATGATTGTGAACTGAACTTGTCTACAGATTTTGAACCAACTTCCTTCAAAGAAGCTGTTTCTCATGATGAATGGAAAGAAGCGATGCAAAAGGAGTATGATGCCCTCATAAAGAATGGCACTTGTAAGCTGGTTGATCCTCCATTTGGAACCAAACCAATTGGCTGCAAGTGGGTCTACAAGAACAAGTACAAAGGTGATGGCTCACTTGACAAGCACAAAGCTAGGCTTGTGGCAAAAGGTTTTGCACAGAAGGAAGGGGTCGATTATGAGGAAACTTTTGCCCCCACAGCAAAATGGGCCACCATCCGGACACTCTTTGCAGTAGCAGCTCAGAACGGTTGGAAAGTCCATCAAATCGATGTAAAAACTGCATTCTTGAATTGAGATCTAAAAGAGAATGTTTTTATGTCCCAGCCTGAAGGATTTGCTGTGAAAGAACATGAACATAAAGTATGCAAACTTGTGAAGTCCTTGTATGGCCTCAAACAAGCACCGCGAGCCTGGTATGAAAAACTAACTGAGCATCTTCTGAAACTCAACTTCAATCATTTTGATCTTGATGATGCAACTTTATTTGTCAAGAAAGTTGGCAAAACAGTTGTGTATCTTGTGGTATATGTAGATGATCTTTTAATGGCAGGGAACAATGAAAGCTACATTGCATCCATAAAGAAGGAATCGGGGAAAAGTTTTGAAATGACTGATTTGGGCTATGTTCATTACTATCTTGGCATTGAAGTAACCCAACATCCAAAATCCATATTTCTTTCTCAAAAGAAATACATTGGAGATTTGTTAAACAGATTTGGCATGACAGAGTGCAATCCTCTTTCTACTCCAATGGAACAAAACTTAAAGCTCACATTGATTGAAGGAAAGGAATTTGAGGATGCAACAAAGTATAGACAGCTTGTAGGAAGTCTCATCTACCTCACTACTACCAGACCAAACATTTCATTTACTTTTGGAATCCTCTCCAGGTTCATGCAAAAGCCTTGTGAGGGACATTGGTCTGCTGCAAAAAGAGTTCTAAGGTACTTGAAAGGAACTCAAGACCTTAGAATCAAGTATACACAGGTGGACGACTTCAGCTTGATTGGATACTCTGATTCAGACTTCGATGGAGACAAAGAAACTGGGGTATCTACTTCAGGATATGCTATGAGTCTTGGATCAGGAGCTGTCTCCTGGAGATCACGCAAACAATCAGTTCCAACAGATTCCACAATGTGGTAGCAGCTAAAGCAACGAAAGAAATTGTGTGGCTCAGGAAAATTCTTGAAGATTTGCAGGTAAAACAAGTACAATCAACTCCACTCATGATTGATAACAGCTCTGCAATAAAGTTGGCCAAGAATCCAAAGTTCCATGATCGAACAAAGCATATCAATACTAAATATCATCTGATTCGACATCATGTTGAGGCCAAAACAATCCATCTCCGTCATTGTTCCACAAATGAGCAAATTGCAGACATCTTCACCAAAGCACTTGGAAAGGAAAAGCTTGAACGATTCAGAATGATGCTTGGACTCACCAACATCCCTTCAGATTAAGGGGAGAATGTTGACACCTAATCTTCATGATTGGGGGAATTTGTAAATAAATAAATCAGGAATGTGAACAGTCATCGGGAGATGAACTGAACAATCACTCCTAATGTATATAACAATAACCTACCTATGGAATAATCAGACGAATCAGTTTTACTGCCTTTGGAGAGTTACTGCCTGGTCTGACATGATTGATCAATGCGAGGATTATAAGAGGAGGCTTGATGGGCACTTGGAGAACACATTAGAGGCAGATACTCAGTTACCCTAGTAAGATGGATTTTTTCACTAGTCGGAGTTCGACAAGAGAAAATTGAATCAGAGGGAGTGTTGCAGGTGAGAAAGGAAGAGAGTGCATCAGTGTATTCAGAGAGTGCAAGGTAGCAAGACGCAGAGCATGAATAGGGTGACGTAAAGAGAGGCAACGCAGAGGCAGATTGACGCAGAGCCTGCATGGGCAGCTTGACGCTGGGTTAGCGTGAGAAGCTTGACACAAAGGGACGCATAAGGATTCCAGGGAAGAAGAAGTGCTTCACCTAGGTCAGAAATTTGTTAGGAAGTGTCTATAAAATTTCTCATTCCTATTTTGTTGGTTGTAATTTGTACATGAGAATTTGCTAAAGAATAATAAAACCCTCATCTGTTGCACCGGTTTTCCCACATTGGGTTTTTCTGAGGATGATTGTCATAAAATAACTGTCATTGTGATTGTATTTCTGCCAGTATTTTTCCTTACATTTACTTTCTGCAATGTTTTAATTGTGAAGGTTGCATTATAATATATTTCAATATTTTCCATAAGAACACTGTGAATAACTTATTTCTAAGATAATAAGTAGAAGAAATAATATTAATCACTACAGTAGGATTTCTATTTAGAAATTTTCACATGGTATTGGAGCTAAAGGGAAGGAAATGGAGGAAGCCAAAAGACCCAACTTTGAAAGTATAAGGGAATTCGAAATTCCTGCAGGGGCAGTAATTCGAATCTCCAAGGGGCTTGTGCAGTTCAAAGTCAATACAATTGGATTTCGTGGGAAAACTCTCTCTTAGTGAGTTGACAGAGAGGTAAGTCTTTCCAATTGAATTTTGTAAGTGGTAGAAGGAACAATGCAGTAGAAGATTCAACAAGGAGGGTTGTCTCACGTGGGATGAATTTTTTCCTGCAACAATATGCTGGGATAGGTTAGTGTCAGAAATTGGCACAATATGGATACTCAAAGTGTCCCAGATTTATCTACCAGATTAGATGAAGAATTCACATGCCTAGCAAATTCAGCGTCAGCAGATGTTTGGTACTTTGATAGCGGGGCTTCATCTCATATGACTAGAGTACGAGAACATTTCTTGAGCTATCAAGAAGAACAAATGAACTTCAAAATTACTATGGGGAATAGAACGAAATGTACTCCAGTAGGCAGAGACACCATAAAACTTTATATGGAAGCAAGGACCAGCATTCGAGCCACCAACGTTCTGCATGTGCTAGGATTAGGAATGAACTTGATTTAAGTTTCCTGGTTACAGGAAAAGGGATATGATGTATACTTCATGGGAAAGAAAGTATACATCAAGCATCCAAGCTGGAAGAAGAGAAGGCAATTTGGGATTCGAAAAAACAAGTTTTATAGATTGCAACTTGAATCACCAATGGCACTGATAGGCAACAACTATAATGGTGAGGAGCGAAATGAATATTGGCACAGGGGAATGGGGCATTTACACCATGGAGAACTGAGGATGCTCAAAGAGACTGTTACAGGAGTACCAGTCCTTAGTAGTGAACATGATGACTTATGCAGAGGATGTGTGCTAGGGAAGTACGCAAAAGCAACTTTTTCTAGAAGTAAGAATAGAGAAGAATTTGTATTAGGATAAATACACTCAGATATCTGTGGTCCTATGTCCACAAGAGCTCTTAGTGGTGGTGAATACTTCGTCACCTTTATTGGTGATCACTCTAGAAAAAATTGGATCTATTTCTTAAAGACCAAGGATGAGGTCTTTGATCGTTTTCGAGAGTTTAAAGCTCTTGTTGAAAATATGACTGGGAAAAAGATAAAGGTATTGCGTTTAGATAATGGTGGAGAATATATGGACAAAGACTCCACAGATTTTTGCGCAATGGAGGGCATCAAAAGAGAGTGGACAACTCCATATAGTAGCTGAACAGAAAAACAAAACTATTGTTGGGGCAGCCAAAGCTATGTTGTATGATCATGATCTACCTAGGTATCCATGGGCAGAAGCTTGCAACACAAAAGTGTATATCCAGAATAGAACTCCTCATAGAGCATTGGGGAAGAAAATGCCCGAAGGAGTCTTCACAATGAAGAAGCCAGAAGTTAGTCATCTCAGGATATTCAGAAGCGTGGCTTATTGTCACATTCCAGATGAGAAGTGCAGTAAACTAGATCAGACTACAAAAAAGGGGTATCTCGTAGGATACAATGAGACCTCAAAGGCAAACAAAATCTACATTCCTAGTAGCAGGAAGATTGTAGTAAGACGGGATGAAAATTTCATGGAGGACATAGCTTTCAGGAAATCTCATGAGATGATTGCAGAAGATCAGTTAGGAGATGTTCCATTAGTCCAAGAGCAGCAGGTGCAGTAAGGAGGACAGGCAGGAGGATAGACACTTGGATCGAGTATAGTGACCAATACCAATATCTCCTTAGGAGGAAATGCAGATAGCTCTCAGAAGATGGAACGATAGGATCAAGAGGAGTTGGTTGAGCCTCCCACCACCAGTGGTAGAACCAACAGAGAAGTACAACAGACACTGAGGGATGCATAGGAGTTTGTTGGAGCTCCTAGAATTGAGAAAAGGAAGCGTAGACAACCTGATAGATACCAGGCATTTGTAGCTCAGGTTGAAGAACCCTTTAGCCTTCAGGAAGTTGTTCAACAACAAGTATGGGTGGATGCCATGGTGGAAGAATACAACTCCATCATGATGATTGATGTCTGTGAAGTAGTAGCTAGACCAGAAGATAGATCAGTTGTAGGATCACGATGGATCTACAAGATCAAGTATGCTGCAGATGGCAGTATAGAGAAGTACAAGGCAAGGTTCGTGGCAAAGGGGTATGCTCAGAAAGAAGGAATAGACTATGAAGAGACCTTCGCCCTAGTTGCTCGATACACCTCTATCAGATCTGTTATATCCCTAGCATCTCAAATGGGATGGGAGATTCACCAGATGGATGTCAAGACAACATTCTTGAATAGGGTGATAGAAGAGGAGGTGTATATAGAACAACCAGTAAGCTTCGAAACACATGAGAAGAGAACTCATCTTTGTAAGTTAAAGAAAGCCCTATATGAGCTCAAGTAGGCACCCAGAGCATGGTTTGGCTGGATTGATAGTTACTTGCAGCAGTTGGGATTTGTCAAGAGTGATGCTGATCCCAGTCTTTACTATTTGATGGTAGAGAATGAGCCACTTATTCTGGTATTGTATGTAGATGTGATGTTCTTAACTGGGTCATCTAGGTTCCTTCAGGATTGCAAGAAGAATCTTGAAGCTGAATTTGACATGAAGGACATGGGGTTGATGCATTATTTTCTAGGGTTGGAAGTTTGGTAGAAGAATGGGGAGATCTTCCTTGGACAAGGAAGGTACGCTACAAAAATTATGAAGAGATTCAGAATGCAGGATTATCAACCCATGGCTACTCCCATGATCACCAACTGGATGAAAATAGATGCATCTGGAGACAAGGAAGTAGATCCCACCTTGTACATGTAGCTCATTGGGTCGCTCATGTATCTGGTCAACACTGGGCCAGACATTTCTTTTGTTGTCAACAATCTTATTCAGTTCATGGTGGAACCAAAAAGGGTGCATTGGGTAGCAACTAGACACATTCTTAGGTATGTACATGGAATATTCAGATATGGTTTGAAATACTCCCGAAGGGAGGATGTTAGTTTGAATGGGTTCACTGATGCAGATTGGACAAGTAATTTAGTAGACCGAAAAAGTACCTCGGGGAACTGCTTCATTGTTGGATCAGGGATGATATCTTGGTGCAGCAGGAAGTAGAAATCAGTAGCACTGAGCTCAGCAGAAGCAGAATATATGGCAGCCAGCACGACTACGTGCGAAGCTATATGGCTTAAAATATTGCCTGTGAGCTTGTTCAGAAAAAGGATGGAAGCAACCAAGGTTTATTGTGATAATCAAAGTTGTACCAAACTCTTTGAGAATCCAATATTTCATGATCGGTCGAAACACATAGATATCCGTTGTCACTTTATCAGAGACTGTGTTCAGCGTGGGGTAGTACATCTACACTATGTCCCCACAGGAGAGCAGGTAGCCGATATACTCACAATGGCTCTCGGAAGAGCTAATTTCACTCAGTTCAGAGGGCAGATGGGTATGGTAGAAAATCCGTTTCAATAGCAGCAGTAGTTTGCAGTGCAGGGACTGTTGGCAGTGGCAATGCCAACAGTAGCACAGATGCAAGCATTCAGAGGGAGTTGTAGTACGGATGCAGTGTTGGCAGTGGCAGTGTCAGAAGCAATACAGTTACAACAACAACGCAGTAGTTGGTGGACAACATGTTAATCATTAGCAATACAGAGGACGATGCTTCAGAGTCAGAGCAGTATGTTGTAGACATATATTGTTACAACGCATTCCTTGCTAAGAGGGAGTGTTGATTTTGGGTAGCATCGAACGTTCTCTAGGCCTCAAAATTTGCAGGAAGGCTTAGACACATGCATTCTCCAATACCCATAAATCATTTTGGGAAATTTCACCCAAAGATAGTTTTATTAAAAGAATTAATTATTTTTAATGGGACCCTAAGTCTAAACTTAGGAAATTTTAATGGGTATTAATCTAAACTGTGGGTGAAACTTCTAGAAGAAGGCAAAGATCAAGTCAAATGATCCTAACCATTGATTAGAATCTAATTTGGGCTGTTGATTGATCAACGAGAGGATTATAAGAGGAGGCTCGATGGGAACTTAGAGAACATACCAGAGGCAAATACTTAGTTACTTGAATAAGATCGATTTTCTCACTAGTCGAAGTTCGGCAAGAGAAAAACGAATCAGAGGGAGAGTTGTAGGTGAGAAAGGAAGAGAGGGCATCAACATATTCAAAGAGTGCAAGGCAACAAGACACAGAGCAGGAACAAGGTGACGCAAAAAGAGGCAGCAGAGGCAGATTGATGTAGAGCCTGCATGGGCAGCTTGACGCTGGGCCAACGTGAGAAATTTGACACAGAGGATGCATAAGGATTCCGGGGAAGAAGTGCTTCACCTAGGTAAGAAATTTGTCAGGAAGTGTCTGTAAGATTTCTCATTCCTGTTTTGTTAGTTGTAATTTGTACATGAGAATTTGCTAAAGAATAACAAAATCCTCATCTGCTGCATCGGTTTTCCTACATTAGGTTTTTTCGGGGACAATTGTCCAAAAATAACTATCATTGTGATTGTATTTGTGCTAGTACTTTAAATTACATTTAATTTCTGCAATGTTTTAATTGTGAAGGCTGCAATAGAATATATTTCGATATTTGTTGTAAGAACACTGTGGAATAACTTATTTTGGAGTCAATAAGTAGAAGAAATATTATTAATCACTGTAGTAGGATTTCTATTTAGAAATTTTCACATGAACGACTGCACAGTGTTTCAGTCAGAAAAATCGATTTGGATAGAAGGAAATTCCTTCTCAGTTCCAAAGTGTGAAAATTTCTAAACAAAAATTCTATTACCGCAACAACTGATTTTTCTCACCTACTTATTATTCCTAATAAGTTATTTATGAAATCCCTTCAGTAAATATTAAAATAAATTCTACTGCAGATATCACATCATTATACAAAAACAAATATATGCACAAGAATCAATCACATCAACACAATTATTTTTGGACAATTGTCCCCAGAAAAACCCAATGCGGGAAAATCGGTGCAGCAGAGGAGGGTTTTATTAATCTTCAGCAACAATCGCTTTTACAGAAAAATTTACATAGACACTGGGAGAAAACACCTGAGACTTTTCTCCGAGACTTTTTTAACACCCTGGAGAGCTTCCTTTCTCTACTGCGTCAGCCCTGCGTCATTCTGCATGGCTCTGCGCAACTCTGGTCCCTCTTTGCGTCATCCCTGCATCTCCTTCTGCGTTGTCTCTCAAAGTCCCTGCGTCACTTCTTCTGAGCTCCCTGGCTGCTACTAATCCCTCCTCTTTCTCCACCCTGCAACTCTCCCTCTGAAATCGATTTCCTTTTCTCTGAGAATCGATTTTCCTTGGGATATTGAGTATCTGCTGGTGTGTCTCCAAATGACCCTCAAGTCTTCTCTTATACTTTTCCTGTTGATGAATCAACGACCGAGATTAAGTCCCTAATCAACAGCTAAGATTAAAACAAATTTGATCCTCGTCTCTTAGAAGCTTCTCATCCTTATCTTTATTAATACCCATTAATATTTTTATTTTCCTAAGTTTAAACTTAGGAACCCATTAAAAATATTAATTATTTTAATAACTCCTCATCCAGATGGAATTTCTCAAAATGATTTCCGGGTCTTGGAGATCTCATGCGCCTTAGCCTTTCCTCCAAATTTCAAGGCTAGAGCACATCCGATTCTACCAAAAATCAACACGGAGGCCGGGAAGGAGTCCTAGAGGACCAGAGCGATGATTTTCTCAACGTCCAGAGGAAGAACGACTTCATCTGAGCCCAATTCGAAGCAAGCCATCCAACCAGTTACGTAGAGCAGTGTAGAGGCTGATGTATTGCTCTAGGAGGCCAAGTCTTTGATAGGGAAAGTCCAGCCAGATATTTCCTGTGGGAGAAGTGTAATTTCCTCAAGTATTTTGCTTAGATTTTCTTGCTGTTTGGATTGCCAGTTGGGCATCCATAGGTGTACTCATATTTCACTGTTGCATAATAAAATAAACCCTCACTGCTACACTGATTTTCCCAAGTTGAGTTTTTCCAAGGACAATGGTCCAAAAATAACTGTGCTATTTTTTGTGTGTGCTAGCATTTCTTCCAACATTTATTCTTCTGTAGTTTTATTTGTGTAGGTTGCAATGTGAGCTATTCAGTATTTGTTTTAGGAAACAGTAAATAAATTGTTAAATTTAATTAACAATTAGGAGGATAATTTCCAGTTGTTGCAATAGGATTCGGGTTTCCGAATTTTCACAAAAGTGAGCCTCTAGCAAAAATTCTTGCAAAGAATGAAAGAAGTAGAGTCGCCACTTGAACATGAATCTATCTTCAAAATCAAGAAGGAAAAAACGAAAAGTTAGTCAGGGAGAAGCAGGTGGATATCAAGGCTTCTTGTCTAAGATAAATTGAATTCTCACTAGAATGTAATTTGTTTAACCAGGCTTTGAGATTGCGGTTAACCAAGCTACCAGGATTCTTTCTAATGTGAGCTTTTGTGAATGGACGAAAAAATGGAGTTGCCACCCAAACATGAAGCTAACCCAAATGTCCAAGTGCTAAGGTGCAAACCGAGAAGGTGAACAAGGAGATAAGAAGATTAGTGAGATATCAAAGTGCCAACAAATGTGGCGCTTGACGGATTAAGTAGATGAAAATGGATTAGAAGATTATGAATATTGATGATAATTGTCGTAATGCCAAAGTCCAATAAATGGGTCCCCGACAATGGCGCCGAAAAATGCCGTGGCGTTGATGGGATAATGAATGGATTGGAAGATTATGAAGATGAGAGAATGTCGTTGAAGTTTCGAGAACCAAATAAATTTATCCCTGACAATGATGCCAAAAAGTGTTGTCACTCAGATTGTACAGGCATTGCGATAACCGCTCAGGCTAGGGGTTGTCACTCTGATCCCTGCCCACTCCATTCTCGTTGTCTCCGAACAGAAGGCTATGGGCGGTAGACCCTATGGAATAAGTTAAAGGAAAACAATTTGGGAACCAACTTGTTTGGGAGACACGAATGCTTGACCTAGCTACTTGGTTAAATTTAGCAAGATTAATGATTAGATTAGATTTTAAGTATGAGACCAGTGCCTTATCAAGTCACAATTATTGCTCAATGTAAATTAATGCCAAATAACCAGATGGACACCCACTTCTTAAGATGATAGACTAACCTATATGAGATGCATGTCCTAAGAACTAGGTGTGATGCAATGATGTTGGTAAATTTTATATTAAATACCTATTCTAAGTTGAACCTCTCCCTTAACTGTTTTGAGAAACAATCTTCAGAGTAGGTTGTGGGATGGAAGCCAACGGGAAGCAGGAAAAGGCATGATTAACGGTACCTCCCCCTATGTTCCAACTGTTGGAATTTCTGAATCTAACATATCAAAATTCTTCCTGCATTATCTGGTTTATTTCTCCTACTTGTTTATTACTCAACAAGTTATTTAACCATATAAATACTGAAAATAAACACAAATGCAGTCTCAACCATCTACAGATCAACAACTAAAAATAACAAACAAACACACAAGGGACACCGTTATTTTTGGACAATCATTAGCGGAAAAACCCAACATGGGAAAATTGGTGCAACAGTTATTAGGGTTTTATTATTAAGCAGCTTTCTGAGTACAAATAGGGTGCCAAACTGGCTCACCCAACAAAGATCTATTTGGCAGTAATACCTCTTTTCAAAAGCAGATATTCAGCAAGCTTGCTCCACGAAAATCTTTACATTGCTGCTCTGAGGCTCTACGTCAACCCTCCTGGCCTCTGCATCACTCTGAAGCCCCCTGCGTTAGCCTTCTGCTGCTCTACACTGGCTCTCTGGCCCTCTGCGTCACTCACGCAGGCCCTGCTAGCCTCTGCGTAGTCACCTTGGCCCTCTGTGTGGCTCCTGTTGGCTCTGCGTAGCCTCGTCGGCCTCAACGCTGATCCTTTGGCATTATCTCTGCCTCTCTGCTATGCACTCACTGCCCCTAGCTGCAACTTTGGTCACTTGTTCGATTTCTCTCAGCAAACCCCGCTCTAGAAAATCGAACTCACTGATCAATCTTGGTGTATCTCCAACTAACCCTCAAGCCTCTTCTTATACTTTTTATGTTGAGTCTTCAACGACTGACATTAAATCTCTAATCAACGAGTAAGATTATATTTGGCTTGATCCATGTCATTTAGAACCTTTTCACCTAGTTTTATATTAATACCCATTAATATTTTTATTTTCCTAAGTTTAGGCTTAGGAACCCATTAAAAATATTAATTATTTTAATATCTCTCTAACCGGGTGGAATTTCCCCAAACTATTTCCGGGTCTTGGAAATCTCATGTGCGTTAGCCTCTCCACCAATTTTCATGGCTAGAGCACATCTGATGCTACCCCAAATCAACACTCCCTCTTAACGAGGAATGTGCTCTAGTAATGCTCCACCACTGAACATCACTTTGATCATCTGACACCAATACCTTTGCTGATGCTTGGCCTGCTGCCCAACATCTACTGCACTACTGCTTCCTGTAATGTTTCCCATGAATCTCCCATTGCCACTGCTACATCTGTACTGTAGCTCCCTTTGCATCCATGTTGTTGCTGGTCCTTCCTCCCAACACTGCATTTGCACTGCAGTTCTCTCTCATCATGCCGCATTGTGCTGTCCATAGCACTACCACTGCTAATCGCTAGACTGCAACTCAAGTTACTGAGAAGTAAGTAACTGATCTACCCAACTACTAACATCCTTGTCAAGCTAGAAGCCCTCCTGATGTTGAAGCTCCCTCTGCTGCTATCCTGTGCAACCTCTGCGTTGTTGCAACAACTTTGTGCCTCTCGCTCTGCTGCAAACCCCTTTGTGCCTTTCTACACTGCTGCAACCTCCTCAGTGCCTCTCGCACTGCCGCAACCCTCACTGCGCTGCTACAGATCCTTGCACTCTAGCACTGTTATGCCGCTCCATTCGCATCTTGCTTCTACCTGACATCAGTCATCCTGCTACTGTCATTCGAGGCTCCCATAGCCAGATATGATCCAAGAGTTTAGGTACCTCAAGGATCTTGCCCCACATCTCCTGTAGTCCTCCTACTTACAGCTAGATGTCACCCCACCTCTTCTCTAGAGGTGCATGAGCACTCTTGGCACAGTCGTCATCTGTCTCGACTTCTTTCTCTGCCTTAGCCGTAGCTGCCTTGGAGTTAGAAGCCTCTCCCTTATTCTTCTTCCCGGATGCTGGGTTGCATAATGACCTAGCTCCCCACAATGGAAGCACTTCACCTTGGAGATGTCCTTCTTCTTCCTCTTCCCGTACTGTCTCGCAGATTCCAGAGCCGCATCCTCCTTCTCTTTCTTGATTTGACTTCCTTTGCTGCTACTTCCCTCCTTGGTCACCCATCTGATCTCTTCTTGGCGAAGAGCTGCCCACATTGTTGATTTGGGGTAGCATCGGATGTGCTCTAGCCATGAAAATTGGTGGAGAGGCTAAAACACATGATATCTCCAAGACCTAAAAATGGTTTGGGCAGATTCTACCTGATTAAGGAGATATTAAAATAGTTAATATTTTTAATGGAGTTCTTAAGTCTAAACTTAGGGAAAAATTAAATATTAATGGGTATTAATATAAAACTGGGTTAGAAGCTTGTAAATGACATGGATCAAGCCAAATCTAATCTTAGCCATTGATTAGAGATGTAATCTCGGCCGTTGAAGGAACAACAAGAAAAGTATAAGAGGAGGCTTGAGGGTCAGTTGGAGAACACACCAGAGTGATTAGCCATTCGATTTTCTAGAGCGGGTTTTGCTAAGAGAAATCAAATTAGTGATCATTTGCAACGAGGGGTAGTTAGTACAAGACAGAGAGGTAAAGATAATGTCGAGAGACCAACGCAGAAGTAGAGAGAGGAAGATGATGAGCCAAAGGGAGCCACACAAAGGTAGAAGGGACTGAACAAAGGCTAAAAGGGCCTGTGTCATCCATGCAAAGGTTGCAGGAGTGACTCAAAGGGTCGTAGAGGCTGCGCAGAGCCTCATAGGGCTGGCATAGTGAGTTTCGGGCTGACACAGAGGCCAGGAGGGTTGACATTGAGCTTCAGATTATGTTGGAGAGGGTTTTGTGGGGCAGACTTTCCAAATAGAGAGGTATTATTGTCGAATTATTTTCTCTGTCGGGTGAGCCAATTTGGCACCCAGTTGTACTCAAAAAGACTGCATAATAAAATAACCCTCAGAATTGTTGCACCTGTTTTCCCAAATTGGGTTTTTCTAGGGACGAGTTGTCCAAACATAACGGTGTTGCTTTTGTGTTTGTTTATTTCTTTCAGCTATTGATCTGTAGATGTTTGAGATTGTATTGTGTTTATTTCAATATTTATATGGTTAAATAACTAGTTCATAATTAACAAGTAGGCAAAATAAATCAGAGAATACAGATAAAATTTCTAACAGGCAATACTTAGAAATTTCAACACACATCATCTCTTCCCATCTTGGAAGATTAGCTCTGCTCAAAATGCTTTGGACAAATGTCTCCCAATCCTCGAAGACTGCATTCAGGGTGGTCCTCATCATGAACTCCTGATCCGGTGTGGCCCCTATGGAAGTAAGTTGGTCCCGAATCTCTTGCAACCTGCTGAGGTATAGATCTATTTGTTACCCCGTCTGCATTTGATACGATCGTAGCTGATTCTCCAGTAGCATCTTCCTCTGCACGAAAGTGCCCTGATATAATGTCGTCAAAGTGTCCCACATCTTCTTTGTCGTATTCTTCTTGGAAATATGTTGAACCACATGATCCTTGACCCCATAAAGGATTACGCACTTTGCCTTAGCCATTGCATCATCATACCTTTTATTATCAACTGGGTCGACTGGGATAGTGTTAAAATTGGCAACCAGGGCAAAACTTCATGTGGGTCATCTTATTCATGGCTGATAATACTTTTATTATATTCCTCTCGTCGAGAAGTGTAGGATTGATATAAAGATCATCCGATTCCGATAAGTATTCATGGAGATATGAATTTATTTTGATTATGGAATTATTATCAAGCCGACCTACAATTCATGTAGGCTCAGAAGCCCAACAGCCGCATCTATTCACCCACCAACGTTGTGTATAAATATAAGAGGACTTTTCCTCATTTGGACTCACTCATCTCATCACATCTCTCTCTCTCTACTGCGCAGAAATGAGTCTCTTCTCTACTGCGCTGAAATGGGTCTCTCTCTCACACATGTGAAGCTGGAAGCTGTTGAATTTGAAGCTGCAACTGCAGAAGTAAAGATTGACTTGCGTGGCCTAGAAGATCTCCTCTTTGGAACTGCGCTGTAGGTTCATCTGAAACTCCTCTGAAAGCCGCAACGTTTGGTGGTGGAATGAAGTCAATCCGATGAACGGTTTGCAAGATATCGACTGCCCTAGTTTGAAGCCGGAAATTGCTGAAACTGAAGCTGCAACTGCAGAAGTAAAGATTGACCTGCGTGGCCTAGAAGATCTCCTCTTTGGAACTGCGCTGTAGGTTCATCTGAACCTCCTCTGAAAGCCGCAACTTTTGGTGGTGGAATGAAGTCAATTCGATGGTCGGTTTGTGAGATATCGTTTGCCCTAGTTTGATAATGAAGCCGCTAATGCTGATGCTGCTGATCTAGGGTTTGCTACTGCTGATATGAATCATATTTATTGTACTATTTCTCTCTGCTGAATTATTGAAGATAAAAGAAGATTTGATCAAAGGGTTTCCCCACACATTGTGGGGTTTGTCCCTGGCTAGCCGCTACATCTTGTGTCTCTTGTCTTCGCTTGTTTTCTGTCGATTGTTTAATGTTCTATCTGCACTTTACTTTATGTATATGTGATTGCTAATCTGTGGAATATAATAAGAAAAAGAAGTAAACTGTTATAATCATAGAACATACCATAACTTAACATGGTATCAGCGCTGAGGTGAAGACAAAGCCCGAGCAAGAGTAAGAGCAATCATCAAAGAGAATATTGGCAAGGCTATCCTAAAAGAACTATGGGGTCCTCAACACTCTTTCTTGCCGAAGACAAGCTCCGTGAGAAAGCTTACTATCACGGATGGAAGATGTCTATCGATCTAACCCTTGAGAATCAAGGAGTGTTGGATCATGTGAGCGGCAATATTGTTGAGCCTCCATCAAATGCATCCGCTGCTGCCTGGAACAAATGGAAAAATGGAGAAGTCAAAACAATAGAAGATCATCCGGGACTCTATCGACAAGCACTTGGTGACCTACATCTCTGAACTGGACACCTCCAAGGAAATCTATGATAGACTGGTGAGTTTATTTAAAGTTCATGATGCAAATCAAGTTTTGTTTCTTAGAAATAAGTTGAGGGAAATCAAGAAGGGTAAAGATGAAAGTATGCAAACATACTTCTTAAGAATCACCGAGATCAAGAACAATCTCCTATCTATTGGGGAAACTATTACTGTCAGAGAAATGGCACTCACAACTCTTGGAGATTACCATCTGAATGGTATGTGTTCAGGACTACTCTTCTAAACAACAATATAATTCCTGGTTTCGAGGAATTAATGGCTAGATGCATTCAAGAAGAAACAAGGGAAGAAGTGCAAGAAATGCCCATGCCTAAAGGTCCTCCTGCTGCCTTTTCTTCTCATGCAAAGAAAAAAAATAATTCTGGGACTAAATCAAAAGGAAAGGCTGGACCTAAGGCTAGAAGAAAATGACGTTGTTACATTTGCGATAAAGCAAGTCACTATGTATGAGATCATGAGCATCATGATTAGAGAAGCATGGTACAGTATGCAGTGGTGCAATTCGAAATCCCTCTGAAGGCAATCAAAGGAATGACAAATTCAACAACAAAGGTAAGAGGAGAGCTGGGAATCAAGGAAGAGGACAAGCATTCAAGAAGGCTAGATATTCTAGGATGTATTAAATGCACCTGACCTCAAAAGGAACCTAGTGTCCATCTTGGCAATGGAAGACAGAGGCTACAAGGTAACCTTCAGCAATGGCAAGGTATGTATATGGAAAAATAATGTAAAAGATGCCTTTACTCTTGGGTTTAGTGTTGATTCATTATTTCAGGTCGGTAGAAGTCCACTAGGTGTCATGTCTTGTGACACAACTCTTCAGTCTGAACTTTGGCATCAGAGGTTTGCCCACCTTCATTACAAAGCTCTACCTGATGTAAGACAGATGGTAACAAGGATGCCCGAATTCCAAGTAGAGAAAGAAGGTGTATGTCCGAGATGTGCCAAAGGAAAGCTCAAAAGGGGACCATTCCCCTCAAGCCAAAGCAAGACCTCCGATATATTACAATTGGTTCACTCAGGCATACCTGAGGTTGGCATTAAGAGGGAGACTACTACACCACATACTCCTGAGCAGAATGGTGTGGTGGGAAGAAAGAACCACACAATGATGGAAGCTATTCGGGCCATGCTACATGATCAAAGACTTCCGAAGTTTCTACAGGCTGAAACTACAATCACCGCCGTATATGTACAAAATCGATGTGCTCATCAAGCATTGGGTTCCAAGACTCTTGAAGAAAAGTTCACTGCAAGGTGAACAATCCTCCGACTTTGAGTAGCTCTCAAGAGGACAACACCAGGGAACCGAAAGAAAAGGATGATGAATCAATGCCTGATGTAGAAGAACCCATGGATCCGATTGATCCTCATCCACATGAGCCTTCCTCTTCTAGGAAGAGGCCTTCATGGCTTAGGGGGATACTTGATGATGCTGAAGGACATGCTGCACCCTGAGGAACCTTCCATCAAAGTAAGAAACTTAACAGGTATCAGGGATACCTGACCATCATGAGCACGATCATACAAAATGAACCTTCATCATTCTCAGATGTCATCAAGCATTAAGTATGGAAGGATGCTATGACCATAGAATATGAGTCTATTATGGAGAATGATGTCTGGGAAGTAGTTCCCAGACCCTGGACAAGACAATTGTTACTTCAAAATGGCTTTACAAGATAAAGCATGCAGCAAATGGAAGAATGGAAAAGTATAAGGTTCATTTTGTTGCTTGTGGTTTATCCCAGGAGGGAGGTATAGACTATGATATTTGCACCTGTTGCCAGATATATGACTATCCGCTTGATCATAGCCCTTGTGGCTTCACAAGGATGGAACCTACATCAGATGGATGTTAAGACCGCGTTCTTGCATGGTTCTATCAAAGAAGAGGTCTATGTGGAGCAACCTGAAGGATTTGAGATTTATGATTGAAAATCTCATGTATGTAGGTTGAAGAAGGCTCTCTATGGGCTGAAGCAAGCACCCTAAGCATGGTATGAGATGATTGATAACTACTTGATGAAGCTGGGATTCACTAGGAGTGAAGCTGATCCTAACCTTTACTTTAAGGTTGAAGATGACAAGCCTCTCATACTGGTGTTGTATGTGGATGACCTCTTTCTAACAAGTGCAAACCCTCTCATTCACAAATGTAAGAGGGAGATGGCTTCTGAATTTGAAATGAAGGACCAAGGAGTTGAAGTGTGGCAGAAGCCAAGGGGAATTTTCCTATCTCAAGGAAAATATGTGGTAAATATATTGGAAAGATTCGGTATGATGGACTGCAAGCCTGTGACTACCTCGAGGATCTTAACTTTTAGAAGTTATATGGTAGTGATGTCGAACCAGACTTCGGAAATGCCTCTGAGTTTCAAAAAAACTCATTCGCATTGATGTTCTTGGTGAACCTCCGTCCGAACATATGTTTTGCAGTTAGCATTGTGAGCTCATATTTGGTTGAGCCTCACTGGATTGATGCCAGGAATCTTCTGAGATGTCTTCAGGACACAATCTCTCATGGATTAAGATACATTGTCGGAGATGTGAGACTACTTGGATATACTGATGTTGATTGGGCAGGCAGTGTGGTGGACCGTAAGAGCACTTCCGGGTACTGTTTCACCTTGGGATCTGCTTCGATATCCTAGATGAGCAGGAAGCAAAAGTCGGTGGCTTTAAGCACCGCCGAAGCAGGATATATTGTTGCTAGCATAACCTCGTGTGAGGCAGCCTGGTTGCGAAAGCTCTTAAGTGAGCTGTTTGGATTTACATTGGATACCACTGTGATTGTCTGTAACAACCAGAGGTGGGATTCGATTATTGAGGAATCCCGTATTCGTCAATTGCTCCAGCAGATAGACATCATCTGGGATATGGTAAGTGTAGGAATTTACAGGGTAAGTTCCACAGAAAGAATACCAAAAGGACACCGCTCACAACCAGATCTCAAATCAATACACCAGTATTTTTGACGTGGTTAAAACCCTCAGAGTGCAAGGAGGGAAACAGTCCACGGCCTGTCCCAACGTGGGTACTACAGGCAATTTATTAATCAAAGAATGAAAATTTACATAAGCTTCTCTCATGCACGGATTACCCGAACAATGACCCTCCATGCGCTTTAAATAGAACTCATGGACCAATCGGGTGTCAAGCCACGGATCAAGTGTCGGTAATACCGAGGTGAGAGTGAACCGTCGGATCACTACATATCGTGACCGTCGGATTGTAAGTTACAAAATGTACAACGGTAAAGAAACACACTTTACCTAACTCTAACCTAACTCTATACTAGACCAAGTTGAACTTAACTATATCCTATGTGTCGGAATATCCTAACATCCCCCCTTAAGAACAACTTGGGATAGGATTGAAGGATTTACAAATATGACACAATAGGAGAAGGAAGGAGGCACTAGAGCCTATCCCCCCTTAGTGACAACTTCCTGAACTCCAAGCATATATCGAAGTTTAGTGAACTTCGCCTCTGTGAGAGCCTTTGTGAAGATGTCTGCAACCTGATCATCTGTTGGACAATATTGCACTTCAAGAACATGGTCATGAATGAGCTTTCTGATGAAGTGCATGTGTAGTTCAATGTGTTTGCTGCGCTGATGCTGGACTGGATCTTTGCATAGCTGAATGGCACTTTGATTATCACACCAAAGTGTGGTTGGATGCTGCTGCTCAAAGCCAAACTCTGATAGGATCTGACGAAGCCACAAGGCTTCCTTACTAGCTTCCACGGCACCACGATACTCTGCTTCTGCTGACGAAAGAGAAATGGCAGCCTGTTTCTTACAAGCCCATGTAATAGGTCCTGAACCAAGAGTGAAGACATAACCGGCAGTAGACTTCCGATCATCAGGGTCACCAGCCCAATCAGAATCAGTGAAACCAACTAACAGAGGAGCTGCTTTGGCACTGTAATGAATCCCAAACTGTACTGTACCTCGAACATAACGAAGTATTCTTTTAGCTGCTTTCCAATGACTTTCACGGGGTTTTGCATAAAACGAGCAACAAGGCCAACAGCAAAGGAAAGATCAGGACGAGTATGGGTTAAATACAAGAGTTTTCCGACAAGTTGACGGTATAAGGTAGCATCAACTTCAGGAGAAGTACAAGAGACTGAAAGTTTGACTCCAGACTGAAAGGGAGAAGGGGCTGGCTTACAGTCTTCCATGTGAAAATGACGAAGAATATCACAAGCATACTTGGACTGGGAAAGGAAAATACCCTCTTGGGATTGCAAGACTTGAAGACCGAGAAAATAGTGTAAGTGTCCTAAGTCTGTCATTTCAAATTTCTTTTTAAGGCTTGACTTCACATGGTTTATAAGGTTGGGATCACTACCAGTAAGAATAAGATCATCAACATAAAGAACAAGGATGATAAGAGAGTTGCCCACTTTCTTGGTGTAGACAGTATTGTCAGAATGACACCTAGAAAAGCCAGATTCTAAAAGAAAGCTATCCATTTTGGCATACCAAGCCCGAGGAGCTTGCTTGAGGCCATAAAGGGATTTCTTAAGTCGACAAACAAGGCTGGAGTCTGTTTGTATGAAGCCAATGGGTTGTTCCATATAGATTTCTTCCTGCAAGTCCCCATGCAAGAAGGCAGATTTAACATCCATCTGATGGACTTCCCATTTTAAAGAGGCAGCAAGGGAAAGAACAAGGCGGATAGAGTTCATTTTGGCAACAGGGGAGAAGGTTTCAGTGTAGTCAATGCCTTCAACCTGTGAAAAGCCCTTAGCAACGAGACGAGCTTTATGTTTATCAACTTTCCCATCTGGTCCATACTTGGTTCTGTAAACCCATTTACATCTAACAAGTTTGCGTCCCTTTGGTAGAGGAACAAGATCCCATGTATCATTTGTCATCAATGAATGATATTCTTCATTCATAGCTGCTTCCCAATGTGGATGGCCTGAAGCTTCTGCAAAAGTGTCAGGATCATGATTTACTGGAGCTTGAGCCAGTAAAGAAGAGGCTCTTTCAAACTGAGAACGTGTACGTCGCTGATCTGTAGGATCACCGGCAAGATCACCTGCTGCATCCCGAGTAGCACGGACCCATCTTGGAAGTTGAGGATCCTGAGAAGGTGGGGGAGGATTATCATCCTCGCTTTCATCATCTGAAGAAGAAATGTTTTCAAAAGTAGAAGAGATAGGAAGAGGTGGCACATCCGCCGGACTAGGCTCGCAGGCCGATTTATTTTCATCAAATTTTACATCTCTTCTAATGATAACATTTTTGGACTTAAATGGAATAAGTCTATAACCTTTTACATCTTCAGAATATCCAACAAAAGTACATTTCTCACTCTTAGGTTCTAAAGCTTTATGCTTTTCATCTGGAATATGGGCCCATGCTTCACTTCCAAACACACGAAAGTGACTTACATCTGGTTTAATGGAACTCCAAGCTTCTTCTGGAGTGATATTCTCTAGAACCTTAGTAGGAGTGCGATTGATTATATAATTTGCACAATTAATTGCTTCGGCCCAAAAACTAAGACTGAGTCCTTTAGATTGCAGCATACAATTAGCCATTTCCTTTAAGGTGCGATTTTTCCTTTCAGCTACACCATTTTGTTGTGGAGTGTATGGAACAGTATGTTGCATTTGAATTCCATTTTCGGTGCAAAAGTTGATGAATGTGTTTTTAACATATTCTCCACCATTATCAGTTCTTAGCTTAAGAATTTGATGTCCAGATTGTTTTTCAACAAAGGCTTTGAAGGCCAAAAAAGTGTTAAATACTTCACTCTTGAGTTTTAAGAAGTATACCCAAGTGCGTCTGGAGAAATCATCAATGAAAGTTACGAAGTACTTGCAGCCAGAGAATGAAGCAACAGGAAGAGGACCACATAAATCACTGTGCACAAGCTGTAAAGGGGCTGAGGCGTGCCAAGAGGCACGTTTGTCAAAACTGTCCCGATGATGTTTTCCGAGTACACATCCGGAACAAACACCATCTCTGCAAGATACCATAGGAAGACCTGTCACCATATTTTCTTTACATAGATGCTGAAGGGAGCGATAGTTTAAGTGACCAAATCGCTCATGCCAAAGTTTGCTCACTTCATCATTATGAGCAACAAATACTGAGGGAAGATTGGATGACCCAAAGTTGTGAAACTTATACAACCTTTTGGAATCATCAGCAAGACCAGTAGCTAGAATCTGTTTAGGATCTTTTAGATCCTTGATTACAACATCATGAGGTGAAAATTCAACAATTTTACCTTCACCTGAATGAGTTATCTGATAGACAGATAGAAGGTTGCAGGATAAGGTTGGAACACATAATACATCATTAAACTGACCATTGTCTAGATGAACAGTTCCAGTCCCTACAACATTAAGAGATCTATCATCACCAATATATATATTTTTGGTGTTACAATCATTTAAAGAAGAAAACATGGCTTGGTTTTTGGCCATGTGACAAGAGGCTCCAGAATCAATGAGCCACTCATGAGAATGAGAAGAAGAAGAAGATACATTTAATGCATAACCAGACTGAGATGATTGATAATGACATGCAGAAAGTGCCATTCCGGAAGTTGAAGTTGAAGTAGGCTCCACATGGATGTTATGTTTCTTCATTGCGGCTTCCAAGGCTTCCATCTTCTTAAAGCATTTAGATTCTAAGTGGCCATCTCGATTACAAAAGTTACAATGTCTATCAGACTTCTTCCATTTGTTTTTATTGGTCTTATCATTTTGCTGAAATGATCTTTCATTTTGAGGCTGAGATGGTTTAGGACCATTCTTTTGAGGATATGACTTCTTAGGATTCTTTGAATTTGGTTGCTGCTGGGCGGCTAACGCTTTCGTGGAAGAGTTTCCAAGATTAAGAAGACCAAGGTGTAAGAGTTTTTCTTGTTCTCTTATTAAGGAATCACAAAAGGAGTCAAAGGAAGGGGCCTTGTATCTTGTCCTTGACAAATGAAAGCTTCCCTTGTAGAATGGAAAGTGGAAACAAATACAGAGTAGGCTGGTCCCAACTTAGTAAGGATGGAATAAATGAGGTTACCATCTTCTTTCTTAACTTTAACACCTTCCAAGAGATATCTAAGGGTCTTGAATTTGGACAAGAAATCTTCAATGCAAGAAAAACTATTAGGATCCAGAGTAAGCAGCTCATTTTCAAGTTGATGGGCTCTAATTTCATTTTTAATTCCAAAAACTTTAGCAAGTTTTTCTAATGCTTCATGAGGAGTCTCAAGTTCTGCAATGTGGAATCTAAGATCAGGAGAAACAGACATCCCTATCAAACCACGTGCTTGATCTTGTCTATTTTCCCATTTTGCCGCCTTGTCTTCATCTTTTGGTTTCTTCTCTTGGTCTGTGGCTATTCTGTAGAGACCTTTACTTCTAAGTAAATCTCCCATGTAGGCTACCCATTGGAAGTAGTTAGTGCTGTCAAGAATGACTTGGCATGGACTTTCCATTTTAAAAAAACTGAAGCTGAAGACGCTGAAAGTAAGTGTTCCAATGGATAGATCTCGAAAAAATAGGCGGTTTTAAAAAAAACGGCTCTGAAAAAGGCTTCCGGATGAAGAAGTGATGGCTTTTTTGAAAAAAAATGTTGACGTTGCCGGCAAAGTGCGCGAATGTGCGGGAATGAAAAAATCCGCCCCCACAAAATGGAGACTTGAACCCAAGACCTCTATTCTCTTAAAATAGCTTTGAACCAATTGATCTATACAAAAAATTTGAGAGAGAGAGAGAGAGAGAGAGAGAGAGAGGGGGGGGGGGGGCCTTGGTTTGCGTGCTTGCCTTGAGAAAGCTCTTTTTCCCTACAAAACACAAAACACAAAACCCAACACGAATATGCAAAGAAAAACGAACCTTACGGCTCGAAGTTAGCTTTAGCCAAAAAAACTAGAAATTTTAAAAAAAATCTCAAAGTTAGCTTTAGCCGAAAAACTAAATATTTTTCTCAATGTTTCTGATTTTCCGAGATCACACTAAGGTGCAGGGAAAAGAGCATACGCATGAGAAAAATCCTTCCTTTCTGTTTCTGATTTGCCCAGATCGCACAGAGTCGCAGGGCAAAGAGCATACGCAGAAATGAAAGGTATTGATCCGGTTAAAAAAAGGTTAAATAAACTGAGACCGAAATAAGCAGAGAGAAAATAACAGTAAACTGCAAAAAAACACTGTATACCTCCCGATCTGAAAAATGACGCAGCTAGGGCTACCGGAAACCTTTTCGCGTGAAACGAAAGGGGTTCCTCACTGGAACAGATGCTCCGAACGCAACAGAGCAGTCCTCTCGGCCCGAAAGCAGTCAGAAACAACAGATCTAGGTAACGACAGCCGCATGCAGTTCTACCGGCTTCAGATTTGGATCACCAATGGACGCGGCCCTCAAATAGCTCTGATACCATGTAGGAATTTACAGGGTAAGTTCCACAGAAAGAATACCAAAAGGACACCGCTCACAACCAGATCTCAAATCAATACACCAGTATTTTTGACGTGGTTAAAACCCTCAGAGTGCAAGGAGGGAAACAGTCCACGGCCTGTCCCAACGTGGGTACTACAGGCAATTTATTAATCAAAGAATGAAAATTTACATAAGCTTCTCTCATGCACGGATTACCCGAACAATGACCCTCCATGCGCTTTAAATAGAACTCATGGACCAATCGGGTGTCAAGCCACGGATCAAGTGTCGGTAATACCGAGGTGAGAGTGAACCGTCGGATCACTACATATCGTGACCGTCGGATTGTAAGTTACAAAATGTACAACGGTAAAGAAACACACTTTACCTAACTCTAACCTAACTCTATACTAGACCAAGTTGAACTTAACTATATCCTATGTGTCGGAATATCCTAACAGTAAGTTGATGAGAAAAGAAGCTCCATCACATTAAGATGATGTACAGGTTGATATACCTTGTCAAAGCCCCAAGGAAAGATCTAATCTGTGATTTTCCCAAACGACTTGGAGTCAGCAAGAAACCCTTGTACAAGGGTCCTGCATGTTGCATACATTGAGCTCTGGGAGCTCTGAGGGCTTGCGGTTCCTACTGGAGCAACATATGACCACAGGGTGACTCACCCTCCCCTGGTGGTGCACACTGGAACAAGATGATTCGCTCTCTTGTGGGACAAGATGATTCGCTCTCTTGTGGAACAGGATGATATGCCCTCTTGTGTAGCAGGATGATTAGTTCTCCTGTGAGGCCTGGATTGATGTGTTCTCCATGGCAGCCTGGATTGATGTGTTCTCCACGGCGATTGTAGCAGGATTGATGTGTTCTCCTGTGAGGACAGGATTGATTAGTTCTCCTGTCGAGGCATCCTACTCATGCAGTTTGGGACTCATGGGAAGTACCTCTCATCTGATCAATGAGTAGGGAAATGAAGTTAGGGACCATAGTAGTACCGATGGACGCAGCGTTGTATCTACCGTACTCCCTACGCTAGGATGACCTCCATTGATCTGGGATCAATGGTACTGGTCTGGGACCAATGGTAGGAGTTGTACCATACTATGACGCTGACTTCGGGTCGGTTGAGACTGGTCTGGGACCAGTGGTACATACTCCGAGACTGACTTTGTGTTAGTGCAGTACTGGTCTGGGACCAGTGAGAGTGGTAGATACTATGACGCTGACTTCGGGTCGGTTGAGACTGGTCTGGGACCAGTGGTACACTCTCTGAGACTGCGATACTGGTCTGGGACCAGTGGTAGGAGTGGTACTTACTATGAAGTTGGCTTCGGGTCGGCTGAGACTGGTCTGGGACCAGTGGTACGCACTCTGAGACTGACTTTGAGTCAGTGGAGGATGATATGGTCTAGGACCAGTGGAGTTGTACTCACTATGACGCTGACTGCGGGTTGGTTGAGACTGGTCTAGGACCAGTGGTACATACTTTGAGACTGACTTTGAGTCAGTATGATACATCCTCGATCATTTCTTCTTCTTCATAATTCGGACAAAAGCATAGCAGAACAGAACAATGCAAGAGCAGAGCAGACTAGAGAAAAACAATACAGATCAGTGCAGGGCAGAACAAGACAAAGCAGAACAGGCAGAATAGAGCAGAGCAGGGCAAGGGTCAGGCTGTACAGGGCAGTGCATTTGATGGATGAATAGTAACGATCGATAGACAGATTGCAGCTGAAGTTCTCCATGGTTGAGAGGGAGTGTTAAAATTGGCAACCAGGGCAAAACTTCATGTGGGTCATCTTATTCATGGCTGATAATATTTTTATTAGATTCCTCTCGTCGAGAGGTGTAGGATTGATATAAAGATCATCCGATTCCGATAAGTATTCATGGAGATATGAATTTATTTTGATTATGGAATTATTATCAAGCCGACCTACAACTCATGTAGGCTCAGAAGCCCAACAGTCGCATCTATTCACCCACCAACGTTGTGCATAAATATAAGAGGGCTTTTCCTCATTTGGACTCACTCATCTCATCACATCTCTCTCTCTCTCTCTCTACTGCGCAGAAATGAGTCTCTTCTCTACTGCGTTGAAATGGGTCTCTCTCTCACACATGTGAAGCCGGAAGCTGTTGAATTTGAAGCTGCAACTACAGAAGTAAAGATTGACTTGCGTGGCCTAGAAGATCTCCTCTTTGGAACTGCGCTGTAGGTTCATCTGAACCTCCTCTGAAAGCCGCAACTTTTGGTGGTGGAATGAAGTCAATCCGATGAACGGTTTGCAAGATATCCACTGCCCTAGTTTGAAGCCGGAAACTGCTGAAACTGAAGCTGCAATTGTAGAAGTAAAGATTGACCTGCGTGGCCTAGAAGATCTCCTCTTTGGAACTGCGCTGTAGGTTCATCTGAACCTCCTCTGAAATCCGCAACTTTTGGTGGTGGAATGAAGTCAGTCCGACGGTCGGTTTGTGAGATATCGTCTGCCCTAGTTTGATAATGAAGCCGCTAATGCTGATGCTGCTGATATAGGGTTTGCTACTGCTGATATGAATCAGATTTATTGTATTATTTCTCTCTGCTGAATTATTGAAGATAAAAGAAGATTTGATCAAAAGGTTTTCCCACACATTGTTGGGTTTGTCCCTAGCTAGCCGCCACATCTTGTGTCTCTTGTCTTCGCTTGTTTTTTGTCGATCGTTTAATGTTCTATCTGCACTTTACTTTATGTATATGTGATTGCTAATCTGTGGAATATAATAAGAAAAAGAAGTAAACTGTTATAAGCATAGAACATACCATAACTTAATAGATAGCCACGGTTCTCAAGGTGAAGCCCTTGATGCGATGTCTATCCAGAACAGACAGGATCTTGGCCTTCCAGATGAAAAAGTTGAATGCCTCGTCCAACCTGTCCTGATCCCTCAATTCGTTCATTGCCATCTCCGCTCTTCTACTGGACTCCCTCTGAGTCTTGACTTCCCTCCTGGAAGTTTTCTCCTAGACTCCCTCTGAGTCTCGATTTCCCTCCTAATAATCCTCCTGCCAATTGTTGAACTGTTCCTCTCCGATCCTCTTTGCAACTGCAAAACTTGGATCTGGATTTCTTGGCTAGAAATCCATCAAGGTAGCGGCTCCGTCTACCTTGGTTTTGTCCCATTAGGTACTGTTCTATTTCGACAGCAACAACACCCACCATCTTCCCAATCCGCAATCTGCCCACAGCTCCCTGGGCCCCAACAACTTAAGAAAATGAGCCTCTTAGCTCTGTGCAATCCCGACAAGCTGAATCGCTCCTCTGGCCAACTGTGTCAAGCCTACCTGACTGAGTAGGATGACGTGGCTCTTTGTGAGCCTCTTATGCCTCTCTTTGCCTTTGCGCTGACCCTCTATCTGACTCGAAATGTGATGCAGTCCCTCTGCGTCACTCCTCTGCCACTTTCTGCTTAGGAACAACTTTTGTCTCTCGGGTCAGCTATTTTTGCTGCAAATTTTCTGATTTAGCTGGTGCCTTCAGCTCTCCTGTGATCTGCAATGCTCTGATACCATGTTGGAATTTCTGAATCTAACTGGTTTATTTCTCCTACTTGTTTATTACTCAACAAGTTATTTAACCATATAAATACTGAAAATAAACACAAATTCAGTGTCAACCATCTACAAATCAACAACTGAAAATAATAGACAAACACACAAGGGACACCGTTATTTTTAGACAATCGTCCCTGGAAAAACCCAACTTGGGAAATCTGGTGTAGCAGTTTTGAGGGTTTTATTATTAAGTAGCTTTCTGAGTACAACTAGGGTGCCAAACTGGCTCATCCAACAAAGATATCTCTCTAGTAGTAATACCTCTTTTCGGAAGCAGATATTCGGCAAGCTTGCTCCACGAAAATCTCTACAACGCTGCTCTAAGGCTCTCCGTCAGCCCTCCTGGCCTCTGCGTTACTCTGAAGCCCACTGCATTAGCCTTTTGTTGCTCTGTGTAGGCTCTCTAGCACTATGCGTCACTCACGCAGGCCCTGCTAGCCTCTGCGTAGTCACTTTGGCCCTCTATGTGGCTCCTGCTGGCTCTGCATAGCCTTCTCTGCCTCAGTGCTAATCCTTTGGCATTATCTCTGCCTCTCTACTATACACTCACTTTCCCTCGCTGCAACTTTGATCACTTGTTCGATTTTCCCCTGCTCCAGAAAATTGAACTCACTGATCAATCTTGGCGTATCTCGAATTGACCCTTAAGCCTCTTCTTATACTTTTTCTGTTGAGTCTCCAACGACCGAGATTAAATCTCTAATCAACATCTAAGATTAGATTTGGCTTGATCCATGTGATTTAGAACCTTCTCACCCAGTTTTATATTAATACCCATTAATATTTTTATTTTCCTAAGTTTAGACTTCAGAACCCATTAAAAATATTAATTATTTTAATATCTCTCTAAATGGGTGGAATTTCCCCAAACCATTTATGGGTCTTGGAGATCTCATCTGCTTTAGCCTCTCCACCAATTATCATGGCTAGAGCACATCCGATGCTACCCCAAATCAACACCAACTATGCAGTGCCTCTGGCGCTGCAGAGACTGTGGCTTTGACGACTGCAAGGTCACTGTGTTAACCACGAAGAAGGGTTGAGTCCCTCAAGCTAATCGGAAAAGGGTTTCCCTAGGAGTCTATCAACTTAGTTTATGCTAGGAGGTAAGTTTTTACTGCAAACTAGATCCTAGAATGCTTGTGTAAAGATGATGAGTGAAATTTCTTGAGTTAAGATTGTTTAAGTGCTTAAGTACTCAAGTTATGATTTCTTTTTATGACAACAATGCTTAACAACAATTAGAGGACAATATTTTGAAACAAGACAAGTGCTTAAGGATACAAGTGGCAATGAATCAATCCACAAAATACTTAGAGTAAATTTTCCATTTTGTCAATTAGCCATTGATGCCAACAAACTTTACTCAAGGTGTTCTTATCACAATGCCAATTAGATTCAAAATGTCAAAGTTAAGTAGATCAGAATTTTAGAGCTCGAATGTATGAGTGCTTTAAGTGTAAAATTCATAAATCCTTGCTTTAGAAAAAAATTTCTCTTCCAGATCTGAATTTTGCTGCAAATTTCTCAATTGATGGCCTTGCAAAAAATTTCTAGAGACTAGATCTTAACCTCAAGGGCCTAGATCTAGCTCAACTTCATCCTCTTCTTTTGATTTCACTTGAAAAAATGAAAATAAAACACCCAAACCGCAAATATATACAAAATCTTAATGTCGAAGGAAATGTAACTAGGTTCGGTCTTCATAAATGTACTTTTGATATTTGTATTTATTCAAGAAAAGAAATATTATTTTTATAATATATGTCAATGAGTTTCTTGCTCATTGAAATAGGTCTAGCACATGTTAAAGTGCTAAAGATGAGTCAAATGGTCAAAAGATTATGTTGAAGACCTTAAGGGCATGTTACACCATGTATATAATTGTATTAGAGTAAAAAGGAATACCTCCAAGGAAAGTCAAAGTCATCTCCTTGCAACGAAAGCCTTCAAGCAGCAAAATGGTGAAGAAATATACAAGTCGGCCTCAAGTCTTCATGTCGGCCTCAAGTCGTCTCAAAAGAAGGAGACAAACTCCTATATAAGGAGCCATTAGACCTCCTCAACAAAGAACATCATCATCTCTGAAATCAGCGAGATAGAGGACAAGTAAAGGGTACCAAAAAGGAAAGTCTAAGGGTCTCCAAGTGCAGCGAAGAAGAAGGGAAGAAGAGCGAAGTTTTGGACTGTTTCTAGGGCTAGAAACAATCACACGTGTGAAGAAAAAGGAGGATTGTATGCGGGTACAACAACAGTAACATAACAATCAAGTATCCATCTTTATTTAGGCTAGATCTTAGGCCTACAAGACCTCTCACTCAAGCGAAGAAGTCCCTCTCTCAAGCGAAGATAAAAAGAGCCTAAAAAACCAAGCTAACCTATCACACGTGCGAGAATTTAGGGCTGCTGTATAGTCATATCAGTTTGCATATATATTTCAAGAAGTATTTCGTTGGAGCAAGAAAAGGGTGTCTCCATAAGCAAAGGACATCACCAAGAATTGAAGAAGGAACATCTCATCTAGAAACTCACATAAGCAAGGTCTATCTCTAGACAAGGAATGAAGAAGAAGGTCAAAGTGCTGGGGAGAAAAGTGTCGGAAGAAGGAAGACTAAGTGTCGGAGAACAAAGTGCAGAAAGGAGGAAGGACTTGACTTGTGCTTGGAGGACATCCTAGTCAAGGGTCTAGGGTTTGGCATTGATCAATAAAGAAGCTTCAATAAGAGAAACTTACCAAAAGGTTTTCCTCTCTAAGAGAGATAGGTTTTGTGATGCAGGAGCATCTGTTAAATTTGGACAACTAGGTCCAAACTCCATGTTCTGATGCTCAGATTAAGAGGCTAATATTTTTGTTGGATTCCTCTTTCTGAGAGGTGTAAAATCCATATAAAAATAGTCTTAATCCAATGAGCAGAACTTATATTTTGAATTTATTATTCTTAATAAATTATATGTGCAAAGGTCAGCCAGTTTTGTAATGTAGGCTCACATGCCCAACAGATGTGTCACACACCCTCATTGATGGATATATATATACAGGAAAAGTTGGAGAGAATTTGATCACAACACAACTCACATCTTCCTCTCTCATCCTAAAAAGTACGAGCTACCTGGAGGACGAATTTCAGCGACACGTGGGAAGGACGAAGAGGATTTTTCTGCTGCTAGGGTTTCTGCTGCTAGGGTTTCGCAGAAGTTTGACCAGCGTTGACTTTGGTCAACACTTGGTCCAAACAAGCTGAAAACTTGTGGGAGGTTCGATTTTTGAAGGCCATACTACCTGGCACAAAAATCGAGGTCAAAGGGTTGACCGTTTTGCTGCTGCGTTGACTTTTAGCTTGCTGCCCCTGCGTTGACTTTTCAGGACAGCGTTGACTTTTGTAGAACTGACTTGGGTTGAATCATCTACTGGTTGGAGGGTTGTTGTGACACATGCTGGGCTGGCTGACCAAAGGAGACTTTGTTGGTTGAAGCATCCTGTTGACCGCCGAAACTAACACATACATTTTTCTTGTTTTTGATTTGTCTTCTGTAAGATCTGCTTATATGTTCTATCTGCATTTTGCTTATCTACTTGTATGATTGTTGTGAGAAAAGTGAAATTGCTCTTAGCATAGAACATCTACAAAAATTTACATGGTATCGGAGCTGAGGTGAAGACAAACTCTATCTATAGCAATCATCATCGAAGGAAATGGATTCCTCTAAGCTTGAATTCAGGGAGAATGACAAGCTGACTGGAAGTGATGACTTCCATGCCTGGAAGGTGTTATTAGATCTCAAATTAGAAGATCATGATCTCCTAGATCATGTGACAGGGAAGATTCAAGAACCTCCATCAAATGCCTCTGCTGCTGTTAAACACAAGTATAAGAAGGGAGAAATCAGAGCAAAACTGCTGATCAGGGAATCCATAAATAAGAGTCTGGTTGCCTACATATCTGAACTAGGCACATCCAAGGAGATGTATGACAAACTGATACTTATGTTCCGAGTAAACAATGTGAACCAAGTGCTATTCCTCAAGAACAAGTTGAAGAATATGAAGAAGGGCCGAGACGAGTCTATTCAAACTTTCTTTATGAAGTTGACCGAAACCAGGAACAATCTGCTAGCTATTGGGGAGACAATAGCTGATCGTGAGATGGTTCTCACCGCACTTGGAGGACTTCCATATGAATGGCAAGTACTCACAACTACCATTCTCAACAATAATACCATCCCTAACTTTGATGAGCTTCTGTCTAGATGTATGCAAGAAGAAACAAGGATGAAGGAATTTGATAATGAAAGAAATGCTGCCTATGTTGCTCATTCCCGAAAGAAGAACTCTGGTGGTTCCAAGGACAAAGGAAGGACTAAGACTCAAAAGAAGAAGGGTAAATGTTTCACCTGCCATAGGACTGGACACTATGCTAGAGAATGCCCCTTCCAGAAGAATTCTCCCGATAGTGACGACAACAACAACAATCGAAGGAATGGGAATCAAAGAAATGACAAATCCAAAGGAAAGAGGAAGGCTCACTTTGAAGGAAACCATCCACCTTCTAAAAGGACCAGAAATACCAGGTATGAGGAGTCTAATGTTGTTGATAAAAGAAATGAGTATATTCTAATATCCGCTCTCTCAGCTGCATCTCCGCCCGACACTATGGATGTCTGGCTAATCGATAGTGGTGCCTCAAGACACATCACCGGATTCAAGGAAGCACTTTCTGACATGGTTGAAAGGGATACTAATCTAGAAATTATCCTTGGGGATAATGCCACTTATCCTGTGAAAGGGACTGGGACTGTGACCCTCCACTTGTCTCAAGGACAAGTCCTCCATCTACAAGATGTACTCTATGTACCCAAATTGAAGAAGAACCTTGTGTCTGTATCTGCCATGGAAGACAAAGGATTCAATGTAACTTTCTCTGATGGAAAGGTACTCATGTGGAAGAAGAGCTTCAAGGAAGCTATCTCAATTGGTTTTAGAGTTGGTACACTCTACCAGGTTGGAGGGAGTCCGTTGGGAGCTATGACTTGTGATACTATCCGTCAAAACGAACTATGGCATCGAAGATTTGGACACCTTCATTACAAGGCTCTTCCCGAAGCAAGGAAGGTGGTGACAGGGATGCCTGATTTTGGAAATAATCATAAAGGTGTATGTAAGGGTTGTGCTGAAGGAAAACATACAAGGGGTCCTTTCCCGTCAAGTGTCACAAAGACATCTGAGATATTGCAACTGGTCCATTCTGATCTTTCCGGTATGTTGCCTGTAACATCCCTGGGGGGATGTTCTTACTATATGACATTTACTGATGACTTCTCTCGCAAAACCTGGATATACTTCTTGAAGAAGAAGGATGAGGCTTTCATGTGGTTCTGTACCTTCAAAGCCTTGGTGGAAAATATGACCGGAAAGAAGATCAAGATTTTGAGGACTGACAATGGCACTGAATATGAGTCAAATGAGTTCAAAGACTTTTGCAGAGAAGCTGGCATTAAGAGGGAGACTACCACTGCATATACTCCTGAGCAGAATGGTGTTGCTGAACGCAAGAATAGGACTATTGTGGAAGCTGCCCGTGCCATGCTATGTGACCAGGGTCTTCCAAAGTTTCTGTGGGGAGAAGCTGCAAATACTGCTGTTTACATTCAAAACCGATGCCCTCACTCCGCTTTGGACTCCAAAACTCCCGAAGAGGTTTTCTCTGGTAAGAAACCTGATGTCTCACATTTTAGAATTTTTGGATGTCCTGTCTATTTTCATGTGCTGAAAGAAAAGAGAAGTAAGCTGGATGCTACTGGGAAGAAAGGAATGTTTGTGGGCTACAGTGAGACTTCTAAGGCATATAGATTCTATGTACCTGGTCAAAGGGAAGTAGAGATAAGCCATGATGTCACTTTTGACGAAGATGCTTCCCTGAAGAAAGTAGTAGATCTTCCTAGATCTGAAGAAAACCATGAAGAAAGACCTGGAAATCTGGAAGAACCCCAGGATGAGACTATGCCTGATGTTGAAGGGCCAATGGACCCTATTGATCCTTCCCCTTCTCTAGGAAAGAGGCCATCATGGCTCAGGGACACCCTCGAAGATGCTGAGGGTCATGCTGCCCCAAGGGGAACATTCCGAGAAAGCAAGAAGCCGTGTAGATACCAAGGGTATCTAGCTGCCATGAGTACTATTATACAATCTGAACCTGGATCTTTTGAAGAAGCCATCAAGCATCAAGTCTGGAAGGATGCTATGCATGAAGAATATGAGGCTATTATGAAGAATGATGTCTGGGATGTGGTCCCGAGACCGAAGGACAAATCTGTTGTCACCGCTAAATGGCTCTACAAGATTAAACATGGATCTGATGGGAGTGCTGAAAAGTTTAAGGCAAGATTTGTTGCCCGTGGCTTCTCTCAAAAGGAAGGAATTGACTATGACGATATATTTGCACCCGTGGCTCGATATACCACCATCCGATCCATCATAGCCCTTGCTGCTACGCAAGGATGGAGTCTTCATCAGATGGATGTCAAGACCGCTTTTCTGCATGGTGCAATAAAGGAAGAGGTGTATGTAGAACAACCTCTGGGATTTGAACTTCAAGATCGAGACACTTATGTCTGCAGGTTGAAGAAAGCCCTCTATGGGTTAAAGCAAGCACCCAGAGCTTGGTATGAGAGGATGGATAGTTACTTGATGAAGCTGGGCTTCACTCGAAGCAATGCTGATCCAAACCTTTACTTTAAGGTTGAGGAAGGAAAGCCTCTCATTCTAGTGCTGTATGTGGACGACCTCTTCCTGACAGGGGATGACCCTCTCATTCATCAATGTAAGAGGGAGCTTGCTGCTGAGTTCGAGATGAAAGACCTAGGACTGATGCACTATTTCCTAGGCCTGGAGGTCTGGCAGAGACCTGGAGAGATTTTCCTTTCTCAAGGAAAGTATATTGTGAAGCTTCTGGAAAGATTTGGGATGGTGGACTGTAAGTCCGTGTCGACACCAATGGAACTCAACTTTAAGAAGTTGAGTGGCAGCGCTGCAGGGCCTATCTTGGCCAATCCTACTGAGTATCGTCAACTCATAGGAGCTTTGATGTTCTTAGTGAACACCCGTCCGGACATATGTTTTGCAGTGAATACTTTGAGTCAACAGATGGTTGAGCCTCATCATTTTCACTGGGTTGGTGCCAAGAATCTTTTGAGATATCTTCGGGGCACGATAAACCATGGGCTGAGATACACTGCCGGGAGTGTGATACTCCGGGGATATACTGATGCCGATTGGGCTGGCAGTGTGGTGGATCGTAAGAGCACATCTGGATGCTGTTTCGATCTTGGTTCTGCTTCGATCTCATGGATGAGCAGGAAGCAGAAGTCGGTGGCTTTGAGCACCGCGGAGGCCGAATACATTGCTGCTAGTATGGCCTGTTGTGAAGCAGTTTGGTTGAGGAAGCTCTTTAGTGAGCTGTTCCAACATGTGCTAGATACCACTGTAATACTCTGTGATAATCAGAGTGGGATTCGTATGACTGAGAATCCTGTGTTCCACGATCGATCCAAGCATATTGATATCAGGTACCACTTTATCCGGGATATGGTACAACGAGGCGCCGTAAGGCTCGATCATATAGGAACTGATGAGCAGGTCGCGGATATTCTCACTAAGCCCCTGGGGAAGGTCAAGTTCCTAACCTTCCGTGAGAGTCTTGGTGTCGTGGAAAGACCCTATGATGTGGGTCCTGTTGGACGATGAGCTCTGGGAGCTCTGGGGGGCTTTGGGGATAGCTTCTCGGAGCTATAAGCACTCATAATGCTTCTGCCCCACCCTTGTGATTATTGAGCTGGTTCGCCACTCATTTAATCTGTGCCCCGTATGCATCCTACCCATTGAGTTCAGGGCTCATGGGAAGTACCTCTCATTTGGCCAATGAGGTGTGGAAAAGCTAGAGACTATTAGCAAAGACTGATGGACGCATCAGAGATTGCCGTACTCTCTATCTAGGATGGCATGGTCCAACCACTTGATCTGGGATCAAGATTTGTGAGGTCTGGGACCTCTGGACTGATTATGTCAGTCGGGGAATGATGTCTTTGTGACTGACCCACTTCTGTTCTGAAATAAAGAAGCCAGCAAAGCAAGTTTCGGCGGGATGACTCACAATGTTAATTGCACTAATAGATGGAGTTCTCCCTAGTTGAGAGGGAGTGTTAAATTTGGACAACTAGGTCCAAACTCCATGTTCTGATGCTCAGATTAAGAGGCTAATATTTTTGTTGGATTCCTCTTTCTGAGAGGTGTAAAATCCATATAAAAATAGTCTTAATCCGATGAGCAGAACTTATATTTTGAATTTATTATTCTTAATAAATTATATGTGCAAAGGTCAGCCAGTTTTGTAATGTAGGCTCACATGCCCAACAGATGTGTCACACACCCTCATTGATGGATATATATATACAGGAAAAGTTGGAGAGAATTTGATCACAACACAACTCACATCTTCCTCTCTCATCCTAAAAAGTATGAGCTACCTGGAGGACAAATTTCAGCCACACGTGGGAAGGACGAAGAGGATTTTTCTGCTGCTAGGGTTTCTGCTGCTAGGGTTTCGCAGAAGTTTGACCAGCGTTGACTTTGGTCAACGCTTGGTCCAAACAAGCTGAAAACTTGTGGGAGGTTCGATTTTTGAAGGCCATACTACCTGGCACAAAAATCGAGGTCAAAGGGTTGACCGTTTTGCTGCTGTGTTGACTTTTAGCTTGCTGCCCCTGCGTTGACTTTTCAGGACAGCGTTGACTTTTGTAGAACTGACTTGGGTTGACTCATCTACTGGTTGGAGGGTTGTTGTGACACATGCTGGGCTGGCTGACCAAAGGAGACTTTGCTGGTTGAAGCATCCTGTTGACCGCCGAAACTAACACATACATTTTTCTTGTTTCTGATTTGTCTTCTGTAAGATCTGCTTATATGTTCTATCTGCATTTTGCTTATCTACTTGTATGATTGCTGTGAGAAAAGTGAAATTGCTCTTAGCATAGAACATCTACAAAACTTTACAGCATCTGACCCCCCTTAATCAAAAGAGGAATCCAAAGCGGAGAATGAGAGGACGTGGACCATTGGAGCAAAACCAAGAAAATCTATTTAAAACAGAGCTAATTAGATGGACTTAATTAAATATTATTTGCCATATGTATTCACATGTATGCATGTAGAGAGAATTAAGGGTTGTTGAGATATTTGCGATAGGATATAAAGGAGAAGATTGATCAGATCCTTTTGAGTGATCCGATCCAATATTTCTTATATATATATGATGAACCTGCGTGTTCAAGGGGAGAGTAATATAGTAATATAGAGTGAGAGATAGAGTATTCAAAATGTAATCGATTGGGAGCTTGTTCTAAGGCTGAAACGCCTTAGCATGTAATTGTTTTGTATAATACAAAAAGTGTGCCTTGTGTTGATTTTGTGCGCCTGTGTGTATTTTATAAACCGTCTGAATGTTCCAGTGTTGTAGGTTTGATCGACCATCGATCACTGGAGGATCGATGGCGATCCATCAATAAACGAATAACTGTGTTATATGAATGTTGTATGGAGTGATAACAGTGTAAGTGGCAGAGTAAGGTAGAGGAAGCCCGAGCGTAGCGTAAGTCCATCAATAGAACGAGAAGTGAAGAGTGATGCACAGGATCTGTTGGATCTCAGAGACCAATGGTCCAGATCCAGTTGCTGTGGAGTAGAACCTTTATATTGCATCGGCAGAGTTGCTTCATAAGGGCGGACCTCAGGCTTTAAGGACTTGCGATGATGCGATAGATCATGGACCGTCGGATCGAGAGTCAGGATCGACGGTCGCGATCTAATCGTTGATCGCAAATCGGAGGGGCCAAGATCAAAGGACGGAGGAATGCCAATAAGCGATGGCCAATACACCGATAGCCGACTAAGCGCCGATCGGCGATCGGAGATAACGAAGGTCGGCGCAGCGCTGTTGGAAATATTAGAGGAGCGGACCCGACATTTTATAGTTGGGGCCGTAATGTATTTGAAATCCGGCCTTAAGTGTTCGGGCGCGTGTATCCTGTGTATCCCAATAGTTGAATGGTCCCGAGTTTAAAGGCTTAAGGCCTCAATAACACTTCCGATAGGTTTGTGGGCCATAACCCACAGGCCTCAGGATCGAAATTATAAAGAAAGGGGAAACTGGTATACCCCAAAATCTCCTTTCATCATTTGGTATCAGAGCGGGGAAAGGGAAGAAGATTTCCTCCGTGAAGGAAGAAGGAGTGCAAGGAGAAGGAGAAGACGTATAGTTGATGAAGCTGGAGAGTTTATGGTCTTATTGTCGTGCAGAGAACGACATCAGAAGGTGAGAAGACTTGCAGCAAGCCTAGAGCTTGGAGTGCTCAAATGGTTCCATAGAGGAGAGAAACAGAAGGATGCCAAAATACTAAGCCTAGGAGAAAGCTTGGTGAGGTATCATGTAGCAAAGGAAGATTGTTATTGCAGAGGTTTGGTAGCAGCTCACAGAAAATCATAAAGGCAATTCCACAGGGATGTGGGTAGAATTGCTAAGCGATAAGGAGAAGCATATGATCAGGAGGTCATAAATGTTTGTGCATTGGGAGTCTGATGCAGGAGCATCTGACCCCCCTTAATCAAAAGAGGAATTCAAAGCGGAGAACGAGAGGACATGGACCATCAGAGCAAAACCAGAAAAGTCTGTTTAAAACAAAGCTAATTAGATGGACTTAATTAAATGTAATTTGCCATATGTATTCATATGTATGCATGTAGAGAGAATTAAGGGTTGTTGAGATATTTGTGATAGGAGATTAAGGAGAAGATTGATCGGATCCTTCTGAGTGATCCGATCCAATATTTCTTATATATATATATGATGAACCTGCGTGTTCAAGGGGAGAGTAATATAGTAATACAGAGTGAGAGATAGAGTATTCAAAATGTAATCGATTGGGAGCTTGTTCTAAGGCTGAAACGCCTTAGCATGTAATTGTTCTGTATAATACAAAAAGTGTGCCTTGTGTTGATTTTGTGCGCCTGTGTGTATTTTATAAACCGTCTGAATGTTCCAGTGTTGCAGGTTTGATTGACCATCGATCACTGGAGGATCGATGGCGATCCATCGATAAACGAATAACTATGTTATATGAATGTTGTATGGAGTGATAACAGTGTAAGTGGCAGAGTAAGGCAGAGGAAGCCCGAGCATAGCGTAAGTCCATCAATAGAACGAGAAGTGAAGAGTGATGCACAGGATCCATTGGATCTCAGAGACCAACGGTCTAGATCCAATCGCTGTGGAGCAGAACCTTTATATCGCATCGACAAAGTTGCTTCATAAGGGCGGACCTCAGGCTTTAAGGACTTGCGATGATGTGATAGATCATGGACTGTCGGATCAAGAGTCAAGATCGGTGGTTGTGATCTAATCGCTGATCGCAAATTGCAGGGGCTAATATCAAAGGACGGAGGAATGCCGATAAGCGATGGCCGATACGCCGATAGCTGACTAAGTGCCGATTGGCGATCGGAGATAACGAAGGTCGGCGCAACATTGTTGGAAATATTAGGGGAGTGGACCTGACGTTTTATAGTTGGGGCCGTAATGTATTTGAAGTCCGGCCTTAAGTGTTTGGGCACGTGTATCCTGTGTATCCCGATAGTTGAATGGCCCCGAGTTTAAAGGCTTAAGGCCTCAATAACACTTCCGATAGGTTTGTGGGCCATAGCCCACAGGCCTTAGGATTGAAATTTATAAAGAAAGGGGAAATTGGTATACTCCAAATTCTCCTTTCATCATTTTGGCCCTGGTAAAGAGCCAACATTTGTGTACTTTTCTTTATGTTTTTGGTAGCAATTTAATGAAACACACATTCTAATAATAAGAAGATGATCAAGTTAAGATAATTGTAAAAGTGCTTCACAAATTTCTATCAAGTCAAGAAGAATCCTAATATACATACTAGCCCTTGGTTCTTCAACACTTAAAACCCCAAAACCCAAGTTAGAAAAAAATTTACAAAATTATTTACAAAATTTTACAAATATACAAGGGTTTTGAAAATTAAATTTTTCGAGAAATAAATTTATTATTGTTAAATTGGCAACTAGGGCCAAACTTCATGTGGGTCAGCTTATTCATGGCTAATAATATTTTTATTATATTCCTCTCGTTGAGAGGTGTAGGATTGGTCTAAAGACCATCCGATTCTGATAAGTATTTATGGAGATATGATTTTATTTTGATTATGGAATTATTATCAAGCCGACCTACAACTCATGTAGGCTCAGAAGCCCAACAGTTGCATCTATTCAAACATCAACGTTGTGTATAAATACAGGAGGACTTTTCCTCATTTGCACTCACTCATCTCATCACATCTCTCTCTCTCTCTCTCTCTCTCTCTATTGCGCAGAAAAGAGTCTCTTCTCTACTGCGCAGAAAAGGGTCTCTCTCTCACACGTGGAAAGAAGCTGTTGAACCTAAAGATGCAACTGCAGATCCAAACTTTGACATGCGTGGACCTAAAGATCTCCTCTTCAGAACTGTGCTGTAGGTTCATCTGAACCTCCTCTGAAGGCTGCAAATTTTGGTGGTGGAATCAAGCCAATCCGACGGACAATTTGCGAGATATCCACTGCCCTAATTTGAAGGAAGCCGTTGAAACTGAAGTTGCAACTGTAGATCCAAACTTTGACCTGTGTGGACCTGAAGATCTCCTCATCAAAACTGTGCTGTAGGTTCATCTGAACCTCCTCTGAAGGCTGCAACTTTTGGTGGTGGAATCAAGCCAATCCGACGGACGGTTTGCGAGATATCGACTGCCCTAGTTTGAAGGAAGCTGCTGAAACTGAAGCTGCAACTGCAGATCCAAACTTTGACCTGCGTGGACCTGAAGATCTCCTCATCAAAACTGCATTGTAGGTTCATCTGAACCTCCTCTGAAGGCTGCAACTTTTGGTGGTGGAATCAAGCCAATCCGACGGATGGTTTGCGAGATATCGTCTGCCCTAGTTTTGATGATGAAGCCGCTAACGCTGATGCTGCTGATCTAGGGTTTGCTATTGCTGATATAAATTACATTTATTGTACTATTTCTCTCTGCTGAATTATTGAAGATAAGAGAAGATTTGATCAAAGGGTTTCCCCACACATTGTGGGGTTTGTCCTTGGCTAGCTGCCACATCTTGTGTCTCTTGTCTTGGCTTGTTTTTTGTCGATCGTTTAATGTTCTATCTGCACTTTACTTTATGTACATGTGATTGCTAATCTGTGGAATATAATAAGAAAAAGAAGTAAACTGTTATAAGCATAGAACATACCATAACTTAACATGGTATTAGAGTTGAGGTGAAGACAAAGCTCGAGCAAGAGTAAGAGCAATCATTGAAGAGAAGATAGGCAAGGCTATCCTAGAAGAACATGGAGTGTTGGACCATGTGAAAGGCAATATTGTTGAGCCTCCATCAAATGCATTCGTTGTTGCCAGGTACAAATGGAAAACCGGAGAAGTCAAAACAAAGAAGATCATCTGGGACTCTATCGACAAGCACTTGGTGGCCTACATCTCTGACATGAACACCTCCAAGGAAATCTACAATAGATTGGTGAGTTGATTTAAAGTTAATGATGCAAATCAAGTTTTGTTTCTTAGAAATAAGTTGAGGGAAATCAAGAAGGGTAAAGATGAGAGTATGCAAGCATACTTATTAAGAATCACTGAGATCAAGAATGATCTCCTATCTATTGGGGATACTATTACTGATAGGGAAATGGCACTCACAACTCTTGGAGGATTACCATCCGAATGGTACGTGTTCAAGACTACTCTTCTGAACGATCATGTAATTCCTGGTTTCAAGGAATTAATGGCTAGATGCATTCTAGAAGAAACAAGGGTAGAAGAGCAAAAATGCCCTTCCCTAAAGGTCCTCCTGTTGCCTTTTCTTCTCATGCTAAGAAAAGAAATAATTCCGAGTCTAAATCAAAAAGAAAGGTTGGACCTAAGGGTGGAAGAAAAGGACAATGTTACATTTGCAATAAAGCAGGTCACTATGCAAGGGAATGCCCTAGTAGAAAGGACTCTCACCGTGACGATGATCAAAATCCCTCTCATGGTAATCGAAGGATGGAAAATTCAATAGCAAAGGTAAAAGGAATGTTGGAAATCAAGGAAGAGGACAACCATTCAAGAAGGCTAGAAATTCCCAGATGTATTGAATGCACCTGACCTCCGAAAGAACCTGGTGTCCATTGTGGCAATGGAAGACAAAGGCTACAAGGTAACCTTCAGCGATGGCAAGGTACGTGTATCAAAAAATAATGTTAAAGATGCTTTTACTCTTGGTTTTCGTGTTGATTCATTATATCAGGTCGATGAAAGTCATGTAGGTGTCATGTCTTATGACACATCTCTTCAGTCCGAACTTTGGCATTGGAGGTTTGCCCACCTTCATTACAAATATATACCCGATGTAAGACATATGGTAATAGGGATGCCCGAATTCCGAGTAGAAAAAGAAGGTGTATGTTCGAGATGTGCCGAAGGAAAGCTCAAAAGGGGACCATTCCCCTCAAGCCTAAGTAAGACCTCCGATATATTATAGTTGGTTCACTCAGGCATACCTGAGGTTGGCATTAAGAGGGAGACTACTACACCACATACTCCAGAGCAGAATGGTGTGGCACCATACGATTGTGGAAGCTGTCTATATGGGTAGATGATGTAACATTGCCTAATGTGGAAGAACCGATGGATCCTATTTATCCACCTGAGCCTTCTTCTGCCAGGAAGACGCCTTCATGGCTTAGGGGCATACTTGATGATGTTGAAAGACATGCTTCACACCAAGGAACCTTCCATGAAAGTAAGAAACCCAACAGGTATCAAGGATACCTGACCAGTATGAGCACAATCATACAAAATGAGCCTTTATCATTGTAAGATGTCGTCAAGCATCAAGAATGGAAGGATGCTATGACCATTATGAAGAATGATGTCTGGGAAGTAGTTCCCAAACCCTAGGACAAGACAATTGTTACTTCAAAATGGCTTTACAAGATAAATCTGCAGCAGATGGAAGTACGGAATAGTATAAGGCTCATTTTGTTGCTCGTGGTTTCTCCCAAAAGGAAGGTATAGACTATGATGTGATATTTGCACCTGTTGCTAGATATACGACCATCTGCTTGATCATAGCCCTTGTGGCTTCACAAGGATGGAACCTACATTAGATGGATGTCAAGACCGCGTTCTTGCACAGCTCGATCTAAGAAGAGGTCTGTGTGGAGCAACCCGAAGAATTTGAGATTTATGATTGAAAATCTCATGTATGCAGGTTGAAGAAGGCTCTCTATGGGCTAAAGCAAGCACCCCGAGCATGGTATGAGAGGATCGATAACTACTTGATGAAGCTGGGATTCACTAGGAGTGAAGTCGATCCTAACCTTTACTTTAAGGTTGAAGATGACAAGCCTCTCATACTGGTGTTGTATGTGGATGACCTCTTTCTAACAGGTGAATACCCTCTCATTCACAAATGTAAGAGGGAGTTGGCTTCTGAATTTAAAATGAAGAACCAAGGACTTGAAGTGTGGCAGAAGCCAAGGGAAATTTTCCTATCTCAAAGAAAATATGCGGTGAAGATTCTGAAAAGATTTGGTATGGTGGACTGCAAGCCTATGACTACCTCGAGGATCTTAACTTTCAGAAGTTATATGGTAGTGATGTCGAACCAGATTTGGGAAATGCCTCTGAGTTTCAAAAACTGATTCGTGTTGATGTTCTTGGTGAACCTCTGTCCGAACATATGTTTTGCAGTTAGCATTGTGAGCTCATATTTGGTTGAGCCTCACTAGATTGGTGCTAAGAATCTTCTGAGATGTCTTCAGGACACAATCTCTCATGGATTGAGATACACTACCGGAAATATGAAACTGCATGATTATTCGAATACTGATTAGGCAGATAGTGTGGAGGACCACTGGAGCACTTTTTAGTGTTGTTTCTCTTTGGATTCTGCTTTGATATAATGGATGAGCAGGAAACAGAAGTCGGTTGCCATAAGCACTGCCAAGACCGGATACATATCTACGAGTATGATCTCGTATGAAGTTGCTTGGTTGGGGAAGCTCTTCAGTGAGTTGTTTGAACACATACCACTATGATTCTCTGTAACAACCAGAGGTGGGATTCGATTATTGAGGAATACCGTATTCGTTGATTTCTCCAGTAGATAGACATCATCTGGGATATGGTAAGTCGATAAGCAAGGAGGCTCCATCGCATTAAGATGATGTACAGGTCGGTACACCTTGTCAAAGCCCTGAGGAAAGATCTAATCTATGATTTTCCGAAACGACTTGGAGTCGTCAAGAAACCCTTGTACAAGGGTTCTGCATATTGCATTCATTGAGCTCTGGGAGCTCTGAGGGCTTGCAGTTCTTACTGGAGCAAGATACGACCACATGGTGACTCACCCTCCCTTAGTGGTGCGCACTCGAACAAGATGATTCGCTCTCTTGTGGGACAAGATGATTCACTCTCTTGTGGAACAAGATGATTCGCTCTCCTGTGTAGTAGGATGATTAGTTCTCCTGTGAGGCCTGGATTGATGTATTTTCCATGGCGATTGTAGCAAGATTGATGTGTTCTCCTGTGAGGCCTGGATTGATGTGTTCTCCATGGTGAGTGTAGCAGGATTGATGTGTTCTCCTGTGAGGCCTGGATTGATGTGTTCTCCATGGCGATTGTAGCAGGATTGATGTGTTCTCCTGTGAGGCTTGGATTGATGTGTTCTACATGGCAATTGTAGCAGGATTGATGTGTTCTCCTGTGAGGATAGGATTGATTATTTCTCCTATCGAGGCATCCTACCCATGCAGTCTGGGACTCATGGGAAGTACCTCTCATCTAATCAATGAGCAGGGAAATGAAGTTAGGGACCATAGTAGTACCGATGGACGCATTGTTGTATCTACTATACTCCCTAAGCTGGGATGACCTCCATTGATTTGGGATCAATGATACTAGTCTAGGACTAGTGGTAGGAGTGGTACATTCTATGACACTAACTTCGGGTCAGTTGAGACTAGTTTGGGACCAGTGGTACGCACTCTAAGACTGACTTTGAGTGAGTGGAGGATGTTACTAGTCTGGGACCAGTGGTAGGAGTTGTACATACTATGACATTGACTTGGGGTCAGTTGAGACTGGTCTGGGACCAGTGGTACATACTCTTAGGCTAACTTTAAGTCAGTATGATAAATCCTCGATCATTTCTTCTTCTTCATAATTCGGACAAAAGCAGAGCAGAACAAAACAAAAGCTGAGCAGAACAGAGCAGTACAGATCAGTACAAGGCAAAACAAGACAAAGTAGAACAGGCAGAATAGAGCAGAGTAGGGCAAGGGTCAGGCTGTACAGGGTAGTGGATTTGATGGATGAATAGTGGCGACCGACAGACAGATTGCAGATGAAGTTCTCCCTAGTTGAGAGCGAGTGTTAAATTGGCAACTAGAGCCAAACTTCATGTGGGTCAGCTTATTCATGGCTGATAATATTTTTATTAGATTCCTCTCGTTGAGAGGTGTAGGATTGATTTGAAGATCATTAGATTCTGATAAGTATTTATGGAGATAGGAATTTATTTTGATTATGGAATTATTATCAAGCTGACCTACAACTCATGTAGGCTCAGAAGCCCAACAGTCGCATCTATTCAAACATCAACGTTGTGTATAAATACAGGAGGAATTTTCCTCATTTGTACTCACTCATCTCATCACATCTCTCTCTCTCTACTGCGCAGAAAAGAGTCTCTTCTCTACTGCGCAAAAAAGGGTCTCTCTCTCACACATGTGGAAGGAAGCTGCTGAACCTGAAGATGGAACTGCAGATCCAAACTTTGACCTGCGTGGACCTGAAGATCTCATCAGAACTGCGCTATAGGTTCATCTGAACCTCCTCTGAAGGCTACAACTTTTGGTGGTGGAATCAAGCCAATCCGACGGATAGTTTGCGAGATATTGACTGCCCTAGTTTGAAGGAAGCTGCTGAAACTGAAGCTGCAACTGCGGATTCAAACTTTGACCTGCGTGGACCTGAAGATCTCCTCATCAAAACTGCGCTGTAGGTTCATCTGAACCTCCTTTGAAGGCTGCAACTTTTGGTGGTGGAATCAAGCCAATCTGACGGACGGTTTGCGAGATATCAATTGCCCTAGTTTGAAGGAAGCTACTGAAACTAAAGCTACAACTGCAGATCCAAACTTTGACATGCGTGGACCTGAAGATTTCCTCATCAAAACTGCACTGTAGGTTCATTTGAACCTCCTCTGAAGGCTGCAACTTTTGGTGGTGAAATCAAGCCAATCCGACGGACAGTTTGCGAGATATCGTTTGCCCTAGTTTTGATGATGAAGCTGCTAATGCTGATGTTGCTGATCTAGGGTTTGCTACTGTTGATATAAATCAGATTTATTGTACTATTTCTCTCTGCTGAATTATTGAAGATAAAAGAAGATTTGATCAAAGGGTTTCCCCACACATTGTGGGGTTTGTCCCTGGCTCGCTGCCACATCTTATGTCTCTTGTCTTGGCTTGTTTTCTGTCGATCGTTTAATGTTCTATCTTCTCTTTACTTTATGTACATGTGATTGCTAATCTGTGGAATATAATAAGAAAAAGAAGTAAATTGTTATAAGCATAGAACATTCCATAACTTAACAATTATGGAGTTTTTTCTTTGATGAATGGCTAAAACAAATTTAGAAGCCCAATGTTCACTATAGCCTTAGCGATGATTAAATCCATAACAAAAATATTTGGGATCCAAGCAAAATGGTTCCTGCCCACAGTTTGTGAACTTGGAGACCAAGTACTGAAGTACTTGCAAACTCTATGTATTTATCTCAAGACAAGTTGTTAATCATATGGTGAATCAAATCACCTAAGTTTAGCCGAAAACTATCTATAGAATGATTTTATCTCCATCTAATGAAAACCAGATCTTACCATTTATCAGTACAACATAGGAAAGCCCATAGTTTGTACATACCACAAATCAATGAACATGGAACACCTTGAATTGCACCCAAAAGTCTTTATTATGATAGAAAAATAGTTCCCAGTGGAACAATAGTGTTGATTTGTGGTAGCATCGGATGTGCTTTAACCATGAAAATTGGTGGAGAGGCTAAGGCACATGAGATCTCCAAGTCCCAGAAATCATTTTGGGAAATTCCATCCGGATGAGAAGTTAATAAAATAATTAATATTTTCAATGGGTTCCTAAATCTAAACTTAGGAAAATAAAAAATTAATGGGTATTAATAAAGATAAGGATGAGAAGCTTCTAAGAGACAAGGATCAATTCTGTTTTAATCTTAGCTATTGATTAAAGACTTAATCTCGGTCGTTGATTCGTCGACAGGAAAGGTATAAGAGAAGACTTGAGGGTCATTTGGAGACACACCAACAGATACTCAGTATCTCAAGGAAAATCGATTCTCAAAGAGAAGGAGATCGATTTTAGAGGGAGAGTTGCAGGGTGGAAGAAGATGGGGGATTAGCAGCAGTCAAGGGAGATCAGAAGAAGTGACACAGGGACTCTGAGAGACAGTGCAGAAGAAGAGACACAGGGATGACATAGAGAGGGACCAAAGGTGCGCAGAGCCACGCAGAATGACGGAGGGCTGACACAGTAGAGGAAGGAAGCTCTCTAGGGTGTCAAAAAGTCTTCGAGAAAAAGTCTCAAGTGTTTTCTCCCAGTGTCTATGTAAATTTTTTCTGTAAAAGCGATTGCTGCTGAAGATTAATAAAACCCTCCTCTGTTGCACTGGTTTTCCCGCATTATTTTTTTCCGGGGACAATTGTCCAAAAATAACCGTGTTGATGTGATTGATTGTTGTGCATATATTTAATTCTGTATAATGATGTGATATCTGTAATTGAATTTATTTTAATGTTTACTGAAGGAAGTTCATAAATAACTTATTGGGAATAATAAGTAAGTGAAATAAATCAGTTACTGCAATAATAGAATTACTGTTTAGAAATTTTCACATGGTATCAAAGGAAAGATTCGGCGACAGGAAGGGAAAATCAATTAGGAAAATGATGCAGAGGCATCCACTTCAAGAGACTCGTGTAGATTTTCAGATGAATGCACAAGAGACAAAAATTACGATTATTCTATGTTGGCTTCCAGATTGGAAGAAGAAGTTGCTTGTGCAGCAAGCTCTGCCGCCTTGGGGGTTTGGTACATAGATAGTGGAGCTTCCTAGCATATGACAGGAATTCGAGAATGTTTTTCAGATTATCAGGAAGAAATGATGAATTTTCAGATCACCATGGGGAATAAGGCAAAGTGTAGTCTAGTAGGGAAAGATACTATAGTTTTTCAAACAGAAATAGGAGAGCGGGTCTGAGCTACCAATGTGCTGCATGTGCCAGGACTGGGGATGAACTTACTTTTCGTATCTCAACTTCAAATCAAGGTCTATGACAATTTCTTCATCAAGGAGAAAGTATACGTCAAACACTCGAGTTGGAAAAAGATGGTCCAGATTGGAATTAGAAGTAACAAGTTGTACAGGTTGCAACTAGAATCACCAATGGCACTGATAGACAGTAATGGAGACAAGGATTTGAATGAACTATGGCACAAAAGGATGGGACATTTGCACCATGGGGTTTTGAGAATTCTCAGAAAAACTGTAACAGGAGTTCCAGATCTTAGTACTGAGCGAGATGATGTATGCAGAGGGTGTGCTCTGGGCAAGTATGCCAAAGCATTGTTTCCTAGAAGTAACAATAGGGCCAAGAGTGTACTAGGATTGATACACTTGGACATCTGCGGACTGATGTTCACAAAATATCTTAGTGGTGCCGAATACTTCGTCACCTTCATCGATGACCATTTTAGGAAGACTTTGATCTACTTTTTGAAAACCAAAGATGAGTTTTTTTGTCGATTCAAAGAGTTGAAGGCTCTAGTGGAGAATCTGATAGGAAAGAAGATAAAAGTGTTGCGCTCACACAATGGTGGAGAGTTTTTTGACAAGGAATTCACCGATTTTTATGCTAGGGAGGGCATTAAAAGGGAGTGGACAACTCCCTACAATCCGGAGCAGAATGGAGTAGCAGAAAGGAAGAACATGACTATTGTGGAAGTAGCTAGGGCAATGATGTATGATCAGGATATGCCAAAATTCCTGTGGGCAGAAGCATGCAACACAGGAGTCTATGTGCAGAATAGAACTCCTCATAGAGCATTGGGCAAGATTACTTCAGAGCAGGTGTTCACCGGGAATACACCTAAGGTTAGTCATTTCAGGATATTTGGGAGTTTAGCATATTACCGTATACCCGAGGAGAAGAGGAAGAAGTTAGATCAAATTGTAGAGAAATGATATCTTGTGGGATATAGCGAGAATGCTAAGGCATATAGAGTCTATCTTCCGGGGAGCAGGAAGGTAGTAGTTCGGCGAGATGTAAAGTTCATGGAGGATAGAGCTTTCAAAAAATCTCGAGAAATGCCTTTTGAGGAGCAGTCAAAAGATGAGCCATTGGTCAAACCACTTCAACCAGCGGAAGCTAGTACTAGAAATTCTCCTTCAGAACAGGAGGAATCACAGGAAGAGGAAGAGCTGACAGATGCACCTACTACCAGAGGAAGAACAAGCTGAGAACTCCGATAGATTCTACTGGATGCAGAAGAATTCAATGGTGCACCCAGGAATAGTAAAAGGGAGTGAAGACAACCAGATAGATACCGGGCCTTAGTAGCTCAGGTTGGGGAACCCTTTAGTTTTTAGGAGGTCGTTCAGCATCAAGTATGGGTGGATGCGATGGTGGAGGAATACAACTCTATAATGGTGAATGATGTTTGGGAAGTAGCGCCTAGGCCTCATGACAGATCAGTGGTAGGTTCGAGATGGGTCTACAAGATCAAATATGCTGCAGACGATAGTGTGGAGAAATACAAAGCCAAGTTTGTGGCCAAGGGGTATGCTTAGAAGGAAGGAATAGACTACGAAGGGACCTTTGCCCTAGTAGCTAGGCATACATCTATTAGAACCACGATATCTCTTGCAGCACAGATGGGGTGGGAGTTTCATTAGATGGATGTCAAGACGACATTCTTGAACGGAGTGATAAAAGAGGAAGTATACATTGAACAACCAGAAGGCTTTGAGACACATGAGAAGAAATCTCATGTATGTAGATTAAAGAAAGCCTTGTATGGGCTTAAACAGGCACCTAGAGCATGGTATGGTTGAATTGATGGCTACTTGCAGAAGATTGGGTTCGTTAAGAGTGATGCAGATCCCAATATCTACTATCTGGTAGTAGAGAATGAGCCTCTAGTCCTAGTATTATATATGGATGATCTCTTCCTGACAGGATCATCCAGGCTCATCGAGGATTACAAGAAGAATATAGCCACATAATTCGACATGAAGGATTTGGGACAAATGCATTATTTCCTAGGGTTGGAAGTTTGGCAGCAAAAGGGTGAGATCTTCCTTGGACAAGGGAGATATGCTAAAGAAATCTTGAAGAGATTCAGGATGCAGGACTGTAGGCCTATGGCTATTCCAATGATCACCAACTAGAAGAAAATTGATGCATCAAAAGATAAAGATGTTGATCCCACCTTATACAGACAACTCATAGGATCCCTGATGTATCTGGTCAATACCAGGCCAGACATTTGTTACGTTGTCAACACCCTCAGCCAGTTCATGGTGGAACCTAAGAGGGCGCATTGGGTAGCAGCCAAACATGTTCTCAGGTATATACAGGGAAAAATCGAGCATGGACTATTGTACACCAGAGGCAATGATATCAGGCTGAGTGGGTTCATTGACGCAGATTGGGCTGGAAATTCAGTAGATCGGAAAAGTACCACTGGGAACTGTTTCAACATTGGATCGAGAATGACTTCCTGGTGCAGTAGCAAACAAAAATCTGTAGCTCTAAGCTCAGCTGAAGAAGAATATATGGCCGCTAGCACAACTTCGTGTGAAGCCATATGGCTTAGAAAATTGCTTGTGAACCTCTTCAGTAGAAGGATGGATGCGACCAAGATCATGTGTGATAATCAGAGTTTCATGATCGGTTGAAGCACATTGATATTAGATGTCACTTTGTTAGAGACTGTGTCCAACGAGGAGCAGTACAGTTGAGCTACACTCCTACAGGAGAACAGGTGGCGAACATCCTCACCAAAGCCCTAGGAAGAAAAAATTTCGTTTATTTCAGGGAGAAGATGGGGATGGTAAAGAATCCATTTCAGTAGCAGAAATGGATAAGAATCAAGGGATGCAGTGCAACAATTAGCAGTGGTGGTGATATGGGCAACATGATGTAGCATATTGAGAGGGAGTTGCAGTACAGATGTTGCAGTGGCAGTAGCAGTGTCATGGGCAGCAGTACAGGAAGTAGCAGTGTAGATGATGTAAGGCAGTAGGCCAGACATCAACATAGGCACCGGTATAGAGGATCAGTGTGATGTTTCCAATGGTGAAGCATTACTAGAGCACATTCCTCGCTAAGAGGGATTGTTGACTTGTGGTAGCATCGGATGTGCTCTAGCCATGAAAATTGGTGGAAAGGCTAAGGCACATGAGATCTCCAAGACTCAAAAATCGTTTCGTGAAATTCCATCCGGATGAGGAGTTATTAAAATAATTAATATTTTTAATGGGTTCCTAAGTCTAACCTTAGGAAAATAAAAATATTAATGGGTATTAATAAAAATAAGGATGAGAAGCTTTTAAGAGACGAGGATCAAGTCTGTTTTATTCTTAGCCGTTGATTAAAGACTTAATCTCGGTTGTTGATTCTTTGACAAGAAAAGTATAAGAGAAGACTTGAGGCTCATTTGGAGACACACCAACAGATACTCAATATCTCAAGGAAAATCGATTCTCAAAGAGAAGGAGATCGATTTTAGAGGGAGAGTTGTATGGTGGAGAAAGAGGGGGGATTAATAGCAGTCAAGGGAGCTTAGAAGAAGTGATGCGGGGAATCTAGAGATAGCGCAGAAGAAGAGACATAGATTAGAGAGTTGCAGGGATGACGCAGAGAGGGACCAAAGCTGTGTAGAGCTACACAAAATGACGCAGGGCTGACACAGTAGAGAAAGGAAGCTCTCTAGGGTGTCAGAAAGTCTCAGAGAAAAAGCCTTAATTGTTTTCTCCTAGTGTCTATGTAAATTTTTCTATAAGAGCAATTGCTTCTGAAGATTAATAAAACCCTCCTCTGTTGCACCAGTTTTCCTGCATTGGTTTTTTCCGGGAACAATTGTCCAAAAATAACTGCGTTGATGTGATTGATTCTTGTGCATATATTTAATTATGTATAATGATGTGATATCTGCAGTAGAATTTATTTTAATGTTTACTGAAGGAAGTTGATAAATAACTTATTGGGAATAATAAGTAGGTGAAATAAATTAGTCACTGTAGTCCTAGTCACCAGATACGCCGAATTTGAAGCATTAAATTCGAAATTCGGCGTTTTTCAAGGGAAAACGAACATATTCGGCGTTTTTCAAGGGAAATTCGGCGTTTTTTAGACCTTGCAAGGGTTGGTCACCAAGTATCAAGCATTAAACATCACTTTTTTGTGGTCAATTCTCCAAATTTTCATTCCCTAGCTCTGCTAGTTATTTCTCTATAAGGCTGATCTGTTATTGGCATGTGTATGTGGGCTAACAAACTGTGGTTGCAGCAGTCATAAAGGTCTGATATTTGGTTTTGAGCTAACAATTGGTGAGTGCAGCTATTGAAAAATTGATCTATTCTGATATAAAATTTGATATTAAGCATTTAATAGTCTGATTATAAGGATAATCATGATAAAATTCACTCCATACCAGTTCTCATATGCATATGATATATCTATCTTTAATATACATTTTTTTTTTCGAATTTCTATATGTCGAATTTTATCGACAAAATTTTTTAACATATTATAAAAATTAAAAATAAAAATTAAATAAAAATAAAAATAATAAAGTTATTAATTCAGCCGACTTGTTTGTTTTCCTAATCGTTTCATCCTCATCACTATTTATTACCTCTCCGCTGCTCTTCTATCATCATCATTCTCTCATCCTGAAGATGGATCCCACTTGGGATTCGAAACGTCGATCCAAAAATGATAAAACTGTGGATTCTCCGGTCAATTATTCAAAAGATTCATCCCACAGATCTCTAAAATCCAAAATTTGAGTTGCCGAACTTTATTCGAATTTCATGGTCCTCGAACTCGAACTCGAACTCGAACCTGGTGACTATGACTGTAGTAATAGGATTTCTATTTAGAATTTTTCACAAATAGTTAATATGAAAGTTTCAGCAGCAATTTCTCAACCAGACATAAGATATCTTAGAGATTCAAATGACTCTCTAATTTATAGATAAATCCTCCAAGTGGAAAATAACGGCTAGTTGGCTTGATCCTTGTCAAAATAATCTTGGCCATTGATAAACCCTTGATGATATTTTAATTTTAACTATTGAATTTTTATTGTTGAGGGATTTTCGAATTTTTCATTGAACTCCTTTTTTATTAGCTCAAAATAATTAATTTTGAGCTAATTTCCTCAAAACTTTGACTTTGACTTAACCACCAAGGTCCAACGGTCAAATATTTCTTGAAATGTGCAATATTTCCTTGGTGGAGGACCTCCAAAAATTTATTCTTTTGATACTCACGAATTTTTCCAATTGGAGAATTTAGTTTCCCTAAGACATTTTAATTTGACTCTAATTAATTAATTTTCTGGCTTAGGATTTAATTTTTATTTTGCAAGAAAAATTAATTAATTGACTTAAGAGGGGATTAATTATTTTTTCCACCCTCAAATACTTTAACCATAGTTTCTGATATCGAGAGACCATGCAATAAAATATTTTTACATAATATTATTACAATTCAACTATCAAAAGGGCAACACCCATTTGACTTAGACCCTCATAATACATACTCAATTCTGTGACCCAATATGATCTAGTAGACCAAGTGATTTGTAATAAAATAATTTAGTCAATTAACTTAAATTATTCCCAAATCACTTTTATATAAGACTCGACTAAAACATTAGGACTCACCTAAGATTTTGATGACAAATTCCACCCTAGTTTTGGGGTGAGGTTGGAGGGAAAAACTCTGCCAACCATCCATGTTTAGAAACACAAATGAGTCAGTGAAACAAAAAACTTCCTAGGATGATATTATCGCCAAAATAATAGGCTTACCTAGGTTGTTACATACATTGATGGTCTTACTAGCATCATTTACATTACAAAACTTGCAGAATGGGTTTACAATGACACATATAACTTCTGAAAGATGATTCGATCACTTGAAAAATCTTTGGCATATCTGCTTCCTTGAACTTTGACAAAAAATGTGCAACACCCCGAAGGCCACACCAAGTGGATTAAAGATTTCTCCATGTTAGCGTAGGTGTGGATTAGGCGGCAACAATGGCCATAAGGGGTGAGGTAGAGTTCATGCTAGGCTTTTGCCCACATCCTAATGTGTATGTCTCAGGCATTTTTTGCATTTTGATATTCTTTTATTTTTCTTTTGTGGGCATTATTTGCTTTTCCTTTTCTTTTAGTTGTATCAACCTCTCAGGGCCAGGTTTTGTGCCCTACCTAGTATGGGGATGTATGGGTGCCAAATATCAGAGAACCAATGGTCAGTTGAACGCGAAGAATGGACGTGGAATATAGGGCTTGTAATGTAAGACAAAAGGGTTAAGTATGGAATAGGGATAGATGGAACACACTATCTCAATCAGGGCTTCCCAATTAGTGCCCCTCCTATACCCGTTGAGCCATTAGGGGAGGTCCCATTGGACTAGGATCGAAGATTAACCCCCCATTTAAGGTGAGGGAACAAGATCATGGTCAAAACCTCTCCTTCTAGGTCACCTCACATTCCATGACAAAAGCCCAAATACAAACAAGCATAAGCACATGATTGTTAAATGAATAAAGTACCTTTTGATAAGAACCTCACCATGATCATGTGCTTCTATGAGGTGGGTGAGAAGACATATGACTGATGCAGGTGGCAGAGATATGAATGGCACATCATCTTTGGCTAGTGGTGGCTGCAGGGGCTGCTGGTTGGCCGGCTTGAAGAGACGATGGGAGATTTTTTTTTCCTTTGTGGTCACCCACTTTGGTGGCTAACATATATTATTGCTTGTTCCAGATGCCAATAATCTGAGATTAACTCTTCATCTGTATCATATGTATACTGGTTTTATGAGTACCCATTTAACTCTGACCAGAAACATACGTTTTCTGTTGTTTAAAATACTGTTATGCCACGACTTCATGATATCCACTCAAAAACATTCAATGACTTATTATCCCGTACATGAGCTGTTATAAATGCATGTTTTGTATAACTTGCTTATGTTTGTTACATACTTAATGTTCATGGTATTCACCTTATATTTTGAACCAATCTAGGAAGCATATGATATTCTTTGAAAAACCTGATTAGATGAAAATTGTCGACAGCTTTTACTAGCTGTGGGTACAAAACTGGAGCATATCATTACTCAGCTAGCCCAAGAAGTTGCAGAGAAGCACGCTGTTGTAGTAGGTGATATTGTTATTCAGCCTTCGGATGAGCTCTTTTGGTTTGGAAAGCCTAAACTAGTTCTTTATTTAATTCACTTTATTCTTTTTCAGGTAATTAATGACTAATGCCCTATAACTCAGAATTGTTATAACTAATCTGAATTTGGGTGTTTAGTTTTCATGAATAAGTGAAAATGTTGAGATAAAGGGAGACATGCTGGGGCATCCTTAAATTATATAGATCTATTCTGGATTATAGAGAAATTGTAATGCCTTTACTTCTTCTTGTTGGCAGAACGCTTTTGAAATCGCATTTTTCTTCTGGATACTGGTAAGAATACAAAGAACTCTTTGTTTTTTGCTCTATATACCTGACATTTAGTGTTGCAGGTTTAGATAGTCTATCCACAAAAGTAGATTTTATGTTATTTTCTGGTTGTGCCCCATGTGTTGCAATTATCAATTAGGGCCATCCAAGACATGACCACTAACATTAATATAATAGAATAATTTCTGCCTTGTCAGCACACATTGGTTGTCTGGTCTAGAAACCTTACTACATTCTTTCATTAGTGTTTTTTTTGTCTTTTTGTTGAAACAGAATCTCATCTTGTGTTCTTGACGATGTTCAAAGATATTTATCTGAAAACTTTAAATTCTCAAACTTCTAAAATTGTTAAAATTTGTGTTGTATATCTTAGCACATTACTGAAGTAGACATTCGTATTTATGCAGTATGTATATTTGACCTTTAAATTTTCTTTGAATTCTTTATTCATACATTATTTGTTTGCCTTCTTTTAAGAACTGCTCCTACGTCTCCTGATGTTAGAAAAGAGTCCTTTAAAATCAAAGTGGTAAATGTAGCTACAGCCATCGAAATTCATTTGAAGCCTTTTTGTGCTTTGCTTAGGCTACTGGATTGCATTCTACTTGGGAAGGTTTGTTAATTGGATAGGAGTTGTGGAGATTGGTATGATAACTATCTAATAAAAGGGGGCTGGTGAGCTAGTTGAGATAGGGTCTCACCATGTTAGTGACCCAGGTTCAAGCCCTGATGGGCATAAAGCCCTGATTTATAAGTTGTTCGAGTTTGTTGGATTTTATATGTGGCCTTAATTTAAAAAAATATATATTAATTGTAATAACTCCTACACTTGTTTTTTTCACGAAATCCAGTTCAGCATTCATGATAGATACAGAGAAACTCATAATCGAGGACTAGGTCTGCGATCAGATCAGCTAAATTAACTCTTCAAAACTAAACTCACAGTGTTCGTAAATTCAGAATGAAATGACAACATTGCATTGAATATTCAACAAAGAGGTAAACAACTAGAAGTGTTCAAAAATTGCCTTGGTTTGAGATTGGCAAAAACGTAGAGTTGGAGTTATGATTTGGGAATGACCGACAGCTAGACCACACTTTATTTCGTTGAAATAAAAGTTTTGTGGACTTGGACGTTGGAACAGCAAGGACCTTGCTATGAAGAATTTATTTACACACATTTAGATGGGTGTCATCCCTCTTATGAATCCATTATACTTTCTTCAAAATAGCTTTTAACCTTATGTGTATGTAAGAATGATTGTTTTACAATCCCTTGTATTTTTTAGCTTTCAGGTTAATTTGAAAGTGGTTACACCATGTTTGGGAGTGCTTCATGAGATTGGGGTACATTGTTTGTGATGGATTTACACATGACTGATGGTCCATGATGGATTGGCATATTGGAGATGGTTTACTTAGTGGTTGTTTGACTTGGAGTGGGCGCTTGCTTGGCATTATTCCCTAGGGCATTGGAGTTCTCTTGATAGCTTGGTTGACTTCCTTTATGATGGCCTCATTGAGAGGGTTGTTTGCTTGTAGAATACCCTAGCATTTTGCATCATAGAAGAGAGAATTAGGCCCTAAACATCATAGAGTAGATTGGATCTTGTATGGAAGCTTGGAGATGGGTTTGGGATGGTTGGGTTGCAACAATATTCATGCAAGGGGAGTGGAACCAATGGAGTCCATGGCTTATGAGGATCAATGGAGCCTAGGGTGGTTTGTAGGAGCATTGGACACATTTCATAGTGTGTCCTTGCATTTGGAGTGTTGCTTATGGATAACATCACCTTGGAGCTTGGCATTTGTACAGTTACCACAAAATATAGTAGGCCTTGGAGAGGAAAACCCTACAAGACAAGAGCTAGACAAAGTGCTAACAATGGGGTAGAGGCCCAATGTCACCACAACCAAAAACCCCTTCTCTTTACAGACTATCACTAATAGGAGTCTTGGTATGAGGGAGATTACTTAAAATTGATATGATAGGTGTAAGACACAAAGTGATTAAGCTAGAGCTCATTGAAGAGAGAGACTCAATAATGGTTCAGGGCTTCAAGGAAGCAAAACGCTCTCTAATCCCTAGAAATCAAGGTTAAAGAACTAGGGTTTTGAGGTTTTCGATGTAATAGGTATACTCAAGGTCAAGGCCTAAGGGAAATGGTTTCTTACAATGATATTCAGCTAATCCAAGGCTCATGAAACCCTCAAGAAAGTCCTCAAGTTGAGGGAGAAAGAGACTAGGGTTTCTCTCTTAGAGCAACACCTAGGGCAAGATATTTTATGGACGAAGTTTGAGTGGATGCCCACCAAATTGATAAGTTAGGTGGCCAAGAACTACCTCTTGATGTTTATGCTCTCAACTTTCAAGCCATCAAAAGCGTCCTTCCTAAAATTTCGCTCCAAACCCTAGTTTTTCTCTCTAGCCTTAAAAGGACCAAATTTAAGGAGAGACATTGATGGAGAAAATTTTGAGATGATCACCAAAGACTTGGACTAGTGCCTTGTCCTTTAGGCATGTGGAATCAAGGATGTGATAAATAAGCCAAATCTGTTGCCAAGGAGGCTGAAATTTGATGCCCTAGGTATTAAGATTTCAACTTTTACCCGCTCAGTGATAAATGGAGTTTGATGCAGAGTTATAAGAATTCCTCTACTAGGCACATTCATTACATGTTATAAAATGAGTAACATATGCAATTCTCAACTAGATAGCCATTAAAATTTATTTTCAACAAATTAGGGCACAATCAAGCATAATCTAGAAGCAACAATTCTATACATTAGACAAATTCAAAATGATAATCTTCAACAATAGGAACTTACAAGATATAATGAAGTATATCCACCCATTCACCAAATAAATAGCTCCAAAGACGATACAAAATAGCTTGCAAACATTAAAAAGCATTCCAAGAATCTCCAATAGCCAAGAAGGTACAAGTACAAATTCTCTTATGAGGTCCGAATTATCCAAGTGATGATGATGAGAGAGTGAAATGACCTCTCTTATTCATACATGTCTAATGATGTCTAATTTAGCCTAAACACCCCTTCAAATTGTAAAATAATAGGAAAACTAGGTGAGATTACAAGCCAACCTCATAGCTAGCGTAAAGCATAAGAAATAACCCACAAAAGAGGCCAAAATGTTGATGCAATGCATGTGTAGGCCCTTCTAGGTCATGCATTAAGATTCTCTAGTGGCAGAAGTGTGTAGAGGGCTCCATAAATCCAAATATAGGGTTTGGCCTCTAAATCTCCATGCAAATCATTTGTGGACCCTAGTTTTGTGTTTGGGGCACAAAATGGGTCTTATGGGTCTCCTGGTAATAGAATAGACTAGTTCTGCTCCAATGTTGAGGGCTCAGAGGATGGTGCTAGCCCTCCCATGTCTCAAGGGGTGAGACAAACCTCATTTGGGCCTTAGATCAATTGCCAAAACGCATGTATATTGTTATGCCAGTTGGGGGCATGTTGTTCCAAGTGCATCATCTCATGAATAATGTGGGGCAAAGCACAAATTGTTGGGGTGTTGTAGGTGCCCATTGAATGGAATGATGCTCTGCAAGTGATAGGAATCCTATGGCTCTCAATGCTTCACCTGTAGGGTGTTATAATGCTCCTCTAGTGGACATGGGCCCCAGTTAAGTTGCGTAGCTCATGATGAAAACCATCTGCCAATCGCACACAATGTCTAGTGTTGCATCTTCACCATTAGGTACAATAATAATTAGTGCATCTAAGTGGACCAAGCTCGTCTTACTTCTCAAAGCTTTAGGAAATGACAGCATGCTTTGAATGATGTATAACATTTATTACCCCCTTAAAGGTGGAGTTGTTCATCGCCCACTAGGGTTTTGGACGGGCATGTGTTCCTTTTATTGATGTGATAGGCAACATTGCCCCCAGGAACTAGGTGATGGCCATAATGATAAGGAGTAGAGCTCACACTTGGATTTTTCCCATGTGCTAATGTAAATGTCCCTAGCATTCTTTTGCATTTCATAATTTTCTTTTTGTTTTTTTCTTATGGCCATGACATGATTTTGAATTTTCTTTCACCTGCATCAACATCCAGGGTAACGTTTCCAGGCTCGACCTAGATATGTGGACAAGGGAGAGGGTGTGCCAACACCCTGTGGACCCAAAGAAGGGAGATGATGTATAGGGCTCGTAATGTGTGGAGAGAAGTGATAAATATGGAATGGGAAAATGGGACCACGCTACCAAAATCGAGGTTTCGCAAGTAGTGCCCTTCCTAGAGCCCTGGGCCAATAGGAGAGGTCACACAAGACTGCTATTGAAGATTAACCCCCCATTTAAGGTGAGGGAACAAAACCATGGTCAAAACCCTTCCTTCTTCCAAGTCACCCAATAACCATACCAAATGCCAAATGGAAAAACAAGCATAAGCACCTAATTGCACAATGAACACCATACCTTTTGGATCATGTTACTCACCTTCTAACATGTGCTCTTGACAAATGGGCGAGGAAACATATGACTGATGCAGGTGGTAGAGATAAAGCGACACATCACATTGGCTTCACGATGGATTTTAGGGGATTTTGGCTGCTGGTTGGAAGAAGATGAATAGGAGAAAAGTCTGAAAATTCCTAATCCTCAAGGAACCCCTACTGCAACAAATCTAAATCTACTTCACCTACTTGATTTTAATATACATTTCTCATCAAGTTATTCTTCTGAATATTGAAACAAATTTCTTCTGCAACCGACACTACTTAAATTTGATTTGCATGAAACAAGGAAACTGAGCAAAGAACAAGATACATAGGACACACTTGTTTTTGGACAAAATAGTCCCTGGAAAAACCCAATGTGCGGAAACTGGTGCAACAGCTCTGAGGGTTTATTATTATGCAGGATAAAATTCTGAGTACAAAGCTAGGATGCTTAACTAGCAATCCTTTACAGAGGAAATACTAGACAAAAGACTGGTGAAATGATCTCACCCTGTCACTGGAGAATCAGTGACTGATCCTTAGCTCTGTAGGCTCTGCATCACCTTTTGATGGCCTTTGCATCAAACTGCGTCACCCTGGGCATCTTCTGTGTCACCCCTACTGGGTATTACGTTGCCTCTCTACTCTAGATCTTTTGTTGGCTGAGAAATCGACTTTCTTGCCTCTCAGACTCACACCCTGGCTTCCGGCAATTGAATTTCGAATTCCCTCAGTAGAAACTCGACTTCTCTTCACTGACTGCATTGCCTCTGCGTCATTACTGCCTAGGCCAACGTCAGCCCTCCTCTGGATTTCTTTCTTTCCTCTCTCTGCCTTGTGCTCTGGAAATTCTTTCTCCTGGATTCTCATTGCCCCTCTGCTGTAAGATCTCCCCAATCGATTTTCCTCCTGAGAACTTGTCACCTCAGAAAATCTATTTCCTCAATCTCTCTGTGTGTTTCTAAATGAACCCCAAGCCTCCTTCTTATACTTTTCTCATTGAGACTTCAACAACTGAGATTAAGTCTCTAATCAACGACTAAGATTAAAACATGATTTGGTTCGCCTTATAGATCATTCTCACCCATATTTTGATTAATACCCATTAATATTTTAATTTTCCTAAGTTTAGACTTAGGAACCTCATTAAAAATATTAATTATTTTAATAAAATACAATTCGGGTGGAATTTCACCAAACGGTTTCTGGGTTCTTTAGAAGTCATGTGCCTTAGCTTCTCCACCAATTTTCAAGGCTAGAGCACTTCCGATACTACCAAAAACTAACACTCCCTCTTAGTGAGGAAAGTGCTCTAGCAACAATGTCAAACTATATGTTGCTCTATCCCGAAAGCACCTCCTTTCCGCTTTGTTGCTGCAACCAACACTGTGTTGCTGCTGTTACTGTACTTCTGCCTATGACACTGCTACTGCCACTGCTGCATCTATACTACAACTCCCTCTCAAACGCTGCATTTGCTATACTGCTAGCACTGCCACTGCTAACACTGCATTCGTACTGCAACTCAATTGCTAAGAGAAGCAACTAAAAAACATCCAAAATTAACTGAACTTGACTATGTTCACCATAATACCATGAATTTTGAATCTGACTGCTACTAGTCTTTGACCCTCTGAATCTTCTGCATTGTTGTTGACTTATGCACTGTGCCATCTGCACTACTGCCAACCTTGCTCTGCACTGATCAGTCTCTGGTCTCCGGCTACTGCATCTATCCTCCAAACAATCCACTGCATCATCTGACACTAAGTCCATCTTGCTACTATTGAATCTTGGGCTCTCGTAGCAAGGAATTGATCCAAGTGGTGGACTCCTCAAGGATCCTGTCCACATGTAGTCCTCCTGACTACAACTCAATATAGCCCCATCTCCCTCCCGGAGATGCGTGGGCACTCATTGCAAACTCATCTTCGTCAATCTTTGTTGAAGCAACCTTAGGATCATGTTTCTCATCCTTATCCTTTTTCCTCAAAGGACATTGGTATGCATAGTGGCCCATCTCGCCACAGCTGAAACATTTCACTTTCGAAATGTCCTTCTTCCGCTTCTGCTTCTACTGTCCCTTTGATGCTAGAGCTGCATTCTCCTCCTCCTCCTTGGTCTTCATGCCACTGCCATTGCTGTCATTGAGGTTGACCTTGACTAGGTCCCTCCTTATTTCCTCCTGTTGAAGGGTTGCCCACATCTCCTCCCATGAAGGTAGTCTTTCCCCACCCAATATGTTTTGGACGAAGACTTGCCATTCATACGAGACTCCATTCAGGGCAATCCTCACCATCGTGGTTGACTGACGAGTGGACCCCACTGCAGCAAGCTGGTCTCTGGTGTCCTGAAGATGTTGAAGATAGGAGTTAACTCTTTCTCCCTTTTGCATCAAAGTCTGTTGCAACTTCTGTTGTAGGTACATCTTTCGCTGTTCGGAAGAACATTCATACAGTGAAGACAAGGCTTCCCACATCTCTCGGGTTGTATCCTTTCCCTGCAAGTGTGAGACCACATGATATCAAACTCCATTGAGAATGAGCCTCTTCGACTTCCCCTGCTCGGCCTTGTACTTCTTCTTTTGATCGTTGTTAGTAGGAACAACCACAACAATTTTGACATAGGCTTCGAGATTGTATTCCTCCATAATAGCTAAGATTTTGGTCTTCCATATAACATAGTTGGAAACTCCTTCCAACCTGTCCCGATCTCTGAGCCCATGCGATGCCATGTTACCGAATTGTCGAATTGACTCCTCTAGTCACTGCTCAGCACTTCTTAGCTACCCAGCAAGTGAGAAATTCCAACTTTTTGGCAAAAGGTTCTTTGAGGAGAAAATTCCCCTTCTATGTGTCTTTGCTTCTTTTTCGACGAATTTCTGCCCCACCAGAAATAACACCCTTCAAACACTATGTTGAGGCTCTACGTCACTCCCTTTGCCTCTGCAAACTCACAAATTGGAAATCGTACCTCTTTGTCGACTCTCTTAGAGAGGGATTTCCTCGGAATCTCTGCTTCCTGGCAAGGACTGCGCAATCCTTCAAGGGGATTCGAATTGCTGCCAAGTGCAACGTTTGACCTCTCTGCTTAGCGTTGGATCTTCTCTTCTTGTTTCAAAATGAATCCTCTGGTACCATGTGAAAATTCCTAATCCGCAAGGAACCCCTACTGTAGTGAATCTGAATCTACTTCACCTACTTGATTTTAATTTACATTATTTATCAAGTTATTCTTCTGATACTGAAGAAAATTACTTCTGCAACCTACACTACTTAAATTTGATTTGCATGAAACAAGGAAACTGAGCAAAGAACAAGATACATATGATACAGTTACTTTTGGACAAAATAGTCCCCGGAAAAACCCAATGTGGGAAAACCGGTGCAATAGCTCTGAGGATTTATTATTATGCAGGAGAAAATTCTGAATACAAATCTAGGATGCTCAACTAGCAATCCTTTACAGATAAAATACTGGACAAAAGACTGGTGAAATAATCTCACTTTACAACTGCAGAATCAGTGACTGATCCTCAGCTTTGGGAGGCTTTGTGTCACCTTCTGATTACCTTTGCATCAAACTGTGTCACCCTGGGCAGCTTTTGCGTCACCCTTCCTAGTTATTACGCTACCTCTCTGTTTTGGATCTTCTGCTGGCTGAGAGTTCGACTTTCTTGCCTCCAGTCTCACACCCTGGTTTCCGGCACCTAAACTTCGAATTCCCTCTGCAGAAATTTGACTTCCCCTCATTGACTGTGTAGCCTCTGTGTCAGCACTACGTAGGCCAGCGTCAGCCCTCCTCTGGATGTCTTCTGTCCTTTCTCTATCTTGTATTCTCTGGAGAGTCCTTCTCCCGGAATCTCACTGCCCCTTTGCTGCAAGATCTCCCCAATCGATTTTCCTCCTGAGAACTTCTCACCTTAGAAAATTGATTTCCTCAATCACTCTGTGTGTCTCGAATTAAACTCTAAGCCTCCTCCTTATACTTTTCTTGTTGAGACTTCAACGACTGAGATTAAATCTCTAATCAATGGCTAAGATTAAAACATGACTTGATTTGTCTTCTAGATCATTCTCACCCATATTTTGATTAATACCCAGGGCCCATTAATATTTTAACTTCCCTAAGTTTAGACTTAGGAACCCCATTAAAAATATTAATTATTTTAATAAAATACAATCTAGGTGTAATTTCACCAAACGGTTTCTGGGTTCTTTAGAAATCATGTTCCTTAGCCTCTCCACCAATTTTCAAGGCTAGATCACTTCTGATGCTACCAAAAACTAACAAAAATTTCTCCTAGGGGTACCCACTTTTGGTGGGTAACATGTACCTTTGTTGTGTAGCACTCTACATGTTTGAGCCTAAATGTGTTATTGTGTGTTTCTTGTTGTTACCATACAATCTCACACCCAAATGGAATTTTTTAACACCTAGGCGAAGAGATATGAAACTAGGAGATTGGTTGTTATCATGTCACTAACACTCCTCTACACTTCAGACAAAGGTATACCTAATTCAAGCAAGGCTTCCCTATGGTGGCTATCCTTACTTCATGTAATATGGAATGGGAGTAAAGAAAGCATAACAAGTACAACTAAAAGGGAAATTGAAAAGTTTAGAAAGGTAGGCTTGGAGATAATGGGCGAAAGGGGAAATCCAGTTCTTTGCTACTTGGGATATAGAGGATATGGAGTTTAGGGAATATAGATAGGAAAAAAAACATTTTGTATAGCTTCCGTTAACTTGATAAACAATAAACCATGTTACTAATTAGATTAGGACGGTTGCCAAGGTCAGTGCAACCTGTTATGATTGTCACACATAGGATGAAGGCCCTGTTACCCACCACCTATGGATGACACCCATAGGAGATACTTTTCTCCTAGATGGTCCTCAGCCGGTAGCCAACAACCCCTTATAGTCACCAGAGAGCTCGATGTGCCATCATCTACGCCACCTAAGCCAACCATTATGCTCTCTTGCCTATTTGTTATGATCGTATGTTTGGAGGTGGGCCTTCCAAACTTGAAGATATGGCTTTCATTGTGTTGTTGCGTATCTTTGCTTGCTTATCATGGACACTTTTGAGTATGGATTAGTGGGGGGATTCAGTGGAAATAATGGGCTTGGCTTGTACTCATGTGCCTTTGTTTAATTTGGTGGTTAACCTTGTATCATAGTCTCGTGGGATCTCCTTTATCGGCTACTAGCTTTAGGAGGGCACTACATGGGAAATCCCGATTTTGGTTGCGTGATCCCGCCTCCCGAATCCACATATATCAGTCCCCTCTGCTCATCATAATCCCTTTCCACATATTTCCCATTCAGGACCACATTTTTCCATTGGGTCCATAAGGAGTTAGCCCTCCCCTCCCTTTGTCCACACCTTGGGTCGGGTCTAGAATGATGCCTTAGAGGTTGATGCAGCTAAAAAGAATGTAAAAGCATAATTTGGCCACTTACAACAAGAAATGTACATAAAATGCAAAAGATGGTCGAGACATAGAATTTAGCAAGTGGACAAAATCCAGCATGAGCTCTACCCCCTACCATCATGGTCATCACCCTAGTTTCTAGGGCTTTCTATATTTGCCCCCTACATTATTAAGAAACCCATGATTGTCTCGATCCTTGGTAGGTGATGAATTGCCTAACCTTAAGGGGGTATTCACTGCTACATCATTTACATCATGCTCTCATCCCCTGGAGCCCAAGCAGTTATAAAAGAAAAATCAATAAAAGGCAAAAGGCATATGAAGAAGAGTGAAAAGACAAAGGGTGGGGTAACTCATGTAGCACAATTGCTCCCTCCTACATTTATATACCCAAGTGCGAGCTTCCCTCATCATAGCTACCCTTGTACCATGGCATGTGGCTTAGAACCTTCCCTTGATATCCCACTTTGTTCCATCATTATGCCACACGCCACCAGCCTAATGACGAATGTACCGTGGACTTGTTACTCCCTTAGAGGTTGAAACCACCTAATAGGGTCCTTGATTAACTTCCTTCCTGAACTTAGAGACACATGTACACTCAGCCCATTATGGAAGGGCATGCCACTATGGAGTGCCCACTTGGTTCCATGATTTGTGAACTCATTTTCACAATTACACTAATGATTTGTTGTAATGGAGGGCGAGAAGATGCATTGGATCTTATGCAGGATTGCAAGTGGGTCCCATATTGGGGTTTGGTCTGCCTATACAGGGTCCAAGCCCTCTAGAGGGTCATATTGGCATTTATAGGGTGTGCATTGAGAGCCATGGGCCTCCACTATAGTAAAGAGCAGATTTCCATACCATTGGACCCTTCATCATTACTCATTGCCAACTTGTGTTCCACTTATTTCATGATTGACGTGGCTATGGAAATTGATCCAGGGACCATATGAGGTTGTGGCTTGCATCACCTTTCAGCTCTTATAGATGGGATTCAAGTTTGCTCAATTTAGTTGGAGACTCATGAGGATGTTTTTGTGCCCCCAAAGCCACTTGGGAGCACGATAGGTCATTTGCTTGGAGATCAAGGGGCCATCCCCTTATCACTGTTTTGAGAGCCCATCCCTTCATTTTGGCACATATTGGGCATCAGTAGGCCTTTCAATGGACCTCCGAGCCTTTGTATTATCATTTCGGCCCTCTTGAGAGGCTTGTTTTCAATATTATGGAGTTATCTTGGTGGGCTTGTCACCAAGTAATGTTATTTTGCACATTATTTTATTAGTATGGGTAACATTGGGCCTAATTAGGCAAATCGAATCCCTACAGGATCATGTATATTGATGAGAGGATCATGGGGGGGGAATGTTGACACCTAATCATCAGGATTGGGTGAATATAATGTAAATAAATAATAAGTAATATGAACAGTCATCGGGAGATGAAGTGAACAGTCTCTCCCTCATGTATATAATAAAGACCAACCTGAAGGAATAAAATATACGAATCAATTTGTTTTGAGGAGTTATTGCCTAGCCTGGTGAAGGTCGCCTCATAGTCTATTCCTTCCTTTTGTGCGTACCCCTTTGCCACGAACCTAGCCTTGTACTTTTCTACTGCCATCTGCAACATACTTGATCTTGTAGATCCACCTTGATCCTACAACTGATCTATCCTTTGGTCTAGGTACCTCTTCCCAGACATTATTTGTTATGATAGAACTATACTCTTCTACCATGGCGTCCACCCAAACTTGGTGTTGTACGAATTCTTGAAAGCTGGAGGGTTCTTCAACCTATGCTACCAACGCTTGGTACCTGTCAGGCTATTTACGTTGCCTCTTCTCCGTTCTAGGAGCTTCAACAAACTCCTCTGCGTCCCTCAGCGTCTGTTGTACTTCCCTGCTAGTTCTACCACTGGTGGTGGGAGGCTCAATCAAATCCTCCTCCTGTTCCTGCTGTTCCATCTGCTGAGAACTGTATGGATTTCCTCCTCTTGAGGAAATATTGGTGTTGGTTATGGTACTCAATCCTAATATTTGTCCTTCTGCTTGTCCTTCCTGTTTCCCTTGCTGCTGTTGGACTAATGGAACATCTGCTGAATAATCTTCTGCTGTCATCTCTCGAGATTTTCTGAAAGCTCGATCTTACATGAACTTTACATCTCGTTTTACTACAATTTCCCTGTTGCTTGGAATGTAGATTCTGTATGCTTTTGAGGTCTCGCTATACCCTACTAGGTACCCTTTTTCTGTAGTCTGATCCAGTTTACTACGCTTCTCATCTGGAATGTGACAATATGCCACACTTTCGAATATCTTGAGATGACTCACCTCTGGCGTTTTGCCCGTGAAGACTCCTTCAGGCGTTTTCTTCCCCAATGCTCTGTGTGGAGTTCTATTCTGGATATACATTGCTATGTTGCATGCCTCTGCCCATAAGAATCTAGGCAAGTCCTGGTCATATAACATAGCCTTTGCTGCCCTGACAATTGTTCTATTCTTCCGCTTCGCTACTCCATTTTGCAGTGGATTATATGGAGTTGTCCACTCTCTTTTGATGCCCTCCTTTGCGCCGAAATTTGTGAAGTTTTTATCTGTATATTCTCCACCATTATCTGAATGCAATACCTTTATCTTTTTTCCTGTCATGTTTTCTACGAGAGCCTTAAACTCTCTAAACCAATCAAAGACCTCATCCTTGGTCTTTAAGAAATAGATCTAGGTTTTTCTAGAGTGATCATCAATAAAGGTGACAAAGTACTCGCCACTGCTTCTGTTTGAAACGCTATGGTGCCTCTCCCTACTGGAGTACACTTCGTTTTGTTTCCCATAGTGATCTGGAAGTCCATCTGCTCTTCTTGATAGCTAGAGAAGTATTCTCGTACTCCAGTGATGTGAGCCGAAGCCCCGCTATCAATATACCAAACACCTGTTGATGCTGAACTTGACAAGCATGCGAATTCTTCTTCTAATATGGAAGATAATATATCTTGACTATCCATGTTGTTTCGTGCTATTCTCCTTCTCCTGATGTTTTTTTGACCCAACAACTGCTGCAGAAAACTGTATCCCACCTAAAGACTGCTCTGTGGTAGATCTGCTGCTACGCTGCTCCCTCTACCTCTGACAAATCATGAACTAGAAATCTTACCTCGCTGTCAACTCACTCAGAGAGAGGTTTTCCTCGAGAATCTTTCCCTCCTGGATTGGATTGTGCAATCCCTCTGGGGATTCGATCTGCTGCCTACCCAACACTTTGATCTCCCTTCTTCTCTTCAACGCTGGGCTCTTCCGGTCTGCTCTCTTGCTTTACCTTCGCTCCGATACCATGTGAAAATCTGGAAATTCCAAATCCTACTGCAACAACTGATAATATTTCTTCTATTTGTTAATTTATTGAAACAAATTATTTGTAGTTGTCTACGGAAAATATCGAAATACATACACTGTAGTCTTCACAAATTAATTTCTGTGGAAAATAAATGTAAGGAAAATACTAGCACAATAATAACACATTAACACAGTTGTTTTTGGACAATTGTCCCCGGAAAAACCCAATGTGGGAAAACTGGTGCAACAGATGAGGGTTTCTTTTATTATTCTTCAACAAAATCTCATGTACAATCTACGAATAGTAGAATAGAAGAAGAATCACTGAGAGAAATTTTACAAACAAATTTCTCCACTCCACAGTTAATTTCTGACACGTGAGAGGACCTGCTGCCCTCACGCTGGCCACACTACGTCAGCCTCTACGCAATGACTGCGTTGTCCTTGCGTCACTGCCCCTGCGTGGGTGATCTGCGTCCCTCTTTTACGTTGCCTCTTCTTGTTGTTTCTTGCACTCTCGACTATTGCTGATACCTTCTCCCTCTCACTTGCAACTCACCCTCTAATTCGATTTCTTCTTGCCGAAATTCAGCCAGTGAGAAAATCGATCTACTTGGGCCACTAAGTATCTCCCTTGTGTGCTTTCCAAATGCCCACCGAAGTCCTTATAATCCCCTCGTTGATCAATAAATGGCCTAGATTAGATTCTTATCAATGGCTTAGATCATTTTGACTTGATCCTCGTCTTCTTCTAGAAGTTTCACTCCCAGTTTAATTAATACCCTTTAATTATTTTAATTTCCTAAGTTTAGACTTAGGCATCCATTAAAAAAATTAATTATTTTAATAAAATTGTCTCTGGGTGGAATTTCCCAAAATGATTTCTAGGTATTCTGGAATACATGTGCTCTAGCCTCCCTGCAAATTTTGAGGCTTAGAGCACATCCGATGCTACCAAAAATCAACAGTATCCACTCCACTCATGTCAAATGAACCTGGATCCCAAATGGGTGTATCCCCATCCAGAATATAGTTGTCTCCACATCCCATGGGTGCGAAATAAAAAAACATCCGTGTCACATCTCTCTGCAAGTGCCAGCTCAACTGGGTGCTCCACGTGCTCAACTATCACATGATACTCCTCCATGAATCATGTATGCACTTAACATGCTCCGGTATGATGGTTGTCATAGTTAATTGACTTTCTACTATGGAGGATGAAGAACGCACAAAAACTCCATACATAGCTACTTGACCTGCAACTTCAATTCCTGGAGGGCCATCTAAGTGCTCTTCAGGATTCATGGGAAATCCCCAGGTCATGAGTAAGGCTGTCAACTTCCTCCTCTTTCCCTACTAGCGCATCATGATATACCTGAGCAAGCATGAGTAGGTGATCTCTGTCTAAAAGTAGGTGTAGATAGTTGGATTTCATCTTTGCCAATGCCTCCCTGAGAGTTTGGAAATCTGTGAGTGAAGGCTCTCCTCCCAAACTGTCATGTGTCACTACACCTCCAACAATAATCTGCCGCCAATGCCTGTGCATCATCAAAATGCCTCAAGGATGCAACAATCGTATGTCCACCTACCTTCAATTTCCTTGCCAAATGATCATGCTTCCCAAATTCATCCTCCTCTATGTCACCCTTCATGCCTAACTCTTGATAAATTGTATCAACATCCAAATCTTTATCATGATTAGGTGCCAACTCATCTGAATCATCATAATCATCTTTACTAAGTGATTGGGAAACCTTATCATATGTAGTCTCATCTTGTCCATCATAGTTACTAGTGTTATCAGCCTCATAGGATGGTTCTAATGGAGTACTAAAGGTTGTTGTTTCATCAACCTCATTGCACACATCCTCAACATGAACTGGTGCATGCACTTCCAAGAAGTCATTCATTTCTTCAGATTTGAGCCCCTCTCTTTTCTTCCCAATTGATAAGGGTGGCTTAAACCATTCAGGATGCTCTAATAATGTTGTTAAATTCCTTTGATATCCCTGCATAACTTGCAAAAGTTCCTTTATGAGTTCTTGACTTGTCTTCATCTTTCCAAGGTGGATTGGGTTTTTTCCAGGATGACTTCAGAACTCATCAAGTCACTGTCAAAAGCTGCCCCTCAAACCCAACAGCTGTCCAAGAACATGCTCTGATACCACTGTAATGTTCTCTGTTGGAATTCTCCCAAATTATCACTGAATTTCAGAGTATTAGTGTGCTTCTTCAATGAAAGGTTTTGTCAAACATATAGTGAATATACTGCTGTAGGTATCTTTCCAGAGGTTGTTTTCAATTAAATATGTACCATGCTCCACATATGTCCAAAAATAACTTTCAAACTAACATCTGACTTGCATTGAACCCAGAAATTTTATATAGAGATGATATGAGTTTAGAAGGTAGTAAATAGAAGCAACAACCATCTTTTCTTTCTGATTTAAATAAAGAACACTACACAACAAGTATAGAAGAACCCCATTTTTATTCCAGTGTGGAGCCTTCAGCATATCAGCAGATTTGTGAGGAAATCTCAGCAATAAAACTCAGAAATTTGGGCCACGAAATGACTATAGCAGCAGTCATGAACTTCAGGTATTACCCAAGAGTATTCCAGCAACTTGTACAGACATTATGGTGGTGGAATACGCTCTCTGAAGGTACCAGGCTCAACCCTCTGACATATGTTTCAGTTGATAAGAAGGCAGTGCATTGGATGTCATAGTTCATCCATTTTGGAATGTGTCTTGAATCCCAATAAGTCTGCTACAGAAATACAAACATTTTCATGAAGAACCAGAGAGTATTGCTGCCATAAATTCATGAACAAGCCAGCAATCTAATGAACTCGGTCAACTGATTTGGTGGAGAGCAGATCAACAATCTAATAGAGATTATACTGAGATTTTATTCTATGTTTGTAGTGGAATTCAACCTTTGAGTCACAGGAAGTAAGCAATAAAATATCAGTGACAAACACCCATAAAATCCACGTGTGTGCTCTAGATTGGTTGTAGTTTGATCTCAATGTATGGCATCAACAATTTAAGTATTCGGCCTCCTTATAAATGCTATTGTCTCAGTTCAAAGACCACAAGCCTCCTGTAGAATTCGGCCAGTCCACTGGTACAAGAAATCTGATGTAAATATCGCAGCCAATCTCAGCCAAGGAACATAAGAAATTCCCACAACCTCTGCTACATTCACTGTGCCAAAGATCTGCAAACTATTGACTGGATACCCATTGCGAATGGCCTCAGGATATTAGAATTTCCTCAGGATATTAGAATTTCCTCGGCATAAAATCAACCCTTGCAAACCAATCATTATCTTCAGAATTCGACCCCTTTCTGATGGAGGATACTTGGCCCTTGGAGAGATCAATGTGACTTCTTAGGATGAGGCAATTCGGCCTTGGGTCTGGAGGTTTGATCTTCTCCAATCATTCATGCAATTGGTCTTGGCAATTTCCACCAAAATTTGGCTCTCCAATCACTTGGTGTTCGGCCCTCTTTGGGCAAAGGTAAATCGGCCCCTTGAAGGGTAATATAATCTTGGAGAAATCAGCCTCTTTAGTAATGAGGATTTAGCTTCCCTGTAATAGCAAATTATTCCATGATACTGGTGTTTATTTTATGCAAAGAAATTCTGTTAGATATTCAGAAAATAAACACTGGAAAAATAATCCAACTAGGGTGGCAAATAATGTCCATCGAAGAAGGAGAAATACTAGCTAGTGTCGCAAGAGTGATCCACCAAAATTAGGGTGAGGATTTCACTTGAAACCCTCGATCTGAAAAATACTTGAGTTTCTCTTCAATAACAATGAGAGATGATTAGATAAGATATAATGAATAGTGAAATGATCCCCCACCTCCTTGTGTAAGTTTTCCCAAAGCTTCTAGACTCCTTTTTTAATATTATTTTATTGGTGGGGCCCACTTTCGACTAAGTGGCTTTTTGTCGCCTTTTTTAATAAAATAATGTTTGCTGCCATTTTCTAATAAAATAATATTTGCCCCATTTTTCATTAATATCTTCAAAATTGGGTGAACTCCTTTGTAACTTTCGCATTCACAAAATCAGGGACATTACACATTCATATGTTTGTTTCAAGAGAGCCTAAGATGCTTAGGAATTGGGTGATGGTTAGTGAGATGGGTGGAGCTCATACTAGGCTTTTTCCATGTGGGTATTTAATGTCCCATCTGTTAGGGTCCTATAAATATAGGGGTCCTATATTCTCAATAAGTGTTTATTCCATTGGGATATTGTAAATGTTTATTTTATCATTTCAAGATTGTTATGTTGAAAAGAAAAAGAAAAAGAAAAATGAAAGAACTAAAGAAAAAACAACAGTAAAGAAAATAAAAGGGGAGCAAAAAAATAAAAGATTAATATATATATATATATATATATATATATATATATATATAATAAAGACCCCCTATAGCGAGCCAGTTAAAATGTCACTTTTCGAATTAATTAGAAAAGTTTCTATTATCTAAAAACTTTGGTTAAAATGTTTTTTGGCATGATATGACATTTTTGTCGTGTTGTTATAAAATGGCAATGTTCCACCGAGTTTCCGAGACAGGGAAATGCGGGAGCAGGGATACATATAAGGGGGACGTATATAAGCAACCCCAAAATTTAGGGAATTTTTGGGGAAATGAGGGGACGTCATAGTCATAAAAAGTATAAAATTATAAATTATTAAAAATTTAATATAAAAAAATAAAATCCCAAAAATATGTCAATAACTAAATAGAAAATTTTAATAATTATGAAATGTACATTTGAAGATTAAATATGATCATCATTACTTATTAGACTATTATCATTTATGAATTATCATTTGACATTTCTGCATTGTAAATCTAAAGATACTAGATTGAATCCATCATTTCACATTATGCAATGTTCCTTCTAAATTCATCATTTGGCATGATGCAAGGTACATATAAATTAAATTAATAATTTCATCATTTGACAATTGAAATTATGCAATGCACATCAAATTTTCAGAAACGATAAAAAGTAAATTCGTCATATGACAATGACATTGACATTATGTTGAAGTTTAAAATAGCCATAAAATACTAAACTAAAAGTAAACATAGAAAGCACTGAGCAATGAAATACTAATAAAGTTCTCAAAATGTACTAAATAATATTAATAAATACTAAGTGTTAAGTTTTAATATACTTTTAAGTTTTTTATTTTTGTTATTGTTTTTATTTTATTTTTAAGTTTTAAATTTTAACATAATATAATTTATTTATTTACTTTAATTAAAATTAAGTTTTTACCAGTTTTAAGTTTTAATATAGTTTCATTTTTTATTTCATATATTTAAATTTGTATTTTTTTTAACGTTTTATAAAAATTATTAGACAAAAATTGAGGGGGACACATATGCGTCCCCCCGTTCCCCCTGCGTCCCCCTGATGTCCCCCTTGCGTCCTCCTGTCCCTCCAACGTCCCCCTTGCGTTGCCCCAGCATCCCCTCGTCCCCCCTACAAAGGAGTCGTGTTTTGTTGCCTGAAAAATGTCCCCCCCCGGAGTTTCCCCAAAAAGGGGACATGGGGGAAATGTTTCCCAGGAGTTTTCCCAAAAAGGGGACATGGGGAAATGTTTCCCCAAAAAGAGGATGTGGGGGAAATGTTTCCCAGGAGTTCCGCTATCCCCGGAGTGTGGGGGAACGCCGGGGCGCGTCCCCCACCCTGGGGGACGCATGCGGGATGCGTCCCCGTGGAACACTGTAAAATGGGTGCATGTATTGACGGTCAAGATCTCCTCCGCCAGGAGGGACTTTTCGGACGCCCTGGCACTCTCGTCAATTAATGGAAGGGGGGGGGGTCCCGAAAAGCGGATTCTACCAAAACACATACAACGGTTCCATACTCCTCGGTCCTCACAACCCAGTTTCCCGTGTATTACCACTCAGAGCCATACCATTTATTACACAGTGTTTCACGCTGTATTGTTATCGCCTCCTCTATATGCTGCATTGTTTGGCTATACCGCATCATACCTCGTGTTTGAATGCTGCCATACAACGATCCCTCTCACTATCGACTCCACAGTCAAATCCTCTCCATACAACTCCGGTTCACATCTCCGCTCTACACACCACACTCCACTTCACATCTCCCTATCCACCCTCCAATACCACCCTCCCATACGCTGTCATATGCATCGACAATTTTAACGCATACTCTGGTTTGTTTCCTGTGTATTATAAACGCATACCTTAATACCACTCTCCCCACCGGTTAATACACATATTCCCTACCCCAAATACTCCCTCCCCCAGATACAACCTCCCCCTTATAACAACTCCCCCAAATATTACCTCTGTCCCATATATACCAGATTACAATTTTATACTAGAACTGCATTTTTTTACCACTAGGAGTGCAATTTTTTTTTATATATTGACATCAGAGTATATTTTTTACACAGTACACAGTCTTTAAAATGCATTCATTGATATCTATTGTGGGAGTGGTTCTCATTGGGAAGGAAAACTATCCTGAGTGGTCTCGGAAGATCAAACACACTCTCATTTTCAATGAGCTATGAAAAGGAGTTTGTGTAGGAGAAGAAGATAATGAACCTGCAAAGCCTACCTCAAACAAGGAATTCGCCATTTGGGAAAACAAGAACAACAAGGCCTATGCCTTGATTGCAACATCTGTAAATGAAGAGGTGAGTTGCCATATTTCACCATTTTCAAATGCTTTTGAAGCCTTACAGAAGTTGAAGGAACTCTATGACTCACACTCTGTGCTTGAAGTTGTCCAATTGATGATTAAATTGTTCAATCTTGAATTACAAAATGATGATCCTCTTGCTCTAGCATCAGAAGTAAAATCTATTATGCATGATATCAAAGTCACTAATGTTGAACTAGACATTCCTCTGATATCTTTTGTCAAGGTACTTTATCCCACTTATTCAAATTATCTTGAGTCATTGCAAGCAAATGGAAACCTCAAAGAAATTACCTTTGACTCCCTTGTGAATAAATTTGTTGAGAGAGAGAAAGATTTTGGGAAGAAGACAACTCCTTAGTCTTCTGAAAAAGCCGTGTGTCTTGCACATAGAGAGAAGAATCATGCTCAAGATTCTTCCAGAGGAAGAGGTGTTCAAAGAGAAAGAGGAAGAAGAAATTTCAGAGGCAGGGGGCAGACACTCTCAAGGAGAAAAGTCTGATCTTCATTGCATACGTTGCAATAGAGATGGATCACATGATGCATCCACATGCAAGTTGCCTTGGGACAAAATTGAGCAGGAAAGAAATCAAGCCAAAGGTAAAACCAATGAAAAAGAGAAAGGTAAAGCACCTGAATCCGCTCACTATGTTGTGGCACATTGTAATATTGGAGTAACTGAAGACTTGTTTAATGCTTCACTTGCTTCTTGGAAAAATGATTGGTTGCTTGATTCAGGAGCAACTTGCCACATGACATTTAGAAGAGATTTTTTTGAAGAATTTACTGACAATGTTGATGGAGCAGTATACTTTGCAGACAAATCAAAACTCAAGCCATCAGGGCTTGGCACAATCAGGGTCAAATTGCTTGGTCTTCCAGACTTTCTTCTGCATGATGTTTTATATCTCCCACAATTGAGGAGACATTCATCTTCCAGAAAGGACACTCCATTCATATGTTTGATGGCAAGGTTGAGGTGAGAAAAGCATCAGATCTCTCACTTGTCATGACGGAGATAGAAGAAAGACTTCTCAAGCTGCAAGGTACCTCTGCTCGTGCACAAAATTTCTCATATAGTTCTCATTATGATGAAGGTACATTTCCATCAAGTCTATTATGGCATGCTAGATTTGGACACTTGAACTATGACAACCTTCGCTTGTTGAAGAAAAATGGTGTTATTGGTTTGCCTACAATTCCTAGGAAACTTAAGCAATGTGATGCTTGCATTGTAGGAAGCATAACAAACAATGTTTTCATGATTCACATTCCAGAGCACATAGAAAACTTGAACTCATTCATTTAGATTTATGCGTTCCAATCCTTGTTCCTTCTGCGAATGGAGATAAATATATGATGACATTTATTGATGACTACACCAGAATGTGTTGGATTTATTTATTGAAAAACAAATCTGATGCTTTTCAAACATTCAAGAACTTTCATGCATGGATTGAAAATGATGCAAAATCTCATATTGGCTCTATTCGCACTGATAATGGAAAAGAATACACTTCAAATGAATTATCTTCGCCGGCATGGGATCAAACATCAAACAGTTGTGCCTTATAATCCCCAACAGAACGGAGTAGTTGAAAGAATGAATAGGACAATCTTAAATATGGTATGTTCCATGATGTTATTCAAGAATGTAAAATTGATGTTTTGGGCTGATGCAGTTCTATGTGATGTATATGTAAAGAATAGATGTCCATCTAATGCTATTAGAAACAAGACTCCTTATGAAATGTGGTATGGCCACATTCCTTCAGTAAAGCATCTTAGGGTCTTTGGTTCCACCTGTTATTCCTTGATACCAAAGGTACATAGAAACAAACTTGGTGCAAGGAGTCGTAAGTGTATCTTCTTGGGGTATTCAAATACCTCCAAAGCATATCGTATCTATGATGAAGTTAATAAAAAGTTTGTTGTATCTAGAGATGTAATCTTTCTTGAATCTTCCAAAGCTGACAATGTTGTTGAACGACAATTTGATCGCTTGGATAGATTCAGGCATGCAAAATCATTTCAAGAATTTGATAATCAGATTCCACATCTTGAATGGGGGATTCTTATACTGGATCAATCTTTGGAATCTTCTTCTGAAGCACTCTCTCCCCCACATGAAACTCCAACCACTAATGATACTTTGAGTGATGTGGTTTGTTGGCTTGATGGGGCCTGACCCAAGTTCGGTTTAGCCAAACAAATCCCTGTACTACTGGCCCTTTCGGCAACAGCCCATGGAGTGTGGACTGAGGTCTCACCCAAAGCAGTATGGAGGGATGCTGGAACCAAGTTTCCGCACCCTTTAGATGTCTGAGGGGTCGATTTAGTCCAATTGTGAATACCTTCGCGCAGGTTACTTCACGCACTTTCCTGACTTGCGAGGCCTTCGCGCCCTGTTGTATTCGCCTTCGTGCAACCCTAACCAGGGTTGTGGAGCTCTCGTGCTGCTAGAGCAGCAATCTGCACTATTTCCCCAAGTTACACTGTTGATCTTACTTATCTTCTTATAATAGTTAGTTATCTTCGCGTAAACAGATACTTTATCTTATATTCACTTATTCAACATATTCATATAAGTTCGCGCAACAAACAAAAAGTAAACTTACAATTCATGCCTAATATACTTCAAAGCAATAGGAAATGGTACACAGAAATAATGTAAAACTTCTCTTTATTATTTCTTCTATCGGTTACAGACTCAACCTGCCCTGCGCACTCAGCTGCAGGGGTCTGCGCACTTAGTTGCGGACTACTAGGCCTCTGCGCACTCAGCTGCAGGAGTCCGCGCACTCAGTTGCAGACTACTAGGCCTCTGCACACTCAGCTGTAGAGCCTTCTCCTACTCTACGAACCAACGACTCACCCTATACTTAGATCAGACTCAATTCATTGTCATTCATTCCATTCTATTTCATTGATTCTCTTCTTTTTTTACAACTTAGAGCCTCACTCTATTTATACAATCCCATGGTCCGCGGACCATGGGTAGATCTGTCAAGTCGACATTACATTACAAAAATGAGGGCGGAAAACCCTTTGACTCATTTACAATCTTCGCGCTCCGCGCCCACATATCGCGGAGTCTTTACATTAGACTTAGTCAAAACTTGGGCTCTAAGCCCCAAAACTTGCCTTGGGGGATCCCGTACCCAACAGGCCCCCAACACAAACATCGTGACTCGCCCTCGAGTCACTCTGTCGGTGCGGAGATCTTTGCACGGAGACCTCCCAACTCTGCTCGGACCGCTACAAGGTCGGCAGCGCACTGAGCGGTTGCCTGCTGCATCTCTTGGATGTGCTGTTCGGAGACCGTGGTATCTGAACTGCTTCCCTGTAGCTGCTCCTGCGTCCCCTGCATCTGCGCGAGCTTGCCTTCAATTGTTGTTGTGATAACGAAGGCCTCATCGATCCAAGGTTGGACGCGCGCCTTTAGAACTGCTTCTCTATGTCGCGCTGCGTCTACCTGCTCCTTAAGCGCTTTGGCCTGTTGCATCCGTGCGAGCCTCTATGTAAGGGCCACCGTCTGTGCGGTCCCTTTGATGTTGTCATACTGTTGTTGTAGCTCACACGCCTCTGTTTCTAAGTGCTGTATGTTCGGGTCCTCCTACAGAGTGGTGAGGACCTCGAACGATTCTTCCAACATTTTGGTGCAGTCCTTTGCTGCACTACTGATCTCCTCCATCCTCATTGTAATGGCGCTAGCGCGTTGTTCCCTCACCTCTGGAGGAGTTGAAGGCTGCGCCTTCAACTGCAGCTTTGCTATCTGGAGGTTCAACTCCAGCTGAGCCTTGGCCATTTCTTCTTGCGCCTCGCCCACCCTTGCTTTTAACCTCTGGATGTGCGCCTCTGCTGGTGCTTTTGCATGCGGCTCTCCCTAGCATGTAGTTTTGCAGTAATCCCATCCTGCAGAACATAGAGCGTCTCCCGAGGGAGCGTAGCCATGTTGATCCCTATTCCTTTCAACGCACTGACCATAGGCTTGTCAGCCTCATTTGCTCTAACTAGTGCCCCCTGTGGCAACACTTTTGTGTTGGTCGTACGAGTGCACAACGTTTCCTCGGCCACAACTGTGTCTACTGCGAGGCTGGTCGAGAGAGTACCAGCCCGAGGAGTGCGCACTTGCAACTCCTGAATCTATGCTCAGAGGGCCCCCAACATAATCTGATTCTCCTTCGCAAAGTTCTGGAGGGCCTCTATGGTGACATTGCACACCGTCTCTCCTATATCGTGCAGATCCCCCTCGGTAAGGGTGATCAGGTCGATAGACATCTTAGACGCTTTTACCTTCTTGCGTGACCCCACCTGCTCTCTCGGGCGTTGACGCTTCAATTGTGTCGACGCTGTCTGTGGGTCCGCGTCGCCCTCCTCTATCTCTGTTTCCATCTCTTGCTCCTCCTCAGGCGAAGGTGACTTCCGGCCCTCGCGCTGTGTTTCTGTTGCGACCTTCTGCTGTTTATGCAGCGTCCCGTGCCTCCTGTGCCTTTGCTATTGTTGCTTCTTTTCTTCTCTTTTCCATCAATTGTGCCACGTGTAGTTTTGCCTCCTCCTTTTTCTGCGCAGCAGACTTTTCCACCGTGGAGATGTCTGGAGCGCGCCATTCCGGCGGCCATGTCTCAAGTACGTCAAAGATCACATCATCTGTGGCCATATATGGTAGTTCGTTCCACTTCTTTGCAGGGTCCTTGCGTGCCCTGAGGTAGATGTGATGAAAGTCCGCTTTAAACTCTATGAAACTTTGTAGGCTGTTGTAGACAATGGGTGATAACTGTGGCTTGCGGTTAATCCCCATCCTGATGTTCATCTCCATAAACACCCAGAATATTTTACTGTCGCGGATGTGGTGCGCGTCTTTAGTAGCCCACAGCGAAGCGTACTTCGCGACCTCTGGGAGATCCCTTGCAATTGTGGGGAACTGGCTGTCCTCAGGCAATTCCCCAGCCACCAGCACTATGGATAGCAGAAGCCATGCATAGTGGAAGGTTTTCCCTTGTTCCTGTGCCTCGCGACAATTCTCCAGGAACTCCTTGCACAAGAATTCAAACCAGTTAAACTGGACCCCCTCTGCACATTGTTCGGCAAGTGCAACCACCGACGCGGGCACCTCATCCGCACGACACTTCTGCATGACCTTACCCACCAGTATCTGAGTTGCAACTCTGACTGCCTTGTTGTTGATACTGGAGATTGCGTAGCCCCTCTTTTTCTTCTCTAGCTTGTATTTCTTTTTCATGGCCTCCGCGATGGCCAAATCATTGCTTTTACCCTCCAAAATGTCTGCGGGGTCTTCTCCTTTACACGGGAGTCAGGTAATTTGATGGATCAGGTGGTTCGTGATGGGGACGGGCTCCTCCAGCCACAAACACCCATCATGCACCAGGCAGAGAAGCTACTTGATGATGAAGATAGTTACTGGGCGCGATGGTAATGCGGCACCCAGAGCAAGTTCAACAACCCTGCCTTTTCGACACCAAGAGAGTGCCAAATTGGACTCATACCATTGAAACCAGTTGAGGTCGAGATTCAGTAAGGGGGAGTCTGTGTACTCTAGAGGCTTGGGGGATCCAAGTACCACCCTACTGATCATCATCTGTTAAATGAGACTCAAATTGAGCTCTTTATTGTAAAATCTCTGCTTTAAGACACAATAAAAAAATGCCACCACTGAAGCTGGACTAGGAGACGTAGTCCAAGAGGATTAGGTGAACTCCTTATTAAATTGGTTGTGTTTTTGTATTTTCTTACTGTGTTTCTCTTACTATTTCAAGTGTCTTTGTATTTCGCAATCTTATCGATTCGTTGCTTAAAATAACATAGACACACCCCAGCACATGAGCCTATAAAACCTTCATTAATTCACTGAGATCATTCATGAGTGATTTTCAGATCATAGCTAAATAAAAGGAACTATGAATATCTCAACCTCAATGAGCAATGAAATACTTCATCTTTAAACGATCAATGATGAATCAATGAAAGCTTGTAATCCAAGCTATATATGTGAAAATTAATGATGAAAAATAAGCACAAGAGGGGTGGTAAAAATAGGTCGAGGAAAGGGGTAATTTAGGTCCCATTATTCCTCCCTCTTTACAACATATCTCAAGGATGTTGTGAATTTCATTGCTACTACAATTCTTAACTAAGGGAATCCTCACATAGCATTTTAGCAGAGAGTTGTACTAAAAGAGTGGGATTTGGGCCAAGGTGATAATGGTCTTGTTACTGCTCAATATAGTAGGGGTCCTAGGAGGGGTTCCAAAGGGGAAACTACTATACTAAGTGGCAACAATGGGACAAAGACCCACTATCACCTCAGTCAATGTCCCCTGCTCTTTACTGATTTTCACCAATGGGAGGAGTCCCAACATAAAGGAAATCACTATGAATGGTATATCAATGATGGAGTGATAGTGATTTCAAAAGCCCATTCATAGGAGAGACAAAGACTATAGGCCTTACTTGCTCAAGAAGCAAGGTGAAGGCTCTCCAAGAAAGGCTAAAGAGGAAACCTAGACCTAGGGATGAGGAATATTCCTTGATAAGGGAGACCCTATACCTAAGATCCTTCAAGGAAAGGGTTTTTAAGATGGTCTTTGTAAAATGAAGAGTGATAAGGGCATGGTACCACAAAGAAACCCAAGTGGACCCAAGCAAGGCCAAGGGTTTTCAGTGAAACTTAAAACAACGGCTCTTGACCAAGCAAGGGAGGAGAAGAGGGCCAATGGAATTGAATTTGACTTGAACCTTTAGTGTAATGACCCTTAAGGAAGCCACTAACCAAGGAAACCTAGTGACAAGAACAAAGTTAGAGCTAGGGCTTGGGATAACTCCAAATCTAGCCGTGAAAAATCATTCAAACTTTCTGAGGGCCTAGGGAAAACCCCAGGGACAATTGTAGTGCAACTTGCTCTTCAAATGCATGGCTCAAGAAGATTTTGCTTGATGCCCTAGGAAACCTCTAGGGTTAGGACTTAAAAAGAAGGAGAAGAGGTGAGAAAAGATATTTGTTAAGGTGATCACCAAGGATAAGATTAGTGCCTAGCCTATTTGGAGAATGGAGTCAATGTGCTTTCACCCTTTGGAGTTCTTTACCTAATCAAGGAGCCCTATGGCAACTTCTCATGGCCCTAGAAGCAACTACTAGGTTACAAAAGGAATTTATACTTCTTGTTACAACAATTTATGACTTATCAAGGAAATTATGGAAATAATGTACCTCTAGGAACATTCATTCACTATACGCAAACATGTAACATATGCAATACCCTCAAAAAATCAATATTTGACCAATTTGCATTAAATTAGGGCAGAATTTCAGATTTCATGAGCAAAAATTCCATACATTATACATGTATACAAGAGAGAGAAAGATAAACCATGAAAAAAAACACTTACAAGTATAGTGAGTATATCCAATCATCAAAGAGAGACAAAATCGAAGCTCCAAGACCAAAAAAGATATCCAAACATTGAAATGCATCAATATTCATCCAATTCGTCCATCAATAGCTATAGTGAAATTCTCAAGAAGAGAGAGATATAAATCCAAGTGATGATGAGGAATAGAATACCGAACAGGTATACACAGAGGAGTTGCTTGAACCTCTCAAGCCTTCTTTGGAGTTCACAGACTCTTAGACTCTCTCTGTCTGCTCGATGTTGTCTTTGCTCTGCTGGTCAACTCGGCCTCTCTGTCGTCTGCAATTCGCTTCTTTCTCTACTTCTGTTTCCTTCTCTTTTGTTCTCTGTCTTTTGTCTCTATGTCTGTTGTGGCTTAAAGCCAATCTGCTCCTTGACTGCTCGTTTCCTCTTCCCAGCTCTCTAGATCGCTCGCCTCTGTCTGCTAGAATTCCCCTGTTTTGCGTCATCATCGCTGTATAACGCTGCACAGAGAGGTGGCCACTTGTCACCTTGCAAATTGAGTGTCAGTTTTCTTTGAACGGACATTATTTTCGTTACTCCAGGATTTGCCTGCGAAATTGATTTTTCTGCCAGCTCATCGGTCATGTCGGACCTCAAATCTTTATGTGCCTCAGTCTATTTCCCTGTCAAATCCGGTCATCCATTGGGTTGATTCTCCACCGTTGATCTGGAGCCTCCAGATCCTACGATCTCCATCTATATCGCGCGGGTAAGTTTCTCGACCGTTACTCATGCGATGTAAGTGGTTTTCTCTCTCATTTGCTGGACATGCGTCGCTCAGTGTATGGCATCGCGCTGAACTTGGCCAAACCCGCTTACCACTCGAAGTGCACGCGATATCTTGCCGGTCTTGAGCGCGGGACCCGCCTCTGATGGTTTCCGCACGGTTTTCCTGTTTTCCTTATGACTGAGTGCTTGGGGCTTTCCTTCTTTGAGGGTTTTGCCCTGCGATATGCGATTAGTATCAAAAACTGCCTCTGTTTCCCGATTCGGGCTTCCGATTGCCAATTTGCGTGCATGCGCGGTCTCCATGGGCCAACGGTCAACGTGCTTTGACCAAGGGTCCTCCTTGTTCTGTGCTGGCCACAATTGCCATTGTCCAGAGGTCATTTTTGATAAGCTGGTTATTCATAAGATTTGATCTGACATAATTTGAAACAGTCATGAAAAATGTTTAAGGATCCAATTCGGATCACGACCTTCCCACTGAAAAGGCCTTTGGACCACCAAAAGTTAGTCTTCAAGCATCAACTAAGTGAGGATATAATTGTCTCACTTGTCCAATCTCTATCCATTTTGCACTGCTTGGCTTTTAACCCTTGAGTCCAATCCTGAGGTACTCAACATCTCCCCTGCGCGTCGTCCTCACCTTCCTGTCCAGAACTGTGTCTTACTGCAATTCATTGAGATATTCAGGTAACAGGCCATCAATAGAAGGCAATTGACTTCGCTCTTCGGGATCTTCAATTAATGAATGTTCAAATAGCCTCAAGCTGTCTGCATTAACGACTGAGTAGATGTGCATTTAAGCTGGTAAATCAAGGCGAAAAGGATTCTCACCAATTTTCTCAAGTATCTTGAAAGGTCCATACCTTATTGGATTTAGTTTTTTACCTTCACCTTGCATTTTGTCCTTGCTGATATACAGCCAGACTTGATCACCAACTTGGAAACTATGCTCCATCCGATGCTTGTCATGCCTTGTACTTGGCTTGGCTCTTTTCCAGTTGTTCCTGTACTACCTGGTGAATCTCTTGGATTTGTTCAATGAACCTGGCTGGCTTGTCCACATCACTGTGTCCACTAATTGCTATATCTTTACCAAAGACAAAATCCAAGGGAGACCTTGGTGTGAAACCAAGACAGGTCTCAAAAGGAGATCTCTGTGTAGAAGAATGTTTTTTTCGGTTGTAGGCATGCTGCACATAACACAAATGTTTGTCCCAAAGCTTGGGATGCTTGCTGCAATAGCCTTTGAGAAACTGGATCACTGTCATGTTGACCACTTCTGTTTGGCCATCTGTTTGTGGATGAAAGGTTGTGCTTTTCTTCAGTTTGGTGTCCATCAGTTCCCACAGACTCGACCAAAACTTCCCAACAAATTGGGTGTCTCGATCAGATACAATGGAAGTGGGTAATCCAAAATGAACCCATACATGCTGAAAGAACAACTTTGCAGTTTGTTCAGCTGTAATCTGTTGTTACAAGGTATCAAAATACACATTTTGCTGAACCTATCCACAACAACATATAGATAGTCATGACCTTTCCTAGATTTAGGTAGTCCTCCAACAAAGTCCATGGAAATACTTTCCCAAGGATGAGAAGGAACTGGTAGTCGAGTGTACAAGCCTAGTTTTCTATTGTTGGGTTTGCTTTTAGCACACATGGTACACCCTCTTACGCATCTAGAAACTGTCTCATTCATTTTTGGCCAATAACAAAATCTTTGCAGCTGTGCAACTGTTTTGCTTACCCCAAAGTGACCTGATATTAGAGAAGTGTGTGCTTCTCGAATTATCTTTACTCTTTCAGTTTGTGAAATGCATAGCTTCCCACAATGATACAAGAGTCGGTCCTTAACATGATAATCCAATTCTTCTATTCGTTTTCCTTGACTTAAAGTTGCATATACATCTTTGAAATCTATATCTTGAGCATACTGTTCAATGTAGCTCTCATGCAGTACTGAATTATGCTTAAGTATAGTGGATGCATTTATAATAGGTCTAGATAGCATATCTGCAACTTTATTGTGTATGCCCTTTTTATATCTGATGACTAAGTGAAACTGTTGTAGAAAACCCATCCACCAATAGTGTCTTGATTGCTGCAACTTAGTTTGGGAGTGTAGATATTGAAGTGGTTGATGATCAGTATGGATAACTATCTCTTTGCCCATTAAACATGTTTCCACTTTTTCACACTCTGTACTAATGCATACAATTCTTTATCATATGTTGGATAGTTAACTACTGCAGAATTAAATGTCTCAGAATGATAACATATGGGTTTACCATGTTGTATCAACACTGCTCCCATGGCATAGTCACTGGCATCTGTTTGGATTTCAAATGGTCTTTGAAGATTGGGCAGTGCTAGTATTGGTGTTGTACTAATGTTTTCTTTCAAGGTGTCGAAGGCTTTCTGCTGTTTGCATCCCACTGAAACACCTTGTTCAATCTTGTCAAAGCATATAAGGGAGCTACAATTATTGTGCTGCTCCTAAGAAGCTTCTCACTTCTGTAGCAGATTTGGGTTTAGGCCAGTTTACAATGACTGCCACTTTAGAGGGATCTATCTTCAATTCACCACCCCCTACTATATGCCCCAAATAATTCAAAGATGTTTTTCCAAATTCACATTTTGAGAGTTTAACATAAAGTTTTTCTCTTTTCAAAACATCTAGTGTCTGCTTAACATGGTTTAAATGTTCTTCCCATGTTTTGCTAAATATAAGAATGTTGTAATAAACATTCAAACGCAGAACTAAATCTGAAATACAAAAGCCTGAACATTAAATCGGTACATACCTTAACTGCTGCTGATCCTGCTTCTGTCTGGTGAATCTGCTGCTGGTGATGCTGTGGTTAATTTGATTCAATTTTCGAGAGGCCAAACCTCCCAACCGGACGGAGCAAACCTAGCTGCTCAATCCAGAAAGCTTCTCCACAGAAGCTCTCTGTCCCTCCGTGCCCAAAGCCTCAGACCACTCAAAGCTCTTCAATGGATAGTCCCCCTTCTCTCAACTGACTTTGGTGAAATTATGCCTCTCCTCCTCTGCCCTTTTCTCCCGTTTTTCCCCCTGCATCGGTCCAGAATAGTGATATAAATAGGCAGGCTCGGCGGTGGCCACCCTCCTGCTTCCGGCCACCACTCTTCTCCCCCTTGACACCTCTCTGCATGCAATTCAATTCACTCATAACTCGTCCTGGCAGCGCCGCTCTGCTAATTACTTCTAAGCTGGTTGGGCGCACCATCATTTAATGGTCTCAATGATGGTTCAGGTAGATTAACGCATAGCCTTTTACGAGTCCAGATATATTTTACAATGTTCCCATTATATGTGATATATAGTTTAAATGATATCCTTTATGACACTTCATTGCATAAGTTATAAACTTTAACTATATATATTTATAACATTTCATTAAATATATGTTATAACTTTAATGATATTTACTTATAACATTTCATTAAATATATGTTATAAACTTTTAATGATATTTACTTATAACATTTCATTAAATATATGTTATAAACATTTAATGATATTTACTTATAACATTATATTTATAAAGTCTAATTATATATTTTATAAAATTTAATGTGTATATATATATATTTATATATATATAAAGTTTAAAATTTTATTAATGGGTCAATTTAGATGGGTTGTTACAAATGTCATCGAAATATACAATAACAAAATCATCAAGAAAAGGTCTGCGTACATCATTCATTATTCTCATGAAAGTAGCAGGAGCATTAGTTAAGCCAAAAGGCATAACCATCCACTCATACATTCCCTGCTTTGTTTTGAATGTAGTCTTCCATGCATTTGTTCTGCAACTTTGACCTGATGATATCCACTATGCAAGTCTAACTTGGAAAAATAAACAGCTTCCTTTAATTGATCTAATAGATCATCTATGCGAGGAAGGGAATAACGATTTTTGATTGTTATCTTATTCAGTGCCCGGTAATCAATGCACATTCTGCACGAGCCATCTTTCTTTCTCACCAAAACGATTGGCGACCCACATGGTGATGTGCTAGGTCTGGTGAACCCTTTTTCAAGCAACTCCTGCACCTGCTTCTTGATTTCTGCATTCTCTAAAGTGGACAACTTGTACATCCCAATGTTAGGAAATGGAGCATCTTGCTGCAAATTAATATCATGCACTATTTCCTTTTTGGGTGGCAGACCTTTAGGTTCTTGAAACAAGATATCATACTCTGAAACAACTTTTTCTAAATCAGCTTGTTGTTTAGCATCACAGCCTTAAAATAAATTGGTTTTATCGGGTTCCTTTTCCCTTACAACCATCAGTAAAAATTATTTGCATGAATTTACAATTCGTTTCATCTGCCTTGAGTTTACGAGAGTATAATTATTCTTGAGCTTATGAGATCTTACAAAGTATTCGATTCCATCTTTAATGAGTAGATACTTGTTCTCAGCTCTATAGAAAATAGCTTTTCTATCGTACAAGTAAGGACTTCTTAAAACAATTCCACATATATCTAGAGGAATTATATCTAACTCAACCTCATTTGCAAATGCTGACCCAAAAGAAAACTTAAGTTTACATTGTCTAGTCACTTGTAGTTGTGTTTTATCACTTAACCAACCTAATGGGTATGGTTTCTTGTGAGGTGTAGTCAGTAATCCCAACTTCTTTACAATTGCTTTAGAAATTAAATTTACTTGTGAGCCACTATCAAACAAAGTATCAATCTTTTGATGTTTTGAAATAACTCAAATATGGAAAAGCTCGTGTCTTTTTCTCTCATTTTCTTCTTCATTAACAAATTGTGCAGAATTATTAGTAGATGCTTCAGAGTTTTTCCTTTTATGCCTGTGGCTGCAATGATTGTTTTATCTCCTGAGTCCGACCCCAAATCTTTTTGAATAGATGCAGCAGTCTTCTTCTTCTTGCCCTCGAACTTCTTTGATTTCAGCTCCGAATGCAGAATCCAACAGTGCTCATTATCATGCCCATCCCTTTTATAGTGAGTGCATGAAGACTTGGTATTTTGTACAGTATTGGCCTTCCTTTCTTTCCATTTCTGTTTTCTTTTCTCCTTATTCTTGCTTGCAATGGGTTTGGATGATCCCACAACTTCTGGGTTCCCATTCTTTCCTCTAGCTTCTAGATGCGTAGCTTGAACAGATACCTCATTTATACTAGTGGTATGAAACATGAGGATACTGTGCCTCATGTAGCTGTGTAGACCAATGTTGTTAAAAGCGCGAGCGGGATTAAATCGGCGCCGGGAATGAAGCGGAAAAAATCGGAAAAAAGCGGGAAAAAAGCGGAAAAAAGCGGGAAAAAAGCGTTTGGTACAAAAATATTCATTTTTTTTCATTTTTTCAATTTTCATTATAAATCGCGCTGCCAGGGACCCCCGAGCTTTTTTACGAAAAAAACGCGCTTTTTTCGAAAAAAGCGGCAAAAAAAAATTTAGGCGCTTTTTTCCCATAAAAAGCGCGATTGAATCGGCTTAGGGAAAAAAGCGCGCTTTTTTGAAAAAAAAAGCGCGATTTAATCGCGCTTTTAACAACACTGGTGTAGACCCCCTATGTACTTCAATAGAGTCTCAGGTGAGTCTAGAGAGATTCCTAGAATCAAAGCTCTCTTCCTAAATTCTTGAGTGTAACCCTGTACACTCTGCCCTTTCAATTGGCGAAGAGTTTGCCAACTCATCATGGCTTGTTGCATGTAAACTAGTGGATAGAACTGTTTTTTGATTGCAGAAACAAATTCACTCCAGACAGAAAGAATCTTACCATGTTTCTTCATGTCAGCTTGTGTCTTGCCTTCCCACCATACCAAGGCAGTGCCTTCGAGGCATAGGCTGGCCAGCTGAATCTTACTCTTGTCTGAGTCGATACTCTGCACTTTGCAATAAACATCAATTTGCCTGATCCAATTATCCAGCTTCTCTGCATTCAACTCTTCGTCATATATTGGTAAATCAAATTTAACATCTAATTTAATCAAAGATGTCTTCTTTTTATGTTCAGGGCTATTAGGAGGTGTGAGAAAGCTTTCTTCTTTCCCTTTTCCTTTTGAGTGGTCATGGAGGAGAGACTCTTCTTCTCCTTTATCTTGTTTGGAGCCTGATGAATTTTCATCTTTATGTTTCCTAAAGTCCTTATACATTTCCTCTACCATGGACCTCATGGCCATGAAACTATCTATAAATTGAGGATCTGGCCCCAAGGGATTTTCCTTTGACATTTTCTTCTGAGGATAGACTCTTCCAATCTCTGGGTTAGTCCCAACCAACTCTCCTTCTAATTTAAGCGTTGATCTATTTAGCATTCAACAACAAAATCCAGCACAAGCTTGTCTATCCTTAACAACCTAATGCTCTGATACCACTTGATCTGAAAATCACTCGTGAATGATCTTAGTTAAGTAATGAAGGTATCACAAACTCATGTGTTGGGGTGTGTCTATGTTATTTTAAGCAACGGATTGATAAGATTGCGAAATACACAGACACTTGAAACAGTAAGAGAAACACAGTAAGCAAATACAAAAACACAACAAATTTAATAAGGAGTTCACCCAATCCTCCTCGGCTATGTCTCTTGGTCCAGCTTCAGTGGTGGCCTTTTTTATTGTGTCTAAAAGAAAAGATTTTACAATAAGGAGCTCAATTTGAGTCTCACTTAATAGATGATGATCAATAGGGTGGTACTTGGATCCCCCAAGCCTCTAGAGTACACAGACTCCTCCTTACTGAATCTCGACCTCAACTGGTCTCAATGGTATGAGTCCAATTTGGCACTCAATACTGGACATGTATACACAGAGGAGTTGCTTGAACCTCTCAAGCCTTCTCTGGAGTTCACGACTCTCAGACTCTCTTTGTCTCTGTTTGCTTGATGCTACCTTTGCTTTGCAGGTCAGCTCGGCTTCTCTGTCCTCTGCAATTCGCTTCTTTCTCTACTTTTGTTCCCTTCTCTTCTATTCTCTGTCTTTTGTCTTTGTGTCTGTTGTGGCTTAAAGCCAATCTGCTCCTTGATTGCTCGTTTCCTCTTCCCGGCTCTCTGGATCGCCCACCTCTGTCCGCTGGAATTCCCCTGTTCTGCGTCATCATTGTTGTATAATGTTGCACAGAGAGGTGGCCACTTGTTGCCTTGCGAACTGAGTGTCAGTTTTCTTTGAATGGACATTATTTCCGTTACTCCAGGATTTTCCCGCGAAACTGATTCTTCTTCCAGCTCATCGGTCATGCCGAACCTCAAATCTTTATGTGCCTCAGTCTATTTCCCGTCAAATCCGGTCATCCATCGGGTTGATTCTCTGCCATTGATCTGGAGCCTCCAGATCCTACGGTCTCTGTCTATATCGCGCAGGTAAGTTGCTCGACCGTTACTCACGCGATGTAAGCGGTTTTCTCTCTCATCCGCTGGACACGCGTCGCCCAGTGTATGGCATCGCGATGAACTCGGCCAAACCCGCTTACCACTCAAAGTGCATGCGATATCCTATCGGTTTTGGATGCGGGACCCGCCTCTGATGGTTTCCGCATGGTTTTCCTATTTCCTCATGGCTGAGCGCTCGGGGGTTTCCTTCTCTGAGGGTTTTGCCCTACGATACGTGATTGTGTATCCAAAACTGCCTGTTTCTGGATCTGGGCTTCCGATTGCCAATTTGCGTCCATGCGTGGTCTCCATGGGCCAACGGTCAGTGCGCTTTGACCGAGGGTCCTCGTTGTTCCGTGCTGGCCACAATTGCCATTGTCCAGAGGTCATTTCTGATAAGCTGGTTATTCATAAGATTTGATCTGACATAATTTGAAACAGTCATGAAAAATGTTTAAGGATCCAATTTGGATCAAGCTAGGATCTAGATGAGTGCTTACAAGGGGGGTAGAGCATAGGCTAGGAATTTTTCCATGCACTTTCATTATCCATGCCAATCTTTTGCATTTTAACATATGCCTCATGATTTTTTTATTTTTGTTGCATCAACCTCTTAGGGCAATGTTTCCAAGTCCCTACTCAAGGATTAGGAAAACCACGAAAAAATGTTGGTGACTTATAGCAATAAAACCGAATATGGGATGTGGATATATGGGGAAAATGGAAGGTGTTAAGTATGGATTACAGTGGACACATACGAGCAATCAAAGCCTCCTATTTGTGCCCCCCCTAGTTCATGAAATAAATACTTCAAGGTAGATCACACTGGACCAATGTTATCAAAATCGAACCATTCATCAAATTGGTAGATCCCAAAAATATGAACCATACCAAAATCAGGAAAAGGCGGGACCAAAAAGTTGGCCTACCGAAAAATACATAAATATACAATTGAAAATAAAACACACACACACTATATATATATATATATATATATATATATATACATATAATGTGCATCCATATGAATCCAAACCATCATACACAAATATGCAAAGTTTCTCATATATATATATATATATATATATTATATATATATATATATATATATTATATATATATATATATATATATATATATATATATATATATATATATATATATCTAGTCGGGAAGGGTGCATATAACCAAATGTCATTGTTACCCACCAAAAAGTGGGTAACCCATAGGAGAATTTTTTCTCCTCCTTCGACAACTTTCCAACCACAACCCTATTGATCAACACATGACTTGATGCCATAGATCCTCCACATATAGCTCTAGTTAGGTTTATTTCTCCCATTTGACATTCCCACTTGAAGAAAGGTGGGTTATCTATTGGCAGGTATATTAACCATTTTCTAATCATGTGCTTTCACTTATGTTGCCAGGAAACGTGGGTGCGGGGACAGGGATGGGGATGGCATTTTTGGAAACAGGGTGCATGGGTTCGTCGGGTAATATAATAATATTAAATTTTAATAATTATATTTTATAAATTTGTAATTTATAATTAATAATATATATGAAATTTGAATTTGTATATTTTTTCAACTTTAAACAAGAAAACTTTAATGATAATCATTTAAACATGTTTAGTCTCTCCCATATAAAAACACAATTTTTTCATAGGAGATTCTTCTCAACCTGATAGTGGTCTAGACTTTTCTTGATGTCTAATCATCCACCTGCCCCATGCATGGTGTGCTCTGTGGTAAAGCAATCCCAAAAAGTTAAAACAGTGGCAGCCTTACCCTTCCACAAAACACGCTTATTCATTTAGGCATATTTTCCTAGTTTTAATCTTAACATGATGTTATTAGAATGCTTTGAGAAATTGGCAGATTTTGATACTTAATTTAGCCATTTTCCAAAATAGCCCTTCGCCATTTAACAACATCAGCTGATTACAGCTTATGGTTGGTCTCAATCCTACTTTCTATTTGACCAAAAATGTCTGAACCTGTATGTGTGCATTTACAATTTATAATTTGATGGTTATTAACTTATTTGGCTCGGGAATGAATGTTTCATAAATTCATTCCAAATTGATTTACAAGAATCTGCAGGCTCAAATTACAGAGTAAGAGGTCTCTTTTCCAGTTCTGGTTTCGATGCCATATAATATTAAAGGCATTGAAGATCCACAAATACAGGAGATTCATAATTTACATTGAGACTCTAACAAACCTTGGGCATAAGTTTTGAAATTGTTTTTATAAATCTATAGCATAAGACTAATGGAGAGACTGATCATAAGAGTTCCTGCGGTAGGAAGGGACTCATGAATGTGCAAACAGCTACCCTTTTTTCCAACTATGGTCATCACCTTATTAAATATTTCCACAAAGGTACAACCAATATGATATGATATTCTGCTTATGGGATTGTACACCCATAATGTTCCTTTATAATATTGAGATATCATAATCATATATGATTTCAGAATATTGTGTCGCTCATATGTTTTGAAAAAATTATCACTGTTGATAAATTTTTACAATGATTCATTACCCTTGAGCAGCACGTCATGCCCACAGAGCAATGCTAAGGCATGTGAACAAAGACAGTCTTTGGAAACTGTAATCTTTGGAAATGATGGCAGAAAATTTCCTTGAGAAACATTCAGAAGACCTTACAACCATCTCTGAAGGACAATCCAGACCAATGACCATCAATGACTCCAAAAATGATATCATTCGTTTATGGCATATATTCTATATTCTATGGCATATCATTCGTTTATGGCATATCATTTTTTAAATTTCAATAAAAAAAAAATTATTTGGAAATTAAATTTTTAATATAGTTTTTTTATGAAGAA